>OY977946.1:0-2400000 GCA_963854355.1 Epinotia brunnichana
TTCCTACACTGACGGGAGTCGACACGACAACACTGTTGGAGCGGCTTTTGTCACTGAGGGACCTAATCGTATAAACACCACTACCAAAAAATTGAAGCTACATGACTGCTGCTCGGTGTACCAGGCCGAGCTTTTTGCGATATCACAGTGCCTTCAAAATCATCTTAATACAATCACACCGATACACAACCACAACCACACCACACACATAATTCTAACAGACAGCAAATCAGCCCTTCAGGAACTTGCCAACCCAAACAGCTACAATCCACTTGCAAACACAATTCATAAACTATTACATACACACAAACAACACTCACACACCCACTTTTACTGGATCAAGGCACACTGCGGTATCGCAGGAAACGAGCTTGCCGATGCGGCGGCTAAGGCTGCGGCCAACCTAAAGAAGACACCGGATTACAAAACAATACCAATATCCAACATAAAGTATAGATTAAAACAGATTGCACAGCATGCGGCTGAACGACTATATAATTCCCCCAACAATTGCCTCTACACAAAGAGGATCTTTACCGATCACGAAACAATAAACAAATACCTAAACGACTACAGTCTAACTTTTGAGACTACTCAATTCATTTCAAATCACGGTTTTCACAAAGAATACCTTTATAGATTCAAAATAACGAACAACGACCACTGCCCGTGTGACGACACATCGACGCAGTCCACACAGCACCTAATTAACGACTGCCCCAGATTCAACTCTAAAAGACTCGAATACGAGATAACTTGCACCATGCTAAACATTAACCAAAGCAACCTAGAAGAAGTCCTCTCCAAACAGACAACAGCAGAGGCCTTCCACAGCTTCTACAAGCACATTGTTAAAAGACTGAAAAAGTTCAACGGAACATAATACTACATACTTCCTTTTCTCTACTATCGCACTATTACTATGTTTCACATATTTTCACTTAAATATATACCTTTAAAATATATACATATATAAAATATATATAAACATAACCCAACTCACCTCTGCTTGCTGAGCCAACAACCGGTGTTCGCTCAGCAAGCAGCGGCAGTTACCCTTCCTCAATATCCACTCCATCCCCACGCCTTTTGCTCACAACAATCTGCACACTAAAAATTTACCCCACACAATAGGTAAACTACACAACAAAACCCAACTCTCAAACAATAACTCACCTAACCCATTCACCCAACTCTAAATTAAATCACTTCCAAGGGCAACGTGTAAACCGTTAGCACTGCGCTCTTGGATCACACAACTCTGCACAGGGTGGTGGTTTTAGTCCGTAGGCGACTGGGCAACATCCCCAGTCGAGTCGGGCATGCTACGGGACCGGGCCGTAGTATCCAATGAGGATCTCCACCACCCACGTAAAAAAAAAAAAAAAAAAAAAAAAAAAAAACCTAACCTAACCTAACCTAACCTAACCTAACCTAACCTAACCTAACCTAACCTAACCTAACCTAACCTAACCTAACCTAACCTAACCTAACCTAACCTAACCTAACCTAACCTAACCTAACCTAACCTAACCTAACCTAACCTAACCTAACCTAACCTAACCTAACCTAACCTAACCTAACCTAACCTAACCTAACCTAACCTAACCTAACCTAACCTAACCTAACCTAACCTAACCTAACCTAACCTAACCTAACCTAACCTAACCTAACCTAACCTAACCTAACCTAACCTAACCTAACCTAACCTAACCTAACCTAACCTAACCTAACCTAACCTAACCTAACCTAACCTAACCTAACCTAACCTAACCTAACCTAACCTAACCTAACCTAACCTAACCTAACCTAACCTAACCTAACCTAACCTAACCTAACCTAACCTAACCAATATCCACTCCATCCCCACGCCTTTTGCTCACAACAATCTGCACACTAAAATTTACCCCACACAATAGGTAAACTACACAACAAAACCCAACTCTCAAACAATAACTCACCTTACCCATTCACCCAACTCTAAATTAAATCACTTCCAAGGGCAACGTGTAAACCGTTAGCACTGCGCTCTTGGATCACACAACTCTGCACAGGGTGGTGGTTTTAGTCCGTAGGCGACTGGGCAACATCCCCAGTCGAGTCGGGCATGCTACGGGACCGGGCCGTAGTATCCAATGAGGATCTCCACCACCCACGTAAAAAAAAAAAAAAAAAAAAAAAAAAAACCTAACCTAACCTAACCTAACCTAACCTAACCTAACCTAACCTAACCTAACCTAACCTAACCTAACCTAACCTAACCTAACCAGTCTGGCGTCGAGCGCGGCCGCGTACGCATCGTTTCCACGCCGCTCCGCCGACGAAAAATCATTTTACCCGGTTTTTTCGCACAAAACAACCAGTGTTATATATCAAAAGTTGCGCGCTAACGTCCCCTATCCGCTTGTGTAAAGAACTTATAAATCGGACAACCCTGTGAAGTGTAGTGGACAAAATAGTGTGCATAACTTAGAACCGAAAGTGCTAAAAAGCCCAAAAACTCCGAAAATAGATCTTTTACATACTGATATTTTTAGTGATATGTGTATATCTCAGTGCTCTTGACAGTCTGTGAAAGTTTTGGATTTTTCTCATGAAAAACGGCAAAGATATTCAATAATAACCGAAAACAACGTGGTTAGGTAAACTCAGATATCGAATCGTGCGGCTGATTCTGACATCACAGTTTTATGTGCCGTCTCACCAGGACCCCAGAACAGTTTCTAGAATTTCTCTGAGTGCAACAGTCTTCATTTAATCCAATATTTTCCGACATAACCCCAAAATTTTAACTAAAAGTGAATTTCAAACCCCAATAACTTTAAATTTCAAGCGATCACACCACAATATTCTAACCGATCCATATACACCAGGTATCGATCTATATAATTGCAAAATCTTGGATTTTTAGGACTAGTAGTTTCCGCGGAAAGTAATTAATTGTCAAACTAGTCCCTAGTCCTCACGTAAGTTTACGTAATTTCAAATCTGTTTTTCACTTTTTTCCTGGTTAACTTTTTGAACTTTTCTTAACTGATTCGAGTACATCCACGTCAGAAAATAGTTTTAACACCAGTTTCGACATATGTTCACCAGTTACTTTAAGCAGAATCTGGATTAACAAACCCAATCTGCAGTGACTAACAAAAAAAAAAAAGTGCCCAGAAACTTATTCAAAGGTGATACGGAATTGGTGAATATAATAAAACGTTCCTCAGTGAGTGCTTCACCTGTCGGCGATATTGGATTCAGCCGGACTCATCACCCAGGAAAACAAACGTAAGTTCAGTGGATAACTTAGAACCGAAAGTGATAAAAAGCCCCAAAAACTCTGGAAATAGATACTTTACATATCGAATTTTTTTGTGATATATATATGTCTCAGTGCTCTTGACAATCTGTGAAAGTTTTGTACTTTTCTCATGAAAAACGGCAAAGATATTCAATTATAACCGAAAACAACGTGGTTAGGTAAACTCAGATATCGAATCGTGCGGCTGATTCTGACATCACAGTTTTATGTGCCGACTCACCAGGACCCCAGAACAGTTTCTAGAATTTCTCTGAGTGCAATAGTCTTCATTTAATCCAATATCTTCCGAAATAACCCCAAAGTTTTAACTAACAGTGAATTTCAAACCCCAATAGTCATAAACTTTAAGTGACCATACCACAATATTCTAATCGATCTATATACACCAGCTATCGATCTATATAATTACAAAATTTCAGATTTTTATGACTAGTGGTTTCTGCGGAAAGTAATTTATTGTCAAACCAGTCCCTAGTCCACGCGTAGGTTTACGTAATTTCAAATCTGTTTTTCACTTTTTTCCTGGTCAACTTTTTAAATCTTTTATAACTGATTCGAGGATATCCACGTCAAAAAATAGTTTCAAGACCTGTTTCGACATATGTTCACCAGTTACTTTAAGCAGAATCTGGATTGACAAACCCAATCTGCAGAGACTAACATTACTAGTTATAGATTCATTTTATTAAGTAAATACAGTTTAATCCTTTATTGTTTAATCGTATAAATGTCTATTTGTAATTTAAGGTGTTAGATTTAATACTGCTAGTTGTAAACTGTTCAGGCTAAATTCGAACTATTTCCAAACTTTAAACCTGAATCGCTCAAAAAATTTGAAGCTTTCGCCCACAATATTTTTATTGATTTGCATACACCAGTGATCCAGCTATATTACTGCAAAATTTCAGATTTTTAGGACTAGTGGTTTCCGCGGAAAGTAATTTATTGTCAAACCAGTCCCCAGTCCACGCGTAGGTTTACGTAATTTCAAATCTGTTTTCACTTTTTTCCTGGTTAACTTTTTAAATCTTTTATAACGGATTCGAGGATATCCACGTCAAAAAATAGTTTCAAGACCTGTTTCGACATATGTTCACCAGTTACTTTAAGCAGAATCTGGATTGACAAACCCAATCTGCAGAGACTAACATTACTACTTATAGATCCATTTTAGTAAGTAAATACTGTTTAATCCTTCATTGTTTAATCGTGTAAATGTGTATTTGTAATTTAAGGTGTTACATTTAATACTGCTAGTTGTAAACTGTTCAGGCTAAATCCGAACTATTTCCAAACTTTAAACCTGAATCGCTCAAAATTTGAAGCTTTCGCCCACAATATTTCTATTGATTCGCATACACCAGTGACCCAGCTATATTACTGCAAAATTTCAGATTTTTGGGACTAGTGGTTTCCGCGGAAAGTAATTTATTGTCAAACCAGTCCCCAGTCCACGCGTAGGTTTACGTAATTTCAAATCTGTTTTTCACTTTTTTCCTGGTTAACTTTTTAAATCTTTTATAACTGATTCGAGGATATCCACGTCAAAAAATAGTTTCAAGACCTGTTTCAACATATGTTCACCAGTTACTTTAAGTAGAATCTGGATTGACAAACCCAATCTGCAGAGACTAACATTATTAGTTATAGATCCAGTTTAGTAAATAAATACTGTTTTAATCCTTTATTGTTTAATCGTGTAACTGTGTATTTTTAATTTAAGGTGTTAGATTTAATACTGCTAGTTGTAAACTGTTCAGGCTAAATTCGAACTATTTCCAAACTTTAAACCTGAATCGCTCAAAATTTGAAGCTTTCGCCCACAATATTTTTATTGATTTGCATACACTAGTGATCCAGCTATATTACTGCAAAGTTTCAGATTTTTAGGACTGACAGCTTCAGTGGAAAGTAATAAAAAGTAAAATTATTTATAGATTTTTACGTAATTTTCAGTATGTTTTTGGCTTTTTTCCCCACTTACTCTCTTATTTTTTTTTTATAACTATATAGTATCTCTCTGTATCTAAAAAAAAGTGTTAACGCTAATCCCATATATGTAAACCCACCACTAGAGAGAACTGAGCTCTGAAGGTCAAAGTTTGTACAACGACCCAAATTGTCATTACCTGCCACAGATCCATTTTAGTAAGTAAATACTGCTTATTCCTTTATTGTTTAATTGTGTAACTGCGTATCTGTAACTTAAGCTGTTAGATTTAATACTGCTAGTTGTAAACTGCTCAGGCAAAATTTGAACTACTTCCAAACTTCAACCCTGAATCGCTCAAAATTTGAAGCTTTCGCCAACAATATTTTTATCGATTTGCATACACCAGTAATTCAGCTACATTATTGCAAAGTTTTAGATTTTTGGAACAGACAGTTTCAGTGGAAAGTAATAAATAGTAAAAATTAGTCCTAGGTTTTGTCGTAATTTTCAGTCTGTTTTTGACTTTTTTCCCTACTGACTTTCTTAAATTTTTACAACTACATAGTGTCTTTCTGTGCTCAAAAATAGTTTTAAGTTTAATCCCATATATATAAACCAACTACTTTAAAGGGAACTCAGCTTTGAAAGATCTGAGGTTTCCGCAACGACCCAAATCACCATTATTAATCGTAGAGTAATTTTTAGCAGTAAGTTTCATGTGCATTGC
This sequence comes from Epinotia brunnichana, assembly GCA_963854355.1. NCBI lineage: Eukaryota > Metazoa > Arthropoda > Insecta > Lepidoptera > Tortricidae > Epinotia > Epinotia brunnichana. The sequence continues at coordinate 5,974 of OY977946.1, forward strand.
TTAATTGTGTAAGTTGATTAATTGTAAATTGCTAGCTGTAAACTATTTAGTTAGGGATAAGTTAGTCTAATCGGGAAACGAACTGCGTATCGCGCTTATTCGTCTGTCGATACACTGGTACACATATAAGCTCCTTAGCTTGCAGTACACACTTCACTACACACTAATACACTACACTATACTTCGATGGGCACAATGTATCGCACGCCGCCCCCATCACCAAAGAAGGATGGGCCGCAGACAAGGCAGCGCAGCAGGCAACCGCCGCTCGCAGACGAGGAGATATCGCTTATATTGACGACAAAACCGGAATCGCACCAAGACCGCGAGGCGACACACAGAACCGAACCCCACAACCGCGAATATCGAGCCGGATCAGAGTCTATATCCGAAGACCTAACGTCACCACCCACACCAACACTGGAACTAATGCTAAGATACAGCGGGACCGACGAGGAGAACGACCCGCCCCCCTCCGGAAACCACAATTTAAACAAATTTTTCGAAGACCTGACCTACAACTGCAATGAGATTCTTTCACTCCTGAGACCAAGCAAGACTCATAAAAGCGTCACTAAGGAGAATAGGGAGAGGGTACTGGTGATTGCCGATACAATCAAGAAGGCTACATCTCAAGCGCGGCGGGATGTAGCGAGGTGGACACCGCCGTCCCTGTCAACTGAAGCTGAAAACGGTCACGGCAGCAGCAGCACGCACGCCCAGGACTCGAACCGCAGCGAGACGACCGGCGCCGCCACGGAGACGGACATCAGAACAATAATACAAAACACTATCAAAACTGAATTCAATAAAATTAAAGAGGACTTGGAGCGCTCAGCGGCTGACGCACCAAAGGGAGCAGCACTCTCATACGCCGCCGCGGCGTCAGCGCCACCAACATCCAACCCCACACCAACATTCCAACCCAACAAACCTGCCATCATATTATCACCTAAAGACACAGTAAGCAGCTCTGCGGACACACTCGACGCGTGGAAGAGAAAAATCTCCTTCCGACACACCTCCTTCGCCCCGGCAAACACTAAATTCGTGTCGAACAATAAAGTACGCGTGGAGTTCGAGAGCCTCGAACAGCGCGATAAGGCGCTGTCAATGACTAACGACATCAACTCTGAAGTCACGGCGGAGTCATCCAGGGCGCTGTCGCCCATGGTGATCATAAAGGGCGTCTCCACCGATATTCCATACGATCAACTCACGGAAATCATCATAAACCAGAACCCCAACATAGCTCACGCCATGGAGAGCGAACAGGACTTCACTCTCCACTTTCAAAGAAATAACAGGAACCCCAAACTATACAACGCAATCTACATGACCACCCCGCAAGTTTTCAAGGAGATAATCACCACTCGTAAAATCAACATAGACCACCAAAAGGTGCACGCCTGCGAACACCTACCACTGCTGCAGTGCTACAAGTGCCTGCAGTATGGACACACTCGCAAGCGATGCACGTCAGAGCACACCACTTGCTCTCACTGCGCGGCCTCCGGACACGAGTACCGTAACTGTCCAGTATGGCAAGACGATTCAAGACTCAAATGCCACAATTGCACATCCCACGCGAATAAGAATAACATTAGAATTAATACGAAACATAGTGCCACCTCCGCCACGTGCCCTCGAATGTCAATGATGAGTATCAAAATCAAACAGAGAATTAACTATGGACCCTATGGGTAACAAACCTCACAATAAAAATCGCAATAATAATAAAAATAACTACCACTGCTTACAAATCAATGAAGGGCACGGGCGAAACGCCCACCAAGAGGTATTAGTGTACCTTAACGATAAAGACACCTCATGTGATTTCGTGTTTCTCACCGAACCGTACACATCTAATCAGAAAATTATTAAAACAATACCGGGATATACCACACACCAATTCCCGTCCGACGCGAGAGCTATCAAGGCCGCGATACTTGTCAAGAATACACGGATAAGCACATTAGGATACACCAAATATTCAGATTCACATATTGCAATAGCCCAGATCACGGAAAAAACAGGAGCAAAAATCTACCTAGTTTCCTTGTATATAGAGCCCAGGAACGACATCAATAACACCTTGAGAAAGCTGGAAGGGTTCTTGCAGGAGACAAGGGGATCCAAGCACATCATTGGAGGGGATTTCAACGGATGGCACACCTCGTGGGGATGCCAACACAACAACTCAAGAGGGCGGGAAATTGCGGACCTCGTGACCGCACATGGACTCAAAGTGTGCAACACTGGGCGCACCCCTACGTTCCAGACAATAACACACAGACAACACAGAGAGTCAATAGTCGACATCACCCTCGCAAGCAACACGCAACACAATAACCCAATCACAATCAGGAACTGGAAAGTCACTCCTGAGGTCTGCACTTCCTCGGACCACCATGCAATAACCTATGAAATGTCCACATCCAGCAACAAAACAGCCAAATGGAACCAAAAGAAAAAACTAAGCACGTTCAAATATAACACCAGCGGCGTAAAATGGGACCAAATAAAGGAAGACATTGAGAGAGAACTGAAGGAAAAGATGCCGGATATAGAAGATATAAACAACAGTGGAGAGGACCAAATTGACTGCACCATTGCACTCTTCACCGGCAACATAGAAAAAATGTGCGACGAATTACTAGATCGATCTGCAGGACCTCCACTAAAACCCCCATGGTGGAACGAAAACCTAAACACCCTAAAAAAGGAGGTTATTAGGGTACACCATGCGCTCAACAAAGCCGTTCGACGAAAGCTCCCGCTCATTGAACTCCTGAGAGAGAGAGACGCCCTAAGGGGAAGGTACTCTGACGAGTGCTGCACCGCGTCCTCCAGCGCCTTCCGAGACTTCTGCGAGCGGCAGGGGAAGGAGGATGTATGGTCAATTACTAACCGCATCATGCGAACTAAACCGGTCACGCAGCCACCTGCCACTATGACCCTACCCGATGGAACGCACACAAGGGACAGCAAGGAGACTGCTGACGCGCTCCTCAACCACTTCCACCCAGACGACACAGGAGATTCTCAGGCACAACAAACGCTACGACAGCTAACATTACAACCCCCCAACACCCCCAATGAACCACCTTTCACGACCGAGGAGGTACTGAGAACCCTGAACACAATCAGTCACAAAAAAGCACCTGGCTCTGACCACCTAACCGCCGACATATGTCTCCAAGTGACCAAAATCTTCCCAGAGACCGTAACTGCAATAATGAACAGATGCCTGCAAATAGGATACTTCCCCGACTACTGGAAGACTACCATCACCAAAATTATCCCCAAGCCAAACAAGGATGACTACACTAAACTGCAATCATTCAGACCAATAGGGCTGGTCAAGGTATTTGGTAAACTACTGGAAAAACTAATAATAAACAGACTCGTATACCATATGCAAATAAACAACCGAGCTGTCAACCGACAGTTCGGATTCAAGCTCCAGACTTCAACCACACACGCCATAAAGCACGCACTCAGACTAATAGAGGAGGGCAAGGAAAATGGCGAACAAGTACTAGCCATTTCTCTAGACATAAGAGCTGCATTTGACAACGCCTGGTGGCCCGCCATCTTTCAGCGTCTCAAACGAATCGCCTGTCCAGAAAACATCTACAGCATCCTACAGAGCTACGTCACCAACCGACAGGTACAGCTAGCGTTCGCCGACTACTTCGCCCAAAAAACCGTCTCGCGCGGATGCATCCAGGGATCAGTGGTCGGTCCGATACTCTGGAACCTCGTGCTGGACGATCTACTTGACAAAGAGCTACCGGCGGGATGCTATTCACAAGCTTACGCGGACGACGTCCTACTGATCTGCCGAGCAAAGACGGTCGCAGAACTGGAGGCCAAAACAAACCTGGCCATCGAGGGGATCGCTGAGTGGGGGGAAAGCGTAAAGCTGGACTTTGGAAAAGAAAAGACGCAAATGATGGCCTTCACAAAAGGCGCCTCTAGGGCCAGGGTGATTATGGATGGCGCGGCAGTGCCACTGGTCACTGAAATGAAGTACCTCGGAGTAATTATTGACAGCAAGCTGCTATTTGTACGACACGCCCTGCAAACCATCGAAAAGGCCAGGAAATTGTACTGCAGGCTGCAAATGTTCATACGCCCCACCTGGGGAGCGCACCCGGAAAACATTAGAACGATATATAAACAAGTGATTGAACCCATAATGACCTACGCCTCCTCCATATGGCAAAATGTTGTTAAACACCAATATATAAAAAACAAGTTACTCTCCCTACAGCGCCTAATAGCAATAAAAATAACGCATGCCTTCAGAACTATAAGCACGCCCCTTGCAGTCACCCTGGCACGGCTCACACCACTGCCTGCAAAAATAGAATACGCTGCCGAGCTGGAAAAATCCAGGATCCGGGGAGTATCTTCCCTGTTACCTGGGGATCTCAAAATTGAAAAACCGGTCTCCCCATCCGAAATGCTACATCCGGCACATAGGGAGGGCATCTCTTTCCGGGAGCTCCAAAACGAGGCTGAGGTTAAACGGGCCCTCGACGACCATCCGGAGGAATCGTGGATTTCCTACACTGACGGGAGTCGACACGACAACACTGTTGGAGCGGCTTTTGTCACTGAGGGACCTAATCGTATAAACACCACTACCAACAAATTGAAGCTACATGACTGCTGCTCGGTGTACCAGGCCGAGCTTTTTGCGATATCACAGTGCCTTCAAAATCATCTTAATACAATCACACCGATACACAACCACAACCACACTACACACATAATTCTAACAGACAGCAAATCAGCCCTTCAGGAACTTGCCAACCCAAACAGCTACAATCCACTTGCAAACACAATTCATAAACTATTACATACACACAAACAACACTCACACACCCACTTTTACTGGATCAAGGCACACTGCGGTATCGCAGGAAACGAGCTTGCCGATGTGGCGGCTAAGGCTGCGGCCAACCTAAAGAAGACACCGGATTACAAAACAATACCAATATCCAACATAAAGTATAGATTAAAACAGATTGCACAGCATGCGGCTGAACGACTATATAATTCCCCCAACAATTGCCTCTACACAAAGAGGATCTTTACCGATCACGAAACAATAAACAAATACCTAAACGACTACAGTCTAACTTTTGAGACTACTCAATTCATTTCAAATCACGGTTTTCACAAAGAATACCTTTATAGATTCAAAATAACGAACAACGACCACTGCCCGTGTGACGACACATCGACGCAGTCCACACAGCACCTAATTAACGACTGCCCCAGATTCAACTCTAAAAGACTCGAATACGAGATAACTTGCACCATGCTAAACATTAACCAAAGCAACCTAGAAGAAGTCCTCTCCAAACAGACAACAGCAGAGGCCTTCCACAGCTTCTACAAGCACATTGTTAAAAGACTGAAAAAGTTCAACGGAACATAATACTACATACTTCCTTTTCTCTACTATCGCACTATTACTATGTTTCACATATTTTCACTTAAATATATACCTTTAAAATATATACATATATAAAATATATACATATATAAAATATATATAAACATAACCCAACTCACCTCTGCTTGCTGAGCCAACAACCGGTGTTCGCTCAGCAAGCAGCGGCAGTTACCCTTCCTCAATATCCACTCCATCCCCACGCCTTTTGCTCACAACAATCTGCACACTAAAATTTACCCCACACAATAGGTAAACTACACAACAAAACCCAACTCTCAAACAATAACTCACCTTACCCATTCACCCAACTCTAAATTAAATCACTTCCAAGGGCAACGTGTAAACCGTTAGCACTGCGCTCTTGGATCACACAACTCTGCACAGGGTGGTGGTTTTAGTCCGTAGGCGACTGGGCAACATCCCCAGTCGAGTCGGGCATGCTACGGGACCGGGCCGTAGTATCCAATGAGGATCTCCACCACCCACGTAAAAAAAAAAAAAAAAAAAAAAAAAACCTAACCTAACCTAACCTAACCTAACCTAACCTAACCTAACCTAACCTAACCTAACCTAACCTTTTTTTTTTTTTTTTTTTGTTTACCCAGGGGAAATCCATTATGGATCCCACCCGGCTCGGGAGAAGCCGAATGGGTATGTCCGACTCACACAGACTAAAACCCCTGGGGTGTTCCATCACTCGCTTTTAGACAGGGCCCCGGGAACGCTTTCGCACACATCCGGAACTCTGTCAGCGCTACCCTTTCGGGCCCACACAGTTGGCAGGGTCATGATGCCCCACCTTCTCCGCTTTTGGCACCCCAGAACACCATGGGGGCCGTGCAGCTCTGGACCTCTCCTAGGCGGATGACGGAACTCCCGACCCATCACCCGCAGGTCCGCGTTATGGCGGCAGCATTCGGCCTGCGAAGGCCCTTCGACGCCTGCCAGGCCTCCTACGACGCTGCGGGACTGAATCTACGTCGTCCTCGCGCATCCGCTCCGCTGCCTCCTTCTGCGTCAACACCGACACACAGAAGGTGGTCACTGCCGCCCATGCCTCCTCACTGCGCACCATGCGACTTATCAAAGCCGGCAGTGAGAGATCCCCACCAATAGCCGCAGACAGGGCAGCGCGAGGCTCCGCCCATGCTGGGCACTCTTCACGCGTGTGCTTGGCCGTGTCTACGGCTCCTCCCCTACAGTGGTGACATGCCGACGTTGGTTCCCTACCCACCACCTCACACAGGTACTTGCCGAAGCATCCATGCCCCGTCAAAAGCTGTGTGAGGTGGAACGTGGGTGCACCATAGTTGCGATCGACCCATTCTTTAAGGACAGGCCGAACAGCATCCACCAGGTCCCGGCTAGCTCCCGGGATCTCCAGTCGCTCCGACCATTTCTGGTAGAGGACAAGGCGTGACTCCTCCCGCCACTGGTGCACCTCCCTCGGCGCAGGCCAGTTATCCGCCCTCCTCGCTTCCTGCAACCGCCAATATATCTCTGACTGCAACTCCGCTTCGAGGTCCCAGGGCGGGCTACCCGCCAGCAAGCAAGCCGCCACGCACGACACTGTACGGTACGCCCTTGCCACTCTGAGCGCTATGACCCGCTGCGGTCGACGCAATTGAGCAACACTTGGAGCGCTCAGAGTGCCCGCCCATATAGGCGCTCCATAGAGCGCCATCGAACGCACCACGCCAGTATACAAACGACGGCATGCACTTCCTGGCCCTCCTAAATTCGGAAGTATCCGCCCAAGCGCTGCGGCCGCAGCCACCAACTTTGGAGACAAACGCCGAAAGTGCTCTTCAAACTTCCACCTGCCATCAAGGACAAGTCCAAGATACTTCATCGTCAATCCAACGGCAATGAAATTTCCCCCAACTGATAACACTGCACCCGGAAGCGGTGCATTACGAGGCCCATGGAAAACCAGAGCCTCAGACTTGTGGAGAGCCACTTCCAAACCCAACGCACGAATACGCTCCACGACATGAGCAACACCAACTCTGGCAAGCTGCGCAGCCTCCTGATGAGTACTCCCACGGGCTGTCACAAGAGTGTCGTCAGCGTAACAGGTTACACCAACCCCCCTCAAAGTGGCACCGCGCAGCACCCAATCGTAACCAATATTCCACAGGAGTGGGCCTAAAACCGACCCCTGTGGAACACCGCACGACATCACTCTCCGTCCCCACCCTTCTCTCGTTGGGTAGGTCACCATTCGACCTGCAAAGTAATCTGCTACAACTCTCTGCAGATATGATGGTACATTATGGTACCGAAGAGCCGCCTTAATTGTCTCCCAGGGCAAGGTGTTGAAGGCATTGGATATATCCAATGACACTGCCATCACCACCCCACCCTTTGAAACCTCCTCCGATACTATATCGCCAACCCGAGCAACTGCATCCAACGTCGAACGGAGAGGGCGAAAACCAAACTGCCACTCGCTTAAACCGGGATCCATACTCCTGACAAGCCGAGCTGCGAGCACCCGCTCGAACAGCTTGCTTGTCTCACCTAGCAGCACAATCGGACGGTAGGCCGACGGCTGATCGGGAGGACGTCCCTCCTTCCGGAGAAGCACCAGCTTTCCCGTCTTCCACCTACTAGGCACCCGCCCTTGAGACAAGCAAGCAGTAAAGAGGGCCCGGACACTCTCCCCTATCTCCGATACGGCAATAACTAGAGCCCGACCCGGTATGCCATCCAGACCGGGGGCCGTCTTTTTGGACCGTAGCCTCCGGACAGCCACCCCGAATTCAGCCTCAGTTACTGGAGGCACCTCTGCCACTGCCGGCCGCGGACCCGATACAGAAACCATCGCCGGAGGCACAAAGGCTTCCCTTGCCGGGAAGAGGGCACTAACCACCCGCTCAACAAGATCAGGCTGAAGCGTACTCGTCAAGGGAGGAGCCCAGGGCCGGAGTTTCTTCCTCACCACCCGATACGGCTTACCCCAAGGATCCCGGTTGAGCGTCTCCAACCACTCTTCCCATGCCACCTCCTTGGCCTGTGCCACTGCCGTTTGAAGAATGCTGCAGGCATTCCGGTACGCGACGTAAAGAACATCCTCCTCCACTTGGTCCCTGACCCGGCGCCTCCTGCAACGCGTATACTGGCGACGCGCAGCTACACATGCACCCCTCATTCGGCGAAGCTCAGGGCGCCACCAATACACGCAACGCCTTGGAGCATGTGACTTTGCCCTCGGCATCGCCGCATCACACACCCGAGTGAGCGCATCGCCTAAGCACTCTGCTTCCTGCTCAACCTCCTCAACCGCATCAGCCCGTGCCCCCCAAGATTCCACAATTGCAGCCTCCTTGGCCAACTCATAATCCAGCCTGCCCAGCACCCAACGTGGACCATCCTCAACAGAATGGTGCACAGCCATCGAGACCGGAGCAGCGGAAACACCAAACCGGATGTACCGGTGATCAGAGAGCGTCTCCACACCAGTCTCCACTCTCCAACCATTAATCCGGCGTGCCAAGGTGCGTGACGCAAATGTGATATCCACAATCGACTCGCCCTGCCGGCGCACACACGTACTTTCCAACCCAGTGTTGAGGACAACCAATCCTAGGGAAATTGCCCACTCCTCCAGCAACTCCCCTCGCGCATCTGCCACAGGAGAACCCCAAGCCACTGACTTTGCGTTAAAGTCACCAGCGACTAGCACAGGCGTGGTGGACACCTGACCAACCAGCGCCCCGACTCCTGCAAGCAGCCGCTCAAAGTCAGCTAGGCTCCTATTGGGGGAAAAGTACACCCCAATGACAGTCAAGTCCCCAACCGTAGTGAGCACATAACCCTGACCCCTAACGACACCGCGCAAAGGCAAGGCACCAGCTACAGCAGGGGCAATTATAGTCACAGTGCCATCTCGATCTCCAGCCCAATCATCCCGCACGGGAACAAAATAGGGTTCCGAAACCACTGCCACCTCAATTTGCCACTCAGCCATGGTCTGGATCAAGAGGTCCTGAGCCCTAGCGGAGTGGTTAATATTTGCTTGCATAAACCTACTAGCCATTACTGGGCTGTATCCATGCTAACCTCCTCAGTAACTTGCTGCAAAGACTGGGGCGCTACCGGGCCACCCGCTTCCTTCCCACCTCCCACTGCAATCTGCGCTGCTTTAGATGCCAGACCACTTTGACAGCCCTTCCTGCCAATGTAATGAGCTGCCGGCCTACCTGCCGCCGCACAAGCCACACAGTGAACGTCAGCAGAGCACTCTCTTGCCTTATGGCCAACCTTACCACACCTGAAGCAATCTCTACTACGATCTACACTCCCACTGCACTTGGCCGCTACATGGCCTTGCTCCAAGCACTTAAAACAGCGTAATGGCCTCGCCTCCAGAAGCACTACTCTGGCCGAAGTCCACCCCACAGTAACCCGCCCTGCCTCCACCAATTTCTTAGCAGCCACAACCGGACAATTCACAAACAGCGAACCAGAGCCATTCGGACCTCGAGCCATTGTACCAGCCCGTACGGCGTCAACAGCACACCCGCCCTGTTCAGCAACTGCAGCTACTACCTCCTCCGCAATCACTGTGTCATCCAACCCCGTGACTCGCATGTCCACACTCTTTGTTGGCCGTTGGACATGGACAATATCAGCATCCAGTACGCCACGAAGCTTCTCAGCCAGCGCATCAGCAACCTTTTCCGCATCCTCCGTGCCAGGAGGGATTTCCAACATTCGAGCCCCAGTTGCTGTCGCCCGAAACCGCACTTGCTGCAGACCAACCTCCGCAAGTTTTATACGCTTCTTCGCCTCAGCCAATATTGTCTCATATTTCACCCCATTTTCAATTGCCGCTGAGCTTAACGTAAGAGTGACCGCCGCAGTACGAGCTGGACGGAGCTTCGTCCTTGCCGCCGGGGCCTTCTTTGTGGAACTGTACGCCTTATTCGGTCCTTCCTTTGCCTTACGCCCCAGCGCCCCACTGTACTCGCCCTGAATAGGAGTTTTCTGCACTGGCACTGTTGGAGCTTCCTCCCTGGCAAGAGCTGCCTCGCGAGCAGCCAAGGACACATGCTTAGCCCGTTTACGCCTCAAGGCTGCTTTTTTCCTTGACACTTTTTTACCCGCCTTCATCCTTGGTGCCAGCAACCCACCCTTTGATGGGGCCGCATTGACCCTGACCGAACTACTGGCTGAAACATCCCTTGAAGCCACACCCAAACCCAGAGCGGGCCGTGATGCTGGCACTGCAAACGCAGCCAACCTCGCATCTATCCTGGCATTGACTACCTCCCCCACCCGGACAACGATTTCGCTCTTGAAAGCCTCCAAGATGGAGAGAATAGATGAAGGCGCCCCACTTGGCCCTTCACCAGCTGGCGCTAACGAAGCAACCTGTGGGCGCTGCTTCTGCATTTCCATCCGAAGCTCCTCAAACTCCCTCCGAATTATGACTAACTCCGCCTGCAAGCGCTCATTAGCAGCCTGGAGCATCTGATTTTCCTCCGAGTGCGACCTTTTCGCCAACTCCGTTACATCACGCTTTATGGATTCGGCCGATTCTTTTAAATCCTTGACACAAGTCCCTTTCAGAGACTTGGACTTGACCGCAATCGTGCTAATAAGGTCCGCACGGTCACAAACCCTTCCCCGCAGTTCAGAGGCCATGGCATCTACACTTGCCGTGTTCAGCGGCCTGGCTGACCGTTCATGCACTCTTTTACTTGCCTCCACTATCTCTTTCTCATCAGCGAGCCTCCTTTCCTCCTGTACAGCAGCATTCAAAGCGGCCTTAGCTTTTGCCAACCCTACATACTGCCCCGTTGTCGGCGGCCGGCCTCTCTGACGCACAAGGGTGCTCCCCGGTGGGTTCGAGTGTTCTTCACTCTCCTCAGACAACTGTGCCCCAGTTTCACCTATCCTCTGCCTTTTAACGCCCCGACCTTTCTTCTTCGTACGAGTTTTAACAGGCTCACTGACAGCCCGCGCACCCCGTACTCCGTCTGAAGTCTCGCCTTCTCCTACTAACTCCATGTTCTCCACATCCTCCTTGTCAACGCTTACATCCAAAGCATCCGCCTCCGCCTCACCCACATCAACGTCCTCCTCTAAGTTTTTGTTTTTGGTTTTTGTATTCATATTATTCCCACGAGTATGAGGGACAATGGTCCATCCAGGCGGTGCCCTCTGCACCTGGATAAGCCTAGCGTCTCCCGTCAGAGTGTCGGCCGGTACACTGACGGGGGAAAGCACTAGCGACTGACTCCACCTCAGCCATGCATCCTCTCGCGGTGCTCCGCCACTTAGGATTGGGGGTAATTTTTTATTGAGGTTTTCTTCCTCGCAGCCCAGCCAATTAAGGCAAGGCCCCCGGTGCTCACGACAAGCAACGGTTGGTCCGGCGTCGACTTTCTGTCGAGTGCACCTGGCACATCGTCGCACCCGCCGCAACCATTTCTGGTTCAGCCCCAACTAAACAGTGCTATGCAAGCATCTTCACCACTGCCCAGCGGCTGCAGAGCAACCGAAATAGGCTGCATCCCTTGCTACCTCAGATGAGCTGAGGCGGCCGGGAGCAGCGCACTTCAAAACACGGCATTAAAGCCTACGCAGGAGAAACTCACTGCAACTGCCACCTGTGACTGATAGTTAGCAGAGGGAACATAGCGAACGCGCTACTGAGCGGCTATCTTCCCCCTCCCAGGGTGCACCACAAGGAGGTCTATCAGTCCCGCACCCCAACCTAACCTAACCTAACCTAACCTTTTTTTTTTTTTTTTTTTTTTTTTTACCCAGGGGAAATCCATTATGGATCCCACCCGGCTCGGGAGAAGCCGAATGGGTATGTCCGACTCACACAGACTAAAACCCCTGGGGTGTTCCATCACTCGCTTTTAGACAGGGCCCCGGGAACGCTTTCGCACACATCCGGAACTCTGTCGGCGCTACCCTTTCGGGCCCACACAGTTGGCAGGGTCATGATGCCCCACCTTCTCCGCTTTTGGCACCCCAGAACACCATGGGGGCCGTGCAGCTCTGGACCTCTCCTAGGCGGATGACGGAACTCCCGACCCATCACCCGCAGGTCCGCGTTATGGCGGCAGCATTCGGCCTGCGAAGGCCCTTCGACGCCTGCCAGGCCTCCTACGACGCTGCGGGACTGAATCTACGTCGTCCTCGCGCATCCGCTCCGCTGCCTCCTTCTGCGTTAACACCGACACACAGAAGGTGGTCACTGCCGCCCATGCCTCCTCACTGCGCACCATGCGACTTATCAAAGCCGGCAGTGAGAGATCCCCACCAATAGCCGCAGACAGGGCAGCGCGAGGCTCCGCCCATGCTGGGCACTCTTCACGCGTGTGCTTGGCCGTGTCTACGGCTCCTCCCCTACAGTGGTGACATGCCGACGTTGGTTCCCTACCCACCACCTCACACAGGTACTTGCCGAAGCATCCATGCCCCGTCAAAAGCTGTGTGAGGTGGAACGTGGGTGCACCATAGTTGCGATCGACCCATTCTTTAAGGACAGGCCGAACAGCATCCACCAGGTCCCGGCTAGCTCCCGGGATCTCCAGTCGCTCCGACCATTTCTGGTAGAGGACAAGGCGTGACTCCTCCCGCCACTGGTGCACCTCCCTCGGCGCAGGCCAGTTATCCGCCCTCCTCGCTTCCTGCAACCGCCAATATATCTCTGACTGCAACTCCGCTTCGAGGTCCCAGGGCGGGCTACCCGCCAGCAAGCAAGCAGCCACGCACGACACTGTGCGGTACGCCCTTGCCACTCTGAGCGCTATGACCCGCTGCGGTCGACGCAATTGAGCAACACTTGGAGCGCTCAGAGTGCCCGCCCATATAGGCGCTCCATAGAGCGCCATCGAACGCACCACGCCAGTATACAAACGACGGCATGCACTTCCTGGCCCTCCTAAATTCGGAAGTATCCGCCCAAGCGCTGCGGCCGCAGCCACCAACTTTGGAGACAAACGCCGAAAGTGCTCTTCAAACTTCCACCTGCCATCAAGGACGAGTCCAAGATACTTCATCGTCAACCCAACGGCAATGAAAGTTCCCCCAACTGATAACACTGCACCCGGAAGCGGTGCATTACGAGGCCCATGGAAAACCAGAGCCTCAGACTTGTGGAGAGCCACTTCCAAACCCAACGCACGAATACGCTCCACGACATGAGCAACACCAACTCTGGCAAGCTGCGCAGCCTCCTGATGAGTACTCCCACGGGCTGTCACAAGAGTGTCGTCAGCGTAACAGGTTACACCAACCCCCCTCAAAGTGGCACCGCGCAGCACCCAATCGTAACCAATATTCCACAGGAGTGGGCCTAAAACCGACCCCTGTGGAACACCGCACGACATCACTCTCCGTCCCCACCCTTCACTCGTTGGGTAGGTCACCATTCGACCTGCAAAGTAATCTGCTACAACTCTCTGCAGATATGATGGTACATTATGGTACCGAAGAGCCACCTTAATTGTCTCCCAGGGCAAGGTGTTGAAGGCATTGGATATATCCAATGACACTGCCATCACCACCCCACCCTTTGAAACCTCCTCCGATACTATATCGCCAACCCGAGCAACTGCATCCAACGTCGAACGGAGAGGGCGAAAACCAAACTGCCACTCGCTTAAACCGGGATCCATACTCCTGACAAGCCGAGCTGCGAGCACCCGCTCGAACAGCTTGCTTGTCTCACCTAGCAGCACAATCGGACGGTAGGCCGACGGCTGATCGGGAGGACGTCCCTCCTTCCGGAGAAGCACCAGCTTTCCCGTCTTCCACCTACTAGGCACCCGCCCTTGAGACAAGCAAGCAGTAAAGAGGGCCCGGACACTCTCCCCTATCTCCGATACGGCAATAACTAGAGCCCGACCCGGTATGCCATCCAGACCGGGGGCCGTCTTTTTGGACCGTAGCCTCCGGACAGCCACCCCGAATTCAGCCTCAGTTACTGGAGGCACCTCTGCCACTGCCGGCCGCGGACCCGATACAGAAACCATCGCCGGAGGCACAAAGGCTTCCCTTGCCGGGAAGAGGGCACTAACCACCCGCTCAACAAGATCAGGCAGAAGCGTACTCGTCAAGGGAGGAGCCCAGGGCCGGAGTTTCTTCCTCACCACCCGATACGGCTTACCCCAAGGATCCCGGTTGAGCGTCTCCAACCACTCTTCCCATGCCACCTCCTTGGCCTGTGCCACTGCCGTTTGAAGAATGCAGCAGGCATTCCGGTACGCGACGTAAAGAACATCCTCCTCCACTTGGTCCCTGAACCTTTTTTTTTTTTTTTTTTTTTTTTTTTTTTTTTTTTTTTTTTTTTTTTTTTTTTTTTTTACGTGGGGAAATGCTTTTACGCATCCCGCCTGGCTGGGGCTGCAGGCGGGTATGTCGGACTCCCGGGAACCGCCCGGACTACCGACTAAAACCCCACGGTTTTCCGACTCGTCACCGTGTTGCCGGGTCACGGGCACGTTCGAAAAACTCTTCCGCGACCCGGCGGTGACTGGCCTGATGGGAAGGCCCCTAACTCAGTAGCAGGAGGGTGTGAGCCCCACCTGCAACGCCTTTGTGTCAGGTGCGCGAGAGCACGCGCAACGCCATCACGGGCCAGTTTGTCATTCGGCCGACAGACTTCCCCAAGCCTGCCGGCCCTGGCCACGGTTAGGGTGGGATGTTGCGGGCATAGGCTCGCCGCCTCCGCCCTATTCGCCGTTGGCGACCGGGATTTGCGGAAGTTGCCTCCCTCTGTCTCTCGGCCGCCTCTTTCCTCTCCATAATGGTCTCGCAGAAGGCGAGGACCGCTCTCCATGCCCTGTCGCTGTCCACCATACTACGTACTACCGTGGGCAGCGACAGGTCACTGCCAACTGTCGCGCACAACGTCCGGCGCTCTTCATCCCAGGCTGGGCATACCTCCAGCGTGTGCTGGGCCCTCTCCTCCGGGCAGCTGTCGCAGTGGTGACACCGCGCGCTTTCCTCTCGGCGTATCCGGTGCAGGTACCTCCCAAAACATCCATGATCCGAGAGGACCTGCGTTAGCCGGAAAGTCATAGCGCCATGACTCCGGTCCAACCACTGTTCGAGAACCGGACGAACTGCCCCGATGGTCCTAAGGCCCGCACTTGGTTGCGCCAGCCTCTCTTTCCACCTCGCTACCATCTCCAATCGAGCAGCATCACGTTGCGCTTCTACCTCCCTCGGTGCTGGCGAGTCGCCTCGACCTAGCGCCTCCTTACGCCAGCGGTAAGCTACCGCAAGGGCCCTCGCATCAAGGTCCCAGGGAAGTGACCCCGCCAGCACGCATGCCGCCTCCCTGGAGATTGTGCGGTACCCCCGTATAAGCCTGACGGCCATCACTCCCTGCGCTCTGCATAGGAGGGGGATATCCCTCCTTTGCAGCCGGTCCGCCCATACGGGAGCTCCGTAGAGGGCCATGGATCGCACGACCCCCATATACAGCTGCCGACACGGCGCCTTAGGCCCCCCCGAGTTCGGGAGTATACGCCCTAGAGCACCGGCGGCTCCTATCAGCTTCGGCAGCAGATGCTTAAAATGGGCACGAAAGGTCCACCGGCTGTCAAGTGTGAGGCCCAGGTACCTCATGGACGACTCGATGTTAATCCTGGTGCCGCTCACCATGATATGCGCGTCCGGCGGAGGCGCCCTACGTGCCCCATGGAAGCAAAGAGCTTCAGATTTTTGGAGCGCCACCTTCAGCCCCAATAGGCGGATCCGTCTGACGGCATGCGCCACGCCAGCCGTGGCCAATATGCCGGCATGTCGATGTGTCTTCCCGCGGGCCGTCACCAGCGTGTCATCGGCGTAACACGTTAGGTTGACACCTGGAAGATTTGTGCCACGCAGGACCCAATCATACCCAATGTTCCACAGGAGTGGTCCCAAGACCGACCCCTGTGGAACACCGCATGACATTTCATGTCGTCCCCACTCCTCCCGTCCCGGGTAAATTACGTACCTTTCAGAGAGGTACGCGCCGACCATTCGCCTCAAGTAGGCGGGCACCTGATGGTATCTTAGGGCCTCCATCACGCATTCCCAGGGCAGGGTGTTGAATGCGTTGGCGATATCTAGAGATACCGCCAAAACCACCTCGTCATCTGACACCGCCCTGTCCGCAAGGTCTTTGACGCGGAGGATGGCGTCGACGGTAGAGCGACCACTGCGGAACCCGTATTGGCACTCTGCCAAATCCGGACCGACACGGGTGAGATGCTTTATGAGGCGGGCAGCAATAATCCGCTCAAAAAGCTTGCCTACCTCTTCGAGCAAAACTATAGGACGGTATGCAGCTGGCGAGTCCGCAGGGCGCCCTTCCTTCTTCAGGAGCACAAGCTTACCTGTCTTCCACTGCCGGGGGAAGAGGGCTTGCTCGAAGCAGCCCGAGAAAAGCCTAAGCAGTCTCGCCTCCAGTGCGTTTCTCGCCAACACCCAGGCCCGACCCGGGATCCCGTCGGGTCCAGGGGCTGTGTTTTTCCCCTTCATTCGGAGGATGGCTGCACCGAGTTCCCCGACAGAAACCTCTGGGACCTCTTCCTCGTCACCGTCAGGTGCGGTGGGCGGTGCCATTGCTGGCGGAGAAAAGCCGTCACGAGCCGGGAACAGGGCCGCGACTACCTCCCCCAGCAAGTTCGGCTCAAGACTTCGCGTCAGTGGTGGGGCCCAGGGGCGGAGCCTGTTACGGACCATTTTGTATGGTCGGCCCCACGGGTCCCTATTGAGCGTTTCGAGCATCTCCTGCTGGGAACCCTCTTTCGCCTGGCTTATGGCTAGCTGCAGGTCCTTCGTGCGCTGGATGTAGACGGCGTACAGTTCCGCCTCGCGGACAAGGTCCCTGCGCCGACGCCTCCGCTGGTGGCTGTAAACTCGTCTCGCCGCTACGCAAGACTGTCTCAGCTGGTCAAGTTCGAGTGACCACCAGTGGACCTGGCGTTTTGAGGGAAGAGGTTTTGCTCGGGGCATTGCTGCGTCGCAAATCGCTGTCATGGATCCACCGAGCGCCTGCGCCTCTTCCTCCACGTCCACTGGGCCCTCAGGGACCGGGTTCCAGGCCTCAACCTCGACGGCAAGGTGGAAATTGTCCAGATCCAGGCGTTTTAGTGCCCAGCGCGGTCCCTCTCCTCTCAGAGAGCGGCTGATAGGGCCACTCGGACCATTTGATTGTGCGGAAACACTGAACCGAATATAACGGTGGTCCGACAAGGTCTCAATGCCCTCGAGCACTTCCCAGCCCTGGACACGGCGCGCCAGGGTGGCGTCGGTGAACGTCACGTCCACAATGGAGCCGCCCTGTTGCCGCACGCACGTGTTCACTGACCCGCTGTTGACCACGGTCAGGCCCCCTGCGATGGCCCACTCCTCCAACTCGCGGCCACGCGCATCCGTTGACGGGGATCCCCACGCCATGGACTTGGCGTTGAGATCCCCGGCAACGAGCACGGGGCTTGGATGGTTTTGCCTGATGACCGCACCCACGTCCGTGAGGAAAGACTTGAAATCTGCCAGGCTCCTGTTAGGCGAGAAGTAGACACCGACAACAAGGATGCCGCCAAGGAGCCCGGCAACATAACCCCTTCCCTTGTGGACTTTCCTGAACGGTGGCGAGCCAGCAGCCGTTTGCGTGGCTATCGCTACCAAGCCATCATGGTCTCCAGCCCAATTGTCCCTTTGGGGGATAAAGTATGGCTCGGAAACGACAGCCACGTGGGTCAACCATTGCGCCATGCTCTGGAACAGGAGGTCCTGAGCCCTGGAGCAGTGGTTGAGATTCGCCTGCAAAAAGGAGAGGGCCATTATTTTTCCTCCATTTCTACAGCCTCCTCAGCCTCTGGTGCCACGTTGGCGGCCGGGTGGAGGTCTGGCTGGGTGACTCGTGGCCCATTGCCAAACTTCCCCTTCTTTTTGGGAGCAGCGCACGACTTGCTCCCTACGGCATGTCCCGCCGGTTTTTTGGCCGCTGCGCAGACTGGGCAGTGCGACGTGGCGGTGCACGTGGCCGCCTTGTGACCGGGCTGGCCACATCGGTAGCACAGCTCGCTCCGATCCTCCTGAGCTCGGCACTGCGCGCGGACGTGTCCCGCCTCGAGGCACCGGAAGCAGCGCATGGGTTTAGCAGCCAGTATCTGCACCCGTGCAGATACCCATCCCACCAGCAAACGCCCGCCCTCAGCCAGCTTTTTGGCTGCTGTTACTGGGCAACGGACCCATGCAGTGCCTAGGCCCGAGAAGTTTTGACGGATTTCGCCGCATTTTACAAGGCCAGCATCACACCCGCCAGCCTCTGCAATCGCCGCCTTGACATCCTCCGGTGTCACTGAGTCATCGAGACCCGTAATGCGCATCTCCGCGCACTTCGTGGGCCTCGAGACTTGTACGTCCTCACTCTTGAGCGTTGCCCTCAGCTTTTCCGCGAGAGCATCCGCTTTCTCGCCCCCTGTCGCCCCGGGTACCTCAATGATGGTCGCTCCAGTGACCGCCCGCTTAAATCGGACACCCTCAATCTGTAGGTCTTTCAGGTTGATTTTCGACCGAGCCTCCTTAAGTATGTCCCCGTAGGTGGGGCGGCCCTCTCCCGGCTTCAGCGTCAGCACAACGGCCGCTGAGCGTGGTGTCCGCAGTTTTTGAGTCTGCTTGGGCTTGGACTGTGGCGCTGCTCCCTGCGCGGCAGTCTTCTTTTTTCCTTTTCTTTTCCCGACGACATCTGTCCACGTCTCATTCATAGGCGCCGGCGTAGGCGGCATGGGGCGGGGCACGTTAGGGGCTTCGGCCGGTAGAGCCACATGGTCGTCCTTCTTGGCCTTTTTGACCGGTTTTTTCTTCGCCTTCTTTCCCGTTGGAGGGGCAGGAGCAGGCGCTTTAGGCTCTGCCATCTTCTGGCCGCTAGTGCCAGCGACGTTGTTGTCTGCTGAGTTTGTGGCAGGCGGTGCGTCCTTTCTGCCATTGGCTGCAGGTTTGGCAGCCTGCTTCGCTAGATTATTTTTGTCCGCCACGAGCGATGGGCGCACAGCCGTCGCTGGAAGGAGCCGATCTTCTAAGGCATCCAACCGAGCGTTTACCATGGTCCCCACTTTGACCATCATGTCGCGTTCGGCGTCCTCCGGCGTATATCTTTGCGGAGTGGGAGCTGCTTTAGCTGTACGCAGCTCAGTCCGCAACTCCCCGAGCTCTCTTTGGAGCTCGGTCATCTGAGCTTGCAGGCGTTTGTTATTAGCCTCAAGCCTCTCGATCTCTTCCGAAGATGTGCGCTTAATTAGCACCTGAGCAGCGTCCATGTAAGCCGCCACCGCATCCTTCAGCTTCCGCTGGTGGGTCCCCTTTAGGTTGCCTGATGTGGCAATCACTGCCTTGATGACGTCTGTGCTGTCAATCATTTGCGTATACAAGGCAGAGGCCAACTGGTCCTCCGCTCGTGTGGTCTGCTTGACTGTCCGCTCGGGTCTCAAGCGGATGACCATTTTGGCCACCTCCGCCTCCGCCTCCTCTGCAGTCTTGCGGCGGAATTCCTCCCTCGCCGCCTTGTAGTCGGACTGCGCCTTGTCCACTCCGACACACCTCGTTGCAGGCGGCCGACCTCGGCCCCTGGGCTTTGACCTGTCCTCCGTCGCAGTATTATAATCGCCATCACTGGACGATTCGGACAGTTCTAGTCGCCGCCTTTTTTGACCCTCCTGGGACCATAAACGGCCTTCAGGAATGGACGACGCAGATCCCGACCTGACGGTTGCCAAACTTGTGTCCGAAAGCCGCTCCGCCACGGCCGGCCCCTGCGGATCCTCCGCGTCCCACCGGGGCATTGGGGAGTCGACGGACCGTGATTTGACGGTCTCCAGGCTGCAGTCGGACACGGATCCACTGCTTTCGGCTCTTGTCTTTGGCCTGGGGGTATCCATTCTCTCGAGGGACACCCTCAGTTCTCGCAGCGGTGTGTGCAATGTTGCACTTGGTGTCTGGCCCTGCGAAGGGACGTTTGAGCCCGCTATTACGGCGTCTGACTCCGTCTCCTCATTTGTGGCCTCCACGCCCAACGTCGGTTGGTTCGCCAGCACCTGCGCCAGCGCGCGTCCCTCCTCTGGGGCCTCCTGCCCCGCACCCGCGGCAGGCAGCTGGAGTGGGCCCGGGCCCCCCCCCACGGAGCGGTCCCCGCCCCGCCCTCGTAGCATGAAGCGGCCAGAGCCGTCGCGAGCTGGGCCGTTCGTCTTTTTCGGTCCAATCTGAATGGCGGCCGCGTTCAGTCTGAATGGCGGCCGCGTTCAACGCGGTACGCGACGTAAAGAACATCCTCCTCCACTTGGTCCCTGAACCTAACCTAACCTAACCTAACCTAACCTAACCTTTTTTTTTTTTTTTTTTTTTTTTTTTTTTTTTTTTACTTGGGGAAATGCCTTTACGCATCCCACCTAGCCGAGGTACTAGGATGGGTATGACGGGCTCCCGGGAACCCCCCGGACTACCGTCTAAAACCACCAAGGTATGCCCTCTCTGCCGTGTAGTAGGGGCGTCATGGGATCGCGAACATTTCACCACGACGCCCCTCGGCAACAGCCGCAGCTGCCCTCACTACTGAGGCAAAAGCCCCCCCTCTCGTCGTAAGCGTGCAGGGCGACACCACACGCTTCCCGACCCGACTAAAGGACCTCTACGCCGGGAGAGGGTGATAGACCTCGGATTCACCCTCTCAGGTCCCCTTGTAACTTTTTATAGAGGTTTTCTCCCTCGCAGCCACAACTCGGCCCCGGCCTGGCAGTCGCAGCCCCCGCGCCTAACATGAATCCTCTGATAGCAGAGGATTTGTCAGGGTTCCGGGTCCGTTATTTATTATAGAGGCAAACGGCAATGGCCTCTCCCTCAAGCCGCACCTGGGGAATCTTACGATTCCCTGGGCGGAACCCCCCGATCCCCCCCGTGTCGGGTTATTGGTAACACCAGCAAGCGATAACTTAGGGTTCACTAAATTATCACTTGCCGTTGTCTCCAGGGCGCACCGGCCAAGACACTACCCATTCCTGCGGATCAACCGAATCAAGAGGAATCGGTAGAGTCCAGACACTCGAGGAGGTTACCCGACCTAGCACCCCAACCTAACCTAACCTAACCTAACCTAACCTAACCTAACCTAACCTAACCTAACAGTAGCGGCCGGCGAAGCGCCAGAAACAATTTTTTTTTTTAAATACCTAACCGTCCCGTAACCTACCCGTCTGTCTATAGGTATCTCCAATTATAAATTCATTATGCAATTTTTGTTATTTTATTACATATACAAAATTGGACATCATTCAATTTCGCAAAAGAAATTATGTCCATGTTTTTTTTTATCTCGTAAACGGTTAGAGATATCGAAAAACTGACATCATTTTTCAGGAAATGTGGTAAAAACATTTTTTTTTCTTTTTTTTCTAAGAAATTAGTCATAACAAGTTACATTTCTCAACCTGTACCCAGCTGGGAAACGGGGAAGTTAACAAGCTAGGGAAATAAAAAAAATACCATTCGGCGCGTATTTGAACGCTCTCATGCAAAGCGGGGGTTCCAGCCCCGTGAGATTGACAGTTTTTCCATGAAAAATTTAAAACTGAAAATTTTGAAAAAAATTGTATGGGAGGTACCTAAACGAAGGCGTTTCGCACCCCACACAAAAATACCACACATAGGGCATGCAAAAAGAAACCGATGTGCAAAATTTTATCAAAAACTACCGTGCAGAGCTACTATAACCTAACCTAACCTAACCTAACCTACTTTATTTTTAAAGATTTCCAAACAAAAATACCGTAATACTCATTTGTAGCCGAAACGGTGAGAGATACAGAAAAACAAACATCATTTTTGAACTGACCATACACAGTATGGGTTTGATGAGATCTGTAATAGATGTTTTTTTTTTTTTTTAATTTTGGACACTTTTAATTAATTTTAATTTTTTTTTTATTTTTTTTTTCACTTTACTAATAAAACTTTATACTAAATAAAAGTACCTTTCTATATAGGTACCTACCTACTCTAAGTACCTACATAAGAAAAGATTGATGAGCGGGGTAATACGGCGGCAGGTAGGTAGGTAGGTAAGTATCTCAACTAGCTAATAAGATTAGGGCAAAAAGCTTTCGTATGTGTCCAGCCAGTCAGACAGAATAGAGATGTCCGGCGGCACAGTCATCATCATCATCATCATCATCATCATATCAGCGGAAAGACGTACACAGCTGGCTGGACATAGGCCTCCCCCAGAGAGTGCAACAATGAGCGGTCCTGTGCCCGCCATTCACCCGCGGATGCGCAGACTATAATATTATACAATACATACATACAGACAGACAGACAGACAGACAGACAGACAGACAGACAGACAGACAGACAGAGTTCCGGTTTGACAGGCAGGTAACTACCTAACATGGCGTAGAGGTATTAGGTACATGATTTTTCGAGGCACACAAAAAAAAAATACAGATTTCTAACACAGAATGCAAACGCGTAAAAATTTATCATCATCATATCAGCGGAAAGACGTACACTGCTGGCTGGACATAGGCCTCCCCCAGAGAGTGCCACAATGAGTGGTCCTGTGCCCGCCATCCACCCGCAGATGCGCAGACTATAATATTATACAATACAGACAGACAGACAGACAGACAGACAGACAGACAGACAGACAGTAGGTACACAAATAAATGCCTTTACCGGGACTCGAACCCGCCGGGACCTCCAGGAATGAGAATGAGAATACATTATTATTGCCTATTAGTGTGATGGTAATACATCTTTGAGTTCCCCCAGGATTGTGTCAGCTAACTTGTGTCTAAAAAAGATCTGTGTAAGCTGAAGGTGTTGAGTCACAGATGATAAGTTAAGATGTGGTTAGAATATTGCTAGGTTACAAACGGGACCCGGGACCTCCAGCTTCGTAGGCAGAGTCGCTACCCACTTGGCTAATACGGATTAATAATACTAATGAATAACATAAAAACGTAACAACACCTGCGGGGCTAGCACAACTGACACAACAAGCGCGACGCGAGTCGAGATAATCCACCCGCCTCTTTCTAATTTGCACAATAGGAGTGAGACAGGAGTCGCTGAGTCGCGCGCGACACGACTTAGCAGCAAGTTGTGATTAGTTAATTACACTTTCAACTAATGATCTTCATTACATATATATATATTAGTTAATTACAAAAAAATAAAGGTAAAAGGCCGGACGGTTTGACTTTGGTGCCCTGGCAAAAAGGCAAGTGTCTGCTCTGGGACGCCACATGTGTTAGTACTTTTGCTGCTTCGCACATAAGTCGCACCATGCGGGCGCCTGGAGCCGCTGCTGAGCTGGCGGCAGTGCGGAAGAGGGACAAGTACGCGTGTCTTTCCAATTATTTATTTGTTCCGCTTGCGGTGGAGACGACTGGGTGTTGGTGCGCTGAGGCCAAAATCTTTTTTAGGGAAGTAGGGCGTCGCTTACATGAAAAAGGACTTGATCCCCGCTCTGGGTCATTTCTGGTGCAAAGGTTAGCCATAGCTGTTCAGCGCGGCAATGCGGCCAGTGTGATGGGAACCTTTGCACCTGGAGTGGCTCGGGGAGGGTTGTTTGATGTTTAGTTTTAGGATTAGGAATAGGTTTAGGTTACTTAGTAATACGTTTAAGTTTGTTATTGTACTCTGTTTTATGTGAATTTATAGAATTATATAAATATAAGAAATAAGATTAAAACTATTAGATCAGATACGTTTTTTAAACTTTTCTAAAGTTGGCAGTAAGTATGTGTATTTTAACTGATTACTCTTAATATACCTGTTAATTACATATATATTAGTTAATTACTTTCAACTAATGATCTTCATTAGTTGAAAGTAATTAACTAATATATATTCATTAATAAGATAATGACGGTGACGAATACGAACGACATTAACAACAACAAAGTGATTAAGTATAAGTATAGATAGTAGTGATATATTTTGTTGAGACACGCGCGGCCCTCCAGCGCGGGTCACATCGCCATCGCCACCCCGCTTCCAGACAGACAGACAGACCAGAGTAACCGAATCGAATCGAATAGTCCTTCTAAATTTCTTACTTCCCAGCATGCGCAAACTCATAACAAAAGCCTCGCAAATGGCCGCCTGTCTGTGCGGACGTAGCCTAAGGCAGGTACGTGTAGGTACGACGACGAGCGAAGCGAGGAGGAGTGTTAGGAATAACTGTAACCCTCAGCGCGCGAGCCGAGCGAGCGAAGCGAGCGTGCCGCGGTAGCGGCCGGCGAAGCGCCAGAAACAATTTTTTTTTTTTTAAATACCTAACCGTCCCGTAACCTACCCGTCTGTCTATAGGTATCTCCAATTATAAATTCATTAGGCAATTTTTGTTATTTTATTACATATACAAAATTGGACATCATTCAATTTCGCAAAAGAAATTATGTCCATGTTTTTTTTATCTCGTAAACGGTTAGAGATATCGAAAAACTGACATCATTTTTCAGGAAATGTGGTAAAAACATTTTTTTTTCTTTTTTTTCTAAGAAATTAGTCATAACAAGTTACATTTCTCAACCTGTACCCAGCTGGGAAATGGGGAAGTTAACAAGCTAGGGAGATAAAAAAAATACTATTCGGCGCGTATTTCAACGCTCTCATGCAGGGCGGGGGTTCCAGCCCCGTGAGATTGACAGTTTTTCCATGAAAAATTTAAAACTGAAAATTTTGAAAAAAAATTGTACGGGAGGTACCTAAACGAAGGCGTTTCGCACCCCACACAAAAAGACCACACATAGGGCATGCAAAAAGAAACCGATGTGCAAAATTTTATCAAAAACTACCGTGCAGAGCTACTATAACCCTACTTTATTTTTAAAGATTTCCAAACAAAAATACCGTAATACTCATTTGTAGCCGAAACGGTGAGAGATACAGAAAAACAAACATCATTTTTGAACTGACCATACACAGTATGGGTTTGATGAGATCTGTAATAGATGTTTTTTTTTTTTTTTAATTTTGGACACTTTTAATTAATTTTAATTTTTTTTTTATTTATTTTTTCACTTTACTAATAAAACTTTATACTAAATAAAAGTACCTTTCTATATAGGTACCTACTCTAAGTAAGTACATAAGAAAAGATTGATGAGCGGGGTAATACGGCGGCAGGTAGGTAGGTAGGTAAGTATCTCAACTAGCTAATAAGATTAGGGCAAAAAGCTTTCGTATGTGTCCAGCCAGTCAGACAGAATAGAGATGTCCGGCGGCACAGTCATCATCATCATCATCATTATCATATCAGCGAAAAGACGTACACAGCTGGCTGGACATAGGCCTCCCCCAGAGAGTGCAACAATGAGCGGTCCTATGCCCGCCATTCACCTGCGGATGCGCAGACTATAATATTATACAATACATACAGACAGACAGACAGACAGACAGACAGACAGACAGACAGACAGACAGACAGACAGACAGTAGGTACACAAATAAATGCCCTTACCGGGACTCGAACCCGCCGGGACCTCCAGGAATGAGAATGAGAATACATTATTATTGCCTATTAGTGTGATGGTAATACATCTTTGAGTTCCCGCAGGATTGTGTCAGCTAACTTGTGTCTAAAAAAGATCTGTGTAAGCTGAAGGTGTTGAGTCACAGATGATAAGTTAAGATGTGGTTAGAATATTGCTAGGTTACAAACGGGACCCGGGACCTCCAGCTTCGTAGGCAGAGTCACTACCCACTTGGCTAATACGGATTAATAATACTAATGAATAACATAAAAACGTAACAACACCTGCGCGGCTAGCACAACTGACACAACAAGCGCGACGCGAGTCGAGATAATCCACCCGCCTCTTTCTAATTTGCACAATAGGAGTGAGACAGGAGTCGCTGAGTCGCGCGCGACACTAAATAAATGCAATGGAAGCAATGGATACAAATAGAACCAATGAATTCAAATGGAAGCAATGGATGCAATGGATGCAATGGATACAAATGGATGCAATGGATGCAATTGATTCAAATGGATGCAATTGATACAAATCAACGAAATGGATGCAATTGATTCAAATGGATGCAATGGATACAAATGGATGCAATGGATGCAAATGGATGCAATGGATGCAATTGATTCATATGGATGCAATGGATTCAAATGGATGCAATGGATGCAATTGATTCAAATAGATGCAATGGATGCATTTGATTCAAATGGATGCAATTGATTCAAAATTATCATGGATACAATGGCTGCAATGGATGCAATTGATTCAAATGGATGCAATGGATGCAATTGATTCAAATGGATGCAATGAATACAAATGGATGCAATGGATGCAATGGATGTTTTTAATTCAAATGGATGCACTGGATGCAAAGGTTGCAATGGATACAAATGGATGCAATGGATGGAATGGATGCAATTGATTGAAATGGATGCAATGGATTCAAATGGATACAATGGATACAAATGGATGCAATGGATGCAATGGATGTATTTGAATCACATGGATGCAATGGATGCAATTGATTCAAATGGATGCAATGGATTCAAATTGAAGCAATGGATGCAATGTATTCAAATTGAAGCAATGGATGCAATTGATTCAAATGGATGCAATTGATACAAATCAATGAAATAAATGCAATTGATTCAAATGGATGCAATGGATACAAATGGATGCAATGGATGCAATGAATACAAATGGATGCAATGGATGTATTTGATTCAAATGTATGCAATGGATGCAATGGAAGCAATGGATACAAATAGAACCAATGAATTCAAATGGAAGCAATGGATGCAATGGATGCAATGGATACAAATGGATGCAATGGATGCAATTGATTCAAATGGATGCAATTGATACAAATCAACGAAATGGATGCAATTGATTCAAATGGATGCAATGGATACAAATGGATGCAATGGATAAAAATGGATGCAATGGATGCAATTGATTCAAATGGATGCAATGGATACAATGGCTGCAATGGCTGCAATGTATGCAATGGATGCAATGGATGCAATGGATATATTTGATTTAAATGGATGCAATGGATGCAATGGATACAAATGGATTCAATGGATGCAATGGATGCAATGGATGCAATTGATTCAAATGCATGCAATGGAAACAAAGGCTGCAATGGATGCAATTGATTCAAATGGATGCAATAGATGCAATTGATTCAAATGGATGCAATGAATACAAATGGATGCAATGGATGCAATGGATGTTTTTGATTCAAATGGATGCACTGGATGCAAAGGATGCAATGGATACAAATGGAGGCAATGGATGCAATGGATGCAAATGGATGCAATGGATGCAATAGATGTATTTGATTCAAATGGATGCAATGGATGCAATTGAAGCAATGGATACAAATGGATGCAATAGATTTAAATGGATGCAATGGATGCAATGGATGTAATAGATGCAATGGATACAAATCAATGCCATGGATGCAATGGGTACAAATGGATGCAATGGATGCAATGGATGTATTTGATTCAAATGGATGCAATGGATGGCTGCAATGGATGTAATGGATGCATAGGATGCAATTGATTCAAATGGAAGCAATGGATGCAATTGTTTCAAACGGATGCAATGGATTTAAATGGATGCAATGGATGCAATTGATTTAAATGGATGCAATGGATACAATAGATGCAATGGATGCAATGGATACAAATGGATGCAATGAATGCAATGGATGCAATTGATTCAAATGGATGCAATGGATTCAAATTAATGCAATGGATGCAATTGATTCAAATGGATGCAATGGATACAAATAGATGCAATGGATGCAATGGCTGCAATGGATGCAATGGATGCAATGGATGCAATGGATGCAATGGATACCAATGGATGCAATGAATGCAATGGATGCAATTGATTCAAATGGATGCAATGGATTCAAATGGATGCAATGAATGCAAATGATTTAAATGGATGCAATGGATGCAATTGATTCAAATGGATGCAATAGATACAAATGGATGCAATGGATGTATTTGATTCAAATCGATGCAATGGATGCAATGGCTGCAATGGATGCAATGGATACAAATGGATGCAATAGATGGATGCATTGCATTTAAATGGATGCAATGGATAAAAATGGATGCAATGGATGCAATTGATTCAAATGGATGCAATGGATACAAATGGATGCAATGGATGCAATGGCTGCAATGGATGCAATGGATGCAAATGGATGCAATGGATGCAATGGATGCAATGGATGCAAATGGATGCAATGGATGCAATGGATGTATTTGAATCAAATAGATGCAATGGATGCAATGGAAGCAATGGAAACAAATGGATGCAATACATTCAAATGGATGCAATGGATGCAATGGATGCATTGGATGCAATGGATACAAATCAATGCATTGGATGCAATGGATACAAATGGATGCAATGGATGTTATGGATGCATAGGATGCAATTGATCCAAATGGAAGCAATGGATGAAATGGATACAAATGGATGCAATGAATGCAATGGATGCAATTGATTCAAATGGATGCAATGGATTCAAATGGATGCAATGGATGCAATTGATTAAAATGGATGCATTGGATACAAATAGATGCAATGGATGCAATGGCTGCAATATATGCAATGGATGCAATGGATGCAATGGATGCAATGGATACAATGGATGCAATGGATGCAATGGATACAAATGGATGCAATGAATGCAATGGATGCAATTGATTCAAATGGATGCAATGGATTCAAATGGATGCAATGGATGCAAATGATTCAAATGGATGCAATAGATGCCATTGATTCAAATGGATGCAATTGATACAAATGGATGCAATGGATGCAATGAATGTATTTGATTCAAATAGATGCAATGGATACAAATGGATGCAATGGATGCAATGGATGTATTTGATTCAAATGGATGCAATGGATGCAATGGATGCAAATGATTCAAATAGATGCAATGGATGCAATTGATTCAAATGGATGCAATGGATGCAATAGATGCAAATGATTCAAATCGATGCAACGGATACAATTGATTGAGATTGATGCAATGAATACAAATGGATGCAATGGATGTATTTGATTCAAATGGATGCAATGGATGCAATGGCTGTAATGGATGCAATGGATGCAATGGATGCAATGGATGCAAATGATTCAAATGGATGCAATGGATGCAATTTATTCAAATGGATGCAATGGATGCAATGGATGCAAATGATTCAAATGGATGCAATGGATGCAATTGATTCAAATGGATGCAATGGATACAAATGGATGAAATGGATGCAATGGATGCAATGGATGCAATGGAAGCAATGGATACGAATAGATGCAATGGATTCAAATTGAAGCAATGGATGCAATGGATGCAATGGATACAAATGGATGCCATGGATGCAATTGATTCAAATGGATGCAATTGATACAAATCAATGAAATAAATGCAATTGATTCAAATGGATGCAATGGATACAAATGGATGCAATGGATGCAATGAATACAAATGGATGCAATGGATGCAATTAATTCAAATGGATGCTATGGATACAATGGCTGCAATGGCTGCAATGGATGCAATGGATGCAATGGATGCAATGGATGTATTTGATTCAAATGGATGCAATGGATGCAATCGATGCAATGGATGTATTTGATTCAAATGTATGCAATGGATGCAATGGAAGCAATGGATACAAATAGATGCAATGGATTCAAATGAAAGCAATGGATGCAATGGATGCAATAAATACAAATGGATGCAATGGATGCAATTGATTCAAATGGATGCAATTGATACAAATCAATGAAATGGATGCAATTGATGCAATGGA
This sequence comes from Epinotia brunnichana, assembly GCA_963854355.1. Taxonomy (NCBI): domain Eukaryota; kingdom Metazoa; phylum Arthropoda; class Insecta; order Lepidoptera; family Tortricidae; genus Epinotia; species Epinotia brunnichana. The sequence continues at coordinate 36,294 of OY977946.1, forward strand.
TGCAATGAATACAAATGGATGCAATGGATGCAATTGATTCAAATGGATGCAATGGATACAATGGCTGCAATGGCTGCAATGGATGCAATGGATGCAATGGATGCAATGGATGCAATGGATGTCTTTGATTTAAATGGATGCAATGGATACAAATGGATTCAATGGATGTAATGGATGCAATGGATGCAATTGATTCAAATGGATGCAATGGATACAATGGCTGCAATGGATGCAATTGATTCAAATGGATGCAATGGATGCAATTTATTCAAATGGATGCAATGAATACAAATGGATGCAATGGATGCAATGGATGTTTTTAATTCAAATGGATGCACTGGATGCAAAGGTTGCAATGGATACAAATGGATGCAATGGATGGAATGGATGCAATTGATTGAAATGGATGCAATGGATTCAAATGGATACAATGGATACAAATGGATGCAATGGATGCAATGGATGTATTTGATTCAAATGTATGCAATGGATGCAATGGAAGCAATGGATACAAATAGATGCAATGGATTCAAATGGAAGCAATGGATGCAATGGATGCAATGGATACAAATGGATGCAATGGATGCAATTGATTTAAATGGATGCAATTGATACAAATCAATGAAATGGATGCAATTGATTCGAATGGATGCAATGGATACAAATGGATGCAATGGATGCAATGAATACAAATGGATGCAATGGATGCAATTGATTCAAATAGATGCAATGGATTCAATGGCAGTAATGGCTGCAATGGATGCAATGGATGCAATGGATGTATTTGATTCAAATGGATGCAATGGATGCAATGGATGCAATGGATACAAATGGATTCAATGGATGCAATGGATGCAATGGATGCAATTGATTCAAATGGATGCAATTGATACAAATCAATGAAATGGATGCAATTGATTCGAATCGATGCAATGGATACAAATGGATGCAATGGATGCAATGAATACAAATGGATGCAATGGATGCAATTGATTCAAATAGATGCAATGGATACAATGGCAGTAATGGCTGCAATGGATGCAATGGATGCAATGGATGCAATGGATGTATTTGATTCAAATGGATGCAATGGATGCAATGGATGCAATGGATACAAATGGATTCAATGGATGCAATGGATGCAATGGATGCAATTGATTCAAATGGATGCAATAGATACAATGGCTGCAATGGATGCAATTGATTCAAATGGATGCAATGGATGCAATTGATTCAAATGGATGCAATGAATACAAATGGATGCAATGGATGTTTTAAATTCAAATGGATGCACTGGATGCAAAGGTTGCAATGAATACAAATGGATGCAATGGATGGAATGGATGCAATTGATAGAAAAGGATGCAATGGATTCAAATGGATACAATGGATACAAATGGATGCAATGGATGCAATAGATGTATTTGAATCACCTGGATGCAATGGATGCAATTGATTCAAATGGATGCAATGGATTCAAATGGATGCAATGGATGCTATTGATTCAAATGGATGCAATGGATGCAATTGATTCAAATGGATGCAATGGATACAAATTGATGCAATGGATGCAATGGCTGCAATGGATGCAATGGATGCAATGAATGCAATGGATGCAATGGATGCAATGGATGCAAATGATTCAAATGGATGCAATGGATGCAATTTATTTAAATGGATGCAATGGATGCAATGGATGCAAATGATTCAAATGGATGCAATGGATGCAATTGATTCAAATGGATGCAATGGATACAAATGGATGCAATGGATGCAATGGATGTATTTGATTCAAATGTATGCAATGGATGCAATGGAAGCAATGGATACAAATAGAACCAATGAATTCAAATGGAAGCAATGGATGCAATGGATGCAATGGATACAAATGGATGCAATGGATGCAATTGATTCAAATAGATGCAATTGATACAAATCAACGAAATGGATGCAATTGATTCAAATGGATGCAATGGATACAAATGGATGCAATGGATGCAAATGTTTGCAATGGATGCAATTGATTCAAATGGATGCAATGGATACAATGGCTGCAATGGCTGCAATGTATGCAATGTATGCAATGGATGCAATGGATGTATTTGATTCAAATGGATGCAATGGATGCAATGGATGCAATAGATACAAATGGATTCAATGGATGCAATGGATGCAATGGATGCAATTGATTCAAATGCATGCAATGGAAACAATGGCTGCAATGGATGCAATTGATTCAAATGGATGCAATAGATGCAATTGATTCAAATGGATGCAATGAATACAAATGGATGCAATGGATGCAATGGATGTATTTGATTCAAATGGATGCAATAGATGCAATGGAAGCAATGGATACAAATGGAGGCAATAGATTCAAATGGATGCAATGGATGCAATGGATGTAATAGATGCAATGGATACAAATCAATGCCATGGATGCAATGGATACACATGGATGCAATGGATGCAATGGATGTATTTGAATCACATGGATGCAATGGATGCAATTGATTCAAATGGATGCAATGGATTCAAATGGATGCAATTGATGCTATTGATTCAAATGGATGCAATGGATGCAATTGATTCAAATGGATGCAATGGATACAAGTGGATGCAATGGATGCAATGGCTGCAATGGATGCAATGGATGCAATGAATGCAATGGATGCAATGAATGCAATGGATGCAATGGATTCAAATGGATGCAATGGATGCAATTTATTCAAATGGATGCATTGGATGCAATGGATGCAAATGATTCAAATGGATGCAATGGATGCAATTGATTCAAATGGATGCAATGGATACAAATGGATGCAATGGATGCAATGGATGTATTTGATTCAAATGTATGCAATGGATGCAATGGAAGCAATGGATACAAATAGAACCAATGAATTCAAATGGAAGCAATGGATGCAATGGATGCAATGGATACAAATGGATGCAATGGATGCAATTGATTCAAATAGATGCAATTGATACAAATCAACGAAATGGATGCAATTGATTCAACTGGATGCAATTGATACAAATGAATGTAATGGATGCAAATGGATGCAATGGATGCAATTGATTCAAATGGATGCAATGGATACAATGGCTGGAATGGCTGCAATGTATGCAATGTATGCAATGGATGCAATGGATGTATTTGATTCAAATGGATACAATGGATGCAATGGATGCAATAGATACAAATGGATTCAATGGATGCAATGGATGCAATGGATGCAATTGATTCAAATGCATGCAATGGAAACAATGGCTGCAATGGATGCAATTGATTCAAATGGATGCAATAGATGCAATTGATTCAAATGGATGCAATGAATACAAATGGATGCAATGGATGCAATGGATGTATTTGATTCAAATGGATGCAATGGATGCAATGGAAGCAATGGATACAAATGGAGGCAATAGATTCAAATGGATGCAATGGATGTAATAGATGCAATGGATACAAATCAATGCCATGGATGCAATGGATACACATGGATGCAATGGATGCAATGGATGTATTTGATTCAAATGGATGCAATGGATGGCTGCAATGGATGTAATGGATGCATAGGATGCAATTGATTCAAATGGAAGCAATGGATAAAATGGATACAAATGGATGCAATGAATGCAATGAATGCAATGGATGCAATTGATTCAAACGGATGCAATGGATTCAAATGGATGCAATGGATGCAATTGATTTAAATGGATGCAATGGATACAATAGATGCAATGGATGCAATGGATACAAATGGATGCAATGAATGCAATGGATGCAATTGATTCAAATGGATGCAATGGATTCAAATGGATGCAATGGATGCAATTGATTCAAATGGATGCAATGGATACAAATAGATGCAATGGATGCAATGGATGCAATGGATGCAATGGATGCAATGGATGCAATGGATACCAATGGATGCAATGAATGCAATGGATGCAATTGATTCAAATGGATGCAATGGATTCAAATGGATGCAATGGATGCAAATGATTTAAATGGATGCAATGGATGCAATTGATTCAAATGGATGCAATGGATACAATGGCTGCAATGGATGCAATTGATTCAAATGGATGCATAGGATGCACTTGATTCAAATGGATGCAATGAATACAAATGGATGCAATGCATGCAATGGATGTTTTTAATTCAAATGGATGCACTGGATGCAAAGGTTGCAATGGATACAAATGGATGCAATGGATGGAATGGATGCAATTGATTGAAATGGATGCAATGGATGCAATGGCTGCAATGGATGCAATGGATGCAATGGATGCAAATGATTCAAATTGATGCAATTGATTCAAATGGATGCAATGGATTCAAATGGATACAATGGATACAAATGGATGCAATGGATGCAATGGATGTATTTGAATCACATGGATGCAATGGATGCAATTAATTCAAATGGATGCAATGCATTCAAATGGATGCAATGGATGCTATTGATTCAAATGGATGCAATGGATGCAATTGATTCAAATGGATGCAATGGATACAAATGGATGCAATGGATGCAATGGCTGCAATGGATGCAATGGATGCAATGGATGCAATGGATGCAATGGATGCAAATGATTCAAATGGATGCAATGGATGTATTTGATTCAAATGGATGCAATGGATGGCTGCAATAGATGTAATAGATGCAGAGGATGCAATTGATTCAAATGGAAGCAATGGATGAAATGGATACAAATGGATGCAATGAATGCAATGGATGCAATTGATTCAAATGGATGAAATGGATTCAAATGGATGCAATGGATGCAATTAATTTAAATGGATGCAATGGATTCAAATGGATGCAATGGATGCAATGGATGCAATGGATGCAAATGATTCATTGGATGCAATGTATTTGATTCAAATGGATGCACTGGATGCAATTGATGCAATTGATACAAATAAATGCAATAGATACAAATTGATGCAATTGATTCAAATGGATGCAATGGATTCAAATGGATACAATGGATACAAATGGATGCAATGGATGCAATGGATGTATTTGAATCACATGGATGCAATGGATGCAATTGATTCAAATGGATGCAATGGATTCAAATGGATGCAATGGATGCTATTGATTCAAATGGATGCAATGGATGCAATTGATTCAAATGGATGCAATGGATACAAATGGATGCAATGGCTGCAATGGATGCAATGGATGCAATGGATGCAATGGATGCAATGGATGCAATGGATGCAATGGATGCAAATGATTCAAATGGATGCAATGGATGCAATGGATACAAATGGATTCAATGGATGCAATGGATGCAATGGATGCAATTGATTCAAATGGATGCAATGGATACAATGGCTGCAATGGATGCAATTGATTCAAATGGATGCAATTGATGCACTTGATTCAAATGGATGCAATGAATACAAATGGATGCAATGGATGCAATGGATGTTTTGAATTCAAATGGATGCACTGGATGCAAAGGTTGCAATGGATACAAATGGATGCAATGGATGGAATGGATGCAATTGATTGAAATGGATGCAATGGATGCAATGGCTGCAATGGATGCAATGGATGCAATGGATGCAAATGATTCAAATTGATGCAATTGATTCAAATGGATGCAATGGATTCAAATGGATACAATGGATACAAATGGATGCAATGGATGCAATGGATGTATTTGAATCACATGGATGCAATGGATGCAATTGATTCAAATGGATGCAATGCATTCAAATGGATGCAATGGATGCTATTTATTCAAATGGATGCAATGGATGCAATTGATTCAAAAGGATGCAATGGATACAAATGGATGCAATGGATGCAATGGCTGCAATGGATGCAATGGATGCAATGGATGCAATGAATGCAATGGATGCAAATGATTCAAATGGATGCAATGGATGTATTTGATTCAAATGGATGCAATGGATGGCTGCAATAGATGTAATGGATGCAAAGGATGCAATTGATTCAAATGGAAGCAATGGATGAAATGGATACAAATGGATGCAATTAATGCAATGGATGCAATTGATTCAAATGGATGCAATGGATTCAAATGGATGCAATGGATGCAATTGATTTAAATGGATGCAATGGATTCAAATGGATGCAATGGATGCAATGGATGCAATGGATGCAATGGATGCAAATGATTCATTGGATGCAATGTATTTGATTCAAATGGATGCACTGGATGCAATTGATGCAATTGATACGAATAAATTCAATAGATACAAATGGATGCAATGGATGTATTTGATTTAAATGGATGCAATGGATGCAAATGGACGCAATGGATGCAATGGATGTATTTGATTTAAATAAATGCAATGAATACAAATGGATGCAATGGATGCAATGGATGCAATTGATTCAAATGGATGCAATGGATATAATAAGTTGCAATGAATGCAATGGATGCAATTGATTTAAATGGATGCAATGGATGTTTTTGATTCAAATGGATGCAAAGGATGCAATGGCTGCAATGGATGCAATGGATGCAATGGATGCAATTGATTCAAATGGAAGCAATGGATGAAATTGCATCCATTTGTATTCATTGCATCCATTTGAATCAATTGCATCCATTGCATCCATTTGAATCAATTGCATCCATTGCAGCCATTGTATCCATGATAATTTTGAATCAATTGCATCCATTTGAATCAAATGCATCCATTGCATCTATTTGAATCAATTGCATCCATTGCATCCATTTGAATCCATTGCATCCATATGAATCAATTGCATCCATTGCATCCATTTGCATCCATTGCATCCATTTGTATCCATTGCATCCATTTGAATCAATTGCATCCATTTCGTTGATTTGTATCAATTGCATCCATTTGAATCAATTGCATCCATTGCATCCATTTGTATCCATTGCATCCATTGCTTCAATTTGAATTCATTGGTTCTATTTGTATCCATTGCTTCCATTGCATTTATTGCATACATTTGAATTAAATACATCCATTGCATCCATTGCATCCTTTTGTATCCATTGCAACCATTTGAATCAATTGCATCCATTGCATCCATTTGAATAATTTGCATCCATTGCATCCATTGCATCCATTTGAATAAATTGCATCCATTGCATCTATTTGAATCATTTGCATCCATTGCATCCATTGCATCCATTGCATTCATTGCATCCATTGCATCCATTGCAGCCATTGCATCCATTGCATCCATTTTTATCCATTGCATCCATTTGAATCAATAGCATCCATTGCATCCATTTTAATCCATTGCATCCATTTGAATCAATTGCATCCATTGCATCCATGTGATTCAAATACATCCATTGCATCCATTGCATCCATTTGTATCCATTGTATCCATTTGAATCCATTGCATCCATTCCATCCATTGCATCCATTTGTATCCATTGCAACCTTTGCATCCAGTGCATCCATTTGAATTAAAAACATCCATTGCATCCATTGCATCCATTTGTATTCATTGCATCCATTTGAATCAATTGCATCCATTGCATCCATTTGAATCAATTGCATCCATTGAACCATTGTATCCATGATAATTTTGAATCAATTGCATTCATTTGAATCAAATGCATATATTGCATCCATTTGAATCAAATACATCCATTGCATCTATTTGTATCCTTTGCATCAATCTCAATCAATTGTATCCGTTGCATCGATTTGAATCATTTGCATCCATTGCATCCTTTGCATCCATTTGAATCAATTGCATCCATTGCATCCATTTGAATCATTTGCATCCATTGCATCCATTGCATCCATTTGTATCCATTGCATCTATTTGAATCAAATACATTCAATGCATCCATTGCATCCATTTGTATCAATTGCATCCATTTGAATCAATGGCATCTATTGCATCTATTTGAATCATTTGCATCCATTGCATCCATTTGAATCCATTTCATCCATTTGAATCAATTGCATCCATTGCATTCATTGCATCCATTTGTATCCATTGCATCCATTGCATCCATTGTATCCATTGCATCCATTGCATCCATTGCATCCATTGCATATATTGCAGCCATTGCATCCATTGCATCTATTTGTATCCATTGCATCCATTTGAATCAATTGCATCCATTGCATCCATTTGAATCCATTGCATCCATTTGAATCAATTGCATCCATTGCATTCATTGCATCCATTTGTATCCATTTCATCCATTGCTTCCATTTGGATCAATTGCACCCTATGCATCCATTACATCCAATGCAGCCATCCATTGCATCCATTTGAATCAAATACATCCATTGCATCCATTTGTATCCATTGCATCCAATGCATTGATTTGTATCCATTGCATCTAATGCATCCATTGCATCCATTGCATCCATTTGAATCTATTGCATCCATTTGTATCCATTGCTTCCATTGCATCCATTGCATCTATTTGATTCAAATACATCCATTGCATGCATTGCATCCATTTGCATCCATTGCATCCATTGCATCCATTGCATCCATTTGCATCCATTGCATCCATTGCAGCCATTGCATCCATTGCATCCATTTGAATCAAATACATCCATTGCATCCATTTGTATCCATTGCATCCATTTGAATCAATTGCATCCATTGCATCCATTGCATCCATTTTTATCCATTGCATCCATTTAAATGCAATGCATCCATCCATTGCATCCATTTGTATCCATTGCAACCTTTGCATCCAGTGCATCCATTTGAATTAAAAACATCCATTGCATCCATTGCATCCATTTGTATTCATTGCATCCATTTGAATCAATTGCATCCATTGCATCCATTTGAATCAATTGCATCCATTGCATCCAATGTATCCATGATAATTTTGAATCAATTGCATCCATTTGAATCAAATGCATCCATTGCATCCATTTGAATCAAATACATCCATTGCATCTATTTGTATCCATTGCATCAATCTCAATCAATTGTATCCGTTGCATCGATTTGAATCATTTGCATCCATTGCATCCATTGCATCCATTTGAATCAATTGCATCCATTGCATCCATTTGAATCAAATACATCCATTGCATCCATTGCATCCATTTGTATCCATTGCATCTATTTGAATCAAATACATTCATTGCATCCATTGCATCCATTTGTATCAATTGCATCCATTTGAATCAATGGCATCTATTGCATCCATTTGAATCATTTGCATCCATTGCATCCATTTGAATCCATTGCATCCATTTGAATCAATTGCATCCATTGCATTCATTGCATCCATTTGTATCCATTGCATCCATTGCATCCATTGTATCCATTGCATCCATTGCATCCATTGCATCCATTGCATATATTGCAGCCATTGCATCCATTGCATCTACTTCATTCAGTATTCAAAAAGATGCAATTGATACAAATCAACGAAATGGATGCAATTGATTCAAATGGATGCAATTGATACAAATGAATGTAATGGATGCAAATGGATGCAATGGATGCAATTGATTCAAATGGATGCAATGGATACAATGGCTGCAATGGCTGCAATGTATGCAATGTATGCAATGGATGCAATGGATGTATTTGATTCAAATGGATACAATGGATGCAATGGATGCAATAGATACAAATGGATTCAATGGATGCAATGGATGCAATGGATGCAATTGATTCAAATGCATGCAATGGAAACAATGGCTGCAATGGATGCAATTGATTCAAATGGATGCAATAGATGCAATTGATTCAAATGGATGCAATGGATGTATTTGATTCAAATGGATGCAATGGATGCAATGGAAGCAATGGATACAAATGGAGGCAATAGATTCAAATGGATGCAATGGATGCAATGGATGTAATAGATGCAATGGATACAAATCAATGCCATGGATGCAATGGATACACATGGATGCAATGGATGCAATGGATGTATTTGATTCAAACGGATGCAATGGATGGCTGCAATGGATGTAATGGATGCATAGGATGCAATTGATTCAAATGGAAGCAATGGATAAAATGGATACAAATGGATGCAATGAATGCAATGAATGCAATGGATGCAATTGATTCAAACGGATGCAATGGATTCAAATGGATGCAATGGATGCAATTGATTTAAATGGATGCAATGGATACAATAGATGCAATGGATGCAATGGATACAAATGGATGCAATGAATGCAATGGATGCAATTGATTCAAATGGATGCAATGGATTCAAATGGATGCAATGGATGCAATTGATTCAAATGGATGCAATGGATACAAATAGATGCAATGGATGCAATGGATGCAATGGATGCAATGGATGCAATGGATGCAATCGATGCAATGGATACCAATGGATGCAATGAATGCAATGGATGCAATTGATTCAAATGGATGCAATGGATTCAAATGGATGCAATGGATGCAAATGATTTAAATGGATGCAATGGATGCAATTGATTCAAATGGATGCAATAGATACAAATGGATGCAATGGATGTTGATTCAAATCGATGCAATGGATGCAATGGCTGCAATGGATGCAATGGATACAAATGGATGCAATGGATGCAATGGATGGATGCATTGCATTTAAATGGATGCAATGGATAAAAATGGATGCAATGGATGCAATGGATGCAATTGATTCAAATGGATGCAATGGATACAAATGGATGCAATGGATGTATTTGATTCAAATGGATGCAATGGCTGCAATGGATGCAATGGATGCAAATGGATGCAATGGATGCAATGGATGCAATGAATGCAAATGGATGCAATGGATGCAATGGATGTATTTGAATCAAATAGATGCAATGGATGCAATGGAAGCAATGGATACAAATGGATGCAATAGATTCAAATGGATGCAATGGATGCAATGGATGCATTGGATGCAATAGATACAAATCAATGCATTGGATGCAATGGATACAAATGGATGCAATGGATGTATTTGATTCAAATGGATGCAATGGATGGCTGCAATGGATGTAATGGATGCATAGGATGCAATTGATTCAAATGGTAGCAATGGATGAAATGGATACAAATGGATGCAATGAATGCAATGGATGCAATTGATTCAAATGGATGCAATGGATTCAAATGGATGCAATGGATGCAATTGATTTAAATGGATGCAATGGATACAATAGATGCAATGGATGCAATGGATACAAATGGATGCAATGAATGCAATGGATGCAATTGATTCAAATGGATGCAATGGATTCAAATGGATGCAATGGATGCAATTGATTCAAATGGATGCAATGGATACAAATAGATGCAATGGATGCAATGGCTGCAATGGATGCAATGGATGCAATGGATGCAATGGACGCAATGGATGCAATGGATGCAATATATGCAATAAATACAAATGGATGCAATGAATGCAATGGATGCAATTGATTCAAATGGATGCAATGGATTCAAATGGATGCAATGGATGCAAATGATTCAAATGGATGCAATAGATGCCATTGATTCAAATGGATGCAATTGATACAAATGGATGCAATGGATGCAATGAATGTATTTGATTCAAATAGATGCAATGGATACAAATGGATGCAATGGATGCAATGGATGTATTTGATTCAAATGGATGCAATGGATGCAATGGATGCAAATGATTCAAATGGATGCAATGGATGCAATTGATTCAAATGGATGCAATGGATGCAATGGATGCAAATGATTCAAATCGATGCAACGGATACAATTGATTGAGATTGATGCAATGGATACAAATGGATGCAATGGATGTATTTGATTCAAATGGATGCAATGGTTGCAATGGCTGCAATGGATGCAATGGATGCAATGGATGCAATGGATGCAAATGATTCAAATGGATGCAATGGATGCAATTTATTCAAATGGATGCAATGGATGCAATGGATGCAAATGATTCAAATAGATGCAATGGATGCAATTGATTAAAATGGATGCAATGGATACAAATGGATGCAATGGATGCAATGAATGCAATGGAAGCAATGGATACAAATAGATGCAATGGATTCAAATGGAAGCAATGGATGCAATGGATGCAATGGATACAAATGGATGCAATGGATGCAATTGATTCAAATGGATGCAATTGATACAAATCAATGAAATGGATGCAATTGATTCAAATGGATGCAATGGATACAAATGGATGCAATGGATGCAATGGATGCAATGGATGCAATGGATGTATTTGATTTAAATGGATGCAATGGATACAAATGGATTCAATGGATGCAATGGATGCAATTGATTCAAATGGATGCAATGGATACAATGGCTGCAATGGATGCAATTGATTCAAATGGATGCAATGGATGCACTTGATTCAAATGGATGCAATGAATACAAATGGATGCAATGCATGCAATGGATGTTTTTAATTCAAATGGATGCACTGGATGCAAAGGTTGCAATGGATACAAATGGATGCAATGGATGGAATGGATGCAATTGATTGAAATGGATGCAATGGATGCAATGGATGCAAATGATTCAAATTGATGCAATTGATTCAAATGGATGCAATGGATTCAAATGGATACAATGGATACAAATGGATGCAATGGATGCAATGGATGTATTTGAATCACATGGATGCAATGGATGCAATTAATTCAAATGGATGCAATGCATTCAAATGGATGCAATGGATGCTATTGATTCAAATGGATGCAATGGATGCAATTGATTCAAATGGATGCAATGGATACAAATGGATGCAATGGATGCAATGGCTGCAATGGATGCAATGGATGCAATGGATGCAATGGATGCAATGGATGCAAATGATTCAAATGGATGCAATGGATGTATTTGATTCAAATGGATGCAATGGATGGCTGCAATAGATGTAATGGATGCAGAGGATGCAATTGATTCAAATGGAAGCAATGGATGAAATGGATACAAATGGATGCAATGAATGCAATGGATGCAATTGATTCAAATGGATGAAATGGATTCAAATGGATGCAATGGATGCAATTGATTTAAATGGATGCAATGGATTCAAATGGATGCAATGGATGCAATGGATGCAAATGATTCATTGGATGCAATGTATTTGATTCAAATGGATGCACTGGATGCAATTGATGCAATTGATACAAATAAATGCAATAGATACAAATTGATGCAATTGATTCAAATGGATGCAATGGATTCAAATGGATACAATGGATACAAATGGATGCAATGGATGCAATGGATGTATTTGAATCACATGGATGCAATGGATGCAATTGATTCAAATGGATGCAATGGATTCAAATGGATGCAATGGATGCTATTGATTCAAATGGATGCAATGGATGCAATTGATTCAAATGGATGCAATGGATACAAATGGATGCAATGGCTGCAATGGATGCAATGGATGCAATGGATGCAATGGATGCAATGGATGCAATGGATGCAATGGATGCAATGGATGAAAATGATTCAAATGGATGCAATGGATGCAATGGATACAAATGGATTCAATGGATGCAATGGATGCAATGGATGCAATTGATTCAAATGGATGCAATGGATACAATGGCTGCAATGGATGCAATTGATTCAAATGGATGCAATGGATGCACTTGATTCAAATGGATGCAATGAATACAAATGGATGCAATGGATGCAATGGATGTTTTGAATTCAAATGGATGCACTGGATGCAAAGGTTGCAATGGATACAAATGGATGCAATGGATGGAATGGATGCAATTGATTGAAATGGATGCAATGGATGCAATGGCTGCAATGGATGCAATGGATGCAATGGATGCAAATGATTCAAATTGATGCAATTGATTCAAATGGATGCAATGGATTCAAATGGATATAATGGATACAAATGGATGCAATGGATGCAATGGATGTATTTGAATCACATGGATGCAATGGATGCAATTGATTCAAATGGATGCAATGCATTTAAATGGATGCAATGGATGCTATTAATTCAAATGGATGCAATGGATGCAATTGATTCAAAAGGATGCAATGGATACAAATGGATGCAATGGATGGCTGCAATAGATGTAATGGATGCAGAGGATGCAATTGATTCAAATGGAAGCAATGGATGAAATGGATACAAATGGATGCAATGAATGCAATGGATGCAATTGATTCAAATGGATGCAATGGATTCAAATGGATGCAATGGATGCAATGGATGCAATGGATGCGATGGATGCAAATGATTCATTGGATGCAATGTATTTGATTCAAATGGATGCACTGGATGCAATTGATGCAATTGATACAAATAAATTCAATAGATACAAATGGATGCAATGGATGTATTTGATTTAAATGGATGCAATGGATGCAAATGGACGCAATGGATGCAATGGATGTATTTGATTTAAATAAATGCAATGAATACAAATGGATGCAATGGATGCAATGGATGCAATTGATTCAAATGGATGCAATGGATATAATAAGTTGCAATGAATGCAATGGATGCAATTGATTTAAATGGATGCAATGGATGTTTTTGATTCAAATGGATGCAAAGGATGCAATGGCTGCAATGGATGCAATGGATGCAATGGATGCAATTGATTCAAATGGAAGCAATGGATGAAATTGCATCCATTTGTATTCATTGCATCCATTTGAATCAATTGCATCCATTGCATCCATTTGAATCAATTGCATCCATTGCAGCCATTGTATCCATGATAATTTTGAATCAATTGCATCCATTTGAATCAAATGCATCCATTGCATCTATTTGAATCAATTGCATCCATTGCATCCATTTGAATCCATTGCATCCATATGAATCAATTGCATCCATTGCATCCATTTGCATCCATTGCATCCATTTGTATCCATTGCATCCATTTGAATCAATTGCATCCATTTCGTTGATTTGTATCAATTGCATCCATTTGAATCAATTGCATCCATTGCATCCATTTGTATCCATTGCATCCATTGCATCCATTGCTTCCATTTGAATTCATTGGTTCTATTTGTATCCATTGCTTCCATTGCATTTATTGCATACATTTGAATTAAATACATCCATTGCATCCATTGCATCCATTTGTATCCATTGCATCCATTTGAATCAATTGCATCCATTGCATCCATTTGAATAATTTGCATCCATTGCATCCATTGCATCCATTTGAATAAATTGCATCCATTGCATCTATTTGAATCATTTGCATCCATTGCATCCATTGCATCCATTGCATTCATTGCATCCATTGCATCCATTGCAGCCATTGCATCCATTGCATCTATTTGTATCCATTGCATCCATTTGAATTAATAGCATCCATTGCATCCATTTTAATCCATTGCATCCATTTGAATCAATTGCATCCATTGCATCCATGTGATTCAAATACATCCATTGCATGTATCCATTGTATCCATTTGAATCCATTGCATCCATTCCATCCATTGCATCCATTTGTATCCATTGCAACCTTTGCATCCAGTGCATCCATTTGAATTAAAAACATCCATTGCATCCATTGCATCCATTTGTATTCATTGCATCCATTTGAATCAATTGCATCCATTGCATCCATTTGAATCAATTGCATCCATTGCAGCCATTGTATTTTTGATAATTTTGAATCAATTGCATCCATTTGAATCAAATGCATATATTGCATCCATTTGAATCAAATACATCCATTGCATCTATTTGTATCCTTTGCATCAATCTCAATCAATTGTATCCGTTGCATCGATTTGAATCATTTGCATCCATTGCATCCTTTGCATCCATTTGAATCAATTGCATCCATTGCATCCATTTGAATCATTTGCATCCATTGCATCCATTGCATCCATTTGAATTAAATACATCCATTGCATCCATTGCATCCATTTGTATCCATTGCATCTATTTGAATCAAATACACTCATTGCATCCATTGCATCCATTTGTATCCATTGCATCCATTTGAATCAAATACATCCATTGCATCCATTTGTATCCATTGCATCCAATGCATTGATTTGTATCCATTGCATCTAATGCATCCATTGCATCCATTGCATCCATTTGAATCTATTGCATCCATTTGTATCCATTGCTTCCATTGCATCCATTGCATCTATTTGATTCAAATACATCCATTGCATCCATTGCATCCATTTGCATCCATTGCATCCATTGCATCCATTGCATCCATTTGCATCCATTTGCATCCATTGCATCCATTGCAGCCATTGCATCCATTGCATCCATTTGAATCAAATACATCCATTGCATCCATTTGTATCCATTGCATCCATTTGAATCAATTGCATCCATTGCATTCATTGCATCCATTTGTATCCATTTCATCCATTGCTTCCATTTGGATCAATTGCACCCTATGCATCCATTACATCCATTGCAGCCATCCATTGCATCCATTTGAATCAAATACATCCATTGCATCCATTTGTATCCATTGCATCCAATGCATTGATTTGTATCCATTGCATCTAATGCATCCATTGCATCCATTGCATCCATTTGAATCTATTGCATCCATTTGTATCCATTGCTTCCATTGCATCCATTGCATCTATTTGATTCAAATACATCCATTGCATCCATTGCATCCATTTGCATCCATTGCATCCATTGCATCCATTGCATCCATTTGCATCCATTGCATACATTGCAGCCATTGCATCCATTGCATCCATTTGAATCAAATACATCCATTGCATCCATTTGTATCCATTGCATCCGTTTGAAACAATTGCATCCATTGCATTCATTGCATCCATTTGTATCCATTTCATCCATTGCTTCCATTTGAATAAATTGCATCCTATGCATCCATTACATCCATTGCAGCCATCCATTGCATCCATTTGAATCAAATACATCCATTGCATCCATTGCATCCATTTGTACTCATTGCATCCATGGCATTGATTTGTATCCATTGCATCTATTACATCCATTGCATCCATTGCATCCATTTGAATCTATTGCATCCATTTGTATCCATTGCTTCCATTGCATCCATTTGAATCAAATACATCTATTGCATCCATTGCATCCATTTGCATCCATTGCATCCATTGCCTCCATTTGTATCCATTGCATCCTTTGCATCCAGTGCATCCATTTGAATCAAAAACATCCATTGCATCCATTGCATCCATTTGTATTCATTGCATCCATTTGAATCAATTGCATCTATTGCATCCATTTGAATCAATTGCATCCATTGCAGCCATTGTTTCCATTGCATGCATTTGAATCAATTGCATCCATTGCATCCATTGCATCCATTGAATCCATTTGTATCCATTGCATCCATTGCATCCATTTGAATCAAATACATCCATTGCATCCATTGCATCCATTGCATACATTGCAGCCATTGCAGCCATTGTATCCATTGCATCCATTTGAATCAATTGCATTCATTGCATCCATTTGCATCCATTGCATCCATTTGTATCCATTGCATCCATTTGAATTAATTGCATCCATTTCGTTGATTTGTATCAATTGCATCCATTTGAATTAATTGCATCCATTGCATCCATTTGTATCCATTGCATCCATTGCATCCATTGCATCTATTTGATTCAAATACATCCATTGCATCCATTGCATCCATTTGCATTCATTGCATCCATTGCATCCATTGCATCCATTTGCATCCATTGCATCCATTGCAGCCATTGCATCCATTTGAATCAAATACATCCATTGCATCCATTTGTATCCATTGCATCCATTTGAATCAATTGCATCCATTGCATCCATTTGAATCAATTGCATCCATTGCAGCCATTGTATCCATGATAATTTTGAATCAATTGCATCCATTTGAATCAAATGCATCCATTGCATCTATTTGAATCAATTGCATCCATTGCATCCATTTGAATCCATTGCATCCATATGAATCAATTGCATCCATTGCATCCATTTGCATCCATTGCATCCATTTGTATCCATTGCATCCATTTGCATCCATTGCATCCATTTGTATCCATTGCATCCATTTGAATCAATTGCATCCATTGCATCCATTTGAATCATTTGCATCCATTGCATCCATTGCATCCATTTGAATAAATTGCATCCATTGCATCTATTTGAATCATTTGCATCCATTGCATCCATTGCATCCATTGCATTCATTGCATCCATTGCATCTATTGCAGCCATTGCATCCATTGCATCCATTTGTATCCATTGCATCCATTTGAATCAATAGCATCCATTGCATCCATTTGCATCCATTGCATCCATTTGAATCAATTGTGATCAATCCATGTGATTCAAATACATCCATTGCATCCATTGCATCCATTTGTATCCATTGTATCCATTTGAATCTATTGCATTTATTTCAATCAATTGCATCCATTCCATCCATTGCATCCATTTGTATCCATTGCAACCTTTGCATCCAGTGCATCCATTTGAATTAAAAACATCCATTGCATCCATTGCATCCATTTGTATTCATTGCATCCATTTGAATCAATTGCATCCATTGCATCCATTTGAATCAATTGCATCCATTGCAGCCAATGTATCCATGATAATTTTGAATCAATTGCATCCATTTGAATCAAATGCATCCATTGCATCCATTTGAATCAAATACATCCATTGCATCTATTTGTATCCATTGCATCAATCTCAATCAATTGTATCCGTTGCATCGATTTGAATCATTTGCATCCATTGCATCCATTGCATCCATTTGAATCAATTGCATCCATTGCATCCATTTGAATCAAATACATCCATTGCATCCATTGCATCCATTTGTATCCATTGCATCTATTTGAATCAAATACATTCATTGCATCCATTGCATCCATTTGTATCAATTGCATCCATTTAAATCAATGGCATCTATTGCATCCATTTGAATCATTTGCATCCATTGCATCCATTTGAATCCATTGCATCCATTTGAATC
Organism: Epinotia brunnichana; assembly: GCA_963854355.1. Lineage (NCBI taxonomy): Eukaryota > Metazoa > Arthropoda > Insecta > Lepidoptera > Tortricidae > Epinotia > Epinotia brunnichana. The sequence goes on from OY977946.1 coordinate 55,213, forward strand.
AATTGCATCCATTGCATTCATTGCATCCATTTGTATCCATTGCATCCATTGCATCCATTGTATCCATTGCATCCATTGCATCCATTGCATCCATTGCATATATTGCAGCCATTGCATCCATTGCATCTATTTGTATCCATATCATCCATTTGAATCAATTGCATCACTTGCATCCATTTGAATCCATTGCATCCATTTGAATCAATTGCATCCATTGCATTCATTGCATCCATTTGTATCCATTTCATCCATTGCTTCCATTTGGATCAATTGCATCCATTTGAATCAATTGCATCCATTGCATTCATTGCATCCATTTGTATCCATTGCATCCATTGCATCTATTGTATCCATTGCATCCATTTAAATCAATTGCATCCATTGCATCCATTTGAATCCATTGCATCTGTTTGAAACAATTGCATCCATTGCATTCATTGCATCCATTACATCCATTGCAGCCATTGCATCCATTGCATCCATTTGAATCAATTGCATCCATTGCATCCATTTGAATCCATTGCATCCATTTGAATCAATTGCATCTATTGCATCCATTTGCATCCATTGCATCGATTTGTATCCATTGCATCCATTTGAATCAATTGCATCCATTTCGTTGATTTGTATCAATTGCATCCATTTGAATCAATTGTATCCATTGCATCCATTTGTATCCATTGCATCCATTGCTTCCATTTGAATTCATTGGTTCTATTTGTATCCATTGCTTCCATAGCATCCATTGCATAAATTTGAATCAAATACATCCATTGCATCCATTGCATCCATTTGTATCCATTGCATCCATTTGAATCAATTGCATCCATTGCATCCATTTGAATCATTTGCATCCATTGCATCCATTGCATCCATTTGAATAAATTGCATCCATTGCATCTATTTGAATCATTTGCATCCATTGCATCCATTGCATCCATTGCATTCATTGCATCCATTGCATCCATTGCAGCCATTGCATCCATTGCATCCATTTGTATCCATTGCATCCATTTGAATCAATAGCATCCATTGCATCCATTTGCATCCATTGCATCCATTTGAATCAATTGTGATCAATCCATGTGATTCAAATACATCCATTCCATCCATTGCATCCATTTGTATCCATTGCAACCTTTGCATCCAGTGCATCCATTTGATTTAAAAACATCCATTGCATCCATTGCATCCATTTGTATTTATTGCATCCATTTGAATCAATTGCATCCATTGCATCCATTTGAATCAATTGCATCCATTGCAGCCAATGTATCCATGATAATTTTGAATCAATTGCATCCATTTGAATCAAATGCATCCATTGCATCCATTTGAATCAAATACATCCATTGCATCTATTTGTATCCATTGCATCAATCTCAATCAATTGTATCCGTTGCATCGATTTGAATCATTTGCATCCATTGCATCCATTGCATCCATTTGAATCAATTGCATCCATTGCATCCATTTGAATCAAATACATCCATTGCATCCATTGCATCCATTTGTATCCATTGCATCTATTTGAATCAAATACATTCATTGCATCCATTGCATACATTTGTATCAATTGCATCCATTTGAATCAATGCATCTATTGCATCCATTTGATTCATTTGCATCCATTGCATCCATTTGAATCCATTGCATCCATTTGAATCAATTGCATCCATTGCATTCATTGCATCCATTTGTATCCATTGCATCCATTGCATCCATTGTATCCATTGCATCCATTGCATCCATTGCATCCATTGCATATATTGCAGCCATTGCATCCATTGCATCTATTTGTATCCATATCATCCATTTGAATCAATTGCATCCATTGCATCCATTTGAATCCATTGCATCCATTTGAATCAATTGCATCTATTGCATTCATTGCATCCATTTGTATCCATTTCATCCATTGCTTCCATTTGGATCAATTGCATCCTATGCATCCATTACATCCATTGCAGCCATCCATTGCATCCATTTGAATCAAATACATCCATTGCATCCATTTGTATCCATTGCATCCAATGCATTGATTTGTATCCATTGCATCCAATGCATCCATTGCATCCATTGCATCCATTTGAATCTATTGCATCCATTTGTATCCATTGCTTCCATTGCATCCATTGCATCTATTTGATTCAAATACATCCATTGCATCCATTGCATCCATTTGCATCCATTGCATCCATTGCATCCATTGTATCCATTTGCATCCATTGCATCCATTGCAGCCATTGCATCCATTGCATCCATTTGAATCAAATACATCCATTGCATCCATTTGTATCCATTGCATCCATTTGAATCAATTGCATCCATTGCATCCATTGCATCCATTTTATCCATTGCATCCATTTAAATGCAATGCATCCATCCATTGCATCCATTTGTATCCATTGCATCCATTGCAGCCATTGCATCCATTGCATCGATTTGAATCAAATACATCCATTGCATCCATTTGTATCTATTGCATCCATTTGAATCAATTGCATCCATTGCATCCATTTAAATCATTTGCATCCATTGCATCTATTTAAATCCATTGCATCCATTTGAATCAATTGCATCCATTGCATTCATTGCATCCATTGGTATCCATTGCATCCATTGCATCCATTGCATCCATTGCATCCATTGCATCCATTACATCCATTGCAGCTATTGCATCCATTGCATCCATTTGAATCAATTGCATCCATTGCATCCATTTGAATCCATTGCATCCATTTGAATCAATTGCATCCATTGCATTCATTGCATCCATTTGTATCCATTGCATCCATTGCATCTATTGTATCCATTGCATCCATTTAAATCAATTGCATCCATTGCATCCATTTGAATCCATTGCATCCGTTTGAAACAATTGCATCCATTGCATTCATTGCATCCATTTGTATCCATTTCATCCATTGCTTCCATTTGAATCAATTGCATCCTATGCATCCATTACATCCATTGCAGCCATCCATTGCATCCATTTGAATCAAATACATCCATTGCATCCATTGCATCCATTTGTACCCATTGCATCCATGGCATTGATTTGTATCCATTGCATCTATTACATCCATTGCATCCATTGCATCCATTTGAATCTATTGCATCCATTTGTATCCATTGCTTCCATTGCATCCATTGCATCCATTTGAATCAAATACATCTATTGCATCCATTGCATCGATTTGCATCCATTGCATCCATTGCCTCCATTTGTATCCATTGCATCCTTTGCATCCAGTGCATCCATTTGAATCAAAAACATCCATTGCATCCATTGCATCCATTTGTATTCATTGCATCCATTTGAATCAATTGCATCTATTGCATCCATTTGAATCAATTGCATCCATTGCAGCCATTGTTTCCATTGCATGCATTTGAATCAATTGCATCCATTGCATCCATTGCATCCATTGAATCCATTTGTATCCATTGCAACCATTGCATCCATTTGAATCAAATACATCCATTGCATCCATTGCATCCATTGCATACATTGCAGCCATTGCAGCCATTGTATCCATTGCATCCATTTGAATCAATTGCATCCATTGCATCCATTTGTATCCATTGCATCCATTTGAATCAATTGCATCCATTTCGTTGATTTGTATCAATTGCATCCATTTGAATCAATTGCATCCATTGCATCCATTTGTATCCATTGCATCCATTGCATCCATTGCTTCCATTTGAATTCATTGGTTCTAATTGTATCCATTGCTTCCATTGCATCCATTGCATACATTTGAATCAAATACATCCATTGCATCCATTACATCCATTTGTATCCATTGCATCCATTTGAATCAATTGCATCCATTGCACCTATTTGAATCATTTGCATCCATTGCATCTATTTGAATCCATTGCATCCATTTGAATCAATTGCATCTATTGCATCCATTTGCATCCATTGCATCCATTTGTATCCATTGCATCCATTTGAATCAATTGCATCCATTTCGTTGATTTGTATCAATTGCATCCATTTGAATCAATTGCATCCATTGCATCCATTTGTATCGAGTTGATGCACCGTCCGCCCAGTCGGAGGGGGACCGGACGGGTGTGTGGGACTCCTGGACAGAAGGTCCAGACTACCCACTAAACCCCCAACGATTGTCCAGCCATTTTCGCTTACAAGGAGGGTCAAAGGTTCGCTTACGCATGCAACTTTGACCCTCGCGACTAGCCCGCTTTACAGGCCTGGCCAGGGAAAGCGCCCCGGGACAATTTTAGGCGCTTCAGACCCGTGGACTTTTGGTAAGCTAGGGTCCCCTAACCCTGCAACCTGGTCCACTACGGCGGGGGGAGCAAGTGCGCATAACGCCGACGTGCGCGCCCTGCTCTACGTCTGCGGATATGGGGAGCGGAAGGGTCGTCCTCCCGCGCTCTTTCCGCAGCCTCCTTCTGCGCCATTACGGAATTGCAGAAGGAGGTCATTGCTTCCCATGACCTCTCGCTGTCAAGCATCTTAGATACAATGGTTGGCAGCGAGAGGTCCCCACCCAATACATCGGACAAATTATGCCGCTGCGGCCCCCACGCCGAGCATACCTCCACTGTGTGGCACACATCGTCTACTGCTGCGCCACACCCGTGGCAGCGGGGACACAAGTGAACCCTAATCTAACCCATAAACAATAATTTGAGTTAATTAAAATACAAAATGAATTATTTTAACCTAACCTTACCGCCAGCGTGTCGACGTCACCCCGCTTCGCGGGGTGCCTATTTCCCCTCTGAGGGACAGAAGTGAACCCTAACCTAACCTTACCGCCAGCGTGTCGACGTCACCCCGCTTCGCGGGGTGCCTATTTCCGCTCTGAGGGACAGAAGTGAACCCTAACCTAACCTACTTAAAATACAATTATTAAGGCTGTCGTTTTATTATTAATATTATTTTGGTAAAATTTCATAACCCATGCAAATGTGATTTTTGTCTATTTATGGTTTGCCATAAAATTAACTTGACTAAATGTTTATTGTCTAATGTGTTTTGCCTTATAAAAGCATTTGCTAAAATACCAAATAATTTTATATAATTTGTTCGTAATAATATTTTGCTGAATGAAAATTTGACGTAATGAAAATATTCGTATTAAAATTTTGCATTGGCAAACAAAATGGTTGCTAAAATTTGTTTGGGAAATGAAATTTGACCAAAATAAATTTGGTAAAACGGCACGATTCCAACAAAATATATTATATATGTTAAGTACAATACTTATTCTTTGTTTCATTCTCCTATTTCCACTCTGAGGGACACAAGGTAACTAACGGACCTACCCAAGTGCTTGTACGAGTCAGTATAGGATTTTTGGAATGGTAAAAACGTAAACGTAACGTATGGTAAACGTTTTCGTCACTGAACCGTAATATTTGACCGCGAGTGTATTTAATATATTTTTGCAAGCAAGTTTTTCCGCTCTCTTTAAAAAACAATAACCTTAAAGACGAAAGCGGGAGCGAAGCTCCCGCTTTCGTCTTCTAACCTATCCGCGATCCAAGTCGGTTTTGCCATTAAGTCCCTGTTCCCTACTGCCTACGTTCCCCCCATTCAAATGTATGTCTGGAAATATTTCTGCGTAATTATCTATATGCCTATGGATATTATAGATATGATTTGGTAGACGTTACTCACTTTAGGCATTAAAACGATATGAATAACAACAATTTAGTACGTTAAAATATATGTCTCATGTGTTTCTGAATAATGATCGATATACCTTTGAACATTTTAGTGAGCGATTTTATGACTTTTGTGATTATAGTATTTAATATTATAGATAATTAATGTTAGAACTATTAAGCCTTATGCTTAACAAAAATTATGACCCGTGATGTTTATGTGTATAAATTTTATGGATATCAACTTCTGACCATCGAAATTCGGAACAACAAAATTATGGGAACCAAAGGGCACCCATTGCATCCATTGCATCCATTTGACTCAATTGCATCCATTGCATCCATTTGAATCATTTGCATCCATTGCATCCATTGCATCCATTTGAATTAAATACATCCATTGCATCCATTGCATCCATTTGTATCCATTGCATCTATTTGAATCAAATACATTCATTGCATCCATTGCATCCATTTGTATCAATTGCATCCATTTGAATCAATGGCATCTATTGCATTCATTTGAATCATTTGCATCCATTGCATCCATTTGAATCCATTGCATCCATTAGAATCAATTGCATCCATTGCATTCATTGCATCCATTTGTATCCATTGCATCCATTGCATCCATTGTATCCATTGCATCCATTGCATCCATTGCATCCATTGCATATATTGCAGCCATTGCATCCATTGCATCTATTTGTATCCATTGCATCCATTTGAATCAATTGCATCCATTGCATCCATTTGAATCCATTGCATCCATTTGAATCAATTGCATCCATTGCATTCATTACATCCATTGCAGCCATCCATTGCATCCATTTGAATTAAATACATCCATTGCATCCATTTGTATCCATTGCATCCAATGCATTGATTTGTATCCATTGCATCTAATGCATCCATTGCTTCCATTTGGATCAATTGCACCCTATGCATCCATTACATCCATTGCAGCCATCCATTGCATCCATTTGAATCAAATACATCCATTGCATCCATTTGTATCCATTGCATCCAATGCATTGATTTGTATCCATTGCATCTAATGCATCCATTGCATCCATTGCATCCATTTGAATCTATTGCATCTATTTGTATATATTGCTTCCATTGCATCCAATGCATCTATTTGATTCAAATACATCCATTGCATCCATTTGTATCTATTGCATCCATTTGAATCAATTGCATCCATTGCATCCATTTAAATCATTTGCATCCATTGCATCTATTTGAATTCATTGCATCCATTTGAATCAATTGCATCCATTGCATTCATTGCATCCATTTGTATCCATTGCATCCATTGCATCTATTGTATCCATTGCATCCATTTAAATCAATTGCATCCATTGCATCCATTTGAATCCATTGCATCCGTTTGAAACAATTGCATCCATTGCATTCATTGCATCCATTTGTATCCATTTCATCCATTGCTTCCATTTGAATCAATTGCATCCTATGCATCCTTTACATCCATTGCAGCCATCCATTGCATCCATTTGAATCAAATACATCCATTGCATCCATTGCATCCATTTGTACCCATTGCATCCATGGCATTGATTTGTATCCATTGCATCTATTACATCCATTGCATCCATTGCATCCATTTAAATCTATTGCATCCATTTGTATCCATTGCTTCCATTGCATCCATTTGAATCAAATACATCTATTGCATCCATTGCATCCATTTGCATCCATTGCATCCATTGCCTCCATTTGTATCCATTGCATCCTTTGCATCCAGTGCATTCATTTGAATCAAAAACATCCATTGCATCCATTGCATCCATTTGTATTCATTGCATCCATTTGAATCAATTGCATCTATTGCATCCATTTGAATCAATTGCATCCATTGCATCCATTGCATCCATTGAATCCATTTGTATCCATTGCATCCATTGCATCCATTTGAATCAAATACATCCATTGCATCCATTGCATACATTGCAGCCATTGCAGCCATTGTATCCATTGCATCCATTTGAATCATTTGCATCCATTGCATTCATTGCATCCATTTGAATCAAATACATCCATTGCATCCATTGCATCCATTTGTATCCATTGCATCTATTTGAATCAAATACATTCATTGCATTCATTGCATCCATTTGTATCAATTGCATCCATTTGAATCAATGGCATCTATTGCATCCATTTGAATCATTTGCATCCATTGCATCTATTTGAATCCATTGCATCCATTTGAATCAATTGCATCCATTGCATTCATTGCATCCATTTGTATCCATTGCATCCATTGCATCCATTGTATCCATTGCATCCATTGCATCCATTGCATATATTGCAGCCATTGCATCCATTGCATCTATTTGTATCCAATGCATCCATTTGAATCAATTGCATCCATTGCATCCATTTGAATCCATTGCATCCATTTGAATCAATTGCATCCATTGCATTCATTGCATCCATTTGTATCCATTTCATCCATTGCTTCCATTTGGATCAATTGCATCCTATGCATCCATTACATCCATTGCAGCCATCCATTGCATCCATTTGAATCAAATACATCCATTGCATCCATTTGTCTCCATTGCATCCAATGCATTGATTTGTATCCATTGCATCCAATGCATCCATTGCATCCATTGCATCCATTTGAATCTATTGCATCCATTTGTATCCATTGCTTCCATTGCATCCATTGCATCCATTTGCATCCATTGCATCCATTGCATCCATTGCATCCATTTGCATCCATTGCATCCATTGCAGCTATTGCATCCATTGCATCCATTTGAATCAAATACATCCATTGTATCCATTTGTATCCATTGCATCCATTTGAATCAATTGCATCCATTGCATCCATTTTTATCCATTGCATCCATTTAAATGCAAAGCATCCATCCATTGCATCCATTTGTATCCATTGCATCCATTGCAGCCATTGCATCCATTGCATCGATTTGAATCAAATACATCCATTGCATCCATTTGTATCCATTTCATCCATTGCTTCCATTTGGATCAATTGCACCCCATGCATCCATTACATCCATTGCAGCCATCCATTGCATCCATTTGAATCAAATACATCCATTGCATCCATTTGTATCCATTGCATCCAATGCATTGATTTGTATCCATTGCATCTAATGCATCCGTTGCATCCATTGCATCCATTGCATCTATTTGATTCAAATACATCCAATGCATCCATTGCATCCATTTGCATCCATTGCATCCATTGCATCCATTGCATCCATTTGCATCCATTGCATCCATTGCAGCCATTGCATCCATTGCATCCATTTGAATCAAATACATCCATTGCATCCATTTGTATCCATTGCATCCATTTGAATCAATTGCATCCATTGCATCCATTGCATCCATTATTATCCATTGCATCCATTTAAATGCAATGCATCCATCCATTGCCTCCATTTGTATCAATTGCATCCATTGCAGCCATTGCATCCATTGCATCGATTTGAATCAAATACATCCATTGCATCCATTTGTATCTATTGCATCCATTTGAATCAATTGCATCCATTGCATCCATTTAAATCATTTGCATCCATTGCATCTATTTGAATCCATTGCATCCATTTGAATCAATTGCATCCATTGCATTCATTGCATCCATTGGTATCCATTGCATCCATTGCATCCATTGCATTCATTGCATCCATTTGTATCCATTGCATCCATTGCATCTATTGTATCCATTGCATCCATTTAAATCAATTGCATCCATTGCATCAATTTGAATCCATTGCATCCGTTTGAAACAATTGCATCCATTGCATTCATTGCATCCATTTGTATCTATTGCATCCATTTGAATCAATTGCATCCATTGCATCCATTTAAATCATTTGCATCCATTGCATCTATTTGAATCCATTGCATCCATTTGAATCAATTGCATCCATTGCATTCATTGCATCCATTTGTATCCATTGCATCCATTGCATCTATTGTATCCATTGCATAAATTTAAATCAATTGCATCCATTGCATCCATTTGAATCCATTGCATCCGTTTGAAACAATTGCATCCATTGCATTCATTGCATCCATTTGTATCCATTTCATCCATTGCTTCCATTTGAATCATTTGCATCCTATGCATCCTTTACATCCATTGCAGCCATCCATTGCATCCATTTGAATCAAATACATCCATTGCATCCATTGCATCCATTTGTACCCATTAAATCCATGGCATTGATTTGTATCCATTGCATCTATTACATCCATTGCATCCATTGCATCCATTTGAATCTATTGCATCCATTTGTATCCATTGCTTCCATTGCATCCATTTGAATCAAATACATCTATTGCATCCATTGCATCCATTTGCATCCATTGCATCCATTGCCTCCATTTGTATCCATTGCATCCTTTGCATCCAGTGCATTCATTTGAATCAAAAACATCCATTGCATCCATTGCATCCACTTGTATTCATTGCATCCATTTGAATCAATTGCATCTATTGCATCCATTTGAATCAATTGCATCCATTGCATCCATTGCATCCATTGAATCCATTTGTATCCATTGCATCCTTTGCATCCATTTGAATCAAATACATCCATTGCATCCATTGCATACATTGCAGCCATTGCAGCCATTGTATCCATTGCATCCATTTGAATCATTTGCATCCATTGCATTCATTGCATCCATATGAATCAAATACATCCATTGCATCCATTGCATCCATTTGTATCCATTGCATCTATTTGAATCAAATACATTCATTGCATTCATTGCATCCATTTGTATCAATTGCATCCATTTGAATCAATGGCATCTATTGCATCCATTTGAATCATTTGCATCAATTGCATCAATTTAAATCCATTGCATCCATTTGAATCAATTGCATCCATTGCATTCATTGCATCCATTTGTATCCATTGCATCCATTGCATCCATTGTATCCATTGCATCCATTGCATCCATTGCATCCATTGCATATATTGCAGCCATTGCATCCATTGCATCAATTTGTATCCAATGCATCCATTTGAATCAATTGCATCCATTGCATCCATTTGAATCCATTGCATCCATTTGAATCAATTGCATCCATTGCATTCATTGCATCCATTTGTATCCATTTCATCCATTGCTTCCATTTGGATCAATTGCATCCTATGCATCCATTACATCCATTGCAGCCATCCATTGCATCCATTTGAATCAAATACATCCATTGCATCCATTTGTCTCCATTGCATCCAATGCATTGATTTGTATCCATTGCATCCAATGCATCCATTGCATCCATTGCATCCATTTGAATCTATTGCATCCATTTGTATCCATTGCTTCCATTGCATCCATTGCATCTATTTGATTCAAATACATCCATTGCATCCATTGCATCCATTTGCATCCATTGCATCCATTGCATCCATTGCATCCATTTGCATCCATTGCATCCATTGCAGCTATTGCATCCATTGCATCCATTTGAATCAAATACATCCATTGCATCCATTTGTATCCATTGCAGCCATTTGAATCAATTGCATCCATTGCATCCATTTTTATCCATTGCATCCATTTAAATGCAATGCATCCATCCATTGCATCCATTTGTATCCATTGCATCCATTGCAGCCATTGCATCGATTGCATCGATTTGAATCAAATACATCCATTGCATCCATTTGTATCTATTGCATCCATTTGAATCAATTGCATCCATTGCATCCATTTAAATCATTTGCATCCATTGCATCCATTTGAATCCATTGCATCCATTTGAATCAATTGCATCCATTGCATGCATTGCATCCATTGGTATCCATTGCATCCATTGCATCCATTGCATCCATTGCATCCATTGCATTCATTGCATCCATTTGTATCCATTTCATCCATTGCTTCCATTTGGATCAATTGCACCCCATGCATCCATTACATCCATTGCAGCCATCCATTGCATCCATTTGAATCAAATACATCCATTGCATCCATTTGTATCCATTGCATCCAATGCATTGATTTGTATCCATTGCATCTAATGCATCCGTTGCATCCATTGCATCCATTGCATCTATTTGATTCAAATACATCCAATGCATCCATTGCATCCATTTGCATCCATTGCATCCATTGCATCCATTGCATCCATTTGCATCCATTGCATCCATTGCAGCCATTGCATCCATTGCATCCATTTGAATCAAATACATCCATTGCATCCATTTGTATCCATTGCATCCATTTGAATCAATTGCATCCATTGCATCCATTGCATCCATTATTATCCATTGCATCCATTTAAATGCAATGCATCCATCCATTGCCTCCATTTGTATCCATTGCATCCATTGCAGCCATTGCATCCATTGCATCGATTTGAATCAAATACATCCATTGCATCCATTTGTATCTATTGCATCCATTTGAATCAATTGCATCCATTGCATCCATTTAAATCATTTGCATCCATTGCATCTATTTGAATCCATTGCATCCATTTGAATCAATTGCATCCATTGCATTCATTGCATCCATTGGTATCCATTGCATCCATTGCATCCATTGCATTCATTGCATCCATTTGTATCCATTGCATCCATTGCATCTATTGTATCCATTGCATCCATTTAAATCAATTGCATCCATTGCATCAATTTGAATCCATTGCATCCGTTTGAAACAATTGCATCCATTGCATTCATTGCATCCATTTGTATCTATTGCATCCATTTGAATCAATTGCATCCATTGCATCCATTTAAATCATTTGCATCCATTGCATCTATTTGAATCCATTGCATCCATTTGAATCAATTGCATCCATTGCATTCATTGCATCCATTGGTATCCATTGCATCCATTGCATCCATTGCATTCATTGCATCCATTTGTATCCATTGCATCCATTGCATCTATTGTATCCATTGCATCCATTTAAATCAATTGCATCCATTGCATCCATTTGAATCCATTGCATCCGTTTGAAACAATTGCATCCATTGCATTCATTGCATCCATTTGTATCCATTTCATCCATTGCTTCCATTTGAATCAATTGCATCCTATGCATCCACTACATCCATTGCAGCCATCCATTGCATCCATTTGAATCAAATACATCCATTTGAATCCATTGCATCCATTTGAATCAATTGCATCCATTGCATTCATTGCATCCATTTGTATCCATTGCATCCATTGCATCTATTGTATCCATTGCATCCATTTAAATCAATTGCATCCATTGCATCCATTTGAATCCATTGCATCCATTTGAATCAATTGCATCCATTGCATTCATTGCATCCATTTGTATCCATTTCATCCATTGCTTCCATTTGGATCAATTGCATCCTATGCATCCATTACATCCATTGCAGCCATCCATTGCATCCATTTGAATCAAATACATCCATTGCATCCATTTGTATCCATTGCATCCAATGCATTGATTTGTATCCATTGCATCCAATGCATCCATTGCATCCATTGCATCCATTTGAATCTATTGCATCCATTTGTATCCATTGCTTCCATTGCATCCATTGCATCTATTTGATTCAAATACATCCATTGCATCCATTGCATCCATTTGCATCCATTGCATCCATTGCATCCATTGCATCCATTTGCATCCATTGCATCCATTGCAGCCATTGCATCCATTGCATCCATTTGAATCAAATACATCCATTGCATCCATTTGTATCCATTGCATCCATTTGAATCAATTGCATCCATTGCATCCATTGCATCCATTATTATCCATTGCATCCATTTAAATGCAATGCATCCATCCATTGCCTCCATTTGTATCCATTGCATCCATTGCAGCCATTGCATCCATTGCATCGATTTGAATCAAATACATCCATTGCATCCATTTGTATCTATTGCATCCATTTGAATCAATTGCATCCATTGCATCCATTTAAATCATTTGCATCCATTGCATCTATTTGAATCCATTGCATCCATTTGAATCAATTGCATCCATTGCATTCATTGCATCCATTGGTATCCATTGCATCCATTGCATCCATTGCATCCATTGCATTCATTGCATCCATTTGTATCCATTGCATCCATTGCATCTATTGTATCCATTGCATCCATTTAAATCAATTGCATCCATTGCATCAATTTGAATCCATTGCATCCGTTTGAAATAATTGCATCCATTGCATTCATTGCATCCATTTGTATCTATTGCATCCATTTGAATCAATTGCATCCATTGCATCCATTTAAATCATTTGCATCCATTGCATCTATTTGAATCCATTGCATCCATTTGAATCAATTGCATCCATTGCATTCATTGCATCCATTGGTATCCATTGCATCCATTGCATCCATTGCATTCATTGCATCCATTTGTATCCATTGCATCCATTGCATCTATTGTATCCATTGCATCCATTTAAATCAATTGCATCCATTGCATCCATTTGAATCCATTGCATCCGTTTGAAACAATTGCATCCATTGCATTCATTGCATCCATTTGTATCCATTTCATCCATTGCTTCCATTTGAATCAATTGCATCCTATGCATCCACTACATCCATTGCAGCCATCCATTGCATCCATTTGAATCAAATACATCCATTTGAATCCATTGCATCCATTTGAATCAATTGCATCCATTGCATTCATTGCATCCATTTGTATCCATTGCATCCATTGCATCTATTGTATCCATTGCATCCATTTAAATCAATTGCATCCATTGCATCCATTAAAATCCATTGCATCCGTTTGAAACAATTGCATCCATTGCATTCATTGCATCCATTACATCCATTGCAGCCATTGCATCCATTGCATCCATTTGAATCAATTGCATCCATTGCATCCATTTGAATCCATTGCATCCATTTGAATCAATTGCATCTATTGCATCCATTTGCATCCATTGCATCCATTTGTATCCATTGCATCCATTTGAATCAATTGCATCCATTTCGTTGATTTGTATCAATTGCATCCATTTGAATCAATTGCATCCATTGCATCCATTTGTTTCCATTGCATCCATTGCTTCCATTTGAATTCATTGGTTCTATTTGTATCCATTGCTTCCATTGCATCCATTGCATAAATTTGAATCAAATACATCCATTGCATCCATTGCATCCATTTGTATCCATTGCATCCATTTGAATCAATTGCATCCATTGCATCCATTTGAATCATTTGCATCCATTGCATCCATTGCATCCATTTGAATAAATTGCATCCATTGCATCTATTTGAATCATTTGCATCCATTGCATCCATTGCATCCATTGCATTCATTGCATCCATTGCATCCATTGCAGCCATTGCATCCATTGCATCCATTTGTATCCATTACATCTATTTGAATCAATAGCATCCATTGCATCCATTTGCCTCCATTGCATCCATTTGAATCAATTGTGATCAATCCATGTGATTCAAATACATCCATTCCATCCATTGCATCCATTTGTATCCATTGCAACCTTTGCATCCAGTGCATCCATTTGAATTAAAAACATCCATTGCATCCATTGCATCCATTTGTATTCATTGCATCCATTTGAATCAATTGCATCCATTGCATCCATTTGAATCAATTGCATCCATTGCAGCCAATGTATCCATGATAATTTTGAATCAATTGCATCCATTTGAATCAAATGCATCCATTGCATCCATTTGAATCAAATACATCCATTGCATCTATTTGTATCCATTGCATCAATCTCAATCAATTGTATCCGTTGCATCGATTTGAATCATTTGCATCCATTGCATCCATTGCATCCATTTGAATCAATTGCATCCATTGCATCCATTTGAATCAAATACATCCATTGCATCCATTGCATCCATTTGTATCCATTGCATCTATTTGAATCAAATACATTCATTGCATCCATTGCATCCATTTGTATCAATTGCATCCATTTGAATCAAT
This sequence comes from Epinotia brunnichana, assembly GCA_963854355.1. NCBI lineage: Eukaryota > Metazoa > Arthropoda > Insecta > Lepidoptera > Tortricidae > Epinotia > Epinotia brunnichana. The sequence goes on from OY977946.1 coordinate 70,824, forward strand.
GGCATCTATTGCATCCATTTGAATCATTTGCATCCATTGCATCCATTTGAATCCATTGCATCCATTTGAATCAATTGCATCCATTGCATTCATTGCATCCATTTGTATCCATTGCATCCATTGCATCCATTGTATCCATTGCATCCATTGCATCCATTGCATATATTGCAGCCATTGCATCCATTGCATCTATTTGTATCCATATCATCCATTTGAATCAATTGCATCCATTGCATCCATTTGAATCCATTGCATCCATTTGAATCAATTGCATCCATTGCATTCATTGCATCCATTTGTATCCATTTCATCCATTGCTTCCATTTGGATCAATTGCATCCTATGCATCCATTACATCCATTGCAGCCATCCATTGCATCCATTTGAATCAAATACATCCATTGCATCCATTTGTATCCATTGCATCCAATGCATTGATTTGTATCCATTGCATCCAATGCATCCATTGCATCCATTGCATCCATTTGAATCTATTGCATCCATTTGTATCCATTGCTTCCATTGCATCCATTGCATCTATTTGATTCAAATACATCCATTGCATCCATTGCATCCATTTGCATCCATTGCATCCATTGCATCCATTGCATCCATTTGCATCCATTGCATCCATTGCAGCCATTGCATCCATTGCATCCATTTGAATCAAATACATCCATTGCATCCATTTGTATCCATTGCATCCATTTGAATCAATTGCATCCATTGCATCCATTGCATCCATTTTTATCCATTGCATCCATTTAAATGCAATGCATCCATCCATTGCATCCATTTGTATCCATTGCATCCATTGCAGCCATTGCATCCATTGCATCGATTTGAATCAAATACATCCATTGCATCCATTTGTATCTATTGCATCCATTTGAATCAATTGCATCCATTGCATCCATTTAAATCATTTGCATCCATTGCATCTATTTAAATCCATTGCATCCATTTGAATCAATTGCATCCATTGCATTCATTGCATCCATTGGTATCCATTGCATCCATTGCATCCATTGCATCCATTGCATCCATTACATCCATTGCAGCCATTGCATCCATTGCATCCATTTGAATCAATTGCATCCATTGCATCCATTTGAATCCATTGCATCCATTTGAATCAAATACATCCATTGCATCCATTTGTATCTATTGCATCCATTTGAATCAATTGCATCCATTGCATCCATTTGTATCTATTGCATCCATTTGAATCAATTGCATCCATTGCATCCATTTAAATCATTTGCATCCATTGCATCTATTTAAATCCATTGCATCCATTTAAATCAATTGCATCCATTGCATTCATTGCATCCATTGGTATCCATTGCATCCATTGCATCCATTGCATCCATTGCATCCATTACATCCATTGCAGCCATTGCATCCATTGCATCCATTTGAATCAATTGCATCCATTGCATCCATTTGAATCCATTGCATCCATTTGAATCAATTGCATCCATTGCATTCATTGCATCCATTTGTATCCATTGCATCCATTGCATCTATTGTATCCATTGCATCCATTTAAATCAATTGCATCCATTGCATCCATTTGAATCCATTGCATCTGTTTGAAACAATTGCATCCATTGCATTCATTGCATCCATTTGTATCCATTTCATCCATTGCTTCCATTTGAATCAATTGCATCCTATGCATCCATTACATCCATTGCAGCCATCCATTGCATCCATTTGAATCAAATACATCCATTGCATCCATTGCATCCATTTGTACCCATTGCATCCATGGCATTGATTTGTATCCATTGCATCTATTTCATCCATTGCATCCATTGCATCCATTTGAATCTATTGCATCCATTTGTATCCATTGCTTCCATTGCATCCATTGCATCCATTTGAATCAAATACATCTATTGCATCCATTGCATCCATTTGCATCCATTGCATCCATTGCCTCCATTTGTATCCATTGCATCCTTTGCATCCAGTGCATCCATTTGAATCAAAAACATCCATTGCATCCATTTGTATTCATTGCATCCATTTGAATCAATTGCATCTATTGCATCCATTTGAATCAATTGCATCCATTGCAGCCATTGTTTCCATTGTGAGACTCAATGGGGTCTCTTTGTGTATTTTGTTCTACAAGGATTATACCCTAAAAGGATTATTAATAAATGAGACAAAGACTCTAGTTTATAGAATTGTATTTCCACACACCACTCCGCTCTTAGCTTAGGGTACATACGTTTCTAGGAACCCTCTATAACAGCGCAGTGCATATGTGGAACATCACAACTCCCCAGGGTCGCTTTGTGTAAGTCCGTTGGTGATAAGTGATGATTTATTTCTCCTGCCGGAAGGGCTATTAATAAATAAGGACGAACTCACTCAGAGCGGGGTTGCCAGAAGGCAGTTACTCCCTGTAACGATTTCCTGATGCTCGAGGCTCCTGGGACAACAAATCCAGTTTCTTCTCGGGCTCTGAAGTCTCCCGGAGAAGGCTATCGTGTCACCGCCGCTTGCCTGGGTCCCGCCGAGTGTTGTGGTTTGATCTTGGGGTGTTCAGGCTTCACACGACGGTGTTCACGCGCCGGTGTATGTAGGCTTCTCAGCCTCCAAGGATGTCCCCGTCGCTATTTCGTACACCCATACAGTGTATCTTTAGAGGTAGAATCTCTTTTGACGTAAAATGGAGTGCTCTCACTCTCTGTGCTTGCTCTGTGATTTTCTTTATGTATATCTATAAATAAACTAATGAATATCTTCTTTTCTTTACCACCTGAAAATAGACCTTAAATTACTGGCTAGTTCAGGCTTCTACAATTTGTCTGGTCGACATGAGGATTTGATTACTGACCCAAAAGCAGCGTTTAATCGCTGCCCCTCCCATTCATTTCTCAAATCTTCACCGTGACGCAGCCAACTGTAACATTTCTAGGTTAGAATTGTTTTCCTAATATTCGATTGTTCCAAAGATGAGCAGATGACTTACGTCGAGGTGTTTCTATTTTCTGCCTGGGCCAATCCACTTAACTCCTAACACAAAAAGTCCTCATTCTATGTCCTGCAACAATTGTTTAGGTTATGACACTTAATTTCTTTCCTTTCGTTGAAATATATTCGGGTTTTAAAGTTATTTTACCTATGTCGTCTGTCCCATCTTTCAACTCCTCAGCTGGGCCTCTCTTGCCACCGATTTCTTCGGATTCTTCTGGTCAAGTGGTACTTGTTATCCACTCCCGCCTCCAGCTTGATGGGATCTGTCATTTGACAGCTAGTGTCACTCTGACAGCTCTTGGGATTGTTCCAGGTCTTTGTACGCGGTTACGACAAGGCGTTTTTTCTATTGTGCCCAATTTCCTTTGAGGCGTTTCTTCAACTGGGGCGTATTTTGCAGTGTGACACCATTGCATGCATTTGAATCAATTGCATCCATTGCATCCATTGCATCCATTGAATCCATTTGTATCCATTGCAACCATTGCATCCATTTGAATCAAATACATCCATTGCATCCATTGCATCCATTGCATACATTGCAGCCATTGCAGCCATTGTATCCATTGCATCCATTTGAATCAATTGCATCCATTGCATCCATTTGTATCCATTGCATCCATTTGAATCAATTGCATCCATTTCGTTGATTTGTATCAATTGCATCCATTTGAATCAATTGCATCCATTGCATCCATTTGTATCCATTGCATCCATTGCATCCATTGCTTCCATTTGAATTCATTGGTTCTAATTGTATCCATTGCTTCCATTGCATCCATTGCATACATTTGAATCAAATACATCCATTGCATCCATTGCATCCATTTGTATCCATTGCATCCATTTGAATCAATTGCATCCATTGCATCCATTTGAATCATTTGCATCCATTGCATCTATTTGAATCTATTGCATCCATTTGAATCAATTGCATCTATTGCATCCATTTGCATCCATTGCATCCATTTGTATCCATTGCATCCATTTGAATCAATTGCATCCATTTCGTTGATTTGTATCAATTGCATCCATTTGAATCAATTGCATCCATTGCATCCATTTGTATCCATTGCATCCATTGCATCCATTGCTTCCATTTGAATTCATTGGTTCTATTTGTATCCATTGCTTCCATTGCATCCATTGCATAAATTTGAATCAAATACATCCATTGCATCCATTGCATCCATTTGTATCCATTGCATCCATTTGAATCAATTGCATCCATTGCATCCATTTGAATCATTTGCATCCATTGCATCCATTGCATCCATTTGAATAAATTGCATCCATTGCATCTATTTGAATCATTTGCATCCATTGCAGCCATTGCATCCATTGCATCCATTTGTATCCATTGCATCCATTTGATTCAATAGCATCCATTGCATCCATTTGCATCCATTGCATCCATTTGAATCAATTGTGATCAATCCATGTGATTCAAATACATCCATTGCATCCATTGCATCCATTTGTATCCATTGTATCCATTTGAATCCATTGCATTTATTTCAATCAATTGCATCCATTCCATCCATTGCATCCATTTGTATCCATTGCAACCTTTGCATCCAGTGCATCCATTTGAATTAAAAACATCCATTGCATCCATTGCATCCATTTGTATTCATTGCATCCATTTGAATCAATTGCATCCATTGCATCCATTTGAATCAATTGCATCCATTGCAGCCAATGTATCCATGATAATTTTGAATCAATTGCATCCATTTGAATCAAATGCATCCATTGCATCCATTTGAATCAAATACATCCATTGCATCTATTTGTATCCATTGCATCAATCTCAATCAATTGTATCCGTTGCATCGATTTGAATCATTTGCATCCATTGCATCCATTGCATCCATTTGAATCAATTGCATACATTGCATCCATTTGAATCATTTGCATCCATTGCATCCATTGCATCCATTTGAATCAAATACATCCATTGCATCCATTGCATCCATTTGTATCCATTGCATCTATTTGAATCAATTGCATCCATTGCATCCATTTGAATCCATTGCATCCATTTGAATCAATTGCATCCATTGCATTCATTGCATCCATTTGTATCCATTTCATCCATTGCTTCCATTTGGATCAATTGCATCCTATGCATCCATTACATCCATTGCAGCCATCCATTGCATCCATTTGAATCAAATACATCCATTGCATCCATTGCATCCATTTGTATCCATTGCATCCATTTGAATCAATTGCATCCATTGCATCCATTTGAATCATTTGCATCCATTGCATCCATTGCATCCATTTGAATAAATTGCATCCATTGCATCTATTTGAATCATTTGCATCCATTGCATCCATTGCATCCATTGCATTCATTGCATCCATTGCAGCCATTGCATCCATTGCATCCATTTGTATCCATTGCATCCATTTGATTCAATAGCATCCATTGCATCCATTTGCATCCATTGCATCCATTTGAATCAATTGTGATCAATCCATGTGATTCAAATACATCCATTGCATCCATTGCATCCATTTGTATCCATTGTATCCATTTGAATCCATTGCATTTATTTCAATCAATTGCATCCATTTCATCCATTGCATCCATTTGTATCCATTGCAACCTTTGCATCCAGTGCATCCATTTGAATTAAAAACATCCATTGCATCCATTGCATCCATTTGTATTCATTGCATCCATTTGAATCAATTGCATCCATTGCATCCATTTGAATCAATTGCATCCATTGCAGCCAATGTATCCATGATAATTTTGAATCAATTGCATCCATTTGAATCAAATGCATCCATTGCATCCATTTGAATCAAATACATCCATTGCATCTATTTGTATCCATTGCATCAATCTCAATCAATTGTATCCGTTGCATCGATTTGAATCATTTGCATCCATTGCATCCATTGCATCCATTTGAATCAATTGCATCCATTGCATCCATTTGAATCATTTGCATCCATTGCATCCATTGCATCCATTTGAATCAAATACATCCATTGCATCCATTGCATCCATTTGTATCCATTGCATCTATTTGAATCAATTGCATCCATTGCATCCATTTGAATCCATTGCATCCATTTGAATCAATTGCATCCATTGCATTCATTGCATCCATTTGTATCCATTTCATCCATTGCTTCCATTTGGATCAATTGCATCCTATGCATCCATTACATCTATTGCAGCCATCCATTGCATCCATTTGAATCAAATACATCCATTGCATCCATTTGTATCCATTGCATCCAATGCATTGATTTGTATCCATTGCATCCAATGCATCCATTGCATCCATTGCATCCATTTGAATCTATTGCATCCATTTGTATCCATTGCTTCCATTGCATCCATTGCATCTATTTGATTCAAATACATCCATTGCATCCATTGCATCCATTTGCATCCATTGCATCCATTGCATCCATTGCATCCATTTGCATCCATTGCATCCATTGCAGCCATTGCATCCATTGCATCCATTTGAATCAAATACATCCATTGCATCCATTTGTATCCATTGCATCCATTTGAATCAATTGCATCCATTGCATCCATTTTTATCCATTGCATCCATTTAAATGCAATGCATCCATCCATTGCATCCATTTGTATCCATTGCATCCATTGCAGCCATTGCATCCATTGCATCGATTTGAATCAAATACATCCATTGCATCCATTTGTATCTATTGCATCCATTTGAATCAATTGCATCCATTGCATCCATTGCATCCGTTTGTACCCATTGCATCCATGGCATTGATTTGTATCCATTGCATCTATGACATCCATTGCATCCATTGCATCCATTTGAATCTATTGCATCCATTTGTATCCATTGCTTCCATTGCATCCATTGCATCCATTTGAATCAAATACATCTATTGCATCCATTGCATCCATTTGCATCCATTGCATCCATTGCCTCCATTTGTATCCATTGCATCCTTTGCATCCAGTGCATCCATTTGAATCAAAAACATCCATTACATCCATTGCATCCATTTGTATTCATTGCATCCATTTGAATCAATTGCATCTATTGCATCCATTTGAATCAATTGCATCCATTGCAGCCATTGTTTCCATTGCATGCATTTGAATCAATTGAATCCATTGCATCCATTGCATCCATTGAATCCATTTGTATCCATTGCAACCATTGCATCCATTTGAATCAAATACATCCATTGCATCCATTGCATCCATTGCATACATTGCAGCCATTGCAGCCATTGTATCCATTGCATCCATTTGAATCAATTGCATCCATTGCATCCATTTGTATCCATTGCATCCATTTGAATCAATTGCATCCATTTCGTTGATTTGTATCAATTGCATCCATTTGAATCAATTGCATCCATTGCATCCATTTGTATCCATTGCATCCATTGCATCCATTGCTTCCATTTGAATTCATTGGTTCTAATTGTATCCATTGCTTCCATTGCATCCATTGCATACATTTGAATCAAATACATCCATTGCATCCATTGCATCCATTTGTATCCATTGCATCCATTTGAATCAATTGCATCCATTGCATCTATTTGAATCATTTGCATCCATTGTATCCATTAGAATAAATTGCATCCATTGCATCCATTTGAATCATTTGCATCCATTCCATCCATTGCATCCATTGCATCCATTTGTATCCATTGCATCCATTTGAATCAATAGCATCCGTTGCATCCATTTGAATCCATTGCATCCATTTGAATCAATTGCATCTATTGCATCCATGTGATTCAAATACATCCATTGCATCCATTGCATCCATTTGTATCCATTGTATCCATTTGAATCCATTGCATCCATTTCAATCAATTGCATCCATTCCATCCATTGCATCCATTTGTCTCCATTGCAACCTTTGCATCCAGTGCATCCATTTGAATTAAAAACCTCCATTGCATCCATTGCATCCATTTGTATTCATTGCATCCATTTGAATCAATTGCATCCACTGCATCCATTTGAATCAATTGCATCCATTGCAGCCATTGTATCCATGATAATTTTGAATCAATTGCATCCATTTGAATCAAATGCATCCATTGCATCCATTTGAATCAAATACATCCATTGCATCTATTTGTATCCTTTGCATCAATCTCAATCAATTGTATCCGTTGCATCGATTTGAATCATTTGCATCCATTGCATCCATTGCATCCATTTGACTCAATTGCATCCATTGCATCCATTTGAATCATTTGCATCCATTGCATCCATTGCATCCATTTGAATTAAATACATCCATTGCATCCATTGCATCCATTTGTATCCATTGCATCTATTTGAATCAAATACATTCATTGCATCCATTGCATCCATTTGTATCAATTGCATCCATTTGAATCAATGGCATCTATTGCATCCATTTGAATCATTTGCATCCATTGCATCCATTTGAATCCATTGCATCCATTAGAATCAATTGCATCCATTGCATTCATTGCATCCATTTGTATCCATTGCATCCATTGCATCCATTGTATCCATTGCATCCATTGCATCCATTGCATCCATTGCATATATTGCAGCCATTGCATCCATTGCATCTATTTGTATCCATTGCATCCATTTGAATCAATTGCATCCATTGCATCCATTTGTGTCCATTGCATCCATTTGAATCCATTGCATCCATTGCAGCCATTGCATCCATTTGAATCCATTGCATCCATTTGAATCAATTGCATCCATTGCATGCATTACATCCATTGGTATCCATTGCATCCATTGCATCCATTGCATCCATTGCATCCATTGCAGCCATTGCATCCATTGCATCTATTTGTATCCATTGCATCCATTTGAATCAATTGCATCCATTGCATCCATTTGAATCCATTGCATCCATTTGAATCAATTGCATCCATTGCATCCATTGCATCCATTGCATATATTGCAGCCATTGCATCCATTGCATCTATTTGTATCCATTGCATCCATTTGAATCAATTGCATCCATTGCATCCATTTGTATCCATTGCATCCATTTGTATCCATTGCATCCATTGCAGCCATTGCATCCATTGCATCGATCTGAATCAAATACATCCATTGCATCCATTTGTATCTATTGCATCCATTTGAATCAATTGCATCCATTGCATCCATTTAAATAATTTGCATCCATTGCATCCATTTGAATCCATTGCATCCATTTGAATCAATTGCATCCATTGCATGCATTGCATCCATTGGTATCCATTGCATCCATTGCATCCATTGCATCCATTGCATCCATTGCAGCCATTGCATCCATTGCATCTATTTGTATCCATTGCATCCATTTGAATCAATTGCATCCATTGCATCCATTTGAATCCATTGCATCCATTTGAATCAATTGCATCCATTGCATTCATTGCATCCATTTGTATCCATTGCATCCATTGCATCTATTGTATCCATTGCATCCATTTATATCAATTGCATCCATTGCATCCATTTAAATCCATTGCATCCGTTTGAAACAATTGCATCCATTGCATTCATTGCATCCATTTGTATCCATTTCATCCATTGCTTCCATTTGAATCAATTGTATCCTATGCATCCAGTGCATCCATTTGAATCAATTGCATCCATTGCATCCATTTGAATCATTTGCATCCATTGCATCCATTGCATCCATTTGAATCAAATACATCCATTGCATCCATTGCATCCATTTGTATCCATTGCATCTATTTGAATCAATTGCATCCATTGCATCCATTTGAATCCATTGCATCCATTTGAATCAATTGCATCCATTGCATTCATTGCATCCATTTGTATCCATTTCATCCATTGCTTCCATTTGGATCAATTGCATCCTATGCATCCATTACATCTATTGCAGCCATCCATTGCATCCATTTGAATCAAATACATCCATTGCATCCATTTGTATCCATTGCATCCAATGCATTGATTTGTATCCATTGCATCCAATGCATCCATTGCATCCATTGCATCCATTTGAATCTATTGCATCTATTTGTATCCATTGCATCCATTTGAATCAATTGCATCCATTGCATCCATTTGAATCCATTGCATCCATTTGAATCAATTGCATCCATTGCATTCATTGCATCCATTTGTATCCATTGCATCCATTGCATCTATTGTATCCATTGCATCCATTTATATCAATTGCATCCATTGCATCCATTTAAATCCATTGCATCCGTTTGAAACAATTGCATCCATTGCATTCATTGCATCCATTTGTATCCATTTCATCCATTGCTTCCATTTGAATCAATTGTATCAAATACATCCATTGCATCCATTGCATCCATTTTTACCCATTGCATCCATGGCATTGATTTGTATCCATTGCATCTATTACATCCATTGCATCCATTGCATCCATTTAAATCTATTGCATATATTTGTATCCATTGCTTCCATTGCATCCATTGCATCCATTTGAATCAAATACATCTATTGCATCCATTGCATCCATTTGCATCCATTGCATCCATTGCCTCCATTTGTATCCATTGCATCCTTTGCATCCAGTGCATCCATTTGAATCAAAAAACATCCATTGCATCCATTTGTATTCATTGTATCCATTTGAATCAATTGCATCCATTGCAGCCATTGTTTCCATTGCATGCATTTGAATCAATTGCATCAATTGCATCCATTGCATCCATTGAATCCATTTGTATCCATTGCATCCATTGCATCCATTTGAATCAAATACATCCATTGCATCCATTGCATACATTGCAGCCATTGCAGCCATTGTATCCATTGCATCCATTTGAATCAATTGCATCCATTGCATCCATTTGCATCCATTGCATCCATTTGTATCCATTGCATCCATTTGAATCAATTGCATCCATTTCGTTGATTTGTATCAATTGCATCCATTTGAATCAATTGCATCCATTGCATCCATTTGTATCCATTGCATCCATTGCTTCCATTTGAATTCATTGGTTCTATTTGTATCCATTGCTTCCATTGCATCCATTGCATACATTTGAATCAAATACATCCATTGCATCCATTGCATCCATTTGTATCCATTGCATCCATTTGAATCAATTGCATCCATTGCATAAATTTGAATCATTTGCATCCATTGCATCCATTGCATTCATTGCATCCATTGCATCCATTGCAGCCATTGCATCCATTGCATCCATTTGTATCCATTGCATCCATTTGAATCAATAGCATCCATTGCATCCATTTGAATCCATTGCATCCATTTGAATCAATTGCATCCATTGCATCCATGTGATTCAAATACATCCATTGCATCCATTGCATCCATTTGTATCCATTGTATCCATTTGAATCCATTGCATCCATTGCATCCATTTGAATCAATTGCATCCATTGCAGCCATTGTATCCATGATAATTTTGAATCAATTGCATCCATTTGAATCAAATGCATCCATTGCATCCATTTGAATCAAATACATCCATTGCATCTATTTGTATCCTTTGCATCAATCTCAATCAATTGTATCCGTTGCATCGATTTGAATCATTTGCATCCATTGCATCCATTGCATCCATTTGAATCAATTGCATCCATTGCATCCATTTGAATCATTTGCATCCATTGCATCCATTGCATCCATTTGAATTAAATACATCCATTGCATCCATTGCATCCATTTGTATCCATTGCATCTATTTGAATCAAATACATTCATTGCATCCATTGCATCCATTTGTATCAATTGCATCCATTTGAATCAATGGCATCTATTGCATCCATTTGAATCATTTGCATCCATTGCATCCATTTGAATCCATTGCATCCATTTGAATCAATTGCATCCATTGCATTCATTGCATCCATTTGTATCCATTGCATCCATTGCATCCATTGTATCCATTGCATCCATTGCATCCATTGCAACCATTGCATATATTGCAGCCATTGCATCCATTGCATCTATTTGTATCCATTGCATCCATTTGAATCAATTGCATCCATTGCATCCATTTGAATCCATTGCATCCATTTGAATCAATTGCATCCATTGCATTCATTGCATCCATTTGTATCCATTTCATCCATTGCTTCCATTTGGATCAATTGCACCCTATGCATCCATTACATCCATTGCAGCCATCCATTGCATCCATTTGAATCAAATACATCCATTGCATCCATTTGTATCCATGGCATCCAATGCATTGATTTGTATCCATTGCATCTAATGCATCCGTTGCATCCATTGCATCCATTGCATCTATTTGATTCAAATACATCCATTGCATCCATTGCATCCATTTGCATCCATTGCATCCATTGCATCCATTGCATCCATTTGCATCCATTGCATCCATTGCAGCCATTGCATCCATTGCATCCATTTGAATCAAATACATCCATTGCATCCATTTGTATCCATTGCATCCATTTGAATCAATTGCATCCATTGCATCCATTGCATCCATTTTTATCCATTGCATCCATTTAAATGCAATGCATCCATCCATTGCCTCCATTTGTATCCATTGCATCCATTGCAGCCATTGCATCCATTGCATCGATTTGAATCAAATACATCCATTGCATCCATTTGTATCTATTGCATCCATTTGAATCAATTGCATCCATTGCATCCATTTAAATCATTTGCATCTATTGCATCTATTTGAATCCATTGCATCCATTTGAATCAATTGCATCCATTGCATTCATTGCATCCATTGGTATCCATTGCATCCATTGCATCCATTGCATTCATTGCATCCATTTGTATCCATTGCATCCATTGCATCTATTGTATCCATTGCATCCATTTAAATCAATTGCATCCATTGCATCAATTTGAATCCATTGCATCCGTTTCAAACAATTGCATCCATTGCATTCATTGCATCCATTTGAATCAATTGCATCCATTGCATCCATTTAAATCATTTGCATCCATTGCATCTATTTGAATCCATTGCATCCATTTGAATCAATTGCATCCATTGCATTCATTGCATCCATTGGTATCCATTGCATCCATTGCATCCATTGCATTCATTGCATCCATTTGTATCCATTGCATCCATTGCATCTATTGTATCCATTGCATCCATTTAAATCAATTGCATCCATTGCATCCATTTGAATCCATTGCATCCGTTTGAAACAATTGCATCCATTGCATTCATTGCATCAATTTGTATCCATTTCATCCATTGCTTCCATTTGAATCAATTGCATCCTATGCATCCACTACATCCATTGCAGCCATCCATTGCATCCATTTGAATCAAATACATCCATTGCATCCATTGCATCCATTTGTACCCATTGCATCCATGGCATTGATTTGTATCCATTGCATCTATTACATCCATTGCATCCATTGCATCCATTTGAATCTATTGCATCCATTTGTATCCATTGCTTCCATTGCATCCATTTGAATCAAATACATCTATTGCATCCATTGCATCCATTTGCATCCATTGCATCCATTGCCTCCATTTGTATCCATTGCATCCTTTGCATCCAGTGCATCCATTTGAATCAAAAACATCCATTGCATCCATTGCATCCATTTGTATTCATTGCATCCATTTGAATCAATTGCATCTATTGCATCCATTTGAATCAATTGCATCCATTGCAGCCATTGTTTCCATTGCATGCATTTGAATCAATTGCATCCATTGCATCCATTGCATCCATTGAATCCATTTGCATCCATTGCATCCATTGCATCTATTTGAATCAAATACATCCATTGCATCCATTGCATACATTGCAGCCATTGCAGCCATTGTATCCATTGCATCCATTTGAATCATTTGCATCCATTGCATCCATTGCATCCATTTGAATCAAATACATCCATTGCATCCATTGCATCCATTTGTATCCATTGCATCTATTTGAATCAAATACATTTATTGCATCCATTGCATCCACTTGTATCAATTGCATCCATTTGAATCAATGGCATCTATTGCATCCATTTGAATCATTTGCATCCATTGCATCCATTTGAATCCATTGCATCCATTTGAATCAATTGCATCCATTGCATTCATTGCATCCATTTGTATCCATTGCATCCATTGCATCCATTGTATCCATTGCATCCATTGCATCCATTGCATCCATTGCATATATTGCAGCCATTGCATCCATTGCATCTATTTGTATCCAATGCATCCATTTGAATCAATTGCATCCATTGCATCCATTTGAATCCATTGCATCCATTTGAATCAATTGCATCCATTGCATTCATTGCATCCATTTGTATCCATTTCATCCATTGCTTCCATTTGGATCAATTGCATCCTATGCATCCATTACATCCATTGCAGCCATCCATTGCATCCATTTGAATCAAATACATCCATTGCATCCATTTGTCTCCATTGCATCCAATGCATTGATTTGTATCCATTGCATCCAATGCATCCATTGCATCCATTGCATCCATTTGAATCTATTGCATCCATTTGTATCCATTGCTTCCATTGCATCCATTGCATCTATTTGATTCAAATACATCCATTGCATCCATTGCATCCATTTGCATCCATTGCATCCATTGCATCCATTGCATCCATTTGCATCCATTGCATCCATTGCAGCCATTGCATCCATTGCATCCATTTGAATCAAATACATCCATTGCATCCATTTGTATCCATTGCATCCATTTGAATCAATTGCATCCATTGCATCCATTTTTATCCATTGCATCCATTTAAATGCAATGCATCCATCCATTGCATCCATTTGTATCCATTGCATCCATTGCAGCCATTGCATCCATTGCATCGATTTGAATCAAATACATCCATTGCATCCATTTGTTTCTATTGCATCCATTTGAATCAATTGCATCCATTGCATCCATTTAAATCATTTGCATCCATTGCATCCATTTGAATCCATTGCACCCATTTGAATCAATTGCATCCATTGCATTCATTGCATCCATTGGTATCCATTGCATCCATTGCATCCATTGCATCCATTGCAGCCATTGCATCCATTGCATCTATTTGTATTCATTGCATCCATTTGAAACAATTGCATCCATTGCATCCATTTGAATCCATTGCATCCATTTGAATCAATTGCATCCATTGCATTCATTGCATCCATTTGTATCCATTGCATCCATTGCATCTATTGTATCCATTGCATCCATTTGCATCCATTGCATCCATTGCAGCCATTGCATCCATTGCATCCATTTGAATCAAATACATCCATTGCATCCATTTGTATCCATTGCATCCATTTGAATCAATTGCATCCATTGCATCCATTGCATCCATTTTTATCCATTGCATCCATTTAAATGCAATGCATCCATCCATTGCCTCCATTTGTATCCATTGCATCCATTGCAGCCATTGCATCCATTGCATCGATTTGAATCAAATACATCCATTGCATCCATTTGTATCTATTGCATCCATTTGAATCAATTGCATCCATTGCATCCATTTAAATCATTTGCATCTATTGCATCTATTTGAATCCATTGCATCCATTTGAATCAATTGCATCCATTGCATTCATTGCATCCATTGGTATCCATTGCATCCATTGCATCCATTGCATTCATTGCATCCATTTGTATCCATTGCATCCATTGCATCTATTGTATCCATTGCATCCATTTAAATCAATTGCATCCATTGCATCAATTTGAATCCATTGCATCCGTTTCAAACAATTGCATCCATTTGAATCCATTGCATCCGTTTGAAACAATTGCATCCATTGCATTCATTGCATCCATTTGTATCCATTTCATCCATTGCTTCCATTTGAATCAATTGCATCCTATGCATCCACTACATCCATTGCAGCCATCCATTGCATCCATTTGAATCAAATACATCCATTGCATCCATTGCATCCATTTGTACCCATTGCATCCATGGCATTGATTTGTATCCATTGCATCTATTACATCCATTGCATCCATTGCATCCATTTGAATCTATTGCATCCATTTGTATCCATTGCTTCCATTGCATCCATTTGAATCAAATACATCTATTGCATCCATTGCATCCATTTGCATCCATTGCATCCATTGCCTCCATTTGTATCCATTGCTTCCATTGCATCCATTGCATCTATTTGATTCAAATACATCCATTGCATCCATTGCATCCATTTGCATCCATTGCATCCATTGCATCCATTGCATCCATTTGCATCCATTGCATCCATTGCAGCCATTGCATCCATTGCATCCATTTGAATCAAATACATCCATTGCATCCATTTGTATCCATTGCATCCATTTGAATCAATTGCATCCATTGCATCCATTTTTATCCATTGCATCCATTTAAATGCAATGCATCCATCCATTGCATCCATTTGTATCCATTGCATCCATTGCAGCCATTGCATCCATTGCATCGATTTGAATCAAATACATCCATTGCATCCATTTGTATCTATTGCATCCATTTGAATCAATTGCATCCATTGCATCCATTTAAATCATTTGCATCCATTGCATCCATTTGAATCCATTGCACCCATTTGAATCAATTGCATCCATTGCATTCATTGCATCCATTGGTATCCATTGCATCCATTGCATCCATTGCATCCATTGCATCCATTGCATCCATTTAAATCTATTGCATCCATTTGTATCCATTGCTTCCATTGCATCCATTGCATCCATTTGAATCAAATACATCTATTGCATCCATTGCATCCATTTGCATCCATTGCATCCATTGCCTCCATTTTTATCCATTGCATCCTTTGCATCCAGTGCATCCATTTGAATTAAAAACATCCATTGCATCCATTGCATCCATTTGTATTTATTGCATCCATTTGAATCAATTGCATCTATTGCATCCATTTGAATCAATTGCATCCATTGCAGCCATTGTTTCCATTGCATGCATTTGAATCAATTCTATCCATTGCATCCATTGCATCCATTGAATCCATTTGTATCCATTGCATCCATTGCATCCATTTGAATCAAATACATCCATTGCATCCATTGCATCCATTGCATACATTGCAGCCATTGCAGCCATTGTATCCATTGCATCCATTTGAATCAATTGCATCCATTGCATCCATTTGCATCCATTGCATCCATTTGTATCCATTGCATCCATTTGAATCAATTGCATCCATTTCGTTGATTTGTATCAATTGCATCCATTTGAATCAATTGCATCCATTGCATCCATTTGTATCCATTGCATCCATTGCATCTATTGCTTCCATTTGAATTCATTGGTTCTATTTGTATCCATTGCTTCCATTGCATACATTGCATACATTTGAATCAAATACATCCATTGCATCCATTGCATCCATTTGTATCCATTGCATCCATTGCATCCATTGCATCCATTGCATTCATTGCATCTATTGCATCCATTGCATCCATTGCAGCCATTGCATCCATTGCATCCATTTGTATCCATTGCATCCATTTGAATCAATAGCATCCATTGCATCCATTTGAATCCATTGCATCCATTTGAATCAATTGCATCCATTGCATCCATGTGATTCAAATACATCCATTGCATCCATTGCAACCATTTGTATCCATTGTATCCATTTGAATCCATTGCATCCATTTCAATCAATTGCATCCATTCCATCCATTGCATCCATTTGTATCCATTGCAACCTTTGCATCCAGTGCATCCATTTGAATTAAAAACATCTATTGCATCCATTGCATCCATTTGTATTCATTGCATCAATTTGAATCAATTGCATCCATTGCATCCATTTGAATCAATTGCATCCATTGCAGCCATTGTATCCATGATAATTTTGAATCAATTGCATCCATTTGAATCAAATGCATCCATTGCATCCATTTGAATCAAATAAATCCATTGCATCTATTTGTATCCATTGCATCAATCTCAATCAATTGTATCCGTTGCATCGATTTGAATCATTTGCATCCATTGCATCCATTGCATCCATTTGAATCAATTGCATCCATTGCATCCATTTGAATCATTTGCATCCATTTGAATCAATTGCATTCATTGCATCCATTTGAATTTATTGCATCCATTGCATCCATTTAAATCAATTGCATCTATTGCAGCCATTGTATCCATTGCATCCATTTGAATCAATTGCATCCATTGCATCCATTTCATCCATTGCATTTATTTGTATACATTACGTCCATTGCATCCATTGCATCAATTTGAATCAATTGCATCCATTGCATCCATTGCATCCATTGCAGCCATTGCATCCATTGCATCCATTTGTATCCATTGCATCCATTTGAATCAATAGCATCCATTGCATCCATTTGCATCCATTGGATCCATTTGAATCAATTGTGATCAATCTATGTGATTCGAAATACATCCATTGCATCCATTGCATTCATTTGTATCCATTGTATCCATTTGAATCCATTGCATTTATTTCAATCAATTGCATCCATTCCATCCATTGCATCCATTTGTATCCATTGCAACCTTTGCATCCAGTGCATCCATTTGAATTAAAAACATCTATTGCATCCATTGCATCCATTTGTATTCATTGCATCAATTTGAATCAATTGCATCCATTGCATCCATTTGAATCAATTGCATCCATTGCAGCCATTGTATCCATGATAATTTTGAATCAATTGCATCCATTTGAATCAAATGCATCCATTGCATCCATTTGAATCAAATACATCCATTGCATCTATTTGTATCTATTGCATCAATCTCAATCAATTGTATCCGTTGCATCGATTTGAATCATTTGCATCCATTGCATCCATTGCATCCATTTGAATCATTTGCATCCATTGCGACCATTACATCCATTGCATCCATTGCATCAATTGCATCCATTGCAGCCATTGCATCCGTTTGAAACAATTGTATCCATTGCATTCATTGCATCCATTTGTATCCATTTCATCCATTGCTTCCATTTGAATCAATTGCATTCTATGCATCCATTATATCCATTGCAGCCATCCATTGCATCCATTTGAATCAAATACATCCATTGCATCCATTGCATCCATTTGTACCTATTGCATCCATGGCATTGATTTGTATCTATTGCATCTATTACATCCATTGCATCTATTGCATCCATTTGAATCTATTGCATCCATTTGTATCCATTGCTTCCATTGCATCCATTGCATCCATTTGAATCAAATACATCTATTGCATCCATTGCATCCATTTGCATCCATTGCATCCATTGCCTCCATTTGTATCCATTGCATCCTTTGCATCCAGTGCATCCATTTGAATCAAAAACATCCATTGCATCTATTGCATCCATTTGAATCAATTGCATCCATTGCAGCCATTGTTTCCATTGCATGCATTTGAATCAATTGCATCCATTGCTTCCATTGCATCCATTAAATCCATTTGTATCCATTGCATCCATTGCATCCATTTGAATCAAATACATCCATTGCATCCATTGCATCCATTGCATACATTGCAGCCATTGCAGCCATTGTATCGATTGCATCCATTTGAATCATTTGCATCCATTGCATCCATTGCATCCATTTGAATCAAATACATCCATTGCATCCATTGCATCCATTGCATCCATTGCATCCATTGCAGCCATTGCAGCCATTGTATCCATTGCATCCATTTGAATCAAATGCATCCATTGCATCCATTTGTATTCATTGCATCCATTGCATCCATTTGTATCCATTGCATCCATTTGAATCAATTGCATTTATTTCATTGATTTGTATCAATTGCATCCATTTGAATCAATTGCATCCATTGCATCCATTTGTATCCATTGCATCCATTGCTTCAATTTGAATCCATTGCATCTATTTGTATCCATTGCTTCCATTGCATCCATTGCATCTATTGCATCCATTTGTATCCATTGCATCCATTTGAATCAATTGCATCCATTGCATCCATTTGAATCATTTGCATCCATTGCATCCATTGCATCTATTTGAATAAATTACATTCATTGCATCCATTGCATCCATTTGAATCAAATACATCCATTGCATCCATTTGTATTCATTGCATCAATCTCAATCAATTGTATCCGTTGCATCGATTTGAATCATTTGCATCCATTGCATCCATTGCATCCATTTGAATAAATTGCATCCATTGCATCCATTTGAATCCATTGCAGCCATTGCATCCATTGCATCCATTTGAATCAAATACATCCATTGCATCCATTTGTATCCATTGCATCCAATGCATTGATTTGTATCCATTGCATTCAATGCATCCATTGCATCCATTGCATCCATTTGAATCTATTGCATCCATTTGTATCCATTGCTTCCATTGCATCCATTGCAACTATTTGATTCAAATACATCCATTGCATCCATTGCATCCATTTGCATCCATTGCATCCAATGCATCCATTTGCATCCATTGCATCCATTGCAGCCATTGCATCCATTGCATCCATTTGAATCAAATACATCCATTGCATCCATTTGTATCCATTGCATCCATTTGAATCAATTGCATCCATTGCATCCATTGCATCCATTTTTATCCATTGCATCCATTTAAATGCAATGCATCCATCCATTGCATCAATTTGTATTCATTGCATCCATTGCAGCCATTGCATCCATTGCATCGATTTGAATCAAATACATCCATTGCATCCATTTGTATATATTGCATCCATTTGAATCAATTGCATCCATTGCATCCATTTAAATCATTTGCATCCATTGCATCCATTTGAATCCATTGCATCCATTTGAATCAATTGCATCCATTGCATTCATTGCATCCATTGGTATCCATTGCATCCATTGCATCCATTGCATCCATTTGTATCCATTGCATCCATTGCATCTATTGTATCCATTGCATCCATTTAAATCAATTGCATCCATTGCATCCATTTAAATCCATTGCATCCGTTTGAAACAATTGCATCAATTGCATTCATTGCATCCATTTGTATCCATTTTATCCATTGCTTCCATTTGAATCAATTGCATCCTATGCATCCATTACATCCATTGCAGCCATCCATTGCATCCATTTGAATCAAATACATCCATTGCATCCATTGCATCCATTTGTACCCATTGCATCCATGGCATTGATTTGTATCCATTGCATCTATTACATCCATTGCATCCATTGCATCCATATAAATCTATTGCATCCATTTGTATCCATTGCTTCCATTGCATCCATTGCATCCATTTGAATCAAATACATCTATTGCATCCATTGCATCCATTTGCATCCATTGCATCCATTGCCTCCATTTGTATCCATTGCATCCTTTGCATCCAGTGCATCCATTTGAATCAAAAACATCCATTGCATCCATTGCATCCATTTGTATTCATTGCATACATTTGAATCAATTGCATCTATTGCATCCATTTGAATCAATTGCATCCATTGCAGCCATTGTTTCCATTGCATGCATTTAAATCAATTGCATCCATTGCATCCATTGCATCTATTAAATCCATTTGTATCCATTGCATCCATTGCATCCATTTGAATCAAATACATCCATTGCATCCATTGCATCCATTGCATACATTGCAGCCATTGCAGCCATTGTATCCATTGCATCCATTTGAATCAATTGCATCCATTGCATCCATTTGCATCCATTGCATCCATTTGTATCCATTGCATCCATTTGAATTAATTGCATCCATTTCGTTGATTTGTATCAATTGCATCCATTTGAATCAATTGCATCCATTGCATCCATTTGTATCCATTGCATCCATTGCATCCATTGCTTCCATTTGAATTCATTGGTTCTATTTGTATCCATTGCTTCCATTGCATCCATTGCATACATTTGAATCAAATACATCCATTGCATCCATTGCATCCATTTGTATCCATTGCATCCATTTGAATCAAATGCATCCATTGCATCTATTTGAATCAATTGCATCCATTTGAATCCATTGCATCCATTTGAATCAATTGCATCCATTGCATCCATTTGCATCCATTGCATCCATTTGTATCCATTGCATCCATTTGAATCAATTGCATCCATTTCGTTGATGTGTATCAATTGCATCCATTTGAATCAATTGCATCCATTGCATCCATTTGTATCCATTGCATCCATTGCTTCCATTTGAATTCATTGGTTCTATTTGTATCCATTGCTTCCATTGCATCCATTGCATACATTTGAATCAAATACATCCATTGCATCCATTGCATCCATTTGTATCCATTGCATCCATTTGAATCAATTGCATCCATTGCAGCCATTGTTTCCATTGCATGCATTTAAATCAATTGCATCCATTGCATCCATTGCATCTATTAAATCCATTTGTATCCATTGCATCCATTGCATCCATTTGAATCAAATACATCCATTGCATCCATTGCATCCATTGCATCCATTGCATACATTGCAGCCATTGCAGCCATTGTATCCATTGCATCCATTTGAATCAATTGCATCCATTGCATCCATTTGAATCAATTGCATCCATTGCAGCCATTGTTTCCATTGCATGCATTTAAATCAATTGCATCCATTGCATCCATTGCATCTATTAAATCCATTTGTATCCATTGCATCCATTGCATCCATTTGAATCAAATACATCCATTGCATCCATTGCATCCATTGCATACATTGCAGCCATTGCAGCCATTGTATCCATTGCATCCATTTGAATCAATTGCATCCATTGCATCCATTTGCATCCATTGCATCCATTTGTATCCATTGCATCCATTTGAATCAATTGCATCCATTTCGTTGATTTGTATCAATTGCATCCATTTGAATCAATTGCATCCATTGCATCCATTTGTATCCATTGCATCCATTGCATCCATTGCTTCCATTTGAATTCATTGGTTCTATTTGTATCCATTGCTTCCATTGCATCCATTGCATACATTTGAATCAAATACATCCATTGCATCCATTGCATCCATTTGTATCCATTGCATCCATTTGAATCAAATGCATCCATTGCATCTATTTGAATCAATTGCATCCATTTGAATCCATTGCATCCATTTGAATCAATTGCATCCATTGCATCCATTTGCATCCATTGCATCCATTTGTATCCATTGCATCCATTTGAATCAATTGCATCCATTTCGTTGATGTGTATCAATTGCATCCATTTGAATCAATTGCATCCATTGCATCCATTTGTATCCATTGCATCCATTGCTTCCATTTGAATTCATTGGTTCTATTTGTATCCATTGCTTCCATTGCATCCATTGCATACATTTGAATCAAATACATCCATTGCATCCATTGCATCCATTTGTATCCATTGCATCCATTTGAATCAATTGCATCCATTGCATCCATTTGAATAATTTGCATCCATTGCATCCATTTGAATAAATTGCATCCATTGCATCTATTTGAATCATTTGCATCCATTGCATCCATTGCATTCATTGCATCCATTGCATCCATTGCAGCCATTGCATCCATTGCATCCATTTGTATCCATTGCATCCATTTGAATCAATAGCATCCATTGCATCCATTTGAATCCATTGCATCCATTTGAATCAATTGCATTCATTGCATCCATGTGATTCAAATACATCCATTGCATCCATTGCATCCATTTGTATCCATTGTATCCATTGTATCCATTTGAATCCATTGCATCCATTTCATTCAATTGCATCCATTCCATCCATTGCATCCATTTGTATCTGTCACCGTTAGATTGTGAACACCGTCAGTTTATAATCTTACCCGTTATATTATAAACTGACGGAATATTGTGAACTGCCTAAACCGTTCACAATTTAACGCAATAGATTTCGTTAGTTTATAAACTTTCAATGTCGAATCGTCAAATTGTGAACTGAGATCAAATCGGCTTGCTACGGAACGTACACAAAGACTAGGTAGGTTAGGTTAGGTTAGGAAATAAAAAAAAAAAAAAAAAAAATGGAAAAAAATGTCTGAATAACAAAAAAAAAACAATCATGTTCTGACGTAAGTAGAAACTGATGTAAGTGGAATAATTCGCTCAACCAAATAGCGCACAGGTTGCGTTCCGAATCAGGAAAATTGGATTCAGTTCACAATTTGACGATATGACATTGTTAGTTTATAAAGTAACGAAAATGAATGCGTAAAATTATGAATTATTTTGGCGGTTCACAATGTTCCGTCAGTTTACAATATAACGGGTAAGATTATAAACTGACGGTTTTCACAATCTAACGGTGACATATCCATTGCAACCTTTGCATCCAGTGCATCCATTTGAATTAAAAACATCCATTGCATCCATTTGTATTCATTGCATCCATTTGAATCAATTGCATCCATTGCATCCATTTGAATCAATTGCATCCATTGCAGCCATTGTATCCATGATAATTTTGAATCAATTGCATCCATTTGAATCAAATGCATCCATTGCAGCCATTTGAATCAAATACATCCATTGCATCTATTTGTATCCATTGCATCAATCTCAATCAATTGTATCCATTGCATCCATTTGAATCATTTGCATCCATTGCGACCATTACATCCATTGCATCCATTGCATCCATTGCATCAATTGCATCCATTGCAGCCATTGCATCCGTTTGAAACAATTGCATCCATTGCATTCATTGCATCCATTTGTATCCATTTCATCCATTGCTTCCATTTGAATCAATTGCATCCTATGCATCCATTACATCCATTGCAGCCATCCATTTTATCCATTTGAATCAAATACATCCATTGCATCCATTGCATCCATTTGTACCTATTGCATCCATGGCATTGATTTGTATCTATTGCATCTATTACATCCATTGCATCCATTTGAATCTATTGCATCCATTTGTATCCATTGCTTCCATTGCATCCATTGCATCCATTTGAATCAAATACATCTATTGCATCCATTGCATCCATTTGCATCCATTGCATCCATTGCCTCCATTTGTATCCATTGCATCCTTTGCATCCAGTGCATCCATTTGAATCAAAAACATCCATTGCATCTATTGCATCCATTTGAATCAATAGCATCCATTGCAGCCATTGTTTCCATTGCATGCATTTGAATCAATTGCATCCATTGCATCCATTGCATCCATTAAATCCATTTGTATCCATTGCATCCATTGCATCCATTTGAATCAAATACATCCATTGCATCCAATGCATCCATTGCATACAATGCAGCCATTGCAGCCATTGTATCCATTGCATCCATTTGAATCATTTGCATCCATTGCATCCATTGCATCCATTTGAATCAAATACATCCATTGCATCCATTGCATATATTGCATCCATTGCATCCATTGCAGCCATTGCAGCCATTGTATCCATTGCATCCATTTGAATCAAATGCATCCATTGCATCCATTTGTATTCATTGCATCCATTGCATCCATTTGTATCCATTGCATCCATTTGAATCAATTGCATTTATTTCATTGATTTGTATCAATTGCATCCATTTGAATCAATTGCATCCATTGCATCCATTTGTATCCATTGCATCCATTGCATCCATTGCTTCAATTTGAATCCATTGCATCTATTTGTATCCATTGCTTCCATTGCATCCATTGCATCCATAGCATCCATTTGTATCCATTGCATCCATTTGAATCAAATGCATCCATTGCATCTATTTGAATCAATTGCATCCATTGCATCCATTTGAAACCATTGCATCCATTTGAATCAATTGCATCCATTGCATCCATTTGCATCCATTGCATCCATTTGTATCCATTGCATCCATTTGAATCAATTGCATCCATTTCGTTGATTTGTATCAATTGCATCCATTTGAATCAATTGCATCCATTGCATCCATTTGTATCCATTGCATCCATTGCATCCATTGCTTCCATTTGAATTCATTGGTTCTATTTGTATCCATTGCTTCCATTGCATCCATTGCATAAATTTGAATCAAATACATCCATTGCATCCATTGCATCCATTTGTATCCATTGCATCCATTTGAATCAATTGCATCCATTGCATCCATTTGAATCATTTGCATCCATTGCATCCATTGCATCCATTTGAATAAATTGCATCCATTGCATCTATTTGAATCATTTGCATCCATTGCATCCATTGCATCCATTGCATTCATTGCATCCATTGCATCCATTGCAGCCATTGCATCCATTGCATCCATTTGTATCCATTGCATCCATTTGAATCAATAGCATCCATTGCATCCATTTGCATCCATTGCATCCATTTGAATCAATTGTGATCAATCCATGTGATTCGAAATACATCCATTGCATCCATTGCATCCATTTGTATCCATTGTATCCATTTGAATCCATTGCATTTATTTCAATCAATTGCATCTATTCCATCCATTTGTATCCATTGCAACCTTTGCATCCAGTGCATCCATTTGAATTAAAAACATCTATTGCATCCATTGCATCCATTTGTATTCATTGCATCAATTTGAATCAATTGCATCCATTGCATCCATTTGAATCAATTGCATCCATTGCAGCCATTGTATCCATGATAATTTTGAATCAATTGCATCCATTTGAATCAAATGCATCCATTGCATCCATTTGAATCAAATACTTCCATTGCATCTATTTGTATCCATTGCATCAATCTCAATCAATTGTATCCGTTGCATCGATTTGAATCATTTGCATCCATTGCATCCATTGCATCCATTTGAATCATTTGCATCCATTGCGACCATTACATCCATTGCATCCATTGCATCCATTGCATCAATTGCATCCATTGCAGCCATTGCATCCGTTTGAAACAATTGCATCCATTGCATTCATTGCATCCATTTGTATCCATTTCATCCATTGCTTCCATTTGAATCAATTGCATCCTATGCATCCATTACATCTATTGCAGCCATCCATTGCATCCATTTGAATCAAATACATCCATTGCATCCATTGCATCCATTTGTACCTATTGCATCCATGGCATTGATTTGTATCTATTGCATCTATTACATCCATTGCATCCATTGCATCCATTTGAATCTATTGCATCCATTTGTATCCATTGCTTCCATTGCATCCATTGCATCCATTTGAATCAAATACATCTATTGCATCCATTGCATCCATTTGCATCCATTGCATCCATTGCCTCCATTTGTATCCATTGCATCCTTTGCATCCAGTGCATCCATTTGAATCAAAAACATCCATTGCATCTATTGCATCCATTTGAATCAATTGCATCCATTGCAGCCATTGTTTCCATTGCATGCATTTGAATCAATTGCATCCATTGCATCCATTAAATCCATTTGTATCCATTGCATCCATTGCATCCATTTGAATCAAATACATCCATTGCATCCAATGCATCCATTGCATACAATGCAGCCATTGCAGCCATTGTATCCATTGCATCCATTTGAATCATTTGCATCCATTGCATCCATTGCATCCATTTGAATCAAATACATCCATTGCATCCATTGCATCCATTGCATCCATTGCATCCATTGCAGCCATTGCAGCCATTGTATCCATTGCATCCATTTGAATCAAATGCATCCATTGCATCCATTTGTATTCATTGCATCCATTGCATCCATTTGTATCCATTGCATCCATTTGAATCAATTGCATTTATTTCATTGATTTGTATCAATTGCATCCATTTGAATCAATTGCATCCATTGCATCCATTTGTATCCATTGCATCCATTGCATCCATTGCTTCAATTTGAATCCATTGCATCTATTTGTATCCATTGCTTCCATTGCATCCATTGCATCCATTGCATCCATTTGTATCCATTGCATCCATTTGAATCAATTGCATCCATTGCATCCATTTGAATCATTTGCATGTATTGCATCCATTGCATCCATTTGAATAAATTACATTCATTGCATCCATTTGAATCATTTGCAACCATTGCATCCATTGCATCCATTGCATCCATTGCAGCCATTGCATCCATTGCATCCATTTGAATCAAATACATCCATTGCATCCATTTGTATTCATTGCATCAATCTCAATCAATTGTATCCGTTGCATCGATTTGAATCATTTGCATCCATTGCATCCATTTGAATAAATTGCATCCATTGCATCCATTTGAATCATTTGCATCCATTGCATCCATTGCATCCATTGCATCCATTGCAGCCATTGCATCCATTGCATCCATTTGAATCAAATACATCCATTGCATCCATTTGTATCCATTGCATCCAATGCATTGATTTGTATCCATTGCATTCAATGCATCCATTGCATCCATTGCATCCATTTGAATCTATTGCATCCATTTGTATCCATTGCTTCCATTGCATCCATTGCATCTATTTGATTCAAATACATCTATTGCATCCATTGCATCCATTTGCATCCATTGCATCCATTGCATCCATTTGCATCCATTGCATCCATTGCAGCCATTGCATCCATTGCATCCATTTGAATCAAATACATCCATTGCATCCATTTGTATCCATTGCATCCATTTGAATCAATTGCATCCATTGCATCCATTGCATCCATTGCATCCATTTTTATCCATTGCATCCATTTAAATGCAATGCATCCATCCATTGCATCAATTTGTATCCATTGCATCCATTGCAGCCATTGCAACCATTGCATCGATTTGAATCAAATACATCCATTGCATCCATTTGTATATATTGCATCCATTTAAATCAATTGCATCCATTGCATCCATTTAAATCATTTGCATCCATTGCATCCATTTGAATCCATTGCATCCATTTGAATCAATTGCATCCATTGCATTCATTGCATCCATTGGTATCCATTGCATCCATTGCATCCATTGCATCCATTTGTATCCATTGCATCCATTGCATCTATTGTATCCATTGCATCCATTTAAATCAAATACATCTATTGCATCCATTGCATCCATTTGCATCCATTGCATCCATTGCCTCCATTTGTATCCATTGCATCCTTTGCATCCAGTGCATCCATTTGAATCAAAAACATCCATTGCATCCATTGCATCCATTTGTATTCATTGCATACATTTGAATCAATTGCATCTATTGCATCCATTTGAATCAATTGCATCCATTGCAGCCATTGTTTCCATTGCACGCATTTAAATCAATTGCATCCATTGCATCCATTGCATCCATTAAATCCATTTGTATCCATTGCATCCATTGCATCCATTTGAATCAAATACATCCATTGCATCCATTGCATCCATTGCATACATTGCAGCCATTGCAGCCATTGTATCCATTGCATCCATTTGAATCAATTGCATCCATTGCATCCATTTGCATCCATTGCATCCATTTGTATCCATTGCATCCATTTGAATCAATTGCATCCATTTCGTTGATTTGTATCAATTGCATCCATTTGAATCAATTGCATCCATTGCATCCATTTGTATCCATTGCATCCATTGCATCCATTGCTTCCATTTGAATTCATTGGTTCTATTTGTATCCATTGCTTCCATTGCATCCATTGCATCCATTTGTATCCATTGCATCCATTTGAATCAATTGCATCCATTGCATCCATTTGAATCATTTGCATCCATTGCATCCATTGCATCCATTGCATTCATTGCATCCATTGCATCCATTGCATCCATTGCAGCCATTGCATCCATTGCATCCATTTGTATCCATTGCATCCATTTGAATCAATAGCATCCATTGCATCCATTTGAATCCATTGCATCCATTTGAATCAATTGCATCCATTGCATCCATTTGTATCCATTGTATCCATTTGAATCCATTGCATCCATTTCAATCAATTGCATCCATTCCATCCATTGCATCTATTTGTATCCATTGCAACCTTTGCATCCAGTGCATCCATTTGAATTAAAAACATCCATTGCATCCATTGCATCCATTTGTATCCATTGCATCCATTTGAATCAATTGCATCCATTTCGTTGATGTGTATCAATTGCATCCATTTGAATCAATTGCATCCATTGCATCCATTTGTATCCATTGCATCCATTGCTTCCATTTGAATTCATTGGTTCTATTTGTATCCATTGCTTCCATTGCATCCATTGCATACATTTGAATCAAATACATCCATTGCATCCATTGCATCCATTTGTATCCATTGCATCCATTTGAATCAATTGCATCCATTGCATCCATTTGAATAATTTGCATCCATTGCATCCATTTGAATAAATTGCATCCATTGCATCTATTTGAATCATTTGCATCCATTGCATCCATTGCATTCATTGCATCCATTGCATCCATTGCAGCCATTGCATCCATTGCATCCATTTGTATCCATTGAATCCATTTGAATCAATAGCATCCATTGCATCCATTTGAATCCATTGCATCCATTTGAATCAATTGCATCCATTGCATCCATGTGATTCAAATACATCCATTGCATCCATTGCATCCATTTGTATCCATTGTATCCATTTGAATCCATTGCATCCATTTCAATCAATTGCATCCATTCCATCCATTGCATCCATTTGTATCTGTCACCGTTAGATTGTGAACACCGTCAGTTTATAATCTTACCCGTTATATTATAAACTGACGGAATATTGTGAACTGCCTAAACCGTTCACAATTTAACGCAATAGATTTCGTTAGTTTATAAACTTTCAATGTCGAATCGTCAAATTGTGAACTGAGATCAAATCGGCTTGCTACGGAACGTACACAAAGACTAGGTAGGTTAGGTTAGGTTAGGAAATAAAAAAAAGAAAAAAAAATGGAAAAAAATGTCTGAATAACAAAAAAAAAACAATCATGTTCTGACGTAAGTAGAAACTGATGTAAGTGGAATAATTCGCTCAACCAAATAGCGCACAGGTTGCGTTCCGAATCAGGAAAATTGGATTCAGTTCACAATTTGACGATATGACATTGTTAGTTTATAAAGTAACGAAAATGAATGCGTAAAATTATGAATTATTTTGGCGGTTCACAATGTTCCGTCAGTTTACAATATAACGGGTAAGATTATAAACTGACGGTTTTCACAATCTAACGGTGACATATCCATTGCAACCTTTGCATCCAGTGCATCCATTTGAATTAAAAACATCCATTGCATCCATTTGTATTCATTGCATCTATTTGAATCAATTGCATCCATTGCATCCATTTGAATCAATTGCATCCATTGCAGCCATTGTATCCATGATAATTTTGAATCAATTGCATCCATTTGAATCAAATGCATCCATTGCAGCCATTTGAATCAAATACATCCATTGCATCTATTTGTATCCATTGCATCAATCTCAATCAATTGTATCCGTTGCATCGATTTGAATCATTTGCATCCATTGCATCCATTGCATCCATTTGAATCAATTACATCCATTGCATCCATTTGAATCATTTGCATCCGTTGCATCCATTTGAATCAAATACATCCATTGCATCCATTGCATCCATTTGTATCCATTGCATCTATTTGAATCAAATACATTCATTGCATCCATTGCATCCATTTGTATCAATTGCATCCATTTGAATCAATGGCATCTATTGCATCCATTTGAATCATTTGCATCCATTGCATCCATTTGAATCCATTGCATCCATTTGAATCAATTGCATTCATTGCATTCATTGCATCCATTTGTATCCATTGCATCCATTGCATCCATTGTATCCATTGCATCCATTGCATCCATTGCATCCATTGCATATATTGCAGCCATTGCATCCATTGCATCTATTTGTATCCATTGCATCCATTTGAATCAATTGCATCCATTGCATCCATTTGAATCCATTGCATCCATTTGAATCAATTGCATCCATTGCATTCATTGCATCCATTTGTATCCATTTCATCCATTGCTTCCATTTGGATCAATTGCATCCTATGCATCCATTACATCCATTGCAGCCATCCATTGCATCCATTTGAATCAAATACATCCATTGCATCCATTTGTATCCATTGTATCCAATGCATTGATTTGTATCCATTGCATCCAATGCATCCATTGCATCCATTGCATCCATTTGAATCTATTGCATCCATTTGTATCCATTGCTTCCATTGCATCCATTGCATCTATTTGATTCAAATACATCCATTGCATCCATTGCATCCATTTGCATCCATTGCATCCATTGCATCCATTGCATCCATTTGCATCCATTGCATCCATTGCAGCCATTGCATCCATTGCATCCATTTGAATCAAATACATCCATTGCATCCATTTGTATCCATTGCATCCATTTGAATCAATTGCATCCATTGCATCCATTTTTATCCATTGCATCCATTTAAATGCAATGCATCCATCAATTGCATCCATTTGTATCCATTGCATCCATTGCAGCCATTGCATCCATTGCATCGATTTGAATCAAATACATCCATTGCATCCATTTGTATCTATTGCATCCATTTGAATCAATTGCATCCATTGCATTCATTTAAATCATTTGCATCCATTGCATCTATTTGAATCCATTGCATCCATTTGATACAATTGCATCCATTGCATTCATTGCATCCATTGGTATCCATTGCATCCATTGCATCCATTGCATCCATTGCATCCATTACATCCATTGCAGCCATTGCATCCATTGCATCTATTTGTATCCATTGCATCCATTTGAATCAATCGCATCCATTGCATCCATTTGAATCCATTGCATCCATTTGAATCAATTGCATCCATTGCATTCATTGCATCCATTTGTATCCATTGCATCCATTGCATCTATTGTATCCATTGCATCCATTTAAATCAATTGCATCCATTGCATCCATTTGAATCCATTGCATCCATTTGAATCTATTGCATCCATTTGTATCCATTACTTCCATTGCATCCATTGCATCCATTTGAATCAAATACATCTATTGCATCCATTGCATCCATTTGCATCCATTGCATCCATTGCCTCCATTTGTATCCATTGCATCCTTTGCATCCAGTGCATCCATTTGAATCAAAAACATCCATTGCATCTATTGCATCCATTTGAATCAATTGCATCCATTGCAGCCATTGTTTCCATTGCATGCATTTGAATCAATTGCATCCATTGCATCCATTGCATCCATTGAATCCATTTGTATCCATTGCATCCATTGCATCCATTTGAATCAAATACATCCATTGCATCCATTGCATCCATTGCATACATTGCAGCAATTGCAGCCATTGTATCCATTGCATCCATTTGAATCATTTGCATCCATTGCATCCATTGCATCCATTTGAATCAAATACATCCATTGCATCCATTGCATCCATTTGTATCCATTGCATCTATTTGAATCAAATACATTCATTGCATCCATTGCATCCATTTGTATCAATTGCATCCATTTGAATCAATGGCATCTATTGCATCCATTTGAATCATTTGCATCCATTGCATCCATTTGAATCCATTGCATCCATTTGAATCAATTGCATCCATTGCATTCATTGCATCCATTTGTATCCATTTCATCCATTGCTTCCATTTGGATCAATTGCATCCTATGCATCCATTACATCCATTGCAGCCATACATTGCATCCATTTGAATCAAATACATCCATTGCATCCATTTGTATCCATTGCATCCAATGCATTGATTTGTATCCATTGCATCCAATGCATCCATTGCATCCATTGCATCCATTTGAATCTATTGCATCCATTTGTATCCATTGCTTCCATTGCATCTATTTGATTCAAATACATCCATTGCATCCATTGCATCCATTTGCATCCATTGCATCCATTGCATCCATTGCATCCATTTGCATCCATTGCATCCATTGCAGCCATTGCATCCATTGCATCCATTTAAATCAAATACATCCATTGCATCCATTTGAATCAATTGCATCCATTGCATCCATTGCATCCATTTTTATCCATTGCATCCATTTAAATGCAATGCATCCATCCATTGCATCCATTTGTATCCATTGCATCCATTGCAGCCATTGCATCCATTGCATCGATTTGAATCAAATACATCCATTGCATCCATTTGTATCTATTGCATCCATTTGAATCAATTGCATCCATTGCATCCATTTAAATCATTTGCATCCATTGCATCCATTTGAATCCATTGCATCCATTTGAATCAATTGCATCCATTGCATTCATTGCATCCATTGGTTTCCATTGCATCCATTGCATCCATTGCATCCATTGCATCCATTGCATCCATTGCAGCCATTGCATCCATTGCATCTATTTGTATCCATTGCATCTATTTGAATCAATTGCATCCATTGCATCCATTTGAATCCATTGCATCCATTTGAATCAATTGCATCCATTGCATTCATTGCATCCATTTGTATCCATTGCATCCATTGCATCTATTGTATCCATTGCATCCATTTAAATCAATTGCATCCATTGCATCCATTTAAATCCATTGCATCCGTTTGAAACAATTGCATCCATTGCATTCATTGCATCCATTTGTATCCATTTCATCCATTGCTTCCATTTGAATCACTTGCATCCTATGCATCCATTACATCCATTGCAGCCATCCATTGCATCCATTTGAATCAAATACATCCATTGCATCCATTGCATCCATTTGTACCCATTGCATCCATGGCATTGATTTGTATCCATTGCATCTATTACATCCATTGCATCCATTGCATCCATTGCATCCATTTGAATCAAATACATCCATTGCATCCATTGCATCCATTTGTATCCATTGCATCTATTTGAATCAAATACATTCATTGCATCCATTGCATCCATTTGTATCGATTGCATCCATTTGAATCAATGGCATCTATTGCATCCATTTGAATCATTTGCATCCATTGCATCCATTTGAATCCATTGCATCCATTTAAATCAATTGCATCCATTGCATTCATTGCATCCATTTGTATCCATTGCATCCATTGCATCCATTGTATCCATTGCATCCATTGCATCCATTGCATATATTGCAGCCATTGCATCCATTGCATCTATTTGTATCCAATGCATCCATTTGAATCAATTGCAGCCATTGCATCCATTTGAATCCATTGCATCCATTTGAATCAATTGCATCCATTGCATTCATTGCATCCATTTGTATCCATTTCATCCATTGCTTCCATTTGGATCAATTGCATCCTATGCATCCATTACATCCATTGCAGCCATCCATTGCATCCATTTGAATCAAATACATCCATTGCATCCATTTGTATCCATTGCATCCAATGCATTGATTTGTATCCATTGCATCCAATGCATCCATTGCATCCATTGCATCCATTTGAATCTATTGTATCCATTTGTATCCATTGCTTCCATTGCATCCATTGCATCTATTTGATTCAAATACATCCATTGCATCCATTGCATCCATTTGCATCCATTGCATCCATTGCATCCATTGCATCCATTTGCATCCATTGCATCCATTGCAGCCATTGCATCCATTGCATCCATTTAAATCAAATCGATTTGAATCAAATACATCCATTGCATCCATTTGTATCTATTGCATCCATTTGAATCAATTGCATCCATTGCATCCATTTAAATCATTTGCATCCATTGCATCTATTTGAATCCATTGCATCCATTTGAATCAATTGCATCCATTGCATTCATTGCATCCATTGGTATCCATTGCATCCATTGCATCCATTGCATCCATTGCATCCATTACATCCATTGCAGCCATTGCATCCATTGCATCTATTTGTATCCATTGCATCCATTTGAATCAATCGCATCCATTGCATCCATTTGAATCCATTGCATCCATTTGAATCAATTGCATCCATTGCATTCATTGCATCCATTTGTATCCATTGCATCCATTGCATCTATTGTATCCATTGCATCCATTTAAATCAATTGCATCCATTGCATCCATTTGAATCCATTGCATCCGTTTGAAATAATTGCATCCATTGCATTCATTGCATCCATTTGTATCCATTTCATCCATTGCTTCCATCTGAATCAATTGCATCATATGCATCCATTACATCCATTGCAGCCATCCATTGCATCCATTTGAATCAAATACATCCATTGCATCCATTGCATCCATTTGTACCCATTGCATCCATGGCATTGATTTGTATCCATTGCATCTATTACATCTATTGCATCCATTGCATCCATTTGAATCTATTGCATCCATTTGTATCCATTGCTTCCATTGCATCCATTGCATCCATTTGAATCAAATACATATATTGCATCCATTGCATCCATTTGCATCCATTGCATCCATTGCCTCCATTTGTATCCATTGCATCCTTTGCATCCAGTGCATCCATTTGAATCAAAAACATCCATTGCATCTATTGCATCCATTTGAATCAATTGCATCCATTGCAGCCATTGTTTCCATTGCATGCATTTGAATCAATTGCATCCATTGCATCCATTGCATCCATTGAATCCATTTGTATCCATTGCATCCATTGCATCCATTTGAATTAAATACATCCATTGCATCCATTGCATCCATTGCATACATTGCAGCAATTGCAGCCATTGTATCCATTGCATCCATTTGAATCATTTGCATCCATTGCATCCATTGCATCCATTTGAATCAAATACATCCATTGCATCCATTGCATCCATTTGTATCCATTGCATCTATTTGAATCAAATACATTTATTGCATCCATTGCATCCATTTGTATCAATTGCATCCATTTGAATCAATGGCATCTATTGCATCCATTTGAATCATTTGCATCCATTGCATCCATTTGAATCCATTGCATCCATTTGAATCAATTGCATCCATTGCATTCATTGCATCCATTTGTATCCATTGCATCCATTGCATCCATTGTATCCATTGCATCCATTGCATCCATTGCATATATTGCAGCCATTGCATCCATTGCATATATTTGTATCCAATGCATCCATTTGAATCAATTGCAGCCATTGCATCCATTTGAATCCATTGCATCCATTTGAATCAATTGCATCCATTGCATTCATTGCATCCATTTGTATCCATTTCATCCATTGCTTCCATTTGGATCAATTGCATTCTATGCATCCATTACATCCATTGCAGCCATCCATTGCATCCATTTGAATCAAATACATCCATTGCATCCATTTGTATCCATTGCATCCATTGCATCCATTTTTATCCATTGCATCCATTTAAATGCAATGCATCCATCCATTGCATCCATTTGTATCCATTGCATCCATTGCATTGATTTGAATCAAATACATCCATTGCATCCATTTGTATCTATTGCATCCATTTGAATCAATTGCATCCATTGCATCCATTTAAATCATTTGCATCCATTGCATCCATTTGAATCCATTGCATCCATTTGAATCAATTGCATCCATTGCATTCATTGCATCCATTGGTTTCCATTGCATCCATTGCATCCATTGCATCCATTGCATCCATTGCATCCATTGCAGCCATTGCATCCATTGCATCTATTTGTATCCATTGCATCTATTTGAATCAATTGCATCCATTGCATCCATTTGAATCCATTGCATCCATTTGAATCAATTGCATCCATTGCATTCATTGCATCTATTTGTATCCATTGCATCCATTGCATCTATTGTATCCATTGCATCCATTTAAATCAATTGCATCCATTGCATCCATTTAAATCCATTGCATCCGTTTGAAACAATTGCATCCATTGCATTCATTGCATCCATTTGTAACCATTTCATCCATTGCTTCCATTTGAATCAATTGCATCTTATGCATCCATTACATCCATTGCAGCCATCCATTGCATCCATTTGAATCAAATACATCCATTGCATCCATTGCATCCATTTGTACCCATTGCATCCATGGCATTGATTTGTATCCATTGCATCTATTACATCCATTGCATCCATTGCATCCATTGCATCCATTTGAATCAAATACATCCATTGCATCCATTGCATCCATTTGTATCCATTGCATCTATTTGAATCAAATACATTCATTGCATCTATTGCATCCATTTGTATCGATTGCATCCATTTGAATCAATGGCATCTATTGCATCCATTTGAATCATTTGCATCCATTGCATCCATTTGAATCAATTGCATCCATTGCATTCATTGCATCCATTTGTATCCATTGCATCCATTGCATCCATTGTATCCGTTGCATCCATTTCATCCATTGCATATATTGCAGCCATTGCATCCATTGCATCTATTTGTATCCAATGCATCCATTTGAATCAATTGCAGCCATTGCATCCATTTGAATCCATTGCATCCATTTGAATCAATTGCATCCATTGCATTCATTGCATTCATTTGTATCCATTTCATCCATTGCTTCCATTTGGATCAATTGCATCCTATGCATCCATTACATCCATTGCAGCCATCCATTGCATCCATTTGAATCAAATACATCCATTGCATCCATTTGTATCCATTGCATCCAATGCATTGATTTGTATCCATTGCATCCAATGCATCCATTGCATCCATTGCATCCATTTGAATATATTGCATCCATTTGTATCCATTGCTTCCATTGCATCCATTGCATCTATTTGATTCAAATACATCCATTGCATCCATTGCATCCATTTGCATCCATTGCATCCATTGCATCCATTTGCATCCATTGCATCCATTGCAGCCATTGCATCCATTGCATCCATTTAAATCAAATACATCCATTGCATCGATTTGAATCAAATACATCCATTGCATCCATTTGTATCTATTGCATCCATTTGAATCAATTGCATCCATTGCATCCATTTAAATCATTTGCATCCATTGCATCCATTTGAATCCATTGCATCCATTTGAATCATTTGCATCCATTGCATCCATTTGAATCCATTGCATCCATTTGAATCAATTGCATTTATTGCATTCATTGCATCCATTTGTATCCATTGCATCCATTGCATCCATTGTATCCATTGCATCCATTGCATCCATTGCATCCATTGCATATATTGCAGCCATTGCATCCATTGCATCTATTTGTATCCATTGCATCCATTTGAATCAATTGCATCCATTGCATCCATTTGAATCCATTGCATCCATTTGAATCAATTGCATCCATTGCATTCATTGCATCCATTTGTATCCATTTCATCCATTGCTTCCATTTGGATCAATTGCATCCTATGCATCCATTACATCCATTGCAGCCATCCATTGCATCCATTTGAATCAAATACATCCATTGCATCCATTTGTATCCATTGCATCCAATGCATTGATTTGTATCCATTGCATCCAATGCATCCATTGCATCCATTGCATCCATTTGAATCTATTGCATCCATTTGTATCCATTTCTTCCATTGCATCCATTGCATCTATTTGATTCAAATACATTCATTGCATCCATTGCATCCATTTGCATCCATTGCATCCATTGCAAACATTGCATCCATTTGCATCCATTGCATCCATTGCAGCCATTGCATCCATTGCATCCATTTAAATCAAATACATCCATTGCATCCATTTGTATCCATTGCATCCATTTGAATCAATTGCATCCATTGCATCCATTGCATCCATTTTTATCCATTGCATCCATTTAAATGCAATGCATCCATCCATTGCATCCATTTGTATCCATTGCATCCATTGCAGCCATTGCATCCATTGCATCGATTTGAATCAAATACATCCATTGCATCCATTTGTATCTATTGCATCCATTTGAATCAATTGCATCCATTGCATCCATTTAAATCATTTGCATCCATTGCATCCATTTGAATCCATTGCATCCATTTGAATCAATTGCATCCATTGCATTCATTGCATCCATTGGTATCCATTGCATCCATTGCATCCATTGCATCCATTGCATCCATTGCAGCCATTGCATCCATTGCATCTATTTGTATCCATTGCATCCATTTGAATCAATTGCATCCATTGCATCCATTTGAATCCATTGCATCCATTTGAATCAATTGCATCCATTGCATTCATTGCATCCATTTGTATCCATTGCATCCATTGCATCTATTGTATCCATTGCATCCATTTAAATCAATTGCGTCCATTGCATCCATTTAAATCCATTGCATCCGTTTGAAACAATTGCATCCATTGCATCCATTTGTATCCATTTCATCCATTGCTTCCATTTGAATCAATTGCATTCTATGCATCCATTACATCAATTGCAGCCATCCATTGCATCCATTTGAATCAAATACATCCATTGCATCCAATGCATCCATTTGTACCCATTGCATCCATGGCATTGATTTGTATCCATTGCATCTATTACATCCATTGCATCCATTGCATCCATTTAAATCTATTGCATCCATTTGTATCCATTGCTTCCATTGCATCCATTGCATGCATTTGAATCAAATACATCTATTGCATCTATTGCATCCATTTGCATCCATTGCATCCATTGCCTCCATTTGTATCCATTGCATCCTTTGCATCCAGTGCATCCATTTGAATCAAAAACATCCATTGCATCCATTGCATCCATTTGTATTCATTGCATCCATTTGAATCAATTGCATCTATTGCATCCATTTGAATCAATTGCATCCATTGCAGCCATTGTTTCCATTGCATGTATTTGAATCAATTGCATCCATTGCATCCATTGCATCCACTGAATCCATTTGTATCCATTGCATCCATTGCATCCATTTGAATCAAATACATCCATTGCATCCATTGCATCCATTGCATACATTGCAGCCATTGCAGCCATTGTATCCATTGCATCCATTTGAATCAATTGCATCCATTGAGTTCATTGCATCCATTTGTATCCATTGCATCCATTGCATCTATTGTATCCATTGCATCCATTTAAATCATTTGCATCCATTGCATCCATTCAAATCCATTGCATCCGTTTGAAACAATTGCATCCATTGCATTCATTGCATCCATTTGTATCCATTTCATCCATTGCTTCCATTTGAATCAATTGCATCCTATGCATCCATTACATCCATTGCAGCCATC
Organism: Epinotia brunnichana; assembly: GCA_963854355.1. NCBI lineage: Eukaryota > Metazoa > Arthropoda > Insecta > Lepidoptera > Tortricidae > Epinotia > Epinotia brunnichana. Next base: position 111,767 of record OY977946.1, read on the forward strand.
CATTGCATCCATTTGAATCAAATACATCCATTGCATCCATTGCATCCATTTGTACCCATTGCATCCATGGCATTGATTTGTATCCATTGCATCTATTACATCCATTGCATCCATTGCATCCATTTAAATCTATTGCATCCATTTGTATCCATTGCTTCCATTGCATCCATTGCATCCATTTGAATCAAATACATCTATTGCATCCATTGCATCCATTTGCATCCATTGCATCCATTGCCTCCATTTGTATCCATTGCATCCTTTGCATCCAGTGCATCCATTTGAATCAAAAACATCCATTGCATCCATTGCATCCATTTGTATTCATTGCATCCATTTGAATCAATTGCATCTATTGCATCCATTTGAATCAATTGCATCCATTGCAGCCATTGTTTCCATTGCATGCATTTGAATCAATTGCATCCATTGCATCCATTGCATCCATTGCATCCATTGAATCCATTTGTATCCATTGCATCCATTGCATCCATTTGAATCAAATACATACATTGCATCCATTGCATCCATTGCATACATTGCAGCCATTGCAGCCATTGTATCCATTGCATCCATTTGAATCAATTGCATCCATTGCATTCATTGCATCCATTTGTATCCATTGCATCCATTGCATCTATTGTATCCATTGCATCTATTTAAATCAATTGCATCCATTGCATCCATTTAAATCCATTGCATCCGTTTGAAACAATTGCATCCATTGCATTCATTGCATCCATTTGTATCTATTTCATCCATTGCTTCCATTTGAATCAATTGCATCCTATGCATCCATTACATCCATTGCAGCCATCCATTGCATCCATTTGAATCAAATACATCCATTGCATCCATTGCATCCATTTGCATCCATTGCATCCATTGCCTCCATTTGTATCCATTGCATCCTTTGCATCCAGTGCATCCATTTGAATCAAAAACATCCATTACATCCATTGCATCCATTTGTATTCATTGCATCCATTTGAATCAATTGCATCTATTGCATCCATTTGAATCAATTGCATCCATTGCAGCCATTGTTTCCATTGCATGCATTTGAATCAATTGCATCCATTGCATCCATTGCATCCATTGAATCCATTTGTATCCATTGCATCCATTGCATCCATTTGAATCAAATTCATCCATTGCATCCATTGCATACATTGCAGCCATTTAAATCAATTGCATCCATTGCATTCATTGCAACCTATTATATCCATTGCATCCATTTGAATCAATTGCATCCATTGCATCCATTGCATCCATTTGTATTCATTGCATTTATTTAAATCAAATACATCCATTGCATCCATTTGTATCTATTGCATTTATTTGTATCAATTGCATCAATTGCATCCAGTGCATCCATTTGAATCAAATACATTGCATCCAATGAATCATTTGCATCCATTGCATCCATTGCATCCATTGCATCCATTTGAATCCATTGCATCCATTTAAATCAATTGCATCCATTGCATCCATTTGAATCCATTGCATCCATTTGAATCAATTGCATCCATTGCATTCATTGCATACATTTGTATCCATTTCATCCATTGCTTCCATTTGAATCAATTGCATCCTCTGCATCCATTACATCTATTGCAGCCATCCATTGCATCCATTTGAATCAAATACATCCATTGCATCCATTTGAATCATTTGCATCCATTGCATCCATTGCATCCATTGCATCCATTGCATCCATTGCAGCCATTGCATCCAATGCATCCATTTGTATCCATTGCATCCATTTGAATCAATTGCATCCATTGCATCCATTTGAATCAATAGCATCCATTGCATCCATTTGAATGCATTGCATCCATTTGAATCAATTGCATCCATTGCATCCATGTGATTCAAATACATCCATTGCATCCATTGCATCCATTTGTATCCATTGTATCCATTTGAATCCATTGCATCCATTTGAATCAATTGCATCAATTGCATCCATTTGAATCATTTGCATCCATTGCATCCATTGCATCCATTGCAGCCATTGCATCCATTGCATCCATTTTAATCAATTGCATCCATTTCATCCATTGCATCCATTTGTATCCATTGCAACCTTTGCATCCAGTGCATCCATTTGAATTAAAAACATCCATTGCATCCATTGCAGCTATTTGTATTCATTGCATCCATTTGAATCAAGTGCATCCATTGCATCCATTTGAATCAATTGCATCCATTGCAGTCATTGTATCCATTGCATCCATTTGAATCAATTGCATCCATTGCATCCATTGCATCCATTGAATCCATTTGTATCCATTGCATCCATTGCATCCATTTGAATCAATTGCATCCATTTCATTGATTTGTATCAATTGCATCCATTTGAATCAATTGCATTCATTGCATCCATTTGTATCCATTGCATCCATTGCATCCATTGCTTCCATTTGAATCCATTGCATACATTTGAATCAAATACATCCATTGCATCGATTGCATCCATTGCATCCATTTGAATCAAATACATCCATTGCATCCATTGCGTCCATTGCATCCATTGCAGCCATTGCAGCCATTGTATCCATTGCATCCATTTGAATCAATTGCATCCATTGCATCCATTTGTATTCATTGCATCCATTGCATCCATTTGTATCAATTGCATCCATTTGAATCAATTGCATCCATTGCATCCATTTGTATCCATTGCATCCATTGTATCCATTGCTTCCATTTGAATCCATTGCATCTATTTGTATCCATTGCATTTGTATCTATTGCATCCATTTAAATCATTTGCATCCATTGCATCTATTTGAATCCATTGCATCCATTTGAATCAATTGCATCCATTGCATCCATTGGTATCCATTGCATCCATTGCATCCATTGCATCCATTGCATCCATTGCATCCATTACATCCATTGCAGCCATTGCATCCATTGCATCTATTTGTATCCATTGCATCCATTGCTTCCATTTGAATCAATTGCATCCTATGCATCCATTACATCCATTGCAGCCATCCATTGCATCCATTTGAATCAAATACATCCATTGCATCCATTGCATCCATTTGTACCCATTGCATCCATTTGAATCTATTGCATCCATTTGTATCCATTGCTTCCATTGCATCCATTGCATCCATTTGAATCAAATACATCTATTGCATCCATTGCATCCATTTGCATCCATTGCATCCATTGCCTCCATTTGTATCCATTGCATCCTTTGCATCCAGTGCATCCATTTGAATCAAAAACATCCATTGCATCTATTGCATCCATTTGAATCAATTGCATCCATTGCAGCCATTGTTTCCATTGCATGCATTTGAATCAATTGCATCCATTGCATCCATTGCATCCATTGAATCCATTTGTATCCATTGCATCCATTGCATCCATTTGAATCAAATACATCCATTGCATCCATTGCATACATTGCAGCCATTGCAGCCATTGTATCCATTGCATCCATTTGAATCATTTGCATCCATTGCATTCATTGCATCCATTGGTATCCATTGCATCCATTGCATCCATTGCATCCATAGCATCCATTGCATCCATTGCAGCCATTGCATCCATTGCATCTATTTGTATCCATTGCATCCATTGCATCCATTTGTATTTATTGCATCCATTGCATCCATTTGTATCCATTGCATCCATTTGAATCAATTGCATTTATTTCATTGATTTGTATCAATTGCATCCATTTGAATCAATTGCATCCATTGCTTCAATTTGAATCCATTGCATCCATTGCTTCAATTTGAATCCATTGCATCTATTTGTATCCATTGCTTCCATTGCATCCATTGCATCCATTGCATCCATTGCATCCATTTGTATCCATTGCATCCATTTGAATCAATTGCATCCATTGCATCCATTTGAATCATTTGCATCCATTGCATCCATTGCATCCATTTGAATAAATTGCATCCATTGCATCCATTTGAATCATTTGCATCCATTGCATCCATTGCATCTATTGCATCCATTGCAGCCATTGCATCCATTGCATCCATTTGAATCAAATACATCCATTGCATCCATTTGTATTTATTGCATCAATCTCAATCAATTGTATCCGTTGCATCGATTTGAATCATTTGCATCCATTGCATCCATTGCATCCATTTGAATCAATTGCATCCATTGCATCCATTTGAATCATTTGCATCCATTGCATCCATTGCATCCATTTGAATCAAATACATCCATTGCATCCATTGCATCCATTTGTATCCATTGCATCTATTTGAATCAAATACATTCATTGCATCCATTGCATCCATTTGTATCAATTGCATCCATTTGAATCAATGGCATCTAATGCATCCATTTGAATCATTTGTATCCATTGCATCCATTTGAATCCATTGCATCCATTTGAATCAATTGCATCCATTGCATTCATTGCATCCATTTGTATCCATTGCATCCATTGCATCCATTGTATCCATTGCATCCATTGCATCCATTGCATCCATTGCATATATTGCAGCCATTGCATCCATTGCATCTATTTGTATCCAATGCATCCATTTGAATCAATTGCATCCATTGCATCCATTTGAATCCATTGCATCCATTTGAATCAATTGCATCCATTGCATTCATTGCATCCATTTGTATCCATTTCATCCATTGCTTCCATTTGGATCAATTGCATCCTATGCATCCATTACATCCATTGCAGCCATCCATTGCATCCATTTGAATCAAATACATCCATTGCAAGCATATGTATCCATTGCATCCAATGCATTGATTTGTATCCATTGCATCCAATGCATCCATTGCATCCATTGCATCCATTTGAATCTATTGCATCCATTTGTATCCATTGCTTCCATTGCATCCATTGCATCTATTTGATTCAAATACATCCATTGCATCCATTGCATCCATTTGCATCCATTGCATCCATTGCATCCATTGCATCCATATGCATCCATTGCATCCATTGCAGCCATTGCATCCATTGCATCCATTTGAATCAAATACATCCATTGCATCCATTTGTATCCATTGCATCCATTTGAATCAATTGCATCCATTGCATCCATTGCATCCATTTTTATCCATTGCATCCATTTTAATGCAATGCATCCATCCATTGCATCCATTTGTATCCATTTCATCCATTGCAGCCATTGCATCCATTGCATCGATTTGAATCCATTGCATCCATTTGAATCAATTGCATCCATTGCATTCATTGCATCCATTGGTATCCATTGCATCCATTGCATCCATTGCATCCATTGCATCCATTGCATCCATTGCAGCCATTGCATCCATTGCATCTATTTGTATCCATTGCATCCATTTGAATCAATTGCATCCATTGCATCCATTTGAATCCATTGCATCCATTTGAATCAATGCATCCATTGCATCCATTGCATCCATTTGAATCTATTGCATCCGTTTGTATCCATTGCTTCCATTGCATCCATTGCATCTATTTGATTCAAATACATCCATTGCATCCATTGCATCCATTTGCATCCATTGCATCCATTGCATCAATTGCATCCATTTGCATCCATTGCATCCATTGCAGCCATTGCATCCATTGCATCCATTTAAATCAAATACATCCATTGCATCCATTTGAATCAATTGCATCCATTGCATCCATTGCATCCATTGCATCCATTGCATCCATTTTTATCCATTGCATCCATTTAAATGCAATGCATCCATCCATTGCATCCATTGCATCCATTTGTATCCATTGCATCCATTGCAGCCATTGCATCCATTGCATCGATTTGAATCAAATACATCCATTGCATCCATTTGTATCTATTGCATCCATTTGAATCAATTGCATCCATTGCATCCATTTAAATCATTTGCATCCATTGCATCCATTTGAATCCATTGCATCCATTTGAATCAATTGCATCCATTGCATTTATTGCATCCATTGGTATCCATTGCATCCATTGCATCCATTGCATCCATTGCATCCATTGCATCCATTGCATCCATTTGAATCAATTGCATCCATTGCATCCATTTGAATCAATTGCATCCATTTGAATCAATTGCATCCATTGCATTCATTGCATCCATTTGTATCCATTGCATCCATTGCATCTATTGTATCCATTGCATCCATTTAAATCAATTGCATCCATTGCATCCATTTGAATCCATTGCATCCGTTTGAAACCATTGCATCCATTGCATTCATTGCATCCATTTGTATCCATTTCATCCATTGCTTCCATTTGAATCAAATACATCCATTGTATCCATTGCATCCATTTGTACCCATTGCATCCATGGCATTGATTTGTATCCATTGCATCTATTACATCCATTGCATCCATTGCATCCATCTAAATCTATTGCATCCATTTGTATCCATTGCTTCCATTGCATCCATTGCATCTATTTGAATCAAATACATCTATTGCATCCATTGCATCCATTTGCATCCATTGCATCCATTGCCTCCATTTGTAACCATCGCATCCTTTGCATCCAGTGCATCCATTTGAATCAAAAACATCCATTGCATCCATTGCATCCATTTGTATTCATTGCATCCATTTGAATCAATTGCATCTATTGCATCCATTTGAATCAATTGCATCCATTGCAGCCATTGTTTCCATTGCATGCATTTGAATCAATTGCATCCATTGCATCCATTGCATCCATTAAATCCATTTGTATCCATTGCATCCATTGCATCCATTTGAATCAAATACATCCATTGCATCCATTGCATCCATTGCATACATTGCAGCCATTGCAGCCATTGTATCCATTGCATCCATTTGAATCAATTGCATCCATTGCATCCATTTGCATCCATTGCATCCATTTGTATCCATTGCATCCATTTGAATCAATTGCATCCATTTCGTTGATTTGTATCAATTGCATCCATTTGAATCAATTGCATCCATTGCATCCATTTGTATTCATTGCATCCATTTGAATCAATTGCATCCATTGCATCCATTTGAATCAGTTGCATCCATTGCAGCCATTGTATCCATGATAATTTTGAATCAATTGCATCCATTTGAATCAAATGCATCCATTGCATCTATTTGAATCAATTGCATCCATTGCATCCATTTGAATCCATTGCATCCATTTGCATCCATTGCATCCATTTGAATAAATTGCATCCATTGCATCTATTTGAATCATTTGCATCCATTGCATCCATTGCATCCATTGCATTCATTGCATCCATTGCATCCATTGCAGCCATTGCATCCATTGCATCCATTTGTATCCATTGCATCCATTTGAATAAATTGCATCCATTGCATCTATTTGAATCATTTGCATCCATTGCATCCATTGCATCCATTGCATTCATTGCATCCATTGCATCCATTGCAGCCATTGCATCCATTGCATCCATTTGTATCCATTGCATCCATTTGAATCAATAGCATCCATTGCATCCATTTGAATCCATTGCATCCATTTGAATCAATTGCATCCATTGCATCCATGTGATTCAAATACATCCATTGCATCCATTGCATCCATTTGTATCCATTGTATCCATTTGAATCCATTGCATCCATTTCAATCAATTGCATCCATTCCATCCATTGCATACATTTGTATCTGTCACCGTTAGATTGTGAACACCGTCAGTTTATAATCTTACCCGTTATATTATAAACTGACGGAATATTGTGAACTGCCTAAACCGTTCACAATTTAACGCAATATTTTTCGTTAGTTTATAAACTTTCAATGTCGAATCGTCAAATTGTGAACTGAGATCAAATCGGCTTGCTACGGAACGTACACAAAGACTAGGTAGGTTAGGTTAGTTAGGTTTCTTCAGTTGCCCGAAGGGCAAAGCGCCCAGAAATAGGAGCCCCGCGCAGCGGGACTCCGTCGACACTGCTGGACGACGGAATAAATAGAAAAAAATGTCTGAATAACAAAAAAAAAACAATCATGTTCTGACGTAAGTAGAAACTGATGTAAGTGGAATAATTCGCTCAACCAAATAGCGCACAGGTTGCGTTCCGAATCAGGAAAATTGGATTCCGTTCACAATTTGACGATATGACATTGTTAGTTTATAAAGTAACGAAAATGAATGCGTAAAATTATGAATTATTTTGGCGGTTCACAATGTTCCGTCAGTTTACAATATAACGGGTAAGATTATAAACTGACGGTTTTCACAATCTAACGGTGACATATCCATTGCAACCTTTGCATCCAGTGCATCCATTTGAATTAAAAACATCCATTGCATCAATTTGTATTCATTGCATCCATTTGAATCAATTGCATCCATTGCATTCATTTGAATCAATTGCATCCATTGCAGCCATTGTATCCATGATAATTTTGAATCAATTGCATCCATTTGAATCAAATGCATCCATTGCAGCCATTTGAATCAAATACATCCATTGCATCTATTTGTATCCATTGCATCAATCTCAATCAATTGTATCCGTTGCATCGATTTGAATCATTTGCATCCATTGCATCCATTGCATCCATTTGAATCAATTGCATCCATTGCATCCATTTGAATCATTTGCATCCATTGCATCCATTTGAATCAAATACATCCATTGCATCCATTGCATCCATTTGTATCCATTGCATCTATTTGAATCAAATACATTCATTGCATCCATTGCATCCATTTGTATCAATTGCATCCATTTGAATCAATGGCATCTATTGCATCCATTTGAATCATTTGCATCCATTGCATCCATTTGAATCCATTGCATCCATTTGAATCAATTGCATTCATTGCTTTCATTGCATCCATTTGTATCCATTGCATCCATTGCATCCATTGTATCCATTGCATCCATTGCATCCATTGCATCCATTGCATATATTGCAGCCATTGCATCCATTGCATCTATTTGTATCCATTGCATCCATTTGAATCAATTGCATCCATTGCATCCATTTGAATCCATTGCATCCATTTGAATTAATTGCATCCATTGCATTCATTGCATCCATTTGTATCCATTTCATCCATTGCTTCCATTTGGATCAATTGCATCCTATGCATCCATTACATCCATTGCAGCCATCCATTGCATCCATTTGAATCAAATACATCCATTGCATCCATTTGTATCCATTGTATCCAATGCATTGATTTGTATCCATTGCATCCAATGCATCCATTGCATCCATTTGAATCTATTGCATCCATTTGTATCCATTGCTTCCATTGCATCCATTGGATCTATTTGATTTAAATACATCCATTGCATCCATTGCATCCATTTGCATCCATTGCATCCATTGCCTCCATTGCATCCATTTGCATCCATTGCATCCATTGCAGCCATTGCATCCACTGCATCCATTTGAATCAAATACATCCATTGCATCCATTTGTATCCATTGCATCTATTTGAATCAATTGCATCCATTGCATCCATTGCATCCATTTGTATCCATTGCATCCATTGCAGCCATTGCATCCATTGCATCGATTTGAATCAAATACATCCATTGCATCAATTTGTATCTATTGCATACATTTGAATCAATTGCATCCATTGCATCCATTTAAATCATTTGCATCCATTGCATCTATTTGAATCCATTGCATCCATTTGAATCAATTGCATCCTATGCATCTATTACATCCATTGCAGCCATCCATTGCATCCATTTGAATCAAATACATCCATTGCATCCATTTGTACCCATTGCATCCATGGCATTGATTTGTATCCATTGCATCTATTACATCCATTGCATCCATTGCATCCATTGCATCCATTTGAATCTATTGCATCCATTTGTATCCATTGCTTCCATTGCATCCATTGCATCCATTTGAATCAAATACATCTATTGCATCCATTGCATCCATTTGCATCCATTGCATCCATTGCCTCCATTTGTATCCATTGCATCCTTTGCATCCAGTGCATCCATTTGAATCAAAAACATCCATTGCATCTATTGCATCCATTTGAATCAATTGCATCCATTGCAGCCATTGTTTCCATTGCATGCATTTGAATCAATTGCATCCATTGCATCCATTGCATCCATTGAATCCATTTGTATCCATTGCATCCATTGCATCCATTTGAAACAAATACATCCATTGCATCCATTGCATCTATTGCATACATTGCAGCCATTGCAGCCATTGTATCCATTGCATCCATTTGAATCATTTGCATACATTGCATCCATTGCATCCATTTGAATCAAATACATCCATTGCATCCATTGCATCCATTTGTATCCATTGCATCTATTTGAATCAAATACATTCATTGCATCCATTGCATCCATTTGTATCAATTGCATCCATTTGAATCAATGGCATCTATTGCATCCATTTGAATCATTTGCATCCATTGCATCCATTTGAATCCATTGCATCCATTTGAATCAATTGCATCCATTGCATTCATTGCATCCATTTGTATCCATTGCATCCATTACATCCATTGTATCCATTGCATCCATTGCATCCATTGCATATATTGCAGCCATTGCATCCATTGCATCTTTTTGTATCCTATGCATCCATTTGAATCAATTGCATCCATTTGAATCCATTGCATCCATTTGAATCAAATACATCTATTGCATCCATTGCATCCATTTGTATCCATTTCATCCATTGCTTCCATTTGGATCAATTGCATCCTATGCATCCATTACATCCATTGCAGCCATCCATTGCATCCATTTGAATCAAATACATCCATTGCATCCATTTGTATCCATTGCATCCAATGCATTGATTTGTATCCATTGCATCCAATGCATCCATTGCATCCATTGCATCCATTTGAATCTATTGCATCCATTTGTATCCATTGCTTCCATTGCATCCATTGCATCTATTTGATTCAAATACATTCATTGCATCCATTGCATCCATTTGCATCCATTGCATCCATTGCATCCATTGCATCCATTGCATCCATTTGCATCCATTGCATCCATTGCAGCCATTGCATCCATTGCATCCATTTAAATCAAATACATCCATTGCATCCATTTGTATCCATTGCATCCATTTGAATCAATTGCATCCATTGCATCCATTTAAATCATTTGCATCCATTGCATCCATTTGAATCCATTGCATCCATTTGAATCAATTGCATCCATTGCATTCATTGCATCCATTGGTATCCATTGCATCCATTGCATCCATTGCATCCATTGCATCTATTGCAGCCATTGCATCTATTTGTATCCATTGCATCCATTTGAATCAATTGCATCCATTGCATCCATTTGAATCCATTGCATCCATTTGAATCAATTGCATCCATTGCATTCATTGCATCCATTTGTATCCATTGCATTCATTGCATCTATTGTATCCATTGCATCCATTTAAATCAATTGCGTCCATTGCATCCATTTAAATCCATTGCATCCGTTTGAAACAATTGCATCCATTGCATTCATTGCATCCATTTGTATCCATTTCATCCATTGCTTCCATTTGAATCAATTGCAGCCATCCATTGCATCCATTTGAATCAAATACATCCATTGCATCCATTGCATCCATTTGTACCCATTGCATCCATGGCATTGATTTGTATCCATTGCATCTTTTATATCCATTGCATCCATTGCATCCATTTAAATCTATTGCATCCATTTGTATCCATTGCTTCCATTGCATCCATTGCATGCATTTGAATCAAATACATCTATTGCATCCATTGCATCCATTTGCATCCATTGCATCCATTGCCTCCATTTGTATCCATTGCATCCTTTGCATCCAGTGCATCCATTTGAATCAAAAACATCCATTGCATCCATTGCATCCATTTGTATTCATTGCATCCATTTGAATCAATTGCATCTATTGCATCCATTTGAATCAATTGCATCCATTGCAGCCATTGTTTCCATTGCATGCATTTGAATCAATTGCATCCATTGCATCCATTGCATCCATTGAATCCATTTGTATCCATTGCATCCATTGCATCCATTTGAATCAAATACATCCATTGCATCCATTGCATACATTGCAGCCATTGCAGCCATTGTATCCATTGCATCCATTTGAATCAATTGCATCCATTGCATTCATTGCATCCATTTGTATCCACTGCATCCATTGCATCTATTGTATCCATTGCATCTATTTAAATCAATTGCATCCATTGCATCCATTTAAATCCATTGCATCCGTTCGAAACAATTCCATCCATTGCATTCATTGCATCCATTTGTATCTATTTCATCCATTGCTTCCATTTGAATCAATTGCATCCTATGCATCCAATACATCCATTGCAGCCATCCATTGCATCCATTTGAATCAAATACATCCATTGCATCCATTGCATCCATTTGTACCCATTGCATCCATTTGAATCTATTGCATCCATTTGTATCCATTGCTTCCATTGCATCCATTGCATCCATTTGAATCAAATACATCTATTGCATCCATTGCATCCATTTGCATCCATTGCATCCATTGCCTCCATTTGTATCCATTGCATCCTTTGCATCCAGTGCATCCATTTGAATCAAAAACATCCATTGCATCTATTGCATCCATTTGAATCAATTGCATCCATTGCAGCCATTGTTTCCATTGCATGCATTTGAATCAATTGCATCCATTGCATCCATTGAATCCATTTGTATCCATTGCATCCATTGCATCCATTTGAATCAAATACATCCATTGCATCCATTGCATACATTGCAGCCATTGCAGCCATTGTATCCATTGCATCCATTTGAATCATTTGCATCCATTGCATCCATTGCATCCATTTGAATCAAATACATCCATTGCATCCATTGCATCCATTGCATCCATTGCAGCCATTGCAGCCATTGTATCCATTGCATCCATTTTAGATTTAGATTTAGATTTATTTATTTCGAGATAAAAATTACAATATAGGTTTGCATACAATGTCAAAATTATAAGAATCCTTATCACGATCGTCAATAATAAGAAATAAAATTTAAAAATATTCAAAATATAAATACACAAAGTGGAAATCGTAGCTCCAATTACGGATTGTCATTTAAAAACTAATAGACACATACTATTAAACAAATAAACAATGTCAATTTATGCATTAGATACGATACATTTGAATCAAATGCATCCATTGCATCCATTTGTATTCATTGCATCCATTGCATCCATTTGTATCCATTGCATCCATTTGAATCAATTGCATTTATTTCATTGATTTGTATCAATTGCATCCATTTGAATCAATTGCATCCATTGCTTCAATTTGAATCCATTGCATCCATTGCTTCAATTTGAATCCATTGCATCTATTTGTATCCATTGCTTCCATTGCATCCATTGCATCCATTGCATCCATTTGTATCCATTGCATCCATTTGAATCAATTGCATCCATTGCATCCATTTGAATCATTTGCATCCATTGCATCCATTGCATCCATTTGAATTAATTGCATCCATTGCATCCATTTGAATCATTTGCATCCATTGCATCCATTGCATCCATTGCATCCATTGCAGCCATTGCATCCATTGCATCCATTTGAATCAAATACATCCATTGCATCCATTTGTATTTATTGCATCAATCTCAATCAATTGTATCCGTTGCATCGATTTGAATCATTTGCATCCATTGCATCCATTTGAATCAATTGCATCCATTGCATCCATTTGAATCATTTGCATCCATTGCATCTATTGCATCCATTTGAATCAAATACATCCATTGCATCCATTGCATCCATTTGTATCCATTGCATCTATTTGAATCAAATACATTCATTGCATCCATTGCATCCATTTGTATCAATTGCATCCATTTGAATCAATGGCATCTATTGCATCCATTTGAATCATTTGCATCCATTGCATCCATTTGAATCCATTGCATCCATTTGAATCAATTGCATCCATTGCATTCATTGCATCCATTTGTATCCATTTCATCCATTGCTTCCATTTGGATCAATTGCATCCTATGCATCCATTACATCCATTGCAGCCATCCATTGCATCCATTTGAATCAAATACATCCATTGCATCCATTTGTATCCATTGCATCCAATGCATTGATTTGTATCCATTGCATCCAATGCATCCATTGCATCCATTGCATCCATTTGAATCTATTGCATCCATTTGTATCCATTGCTTCCATTGCATCTATTTGATTCAAATACATCCATTGCATCCATTGCATCCATTTGCATCCATTGCATCCATTGCATCCATTGCATCCATTTGCATCCATTGCATCCATTGCAGCCATTGCATCCATTGCATCCATTTAAATCAAATACATCCATTGCATCCATTTGAATCAATTGCATCCATTGCATCCATTGCATCCATTTTTATCCATTGCATCCATTTAAATGCAATGCATCCATCCATTGCATCCATTTGTATCCATTGCATCCATTGCAGCCATTGCATCCATTGCATCGATTTGAATCAAATACATCCATTGCATCCATTTGTATCTATTGCATCCATTTGAATCAATTGCATCCATTGCATCCATTTAAATCATTTGCATCCATTGCATCCATTTGAATCCATTGCATCCATTTGAATCAATTGCATCCATTGCATTCATTGCATCCATTGGTTTCCATTGCATCCATTGCATCCATTGCATCCATTGCATCCATTGCATCCATTGCAGCCATTGCATCCATTGCATCTATTTGTATCCATTGCATCTATTTGAATCAATTGCATCCATTGCATCCATTTGAATCCATTGCATCCATTTGAATCAATTGCATCCATTGCATTCATTGCATCCATTTGTATCCATTGCATCCATTGCATCTATTGTATCCATTGCATCCATTTAAATCAATTGCATCCATTGCATCCATTTAAATCCATTGCATCCGTTTGAAACAATTGCATCCATTGCATTCATTGCATCCATTTGTATCCATTTCATCCATTGCTTCCATTTGAATCAATTGCATCCTATGCATCCATTACATCCATTGCAGCCATCCATTGCATCCATTTGAATCAAATACATCCATTGCATCCATTGCATCCATTTGTACCCATTGCATCCATGGCATTGATTTGTATCCATTGCATCTATTACATCCATTGCATCCATTGCATCCATTGCATCCATTTGAATCAAATACATCCATTGCATCCATTGCATCCATTTGTATCCATTGCATCTATTTGAATCAAATACATTCATTGCATCCATTGCATCCATTTGTATCGATTGCATCCATTTGAATCAATGGCATCTATTGCATCCATTTGAATCATTTGCATCCATTGCATCCATTTGAATCCATTGCATCCATTTAAATCAATTGCATCCATTGCATTCATTGCATCCATTTGTATCCATTGCATCCATTGCATCCATTGTATCCATTGCATCCATTGCATCCATTGCATATATTGCAGCCATTGCATCCATTGCATCTATTTGTATCCAATGCATCCATTTGAATCAATTGCAGCCATTGCATCCATTTGAATCCATTGCATCCATTTGAATCAATTGCATCCATTGCATTCATTGCATCCATTTGTATCCATTTCATCCATTGCTTCCATTTGGATCAATTGCATCCTATGCATCCATTACATCCATTGCAGCCATCCATTGCATCCATTTGAATCAAATACATCCATTGCATCCATTTGTATCCATTGCATCCAATGCATTGATTTGTATCCATTGCATCCAATGCATCCATTGCATCCATTTGAATCTATTGTATCCATTTGTATCCATTGCTTCCATTGCATCCATTGCATCTATTTGATTCAAATACATCCATTGCATCCATTGCATCCATTTGCATCCATTGCATCCATTGCATCCATTGCATCCATTTGCATCCATTGCATCCATTGCAGCCATTGCATCCATTGCATCCATTTAAATCAAATCGATTTGAATCAAATACATCCATTGCATCCATTTGTATCTATTGCATCCATTTGAATCAATTGCATCCATTGCATCCATTTAAATCATTTGCATCCATTGCATCTATTTGAATCCATTGCATCCATTTGAATCAATTGCATCCATTGCATTCATTGCATCCATTGGTATCCATTGCATCCATTGCATCCATTGCATCCATTGCATCCATTACATCCATTGCAGCCATTGCATCCATTGCATCTATTTGTATCCATTGCATCCATTTGAATCAATCGCATCCATTGCATCGATTTGAATCCATTGCATCCATTTGAATCAATTGCATCCATTGCATTCATTGCATCCATTTGTATCCATTGCATCCATTGCATCTATTGTATCCATTGCATCCATTTAAATCAATTGCATCCATTGCATCCATTTGAATCCATTGCATCCGTTTGAAATAATTGCATCCATTGCATTCATTGCATCCATTTGTATCCATTTCATCCATTGCTTCCATCTGAATCAATTGCATCATATGCATCCATTACATCCATTGCAGCCATCCATTGCATCCATTTGAATCAAATACATCCATTGCATCCATTGCATCCATTTGTACCCATTGCATCCATGGTATTGATTTGTATCCATTGCATCTATTACATCCATTGCATCCATTGCATCCATTTGAATCTATTGCATCCATTTGTATCCATTGCTTCCATTGCATCCATTGCATCCATTTGAATCAAATACATATATTGCATCCATTGCATCCATTTGCATCCATTGCATCCATTGCATCCATTGAATCCATTTGTATCCATTGCATCCATTGCATCCATTTGAATTAAATACATCCATTGCATCCATTGCATCCATTGCATACATTGCAGCAATTGCAGCCATTGTATCCATTGCATCCATTTGAATCATTTGCATCCATTGCATCCATTGCATCCATTTGAATCAAATACATCCATTGCATCCATTGCATCCATTTGTATCCATTGCATCTATTTGAATCAAATACATTCATTGCATCCATTGCATCCATTTGAATCAATTGCATCCATTGCAGCCATTGTTTCCATTGCATGCATTTGAATCAATTGCATCCATTGCATCCATTGCATCCATTGAATCCATTTGTATCCATTGCATCCATTGCATCCATTTGAATTAAATACATCCATTGCATCCATTGCATCCATTGCATACATTGCAGCAATTGCAGCCATTGTATCCATTGCATCCATTTGAATCATTTGCATCCATTGCATCCATTGCATCCATTTAAATCAAATACATCCATTGCATCCATTGCATCCATTTGTATCCATTGCATCTATTTGAATCAAATACATTCATTGCATCCATTGCATCCATTTGTATCAATTGCATCCATTTGAATCAATGGCATCTATTGCATCCATTTGAATCATTTGCATCCATTGCATCCATTTGAATCCATTGCATCCATTTGAATCAATTGCATCCATTGCATTCATTGCATCCATTTGTATCCATTGCATCCATTGCATCCATTGTATCCATTGCATCCATTGCATCCATTGCATATATTGCAGCCATTGCATCCATTGCATCTATTTGTATCCAATGCATCCATTTGAATCAATTGCAGCCATTGCATCCATTTGAATCCATTGCATCCATTTGAATCAATTGCATCCATTGCATTCATTGCATCCATTTGTATCCATTTCATCCATTGCTTCCATTTGGATCAATTGCATCCTATGCATCCATTACATCCATTGCAGCCATCCATTGCATCCATTTGAATCAAATACATCCATTGCATCCATTTGTATCCATTGCATCCATTGCATCCATTTTTATCCATTGAATCCATTTAAATGCAATGCATCCATCCATTGCATCCATTTGTATCCATTGCATCCATTGCATTGATTTGAATCAAATACATCCATTGCATCCATTTGTATCTATTGCATCCATTTGAATCAATTGCATCCATTGCATCCATTTAAATCATTTGCATCCATTGCATCCATTTGAATCCATTGCATCCATTTGAATCAATTGCATCCATTGCATTCATTGCATCCATTGGTTTCCATTGCATCCATTGCATCCATTGCATCCATTGCATCCATTGCATCCATTGCAGCCATTGCATCCATTGCATCTATTTGTATCCATTGCATCTATTTGAATCAATTGCATCCATTGCATCCATTTGAATCCATTGCATCCATTTGAATCAATTGCATCCATTGCATTCATTGCATCTATTTGTACCCATTGCATCCATGGCATTGATTTGTATCCATTGCATCTATTACATCCATTGCATCCATTGCATCCATTGCATCCATTTGAATCAAATACATCCATTGCATCCATTGCATCCATTTGTATCCATTGCATCTATTTGAATCAAATACATTCATTGCATCCATTGCATCCATTTGTATCGATTGCATCCATTTGAATCAATGGCATCTATTGCATCCATTTGAATCATTTGCATCCATTGCATCCATTTGAATCAATTGCATCCATTGCATTCATTGCATCCATTTGTATCCATTGCATCCATTGCATCCATTGTATCCGTTGCATCCATTGCATCCATTGCATATATTGCAGCCATTGCATCCATTGCATCTATTTGTATCCAATGCATCCATTTGAATCAATTGCAGCCATTGCATCCATTTGAATCCATTGCATCCATTTGAATCAATTGCATCCATTGCATTCATTGCATTCATTTGTATCCATTTCATCCATTGCTTCCATTTGGATCAATTGCATCCTATGCATCCATTACATCCATTGCAGCCATCCATTGCATCCATTTGAATCAAATACATCCATTGCATCCATTTGTATCCAATGCATCCAATGCATTGATTTGTATCCATTGCATCCAATGCATCCATTGCATCCATTGCATCCATTTGAATATATTGCATCCATTTGTATCCATTGCTTCCATTGCATCCATTGCATCTATTTGATTCAAATACATCCATTGCATCCATTGCATCCATTTGCATCCATTGCATCCATTGCATCCATTGCATCCATTTGCATCCATTGCATCCATTGCAGCCATTGCATCCATTGCATCCATTTAAATCAAATACATCCATTGCATCCATTTGAATCAATTGCATCCATTGCATCCATTGCATCCATTTTTATCCATTGCATCCATTTAAATGCAATGCATCCATCCATTGCATCCATTTGTATCCATTGCATCCATTGCAGCCATTGCATCCATTGCATCGATTTGAATCAAATACATCCATTGCATCCATTTGTATCTATTGCATCCATTTGAATCAATTGCATCCATTGCATCCATTTAAATCATTTGCATCCATTGCATCCATTTGAATCCATTGCATCCATTTGAATCATTTGCATCCATTGCATCCATTTGAATCCATTGCATCCATTTGAATCAATTGCATTTATTGCATTCATTGCATCCATTTGTATCCATTGCATCCATTGCATCCATTGTATCCATTGCATCCATTGCATCCATTGCATCCATTGCATATATTGCAGCCATTGCATCCATTGCATCTATTTGTATCCATTGCATCCATTTGAATCAATTGCATCCATTGCATCCATTTGAATCCATTGCATCCATTTGAATCAATTGCATCCATTGCATTCATTGCATCCATTTGTATCCATTTCATCCATTGCTTCCATTTGGATCAATTGCATCCTATGCATCCATTACATCCATTGCAGCCATCCATTGCATCCATTTGAATCAAATACATCCATTGCATCCATTTGTATCCATTGCATCCAATGCATTGATTTGTATCCATTGCATCCAATGCATCCATTGCATCCATTGCATCCATTTGAATCTATTGCATCCATTTGTATCCATTTCTTCCATTGCATCCATTGCATCTATTTGATTCAAATACATTCATTGCATCCATTGCATCCATTTGCATCCATTGCATCCATTGCAAACATTGCATCCATTTGCATCCATTGCATCCATTGCAGCCATTGCATCCATTGCATCCATTTAAATCAAATACATCCATTGCATCCATTTGTATCCATTGCATCCATTTGAATCAATTGCATCCATTGCATCCATTGCATCCATTTTTATCCATTGCATCCATTTAAATGCAATGCATCCATCCATTGCATCCATTTGTATCCATTGCATCCATTGCAGCCATTGCATCCATTGCATCGATTTGAATCAAATACATCCATTGCATCCATTTGTATCTATTGCATCCATTTGAATCAATTGCATCCATTGCATCCATTTAAATCATTTGCATCCATTGCATCCATTTGAATCCATTGCATCCATTTGAATCAATTGCATCCATTGCATTCATTGCATCCATTGGTATCCATTGCATCCATTGCATCCATTGCATCCATTGCATCCATTGCAGCCATTGCATCCATTGCATCTATTTGTATCCATTGCATCCATTTGAATCAATTGCATCCATTGCATCCATTTGAATCCATTGCATCCATTTGAATCAATTGCATCCATTGCATTCATTGCATCCATTTGTATCCATTGCATCCATTGCATCTATTGTATCCATTGCATCTATTTAAATCAATTGCGTCCATTGCATCCATTTAAATCCATTGCATCCGTTTGAAACAATTGCATCCATTGCATTCATTGCATCCATTTGTATCCATTTCATCCATTGCTTCCATTTGAATCAATTGCATTCTATGCATCCATTACATCAATTGCAGCCATCCATTGCATCCATTTGAATCAAATACATCCATTGCATCCATTGCATCCATTTGTACCCATTGCATCCATGGCATTGATTTGTATCCATTGCATCTATTACATCCATTGCATCCATTGCATCCATTTAAATCTATTGCATCCATTTGTATCCATTGCTTCCATTGCATCCATTGCATGCATTTGAATCAAATACATCTATTGCATCCATTGCATCCATTTGCATCCATTGCATCCATTGCCTCCATTTGTATCCATTGCATCCTTTGCATCCAGTGCATCCATTTGAATCAAAAACATCCATTGCATCCATTGCATCCATTTGTATTCATTGCATCCATTTGAATCAATTGCATCTATTGCATCCATTTGAATCAATTGCATCCATTGCAGCCATTGTTTCCATTGCATGCATTTGAATCAATTGCATCCATTGCATCCATTGCATCCACTGAATCCATTTGTATCCATTGCATCCATTGCATCCATTTGAATCAAATACATCCATTGCATCCATTGCATCCATTGCATACATTGCAGCCATTGCAGCCATTGTATCCATTGCATCCATTTGAATCAATTGCATCCATTGAGTTCATTGCATCCATTTGTATCCATTGCATCCATTGCATCTATTGTATCCATTGCATCCATTTAAATCATTTGCATCCATTGCATCCATTTAAATCCATTGCATCCGTTTGAAACAATTGCATCCATTGCATTCATTGCATCCATTTGTATCCATTTCATCCATTGCTTCCATTTGAATCAATTGCATCCTATGCATCCATTACATCCATTGCAGCCATCCATTGCATCCATTTGAATCAAATACATCCATTGCATCCATTGCATCCATTTGTACCCATTGCATCCATGGCATTGATTTGTATCCATTGCATCTATTACATCCATTGCATCCATTGCATCCATTTAAATCTATTGCATCCATTTGTATCCATTGCTTCCATTGCATCCATTGCATCCATTTGAATCAAATACATCTATTGCATCCATTGCATCCATTTGCATCCATTGCATCCATTGCCTCCATTTGTATCCATTGCATCCTTTGCATCCAGTGCATCCATTTGAATCAAAAACATCCATTGCATCCATTGCATCCATTTGTATTCATTGCATCCATTTGAATCAATTGCATCTATTGCATCCATTTGAATCAATTGCATCCATTGCAGCCATTGTTTCCATTGCATGCATTTGAATCAATTGCATCCATTGCATCCATTGCATCCATTGCATCCATTGAATCCATTTGTATCCATTGCATCCATTGCATCCATTTGAATCAAATACATACATTGCATCCATTGCATCCATTGCATACATTGCAGCCATTGCAGCCATTGTATCCATTGCATCCATTTGAATCAATTGCATCCATTGCATTCATTGCATCCATTTGTATCCATTGCATCCATTGCATCTATTGTATCCATTGCATCTATTTAAATCAATTGCATCCATTGCATCCATTTAAATCCATTGCATCCGTTTGAAACAATTGCATCCATTGCATTCATTGCATCCATTTGTATCTATTTCATCCATTGCTTCCATTTGAATCAATTGCATCCTATGCATCCATTACATCCATTGCAGCCATCCATTGCATCCATTTGAATCAAATACATCCATTGCATCCATTGCATCCATTTGCATCCATTGCATCCATTGCCTCCATTTGTATCCATTGCATCCTTTGCATCCAGTGCATCCATTTGAATCAAAAACATCCATTACATCCATTGCATCCATTTGTATTCATTGCATCCATTTGAATCAATTGCATCTATTGCATCCATTTGAATCAATTGCATCCATTGCAGCCATTGTTTCCATTGCATGCATTTGAATCAATTGCATCCATTGCATCCATTGCATCCATTGAATCCATTTGTATCCATTGCATCCATTGCATCCATTTGAATCAAATTCATCCATTGCATCCATTGCATACATTGCAGCCATTTAAATCAATTGCATCCATTGCATTCATTGCAACCTATTATATCCATTGCATCCATTTGAATCAATTGCATCCATTGCATCCATTGCATCCATTTGTATTCATTGCATTTATTTAAATCAAATACATCCATTGCATCCATTTGTATCTATTGCATTTATTTGTATCAATTGCATCAATTGCATCCAGTGCATCCATTTGAATCAAATACATTGCATCCAATGAATCATTTGCATCCATTGCATCCATTGCATCCATTGCATCCATTTGAATCCATTGCATCCATTTAAATCAATTGCATCCATTGCATCCATTTGAATCCATTGCATCCATTTGAATCAATTGCATCCATTGCATTCATTGCATACATTTGTATCCATTTCATCCATTGCTTCCATTTGAATCAATTGCATCCTCTGCATCCATTACATCTATTGCAGCCATCCATTGCATCCATTTGAATCAAATACATCCATTGCATCCATTTGAATCATTTGCATCCATTGCATCCATTGCATCCATTGCATCCATTGCATCCATTGCAGCCATTGCATCCAATGCATCCATTTGTATCCATTGCATCCATTTGAATCAATTGCATCCATTGCATCCATTTGAATCAATAGCATCCATTGCATCCATTTGAATGCATTGCATCCATTTGAATCAATTGCATCCATTGCATCCATGTGATTCAAATACATCCATTGCATCCATTGCATCCATTTGTATCCATTGTATCCATTTGAATCCATTGCATCCATTTGAATCAATTGCATCAATTGCATCCATTTGAATCATTTGCATCCATTGCATCCATTGCATCCATTGCAGCCATTGCATCCATTGCATCCATTTCAATCAATTGCATCCATTTCATCCATTGCATCCATTTGTATCCATTGCAACCTTTGCATCCAGTGCATCCATTTGAATTAAAAACATCCATTGCATCCATTGCAGCTATTTGTATTCATTGCATCCATTTGAATCAAGTGCATCCATTGCATCCATTTGAATCAATTGCATCCATTGCAGTCATTGTATCCATTGCATCCATTTGAATCAATTGCATCCATTGCATCCATTGCATCCATTGAATCCATTTGTATCCATTGCATCCATTGCATCCATTTGAATCAATTGCATCCATTTCATTGATTTGTATCAATTGCATCCATTTGAATCAATTGCATTCATTGCATCCATTTGTATCCATTGCATCCATTGCATCCATTGCTTCCATTTGAATCCATTGCATACATTTGAATCAAAT
This sequence comes from Epinotia brunnichana, assembly GCA_963854355.1. NCBI lineage: Eukaryota > Metazoa > Arthropoda > Insecta > Lepidoptera > Tortricidae > Epinotia > Epinotia brunnichana. The sequence continues at coordinate 135,715 of OY977946.1, forward strand.
ACATCCATTGCATCGATTGCATCCATTGCATCCATTTGAATCAAATACATCCATTGCATCCATTGCGTCCATTGCATCCATTGCAGCCATTGCAGCCATTGTATCCATTGCATCCATTTGAATCAATTGCATCCATTGCATCCGTTTGTATTCATTGCATCCATTGCATCCATTTGTATCAATTGCATCCATTTGAATCAATTGCATCCATTGCATCCATTTGTATCCATTGCATCCATTGCATCCATTGCTTCCATTTGAATCCATTGCATCTATTTGTATCCATTGCATTTGTATCTATTGCATCCATTTAAATCATTTGCATCCATTGCATCTATTTGAATCCATTGCATCCATTTGAATCAATTGCATCCATTGCATTCATTGCATCCATTGGTATCCATTGCATCCATTGCATCCATTGCATCCATTGCATCCATTGCATCCATTACATCCATTGCAGCCATTGCATCCATTGCATCTATTTGTATCCATTGCATCCATTGCTTCCATTTGAATCAATTGCATCCTATGCATCCATTACATCCATTGCAGCCATCCATTGCATCCATTTGAATCAAATACATCCATTGCATCCATTGCATCCATTTGTACCCATTGCATCCATTTGAATCTATTGCATCCATTTGTATCCATTGCTTCCATTGCATCCATTGCATCCATTTGAATCAAATACATCTATTGCATCCATTGCATCCATTTGCATCCATTGCATCCATTGCCTCCATTTGTATCCATTGCATCCTTTGCATCCAGTGCATCCATTTGAATCAAAAACATCCATTGCATCTATTGCATCCATTTGAATCAATTGCATCCATTGCAGCCATTGTTTCCATTGCATGCATTTGAATCAATTGCATCCATTGCATCCATTGCATCCATTGAATCCATTTGTATCCATTGCATCCATTGCATCCATTTGAATCAAATACATCCATTGCATCCATTGCATACATTGCAGCCATTGCAGCCATTGTATCCATTGCATCCATTGCATCTATTTGTATCCATTGCATCCATTGCATCCATTTGTATTTATTGCATCCATTGCATCCATTTGTATCCATTGCATCCATTTGAATCAATTGCATTTATTTCATTGATTTGTATCAATTGCATCCATTTAATCAATTGCATCCATTGCTTCAATTTGAATCCATTGCATCCATTGCTTCAATTTGAATCCATTGCATCTATTTGTATCCATTGCTTCCATTGCATCCATTGCATCCATTGCATCCATTTGTATCCATTGCATCCATTTGAATCAATTGCATCCATTGCATCCATTTGAATCATTTGCATCCATTGCATCCATTGCATCCATTTGAATAAATTGCATCCATTGCATCCATTTGAATCATTTGCATCCATTGCATCCATTGCATCTATTGCATCCATTGCAGCCATTGCATCCATTGCATCCATTTGAATCAAATACATCCATTGCATCCATTTGTATTTATTGCATCAATCTCAATCAATTGTATCCGTTGCATCGATTTGAATCATTTGCATCCATTGCATCCATTGCATCCATTTGAATCAATTGCATCCATTGCATCCATTTGAATCATTTGCATCCATTGCATCCATTGCATCCATTTGAATCAAATACATCCATTGCATCCATTGCATCCATTTGTATCCATTGCATCTATTTGAATCAAATACATTCATTGCATCCATTGCATCCATTTGTATCAATTGCATCCATTTGAATCAATGGCATCTAATGCATCCATTTGAATCATTTGCATCCATTGCATCCATTTGAATCCATTGCATCCATTTGAATCAATTGCATCCATTGCATTCATTGCATCCATTTGTATCCATTGCATCCATTGCATCCATTGTATCCATTGCATCCATTGCATCCATTGCATCCATTGCATATATTGCAGCCATTGCATCCATTGCATCTATTTGTATCCAATGCATCCATTTGAATCAATTGCATCCATTGCATCCATTTGAATCCATTGCATCCATTTGAATTAATTGCATCCATTGCATTCATTGCATCCATTTGTATCCATTTCATCCATTGCTTCCATTTGGATCAATTGCATCCTATGCATCCATTACATCCATTGCAGCCATCCATTGCATCCATTTGAATCAAATACATCCATTGCATCCATATGTATCCATTGCATCCAATGCATTGATTTGTATCCATTGCATCCAATGCATCCATTGCATCCATTGCATCCATTTGAATCTATTGCATCCATTTGTATCCATTGCTTCCATTGCATCCATTGCATCTATTTGATTCAAATACATCCATTGCATCCATTGCATCCATTTGCATCCATTGCATCCATTGCATCCATTGCATCCATATGCATCCATTGCATCCATTGCAGCCATTGCATCCATTGCATCCATTTGAATCAAATACATCCATTGCATCCATTTGTATCCATTGCATCCATTTGAATCAATTGCATCCATTGCATCCATTGCATCCATTTTTATCCATTGCATCCATTTTAATGCAATGCATCCATCCATTGCATCCATTTGTATCCATTTCATCCATTGCAGCCATTGCATCCATTGCATCGATTTGAATCCATTGCATCCATTTGAATCAATTGCATCCATTGCATTCATTGCATCCATTGGTATCCATTGCATCCATTGCATCCATTGCATCCATTGCATCCATTGCATCCATTGCAGCCATTGCATCCATTGCATCTATTTGTATCCATTGCATCCATTTGAATCAATTGCATCCATTGCATCCATTTGAATCCATTGCATCCATTTGAATCAATGCATCCATTGCATCCATTGCATCTATTTGAATCTATTGCATCCGTTTGTATCCATTGCTTCCATTGCATCCATTGCATCTATTTGATTCAAATACATCCATTGCATCCATTGCATCCATTTGCATCCATTGCATCCATTGCATCAATTGCATCCATTTGCATCCATTGCATCCATTGCAGCCATTGCATCCATTGCATCCATTTAAATCAAATACATCCATTGCATCCATTTGAATCAATTGCATCCATTGCATCCATTGCATCCATTGCATCCATTGCATCCATTTTTATCCATTGCATCCATTTAAATGCAATGCATCCATCCATTGCATCCATTGCATCCATTTGTATCCATTGCATCCATTGCAGCCATTGCATCCATTGCATCGATTTGAATCAAATACATCCATTGCATCCATTTGTATCTATTGCATCCATTTGAATCAATTGCATCCATTGCATCCATTTAAATCATTTGCATCCATTGCATCCATTTGAATCATTTGCATCCATTGCATCCATTGCATCCATTTGAATCAATTGCATCCATTGCATCCATTTGAATCATTTGCATCCATTGCATCCATTGCATCCATTTGAATCAAATACATCCATTGCATCCATTGCATCCATTTGTATCCATTGCATCTATTTGAATCAAATACATTCATTGCATCCATTGCATCCATTTGTATCAATTGCATCCATTTGAATCAATGGCATCTAATGCATCCATTTGAATCATTTGCATCCATTGCATCTATTTGAATCCATTGCATCCATTTGAATCAATTGCATCCATTGCATTCATTGCATCCATTTGTATCCATTGCATCCATTGCATCCATTGTATCCATTGCATCCATTGCATCCATTGCATCCATTGCATATATTGCAGCCATTGCATCCATTGCATCTATTTGTATCCAATGCATCCATTTGAATCAATTGCATCCATTGCATCCATTTGAATCCATTGCATCAATTTGAATCAATTGCATCCATTGCATTCATTGCATCCATTTGTATCCATTTCATCCATTGCTTCCATTTGGATCAATTGCATCCTATGCATCCATTACATCCATTGCAGCCATCCATTGCATCCATTTGAATCAAATACATCCATTGCATCCATATGTATCCATTGCATCCAATGCATTGATTTGTATCCATTGCATCCAATGCATCCATTGCATCCATTGCATCCATTTGAATCTATTGCATCCATTTGTATCCATTGCTTCCATTGCATCCATTGCATCTATTTGATTCAAATACATCCATTGCATCCATTGCATCCATTTGCATCCATTGCATCCATTGCATCCATTGCATCCATATGCATCCATTGCATCCATTGCAGCCATTGCATCCATTGCATCCATTTGAATCAAATACATCCATTGCATCCATTTGTATCCATTGCATCCATTTGAATCAATTGCATCCATTGCATCCATTGCATCCATTTTTATCCATTGCATCCATTTTAATGCAATGCATCCATCCATTGCATCCATTTGTATCCATTTCATCCATTGCAGCCATTGCATCCATTGCATCGATTTGAATCCATTGCATCCATTTGAATCAATTGCATCCATTGCATTCATTGCATCCATTGGTATCCATTGCATCCATTGCATCCATTGCATCCATTGCATCCATTGCATCCATTGCAGCCATTGCATCCATTGCATCTATTTGTATCCATTGCATCCATTTGAATCAATTGCATCCATTGCATCCATTTGAATCCATTGCATCCATTTGAATCAATGCATCCATTGCATCCATTGCATCCATTTGAATCTATTGCATCCGTTTGTATCCATTGCTTCCATTGCATCCATTGCATCTATTTGATTCAAATACATCCATTGCATCCATTGCATCCATTTGCATCCATTGCATCCATTGCATCAATTGCATCCATTTGCATCCATTGCATCCATTGCAGCCATTGCATCCATTGCATCCATTTAAATCAAATACATCCATTGCATCCATTTGAATCAATTGCATCCATTGCATCCATTGCATCCATTGCATCCATTGCATCCATTTTTATCCATTGCATCCATTTAAATGCAATGCATCCATCCATTGCATCCATTGCATCCATTTGTATCCATTGCATCCATTGCAGCCATTGCATCCATTGCATCGATTTGAATCAAATACATCCATTGCATCCATTTGTATCTATTGCATCCATTTGAATCAATTGCATCCATTGCATCCATTTAAATCATTTGCATCCATTGCATCCATTTGAATCCATTGCATCCATTTGAATCAATTGCATCCATTGCATTTATTGCATCCATTGGTATCCATTGCATCCATTGCATCCATTGCATCCATTGCATCCATTGCATCCATTGCATCCATTTGAATCAATTGCATCCATTGCATCCATTTGAATCAATTGCATCCATTTGAATCAATTGCATCCATTGCATTCATTGCATCCATTTGTATCCATTGCATCCATTGCATCTATTGTATCCATTGCATCCATTTAAATCAATTGCATCCATTGCATCCATTTGAATCCATTGCATCCGTTTGAAACCATTGCATCCATTGCATTCATTGCATCCATTTGTATCCATTTCATCCATTGCTTCCATTTGAATCAAATACATCCATTGTATCCATTGCATCCATTTGTACCCATTGCATCCATGGCATTGATTTGTATCCATTGCATCTATTACATCCATTGCATCCATTGCATCCATCTAAATCTATTGCATCCATTTGTATCCATTGCTTCCATTGCATCCATTGCATCTATTTGAATCAAATACATCTATTGCATCCATTGCATCCATTTGCATCCATTGCATCCATTGCCTCCATTTGTAACCATCGCATCCTTTGCATCCAGTGCATCCATTTGAATCAAAAACATCCATTGCATCCATTGCATCCATTTGTATTCATTGCATCCATTTGAATCAATTGCATCTATTGCATCCATTTGAATCAATTGCATCCATTGCAGCCATTGTTTCCATTGCATGCATTTGAATCAATTGCATCCATTGCATCCATTGCATCCATTAAATCCATTTGTATCCATTGCATCCATTGCATCCATTTGAATCAAATACATCCATTGCATCCATTGCATCCATTGCATACATTGCAGCCATTGCAGCCATTGTATCCATTGCATCCATTTGAATCAATTGCATCCATTGCATCCATTTGCATCCATTGCATCCATTTGTATCCATTGCATCCATTTGAATCAATTGCATCCATTTCGTTGATTTGTATCAATTGCATCCATTTGAATCAATTGCATCCATTGCATCCATTTGTATTCATTGCATCCATTTGAATCAATTGCATCCATTGCATCCATTTGAATCAGTTGCATCCATTGCAGCCATTGTATCCATGATAATTTTGAATCAATTGCATCCATTTGAATCAAATGCATCCATTGCATCTATTTGAATCAATTGCATCCATTGCATCCATTTGAATCCATTGCATCCATTTGCATCCATTGCATCCATTTGAATAAATTGCATCCATTGCATCTATTTGAATCATTTGCATCCATTGCATCCATTGCATCCATTGCATTCATTGCATCCATTGCATCCATTGCAGCCATTGCATCCATTGCATCCATTTGTATCCATTGCATCCATTTGAATAAATTGCATCCATTGCATCTATTTGAATCATTTGCATCCATTGCATCCATTGCATCCATTGCATTCATTGCATCCATTGCATCCATTGCAGCCATTGCATCCATTGCATCCATTTGTATCCATTGCATCCATTTGAATCAATAGCATCCATTGCATCCATTTGAATCCATTGCATCCATTTGAATCAATTGCATCCATTGCATCCATGTGATTCAAATACATCCATTGCATCCATTGCATCCATTTGTATCCATTGTATCCATTTGAATCCATTGCATCCATTTCAATCAATTGCATCCATTCCATCCATTGCATACATTTGTATCTGTCACCGTTAGATTGTGAACACCGTCAGTTTATAATCTTACCCGTTATATTATAAACTGACGGAATATTGTGAACTGCCTAAACCGTTCACAATTTAACGCAATATTTTTCGTTAGTTTATAAACTTTCAATGTCGAATCGTCAAATTGTGAACTGAGATCAAATCGGCTTGCTACGGAACGTACACAAAGACTAGGTAGGTTAGGTTAGTTAGGTTTCTTCAGTTGCCCGAAGGGCAAAGCGCCCAGAAATAGGAGCCCCGCGCAGCGGGACTCCGTCGACACTGCTGGACGACGGAATAAATAGAAAAAAATGTCTGAATAACAAAAAAAAAACAATCATGTTCTGACGTAAGTAGAAACTGATGTAAGTGGAATAATTCGCTCAACCAAATAGCGCACAGGTTGCGTTCCGAATCAGGAAAATTGGATTCAGTTCACAATTTGACGATATGACATTGTTAGTTTATAAAGTAACGAAAATGAATGCGTAAAATTATGAATTATTTTGGCGGTTCACAATGTTCCGTCAGTTTACAATATAACGGGTAAGATTATAAACTGACGGTTTTCACAATCTAACGGTGACATATCCATTGCAACCTTTGCATCCAGTGCATCCATTTGAATTAAAAACATCCATTGCATCAATTTGTATTCATTGCATCCATTTGAATCAATTGCATCCATTGCATTCATTTTAATCAATTGCATCCATTGCAGCCATTGTATCCATGATAATTTTGAATCAATTGCATCCATTTGAATCAAATGCATCCATTGCAGCCATTTGAATCAAATACATCCATTGCATCTATTTGTATCCATTGCATCAATCTCAATCAATTGTATCCGTTGCATCGATTTGAATCATTTGCATCCATTGCATCCATTGCATCCATTTGAATCAATTGCATCCATTGCATCCATTTGAATCATTTGCATCCATTGCATCCATTTGAATCAAATACATCCATTGCATCCATTGCATCCATTTGTATCCATTGCATCTATTTGAATCAAATACATTCATTGCATCCATTGCATCCATTTGTATCAATTGCATCCATTTGAATCAATGGCATCTATTGCATCCATTTGAATCATTTGCATCCATTGCATCCATTTGAATCCATTGCATCCATTTGAATCAATTGCATTCATTGCTTTCATTGCATCCATTTGTATCCATTGCATCCATTGCATCCATTGTATCCATTGCATCCATTGCATCCATTGCATCCATTGCATATATTGCAGCCATTGCATCCATTGCATCTATTTGTATCCATTGCATCCATTTGAATCAATTGCATCCATTGCATCCATTTGAATCCATTGCATCCATTTGAATTAATTGCATCCATTGCATTCATTGCATCCATTTGTATCCATTTCATCCATTGCTTCCATTTGGATCAATTGCATCCTATGCATCCATTACATCCATTGCAGCCATCCATTGCATCCATTTGAATCAAATACATCCATTGCATCCATTTGTATCCATTGTATCCAATGCATTGATTTGTATCCATTGCATCCAATGCATCCATTGCATCCATTTGAATCTATTGCATCCATTTGTATCCATTGCTTCCATTGCATCCATTGGATCTATTTGATTTAAATACATCCATTGCATCCATTGCATCCATTTGCATCCATTGCATCCATTGCCTCCATTGCATCCATTTGCATCCATTGCATCCATTGCAGCCATTGCATCCATTGCATCCATTTGTATCCATTGCATCCATTTGAATCAATTGCATTTATTTCATTGATTTGTATCAATTGCATCCATTTGAATCAATTGCATCCATTGCATCCATTTGTATCCATTGCATCCATTGCATTCATTGTTTCAATTTGTATCCATTTCATCCATTGCTTCCATTTGAATCAATTGCATCCTATGCATCTATTACATCCATTGCAGCCATCCATTGCATCCATTTGAATCAAATACATCCATTGCATCCATTTGTACCCATTGCATCCATGGCATTGATTTGTATCCATTGCATCTATTACATCCATTGCATCCATTGCATCCATTGCATCCATTTGAATCTATTGCATCCATTTGTATCCATTGCTTCCATTGCATCCATTGCATCCATTTGAATCAAATACATCTATTGCATCCATTGCATCCATTTGCATCCATTGCATCCATTGCCTCCATTTGTATCCATTGCATCCTTTGCATCCAGTGCATCCATTTGAATCAAAAACATCCATTGCATCTATTGCATCCATTTGAATCAATTGCATCCATTGCAGCCATTGTTTCCATTGCATGCATTTGAATCAATTGCATCCATTGCATCCATTGCATCCATTGAATCCATTTGTATCCATTGCATCCATTGCATCCATTTGAAACAAATACATCCATTGCATCCATTGCATCTATTGCATACATTGCAGCCATTGCAGCCATTGTATCCATTGCATCCATTTGAATCATTTGCATACATTGCATCCATTGCATCCATTTGAATCAAATACATCCATTGCATCCATTGCATCCATTTGTATCCATTGCATCTATTTGAATCAAATACATTCATTGCATCCGTTGCATCCATTTGTATCAATTGCATCCATTTGAATCAATGGCATCTATTGCATCCATTTGAATCATTTGCATCCATTGCATCCATTTGAATCCATTGCATCCATTTGAATCAATTGCATCCATTGCATTCATTGCATCCATTTGTATCCATTGCATCCATTACATCCATTGTATCCATTGCATCCATTGCATCCATTGCATATATTGCAGCCATTGCATCCATTGCATCTTTTTGTATCCTATGCATCCATTTGAATCAATTGCATCCATTTGAATCCATTGCATCCATTTGAATCAAATACATCTATTGCATCCATTGCATCCATTTGTATCCATTTCATCCATTGCTTCCATTTGGATCAATTGCATCCTATGCATCCATTACATCCATTGCAGCCATCCATTGCATCCATTTGAATCAAATACATCCATTGCATCCATTTGTATCCATTGCATCCAATGCATTGATTTGTATCCATTGCATCCAATGCATCCATTGCATCCATTGCATCCATTTGAATCTATTGCATCCATTTGTATCCATTGCTTCCATTGCATCCATTGCATCTATTTGATTCAAATACATTCATTGCATCCATTGCATCCATTTGCATCCATTGCATCCATTGCATCCATTGCATCCATTGCATCCATTTGCATCCATTGCATCCATTGCAGCCATTGCATCCATTGCATCCATTTAAATCAAATACATCCATTGCATCCATTTGTATCCATTGCATCCATTTGAATCAATTGCATCCATTGCATCCATTTAAATCATTTGCATCCATTGCATCCATTTGAATCCATTGCATCCATTTGAATCAATTGCATCCATTGCATTCATTGCATCCATTGGTATCCATTGCATCCATTGCATCCATTGCATCCATTGCATCTATTGCAGCCATTGCATCTATTTGTATCCATTGCATCCATTTGAATCAATTGCATCCATTGCATCCATTTGAATCCATTGCATCCATTTGAATCAATTGCATCCATTGCATTCATTGCATCCATTTGTATCCATTGCATTCATTGCATCTATTGTATCCATTGCATCCATTTAAATCAATTGCGTCCATTGCATCCATTTAAATCCATTGCATCCGTTTGAAACAATTGCATCCATTGCATTCATTGCATCCATTTGTATCCATTTCATCCATTGCTTCCATTTGAATCAATTGCAGCCATCCATTGCATCCATTTGAATCAAATACATCCATTGCATCCATTGCATCCATTTGTACCCATTGCATCCATGGCATTGATTTGTATCCATTGCATCTATTATATCCATTGCATCCATTGCATCCATTTAAATCTATTGCATCCATTTGTATCCATTGCTTCCATTGCATCCATTGCATGCATTTGAATCAAATACATCTATTGCATCCATTGCATCCATTTGCATCCATTGCATCCATTGCCTCTATTTGTATCCATTGCATCCTTTGCATCCAGTGCATCCATTTGAATCAAAAACATCCATTGCATCCATTGCATCCATTTGTATTCATTGCATCCATTTGAATCAATTGCATCTATTGCATCCATTTGAATCAATTGCATCCATTGCAGCCATTGTTTCCATTGCATGCATTTGAATCAATTGCATCCATTGCATCCATTGCATCCATTGAATCCATTTGTATCCATTGCATCCATTGCATCCATTTGAATCAAATACATCCATTGCATCCATTGCATACATTGCAGCCATTGCAGCCATTGTATCCATTGCATCCATTTGAATCAATTGCATCCATTGCATTCATTGCATCCATTTGTATCCACTGCATCCATTGCATCTATTGTATCCATTGCATCTATTTAAATCAATTGCATCCATTGCATCCATTTAAATCCATTGCATCCGTTCGAAACAATTCCATCCATTGCATTCATTGCATCCATTTGTATCTATTTCATCCATTGCTTCCATTTGAATCAATTGCATCCTATGCATCCATTACATCCATTGCAGCCATCCATTGCATCCATTTGAATCAAATACATCCATTGCATCCATTGCATCCATTTGCATCCATTGCATCCATTGCCTCCATTTGTATCCATTGCATCCTTTGCATCCAGTGCATCCATTTGAATCAAAAACATCCATTGCATCTATTGCATCCATTTGAATCAATTGCATCCATTGCAGCCATTGTTTCCATTGCATGCATTTGAATCAATTGCATCCATTGCATCCATTGAATCCATTTGTATCCATTGCATCCATTGCATCCATTTGAATCAAATACATCCATTGCATCCATTGCATACATTGCAGCCATTGCAGCCATTGTATCCATTGCATCCATTTGAATCATTTGCATCCATTGCATCCATTGCATCCATTTGAATCAAATACATCCATTGCATCCATTGCATCCATTGCATCCATTGCAGCCATTGCAGCCATTGTATCCATTGCATCCATTTTAGATTTAGATTTAGATTTATTTATTTCGAGATAAAAATTACAATATAGGTTTGCATACAATGTCAAAATTATAAGAATCCTTATCACGATCGTCAATAATAAGAAATAAAATTTAAAAATATTCAAAATATAAATACACAAAGTGGAAATCGTAGCTCCAATTACGGATTGTCATTTAAAAACTAATAGACACATACTATTAAACAAATAAACAATGTCAATTTATGCATTAGATACGATACATTTGAATCAAATGCATCCATTGCATCCATTTGTATTCATTGCATCCATTGCATCCATTTGTATCCATTGCATCCATTTGAATCAATTGCATTTATTTCATTGATTTGTATCAATTGCATCCATTTGAATCAATTGCATCCATTGCTTCAATTTGAATCCATTGCATCCATTGCTTCAATTTGAATCCATTGCATCTATTTGTATCCATTGCTTCCATTGCATCCATTGCATCCATTGCATCCATTTGTATCCATTGCATCCATTTGAATCAATTGCATCCATTGCATCCATTTGAATCATTTGCATCCATTGCATCCATTGCATCCATTTGAATTAATTGCATCCATTGCATCCATTTGAATCATTTGCATCCATTGCATCCATTGCATCCATTGCATCCATTGCAGCCATTGCATCCATTGCATCCATTTGAATCAAATACATCCATTGCATCCATTTGTATTTATTGCATCAATCTCAATCAATTGTATCCGTTGCATCGATTTGAATCATTTGCATCCATTGCATCCATTTGAATCAATTGCATCCATTGCATCCATTTGAATCATTTGCATCCATTGCATCTATTGCATCCATTTGAATCAAATACATCCATTGCATCCATTGCATCCATTTGTATCCATTGCATCTATTTGAATCAAATACATTCATTGCATCCATTGCATCCATTTGTATCAATTGCATCCATTTGAATCAATGGCATCTATTGCATCCATTTGAATCATTTGCATCCATTGCATCCATTTGAATCCATTGCATCCATTTGAATCAATTGCATCCATTGCATTCATTGCATCCATTTGTATCCATTTCATCCATTGCTTCCATTTGGATCAATTGCATCCTATGCATCCATTACATCCATTGCAGCCATCCATTGCATCCATTTGAATCAAATACATCCATTGCATCCATATGTATCCATTGCATCCAATGCATTGATTTGTATCCATTGCAACCAATGCATCCATTGCATCTATTTGATTCAAATACATCCATTGCATCCATTGCATCCATTTGCATCCATTGCATCCATTACATCCATTGCATCCATTTGCATCCATTGCATCCATTGCAGCCATTGCATCTATTGCATCCATTTGAATCAAATACATCCATTGCATCCATTTGTATCCATTGCATCCATTTGAATCAATTGCATCCATTGCATCCATTGCATCCATTTTTATCCATTGCATCCATTTAAATGCAATGCATCCATCCATTGCATCCATTTGTATCCATTGCATCCATTGCAGCCATTGCATCCATTGCATCGATTTGAATCCATTGCATCCATTTGAATCAATTGCATCCATTGCATTCATTGCATCCATTGGTATCCATTGCATCCATTGCATCCATTGCATCCATTGCATCCATTGCATCCATTTGAATTAAATTATTCCATTGCATCCATTTGTATCCATTGCATCCATTTGAATCAATTGCATCATTGCATCCATTGCATCCATTGCATCCATTTGAATCAAATACATCCATTGCATCCATTTGTATCCATTGCATCCATTTGAATCAATTGCATCCATTGCATCCATTTTTATCCATTGCATCCATTTAAATGCAATGCATCCATCCATTGCATCCATTTGTATCCATTGCATCCATTGCAGCCATTGCATCCATTGCATCGATTTGAATCCATTGCATCCATTTGAATCTATTGCATCCATTTGTATCCATTGCTTCCATTGCATCCATTGCATCTATTTGATTCAAATACATCCATTGAATCCATTGCATCCATTTGAATCTATTGCATCCATTTATATCCATTGCTTCCATTGCATCCATTGCATCTATTTGATTCAAATACATCCATTGCATCCATTGCATCCATTTGCATCCATTGCATCCATTACATCCATTGCATCCATTTGCATCCATTGCATCCATTGCAGCCATTGCATCCATTGCATCCATTTGAATCAAAAACATCCATTGCATCCATTTGTATCCATTGCATCCATTTGTATCCATTGCATCCATTGCAGCCATTGCATCCATTGCATCGATTTGAATCCATTGCATCCATTTGAATCAATTGCATCCATTGCATTCATTGCATCCATTGGTATACATTGCATCCATTGCATCCATTGCATCCATTGCATCCATTGCAGCCATTGCAGCCATTGCATCCATTGCATCTATTTGTATCCATTGCATCCATTTGAATCAATTGCATCCATTGCATCCATTTGAATCCATTGCATCCATTTGAATCAATTGCATCCATTGCATTCATTGCATCCATTTGTATCCATTGCATCCATTGCATCTATTGTATCCATTGCATCCATTTAAATCAATTGCATCTATTGCATCCATTTGAATCCATTGCATCCGTTTGAAACCATTGCATCCATTGCATTCATTGCATCCATTTGTATCCATTTCATCCATTGCTTCCATTTGAATCAATTGCATCCTATGCATCCATTACATCCATTGCAGCCATCCATTGCATCCATTTGAATCAAATACATCCATTGTATCCATTGCATCCATTTGTATTTATTGCATCAATCTCAATCAATTGTATCCGTTGCATCGATTTGAATCATTTGCATCCATTGCATCCATTGCATCCATTTGAATCAATTGCATCCATTGCATCCATTTGAATCATTTGCATCCATTGCATCCATTGCATCCATTTGAATCAAATACATCCATTGCATCCATTGCATCCATTTGTATCCATTGCATCTATTTGAATCAAATACATTCATTGCATCCATTGCATCAATTTGTATCAATTGCATCCATTTGAATCAATGGCATCTATTGCATCCATTTGAATCATTTGCATCCATTGCATCCATTTGAATCCATTGCATCCATTTGAATCAATTGCATCCATTGCATTCATTGCATCCATTTGTATCCATTGCATCTATTGCATCCATTGTATCCATTGCATCCATTGCATCCATTGCATCAATTGCATATATTGCAGCCATTGCATCCATTGCATCTATTTGTATCCAATGCATCCATTTGAATCAATTGCATCCATTGCATCCATTTGAATCCATTGCATCCATTTGAATCAATTGCATCCATTGCATTCATTGCATCCATTTGTATCCATTTCATCCATTGCTTCCATTTGGATCAATTGCATCCTATGCATCCATTACATCCATTGCAGCCATCCATTGCATCCATTTGAATCAAATACATCCATTGCATCCATATGTATCCATTGCATCCAATGCATTGATTTGTATCCATTGCATCCAATGCATCCATTGCATCCATTGCATCCATTTGAATCTATTGCATCCATTTGTATCCATTGCTTCCATTGCATCCATTGCATCTATTTGATTCAAATACATCCATTGCATCCATTTGTATCCATTGCATCCATTTGAATCAATTGCATCCATTGCATCCATTGCATCCATTTTTATCCATTGCATCCATTTAAATGCAATGCATCCATCCATTGCATCCATTTGTATCCATTGCATCCATTGCAGCCATTGCATCCATTGCATCGATTTGAATCCATTGCATCCATTTGAATCAATTGCATCCATTGCATTCATTGCATCCATTGGTATCCATTGCATCCATTGCATCCATTGCATCCATTGCATCCATTGCATCCATTGCAGCCATTGCATCCATTGCATCTATTTGTATCCATTGCATCCATTTGAATCAATTGCATCCATTGCATCCATTTGAATCCATTGCATCCATTTGAATCAATTGCATCCATTGCATTCATTGCATCCATTTGTATCCATTGCATCCATTGCATCTATTGTATCCATTGCATCCATTTAAATCAATTGCATCCATTGCATCCATTTGAATCCATTGCATCCGTTTGAAACCATTGCATCCATTGCATTCATTGCATCCATTTGTATCCATTTCATCCATTGCTTCCATTTGAATCAATTGCATCCTATGCATCCATTACATCCATTGCAGCCATCCATTGCATCCATTTGAATCAAATACATCCATTGCATCCATTGCATCCATTTGTACCCATTGCATCCATGGCATTGATTTGTATCCATTGCATCTATTACATCCATTGCATCCATTGCATCCATTTAAATCTATTGCATCCATTTGTATCCATTGCTTTCATTGCATCCATTGCATCTATTTGAATCAAATACATCTATTGCATCCATTGCATCCATTTGCATCCATTGCATCCATTGCCTCCATTTGTAACCATTGCATCCTTTGCATCCAGTGCATCCATTTGAATCAATAACATCCATTGCATCCATTGCATCCATTTGTATTCATTGCATCCATTTGAATCAATTGCATCTATTGCATCCATTTGAATCAATTGCATCCATTGCAGCCATTGTTTCCATTGCATGCATTTGAATCAATTGCATCCATTGCATCCATTGCATCCATTAAATCCATTTGTATCCATTGCATCCATTGCATCCATTTGAATCAAATACATCCATTGCATCCATTGCATCCATTGCATACATTGCAGCCATTGCAGCCATTGTATCCATTGCATCCATTTGAATCAATTGCATCCATTGCATCCATTTGCATCCATTGCATCCATTTGTATCCATTGCATCCATTTGAATCAATTGCATCCATTTCGTTGATTTGTATCAATTGCATCCATTTGAATCAATTGCATCCATTGCATCCATTTGTATTCATTGCATCCATTTGAATCAATTGCATCCATTGCATCCATTTGAATCAATTGCATCCATTGCAGCCATTGTATCCATGATAATTTTGAATCAATTGCATCCATTTGAATCAAATGCATCCATTGCATCTATTTGAATCAATTGCATCCATTGCATCCATTTGAATCCATTGCATCCATTTGAATCAATTGCATCCATTGCATCCATTTGCATCCATTGCATCCATTTGTATCCATTGCATCCATTTGAATCAATTGCATCCATTTCGTTTATTTGTATCAATTGCATCCATTTGAATCAATTGCATCCATTGCATCCATTTGTATCCATTGCATCCATTGCATCCATTGCTTCCATTTGAATTCATTGGTTCTATTTGTATCCATTGCTTCCATTGCATCCATTGCATACATTTGAATCAAATACATCCATTGCATCCATTGCATCCATTTGTATCCATTGCATCCATTTGAATCAATTGCATCCATTGCATCCATTTGAATCATTTGCATCCATTTGAATCAATTGCATCCATTGCATCCATTTGTATCCATTGCATCCATTGCAGCCATTGCATCCATTGCATCGATTTGAATCAAATACATCCATTGCATCCATTTGTATCTATTGCATCCATTTGAATCAATTGCATCCATTGCATCCATTTAAATCATTTGCATCCATTGCATCTATTTGAATCCATTGCATCCATTTGAATCAATTGCATCCATTGCATTCATTGCATCCATTGCATCCATTTGTATCCATTGCATCCATTTGAATCAATTGCATTTATTTCATTGATTTGTATCAATTGCATCAATTTGAATCAATTGCATCCATTGCATCCATTTGTATCCATTGCATCCATTGCATTCATTGTTTCAATTTGTATCCATTTCATCCATTGCTTCCATTTGAATCAATTGCATCCTATGCATCCATTACATCCATTGCAGCCATCCATTGCATCCATTTGTACCAATTGCATCCATGGCATTGATTTGTATCCATTGCATCTATTACATCCATTGCATCCATTGCATCCATTTGAATCTATTGCATCCATTTGTATCCATTGCTTCCATTGCATCCATTGCATCCATTTGAATCAAATACATCTATTGCATCCATTGCATCCATTTGCATCCATTGCATCCATTTGTATCCATTGCATCCTTTGCATCCAGTGCATCCATTTGAATCAAAAACATCCATTGCATCTATTGCATCCATTTGAATCAATTGCATCCATTGCAGCCATTGTTTCCATTGCATGCATTTGAATCAATTGCATCCATTGCATCCATTGCATCCATTGAATCCATTTGTATCCATTGCATCCATTGCATCCATTTGAATCAAATACATCCATTGCATCCATTGCATCTATTGCATACATTGCAGCCATTGCAGCCATTGTATCCATTGCATCCATTTGAATCATTTGCATACATTGCATCCATTGCATCCATTTGAATCAAATACATCCATTGCATCCATTGCATCCATTTGTATCCATTGCATCTATTTGAATCAAATACATTCATTGCATCCATTGCATCCATTTGTATCAATTGCATCCATTTGAAACTATGGCATCTATTGCATCCATTTGAATCATTTGCATCCATTGCATCCATTTGAATCCATTGCATCCATTTGAATCAATTGCATCCATTGCATTCATTGCATCCATTTGTATCCATTGCATCCATTGCATCCATTGTATCCATTGCATCCATTTCATCCATTGCATATATTGCAGCCATTGCATCCATTGCATCTATTTGTATCCAATGCATCCATTTGAATCAATTGCATCCATTTGAATCCATTGCATCCATTTGAATCAATTGCATCCATTGCATTCATTGCATCCATTTGTATCCATTTCATCCATTGCTTCCATTTGGATCAATTGCATCCTATGCATCCATTACATCCATTGCAGCCATCCATTGCATCCATTTGAATCAAATACATCCATTGCATCCATTTGTATCCATTGCATCCAATGCATTGATTTGTATCCATTGCATCCAATGCATCCATTGCATCCATTGCATCCATTTGAATCTATTGCATCCATTTGTATCCATTGCTTCCATTGCATCCATTGCATCTATTTGCATCCATTGCATCCATTGCAGCTATTGCATCCATTGCATCCATTGCATCCATTTGCATCCATTGCATCCATTGCAGCCATTGCATCCATTGCATCCATTTAAATCAAATACATCCATTGCATCTATTTGTATCCATTGCATCCATTTGAATCAATTGCATCCATTGCATCCATTTTTATCCATTGCATCCATTTTAATGCAATGCATCCATCCATTGCATCCATTTGTATCCATTGCATCTATTTGAATCAAATACATTCATTGCATCCATTGCATCCATTTGTATCAATTGCATCCATTTGAATCAATGGCATCTATTGCATCCATTTGAATCATTTGCATCCATTGCATCCATTTGAATCCATTGCATCCATTTGAATCAATTGCATCCATTGCATTCATTGCATCCATTTGTATCCATTGCATCCATTGCATCCATTGTATCCATTGCATCCATTTCATCCATTGCATATATTGCAGCCATTGCATCCATTGCATCTATTTGTATCCAATGCATCCATTTGAATCAATTGCATCCATTTGAATCCATTGCATCCATTTGAATCAATTGCATCCATTGCATTCATTGCATCCATTTGTATCCATTTCATCCATTGCTTCCATTTGGATCAATTGCATCCTATGCATCCATTACATCTATTGCAGCCATCCATTGCATCCATTTGAATCAAATACATCCATTGCATCCATTTGTATCCATTGCATCCAATGCATTGATTTGTATCCATTGCATCCAATGCATCCATTGCATCCATTGCATCCAGTTGAATCTATTGCATCCATTTGCATCCATTGCATCCATTGCAGCCATTGCATCCATTGCATCCATTTAAATCAAATACATCCATTGCATCCATTTGTATCCATTGCATCCATTTGAATCAATTGCATCCATTGCATCCATTGCATCCATTTTTATCCATTGCATCCATTTTAATGCAATGCATCCATCCATTGCATCCATTTGTATCCATTGCATCCATTGCAGCCATTGCATCCATTGCATCGATTTGAATCAAATACATCCATTGCATCCATTTGTATCTATTGCATCCATTTGAATCAATTGCATCCATTGCATCCATTTAAATCATTTGCATCCATTGCATCCATTTGAATCCATTGCATCCATTTGAATCAATTGCATCCATTGCATTCATTGCATCCATTGGTATCCATTGCATCCATTGCATCCATTGCATCCATTGCATCCATTGCAGCCATTGCATCCATTGCATCTATTTGTATCCATTGCATCCATTTGAATCAATTGCATCCATTGCATCCATTTGAATCCATTGCATCCATTTGAATCAATTGCATCCATTGCATTCATTGCATCCATTTGTATCCATTGCATCCATTGCATCTATTGTATCCATTGCATCCATTTAAATCAATTGCGTCCATTGCATCCATTTAAATCCATTGCATCCGTTTGAAACAATTGCATCCATTGCATTCATTGCATCCATTTGTATCCATTGCATCCATTGCATCCATTTGCATCCATTGCATCCATTGCAGCCATTGCATCCACTGCATCCATTTGTATCCATTGCATCCATTTGAATCAATTGCATCCATTGCATCCATTGCATCCATTTTTATCCATTGCATCCATTTTAATGCAATGCATCCATCCATTGCATCCATTTGTATCCATTGCATCCATTGCAGCCATTGCATCCATTGCATCGATTTGAATCAAATACATCCATTGCATCCATTGCATCCATTTGCATCCATTGCATCCATTGCATCCATTGCATCCATTTGCATCCATTGCATCCATTGCAGCCATTGCATCCATTGCATCCATTTAAATCAAATACATCCATTGCATCCATTTGTATCCATTGCATCCATTTGAATCAATTGCATCCATTGCATCCATTGCATCCATTTTTATCCATTGCATCCATTTTAATGCAATGCATCCATCCATTGCATCCATTTGTATCCATTGCATCCATTGCAGCCATTGCATCCATTGCATCCATTGCATCGATTTGAATCAAATACATCCATTGCATCCATTTGTATCTATTGCATCCATTTGAATCAATTGCATCCATTGCATCCATTTAAATCATTTGCATCCATTGCATCCATTTGAATCCATTGCATCCATTTGAATCAATTGCATCCATTGCATTCATTGCATCCATTGGTATCCATTGCATCCATTGCATCCATTGCATCCATTGCATCCATTGCAGCCATTGCATCCATTGCATCTATTTGTATCCATTGCATCCATTTGAATCAATTGCATCCATTGCATCCATTTGAATCCATTGCATCCATTTGAATCAATTGCATCCATTGCATTCATTGCATCCATTTGTATCCATTGCATCCATTGCATCTATTGTATCCATTGCATCCATTTAAATCAATTGCGTCCATTGCATCCATTTAAATCCATTGCATCCGTTTGAAACAATTGCATCCATTGCATTCATTGCATCCATTTGTATCCATTTCATCCATTGCTTCCATTTGAATCAATTGCATCCTATGCATCCATTACATCCTTTGCAGCCATCCATTGCATCCATTTGAATCAAATACATCCATTGCATCCATTGCATCCATTTGTACCCATTGCATCCATGGCATTGATTTGTATCCATTGCATCTATTACATCCATTGCATCCATTGCATCCATTTAAATCTATTGCATCCATTTGTATCCATTGCTTCCATTGCATCCATTGCATGCATTTGAATCAAATACATCTATTGCATCCATTGCATCCATTTGCATCCATTGCCTCCATTTGTATCCATTGCATCCTTTGCATCCAGTGCATCCATTTGAATCAAAAACATCCATTGCATCCATTGCATCCATTTGTATTCATTGCATCCATTTGAATCAATTGCATCTATTGCATCCATTTGAATCAATTGCATCCATTGCAGCCATTGTTTCCATTGCATGCATTTGAATCAATTGCATCCATTGCATCCATTGCATCCATTGAATCCATTTGTATCCATTGCATCCATTGCATCCATTTGAATCAAATACATCCATTGCATCCATTGCATCCATTGCATACATTGCAGCCATTGCAGCCATTGTATCCATTGCATCCATTTGAATCAATTGCATCCATTGAGTTCATTGCATCCATTTGTATCCATTGCATCCATTGCATCTATTGTATCCATTGCATCCATTTAAATCAATTGCATCCATTGCATCCATTTAAATCCATTGCATCCGTTTGAAACAATTGCATCCATTGCATTCATTGCATCCATTTGTATCCATTTCATCCATTGCTTCCATTAGAATCAATTGCATCCTATGCATCCATTACATCCATTGCAGCCATCCATTGCATCCATTTGAATCAAATACATCCATTGCATCCATTGCATCCATTTGTACCCATTGCATCCATGGCATTGATTTGTATCCATTGCATCTATTACATCCATTGCATCCATTGCATCCATTTAAATCTATTGCATCCATTTGTATCCATTGCTTCCATTGCATCCATTGCATCCATTTGAATCAAATACACCTATTGCATCCATTGCATCCATTTGCATCCATTGCATCCATTGCCTCCATTTGTATCCATTGCATCCTTTGCATCCAGTGCATCCATTTGAATCAAAAACATCCATTGCATCCATTGCATCCATTTGTATTCATTGCATCCATTTGAATCAATTGCATCTATTGAATCCATTTGAATCAATTGCATCCATTGCAGCCATTGTTTCCATTGCATGCATTTGAATCAATTGCATCCATTGCATCCATTGCATCCATTGAATCCATTTGTATCCATTGCATCCATTGCATCCATTTGAATCAAATACATCCATTGCATCCATTGCATCCATTGCATACATTGCAGCCATTGCAGCCATTTAAATCTATTGCATCCATTTGTATCCATTGCTTCCATTGCATCCATTGCATCCATTTGAATCAAATACATCTATTGCATCCATTGCATCCATTTGCATCCATTGCATCCATTGCCTCCATTTGTATCCATTGCATCCTTTGCATCCAGTGCATCCATTTGAATCAAAAACATCCATTGCATCCATTGCATCCATTTGTATTCATTGCATCTATTTGAATCAATTGCATCTATTGCATCCATTTGAATCAATTGCATCCATTGCATCCATTTGTATTCATTGCATTTATTTAAATCAAATACATCTATTGCATCCATTTGTATCTATTGCATTTATTTGTATCAATTGCATCAATTGCATCCAGTGCATCCATTTGAATCAAATACATTGCATCCAATGAATCATTTGCATCAATGCATCCATTGCATCCATTGCATCCATTGCATCCATTTGAATCCATTGCATCCATTTAAATCAATTGCATCCATTGCATCCATTTGAATCCATTGCATCCATTTGAATCAATTGCATCCATTGCATTCATTGCATCCATTTGTATCCATTTCATCCAATGCTTCCATTTGAATCAATTGCATCCTCTGCATCCATTACATCTATTGCAGCCATCCATTGCATCCATTTGAATCAAATACATCCATTGCATCCATTTGAATCATTTGCATCCATTGCATCCATTGCATCCATTGCATCCATTGCAGCCATTGCATCCATTGCATCCATTTGTATCCATTGCATCCATTTGAATCAATTGCATCCATCGCATCCATTTGAATCAATAGCATCCATTGCATCCATTTGAATGCATTGCATCCATTTGAATCAATTGCATCCATTGCATCCATGTGATTCAAATACATTCATTGCATCCATTGCATCCATTTGTATCCATTGTATCCATTTGAATCCACTGCATCCATTTGAATCAATTGCATCAATTGCATCCATTTGAATCATTTGCATCCATTGCATCCATTGCATCCATTGCAGCCATTGCATCCATTGCATCCATTTCAATCAATTAAATCCATTCCATCCATTGCATCCATTTGTATCCATTGCAACCTTTGCATCCAGTGCATCCATTTGAATTAAAAACATCCATTGCATCCATTGCATCCATTTGTATTCATTGCATCCATTTGAATCAAGTGCATCCATTGCATCCATTTGAATCAATTGCATCCATTGCAGCCATTGTATCCATTGCATTCATTTGAATCAATTGCATCCATTGCATCCATTGCATCCATTGAATCCATTTGTATCCATTGCATCCATTGCATCCATTGCATCCATTTTAATCAAATACATCCATTGCATCCATTGCATCCATTGCATCCATTGCATCCATTGCAGCCATTGCAGCCATTGTATCCATTGCATCCATTTGAATCAATTGCAACCATTGTATCTGTTGTATCTTCAATTAAACACGTAAATTAATTAATTACGTTTATTTAACATAAGCACTATACAAAAGGTTCGGCCATTTTAAACGCCGGTGAGTGAGAGAGCCGGAAATACAGGTGCGAGTGAGATGGAGATAATTGAGCTACATTCGAATACCACACTCTCGACCGCCTAAATTCTCGCCGCCTGTTTTTCCTTTCCTTATTACAAACTGTGGCTATTAAAAAACTAAACTATACTTATGCCTTGGGATACAACTTACAGCCTTATTAAATAGCTTAAAAATAATAACTAGATCACTCTCAATTAAGTTTTACTCTTGGCGTCGCACATCTGTGCACATTATTATATAATGTCCTACGAATAATAGTCAATTGATACATGTACAGTGTAACAAACATTAAGTCTTACCCTGACTGCTAAGTAATATTTATTCTAACAAACTACTACCACACTTTAATAACTGATTCACATGCCTCTTCCACCTACTACTTTCGACATCAATGATGTACGTAGTGTCAGGTATAGATTCTTCCACAATAATCCCTAAAGTCCATGGCTTCATATCTTTTCTGTAATCCCTAACCATTACTTTTTCCCCTACCACAAAACTAATTTTTCTAGTACCCGAGGCGTTATTTCTTTGTTTCTCTAGCATTTCATGTGATTTCTCAAAAATTGGTGGCGGCCTAAGTAGAGAAAACCTTGACCTTAGTTCCCTATTGTACATCAATTTCGCAGGTGTGACCCCTGTCGTTCTGTGTGGCATGTTCCGGTAATCCAAAAGAAATAAATTGATGGCAGATGTAATATTGTGACCACTTTCTTTAATTTTTGTAACATGTGTCTTAAATATGTCCACAAACCGTTCTGCTGCGCCATTTGTTGCCGGATGGTAAGGAGGAGAGAACGAATGTTTAATTTGTTTTAAGTTACAAAAGTTTTCAAATTCTTCACTTCTAAAAGAAGGCCCATTATCTGTAACCAGATGAACTGGGTAGCCATGGCGTGAGAAAAGTGCATTTAAAACTTCAATTGTTCGTGTGGCTGTGATATTACTCATTTGTATGACTTCCGGCCATTTTGAATAACTGTCTACTACCACCAAATACATCTTACTATAATATGGCCCACAATAGTCAGCATGAAGGCGATACCAGGGTGTTGGTGCCACTGGCCATGATTTTTGTGCAATACTTTTAGTAGGATTATTGCTGTTAGTTAAACATGTCATGCAATTTTTTGTTACATTTTCAATATCAGAGTCTATACCTGGCCACCAAACGTAAGAGCGAGCCACCTGCTTCATACGTACGGTACCAAAATGGCTTTTGTGCAATTCGGCCAGCACCGATTCTCTTAGAGATTTAGGGATTATTATCCTAAACCCCCTGAACAAACAGTCCCTATCACAACTGATTTCATTTCTTTTATTAAAGTATGGCCATAATTCCTTGTCTAATTTTGTTTTATCCGGCCAACCATCTACATTGTGCCGGGTGACTTGAGACAAAATTGAATCAGTTTTTGTTTTATTCTGTATATGTTTCCAATCTAATTGGCCAATTTGTGAATTTTGAATGTGGTACACATTACTTTTTTCTGCTTCTAGACAAATTGGGTGCACTTGCAGTTTAGGACTGTGATCCTCAGAAGGAGATCGTGATAAAAAATCTGCAGGATTCATCTTAGTTTTAATATGTTTAATTTTATAAGTGAATGCTGAGAGAAAGATGGCATAATGCTGTAACCTTTTAGCCGCCATTTTTGGAATGCCTTTATTTGGGCCAAATATTCTTACTAAGGCTGCATTATCGGTTTCTAATTCAAAGGCCCTGCCATAAGTGTAGTTATAAAACTTTGTTATGCCGAAAATTATGGCCATGGCTTCTTTGTCGATTGCTGAATATTTTTGTTGTGTTGTGTTTAATTTTTTACTAGCATATGCTATTGGCCTTAATACCCCGTTATAATCTCTATTGGATAATACTGCTGCCAGCCCTGTCTGTGAAGCATCACAAGACAAAATTAATGGCAAGTTTGGATTGTAATGCCTTAAATTGTGAACGGAGGCTAATTTATTTTTTATTTGAACAAATGCCTTGTCACATTCTTTAGTCCATTTAAATTTGTCTTTTTGTGTACATTCATACAACGGCGTTAGAATAGAAGCCATGTTTTCTAGAAATCTAGCATAATAGTTCACCTTACCCAAAAATGATCTCAGCATGGTGATGTTTGTGGGTGCTTTTGCTTGAAGTAATGGTTCTATATTCGACTTTATAATGCTGATATCATTTTTCGAAATTCTAAATCCGAATACATCTATGCTTTTCTTAAATAAGTGACATTTTTCCATTTTTAATTTAAATTGACATTCATGCAATTTGTCCAGTATCTTACATAAGGTATCCACAATCTCAGACAAACTTTTTCCTACTACATAAATATTATCAATGAATACAATAGTATTTGGGATGCCTGATAGCTGGTTATGCATAATCCGCTGGAACGAGCCTGGGCCGGTACTCACTCCGTAAGGTAAGTATTTATATTTATAAGTACCAGCTTCCGTCACAATAGTTGTAAGTTCCTGAGACTCCTCATCCAGGGGTGCTTGGAGGTAGGCCTCTTTTAAATCCAGTTCGCAGAAGTATTCTCCTTCTTTAAGTGTATCCAAAATTTCATCGATATGGGGCAACGGAAAATGATCTATTTCCAAGTGCGGGTTTAATGTTACCTTATAATCTCCACACAAACGCACTGACCCATCCGCTTTAATCACTGGGACCACCGGGGTTCCCCACTGGCTGTGCTTCACTGGTTCTATTCTGTTATTTTTCAGTAAGCGCTTTATTTCTAATTTTACCTTATCTTTGAGTGCGAAGGGTACCCGTCTGGCTGGTAGACACTTTGGTTGGGCATCTGATCTTAATTTAAGTTTAATCGCCTCACATTTGCTGTTGCCCCAATCTGCTGCGAATACTTCTGCGTACTTGTCTTTCACAAACCGTTCTGCCTCTGAAATGGTATTACAATTATAATTAATATTTATTTCCTCATTTCTTAACTTTGGCGGCCACAGTCCCAGGTCATGTAACCAATCACGACCCAATATACGAGGTACATCATTGGCCACAAATACACTTAGACGTTTCTCTTGTCCCCCATATTTAACCCTTAAATTTTCTAAAATACCTACTGGTTGTGACAAGGTTTGGTCGAAATTCCTGAATTTTACATTGCATTTACTTACAACCTTGCTAGGAAACCATTTATTTTTATCATTGTGCGATATCACTGTTACATCCGAGCCTGTGTCCAATTGGAAATCGATACTGATTCCCTCTACTATAAGGTGAATTAAGTGGGGAGGTATCTTACTTACATTTACTGCATACACATCATATTCATTAAACAATTCTTTTATGGATGCTTCTGCGTCCTCAGAGTCCTGCTTCTTTTCAGAAGAGGCGTTGTCTTCTTGTTCAACAAAATAAGTCCGACGATACCTGGAATTACTTGGACATACTTTGAAAATATGACCCTGTTTTCCGCATTCTGAACAGAACTTCTTGATCAACCTGCATTCAGTTTTGATATGGTTATCGTTGCCGCAGCAAAAGCATTTCAAGTTTCTTCGACCATCTTGTTTCCTGGAGTGATTGTTATTTGTGCCACTCTTTTTCTCTCTTGTCCCTTGCTGGTTTGCGGTGTGACTACTAGTCTGGCCAAAATAAAACATAGCACTGGTGTCTGTTTCTTTCGAAATTCCTGTTGTTTGCAGTAGTGCTGCTTCTACTATCCTGGCTAATTTCACTGTATCCTCCAAAGTGTCAATTGAATCCCTTTTTAACAGCTCAAACTTAATTAACTTTGAGTGAACACCATCAATTAATTTTTCTTTTATTTGGTCATCGGGATCCTTAAACTGGCACTTTGCACTCAGTTTTTTAAGCTCCAATGTATACTCTTCAATGTTTTCAGTGGGTAATTGGTTTCGACTACGAAAAGCGGCTCTTTCCAATGCTACAGACTGTTGCCTCACATATTTACTTCTCAGTAAAGCACATAATTCTTCGTATGACAAAGATGTTGGTTTTTTAGGTGCACATAAGCTACTCAGTGTTTCAAAAACTTGAGGTGTTAGTTTTGTCAGAAGTAGGGGTACTTTTTTTACTTTGTCCACCTCATTAAGGACAATAATGCACTCTAATTGTTGTTCAAAACATTCCCACTTGTCACCATCAAATGGTTGTAGGTTATGACTCGCCATTGTTTTTTTGGTACTAATGTCAGTCTTCTTGGATTGTGTTACCCGTGCTAATTCTTTCCAAAAATTGCAAAGTATCTTCCGCAGTTCGTCCACTGTATGCTTGTCCGTATATTCCACTTTGAATTCCGTTAGTTTTTGTTGTAATTCTTCCTTATTTAACTTATATATCCAGGACGTTTTGCCACACTGATCGCACTGTGCTAAAAGTTCGCATTTGCACTCAGAACTAGCATCCTTGCAAGTCTCCTTGTTCATTTGTGAATACAGTTAATTTAGAGCACTAAACATTTATAACACATCCGTATTTGCAATGAAATTTACTTTATTATTTTGATATGTATTGTGACTGATGTGACAGATCGCAATGGCCGCCGGCCGGTCGTGTATAGCTGCACCTTCACACCACAGCCATTCGCCGCCACTAATTTGTAAATTCAGTTAGTTGCACAATTTAGCGTTGATTTGCACTGCACTTTATTTAATTATGCGCTGGTTTTTATGATCCTCGTCGCCAATCTGTTGTATCTTCAATTAAACACGTAAATTAATTAATTACGTTTATTTAACATAAGCACTATACAAAAGGTTCGGCCATTTTAAACGCCGGTGAGTGAGAGAGCCGGAAATACAGGTGCGAGTGAGATGGAGATAATTGAGCTACATTCGAATACCACAGTATCCATTTGTATTCATTGCATCCATTGCATCCATTTGTATCCATTGCATCCATTTGAATCAATTGCATCCATTTCATTGATTTGTTACAATTGCATCCATTTGAATCAATTGCATCCATTGCATCCATTTGTATCCATTGCATCCATTGCATCCATTGCTTCCATTTGAATCCATTGCATCTATTTGTATCCATTGCTTCCATTGCATCCATTGCATACATTTGAATCAAATACATCCATTGCATCGATTGCATCCATTGCATCCATTTGAATCAAATACATCCATTGCATCCATTGCGTCCATTGCATCCATTGCAGCCATTGCAGCCATTGTATCCATTGCATCCATTTGAATCAATTGCATCCATTGCATCTATTTGTATTCATTGCATCCATTGCATCCATTTGTATCCATTGCATCCATTTGAATCAATTGCATCCATTGCATCCATTTGTATCCATTGCATCCATTGCATCCATTGCTTCCATTTGAATCCATTGCATCTATTTGTATCCATTGCATTTGTATCTATTGCATCAATTTAAATCATTTGCATACATTGCATCTATTTGAATCCATTGCATCCATTTGAATCAATTGCATCCATTGCATTCATTGCATCCATTGGTATCCATTGCATCCATTGCATCCATTGCATCCATTGCATCCATTACATCCATTGCAGCCATTGCATCCATTGCATCTATTTGTATCCATTGCATCCATTTGAATCAATTGCATCAATTGCATCCATTTGAATCCATTGCATTCGTTCGAAACAATTGCATCCATTGCATTCATTGCATCCATTTGTATCCATTTCATCCATTGCTTCCATTTGAATCAATTGCATCCTATGCATCCATTACATCCATTGCAGCCATCCATTGCATCCATTTGAATCAAATACATCCATTGCATCCATTGCATTCATTTGTACCCATTGCATCCATTTGAATCTATTGCATCCATTTGTATCCATTGCTTCCATTGCATCCATTGCATCCATTTGAATCAAATACATCTATTGCATCCATTGCATCCATTTGCATCCATTGCATCCATTGCCTCCATTTGTATCCATTGCATCCTTTGCATCCAGTGCATCCATTTGAATCAAAAACATCCATTGCATCTATTGCATCCATTTGAATCGATTGCATCCATTGCAGCCATTGTTTCCATTGCATGCATTTGAATCAATTGCATCCATTGCATCCATTGCATCCATTGAATCCATTTGTATCCATTGCATCCATTGCATCCATTTGAATCAAATACATGCATTGCATCCATTGCATCTATTGCATACATTGCAGCCATTGCAGCCATTGTATCCATTGCATCCATTTGAATCATTTGCATACATTGCATCCATTGCATCCATTTGAATCAAATACATCCATTGCATCCATTGCATCCATTTGTATCCATTGCATCTATTTGAATCAAATACATTCATTGCATCCATTGCATCCATTTGTATCAATTGCATCCATTTGAATCAATGGCATCTATTGCATCCATTTGAATCATTTGCATCCATTGCATCCATTTGAATCCATTGCATCCATTTGAATCAATTGCATCCATTGCATCCATTTGTATCCATTGCATCCAATGCATTGATTTGTATCCATTGCATCCAATGCATCCATTGCATCCATTGCATCCATTTGAATCTATTGCATCCATTTGTATCCATTGCTTCCATTGCATCCATTGCATCTATTTGCATCCATTGCATCCATTGCAGCTATTGCATCCATTGCATCCATTGCATCCATTTGCATCCATTGCATCCATTGCAGCCATTGCATCCATTGCATCCATTTAAATCAAATACATCCATTGCATCCATTTGTATCCATTGCATCCATTTGAATCAATTGCATCCATTGCATCCATTGCATCCATTTTTATCCATTGCATCCATTTTAATGCAATGCATCCATCCATTGCATCCATTTGTATCCATTGCATCTATTTGAATCAAATACATTCATTGCATCCATTGCATCCATTTGTATCAATTGCATCCATTTGAATCAATGGCATCTATTGCATCCATTTGAATCATTTGCATCCATTGCATCCATTTGAATCCATTGCATCCATTTGAATCAATTGCATCCATTGCATTCATTGCATCCATTTGTATCCATTGCATCCATTGCATCCATTGTATCCATTGCATCCATTTCATCCATTGCATATATTGCAGCCATTGCATCCATTGCATCCATTTGTATCCATTGCATCCAATGCATTGATTTGTATCCATTGCATCCAATGCATCCATTGCATCCATTGCATCCATTTGAATCTATTGCATCCATTTGCATCCATTGCATCCATTGCAGCCATTGCATCCATTGCATCCATTTAAATCAAATACATCCATTGCATCCATTTGTATCCATTGCATCCATTTGAATCAATTGCATCCATTGCATCCATTGCATCCATTTTTATCCATTGCATCCATTTTAATGCAATGCATCCATCCATTGCATCCATTTGTATCCATTGCATCCATTGCAGCCATTGCATCCATTGCATCGATTTGAATCAAATACATCCATTGCATCCATTTGTATCTATTGCATCCATTTGAATCAATTGCATCCATTGCATCCATTTAAATCATTTGCATCCATTGCATCCATTTGAATCCATTGCATCCATTTGAATCAATTGCATCCATTGCATTCATTGCATCCATTGGTATCCATTGCATCCATTGCATCCATTGCATCCATTGCATCCATTGCAGCCATTGCATCCATTGCATCTATTTGTATCCATTGCATCCATTTGAATCAATTGCATCCATTGCATCCATTTGAATCCATTGCATCCATTTGAATCAAGTGCATCCATTGCATTCATTGCATCCATTTGTATCCATTGCATCCATTGCATCTATTGTATCCATTGCATCCATTTAAATCAATTGCGTCCATTGCATCCATTTAAATCCATTGCATCCGTTTGAAACAATTGCATCCATTGCATTCATTGCATCCATTTGTATCCATTGCATCCATTGCATCCATTTGCATCCATTGCATCCATTGCAGCCATTGCATCCATTGCATCCATTTGTATCCATTGCATCCATTTGAATCAATTGCATCCATTGCATCCATTGCATCCATTTTTATCCATTGCATCCATTTTAATGCAATGCATCCATCCATTGCATCCATTTGTATCCATTGCATCCATTGCAGCCATTGCATCCATTGCATCGATTTGAATCAAATACATCCATTGCATCCATTGCATCCATTTGCATCCATTGCATCCATTGCATCCATTGCATCCATTTGCATCCATTGCATCCATTGCAGCCATTGCATCCATTGCATCCATTTAAATCAAATACATCCATTGCATCCATTTGTATCCATTGCATCCATTTGAATCAATTGCATCCATTGCATCCATTGCATCCATTTTTATCCATTGCATCCATTTTAATGCAATGCATCCATCCATTGCATCCATTTGTATCCATTGCATCCATTGCAGCCATTGCATCCATTGCATCCATTGCATCGATTTGAATCAAATACATCCATTGCATCCATTTGTATCTATTGCATCCATTTGAATCAATTGCATCCATTGCATCCATTTAAATCATTTGCATCCATTGCATCCATTGCATCCATTTGAATCCATTGCATCCATTTGAATCAATTGCATCCATTGCATTCATTGCATCCATTGGTATCCATTGCATCCATTGCATCCATTGCATCCATTGCATCCATTGCAGCCATTGCATCCATTGCATCTATTTGTATCCATTGCATCCATTTGAATCAATTGCATCCATTGCATCCATTTGAATCCATTGCATCCATTTGAATCAATTGCATCCATTGCATTCATTGCATCCATTTGTATCCATTGCATCCATTGCATCTATTGTATCCATTGCATCCATTTAAATCAATTGCGTCCATTGCATCCATTTAAATCCATTGCATCCGTTTGAAACAATTGCATCCATTGCATTCATTGCATCCATTTGTATCCATTTCATCCATTGCTTCCATTTGAATCAATTGCATCCTATGCATCCATTACATCCTTTGCAGCCATCCATTGCATCCATTTGAATCAAATACATCCATTGCATCCATTGCATCCATTTGTACCCATTGCATCCATGGCATTGATTTGTATCCATTGCATCTATTACATCCATTGCATCCATTGCATCCATTTAAATCTATTGCATCCATTTGTATCCATTGCTTCCATTGCATCCATTGCATGCATTTGAATCAAATACATCTATTGCATCCATTGCATCCATTTGCATCCATTGCCTCCATTTGTATCCATTGCATCCTTTGCATCCAGTGCATCCATTTGAATCAAAAACATCCATTGCATCCATTGCATCCATTTGTATTCATTGCATCCATTTGAATCAATTGCATCTATTGCATCCATTTGAATCAATTGCATCCATTGCAGCCATTGTTTCCATTGCATGCATTTGAATCAATTGCATCCATTGCATCCATTGCATCCATTGAATCCATTTGTATCCATTGCATCCATTGCATCCATTTGAATCAAATACATCCATTGCATCCATTGCATCCATTGCATACATTGCAGCCATTGCAGCCATTGTATCCATTGCATCCATTTGAATCAATTGCATCCATTGAGTTCATTGCATCCATTTGTATCCATTGCATCCATTGCATCTATTGTATCCATTGCATCCATTTAAATCAATTGCATCCATTGCATCCATTTAAATCCATTGCATCCGTTTGAAACAATTGCATCCATTGCATTCATTGCATCCATTTGTATCCATTTCATCCATTGCTTCCATTTGAATCAATTGCATCCTATGCATCCATTACATCCATTGCAGCCATCCATTGCATCCATTTGAATCAAATACATCCATTGCATCCATTGCATCCATTTGTACCCATTGCATCCATGGCATTGATTTGTATCCATTGCATCTATTACATCCATTGCATCCATTGCATCCATTTAAATCTATTGCATCCATTTGTATCCATTGCTTCCATTGCATCCATTGCATCCATTTGAATCAAATACACCTATTGCATCCATTGCATCCATTTGCATCCATTGCATCCATTGCCTCCATTTGTATCCATTGCATCCTTTGCATCCAGTGCATCCATTTGAATCAAAAACATCCATTGCATCCATTGCATCCATTTGTATTCATTGCATCCATTTGAATCAATTGCATCTATTGCATCCATTTGAATCAATTGCATCCATTGCAGCCATTGTTTCCATTGCATGCATTTGAATCAATTGCATCCATTGCATCCATTGCATCCATTGAATCCATTTGTATCCATTGCATCCATTGCATCCATTTGAATCAAATACATCCATTGCATCCATTGCATCCATTGCATACATTGCAGCCATTGCAGCCATTGTATCCATTGCATCCATTTGAATCAATTGCATCCATTGCATTCATTGCATCCATTTGTGTCCATTGCATCCATTGCATCTATTGTATCCATTGCATCTATTTAAATCAATTGCATCCATTGCATCCATTTAAATCCATTGCATCCGTTTGAAACAATTGCATCCATTGCATTCATTGCATCCATTTGTATCTATTTCATCCATTGCTTCCATTTGAATCAATTGCATCCTATGCATCCATTACATCCATTGCAGCCATCCATTGCATCCATTTGAATCAAATACATCCATTGCATCCATTGCATCCATTTGTACCCATTGCATCCATGGCATTGATTTGTATCCATTGCATCTATTACATCCATTGCATCCATTGCATCCATTTAAATATATTGCATCCATTTGTATCCATTGCTTCCATTGCATCCATTGCATCCATTTGAATCAAATACATCTATTGCATCCATTGCATCCATTTGCATCCATTGCATCCATTGCCTCCATTTGTATCCATTGCATCCTTTGCATCCAGTGCATCCATTTGAATCAAAAACATCCATTGCATCCATTGCATCCATTTGTATTCATTGCATCCATTTGAATCAATTGCATCTATTGCATCCATTTGAATCAATTGCATCCATTGCATCCATTTGTATTCATTGCATTTATTTAAATCAAATACATCTATTGCATCCATTTGTATCTATTGCATTTATTTGTATCAATTGCATCAATTGCATCCAGTGCATCCATTTGAATCAAATACATTGCATCCAATGAATCATTTGCATCAATGCATCCATTGCATCCATTGCATCCATTGCATCCATTTGAATCCATTGCATCCATTTAAATCAATTGCATCCATTGCATCCATTTGAATCCATTGCATCCATTTGAATCAATTGCATCCATTGCATTCATTGCATCCATTTGTATCCATTTCATCCAATGCTTCCATTTGAATCAATTGCATCCTCTGCATCCATTACATCTATTGCAGCCATCCATTGCATCCATTTGAATCAAATACATCCATTGCATCCATTTGAATCATTTGCATCCATTGCATCCATTGCATCCATTGCATCCATTGCAGCCATTGCATCCATTGCATCCATTTGTATCCATTGCATCCATTTGAATCAATTGCATCCATCGCATCCATTTGAATCAATAGCATCCATTGCATCCATTTGAATGCATTGCATCCATTTGAATCAATTGCATCCATTGCATCCATGTGATTCAAATACATTCATTGCATCCATTGCATCCATTTGTATCCATTGTATCCATTTGAATCCACTGCATCCATTTGAATCAATTGCATCAATTGCATCCATTTGAATCATTTGCATCCATTGCATCCATTGCATCCATTGCAGCCATTGCATCCATTGCATCCATTTCAATCAATTGCATCCATTCCATCCATTGCATCCATTTGTATCCATTGCAACCTTTGCATCCAGTGCATCCATTTGAATTAAAAACATCCATTGCATCCATTGCATCCATTTGTATTCATTGCATCCATTTGAATCAAGTGCATCCATTGCATCCATTTGAATCAATTGCATCCATTGCAGCCATTGTATCCATTGCATTCATTTGAATCAATTGCATCCATTGCATCCATTGCATCCATTGAATCCATTTGTATCCATTGCATCCATTGCATCCATTGCATCCATTTTAATCAAATACATCCATTGCATCCATTGCATCCATTGCATCCATTGCATCCATTGCAGCCATTGCAGCCATTGTATCCATTGCATCCATTTGAATCAATTGCAACCATTGCATCCATTTGTATTCATTGCATCCATTGCATCCATTTGTATCCATTGCATCCATTTGAATCAATTGCATCCATTTCATTGATTTGTTACAATTGCATCCATTTGAATCAATTGCATCCATTGCATCCATTTGTATCCATTGCATCCATTGCATCCATTGCTTCCATTTGAATCCATTGCATCTATTTGTATCCATTGCTTCCATTGCATCCATTGCATACATTTGAATCAAATACATCCATTGCATCGATTGCATCCATTGCATCCATTTGAATCAAATACATCCATTGCATCCATTGCGTCCATTGCATCCATTGCAGCCATTGCAGCCATTGTATCCATTGCATCCATTTGAATCAATTGCATCCATTGCATCTATTTGTATTCATTGCATCCATTGCATCCATTTGTATCCATTGCATCCATTTGAATCAATTGCATCCATTGCATCCATTTGTATCCATTGCATCCATTGCATCCATTGCTTCCATTTGAATCCATTGCATCTATTTGTATCCATTGCATTTGTATCTATTGCATCCATTTAAATCATTTGCATACATTGCATCTATTTGAATCCATTGCATCCATTTGAATCAATTGCATCCATTGCATTCATTGCATCCATTGGTATCCATTGCATCCATTGCATCCATTGCATCCATTGCATCCATTACATCCATTGCAGCCATTGCATCCATTGCATCTATTTGTATCCATTGCATCCATTTGAATCAATTGCATCAATTGCATCCATTTGAATCCATTGCATTCGTTCGAAACAATTGCATCCATTGCATTCATTGCATCCATTTGTATCCATTTCATCCATTGCTTCCATTTGAATCAATTGCATCCTATGCATCCATTACATCCATTGCAGCCATCCATTGCATCCATTTGAATCAAATACATCCATTGCATCCATTGCATTCATTTGTACCCATTGCATCCATTTGAATCTATTGCATCCATTTGTATCCATTGCTTCCATTGCATCCATTGCATCCATTTGAATCAAATACATCTATTGCATCCATTGCATCCATTTGCATCCATTGCATCCATTGCCTCCATTTGTATCCATTGCATCCTTTGCATCCAGTGCATCCATTTGAATCAAAAACATCCATTGCATCTATTGCATCCATTTGAATCAATTGCATCCATTGCAGCCTTTGTTTCCATTGCATGCATTTGAATCAATTGCATCCATTGCATCCATTGCATCCATTGAATCCATTTGTATCAATTGCATCCATTGCATCCATTTGAATCAAATACATCCATTGCATCCATTGCATACATTGCAGTTATTGCAGCCATTGTATCCATTGCATCCATTTGAATCATTTGCATCCATTGCATCCATTGCATCCATTTGAATCAAATACATCCATTGCATCCATTGCATCCATTGCAGCCATTGCAGCCATTGTATCCATTGCATCCATTTGAATCAAATGCATCCATGGCATCCATTTGTATTCATTGCATCCATTGCATCCATTTGTATCCATTGCATCCATTTGAATCAATTGTATTTATTTCATTGATTTGTATCAATTGCATCCATTTGAATCAATTGCATCCATGGCTTCAATTTGAATCCATTGCATCCATTGCTTCAATTTGAATCCATTGCATCTATTTGTATCCATTGCTTCCATTGCATCCATTGCATCCATTGCATCCATTTGTATCCATTGCATCCATTTGAATCAATTGCATCCATTGCATCCATTTAAATCATTTGCATCCATTGCATCCATTGCATCCATTTGAATAAATTGCATCCATTGCATCCATTTGAATCATTTGCATCCATTGCATCCATTGCATCCATTGCATCCATTGCAGCCATTGCATCCATTGCATCCATTTGAATCAAATACATCCATTGCATCCATTTGTATTTATTGCATCAATCTCAATCAATTGTATCCGTTGCATCGATTTGAATCATTTGCATCCATTGCATCCATTGCATCCATTTGAATCAATTGCATCCATTGCATCCATTTGAATCATTTGCATCTATTGCATCCATTGCATCCATTTGAATCAAATACATCCATTGCATCCATTGCATCCATTTGTATCCATTGCATCTATTTGAATCAAATACATTCATCGCATCCATTGCATCCATTTGTATCAATTGCATCCATTTGAATCAATGGCATCTATTGCATCCATTTGAATCATTTGCATCCATTGCATCCATTTGAATCCATTGCATCCATTTGAATCAATTGCATCCATTGCATTCATTGCATCCATTTGTATCCATTGCATCCATTGCATCCATTGTATCCATTGCATCCATTGCATCCATTGCATCCATTGCATATATTGCAGCCATTGCATCCATTGCATCTATTTGTATCCAATGCATCCATTTGAATCAATTGCATCCATTGCATCCATTTGAATCCATTGCACCCATTTGAATCAATTGCATCCATTGCATTCATTGCATCCATTTGTATCCATTTCATCCATTGCTTCCATTTGGATCAATTGCATCCTATGCATCCATTACATCCATTGCAGCCATCCATTGCATCCATTTGAATCAAATACATCCATTGCATACATATGTATCCATTGCATCCAATGCATTGATTTGTATCCATTGCATCCAATGCATCCATTGCATCCATTGCATCCATTTGAATCTATTGCATCCATTTGTATCCATTGCTTCCATTGCATCCATTGCATCTATTTGATTCAAATACATCCATTGCATCCATTGCATCCATTTGCATCCATTGCATCCATTACATCCATTGCATCCATTTGCATCCATTGCATCCATTGCAGCCATTGCATCCATTGCATCCATTTGAATCAAATACATCCATTGCATCCATTTGTATCCATTGCATCCATTTGAATCAATTGCATCCATTGCATCCATTGCATCCATTTTTATCCATTGCATCCATTTAAATGCAATGCATCCATCCATTGCATCCATTTGTATCCATTGCATCCATTGCAGCCATTGCATCCATTGCATCGATTTGAATCCATTGCATCCATTTGAATCAATTGCATCCATTGCATTCATTGCATCCATTGGTATCCATTGCATCCATTGCATCCATTGCATCCATTGCATCCATTGCATCCATTGCAGCCATTGCATCCATTGCATCTATTTGTATCCATTGCATCCATTTGAATCAATTGCATCCATTGCATCCATTTGAATCCATTGCATCCATTTGAATCAATTGCATACATTGCATTCATTGCATCCATTTGTATCCATTGCATCCATTGCATCTATTGTATCCATTGCATCCATTTAAATCAATTGCATCCATTGCATCCATTTGAATCCATTGCATCCGTTTGAAACCATTGCATCCATTGCATTCATTGCATCCATTTGTATCCATTTCATCCATTGCTTCCATTTGAATCAATTGCATCCTATGCATCCATTACATCCATTGCAGCCATCCATTGCATCTATTTGAATCAAATACATCCATTGTATCCATTGCATCCATTTGTACTCATTGCATCCATGGCATTGATTTGTATCCATTGCATCTATTACATCCATTGCATCCATTGCATCCATTTAAATCTATTGCATCCATTTGTATCCATTGCTTCCATTGCATCCATTGCATCTATTTGAATCAAATACATCTATTGCATCCATTGCATTTATTTGCATCCATTGCATCCATTGCCTCCATTTGTAACCATTGCATCCTTTGCATCCAGTGCATCCATTTGAATCAAAAACATCCATTGCATCCATTGCATCCATTTTTATTCATTGCATCCATTTGAATCAATTGCATCTATTGCATCCATTTGAATCAATTGCATCCATTGCAGCCATTGTTTCCATTGCATGCATTTGAATCAATTGCATCCATTGCATCCATTGCATCCATTAAATCCATTTGTATCCATTGCATCCATTGCATCCATTTGAATCAAATACATCTATTGCATCCATTGCATCCATTGCATACATTGCAGCCATTGCAGCCATTGTATCCATTGCATCCATTTGAATCAATTGCATCCATTGCATCCATTTGCATCCATTGCATCCATTTGTATCCATTGCATCCATTTGAATCAATTGCATCCATTTCGTTGATTTGTATCAATTGCATCCATTTGAATCAATTGCATCC
Organism: Epinotia brunnichana; assembly: GCA_963854355.1. Classification (NCBI taxonomy): domain Eukaryota; kingdom Metazoa; phylum Arthropoda; class Insecta; order Lepidoptera; family Tortricidae; genus Epinotia; species Epinotia brunnichana. The sequence goes on from OY977946.1 coordinate 176,437, forward strand.
ATTGCATCCATTTGTATTCAATGCATCCATTGCATCCATTTGAATCCATTTGTATCTATTGCATCCATTTGAATCAATTGCATCCATTGCATCCATTTAAATCATTTGCATCCATTGCATCCATTTGAAACCATTGCATCCATTTGAAGCAATTGCATCCATTGCATTCATTGCATCCATTGCATCCATTTGAATCAATTGCATCCATTGCAGCCATTGTATCCATGATAATTTTGAATCAATTGCATCCATTTGAATCAAATGCATCCATTGCATCTATTTTAATCAATTGCATCCATTGCATCCATTTGAATCCATTGCATCCATTTGAATCAATTGCATCAATTGCATCCATTTGCATCCATTGCATCCATTTGTATCCATTGCATCCATTTGAATCAATTGCATCCATTTCGTTTATTTGTATCAATTGCATCCATTTGAATCAATTGCATCCATTGCATCCATTTGTATCCATTGCATCCATTGCATCCATTGCTTCCATTTGAATTCATTGGTTCTATTTGTATCCATTGATTCCATTGCATCCATTGCATACATTTGAATCAAATACATCCATTGCATCCATTGCATCCATTTGTATCCATTGCATCCATTTGAATCAATTGCATCCATTGCATCCATTTGAATAATTTGCATCCATTGCATCCATTTGAATAAATTTTATCCATTGCATCTATTTGAATCATTTGCATCCATTGCATCCATTGCATCCATTGCAGCCATTGCATCCATTGCATCCATTTGTATCCATTGCATCCATTTGAATCAATAGCATCCATTGCATCCATTTGAATCCATTGCATCCATTTGAATCAATTGCATCCATTGCATCCATGTGATTCAAATACATCCATTGCATCCATTGCATCCATTTGTATCCATTGTATCCATTTGAATCCATTGCATCCATTTCAATCAATTGCATCCATTCCATCCATTGCATCCATTTGTATCTGTCACCGTTAGATTGTGAACACCGTCAGTTTATAATCTTACCCGTTATATTATAAACTGACGGAATATTGTGAACTGCCTAAAACGTTCATAATTTAACGCAATATTTTTCGTTAGTTTATAAACTTTCAATGTCGAATCGTCAAATTGTGAACTGAGATCAAATCGGCTTGCTACGGAACGTACACAAAGACTAGGTAGGTTAGGTTAGTTAGGTTTCTTCAGTTGCCCGAAGAGCAAAGCGCCCAGAAATAGGAGCCCCGCGCAGCGGGACTCCGTCGACACTGCTGGACGACGGAATAAATGGAAAAAAATGTCTGAATAACAAAAAAAAAACAATCATGTTCTGACGTAAGTAGAAACTGATGTAAGTGGAATAATTCGCTCAACCAAATAGCGCACAGGTTGCGTTCCGAATCAGGAAAATTGGATTCAGTTCACAATTTGACGATATGACATTGTTAGTTTATAAAGTAACGAAAATGAATGCGTAAAATTATGAATTATTTTGGCGGTTCACAATGTTCCGTCAGTTTACAATATAACGGGTAAGATTATAAACTGACGGTTTTCACAATCTAACGGTGACATATCCATTGCAACCTTTGCATCCAGTGCATCCATTTGAATTAAAAACATCCATTGCATCCATTTGTATTCATTGCATCCATTCGAATCAATTGCATCTATTGCATCCATTTGAATCAATTGCATCCATTGCAGCCATTGTATCCATGATAATTTTGAATCAATTGCATCCATTTGAATCGAATGCATCCATTGCAGCCATTTGAATCAAATACATCCATTGCATCTATTTGTATCCATTGCATCAATCTCAATCAATTGTATCCGTTGCATCGATTTGAATCATTTGCATCCATTGCATCCATTGCATCCATTTGAATCAATTGCATCCATTGCATCCATTTGAATCATTTGCATCCATTGCATCCATTTGAATCAAATACATCCATTGCATCCATTGCATCCATTTGTATCCATTGCATCTATTTGAATCAAATACATTCATTGCATCCATTGCATCCATTTGTATCAATTGCATCCATTTGAATCAATGGCATCTATTGCATCCATTTGAATCATTTGCATCCATTGCATCCATTTGAATCCATTGCATCCATTTGAATCAATTGCATTCATTGCTTTCATTGCATCCATTTGTATCCATTGCATCCATTGCATCCATTGTATCCATTGCATCCATTGCATCCATTGCATCCATTGCATATATTGCAGCCATTGCATCCATTGCATCTATTTGTATCCATTGCATCCATTTGAATCAATTGCATCCATTGCATCCATTTGAATCCATTGCATCCATTTGAATCAATTGCATCCATTGCATTCATTGCATCCATTTGTATCCATTTCATCCATTGCTTCCATTTGGATCAATTGCATCCTATGCATCCATTACATCCATTGCAGCCATCCATTGCATCCATTTGAATCAAATACATCCATTGCATCCATTTGTATCCATTGTATCCAATGCATTGATTTGTATCCATTGCATCCAATGCATCCATTGCATCCATTGCATCCATTTGAATCTATTGCATCCATTTTTATCCATTGCTTCCATTGCATCCATTGCATCTATTTGATTCAAATACATCCATTGCATCCATTGCATCCATTTGCATCCATTGCATCCATTGCCTCCATTGCATCCATTTGCATCCATTGCATCCATTGCAGCCATTGCATCCATTGCATCCATTTGAATCAAATACATCCATTGCATCCATTTGTATCCATTGCATCCATTTGAATCAATTGCATCCATTGCATCCATTGCATCCATTTTTATCTATTGCATCCATTTAAATGCAATGCATCCATCCATTGCATCCATTTGTATCCATTGCATCCATTGCAGCCATTGCATCCATTGCATCGATTTGAATCAAATACATCCATTGCATCCATTTGTATCTATTGCATCCATTTGAATCAGTTGCATCCATTGCATCCATTTAAATCATTTGCATCCATTGCATCTATTTGAATCCATTGCATCCATTTGAATCAATTGCATCCATTGCATTCATTGCATCCATTGCATCCATTTGTATCCATTGCATCCATTTGAATCAATTGCATTTATTTCATTGATTTGTATCAATTGCATCCATTTGAATCAATTGCATCCATTGCATCCATTTGTATCCATTGCATCCATTGCATCCATTGCTTCAATTTGAATCCATTGCATCTATTTGTATCCATTGCTTCCATTGCATCCATTGCATCCATTGCATCCATTTGTATCCATTGCATCCATTTGAATCAATTGCATCCATTGCATCCATTTGAATCATTTGCATCCATTGCATCCATTGCATCCATTTGAATAAATTGCATCCATTGCATCCATTTGAATCATTTGCATCCATTGCATCCATTGCATCCATTGCATCCATTGCAGCCATTGCATCAATTGCATCCATTTGAATCAAATACATCCATTGCATCCATTTGTATTCATTGCATCAATCTCAATCAATTGTATCCGTTGCATCGATTTGAATCATTTGCATCCATTGCATCCATTGCATCCATTTGAATCAATTGCATCCATTGCATCCATTTGAATCATTTGCATCCATTGCATCCATTGCATCCATTTGAATCAAATACATCCATTGCATCCATTGCATCCATTTGTATCCATTGCATCTATTTGAATCAAATACATTTATTGCATCCATTGCATCCATTTGTATCAATTGCATCCATTTGAATCAATGGCATCTATTGCATCCAGTTGAAGAATTTGCATCTATTGCATCCATTTGAATCCATTGCATCCATTTGAATCAATTGCATCCATTGCATTCATTGCATCCATTTGTATCCATTGCATCCATTGCATCCATTGTATCCATTGCATCCATTGCATCCATTGCATCCATTGCATATATTGCAGCCATTGCATCCATTGCATCTATTTGTATCCAATGCATCCATTTGAATCAATTGTATCCATTGCATCCATTTGAATCCATTGCATCCATTTGAATCAATTGCATCCATTGCATTCATTGCATCCATTTGTATCCATTTCATCCATTGCTTCCATTTGGATCAATTGCATCCTATGCATCCATTACATCCATTGCAGCCATTCATTGCATCCATTTGAATCAAATACATCCATTGCATCAATTTGTATCCATTGCATCCAATGCATTGATTTGTATCCATTGCATCCAATGCATCCATTGCATCCATTTGAATCTATCGCATCCATTTGTATCCATTGCTTCCATTGCATCCATTGCATCTATTTGATTCAAATACATCCATTGCATCCATTGCATCCATTTGCATCCATTGCATCCATTGCATCCATTGCATCCATTTGCATCCATTGCATCCATTGCAGCCATTGCATCCATTGCATCCATTTGAATCAAATACATCCATTGCATCCATTTGTATCCATTGCATCCATTTGAATCAATTGCATCCATTGCATCCATTGCATCCATTTTTATCCATTGCATCCATTTAAATGCAATGCATCTATCCATTGCATCCATTTGTATCCATTGCATCCATTGCAGCCTTTGCATCCATTGCATCGATTTGAATCAAATACATCCATTGCATCCATTTGTATCTATTGCATCCATTTGAATCAATTGCATCCATTGCATCCATTTAAATCATTTGCATCAATTGCATCCATTTGAAACCATTGCATCCATTTGAATCAATTGCATCCATTGCATTCAATGCATCCATTGGTATCCATTGCATCCATTGCATCCATTGCATCCATTGCATCCATTGCATCCATTGCAGCCATTGCATGCATTGCATCTATTAGTATCCATTGCATCCATTTGAATCAATTGCATCCATTGCATCCATTTGAATCCATTGCATCCATTTGAATCAATTGCATCCATTGCATTCATTGCATCCATTTGTATCCATTTCATCCATTGCTTCCATTTGAATCAATTGCATCCTATGCATCCATTTGCATCCATTGCATCCATTTGTATCCATTGCATCCATTTGAATCAATTGCATCCATTTCGTTTATTTGTATCAATTGCATCCATTTGAATCAATTGCATCCATTGCATCCATTTGTATCCATTGCATCCATTGCATCCATTGCTTCCATTTGAATTCATTGGTTCTATTTGTATCCATTGATTCCATTGCATCCATTGCATACATTTGAATCAAATACATCCATTGCATCCATTGCATCCATTTGTATCCATTGCATCCATTTGAATCAATTGCATCCATTGCATCCATTTGAATAATTTGCATCCATTGCATCCATTTGAATAAATTTTATCCATTGCATCTATTTGAATCATTTGCATCCATTGCATCCATTGCATCCATTGCAGCCATTGCATCCATTGCATCCATTTGTATCCATTGCATCCATTTGAATCAATAGCATCCATTGCATCCATTTGAATCCATTGCATCCATTTGAATCAATTGCATCCATTGCATCCATGTGATTCAAATACATCCATTGCATCCATTGCATCCATTTGTATCCATTGTATCCATTTGAATCCATTGCATCCATTTCAATCAATTGCATCCATTCCATCCATTGCATCCATTTGTATCTGTCACCGTTAGATTGTGAACACCGTCAGTTTATAATCTTACCCGTTATATTATAAACTGACGGAATATTGTGAACTGCCTAAAACGTTCATAATTTAACGCAATATTTTTCGTTAGTTTATAAACTTTCAATGTCGAATCGTCAAATTGTGAACTGAGATCAAATCGGCTTGCTACGGAACGTACACAAAGACTAGGTAGGTTAGGTTAGTTAGGTTTCTTCAGTTGCCCGAAGAGCAAAGCGCCCAGAAATAGGAGCCCCGCGCAGCGGGACTCCGTCGACACTGCTGGACGACGGAATAAATGGAAAAAAATGTCTGAATAACAAAAAAAAAACAATCATGTTCTGACGTAAGTAGAAACTGATGTAAGTGGAATAATTCGCTCAACCAAATAGCGCACAGGTTGCGTTCCGAATCAGGAAAATTGGATTCAGTTCACAATTTGACGATATGACATTGTTAGTTTATAAAGTAACGAAAATGAATGCGTAAAATTATGAATTATTTTGGCGGTTCACAATGTTCCGTCAGTTTACAATATAACGGGTAAGATTATAAACTGACGGTTTTCACAATCTAACGGTGACATATCCATTGCAACCTTTGCATCCAGTGCATCCATTTGAATTAAAAACATCCATTGCATCCATTTGTATTCATTGCATCCATTCGAATCAATTGCATCTATTGCATCCATTTGAATCAATTGCATCCATTGCAGCCATTGTATCCATGATAATTTTGAATCAATTGCATCCATTTGAATCGAATGCATCCATTGCAGCCATTTGAATCAAATACATCCATTGCATCTATTTGTATCCATTGCATCAATCTCAATCAATTGTATCCGTTGCATCGATTTGAATCATTTGCATCCATTGCATCCATTGCATCCATTTGAATCAATTGCATCCATTGCATCCATTTGAATCATTTGCATCCATTGCATCCATTTGAATCAAATACATCCATTGCATCCATTGCATCCATTTGTATCCATTGCATCTATTTGAATCAAATACATTCATTGCATCCATTGCATCCATTTGTATCAATTGCATCCATTTGAATCAATGGCATCTATTGCATCCATTTGAATCATTTGCATCCATTGCATCCATTTGAATCCATTGCATCCATTTGAATCAATTGCATTCATTGCTTTCATTGCATCCATTTGTATCCATTGCATCCATTGCATCCATTGTATCCATTGCATCCATTGCATCCATTGCATCCATTGCATATATTGCAGCCATTGCATCCATTGCATCTATTTGTATCCATTGCATCCATTTGAATCAATTGCATCCATTGCATCCATTTGAATCCATTGCATCCATTTGAATCAATTGCATCCATTGCATTCATTGCATCCATTTGTATCCATTTCATCCATTGCTTCCATTTGGATCAATTGCATCCTATGCATCCATTACATCCATTGCAGCCATCCATTGCATCCATTTGAATCAAATACATCCATTGCATCCATTTGTATCCATTGTATCCAATGCATTGATTTGTATCCATTGCATCCAATGCATCCATTGCATCCATTGCATCCATTTGAATCTATTGCATCCATTTTTATCCATTGCTTCCATTGCATCCATTGCATCTATTTGATTCAAATACATCCATTGCATCCATTGCATCCATTTGCATCCATTGCATCCATTGCCTCCATTGCATCCATTTGCATCCATTGCATCCATTGCAGCCATTGCATCCATTGCATCCATTTGAATCAAATACATCCATTGCATCCATTTGTATCCATTGCATCCATTTGAATCAATTGCATCCATTGCATCCATTGCATCCATTTTTATCTATTGCATCCATTTAAATGCAATGCATCCATCCATTGCATCCATTTGTATCCATTGCATCCATTGCAGCCATTGCATCCATTGCATCGATTTGAATCAAATACATCCATTGCATCCATTTGTATCTATTGCATCCATTTGAATCAGTTGCATCCATTGCATCCATTTAAATCATTTGCATCCATTGCATCTATTTGAATCCATTGCATCCATTTGAATCAATTGCATCCATTGCATTCATTGCATCCATTGCATCCATTTGTATCCATTGCATCCATTTGAATCAATTGCATTTATTTCATTGATTTGTATCAATTGCATCCATTTGAATCAATTGCATCCATTGCATCCATTTGTATCCATTGCATCCATTGCATCCATTGCTTCAATTTGAATCCATTGCATCTATTTGTATCCATTGCTTCCATTGCATCCATTGCATCCATTGCATCCATTTGTATCCATTGCATCCATTTGAATCAATTGCATCCATTGCATCCATTTGAATCATTTGCATCCATTGCATCCATTGCATCCATTTGAATAAATTGCATCCATTGCATCCATTTGAATCATTTGCATCCATTGCATCCATTGCATCCATTGCATCCATTGCAGCCATTGCATCAATTGCATCCATTTGAATCAAATACATCCATTGCATCCATTTGTATTCATTGCATCAATCTCAATCAATTGTATCCGTTGCATCGATTTGAATCATTTGCATCCATTGCATCCATTGCATCCATTTGAATCAATTGCATCCATTGCATCCATTTGAATCATTTGCATCCATTGCATCCATTGCATCCATTTGAATCAAATACATCCATTGCATCCATTGCATCCATTTGTATCCATTGCATCTATTTGAATCAAATACATTTATTGCATCCATTGCATCCATTTGTATCAATTGCATCCATTTGAATCAATGGCATCTATTGCATCCAGTTGAAGAATTTGCATCTATTGCATCCATTTGAATCCATTGCATCCATTTGAATCAATTGCATCCATTGCATTCATTGCATCCATTTGTATCCATTGCATCCATTGCATCCATTGTATCCATTGCATCCATTGCATCCATTGCATCCATTGCATATATTGCAGCCATTGCATCCATTGCATCTATTTGTATCCAATGCATCCATTTGAATCAATTGTATCCATTGCATCCATTTGAATCCATTGCATCCATTTGAATCAATTGCATCCATTGCATTCATTGCATCCATTTGTATCCATTTCATCCATTGCTTCCATTTGGATCAATTGCATCCTATGCATCCATTACATCCATTGCAGCCATTCATTGCATCCATTTGAATCAAATACATCCATTGCATCAATTTGTATCCATTGCATCCAATGCATTGATTTGTATCCATTGCATCCAATGCATCCATTGCATCCATTTGAATCTATCGCATCCATTTGTATCCATTGCTTCCATTGCATCCATTGCATCTATTTGATTCAAATACATCCATTGCATCCATTGCATCCATTTGCATCCATTGCATCCATTGCATCCATTGCATCCATTTGCATCCATTGCATCCATTGCAGCCATTGCATCCATTGCATCCATTTGAATCAAATACATCCATTGCATCCATTTGTATCCATTGCATCCATTTGAATCAATTGCATCCATTGCATCCATTGCATCCATTTTTATCCATTGCATCCATTTAAATGCAATGCATCTATCCATTGCATCCATTTGTATCCATTGCATCCATTGCAGCCTTTGCATCCATTGCATCGATTTGAATCAAATACATCCATTGCATCCATTTGTATCTATTGCATCCATTTGAATCAATTGCATCCATTGCATCCATTTAAATCATTTGCATCAATTGCATCCATTTGAAACCATTGCATCCATTTGAATCAATTGCATCCATTGCATTCAATGCATCCATTGGTATCCATTGCATCCATTGCATCCATTGCATCCATTGCATCCATTGCATCCATTGCAGCCATTGCATGCATTGCATCTATTAGTATCCATTGCATCCATTTGAATCAATTGCATCCATTGCATCCATTTGAATCCATTGCATCCATTTGAATCAATTGCATCCATTGCATTCATTGCATCCATTTGTATCCATTTCATCCATTGCTTCCATTTGAATCAATTGCATCCTATGCATCCATTACATCCATGGCAGCCATCCATTGCATCCATTTGAATCAAATACATCCATTGCATCTATTGCATCCATTTGTACCCATTGCATCCATGGCATTGATTTGTATCCATTGCATCTATTACATCCATTGCATCCATTGCATCCATTTTAATCTATTGCATCCATTTGTATCCATTGCTTTCATTGCATCCATTTGAATCAAATACATCTATTGCATCCATTGCATCCATTTGCATCCATTGCATCCATTGCCTCCATTTGTATCCATTGCATCCTTTGCATCCAGTGCATCCATTTGAATCAAAAACATCCATTGCATCCATTGCATCCATTTGTATTCATTGCATCCATTTGAATCAATTGCATCTATTGCATCCATTTGAATCAATTGCATCCATTGCAGCCATTGTTTCCATTGCATGCATTTGAATCAATTGCATTCATTGCATCCATTGCATCCATTAAATCCATTTGTATCCATTGCATCCATTGCATCCATTTGAATCAAATACATCCATTGCATCCATTGCATCCATTGCATACATTGCAGCCATTGCAGCCATTGTATCCATTGCATCAATTTGAATCAATTGCATCCATTGCATCCATTTGCATCCGTTGCATCCTCAATTGCATCCATTTCGTTGATTTGTATCAATTGCATCCATTTGAATCAATTGCATCCATTGCATCCATTTGTATCCATTGCATCCATTGCATCCATTGCTTCCATTTGAATTCATTGGTTCTATTTGTATCCATTGCTTCCATTGCATCCATTGCATACATTTGAATCAAATACATCCATTGCATCCATTGCATCCATTTGTATCCATTGCATCCATTTGAATCAATTGCATCCATTGCATCCATTTGAATCATTTGCATTCATTGCATCCATTGCATCCATTGCATTCATTGCATTCATTGCATCCATTGCATCCATTGCAGCCATTGCATCCATTGCATCCATTTGTATCCATTGCATCCATTTGAATCAATAGCATCCATTGCATCCATTTGAATCCATTGCATCCATTTGAATCAATTGCATCCATTGCATCCATGTGATTCAAATACATCCATTGCATCCATTGCATCCATTTGTATCCATTGTATCCATTTGAATCCATTGCATCCATTTCAATCAATTGCATCCATTCCATCCATTGCATCCATTTGTATCCATTGCAACCTTTGCATCCAGTGCATCCATTTGAATTAAAAACATCCATTGCATCCATTGCATCCATTTGTATTCATTGCATCCATTTGAATCAATTGCATCCATTGCATCCATTTGAATCAATTGCATCCATTGCAGCCATTGTATCCATGATAATTTTGAATCAATTGCATCCATTTGAATCAAATGCATCCATTGCATCCATTTGAATCAAATACATCCATTGCATCTATTTGTATCCATTGCATCAATCTCAATCAATTGTATCCGTTGCATCGATTTGAATCATTTGCATCCATTGCATCCATTGCATCCATTTGAATCCATTGCATCCATTTGAATCAATTGCATCCATTGCATCCATGTGATTCAAATACATCCATTGCATCCATTGCATCCATTTGTATCCATTGTATCCATTTGAATCCATTGCATCTATTTCAATCAATTGCATCCATTCTATCCATTGCATCCATTTGTATCCATTGCAACCTTTGCATCCAGTGCATCCATTTGAATTAAAAACATCCATTGCATCCATTGCATCCATTTGTATTCATTGCATCCATTTGAATCAATTGCATCCATTGCATCTATTTGAATCAATTGCATCCATTGCAGCCATTGTATCCATGATAATTTTGAATCAATTGCATCCATTTGAATCAAATGCATCCATTGCATCTATTTGAATCAATTGCATCCATTGCATCCATTTGAATCCATTGCATCCATTTGAATCAAATGCATCCATTGCATCCATTTGCATCCATTGCATCCATTTGTATCCATTGCATCCATTTGAATCAATTGCATCCATTTTGTTAATTTGTATCAATTGCATCCATTTGAATCAATTGCATCCATTGCATCCATTTGTATCCATTGCATACATTGCTTCCATTTGAATTCATTGCATCCATTGCATCTATTTGAATCCATTGCATCCATTTGAATCAATTGCATCCATTGCATTCATTGCATCCATTGGTATCCATTGCATCCATTGCATTCATTGCATCCATTGCATCCATTACATCCATTGCAGCCATTGCATCCATTGCATCTATTTGTATCCATTGCATCCATTTGAATCAATTGCATCCATTGCATCCATTTGAATCCATTGCATCCATTTGAATCAATTGCATCCATTGCATTCATTGCATCCATTTGTATCCATTGCATCCATTGCATCTATTGTATCCATTGCATCCATTTAAATCAATTGCATCCATTGCATCCATTTGAATCCATTGCATGCGTTTGAAACAATTGCATCCATTGCATTCATTGCATCCATTTGTATCCATTTCATCCATTGCTTCCATTTGAATCAATTGCATCCTATGCATCCATTACATCCATTGCAGCCATCCATTGCATCCATTTGAATCAAATACATCCATTGCATCCATTGCATCCATTAGTACCCATTGCATCCATGGCATTGATTTGTATCCATTGCATCTATTACATCCATTGCATCCATTGCATCCATTTGAATCTATTGCATCCATTTGTATCCATTGCTTCCATTGCATCCATTGCATCCATTTGAATCAAATACATCTATTGCATCCATTGCATCCATTTGCATCCATTGCATCCATTGCCTCCATTTGTATCCATTGCATCCTTTGCATCCAGTGCATCCATTTGAATCAAAAACATCCATTGCATCTATTGCATCCATTTGAATCAATTGCATCCATTGCAGCCATTGTTTCCATTGCATCCATTTGAATCAATTGCATCCATTGCATCCATTTGCATCCATTGCATCCATTTGTATCCATTGCATCCATTTGAATCAATTGCATCCATTTCGTTGATTTGTATCAATTGCATCCATTTGAATCAATTGCATCCATTGCATCCATTTGTATCCATTGCATCCATTGCATCCATTGCTTCCATTTGAATTCATTGGTTCTATTTGTATCTATTGCTTCCATTGCATCCATTGCATACATTTGAATCAAATACATATATTGCATCCATTGCATCCATTTGTATCCATTGCATCCATTTGAATCAATTGCATCCATTGCATCCATTTGAATCATTTGCATCCATTGCATCCATTGCATCCATTTGAATAAATTGCATCCATTGCATCTATTTGAATCATTTGCATCCATTGCATCCATTGCATCCATTGCATTCATTGCATCCATTGCATCCATTGCAGCCATTGCATCCATTGCATCCATTTGTATCCATTGCATCCATTTGAATCAATAGCATCCATTGCATCCATTTGAATGCATTGCATCCATTTGAATCAATTGCATCCATTGCATCCATGTGATTCAAATACATCCATTGCATCCATTGCATCCATTTGTATCCATTGTATCCATTTGAATCCATTGCATCCATTTCAATCAATTGCATCCATTCCATCCATTGCATCCATTTGTATCCATTGCAACCTTTGCATCCAGTGCATCCATTTGAATTAAAAACATCCATGGCATCTGTAAGCGACACAATGCTTAGATGTTTAATTTGTTAACTTTAGGTATAATATAAAAAACTAGAAATAGTCGTTAATGTTATAATTATTAAATATATAAATAACATTAGCTAAGATTGTTCATACTAACTCCATCTGTTATTATGACGTATACATTAATTCTGAATAAAGTCTCAGAGGGCGCTGGCGTGTATACTTAACCTCAAATTGCGGGCCGATTTCCCGTTGCCATTTTGCTCAACACACGACACGCGAGCACTCTCGATTATTTTCACTCAAAAAACCTAGTTTACAATCATTTTCCACCTGCGTACCTAACAATAAGCTGGTCTTCGAAACCGGATCAATGTGTACAGTGCTTATCCATGTATAATACGCCACCGAAGAAAATGGTTGTGACACGTCGTCAACAAGCACTGGCCAATCAAGCGATAGCCAAGGCACAATCGGAGCCAACGTATGCTTTGGACCCCATACCTGGTACAAGCGGTAGTCTCAAGGAAGAACCCAAGCGTCCACCTTCCGTTGCCAGCACCAGTAAGAGGTCAACGGCATCATCAGTGGCAAGGCGCAAACAGTTGGAGTTACAAGCAGCCGAAGCCAAGGCCCGAATCCAAATGGAGTTGATAGACAAGCGCCTAGAAGCTGACTTGGCCGCTGCCGACGCCGAACATCAAGAAGAAGCCGACGTCCAAAATGTGAGTGAAGTGCCTGATCGTGTAGCAGACTGGTTGAACCAGGAACAACATACTGCCGAGTACCGCCCACCTGTGCTACCTGTGCCGGTCGCACCCGTTACCGACCGTGCAGCACCAGCACAGCATGTGGACAACACCAGCAGCATCCTGGAATTGGCAAACACCTTAAAGAATATCATGGATCAGTCATCGTCGCAACGTGAAGAACGTTTACTAAGCCGTTTCGCCACTCCGCGCGATCTACCTGTATTTAGTGGAGACAGTATCGAATGGCTACATTTTAAAAATGCATACGACGAGTCAGTATCCTCATGCAACTTTACGGAGTACGAGAATTTGTCCAGACTTCGACGAGCACTGCGAGGCGAAGCTAAAGAAGCCGTCACGGATTTGCTGATTGGTAATACTTCGTCAACAGATATTATGGAGGCTCTCGAACTCAAATTTGGACGAGCAGAGATCATTATTTGCAACATAACATCGCAACTGCGTAAGTTACAACCCTTACCTACTCATTATCAGCAAGAGTTAGTTAACTTTGCAACAAAAGTAAACAACTGCGTTGCTACTATACGTGCGCTAAAACAGAGTGACCATTTACGCAATCCTGAGCTCGCGTCAGCTGTTACAAGTAAACTACCGAGCACACTATTGGGAAAGTGGACAGAATACGCTTATGAGAAGATTCTAGCGGGTGGCTCGAAACTAGAATTGCTGGCACAATTTTTGAAAAAAGAAGCTGATATGACCCTTGTTACCGGAGCTGTTCAACCGCGTGAAGTCAGAAAGCCGGCGCAGAATGAGCCCCATGTTAAACGTTTTGACAACAACAATCGTTATTCTCGTCCCATACTCACCACTATGCGCACTGAAACTACATCATGCTCCTTTTGCAAAAAAGGCGCACATGCATTACCCGAATGCCGTGTATTTAGACGAGCGATGCGCAGAGATAGATGGAAGTTTGCTAAAACACAAAGATTATGTTTTAAATGCTTAACCGCACGCCACGACATAAACACGTGCGAGGCTCCTGAATGCGACATAGAAGACTGCGGAATGAATCACCACCGCCTTCTTCACTGGAAAAAGGCTAATACAGCAACATTACCACCAGAACCGGCCTTTCACGAGGCCCCGAGCGCGCCGCTCCCGCCGGACGCACCCCTTGCACGGCCGCGCACCACCGCTTGTGATAGCGAAAGCGATGCTACGGTCGCTCACGTTGCGGCGCCTAATGCGAGTTCCAAAGGTGACGTTTTACTAAAAGTGGTTCCTGTGAAATTATGTGGACCCCGTGGTGAAGTACAGACATTCGCGTTACTGGACGATGCTGCTTCCGTGTCGATTTTGGACTCTGGTCTAGCCGATGAACTAGGTCTAACATCTCAAAGTTCCAGTGCGATACGTTTTGTCGACGCGTTTGGCCTTGAAGTGTTCCAATCTGACGCGCCAAAGGTGCGCACCAAGATATCTGGACTGGACAATAAGTTGTACGATATAAGTTTACGTTAGATTTCTAAATTGAATTTGCCGCCGCAAAATTTATCAGCAGTTAATGAAATTACGTGCGATAAATTATCCGAAATAAAAAATGTGGTTTGTAAGGAACGTGTAGTGCCGCGTTTGCTTATTGGCGAGGATAATTATTATGTAATAGCACCGCTCGAGATCATTCATGGTGGTAGAAATGCCCCGTATGCAACCCGCTGTCGGCTGGGATGGTCTGTACACGGCTACTGTAGTCGCGCTCACTCCTCTGCGTCACAGGTAAGTCACAATATTTGCCATCTCGCTCATTCTAATGATGGGATCGACAGTACTACGCTCGATTGCAATGCGCTTAATGATCTAATAAAAGAATCATATTGCTTAGACTCATTAGGAGTTTCGACCTTATGCCGCGAAAATAAAGCACATTTGCGTGCTACACAGATTTTAGACGAAACTGCACGTCTGATTGATGACCGGTGGGAAGTAGGTTTGCCATTTAAACAAGATAACTTCACCATGCCCGATACCTACCGCTATGCTTTGTCTCGGATGCAAACCTTATTACGTAAGTTCGAGAAAGACCGTGAATATGCTAAAAGGTATCAACAAGAAATTAATAAGTTATTATCCGAAGGGTATGCGCGTGAGTTGCAGGAGAATGAACCTTCGGTCAATCACGTATGGTATATTTCTCATTTTGGCGTACAGAATGTAAATAAACCGGGAAAATTACGTATTTTTTACGACACGGCTGCACGTGCTGCGAATAATATGTGCCTGAACGATTATCTTTTGACCGGACTTGATTTATATAACTCACTTTTAGGTATAATGTTGAGATTGCGCGAAAAAGAGTTCATCATTATCGGGGATATAAAAGATATGTTTTTACGTATTAAAATTCGCCCGGAGGATCAATACGTCTTTCGATTTCTATGGCAAGCGTCAGTTACTGATCCAATTAAAATATACGTGATGCAGAGTCTGATATTTGGCGCATGCTGTAGTCCATATATCGCGCAATATATAAAAAATAAAAATGCGCTTAAATACGAAGACGAGTACCCCGAAGCCGTGCAAGTTATAATTAACTCCCATTACATGGATGATTGTTATTATTCCACAGATAGTGAGGAAAATGCTATTCAATTAATTAAAGATATAACGCACATACATAAAAAAGGCGGCTTCGAGATACGAGGTTGGTCTAGCAACAGCAAATGCGTATTGAACGCGATACCAGCTGATGCGCTCGCGCAGTCAGCAGTTCAATTCAAGGACGGAGCTACGAACACAGCTGAGCGCGCGCTTGGTTTGATGTGGCATCCTGCCGATGACACATTCAGTGTTAAATTATCGACTACTCAGATCTTGCCGGATATTTTGAATGGAAACGTTCCTCCCACTAAGGCTAAAATGCTTAGCATTATTATGTCAATTTATGATATACACGGTTTTCTTACTCCGTTTGTAATAAAAAGTAAAATCTTATTTCAAGAGGTACATCGAAGCGGTGTCGATTGGAAATGCCGCATCCGACCCGAGGAACATGCGCGTTGGAGTGTTTGGCTCGGCGAGTTAAAACAGCTGGAGTCGCTTCGTATACCGCGCTGGTACTTCCGCGCTGGCACCTGGACACCTTGTTATCACAATAACATGCCGTCTACTTCTGCGCCTGGTAAGATTGTAAACATTCAGCTTCATATTTTTTGTGACGCTTCAATTAAAGCGTATGCAACAGTGTTATACTGGCGTTTTACACGCTCTGATGGTTGTGTTCTTGTATGTTTTGCTGCCAGTAAAAGCCGCGTCAGCCCTTTACGCCCAATTTCTGTTCCAAGGTTGGAATTACAGGGATGCTTGTTAGGGACACGATTGGCGAAGACTATTGCCACTGAGCAAAAAGATGTGCTGCCAGCTACGCGATATTTTTGGACTGATTCCAGCACTGTTTTGCAATGGATACGAAGCGACCCCAGGAGCTACAAGCCTTACGTTGCTCACAGGCTTGGAGAAATTGATGAGCTTACTAACGTCAATGAATGGCACTATGTGCCATCTCGTTTGAACATAGCTGACGTCGCCACAAAGCCGGACAGTCCGCCTCTTAAATACTGTGATGTGTGGTTTCAGGGTCCTATGTTTCTGCGTCAACCAGAGGATCAGTGGCCGAAGGACTTGAAGCCCACGGTGACGGTCGAAGAAGCTACCTGTGAAAAAAGAAATGTTAATTTAATTAGCACACAGGAGATGCACTTACCTGTACCTGATGAACGACGTTTTTCTAGCTGGATCCGACTTGTGCGCACTGCTGCAAGAGTAATACTTTTTATAAGAATATGTAAAAATAAATGTATGGAACGAAAATTAAATCAACAAAGAAGGAGGGCCGTGAAGAATAAAGACTCAATTCAGCTTGATTCTGAAATGATGAGGACAGCGGAAAAACATGTCATAAAAAAGTGTCAAAATGATACATTTGCTGAAGAGATTAATTGTTTGGCGCGAGGCAAACCACTGCCGTCGCACAGTCGTCTACTAAAGTTGACTCCATATTTGGACGAGGACGGAATCCTTCGTGTTAGCGGCCGTATCGATCAGACAGCAGGGGTACAAATGGCAACAATACGACCTCCTATTTTAGATGGCAAACATAGAACCACGCGCCTGTTAGTCGAGTACTACCACCGACGTGCGATGCACACGGCGCATGAACACGTAGTTAATGAGTTACGCCAGTCTTACTGGATCGTAAATTTGCGACCGACTGTACGCAGCGTCGCGGCGCACTGCCTGTTCTGTCGCTATCGGCGCGCCCAACCGCAACCTCAGCGTATGGGTGATTTGCCTGCTGCGCGCCTACAGTACAGTCGGCGGCCATTTTCATACACCGGTGTTGATTTTTTTGGCCCGATGGAGACAACAATAGGCCGAGGGAGACAAAAAAGATACGGCATGCTATTTACATGCCTCACAGTCCGTGCTATTCATATTGAGATAACAGAATCACTAAGCACGGATTCTGCCATAATGGCAATCATACGTATGTCAGCCCGTCGTGGAGCTCCCCTGGTAATTTACTCGGATAATGGTACAAATCTACGAGGATCTGATAACGAGTTGAAGAAGAGTCTCCAACAACTGAACGCTGACCGACTGCGTGAAGATGGAGCCGTGCGAGGAACTGAGTGGCGTTTTATACCTCCCGGCGCACCTGAAATGGGCAGGGCATGGGAACGCATGATCCGCACCGTTAAGACAGCGCTGAAGGTCGTCCTGAAGGAGCGCGCCCCGCACCCCGAAACTCTGTCCACGCTGATGGCAGAAGTGGAGGCTCTTGTGAACAGTCGCCCAATAACGCATGTATCGACGGATCCCAATTATCCTGAGGCACTGACGCCAAATCATTTTCTGATCAGCAGCTCGTCTACTGGTGCTCCTATAGGTAAGTACGACGATGCCGACCTTTGCCTCCGTAAAAGGTGGCGCGTGGCCCAGCGACTTACCGATATGTTTTGGGCTAGGTGGATTAAAGAATATTTACCGACGCTACTGCCTCGTCGGAAATGGACTCGGGAGGCTAGATCGTTAAAAGTAGGTGATTATGTAGTACTGGTTGATCCCAATTTAGAGCGAGGTTCCTGGCGGCATGGAGTAGTGAGCGCGGCGCACCCCGGTCGCGATGGTCGCGTTCGAGTAGTGGATGTGCGCACACGCTTAGGCCAGCTGCGCAGACCCGCTACACGAGTCGCATTGCTTTCCCCAGTTGATGGCTAATAGAGCTTGACAGCACTAAGGGGTGGGGATGTAAGCGACACAATGCTTAGATGTTTAATTTGTTAACTTTAGGTATAATATAAAAAACTAGAAATAGTCGTTAATGTTATAATTATTAAATATATAAATAACATTAGCTAAGATTGTTCATACTAACTCCATCTGTTATTATGACGTATACATTAATTCTGAATAAAGTCTCAGAGGGCGCTGGCGTGTATACTTAACCTCAAATTGCGGGCCGATTTCCCGTTGCCATTTTGCTCAACACACGACACGCGAGCACTCTTGATTATTTTCACTCAAAAACCTAGTTTACAATCATTTTCCACCTGCGTACCTAACAGCATCCATTGCATCCATTTGTATTCATTGCATCCATTTGAATCAATTGCATCCATTGCATCCATTTGAATCAATTGCATCCATTGCAGCCATTGTATCCATGATAATATTGAATCAATTGCATCCATTTGAATCAAATGCATCCATTGCATCCATTTGAATCAAATACATCCATTGCATCTATTTGTATCCATTGCACCAATCTCAATCAATTGTATCCGTTGCATCGATTTGAATCATTTGCATCCATTGCATCCATTGCATCCATTTGAATCAATTGCATCCATTGCATCCATTTGAATCATTTGCATCCATTGCATCCATTGCATCCATTTGAATCAAATACATCCATTGCATCCATTTGTATCCATTGCATCTATTTGAATCAAATACATTCATTGCATCCATTGCATCCATTTGTATCAATTGCATCCATTTGAATCAATGGCAATGGCATTGCATCCATTTGAATCAATTGCATCCATTGCATTCATTGCATCCATTTGTATCCATTGCATCCATTGCATCCATTGTATCCATTGCATCCATTGCAGCCATTGCATCCATTGCATCTATTTGTATCCATTGCATCCATTTGAATCAATTGCATCCATTGCATCCATTTGAATCCATTGCATCCATTTGAATCAATTGCATCCATTGCATTCATTGCATCAATTTGTGTCCATTTCATCCATTGCTTCCATTTGGATCAATTGCATCCTATGCATCCATTACATCCATTGCAGCCATCCATTGCATCCATTTGAATCAAATACATCCATTGCATCCATTTGTATCCATTGCATCCAATGCATTGATTTGTATCCATTGCATCCAATGCATCCATTGCATCCATTTGAATCTATTGCATCCATTTGTATCCATTGCTTCCATTGCATCCATTGCATCTATTTGATTCAAATACATCCATTGCATCCATTGCATCCATTTGCATCCATTGCATCCATTGCATCCATTGCATCCATTTGCATCCATTGCATCCATTGCAGCCATTGCATCCATTGCATCCATTTGAATCAAATACATCCATTGCATCCATTTGTATCCATTGCATCCATTTGAATCAATTGCATCCATTGCATCCATTGCATCCATTTTTATCCATTGCATCCATTTAAATGCAATGCATCCATCCATTGCATCAATTTGTATCCATTGCATCCATTGCAGCCATTGCATCCATTGCATCGATTTGAATCAAATACATCCATTGCATCCATTTGTATCTATTGCATCCATTTGAATCAATTGCATCCATTGCATCCATTTAAATCATTTGCATCCATTGCATCTATTTGAATCCATTGCATCCATTTGAATCAATTGCATCCATTGCATTCATTGCATCCATTGGTATCCATTGCATCCATTGCATCCATTGCATCCATTACATCCATTGCAGCCATTGCATCCATTGCATCTATTTGTATCCATTGCATCCATTTGAATCAATTGCATCCATTGCAACAATTTGAATCCATTGCATCCATTTGAATCAATTGCATCCATTGAATCCATTGCATCCATTTGAATCAATTGCATCCATTGCATCTATTGTATCCATTGCATCCATTTAAATCAATTGCATCCATTGCATCCATTTGAATCCATTGCATCCGTTTGAAACAATTGCATCCATTGCATTCATTGCATCCATTTGTATGGTATTGGATGCAATGGATACAAATGGATGCAATGGATGCAATTGATTCAAATGGATGCAATTGATACAAATCAATGAAATGGATGCAATTGATTCAAATGGATGCAATGGATACAAATGGATGCAATGGATGCAATGAATACAAATGGATGCAATGGATGCAATTGATTCAAATGGATGCAATGGATACAATGGCTGCAATGGCTGCAATGGATGCAATGGATGCAATGGATGCAGTGGATGCAATGGATGTATTTGATTTAAATGGATGCAATGGATGCAATGGATGCAATAAATACAAATGGATTCAATGGATGCAATGGATGCAATGGATGCAATTGATTCAAATGGATGCAATGGATACAATGGCTGCAATGGATGCAATTGATTCAAATGGATGCAATGGATGCAATAGATTCAAATGGATGCAATGGATGCAATGGATGTTTTTAATTCAAATGGATGCACTGGATGCAAAGGTTGCAATGGATACAAATGGATGCAATGGATGGAATGGATGCAATTGATTGAAATGGATGCAATGGATGCAATAATAATAATAATAATAATAAAACTCTTTATTGTTGTAACTACAGTGTACATGATAAGTTAAAGCCCTGGCTCTCAAACTAGGTTTCCCTGTGTCTCAAGAGCCAGTTCCTTCCCAATTAAAGGCTTAAAAAATTGTTACAACATTAGACTTATACTCTATTTTAACCTAGTCACGCATGTTTGCGCGCGCGCGCGTGTGTGTATGTGTGTGTGTGTGTGTGTGTGTGTGTGTGTGTGTGTGTGTGTGTGTGTGTGTGTGTGTGTGTGTGTGTGTGTGTGTGTGTGAAAGCGTCGTCGTACAGACGGCCAGAAGCAACACCGGGTGAGCGGCTCAGGGGTGTCGAGAGGTGGTGCTGCGCTTTCTCCGAAGTTACTCGCGGCGTTATGCCCTTGAACACTTCCACCCCTGGAGCATATAGCTCTGACGACTCCTCTCTGGACGGCCAATGAAGGCAAGCCAGAGCTGAGAGTCCTGCGGGCCCCCTTAGGGTTCCACTCCGACCGACGAAGACACGCCGGAGACGGAGGCCCTGACCGACTCTCGGGAGCACTCGGGTCCGTGGGGTCGTTACTCCCCAACAGCTCGCCACAAGCTGCCCTGCGGGCACAGGAGATAAAACTCTTTATTGTTGTAACTACAGTGTACATGATAAGTTAAAGCCCTGGCTCTCAAACTAGGTTTCCCTGTGTCTCAAGAGCCAGTTCCTTCCCAATTAAAGGCTTAAAAAATTGTTACAACATTAGACTTATACTCTATTTTAACCTAGTCACGCATGTTTGCGCGCGCGCGCGTGTGTGTATGTGTGTGTGTGTGTGTGTGTGTGTGTGTGTGTGTGTGTGTGTATGTGTGTGTGTGTGTTTGCGTGTGCGTGTTTCTTTTAACAGAAAACGTTAAGATAGGACATGTAATAGCTCTTCTGTTTCGTTGTAGTTTAAGGTTTTCAGCCAGGATTTTATTCGATTTTTGAATTGATAATTGCTAAGTTGGTTGGTGCAATGGCTGTAATGAATGCGATGGATGCAATGGATGCAAATAATTCAAATGGATGCAATTGATTCAAATGGATGCAATGGATTCAAATGGATACAATGGATACAAATGGATGCAATGGATGTATTTGAATCACATGGATGCAATGGATGCAATTGATTCAAATGGATGCAATGGATTCAAATGGATGCAATGGATGCTATTGATTCAAATGGATGCAATGGATGCAATTGATTCAAATGGATGCAATGGATACAAATGGATGCAATGGATGCAATGGCTGCAATGGATGCAATGGATGCAATGGATGCAATGGATGCAATGGATGCAATGGATGCAAATGATTCAAATGGATGCAATGGATGCAATGGAAGTATTTGATTCAAATGGATGCAATGGATGGCTGCAATGGATGTAATGGATGCATAGGATGCAATTGATTCAAATGGAAGCAATGGATGAAATGGATACAAATGGATGCAATGAATGCAATGGATGCAATTGATTCAAATGGATGCAATAAATACAATAGATGCAATGGATGCAATGGATACAAATGGATGCAATGAATGCAATGGATGCAATTGATTCAAATGGAAGCAATGGATTCAAATGGATGCAATGGATGCAATTGATTCAAATGGATGCAATGGATACAAATAAATGCAATGGTTGCAATGGCTGCAATGAATGCAATGGATGCAATGGATGCAATGGATGCAATGGATGCAATTGATTCAAATGGATGCAATGGATACAAATGGATACAATGGATGCAATGGCTGCAATGGATGCAATGGATGCAATGAATGCAATGGATGCAATGGATGCAATGGATGCAAATGAATAAAATGGATGCAATGGATGCAATTTATTCAAATGGATGCAATGGATGCAATGGATGCAAATGATTTAAATGGATGCAATGGATGCAATTGATTCAAATGGATGCAATGGATACAAATGGATGCAATGGATGCAATGGATGTATTTGATTCAAATGTATGCAATGGAAGCAATGGAAGCAATGGATACAAATAGAACCAATGGATTCAAATGGAAGCAATGGATGCAATGGATGCAATGGATACAAATGGATGCAATGGATGCAATTGATTCAAATGGATGCAATTGATACAAATCAACGAAATAGATGCAATTGATTCAAATGGATTCAATAGATACAAATGGATGCAATAGATGCAAATGGATGCAATGGATGCAATTGATTCAAATGGATGCAATGGATACAATGGCTGCAATGGCTGCAATGTATGCAATGGATGCAATGGATGCAATGGATGTATTTGATTCAAATGGATGCAATGGATGCAATGGATACAAATGGATTCAATGGATGCAATGGATGCAATGGATGCAATTGATTCAAATGCATGCAATGAAAACAATGGCTGCAATGGATGCAATTGATTCAAATGGATGCAATAGATGCAATTGATTAAAATGGATGCAATTAATACAAATGGATGCAATGGATGCAATGGATGTTTTTGATTCAAATGGATGCACTGGATGCAAAGGATGCAATGGATACAAATGGAGGCAATGGATGCAATGGATGCAATAGATGTATTTGATTCAAATGGATGCAATGGATGCAATGGAAGCAATGGATACAAATAGATGCAATAGATTCAAATGTATGCAATGGATGCAATGGATGTAATAGATGCAATGGATACAAATCAATGCCATGGATGCAATGGATACAAATGGATGCAATGGATGCAATGGATGTATTTGATTCAAATGGATGCAATGGATGGCTGCAATGGATGTAATGGATGCATAGGATGCAATTGATTCAAATGGAAGCAATGGATGAAATAAATACAAATGGATGCAATGAATGCAATGGATGCAATTGATTCAAACGGATGCAATGGATTCAAATGGATGCAATGGATGCAATTGATTTAAATGGATGCAATGGATACAAATGGATGCAATGAATGCAATGGATGCAATTGATTCAAATGGATGCAATGGATTCAAATGGATGCAATGGATGCAATTGATTCAAATGAATGCAATGGATACAAATAGATGCAATGGATGCAATGGCTGCAATGGATGCAATGGCTGCAATTGATGCAATGGATGCAATGGATGCAATGGATGCAATGGATGCAATGGATGCAATGGATGCAATGGATGCAATGGATGCAATGGATGCAATGGATACCAATGGATGCAATGAATGCAATGGATGCAATTGATTCAAATGGATGCAATGGATTCAAATGGATGCAATGGATGCAAATGATTTAAATGGATGCAATGGATGCAATTGATTCAAATGGATGCAATAGATACAAATGGATGCAATGGATGTATTTGATTCAAATCGATGCAATGGATGCAATGGCTGCAATGGATGCAATGGATACAAATGGATGCAATGGATGCAATGGATGGATGCATTGCATTTAAATGGATGCAATGGATAAAAATGGATGCAATGGATGCAATGGATGCAATTGATTCAAATGGATGCAATGGATACAAATGGATGCAATGGATGTATTTGATTCAAATGGATGCAATGGATGCAATGGCTGCAATTGATGCAATGGGTGCAAATGGATGCAATGGATGCAATGGATGCAATGGATGCAAATGGATGCAATGGATGCAATGGATGTATTTGAATTAAATAGATGCAATGGATGCAATGGAAGCAATGGATACAAATGGATGCAATAGATTCAAATGGATGCAATGGATGCAATGGATGCATTGGATGCAATGGATACAAATGGATGCAATGGATGTATTTGATTCAAATGGATGCAATGGATGGCTGCAATGGATGTAATGGATGCATAGGATGCAATTGATTCAAATGGAAGCAATGGATGAAATGGATACAAATGGATGCAATGAATGCAATGGATGCAATTGATTCAAATGGATGCAATGGATTCAAATGGATGCAATGGATGCAATTGATTTAAATGGATGCAATGGATACAATAGATGCAATGGATGCAATGGATACAAATGGATGCAATGAATGCAATGGATGCAATTGATTCAAATGGATGCAATGGATTCAAATGGATGCAATGGATGCAATTGATTCAAATGGATGCAATGGATACAAATGGATGCAATGGATGCAATGGATGTATTTGATTCAAATGTATGCAATGGATGCAATGGAAGCAATGGATACAAATATAACCAATGAATTCAAATGGAAGCAATGGATGCAATGGATGCAATGGATACAAATGGATGCAATGGATGCAATTGATTCAAATTGATGCAATTGATACAAATCATCGAAATGGATGAATTGATTCAAATGGATGCAATGGATACAAATGGATGCAATGGATGCAAATGGATGCAATGGATGCAATTGATTCAAATGGATGCAATGGATACAATGGATGCAAATGATTTAAATGGATGCAATGGATGCAATTGATTCAAATGGATGCAATGGATACAAATGGATGCAATGGATGCAATGGATGTATTTGATTCAAATGTATGCAATGGAAGCAATGGAAGCAATGGATACAAAAAGAACCAATGGATTCAAATGGAAGCAATGGATGCAATGGATGCAATGGATACAAATGGATGCAATGGATGCAATTGATTCAAATGGATGCAATTGATACAAATCAACGAAATAGATGCAATTGATTCAAATGGATTCAATAGATACAAATGGATGCAATAGATGCAAATGGATGCAATGGATGCAATTGATTCAAATGGATGCAATGGATACAATGGCTGCAATGGCTGCAATGTATGCAATGGATGCAATGGATGCAATGGATGTATTTGATTCAAATGGATGCAATGGATGCAATGGATACAAATGGATTCAATGGATGCAATGGATGCAATGGATGCAATTGATTCAAATGCATGCAATGGAAACAATGGCTGCAATGGATGCAATTGATTCAAATGGATGCAATAGATGCAATTGATTAAAATGGATGCAATTAATACAAATGGATGCAATGGATGCAATGGATGTTTTTGATTCAAATGGATGCACTGGATGCAAAGGATGCAATGGATACAAATGGAGGCAATGGATGCAATGGATGCAATAGATGTATTTGATTCAAATGGATGCAATGGATGCAATGGAAGCAATGGATACAAATAGATGCAATTGATTCAAATGGATGCAATGGATGCAATGGATGTAATAGATGCAATGGATACAAATCAATGCCATGGATGCAATGGATACAAATGGATGCAATGGATGCAATGGATGTATTTGATTCAAATGGATGCAATGGATGGCTGCAATGGATGTAATGGATGCATAGGATGCAATTGATTCAAATGGAAGCAATGGATGAAATGGATACAAATGGATGCAATGAATGCAATGGATGCAATTGATTCAAACGGATGCAATGGATTCAAATGGATGCAATGGATGCAATTGATTTAAATGGATGCAATGGATACAAATGGATGCAATGAATGCAATGGATGCAATTGATTCAAATGGATGCAATGGATTCAAATGGATGCAATGGATGCAATTGATTCAAATGAATGCAATGGATACAAATAGATGCAATGGATGCAATGGCTGCAATGGATGCAATGGCTGCAATTGATGCAATGGATGCAATGGATGCAATGGATGCAATGGATGCAATGGATGCAATGGATGCAATGGATGCAATGGATGCAATGGATACCAATGGATGCAATGAATGCAATGGATGCAATTGATTCAAATGGATGCAATGGATTCAAATGGATGCAATGGATGCAAATGATTTAAATTGATGCAATGGATGCAATTGATTCAAATGGATGCAATAGATACAAATGGATGCAATGGATGTATTTGATTCAAATCGATGCAATGGATGCAATGGCTGCAATGGATGCAATGGATACAAATGGATGCAATGGATGCAATGGATGGATGCATTGCATTTAAATGGATGCAATGGATAAAAATGGATGCAATGGATGCAATGGATGCAATTGATTCAAATGGATGCAATGGATACAAATGGATGCAATGGATGTATTTGATTCAAATGGATGCAATGGATGCAATGGCTGCAATTGATGCAATGGATGCAAATGGATGCAATGGATGCAATGGATGCAATGGATGCAAATGGATGCAATGGATGCAATGGATGTATTTGAATTAAATAGATGCAATGGATGCAATGGAAGCAATGGATACAAATGGATGCAATAGATTCAAATGGATGCAATGGATGCAATGGATGCATTGGATGCAATGGATACAAATGGATGCAATGGATGTATTTGATTCAAATGGATGCAATGGATGGCTGCAATGGATGTAATGGAT
Source organism: Epinotia brunnichana (assembly GCA_963854355.1). Lineage (NCBI taxonomy): Eukaryota > Metazoa > Arthropoda > Insecta > Lepidoptera > Tortricidae > Epinotia > Epinotia brunnichana. The sequence continues at coordinate 204,641 of OY977946.1, forward strand.
GCATAGGATGCAATTGATTCAAATGGAAGCAATGGATGAAATGGATACAAATGGATGCAATGAATGCAATGGATGCAATTGATTCAAATGGATGCAATGGATTCAAATGGATGCAATGGATGCAATTGATTTAAATGGATGCAATGGATACAATAGATGCAATGGATGCAATGGATACAAATAGATGCAATGAATGCAATGGATGCAATTGATTCAAATGGATGAAATGGATTCAAATGGATGCAATGGATGCAATTGATTCAAATGGATGCAATGGATACAAATGGATGCAATGGATGCAATGGATGTATTTGATTCAAATGTATGCAATGGATGCAATGGAAGCAATGGATACAAATATAACCAATGAATTCAAATGGAAGCAATGGATGCAATGGATGCAATGGATACAAATGGATGCAATGGATGCAATTGATTCAAATTGATGCAATTGATACAAATCATCGAAATGGATGAATTGATTCAAATGGATGCAATGGATACAAATGGATGCAATGGATGCAAATGGATGAAATGGATGCAATTGATTCAAATGGATGCAATGGATACAATGGCTGCAATGGCTGCAATGTATGCAATGGATGCAATGGATGTAATGGATGTGTTTGATTCAAATGGATGCAATGGATGCAATGGATACAAATGGATTCAATGGATGCAATGGATGCAATGAATGCAATTGATTCAAATGCATGCAATGGAAACAATGGCTGCAATGGATGCAATTGATTCAAACGGATGCAATAGATGCAATTGATTCAAATGGATGCAATGAATACAAATAGATGCAATGGATGCAATAGATGTTTTTGATTCAAATGGATGCACTGGATGCAAAGGATGCAATGGATACAAATGGAGGCAATGGATGCAATGGATGCAAATGGATGCAATGGATGCAATAGATGTATTTGATTCAAATGGATGCAATGGAAGCAATGGATACAAATGGATGCAATAGATTCAAATGGATGCAATAAATGCAATGGATGTAATAGATGCAATGGATACAAATCAATGCCATGGATGCAATGGGTACAAATAGATGCAATGGATGCAATGGATGCAATGGATGTATTTGATTCAAATGGATGCACTGGATGGCTGCAATGGATGTAATGGATGCATAGGAAGCAATTGATTCAAATGGAAGCAATGGATGAAATGGATACAAATGGATGCAATGAATGCAATGGATGCAATTAATTCAAACGGATGCAATGGATTCAAATGGATGCAATGGATGCAATTGATTTAAATGGATGCAATGGATACAATAGATGCAATGGATGCAATGGATACAAATGGATGCAATGAATGCAATGGATGCAATTGATTAAAATGGATGCAATGGATTCTAATGGATGCAATGGATGTAATTGATTCAAATGGATGCAATGGATACAAATAGATGCAATGGATGCAATGGCTGCAATGGATGCAATGGATGCAATGGATGCAATGGATGCAATGAATGCAATGGATGCAACGGATGCAATGGATACCAATGGATGCAATGAATGCAATGGATGCAATTGATTCAAATGGATGCAATGGATTCAAATGGATGCAATGGATGCAAATGATTTAAATGGATGCAATGGATGCAATTGATTCAAATGGATGCAATAGATACAAATGGATACAATGGATGTATTTGATTCAAATCGATGCAATGGATGCAATGGCTGCAATGGATGCAATGGATACAAATGGATGCAATGGATGCAATGGATGGATGCATTGCATTTAAATGGATGCAATGGATAAAAATGGATGCAATGGATCCAATGGATGCAATTGATTCAAATGGATGCAATGGATACAAATGGATGCAATGGATGTATTTGATTCAAATGAATGCAATGGATGCAATGGCTGCAATTGATGCAATGGATGCAAATGGATGCAATGGATGCAATGGATGCAATGGATGCAAATGGATGCAATGGATGCAATGGATGTATTTGAATTAAATAGATGCAATGGATGCAATGGAAGCTATGGATACAAATGGATGCAATAGATTCAAATGGATGCAATGGATGCAATGGATGCATTGGATGCAATGGATAAAAATCAATGCATTGGATGCAATGGATACAAATGGATGCAATGGATGTATTTGATTCAAATGGATGCAATGGATGGCTGCAATGGATGTAATGGATGCATAGGATGCAATTGATTCAAATGGAAGCAATGGATGAAATGGATACAAATGGATGCAATGAATGCAATGGATGCAATTGATTCAAATGGATGCAATGGATTCAAATGGATGCAATGGATGCAATTGATTTAAATGGATGCAATGGATACAATAGATGCAATGGATACAAATGGATGCAATGAATGCAATGGATGCAATTGATTCAAATGGATGCAATGGATTCAAATGGATGCAATGGATGCAATTGATTCAAATGGATGCAATGGATACAAATAGATGCAATGGATGCAATAGCTGCAATGGATGCAATGGATGCAATGGATTCAATGGATGCAATGGATGCAATGGATGCAATGGATACAAATGGATGCAATGAATGCAATGGATGCAATTGATTCAAATGGATGCAATGGATTCAAATGGATGCAATGGATGCAAATGATTCAAATGGATGCAATAGATGCCATTGATTCAAATGGATGCAATGGATGCAATGGATGCAAATGATTCAAATGGATGCAATGGATGCAATTGATTCAAATGGATTCAATGGATGCAATGGATGCAATGGATGCAATTGATTCAAATGGATGCAATGGATACAATGGCTGCAATGGATGCAATTGATTCAAATGGATGCAATGGATGCAATTGATTCAAATGGATGCAATGAATACAAATGGATGCAATGGATGCAATGGATGTTTTTGATTCAAATGGATGCACTGGATGCAAAGGATGCAATGGATACAAATGGAGGCAATGGATGCAATGGATGCAAATGGATGCAATGGATGCAATGGACGTATTTGATTCAAATGTATGCAATGGATGCAATGGAAGCAATGGATACAAATAGAACCAATGAATTCAAATGGAAGCAATGGATGCAATGGATACAAATGGATGCAATGGATGCAAATGGATGCAATGGATGCAATTGATTCAAATGGATGCAATGGATACAATGGCTGCAATGGCTGCAATGTATGCAATGGATGCAATGGATGCAATGGATGTATTTGATTTAAATGGATGCAATGGATGCAATGGATACAAATGGATTCAATGGATGCAATGGATGCAATGGATGCAATTGATTCAAATGCATGCAATGGAAACAATGGCTGCAATGGATGCAATTGATTCAAATGGATGCAATAGATGCAATTGATTAAAATGGATGCAATTAATACAAATGGATGCAATGGATGCAATGGATGTTTTTGATTCAAATGGATGCACTGGATGCAAAGGATGCAATGGATACAAATGGAGGCAATGGATGCAATGGATGCAATAGATGTATTTGATTCAAATGGATGCAATGGATGCAATGGAAGCAATGGATACAAATAGATGCAATTGATTCAAATGGATGCAATGGATGCAATGGATGTAATAGATGCAATGGATACAAATCAATGCCATGGATGCAATGGATACAAATGGATGCAATGGATGCAATGGATGTATTTGATTCAAATGGATGCAATGGATGGCTGCAATGGATGTAATGGATGCATAGGATGCAATTGATTCAAATGGAAGCAATGGATGAAATGGATACAAATGGATGCAATGAATGCAATGGATGCAATTGATTCAAACGGATGCAATGGATTCAAATGGATGCAATGGATGCAATTGATTTAAATGGATGCAATGGATACAAATGGATGCAATGGAAGCAATGGATACAAATAGATGCAATTGATTCAAATGGATGCAATGGATGCAATGGATGTAATAGATGCAATGGATACAAATCAATGCCATGGATGCAATGGATACAAATGGATGCAATGGATGCAATGGATGTATTTGATTCAAATGGATGCAATGGATGGCTGCAATGGATGTAATGGATGCATAGGATGCAATTGATTCAAATGGAAGCAATGGATGAAATGGATACAAATGGATGCAATGAATGCAATGGATGCAATTGATTCAAACGGATGCAATGGATTCAAATGGATGCAATGGATGCAATTGATTTAAATGGATGCAATGGATACAAATGGATGCAATGAATGCAATGGATGCAATTGATTCAAATGGATGCAATGGATTCAAATGGATGCAATGGATGCAATTGATTCAAATGAATGCAATGGATACAAATAGATGCAATGGATGCAATGGCTGCAATGGATGCAATGGCTGCAATTGATGCAATGGATGCAATGGATGCAATGGATGCAATGGATGCAATGGATGCAATGGATGCAATGGATGCAATGGATACCAATGGATGCAATGAATGCAATGGATGCAATTGATTCAAATGGATGCAATGGATTCAAATGGATGCAATGGATGCAAATGATTTAAATTGATGCAATGGATGCAATTGATTCAAATGGATGCAATAGATACAAATGGATGCAATGGATGTATTTGATTCAAATCGATGCAATGGATGCAATGGCTGCAATGGATGCAATGGATACAAATGGATGCAATGGATGCAATGGATGGATGCATTGCATTTAAATGGATGCAATGGATAAAAATGGATGCAATGGATGCAATGGATGCAATTGATTCAAATGGATGCAATGGATACAAATGGATGCAATGGATGTATTTGATTCAAATGGATGCAATGGATGCAATGGCTGCAATTGATGCAATGGATGCAAATGGATGCAATGGATGCAATGGATGCAATGGATGCAAATGGATGCAATGGATGCAATGGATGTATTTGAATTAAATAGATGCAATGGATGCAATGGAAGCAATGGATACAAATGGATGCAATAGATTCAAATGGATGCAATGGATGCAATGGATGCATTGGATGCAATGGATACAAATGGATGCAATGGATGTATTTGATTCAAATGGATGCAATGGATGGCTGCAATGGATGTAATGGATGCATAGGATGCAATTGATTCAAATGGAAGCAATGGATGAAATGGATACAAATGGATGCAATGAATGCAATGGATGCAATTGATTCAAATGGATGCAATGGATTCAAATGGATGCAATGGATGCAATTGATTTAAACTGATGCAATGGATACAATAGATGCAATGGATGCAATGGATACAAATAGATGCAATGAATGCAATGGATGCAATTGATTCAAATGGATGAAATGGATTCAAATGGATGCAATGGATGCAATTGATTCAAATGGATGCAATGGATACAAATGGATGCAATGGATGCAATGGATGTATTTGATTCAAATGTATGCAATGGATGCAATGGAAGCAATGGATACAAATATAACCAATGAATTCAAATGGAAGCAATGGATGCAATGGATGCAATGGATACAAATGGATGCAATGGATGCAATTGATTCAAATTGATGCAATTGATACAAATCATCGAAATGGATGAATTGATTCAAATGGATGCAATGGATACAAATGGATGCAATGGATGCAAATGGATGAAATGGATGCAATTGATTCAAATGGATGCAATGGATACAATGGCTGCAATGGCTGCAATGTATGCAATGGATGCAATGGATGTAATGGATGTGTTTGATTCAAATGGATGCAATGGATGCAATGGATACAAATGGATTCAATGGATGCAATGGATGCAATGAATGCAATTGATTCAAATGCATGCAATGGAAACAATGGCTGCAATGGATGCAATTGATTCAAACGGATGCAATAGATGCAATTGATTCAAATGGATGCAATGAATACAAATAGATGCAATGGATGCAATAGATGTTTTTGATTCAAATGGATGCACTGGATGCAAAGGATGCAATGGATACAAATGGAGGCAATGGATGCAATGGATGCAAATGGATGCAATGGATGCAATAGATGTATTTGATTCAAATGGATGCAATGGATGCAATGGAAGCAATGGATACAAATGGATGCAATAGATTCAAATGGATGCAATAAATGCAATGGATGTAATAGATGCAATGGATACAAATCAATGCCATGGATGCAATGGGTACAAATAGATGCAATGGATGCAATGGATGCAATGGATGTATTTGATTCAAATGGATGCACTGGATGGCTGCAATGGATGTAATGGATGCATAGGAAGCAATTGATTCAAATGGAAGCAATGGATGAAATGGATACAAATGGATGCAATGAATGCAATGGATGCAATTAATTCAAACGGATGCAATGGATTCAAATGGATGCAATGGATGCAATTGATTTAAATGGATGCAATGGATACAATAGATGCAATGGATGCAATGGATACAAATGGATGCAATGAATGCAATGGATGCAATTGATTCAAATGGATGCAATGGATTCTAATGGATGCAATGGATGTAATTGATTCAAATGGATGCAATGGATACAAATAGATGCAATGGATGCAATGGCTGCAATGGATGCAATGGATGCAATGGATGCAATGGATGCAATGAATGCAATGGATGCAACGGATGCAATGGATACCAATGGATGCAATGAATGCAATGGATGCAATTGATTCAAATGGATGCAATGGATGCAAATGATTTAAATGGATGCAATGGATGCAATTGATTCAAATGGATGCAATAGATACAAATGGATACAATGGATGTATTTGATTCAAATCGATGCAATGGATGCAATGGCTGCAATGGATGCAATGGACACAAATGGATGCAATGGATGCAATGGATGGATGCATTGCATTTAAATGGATGCAATGGATAAAAATGGATGCAATGGATCCAATGGATGCAATTGATTCAAATGGATGCAATGGATACAAATGGATGCAATGGATGTATTTGATTCAAATGAATGCAATGGATGCAATGGCTGCAATTGATGCAATGGATGCAAATGGATGCAATGGATGCAATGGATGCAATGGATGCAAATGGATGCAATGGATGCAATGGATGTATTTGAATTAAATAGATGCAATGGATGCAATGGAAGCTATGGATACAAATGGATGCAATAGATTCAAATGGATGCAATGGATGCAATGGATGCATTGGATGCAATGGATAAAAATCAATGCATTGGATGCAATGGATACAAATGGATGCAATGGATGTATTTGATTCAAATGGATGCAATGGATGGCTGCAATGGATGTAATGGATGCATAGGATGCAATTGATTCAAATGGAAGCAATGGATGAAATGGATACAAATGGATGCAATGAATGCAATGGATGCAATTGATTCAAATGGATGCAATGGATTCAAATGGATGCAATGGATGCAATTGATTTAAATGGATGCAATGGATACAATAGATGCAATGGATACAAATGAATGCAATGAATGCAATGGATGCAATTGATTCAAATGGATGCAATGGATTCAAATGGATGCAATGGATGCAATTGATTCAAATGGATGCAATGGATACAAATAGATGCAATGGATGCAATAGCTGCAATGGATGCAATGGATGCAATGGATTCAATGGATGCAATGGATGCAATGGATGCAATGGATACAAATGGATGCAATGAATGCAATGGATGCAATTGATTCAAATGGATGCAATGGATTCAAATGGATGCAATGGATGCAAATGATTCAAATGGATGCAATAGATGCCATTGATTCAAATGGATGCAATGGATGCAATGGATGCAAATGATTCAAATGGATGCAATGGATGCAATTGATTCAAATGGATTCAATGGATGCAATGGATGCAATGGATGCAATTGATTCAAATGGATGCAATGGATACAATGGCTGCAATGGATGCAATTGATTCAAATGGATGCAATGGATGCAATTGATTCAAATGGATGCAATGAATACAAATGGATGCAATGGATGCAATGGATGTTTTTGATTCAAATGGATGCACTGGATGCAAAGGATGCAATGGATACAAATGGAGGCAATGGATGCAATGGATGCAAATGGATGCAATGGATGCAATGGATGTATTTGATTCAAATGTATGCAATGGATGCAATGGAAGCAATGGATACAAATAGAACCAATGAATTCAAATGGAAGCAATGGATGCAATGGATACAAATGGATGCAATGGATGCAACTGATTCAAATTGATGCAATTGATACAAATCATCGAAATGGATGCAATTGATTCAAATGGATGCAATGGATACAAATGGATGCAATGGATGCAAATGGATGCAATGGATGCAATTGATTCAAATGGATGCAATGGATGCAATTGATTCAAATGGATGCAATGGATACAAATGGATGCAATGGATGCAATGGATGTATTTGATTCAAATGTATGCAATGGATGCAATGGAAGCAATGGATACAAATAGAGCAATGGATTCAAATGGAAGCAATGGATGCAATGTATACAAATGGATGCAATAGATGCAATTGATTCAAATGGATGCAATTGATACAAATCAATGAAATGGATGCAATTGATTCAAATGGATGCAATGGATACAAATGGATGCAATGGATGCAATGAAAACAAATGGATGCAATGGATGCAATTGATTCAAATGGATGCAATGGATACAAAGGCTGCAATGGATACAAAGGCTGCAATGGCTGCAATGGATGCAATGGATGCAATGGATGCAATGGATGTATTTGATTCAAATGGATGCAATGGATGCAATGGATGCAATGGATACAAATGGATTCAATGGATGCAATGGATGCAATGGATGCAATTGATTCAAATGGATGCAATGGATACAATGGCTGCAATGGATGCAATTGATTCAAATGGATGCAATGGATGCAATTGATTCAAATGGATGCAATGAATACAAATGGATGCAATGGATGCAATGGATGTTTTTAATTCAAATGGATGCACTGGATGCAAAGGTTGCATTGGATACAAATGGATGCAATGGATGGAATGGATGCAATTGATTGAAATGGATGCAATGGATTCAAATGGATACAATGGATACAAATGGATGCAATGGATGCAATGGATGCAATGGATGTATTTGATTCAAATGTATGCAATGGATGCAATGGAAGCAATGGATACAAATAGATGCAATGGATTCAAATGGAAGCAATGGATGCAATGGATGCAATGGATACAAATGGATGCAATGGATGCAATTGATTCAAATGGATGCAATTGATACAAATCAATGAAATGGATGCAATTGATTCGAATGGATGCAATGGATACAAATGGATGCAATAGATGCAATGAATACAAATGGATGCAATGGATGCAATTGATTCAAATGGATGCAATGGATACAATGGCTGCAATAGCTGCAATGGATGCAATGGATGCAATGGATGCAATGGATGTATTTGATTCAAATGGATGCAATGGATGCAATGGATGCAATGGATACAAATGGATTCAATGGATGCAATGGATGCAATGGATGCAATTGATTCAAATGGATGCAATGGATACAATGGCTGCAATAGATGCAATTGATTTAAATGGATGCAATGGATGCAATTGATTCAAATGGATGCAATGAATACAAATGGATGCAATGGATGTTTTTAATTCAAATGGATGCACTGTATGCAAAGGTTGCAATGGATACAAATGTATGCAATGGATGGAATGGATGCAATTGATTGAAATGGATGCAATGGATTCAAATGGATACAATGGATACAAATGGATGCAATGGATGTATTTGAATCTCATGGATGCAATGGATGCAATTGATTCAAATGGATGCAATGGATTCAAATGGATGCAATGGATGCTATTGATTCAAATAGATGCAATGGATGCAATTGATTCAAATTCGGTTCGTGCACTTATGTGCATCACTCGGTGGCATACCGGTCTAATTGACGAAATGAGGACCAAACGGTCCGCGCACAATGTGCGTTACAAATATGTATGCAAAGAAGAACCAAACGGTTCGTGCACTTATGTGCATCACTCGGTGGCATACTGGTCTAATTGACCAATATAAACCAAATGGTTGCACACATACACAAGGTGTATGGTATTTGTATATGCAAGTATAGTATATGTATGGTATATGTAAGTGCAATATTGGTCTAACTGACCAAACCAAAACAGTTTCAATGGCTACAGATATTGTGACCTAACTAACATTGGTATCAATTTATAAAAATTGGATAACCAGTTCCTATTGATGTCAACAAATGTCAAATTCATAATATGAGAGTTGAGTTCCAGTGACATAAAGTAGTCATATACTTAGTAATAGTAATAACTTTATTGCAAACCATGTTTTACAAGATGCAAAAAATAATAGTGTATCTCATGGACCCAGTAAAAACCAGTTTGTTCTGTAATAAAACAAAACTTATATTATGTACCAATATATTAAATCAAATTATCGTTGATATTTATAAATTGCAAACCAAGTGCTAGGTACCAATCTGTCAAGTGTGAAGTTAATTTTGATAATGTTCATGTTTCAGGAAAAAAGGCCAATATTATCTAGCGAAGGGGAGCAACATTCAGACGGGTCTTATTCCAAGAAATTCATGTGAAGGAAAAACTCACAAATTACTGTTGATTGTTTAACAATAAAAATGATTTAGACATATCAGCATCAGCTGCTTGTCTAAAATAGAATAATAATAATTAAAATTTCAAATGGCATTTTCAGATGACATTAACCATATAGATATGATCACTGAAATGTGGGTTCACCAAGCTGTGGAAGAAGATATTGATGCTCGGAGACACTCACGGTTTGGTAAAACAATTCAAACTCTTCAACCAAGGCAAATCTGCTGGAAAGCCAAGAAGTCCAGTAAAAAAGGAAATAATGTGTCAATCAACAACATATTCTGGAAAAGGAGTAAGACGACACATTCTAAGTATACTATGTTTAATTCGATATTGCTAATATTGAAATTGCTAAGCAATTGTAATTGTAAAGTATAGTTGGGGAACATTTAAGGGTATATTTCTACAAAATAAATAGATATCATTTAACCTTTTCAATGCAAAGACGGATTAATAAGTCAAGAAGTACAGTGTGATAGCAACCTTCATGCATTGATATAAGGTTTAACCCCACACTAATTGTCATGTTGACATGAAGTTTGTTTGACAACTTATCTATTTGACTGAGCATTGAAAGGGTTAACAACTGTTGCATAACATACTTAAAACCTAGCGGGGTAAAATATGGCAGATTATTTACCAGACTTATTATCCTTTAGTTTATGTAAATTGTAAACTACACCTTGCTGTATTGCAGCTGTCTTTTCAAGCAATAATACATACTTTTCACATGACAGAAAAATTCCAACTGATAACAGAACAAGTGTTTTCATAATGAATGATTTAACTTAACCCTTTTACATTAAATTCATTCATTGTTATAAAATACAGACCTTTCAAAGGATATTTTCAAAATAACCCATATGGTCTATTGGAACAATGGATTTTGTGCCTTATATAAAAGTTAACAAGAATAACTTTCCAAGGAAATGTATGTCTACTAAATAACCTCTAATCTCACAGATAGGTTCTGTCTTTTGATTGTGATTATGAAACAGCGTTGTCAGCTTTTTCATGTGGTATGGTATACCTTTCAGTGAACAAAATGGATAAGTGTGTTAAGCAACAAATTTTGCAGACTCACCAACACCAAAGTGAGCATTCCATTGGATGTAATCTTGCAACACATAATATTAACAGCTGACTGTCTTAAGGTTAGCTGGAAGAGATCCCTTATAGGGATAAGGTTGCCTTGTACCTCCTTTAATCTTACATATCATGTTAATGCTTTAACTTGTTTTGTGTACAATAAAGTGCATAATGAATGATGCTCAGTCAGATGAGCAGAAGTCAGTTTGAGGCATGTTTGTACACACACAACCTGCATTCAATAAATTTGGTGTTCAATTCAGTTTTTATTATTGTCATGGAAAAACTGAGTTGATTAACTCAATGATCTAAATTGGTTCATGTGCAGTTAATAGCATGGATAATTATCTATATTGTGATATAAAACAAAGTAATTTAACTGAAATTACTCAGAAGAAAATAATAATTGTAAGGGCATTAAGTACTACTAAATGATTTTTGAAGACTAAGAAATACCGTTTCAAATGGTTTAATTAAATTCATTTAATTTTATGCTTATTACTCATGGATTATTTTATTAAAACAATTGTTTAATAATTTTATTATGTAAAATTATTGTAATGTTTGCATGCACACTGGCGAAACATACACTGACATGTTAATTAAGGCTCGACAGTCAACAGGGGCAGCGTTTTCGAGTTTTTAAAAAAACAATCTCAGACATAGAAAATAGGGTTTAAAAATCTAAAGATACGTATTACTTAAGGATCTAATCTAGTCAAAGTCGCATTCAGTTACGCGATCTAATGAACTTCACTCGATAGAAAAAAATCCCAAAGTTACCTCTTTTTGTAAAGTTTATTCAATATACAAAAATACTAAACTATTGATATTTTAAATTAATTTTTTGTACTCAAATAAAGTTATGAAATATTTATAAACAAATTCGCAGAGTTTGAATAGATAAAATGATTATCTTAATTACTATGTTTAAATACCTACAAAATGCGCGAGCGCGGAGGCTCGGCAGGCCCGATCAGTCGCGCGCTGGGCCATACGGACGACGACTCGAGGACGTTAGCGGGTGTATAAGCCTTAAGTGTAACGGTGTATGTTCTGGCAAATAAATTTAATTGAATTTGAAATATCCAACCGTTTGACAGGTGTAAGTAAGTGTGTATTATTGGCTGTCTCATTCAAACTAAAGCTTCGGCCCTGTCGGTTGTTGCAAGACATTGTAAATAATTTAATTAATGGCATTGAGAGTGAAGGTAGTAACTATGCAAGCGAATGATGTCAAATTATTACCTACGATCAAATAGCATCCAGTTTTATTTAAATAAGTGGAGCTTAATGTTTAGTATTTTCGACTTTCATAATCGTTGTCTCAGCCTATACTAGTATACGTCCCACTGCTGGCCACCAGACTTCCTCTCACGAATGTTAGCTATTTTATAATCAACGATGTTAATAAACGCCGATACATCAAGAATAAGGTCGGACAAGACAGCGACGTGAGTGGCATTATGGTTCACGCGCAAGACAGTTGGCGGTTTTTAAGAAAAAAAGTGATAGACTGGATTGAAGCGTGAGTGGATGCGAGATGTAAAATGAAACAATATAAATAAATAAATATTTACAATAAGAAGAACAAGTTATTTTTTTAATAGATCAGAAGTGGTAACAACCAGAAGAAACGCCAGTGTCAATCGATAAAACAGGTGAGGGTTTGTAATCGAGATATAGAAGTAACAATGATGTTTGATTTTCTGTAAACAGTTCGCTGCATAGAATATGGCGACAAAATAAGAAGAGACTCCAGTTTTCAGATACGAATTGACAAGGAAAAATGAATATGATTTTATTACAAGTACATACCTATTAAAAATCTAGAAGTGAATAAATTATATATGACGCAATTAGTATTTGAAAGTTTATGTATGTAAGATTTGTATTTGTATTGTATTTATAATATGAATTTGAAAAGTTCAATCAATGTAGACATAATATATTTATTCAGAAAATCAACAGCAATACAGAGCATGACTGTACCCAACTATAATGCTATAATACACAGTAGTTTAGCCAATTATACCTTAGATAACTTGATATGAAAGAGAAAATTAAAAGTAAGTGTGTATTTACGCGGTCAATAGAAATGGCAAAAGATGAAAACATTAGTAATAACTATGTAGCATGTCAAACCATAGGTTAATGTAATGCAAATATATTATTATCCTATTGACAATTTTAAGTAATTCATTAAAGACAAATTAAGAGTGAAATAAATACAGATTTAGTTAAATAAGTACAACTTTATTAACATTGGTAGCCACTTGTTGTTTGAGACATTAACATTACTTAGGTACATGATAAAAGTTTGTTAAACATATACCTACCTAATTGTATGGTATTCAGAATATAGTAAGTAGGTACAACAACATCCCATAAACAATAAATGTTCATAAAGTAACCAAGTGAAATGATAAGGATTTGAAGACTTTTAACATTATAGACACACACCAACTATAGGTACCTATGAGTACATATATGTTTCCTTATTAATCAGTTTTAGTATGTATGTGTGTTTTGTTTGATTCATTGGATATTTTAATACCTACTGTAGTATTATTTAAAAACATTCATGTTAATTTTATTAACTGAGAAGTGGACACAAAAATTGGTTGTTCAGTCAGTCAGAACTGTGTCAGTAGTAAATAAGCTGAGAAGGTACATGTCCTTTTGTTTCGGCTGAGAGTTGGCTTATGCGGGTCAATCAACTATTTCTTGTCGTTATTCTGTCCCATTAGCCAGGAGACAATATGACAGATTTTGTAACAAACTTAAAAGATACACCATACAAAAAGTGTTTGCACATGATAAGAAAATAGGTGACAACACAATGTACTGAGTAACTTTGTAAACAAATTATAAAACTTCCCTGAAATTGAAAACTTGTATTTATGGCTTACAGAAGAAGTTATTAACTGTGCAAAGAAATTTCAGTACCTACTTAATATGATGTGATATGAGAGGAGAAGGTTTTGTAAAACCTTATACCACTACAGAGAATATACTATAGGCAAACAAGAGAGGCGTTAAAAGAAAAAATGAATGGATTAACATGTCTAGAGATGGAAAATAATGAATAAACTTGGACATTTTAAATACGGAAACCTGGAAATGAAAATATTGGATTTGAATTCATTGTCTATCGAGGACAGTTAAGTAATATTGACAGGATAAGATACAAAAAGAAATTGACAGAAGGATAGCAAATATTTGAAAGAGATATGGGTTGTTTGGTGAAATTATGAAGACACGTTGAGCCTGCCCGTCATGCCCTACTGAAAAACTATGTATAGAGACTAAAATATGTATGATTTAATCGTGGGTGGCTCACTGGTGATGCATTGTGGCCAATGGTAAGGATAGCCCAGATTTTGCTGTACTCAATGATGTTTAATTGTACTTTTACAATGAAAAACACTTTTCCGGAGGCCAGTGAAAATTCAATCTTGTATTGAATCAATATTATGAAGACTGACAGGGAGAATCTTTTGTTCACTACAGCTTCAAGTTTAGAGAGGTGACAAAGAAAAAAAAAACGAGTCATCATTCAGTATTTTTTTTGTAATCAGATCATTAAAACGTGTTTATTGTTTACCAACAGTCAAAACTTTTAAGGTTAAACAGGTTCTAAATAACACTTCCTTCAATGTTTATATAACTTTGACTTCCACATTGATTCTTCATCATGTTTTTATTTGTAACTTAAGAGTATAGTATTATTATGATTATACACTTGTTACACAGCAAAATGCCTACTCATAAGAGAAGTTGCGGCACAAAAGGTTCAATTGTATTGTTTCTTCCCGTTGAAGACACTTGAAGTCCAGTCAATACAAAAATGAATTACCGACGTCAGTTCTTAATCTCTTCGTTAACGTTTGATGCATTCATTGCGGTAAGTATTGCTTGCCTTTTGAAACGCGTCGTTTGTTCAAGGTAAACAGAACCGTAACTGTCAAGTCTGCAGCAAAGCCCGTTTCTCGTCCAGGAAATCAGTATCCAGGCCATTTAGGTCTTAGTCCAGCTTATAATACACATAGATAATAATCAAAATCAACCTCAACGATGGAAACAATTCCGAAGATTGGCGTTTGACAATTTTGAGTATTTTGACATGAAGTAAAGTGCCCATAGAATGACATATGAGTTGACCGTTTTGCGTTCCGATACTTACCATATTCATGCTGAAATAACGTTTCTTTGATTTTCACTTTATTTCTTTTGCTTATTTATATAAATCAATGAGAAGATCCAGTTTTGCGTAAGAATATAAAACTGAAACATTTTGACGAATGGTCTTAGACGTGTTCAGACCACAAAATAATCGTTATAACATATAAGGTACCTACCATAAGGATACGAATGGTTGGCGCAACGCAAAAATACGTAAGTACATAAAGGATTCCATAGATCAAGTCCTAGTGGGACCTAGCGAGTCCCCAACAGGGATGAAGGTAAATTATCCTACCTAACTAAATTAAGAAGTAGGTAACAAAAGACTAAAGAGATTACATCCTTGTCATCTTATGTCCTATCTATATAGATACTTTAGTCGTATTATGTGCATAATGTCAGCTTTTGGATTTCTAACAAAAAAAAAAACAGGGCTATAAGTATATGATGCAGAACAGGAGATTCAACATTTGGCATATCTCGTTCCGTGTGGGTTTGTGTGTATCGCCTCTACACAGGGATGGAATTTACGTCCGTCAGCGCGATATTTAACGTTGATCACTTGTAAAACGAAAGTATCGAACATATTTTAGATATCATACCTAGTACTTACAAGGGATCTTAGAATCACAGCAACATTGATAAGAAAAGATAATCTAATATGATGAACTAATACCTATATTAAATTATGCAAACAGAACTTTTGAATTAAGACTTGCTAAGAAATACCTACTAAAGTTGAAAAGAAAAGTAAAATATCTAATAGCCATCATTCCCTATTGGTGCATCGCAAATCACATACAATTTGCTGTTTGAAATTAAATACGTCCAGATAGACTAGAATCTCTTACTGTAGAGAAAAAGGAGACTACTCACTATGGAAACTGTCAAAGAAGATTGAAATGGGCCTAATCATGAAGGTATGCTTAAAACAAAACGAGGCGACCGGGAGGAGCTCCAAGGAAAAAGCAAAAACTTCTTTCAGCATTGCCGGAGTATGTGTTTCAGCCGAATGAACGAGACAAGACCTAAATATCAAGCTAACCATAGAGTCTTGTAGGAAGACAGTTGAAGTGAAAATAAAATACTTATTTACGAATGTCAATCCGATATACGTACTTTACTATGGACTTGCAGCAGTTACGGGCCATAACTATGGGCTCAGTTTGCCCAAGATAAAAATATGTATATATATTGAAATTCTGCAATGATTGCAGAACAATGCTCTAAAAATAATAAAAAAAAAATGCCCCATGCTTCATATGAAATAAAATAAACACAGAAGATCATGAGTAAACAAGCACTTTCGAATCGTCAGGTAGAAACATAATCTTCTAATTAATTACTATTCCTCAAATCCATTGATAGATACAGTTGGTGCCAAAATAATCATTTGTAATATAGTATCTGGTAATGCCAATATTAAAAGAGGATATACAAGGATGTTGCAAAAGTTACGAGCACAGACTAGCACAAATAATATTTATGTATATATGTATTTAAATATACCCAGTAGATTAAGCTGTTTTCATTATACTATATTTTATATTGTTATTAATAAACTATTACTTCTCTCATATATCGTCTTGTATTTGATAAATATCTGTACATATTTGTTTGATTGTCGTACCAAGTTGTAGAAGTCAACTTTGGCAATGCCCATGCTATTAATGATATTCAAGTTTATAGGCGAAAGATAGATCTAGGTCTTAAGATTTGTATTTAATAGACCTAATGTCGACAATGATTCTGCTTGGAGTATTTGTTTATTTTAAGGTGCAGTGCAGCAGGTGTTGGAGTGAGCGTGCTCCGACACGGCTGGCTGAAGATATACTTAAGCGACTTGCTGGGTGTCGGAGCGAGCGTGCTACCGATGACAGCAGATGAATGACTAGCCTGGGTCTTGGAATAAATCTAGTACCGATCGCAGCAAATGAGTGCAGCAGATAGATGACTGACTCGCTGGGTGTCGGAGTGAGCGTGCTACCGATGACAGCAGATAGGTGATTAACTGACTGGGTGTCGGAGTGAGCGTGCTACCGATGACAGCAGATAGGTGATTAACTGACTGGGTGTCGGAGTGAGCGTGCTACCGATGACAGCAGATAGATGTAACTGACTGGGTGTCGGAGTGAGCGTGCTACCGATGACAGCAGATAGATGTAACTGACTGGGTGTCGGAGTGAGCGTGCTACCGATGACAGCAGATAGGTGATTAACTGACTGGGTGTCGGAGTGAGCGTGCTACCGATGACAGCAGATAGGTGATTAACTGACTGGGTGTCGGAGTGAGCGTGCTACCGATGACAGCAGATAGATGATTAACTGACTGGGTGTCGGAGTGAGCGTACTACCGATGACAGCAGATAGATGTAACTGACTGGGTGTCGGAGAGAGCGTGCTACCGATGACAGCATATAGATGATTGACTAGCTGGGTGTCGAAGTGAGCGTGCTATCGATGACAGCAGATAGATGGCTGACTAGCTGGGTGTTGGAGTAAATGTGCTACCGATGACAGTAGAATTAGATGCCTGCAGTAGATATTGAAGTGAGCGTGTTCCAATACGGCTGAAGATTTGACTGATTTGGCTTGACATTCCGAAGGATAAGAATTAGTAATGATAAAATAAAAATGCTACAAGAACTAAACTCTGAAAGCAAGAAAATCGGCTTACATATGAATGCATCTAAAACAAAATTAATGTCAAACTACAACAGGAAAGTAATTAAAATAGAGGAAAACCCCATAGAATATGTGGATGATAATGTATGTTTAGGGAAATTTGTGTCTTTCGAGGCAAATAGTAATGAAAATGATAGGAGAATAAACACAACATGGAAGAAATACTGGGCTCAGAAAGAAATCCTTAAAGGAAACTACAACCTTAACTAGAAAAAGATAGTAATGGATTCCTGCATCCTTCCAAGCTTGACATATGCTAGCCAAACATGGGTCTATACTGGAAAAATAAAGAACAACATTTTATCCTGCCAGCATGCAATGGAAAGGAGTAAAATAAAGCTAAGAAGAATACAGAAAACGAGAAACACAGATATACGTAAGAAAACTAAGATATCAGATGCTCTTCAATATAGTTTATCACAGAAGTGGAGATGGGCAGGCCATATAGCTAGATATAAAGATAAAAGATGGACCCTCCAAACAACGAAATGGCGAGGTCCAGCTGGAAAAAGAAATGTAGGAAGACAAAGAAAAAGATTGGTTGACGACATCATAAAAACGGCAGAAAAAAATCTGGACTGAAACAGCAACAGACAAGGAAAAGTGGAAAAAAATGGAGGAGGCTTTTACCCTTGGGGACCACTAATGTGGAAATAAAGCATTAATAATAATAGCAATAATAATGATAAAATAAACTGATAGAATAGGGTCATTCTATGATTGAGGGATGGCCGAAGCACTACAGGAATACAGACTTGAAAGTTGAGTCCTTTTGAATAGATCTTGCAAATGAGATTTGAAGTTCAATCAAGTAAGGAATAGGAACTCAGCAATATCACAATCTGGTGTACCTAATCAGTAAATATTGTGTGAAAAAGTACAGTCAGCTATAAGAGCCTGTGTCAGGGAATATTTTTTTTGTCAGAAACCTAACACAGTTGCTTTGAAGTGGTTACCCAACAGTACACAAACATTTGAAGCATCGGGTATCTACGGGGCAATACGAGCAGTCTTTAAAGTGAAGGTCTGGATCTCAGCAAGGTCTTGTATGAATTTGCACACGCACGAATGTAAAAGAAAAAAAAAAAAAACCAGAAAGCACCTTTATTTGAATTCCTGTATCGTGGTCTGAGGGCAGACACGAGTCAGAATGGCCGAATGTTAGCTATTTTATAATCAACGATGTTAATAAACGCCGATACATCAAGAATAAGGTCGGACAAGACAGCGACGTGAGTGGCATTATGGTTCACGCGCAAGACAGTTGGCGGTTTTTAAGAAAAAAAGTGATAGACTGGATTGAAGCGTGAGTGGATGCGAGATGTAAAATGAAACAATATAAATAAATAAATATTTACAATAAGAAGAACAAGTTATTTTTTTAATACGAATAAGAGTGAATGATGTTGTTGATGTACCTAAATGTAATTAATTTGTAAGGTTGTTAAGTACCGTATTGTAGCACCTATATATACCTACAGATTAAATGAGAAAAGTTTTGCCTGGTAGTCTTTATGTCATCAATGTAAAATGGAATTTGACCTGGCCAGTAGATACGTTTTTCACTATGTATAATATGGCAACCTAGTAAAATATCTAGGTAACTATAAATATAAGGACTGCTTCACAATATCTACTAATGTAATAATGATTTATTATATATGGATAAGGTATAGGATGCGGGGTCAACATAGGGTATGGGCAAATCTCACAGGCCATGAGGAAAAAAAAACAAAAAAAAAAAAAAAAAAAAACTGAAAGAAAGGGGAGAGGTACTTAAGTAATATAATATAGTGTTGATAGAGGTATAGAATAGGGACATAACGAGCTTAATTGGAGATAATACTGATACTGAGACTGATCAGGCATGTTTTTTTTTTTTTTTTTTTTAAAGAAACTATACTGTCTAGATGACAGATGTGCGGTGTCGGCAGAGATACTGGCGGAATTTATAATATGGTGTTTCCATTAATAGTATTAATACGAAGCATCCATTAAATACAGAAACCTGTGGTTTATTACTATACGTTACACATATATTTGCAATCACGTTCTCGGAAACGGCTCTAACGATTTTGATTAAATTTGGAATACAGGGGTTTACGGGGGCGAGATATCGATCTAGATAGGACCCATGTTTGGGAAAATTCGTTTTCTCCGTATTTTCTTCATTTTCACCCGAGCACAGCTCGGTCGTCCAGGGACTAAATTGTAATTTGTCAAAACGATATGACTTAATACTGGAAAACATAAATTAGTAGATATTAAACTATTTAGCGGCACCTACCTATAAATAGCCTGTGTAATATTACTGACAAGTGACAACTTTAAAACTCGTTAGTTTATTTTATACTAAAGAAACGAAACTAAATATACTTTTTCATATCATAGTATTCTAATGCAAATAGAAAACTTGTGCTCAAAAATCAAATAAGTACTGTTAGCTTGATGATGACATGTATAATATTATTATTATATTATTTAAGTGTATAAATGACTACATGTAAGCCACTTAACTATTTCTCGATAAACCGAAGTTCTTGATTTGACTATTTCCGATAGAGTGCCCTCTGGTGTGGCTTAACGGTTACCGAGTGATAGTCGAGCGACAAGATCAGCGCACGATCATAACGTTGGCGGCAGCCGGATAGTACGGACGGATATGAAAGTGATTGTAAACGACTAAAGTGTGCTGATTGAATAAATCTTATTATAGCAATTACATAGTTTTTCTCACTTCTGGAACTAACCCCACAGTTCTTACTTTGTTCAAGTTAGAACATCATGTTAGCAAAGTAATACTTACCACTTTTTAGTGCAAGTATCAATATCGGTCTCGGAGCGAATTCCAACGGTGCGCTACACAGCTATTTGCATCGGCAAGCTCCGCGGTTAGTTTTATCCCGATCGCACTTACATATAGCTAGAAAGGGACGGCACGCGCGGCTGGTGCGATCTCGCTGTGCATGTGGGGGTTAGGTTACGTTTGTGTGGGTGGTAGTAGTATTTACACACACAAACGCACTACGCGTGTCAAAATACCGAATTCTGAGCGAGCGCTTTTTTATAGAGCACTCTTAAACTGGTTTAATATTATAATTGACTTACAAAACAAAGTTTTAACCGACTTCAAATCAGTACCTAGCCAAGAAGCTTCAAGGTTGCCTATAAAATTTGAAGATTTCCCCCGATTTCTCCAGCATCCCATCATCAGAACTGGATTTGGTGACAACGGGACCAATCTGAAAGTATACGCTTTCAAACAAAGAAATAATTTTTCAAATCGGTTCATAAATTACGGAGTTATCACATAACATACACACATAAAAAGAAAAAAACTATAAAAAAAACAGATGAATTGGGAACCTCCTCCTTTTTTGAAGTCGGTTAAAATGTACTTCTCATAACATAGTGGACTACTACACTGACCTATTTTAGTCAACTATTTATTAAGTTATTAACATATACTTTTATAGGACTTGTAAAAAGTTGAAAATTTACAATTTGGTGGCCTTACCCACCTACGAAGAGTTTTGCGTAATGTTCCCTATTATTAGGCCGGGTACGCTGCACCAATGATTTCCATGTTTTTAAAAATCTAACATGTTTTCCGTCTGTTTCGGGTGGTTTCCGCAAACAAATAAGGTAATGTTTTGATTGGCAAAACATGTTTGACGTTTTAAAACCAAGAAAACATGGCGCAGCGGACGCGGCTTTATAGTCTGTGGTTAAATTTGACAGTGACAATGACAACTCAACTGGCTTATGCCTGTCACTGTCGCTATCCTAGAACGGATGACGGAAAGGAACGCAACGCATTGTGCTTGAGTGAGACAGTTTTCTTTGTTTATGTACGACGTAATCGTTTTACAAAAAAGGCCAGTGAGTCACCGTAATAAGTGTAATAACACAATTGAATAAAATACAATCAGTAGAGAAATGTACTCTAGACTTGTGTTAATTACATTGATCACTACTATCACTAGTTATCGTGACCAATATTCATCTTAGTCGGTCAAGACGCGTATTTAGTTATAATATAAACACCCAAATGTTAAGTGGAGCACGGAATGATCATATAAATTAACAATGTCTTTAGATATAGAAGAAAGTCCTATAATTAACTCTGATATCGAAGAAAATGTGACGAGCAGCAGTCGGCCCCTTGTGGTCGAGGATCGAGGTAGGTGCTATGATTTGTTTATTTTGTTCAGTAAGCCTATCCTATCGGCTGATCCTATTCAAGGTCGCGTTGTAACTTCTTTATTGTTTGTCTGTGTAATATTATAATGATTGTATATAGCTAGTTTATTGCAGTAATATTCTTAATTACAATTAGTAATATTAACAACACTATCTGTTGTTTATGGCCACTATTAGTCATCAACAACAAACATATAGGTCAGAGGGTGTAAAGGCCTGTTTGGAATATAATAAATATGTCATGAACTAGAAGACAAGTATGTCTTCTCATATTATAAATTCTAATTATTACCTAAACTTTCAGATATTTTTGTCCCAAGTTTTATAATTTTTATATAGTTTTATTGTTGGGTTGTAAATTGATTCAGGGTTAAGCACAAAAAGGTAAAAAAGACACAGGTATACAGAATTATGTGCTTTGAAACATCAATAATCTTGTATAATACAGGCTTTTTTATAATCTTTTGTTGTAGAGGAGACAACAGGATGGATCAAAAGTCGAACAGTTCTGGGCATCATGGGCTTCCTGGGGTTCGCCAACGTGTACGCCATGCGCGTGAACCTCTCTGTGGCCATTGTAGCCATGGTCAATTCCACGGCCCCAGTGCCCTCCTCCAACGACTCCACGTTGGACGTGTGCCCGGCTAGAGTCCCTGACAACAGCACAGTTATACCAGTAAGTAGTCAAGATACGATACCTGCAGACTCAAAGGGCGTAACAGCCATTACAACAATATATAGAATAATGGTTTATTTATGGACATCTGCCTCTTAAATATCAATACCTGCAGACTCAAAGGGCGTAACAGCCATTACAACAACAGGCAGTTACGCCCTTTGAGTCTGCAGGTATCGATATGTGGTATTAATAAATTCTGAGTATGAGTAAGGATTTACCTAGACTACTTATTTAGTTTTTCATAAATATATCAACTTAAAATGTAAGTAGCAATTGTACCTTTTCATTGACAGAAATTGTATATAATAAGAATAAGGTAAATTTATTTCAAAAAACATCATCATCATCATCATCATATCAGCCGAAAGACGTCCACTGCTGGACATAGGCCTCCCCCAAAGAGTGCCACAATGGCCGGTCCTGCGCCACCCGCATCCAGCGGACTCCCGCGACCTTTACCAGGTCATCAGCATACCTGTGCTAACTCGGGGCACTTTTTAGGGATTCAATATCGATAAAAAAGATGTCGATATATATTAACACAGTCATGTGCTCATTGAAATTTCTCGATTACTATAGAAAGCTTCGATATCATATCTGAACACATATCATATCTGTTTTATTTTGACTCAAAAGTCAATAGACATATTTTAAGATAAGATAAAATGCCCTGTTGACCACTGTGGACGTTAAGAGAACGTATATTAATTTAAAGTGGATATCTTAATCTAGACGTCAATCTTGACTACCGACGAATAGGGAAAAAATATAAACTGTGTACTATGAAAACTATTTTAAATAAAATAAACAAATAAAAGCACGTTTTAATTTGTTTATTGTTTTTATTTTTAAATGAAGAGAAAATAAATAATACTATGTATTTATGTTGAATAACATTTAGATGTTGACAGTAACATCGATATATTTTTTTGTCAATAAAATATTTTGCTACATCACTTTAGTATAGGTGCCCCGAGTTAGCACATGTATGGTCATCAGTCCACCTTGAAGGCAGTGGGGTAGGCCCCCCACGCCGCGCCTTCCGGTACGTGGTCGCCACTCGAGAACCTTTCCGCCCCAACGGCCATCGGTTCTACGTGCAATGTGCCCCCGCCCACTGCCACTTAAGTTTAGCAATTCGGAGGGCTATATCGGTTACCTTGGTTCTGCTGCGGATAGCCTAATTTCTGATGCGATCGCGCAGAGAAACTCCCAGCATAGCCCTCTCCATTGCCCTTTGAGTGACTTTGAGCCTTCTTATGAGGCCCATAGTAAGCGACCACGTTCCCGTGCCATATGTCATCACTGGCAACACACACTGGTCAAAGACTCTCGTCTTGAGACGAGACACTGCGGAATAGATAGAATAAAAAATAAAAATAAAAATGGGTATGACAAATTTTACATTAACTTAATCTAGGATTTAAATTTTTTTTTTTGTATATCACACCAGAACCCTTAGGAGGTAAAGGCCTCTTCCAGAATCTTCCACTTCACTCTGTTTTGGGCCTTCCACATCCAGCTGGCCCCTACCACTTTTGTTATGTCGTCTGACCAGCGTGCCAGTGGCCGTCCTCTTACCGATGGGCCCTTTCCAGACTGTTGCTTCAGAGGTCCATCTTCCGTGCTGTAGTCTAGCGACATGGCCAGCCCATCTCCATTATTGTTTCAGGGCCTGGCTTAGTGCATCTATAACTTTTGTCTTGTCTCTGATTATGGAGTGCCTGATCTTCTGTATTTTTCTAAGTTTTAGCATACTCCTTTCCATTCCTCTCTGGCATGAAACTAACATTCTTTTTGATTTTGATGTGAATTTCCATGTTTGACATGCGTAGGTTAAAGTTGGGAGTAAGCACATGTCCATAACTTTCTTTTTGAGCTGAACGGGCAGGTTACTCTTTAAGGTCTCTTTTATACTCCAAAACTTGTTCCAGGTGTTTTTGATTTTTCTCTCAATCTCTCAATTTGGTATTGAAGCTCATTTGTTTCCCTAGGTAGATGTAATCAACATATTCTATCTGTTTGGCCTCAATATACAGGGTGTCCGGTAAATAATGGACAACCTTCTAACCACGAATAGGGCACCTTAGACTGGTCCAGAAAATCGACTTTGAGGTTTTGTAAAATTCCCCTGGTTTTCGAGATATTCGCACTTTTCGAAGAGCGAATTGTACCATAACAAGGTGTTTAAAAGTGAACATTTATAGCAACACTTTATTTGTAAAGATGTAAATGGCATGTGTTATACCATTTTAGAATCAGTATTAGATAAACTATTTTTCAGGAAGTTGGCCACTCTGGTCCTCATACATTTTTTTTTCACCACAAGCAATCAAACTTGTAGAACATTTTAAAGAAAAATGTGATTTTATTAATTAAGACCTAATTAAACAGAAATCGGTCAGGCCACCATAAAACTCTGATACATAGAAATAGAAATAAAAATATTTATTCGACAAAAACACGATACACTAGGATACAAAGTCATTGAAGATGTTTTGCAAATTACTAAGCTACAATAATTTTAGTTCTGTCAGTGTAATGTGTGAGCGTGAGTGTGTGTGGGAGTGCGTGTGTGATCATGAGTATTTTGAAGTGTAGGTATAAATAAGTAAATAAATAAATAAACAATTGAATACTGGTGATATTAATAATATAATATAGCTTTAAATTGTTGTTGTTAACAGAGAACAGTTAAGAGCAGTTCAGTCTCACTGTAGTCGTGTTGCAGCAGCCATTTGGTTAGAGTGCTTCTACTAGGGGGGCGACGGGCTGTATAAAATTTGCTGAAGGTCTTTAGGACAAGAGGGGAGATAAATTGGCTGAAACGCTGGGCAAATCTGGATGTATTTATACTTGGGCGTTTTCCAGCGTTGCCGTCGTCTTGTGTCCGCGTCAAAGTGTTTGTCGTGTCTTTTGCCGTATGCAAGCATGACCTTTCTAAGGAACAGCTGTCGGACCGTCAGGACATTCGCTTCCATGTAGAGGTCTTTAGTGCGGTACCGGAATGGTTTTCGGAATGCGACTTTTAAAAGAGATCGTATACACGTTCATTAGCATCACTGTTAGACAATATTTCCGAGAATGATTAACGTCCAGGTCATTAAAGTGAAATAAGGTTTTTTTTTTTATTTTATTTAATTCTTAACAATATACATTGTGTCGAATAGGGTACATTACAATTAATTACAAAAAAATAATTACAAAAAATAAGATTAGTAACATTAAACGAACTTACAATACTAAATTTAGTCTACAATATCATTTATAATAGGTAATTCACAATTATTAATCCATAAATATGTCATGTTATATTAATTCTAGAATCATAATAACTTTACATGTCGTTTACAAAATCATCGATTGAATAATAACATTTGCTTACAAGAAGAGCCTTTAATTTACGCTTGAACACATTAATGTCGGAGATCTGCTTAAATTCTACCGGTAATTTGTTGAAAAGATGTACAGCCTGGTAATGCGCGGAATGCTTAACTATATTTAATTTGGGTATTAAACAATTTTTAAGGTCTTTCCTTCTTGTTGCAAGTCTCAAAACCCGGTCCTCTTCACTTTCTGTCTCGTTCAAATGTTTGACCAAACCCGTTAGAAGAACTTGAATGTAGAGGCATGGTACAGTCAAAACTTGAAGTTTTTGAAAATGCTCCCTGCATGATACCCATTGCGGGATTCGAACTATAATTCTAATTGCCCTTTTTTGCATCGTGAAGGCAATTTTGGTATTATAAAGATAGCTGTTGCCCCACAATTTAATACTATATCTTAATTTAGATTCTATGAGGGCATAATAAACCATTTTAAGTTGTTTGACTTTTATCTCCTCCCAAAGGCTTCTCAAGGCAAAACAAGCAGAGCCAATAGAGTTGCTCAACTCTTGGTGCACAACTTTCACTATTTATTCATTATCAAATTGATGAGTTCAGGTCCATTTCATGAAATACTAAGTTTAATGTATTTAAGATGTCAATAACATGAATACAATCTATTGTTTCAGACAACAGGAGACTTCAATTGGTCTGCGGAACAGCAGAGTATAGTTCTGGGCTCATTTTTCTATGGATACGTGCTAACACAGGTAACATGTCCAATGAAATATCTTACTTGCACTACTTATTTATTTATACAAAAAACTAACACAGCGTTAAAGTTTGCACCAAGGCGCTGGGAAATTCAGTTTCAATAACAATAGTAGGTATAATTTTCATTTTTATAAAAAAATAAAAAATAACAGTACCTACATATTACCAATAATTGGCTCTATTGAATATCCATCATTTCATAATACTTCAAACATTCACTCATGACACGTTTGTCCATCCACTTGCAAACACGTCATTATCAGGTGCTAGCGTGGTGCGTGCTCGAAGAAGTTTCTATGGGACAGCTAAGAAATTAGGATTCCTAGGCATCGGAGGCACAAAAGGTAGGTCAAAGCGGACCCCGAACTCCTTTAGGGCACAACCGGGAATAACGCTAGGATGATGATGGAGACACAAAAGGTAGGTCAAAGCGGACCCCGAACTCCTTTAGGGCACAACCGGGAATAACGCTAGGATGATGATGGAGACACAAAAGGTAGGTCAAAGCGGACCCCGAACTCCTTTAGGGCACAACCGGGAATAACGCTAGGATGATGATGGAGACACAAAAGGTAGGTCAAAGCGGACCCCGAACTCCTTTAGGGCACAACCGGGAATAACGCTAGGATGATGATGGAGACACAAAAGGTAGGTCAAAGCGGACCCCGAACTCCTTTAGGGCACAACCGGGAATAACGCTAGGATGATGATGGAGACACAAAAGGTAGGTCAAAGCGGACCCCGAACTCCTTTAGGGCACAACCGGGAATAACGCTAGGATGATGATGGAGACACAAAAGGTACTGCGAGCTTCACGAACCTCGACGCCTCACTTACAGAGAGTTGAACCCCAGTGAGCTAAGTAGAAGCTTGGTGGGATATAAAAATGGGTAATGTCCATAAAAAAATATATTAAAAAGGCTTTTTGTACTTTCAGTCTCTAGGAGTAAGGCGTAAGTTCACTCGTGCAGGCTCCAAACTATCGCCGCTGCCTCTAGCTGGCTTCAACATGCACACAATGTTCTCATACTTAGTTCTGGGTTCCTATTTCTGCACTGAAAGCCAAATGTAGGAATACATAATGTTGGTATAGGGGCACATACGACATGCCACTGTGCCTCAAATCATCAAACGTGTTTGTTTGCTGTAATATACATTAAAACCGTATCCGCTGTATGTATGTGTGCTTGTATAACATTGTTTTTTTTTTTTTTTTTAATCATTTTTTAAAGAGCTTAGTCGTTAAACGAGAATGTCGCTCCATACGTCCGCTAGTGGAGATACAGCTATCTAATGCACAATTTGTAGGTCTTATACAATGATTTCGCTTGCGCTGACTCAGGATCAGCCAGCGCCGCGTTACAAAATCCGGTGTGGTAGGTAGTGCGAAGGGACTACCCCCGTACACATTCCATTAAGATGTGGTATACGTCATCTATTACCCCGCAGTCAGCACAGTAAGGGTTGGTAACTTTTCCCATAAGGAACTTAAATTTATTAGTTGGAACATGTCCAGAGCGGAGCCTCAACGCTATTACAACATCTTGCCGAGAAAGCGAACACTGGGTTATCCAAGGAGACTGTAACGGCTCGAGCCGGATAGTTCTGTACCAGATACCTTTTTCTTGGGACCGTTTATCGAAAAACTCTTTCCATATATCGGCACAGTACTTCCTGACCCTACCCAGGGCTTCAGTGTAAAATGGCACCGCTTGTGAGAACTGTACCTTCGGAGGAAGCTTCCTTAGCTAGTCTGTCTGCTATTTCGTTACCGGCGATACCTACGTGAGAAGGGATCCATTGTAAGACAACATTTTTGTTTCTGGATTTGTGCTTCTGAATGAGGTCTAAAATTAAATAAGCTGTCGGTGTTCCTCGATTCATCGAGGTACATCGAGCTATGTGTTGTAAGGCACTCCGGGAATCGGTATATATTACTATATTGTTTGCCTGTATAGACTCTAAGTAAGCCAATGCCTCAACAATGGCCTGTAGTTCGACTGACATAATAGAAATTTCAGCTTCAATTTTAAAACACATTCCTGTTTTTAATTGTAAATCATAAAAAGCTGCTCCAGCCCCATTGTCATCTTTCGACCCGTCTGTGTATATTTGATAAAACCGCGGATACTTGTTTTCAACGAATTGACTGACTTCTTGCTGCAAGTTGTGTCTATTATTCTGCCTTTTTGCCCCAGTAATGACATCGATCTTGGTATATATATTTAATGTGATATTTCCATAATTTACCCACCAATCGAGTGAAAACATTTCTAATTTGTCGCTACAGTGTATTAAGACGTTCTTAAATAGTTCATGAACCGACCACAATAATGGATGTTTTTTTCGTTTCCACGATTCTATTTTAGGAATACACTCGCCCAGCATAGCTTACATATTATTATTAAATTTGAGAGATTTGCACTTAAACCAGAACTTCCCACCCAGGTATCGTCTTCTTATAGAAAGGGGCTGCAGACACAGCTCACTTTGCATGACATGAATAGGCGTTGTTTTAATGAAGCCACCAATAACCCTCATGGCTTGATTTTGAATTTTGTCCAATTTGTTTGTATGACATTCAGCACTATCGTCGTATAAAAAACTACCATAGTCTATGCGACTTCTAATAACTGCTATATATATATACGCCTTAGGTGTTTTGGATGCACTCCCCAGCTCGACCCCGCTAATCTCCACTTATAATAAATCTCTAAATTAAAAAAAGAATTAGCCAGTTTGAAACTAAGCTTTGCGCGGTTCGAATGTTCTCAGCATCCCATGAACGGAAAAATATGAAACATTTTATATAGGTACATTATTATTCTAGCTGCAACTTAGGATAGTTTTTATCCGACTGCGACAGTTAATTAATTTTCCGAAATATACGACTTCATTTAATTTTTCATTTATTTTTATTGAAATCAAACGCTGCTCCAACTGTCAGCTATAAAACCGTCAAATTTTCGTCAAAATGGCGGAATTGCTTTGCCTTTCACTTATTAATAATTTAAATCCCGTCTACGATAGACCTTTACGAGACAAATGTTAAAATATAAACCATAAAAAAATATTCGATTCTGATATGAGAACTTATATGCGCAAATGTCGTTTTATGTCGTAATTTCAATAAATTAAATCAACAAATTTGAACAATATAATTAACACGAATTTGTTTTTTTTGAATGACAATGGCACGCGCTCGGCGCATTCAGCCAAAGTACCTGCGGCGCTACCACGAAAACCGATACTCAATGTTCATATATTTGCATCCCTGTCACTCGAGTATGGTTAGTGCGATAGAGATAGAGATACCCGAATATTTTCGAATTCCGAAGTTCGTGGTTATAGCTCAGGAATCGAAAATATGGTAAATAATCATAATGTATTTTCTCGAAAAAGAATTTAAAATAAATATAGTCAAATGGAAAAAAAACAAAGCATGATACTAATGATTAAGTTATAAGAGTCCAAAGTTTTAAGAGGGGGTATGTTCTGTCCCTTTTCCGCAAAACGCACCTTCATATGAAACGATTGTTTTTTACTATGACGCTCGAGTATATTGACGTCACAGTCCCTCATCGTTTTCTCACTCTAACAAGCGACATTAAAACGGATGTAGCTTCATAATTTTTTGAGATATTTGAATGGGAGTTTCATTTTCTTCTATCTATTTATCTATACATATAATAAAGATGAAGAGGGTCGAAAGTCTGTACATGGAAGTAATTCGAAAAAAAATTGGCTAGGGATACTTAAAATCGATAACAGAACACGTTCCAACAGTTTTTAGAATTTTTGTCTGTTTGTCTGTTTATCTGTTTATCTGTTTGTCTGTTTATCTGTTTATCTGTTTTTCTGTTTATCTGTTTGTCTGTTTATGTGACCGCGCATCACGTGAAAACGGCTTAACTGATTTAGATGAAATTTGGTATATAGATAGTTTGAGTCCTGGGGAAGGACATAGGGTAGTTTTTATCCCGGAAATAAATCCCTAAGGGGATGAAATGGGGGGTGGAAGTTTGTATGGAGCTACTTAAACCGCTGCACCGATTTGGATGAAATTTGGTATATAAATAGTTCGAGTCCCGGGGAAGGTCAAAGGATAGGTTTTATCCCAGAAATCTTCCCCTTAGGGGGTAAAACGTGGGGGTGAACATTTGGATGTAACCCATTCTGATAAAATTTGGTTTAGAGTTAGTTTAAGTTCTGGGAAAGGACATTGGATAGTTTTTATCCCGGAAATCTGCCCATAAGGGGGTGTAGTGGGGGGTGAAATTTTGGATGGACTCCGATTAGATCAAATTTGGTATAGAGATAGTTTGAGTCCCGGAGAATGACAACGGATACTTTGAATCCCGAAAATCATCCCCTAAGGGGATGAAATAAAGGTGAAAATGTGGATAAATCCCATTCAGTTAAAATTTGGTAAAGAGATAGAAGGAGTCCCAGGGAAGGACAATGCATAGTTTTTATCCAGAAAAATCATCTCCTGAGGGGGTGAAATGAGGAGTGAAAATTTGGATAGAACCCATTTAGATGAAATTTGGTATGGAGATAGTTAGTCCTGGGGAAGGACCTAAAATAATTTTTAGTCCAGAAATCATCTCCTAAGGGGGTGAAATGGGGGATGAAAATTTGGATGGAACCCATTTACGGTATAGCGAGTTGGAGTTCTGGGGAAGCACATAGGATAGTTTTATCCCGAAAATCACCCCCTTAAGGGATGAAAATTTGGATGTGATGTGACCTTTTTAGATGAAATTTGGTTAATTTAATTTAATGCAAATTATTTATTTCAGACTTAGTCCATATCATGTTAGTAACAATAAAAACTTATAAAACTTAAGTTAACAGTTAAGAGATAGTTTGAGTGCTGGGAATTGGGGGGTGAAAATTTGGATGGAAACCAATTCGATGGAATTTGGTATAGAGATGGTTTGAGTCCTGGGCAAGGACAAAGCGTAGTTTTAATTCCGGAAATCATCCTCTAAGGGAGTGAAATGGTGGTTTAAATTTGGATTAGGATGAAATTTGGTGCCTATAGAGATAGTTTTACTCGCGTAGAAGAACAACGAATAGCTTTTGTCCCGAAAAAAATCCTTCAAGGGCATAAAATAGGGGGTGAAAATTTGGATGTACCCTATTTGGATGAAATTTGGTATATAGATAGTTTGGGGTTCCGAAAAAGGATAATGCATAGTTTATGGAACTCATTTAGTTGAAATCTGGTTAAGAGATAATTTGAGTCCTGGGAAAGGACATCTGATAGTTTTATTCCGGATATCATTCCCTAAGGGGGTGAAATGGGGGTGAACATTTAGTATAGCGATAGTTGGGAGTCCTGGGGAAGGACAAAGGATAGTTTTATTCCGAAACTCCTCCCCTAAGGGGTGAAAATTTGGATGTGAGTGACCCATTTAGAATAAATTTGGTTAACAGATAGTTTGAGTTCCGGAAAAGGACATAGGATAGTTTTTATCCCGGAAATGATCTCTTAAGGGGGTGAAATGGGGGTTGAATATTTGTATGAAGCTACTATACAACCCATTTAGATAAAACTTTGTATAGAGGTAGTTAGTAGGCGCGGCGTTGGTAGGCACAAGGTAGACTGATGACCTGGTAAAGGTCGCAAGAATCCGCTGGATGCGGGTGGCGCAGGATTGGTCACTTTGGAACTCTTTGGGGGAGGCCTATGTCCAGCAGTGGACGTCTTTCGGCTGATATGATGATGATGATAAATGATAATAATGATAAAGATAGTTTGAGTCTCGGGTAAGGACATATGATAGTTTTTATATCGGAAATCTACCCCTAAAAGGGAAATGGAGGGTGAAAGTTTGTATCGAGCTACGATATAAACGAGTTCTACGCGGACGAAGTCGCGGGCAAAAGCTAGTACCTTTAATAAATTTAAGAATTTAACAGTTTTCTCGGAAATTTCATTTATGTGTTTTGACCATCTCAGGGACCTGTCCAACCAAAGCCCTAAATATTTGACATTTTGTACTACTTGTAATCGATTATGGTCAATATCTAGTTTACCGAGCTTTTTGTTAGTTCTGCGCCTTAGCGGTGCGCAAAGCGCGGACAGCGTTCGCCCTGAAAGGGTTAAACTTGTAATCTCTTGTGGCCTTTCTGGAAAATGCACACATTAGTCTTCTCTGGCGATATTTCCAAGCCCATGTCACTTAGTCCCTGTTCGACAGAATTTAAATCGGCTTGTATTCGCGTCGCTGAGATTTCAAGACTCTTGTTGGTGCAATATAAGACAAAATCATCGGCATACTGAGAGATGTTAACATCACATGAGCGCCTGCATATATCCATCGTAGATACGTTAAATAGTAACGGTGACAGGGGGTCACCCTGGGCAAGACCACGGCCGGTGTAACGACAGATTTGATTGCTATCAACTTTTATTTGTAGGTAACGTTCCCTGAGGTACGAGTATTCCCACAAATAATTGCACATCTTTTTGCCGACCCCTGACCGGTCCAAAATCGCCAAAAGCCTTGTAATGTCTACATTACGAAAGCATTATTTATGTTAATAAAGCAAGCTACCGTGGTTTCATTATTTAAAAAAGCGGCCAAGTGCGAGTCGGACTCGCACATGAAGGGTTCCGTGATATAAATTGCGGTTTACGATTTATGACGTATTAAAAAAAAAACTACTTACTAGATCTCGTTCAAACCAATTTTCGGTGGAAGTTTACATGGTAATGTACATCATATATTTTTTTTAGTTTTATCATTCTCTTATTTTACAAGTTACAGGGGGGGGGGGGGGACGACGACACACATTTTACCACTTTGGAAGTGTCTCTCGCGCAAACTCTTCAGTTTAGAAAAAAATGATATTAGAAACCTCAATATCATTTTTGAAGACCTATCCATAGATACCCCACACGTATGGGTTTAATGAAAACATTTTTTTTGAGTTTCATGGGGACCCTTTTTTTTTTTTTTTTTTTTTTTTACGTTGGGGAAATGCTTTTACGCATCCCGCCCGCCACGGGGAAGGGACAGGACGGGTATGACGGACTAACCGCGGCAATAGCCTTGGACTACCGTCTAAAACCCCAACGATTGCCAGCTCCGCCTTAAGAAAGAAAGGGGCGCCGCGGGATCGCTTTCCGCATTCGACCGCGTACGTCCCGAAAAGAAACATTCCCTCGCTGGGATTTGAACCCCCGACCAAAGGTGTTGTAAGCCAATGTTATAACCATTCGTCTAATCAAGCTTATTCATGGGGACCCCTAAAACTTAATGTTTTTTTCGATTTTTGTGTGAAAATCTTAATGCGGTTTACAGAATACATCTACTTACCAAATTTCAACAGTATAGCTCTTATAGTTTCGGAAAAAAGTGGCTGTGACTTACGGACGGACAGACCGACGGACGGACATGACGAATCTATAAGGGTTCCGTTTTTTGCCATTTGGCTACGGAACCCTAAAAACCCTTTTGTATTTTAGTAATAAGTTGGCTTAAGTTATCCAGACATGACCGGCACCGTCTAAAACCAACTGTTTTGTCCGAAAAGAGACTATGCGCTTCGAAAAACCATTCAAACCATCTCTGTATTAAGGAATTAAATATTTTAGCCAGACATGACATCATAGCTATCGGACGAAGAGACGATATTGACTGGGGATCCCTACCGGGTTTTGGAATGGCAACAACGTTAATTTCCCTCCATTGAGTAGGGACATAACCCGTGTTCAAGAACATGTTATACATATTTGTCAAGGCTTCTTTTCCGCTACTTGGTAGATGTTTAATCATGGAATATGATATATCGTCGCAGCCCGGGGAAGTATCTTTTGACTTTATGCACTTTTCCAATTCTGAGACGGTAATATTGACTTCGAGCTTGTCATTTTGAGAAACAAAAGCCGGCTTAGGCGGTGAAACGTGGTCAGGTGCTAAACTTCGCAACAGATTTGCAGCTGTGTCCGCATCTACATTATGTCTAGGTGACCGATGTCCCTTCAGCCATCTCATTTTCTGCCACACAGTACTAGCAGATGTGGTTTCATCTAAACTGCTACAAAACGCTCGCCATGCTTCATTTTGTGCACTTCGAATTAGTTTTTGTGACTCGCTAATCCTTTTCTGTAATAAGGTTAAGTTGCTTGGAGTAGGATTTCGTCGAAACTCAGCCAGGGCTAGCCTACGCCGTGCCACTGATTCGGACAGTACAGGGTTCCAGTATGGCTTGGGAGTAAATTTACTTTCTGGATTATGGCATATTTTAACAAATGGAATATGTTTATCAGCTGACTTATATAGACATCCTACAAAACAGTTATACGCAGTTTGCGGATCTTCTGGTACAACCAGATTAACAAACATCTCGTCCAGCTGCGCTGAATACGACGCCCAGTTCGCTTTTTTAAAATTTCTTTTTTTTGAGTCGTATCTAAATTCATGGCAAGTTTAGTCCTTAGCTTAATTATTTCATATTACATTGTTGGTTTGGTACAAGTACGTGTACAAGGTATTCTCAAAACTGATCTTGGAAAGAATAACCAAAAAGCTTGATGAAAACCAACCATGGGAGCAAGCAGGCTTCAGACAAAAGTTCTCCACCCTGGACCACATCCACACAGTAAAACAAATAGTGGAAAAATATATGGAGTATAACAAGAAACTGTACATGGCATTCATTGATTACTCGAAAGATATACATAATAATAATATTAATCATTCCAAAAGTTAATCTAATATTTGTCCCCACAGATCCCGGGAGGTCGTATAGCGGAACTATTCGGGGGAAAATTAGTTTACGGCATAGGCGTTCTGCTGACCGCCCTATTCACACTGCTCAGCCCGATAGCCGCGTACACGGACTTCAAGTTGTTCATAGCCGTTCGAGCGCTGGAGGGCCTGGGCGAGGGCGTGACGTACCCCGCCATGCACGCCATGCTGGCGCGCTGGGTGCCGCCGCTCGAGCGCTCCAAGTTCGCCGCCTACGTGTATGCGGGTGAGTTGTGTGTATACATAGCCGTTCGAGCGCTGGAGGGCCTGGGCGAGGGCGTGACGTACCCCGCCATGCACGCCATGCTGGCGCGCTGGGTGCCGCCGCTCGAGCGCTCCAAGTTCGCCGCCTACGTGTATGCGGGTGAGTTGTGTGTATACATAGCCGTTCGAGCGCTGGAGGGCCTGGGCGAGGGCGTGACGTACCCCGCCATGCACGCCATGCTGGCGCGCTGGGTGCCGCCGCTCGAGCGCTCCAAGTTCGCCGCCTACGTGTATGCGGGTGAGTTGTGTGTATACATAGCCGTTCGAGCGCTGGAGGGCCTGGGCGAGGGCGTGACGTACCCCGCCATGCACGCCATGCTGGCGCGCTGGGTGCCGCCGCTCGAGCGCTCCAAGTTCGCCGCCTACGTGTATGCGGGTGAGTTGTGTGTATACATAGCCGTTCGAGCGCTGGAGGGCCTGGGCGAGGGCGTGACGTACCCCGCCATGCACGCCATGCTGGCGCGCTGGGTGCCGCCGCTCGTGCGCTCCAAGTTCGCCGCCTACGTGTATGCGGGTGAGTTGTGTGTATACATAGCCGTTCGAGCGTTGGAGGGCCTGGGCGAGGGCGTGACGTACCCCGCCATGCACGCCATGCTGGCGCGCTGGGTGCCGCCGCTCGAGCGCTCCAAGTTCGCCGCCTACGTGTATGCGGGTGAGTTGTGTGTATACATAGCCGTTCGAGCGCTGGAGGGCCTGGGCGAGGGCGTGACGTACCCCGCCATGCACGCCATGCTGGCGCGCTGGGTGCCGCCGCTCGAGCGCTCCAAGTTCGCCGCCTACGTGTATGCGGGTGAGTTGTGTGTATACATAGCGGTGCAGGTCCTGGAGGGTGGTGTTTGTTGCTGTTTTAATAAATAGTATGTTTGTTTACAAATGGTGTGTGTCAGGTTCCAACTTCGGCACGGTGATCTCGCTGCCGGTGTCGGGCTGGCTGTGCAAGGAGGGCGGCGGCTGGCCGCTGTGCTTCTACTTGTTCGGCGGACTCGGCGTGCTGTGGTTCGTGTTCTGGATGATTCTCGTCTACGACGCGCCCGAGACGCATCCCAGGATATGCCCCAAAGAAATTGAATATATCACACGGAGTATAGGACCGCAGGTCAGTTTTTTTTAACCTGTAGATATCCTTAGCATTTGTGTGATTTAAATCGCTCCAGACTCCTACTTCACCAGTTTACAATCAATCTGTCTCCGCCGCGCCGGGTGTAACAAAAAGTGCCCTCTGCTACCTTTTAGTAGTCGTAGATGCATGTGATAGAATAGAGTCAAGTTTTAGATTACTAATCTACCTCTAGTAGGTACTGTGTTAGTAATGGTGGTTCCGTTTTCCATTTAGTCCCTCTAAAAACTTGAGCTCATTGTCGTTGCTAATAAAAAGGCATTACCTACGATGGCCCGTCAACGTATAGTTGGTGCACTATCTGTTGCGGCGCGTGAGCGTGACTCACTCCGCCGGTGACCTCACGCCGCCGCGAGAACGCTGATTACACGCGAATCCGACACCGCTTCGTTTACGCCGGATTTTATTTATTGCGTTTGATATTCTAGGATTTCATTGACCGAATTATTTATTGAACGCGTAAACATTTAGAGATGTATGTAGATCTTATAAAAAAAAGGTATTATTGTATGTATAGGTACTGGTAAATTGAACCGAATAAATCAATCCCATAAAAAACATTACATGTAAAAAATAGGCCAAGTCTCGAAATTCTTTCACAGTAAAAAGTGGCGAGATATTTCGTAGAGCCAATTCAGGCATTCTTATTAATCTTTATTTGCTTGCTAAATAAAATTCTGCAACTTGGGAATCACACAACTTTACTGCATTTACTAATTTTTGCATACCTAAAAACTATGTAAGTGTGATTGCCAAGTCACAAAATTTAATTTAGCAAGCAAATTAAGATTAATAAGAATGCCTGACTTGGCTCTACGAAATATTCAGATATCTCACCACTTTACTGTGGAAGAGTTTCGAGACTTGGCCTATTTTTTACTTGGAATGTTTTTTATGGGATCTCATTTCTTTTTGTAGACTTTGTATGGGAATGTTATTTTACCAACCGCAAAAAACGTTTGTATAGGAAGGAACTGCAAAAGTAACTTTGTAATAGCATGTAAGGTACTTTCGGGTAATAAGGCCTAGCTAAGGGAGAATGTAAATAAAATGTAAAATTGCATATTTAATCAATACAGTGACAGGTTTTTTAAAACCTTACTAATAGGCCTTATTATAATATGGTGGTATAAAAAGGCCTACGACCTTAACGTGCTTAAATAATTAAAACAAACTTGTTCTCGAGATCAATAATCACTTAATTATAACATTTATAACAAATGCGTTTATGTTCTTCTATTGAGATATATTATGGGTCATTGTACGAATATTTAGTACCAAATGACATCAAAATATTCCTCTATCTTAACTAGCAATCTAATTAACATGTATCCTATACTATTAAACGAGCAATATATATATATATATATATATACATTTGCAATCACATTTTCGGAAACGGCTCTAACGATTTCCATGAAATTTGGTATGCAGGGGTTTACGGGGGCGAAAAATCGATCTAGATAGGTCTCATGTCCGGGAAAATTCGTTTTCTTCGTATTATCTCCATTTTTATCCGAGCGGAGCTCGGTTGCCCAGGGACTATAGGTAATCAACTAATTAGTCTCAAACTTTAACCAACAAAGAAAATAACAAAAAATTGCAATTCTTGCTATAAATAAAATGAAAATTTAGATTTTTTTAGGATTTGTCCTAAAGGACTTATTTTACTGTAGGCCTTATTATACTCTAGGTAGTATAATAAGGCCTACAGGTATGTAGGCCAGTTTTCTGAAATAAATTATTATTTTTTTTTTTTATAAGAAGGCCTACTACGTTTTTAACATAAAAATAAAACAATTACACGTCATACATTTGGTAAGTTCTGATGAATTATCTAATAAATGCTCGAACTGCAGACACTAGGGCATCTTCTGACCACAATGCTCATTTGGGAGGCATCGTGATCGAAAACTGAAAATATAACAAATAAGTAAGTAATTATGCACGATAAATCAGTAGTATCACTTAAATTACATAAATACATTATAAAAACAAACAAAATTCGATATATGAATTAGGAGGATAATAAGGCCTAAAAGAAATCCCAAGCCATAGAGGGCAATAAGGCCTATAGGTAAATTTTGTAGGCCTTATTCGCCACCGACCACGTGTTTAAATAAAACGAAATATAAAATGTTGGCATCACAATACGTTATTGAAACTTGTATCACATTACAAGCGTTAATAAGGGAGAAAAAATGACTGCAAATTGATATTATTAAAGTAATATTACAATAAATACTCATGTTTTTTTCGGCCCGATTTTTAGACCACGTGCCACGCGCCCTCCTGCCGAAATGTATGAAGCAACACTGGCGGCGGAGAGTGGGCCATCGAGCCAGTTTGAACGTGTAGTTTCTAATTTGTCCATTTGGCGTCAGGGACGCGTGGCCATGAGCGCGAGCGCCCTTATTTAATACGATTTTGGTCACTTAGGCCTTATTAGCCGACAGGCCTTATTACCCGCAGGTACCTTAT
This sequence comes from Epinotia brunnichana, assembly GCA_963854355.1. Taxonomy (NCBI): domain Eukaryota; kingdom Metazoa; phylum Arthropoda; class Insecta; order Lepidoptera; family Tortricidae; genus Epinotia; species Epinotia brunnichana. The sequence continues at coordinate 244,827 of OY977946.1, forward strand.
TTGTATAGGACTACAAACTTACTTATGCAGTTTGTATATCTCTGAAACGTTGCAATATTTTTAGTTTTTTTTGACTTAATAGGCTAAAAACTAATTATATTTGAAATGTGGAGCTTGTGGGTCTGCTAGAATTACACTTAGAATTATGGGGATCATTATGAGTATGTCAGTGACAAAACTAAGGAACTTTGACGGGCAATTGTTTTTAAACCAATAGTTCAAATTGAATGCTATTGAAACTTTATCTAGGCCCTATTATGCCCTTCATGTTACTGGAAATTCAGGGTTCTAGCTTTAGCCAGCACGACATTACAAGATGTTGAAAATGGCTTCGAAAAAAGGATGGTACGGCCGTGCCTCTTTGTTTTGCTTGACTTGGCGGGGGCACGGTTATTCAAATGAGTGTAACGAAATGTTGTTGCCCCCAAAACATCTGTGCATCAGTTTAATTACTTATAACACAAGTGTTTTGTTTCGTTATTTAGATTTTCGTATTGCTCATCGAAATCAGTTATCTATGATTCTGGCTGGTACTTTGTCATTCTTTTTTTTATTTGGTTTGAGGACGTCAATAACAAGGGTTATAGTCAGTGGATCCCCCTGTGAAACTATAGTAGTTTATGTGACTGTACATACTGAAGGGCATTAAACACGAGTGTGTTAATGCCTAATATAATGCATAATGTAATGTAAGATACAATGTACAAAACCAGATGTACATGTACGCACCGTCAACGCAGTTACGTTACGTTTTGAACGCGTGCTTGCTACACCGGAACTCAAAAACGCCGCAGTTAATCTCCACCAAATAAAGCAAAGAACCATCTCGCCATACATACTTCATCGGTTCACCCGTTCGGGATACCACAGACAAACAAATACGCACAGATGTGATAAATTACACAATCTGTATACTGCTTGAATATACTCTGAAAACTTTCTAACCGCCTCTACCAGGCTCCAGTATACTTATAGATGTAGTTGTGTCAATGAAATATTCAGTCAAATGATCATTCCATCGCTTCAGGAGGAGAAACGAGGCATGGCCATACCATGGATTAAGTTCCTGACGTGCGTGCCGCTTTGGGCCATCCTGGTCGCGCAGTGCGGCCAGTCGTGGCTGTTCTACACGCAGCTCACGGAGCTGCCCAGCTACATGAACAACATCCTGCACTTCGACATTATCTCCGTGAGTCATCTTGTTCCTGACGCGCGTGCCGCTGTGGGCCATCCGCGCAGTCCGACATTATCTCTGTGGGCCCCTCCCTGGTCGAGTTCTCCCTTGTTTATCTTGTAAAGATGGTATATGGCCCTCAGAACTCGGTGCTGTCGGCGGTGCCGTACCTGACGGCGTGGCTCGCCGGCATCGCCATCAGCGTGTTCGCGGACTGGACGCTCGCGCGCGGACTCATCTCGCGGCTCAACAGCATGAAGCTGTGGAACACAGTTGGTGAGCAGAGACGAGATATTAATAACTAGTACTAAGAACTATACAGGGTGCATTATTCAAACGGGGCAGTGAGGGAAAATTCGAAACTATATGAGATACGCAAATTTGCTCATAGGAGCCACGAGCCCGATTTAAAAAAAATGCTGCATTCAAAGATTTTCAAAAAAAACTCATACACGGTCGGGAATTGAACCCGGTCGAATCTGTTAAAAAATAAAGAGTTATTTTTTTTGCGTAAATTACAGACAATGTGTAATAGTACATTATTGCCGTGGCCGGGAAGGAGGCAATTGCAGGCTGAGTATTTTGTTTAAACGGACGAGCTTGCGAGTCCGTTTAATTATAATACGAAGCCTGCAATTGCCATTCCGGCTGAGGCTAATATGCTTTTCTCAAAAATGAGGGGATAAAAAATACTAAATTGAAATCAAGCGTTATTATTAAATACAAATTGAGGATACTGCAAATTACATAAAATTAAACGTCATAATTTTTTTTTAAACATAATCGCATGTGTATTTTTCCACCGAAAAACGCAATCTTTTTATGACACATACAAAAATGTTGCGTTTGCAACAGAAAAATACGACTTGATTTGGCTGAATACGACCTGTGCCGTCTTTTATATGCCAGTTTATACTTTTTTTAAAGTTTGGTACTCGACAAATGAAGGAATTCATATGTAATATTCCAGGCGGCCTGCAATGTTTTTTATTTTTTAATTTTGATCTGGCCTTAAACTATACACTTTACCTTCCAATATGTAGCGAGTTATGTTCACTTTGCGGGCCATTTTTGAGAAAAGTAGATTCGACTTGGTTGCGGGTTTATTACGAGCTGGCAATTAGTAGTGATAAAATGTCCTTGTAATTGGGGTCACTTCCCTGCACTGTCTAACGGCGCGCAGATCTCGATGTAACCTTCGGCGTTCCGGGATTCCGGTCTGCAACGCAGGTCCACAGGATACGCGCCGGAGTGTGAGGTCTGCAACGCAGATCCACAGGATACGCGCCGGAGTGTGAGGTCTGCAACGCAGGTCCACAGGATACGCGCCGGAGTGTGAGGTCTGCAACGCAGGTCCACAGGATACGCTCCGGAGTGTGAAGTCTGCAACGCAGGTCCACAAGATACGCGCCGGAGTGTGAGGTCTGCAACGCAGGTCCACAGGATACGCGTCGGAGTGTGAGGTCTGCAACGCAGGTCCACAGGATACGCGCTGGAGTGTGAGGTCTGCAACGCAGGTCCACAGGATACGCGCTGGAGTGTGAGGTCTGCAACGCAGGTCAACAGGATACGCGCTGGAGTGTGAGGGCTGCAACGCAGGTCCACAGGATACGCGCTGGAGTGTGAGGTCTGCAACGCAGGTCCACAGGATACGCGCCGGAGTGTGAGGTCTGCAACGCAGGTCCACAGGATACGCGCCGGAGTGTGAGGTCTGCAACGCAGGTCCACAGGATACGCGCCGGAGTGTGAGGTCTATAACGCAGGTCCACAGGATACGCGCTGGAGTGTGAGGTCTGCAACGCAGGTCCACAGGATACGCGCCGAAGTGTGAGGTCTGCAACGCAAGTCCACTGGATACGCGCCGGAGTGTGAGGTCTGCAACGCAGGTCCACATGATACGCGCTGGAGCGTGAGGTCTGCAACGCAGGTCCACAGGATACGCGCTGGAGTGTGAGGTCTGCAACGCAGGTCCACAGGATACGCGCCGGAGTGTGAGGTCTGCAACGCAGGTCCACAGGATACGCGCCGGAGTGTGAGGTCTGCAACGCAGGTCCACAGGATACGCGCCGGAGTGTGAGGTCTGCAACGCAGGTCCACTGGATACGCGCCGGAGTGTGAGGTCTGCAACGCAGGTCCACAGGATACGCGCTGGAGTGTGAGGTCTGCAACGCAGGTCCACAGGATACGCGCCGGAGTGTGGGGTCTGCAACGCAGGCCCACAGGATACGCGCCGGAGTGTGAGGTTTGCAACGCAGGTCCACAGGATACGCGCCGGAGTGTGAAGTCTGCAAAGCAGGTCCACAGGATACGCGCCGGAGTGTGAGGTGTGCAACGCAGGTCTACTGGATACGCGCTGGAGTGTGAGGTCTGCAACGCAGGTCCGCAGGATACGCGCCGGAGTGTGAGGTCTGCAACGCAGGTCCTGCTGCATTTTAACGGGCGAGATTAAATTAAACCACAAGTTTAAATAATGAAACGCATTTATTCCCGCGAACGCCGCGAGCACACGAATAAAAAAATCGAAAGGGGGTGGATCGGAATGCCGTCTGATATTGCTCCCTGGCTCAAAAAGGGTGTCGCTGCCACCACGCCAGTACTTCCCTGGATCTCGGGACTGCCGTGGAGATGGGACGGGCCGAGGGACGTCAGCCGGCAGCACCAGGGAACCCTGCCAGCCAGCCAGGTATACAAAATAACCTCATTCTGGGCGTTGATTTCTGGCGCGCTTTTCAAATCTGCCCAAAATACCTCAGCAGTCTCGTCTTAGATACTGACAAAAGTAATCGTAACGTATTACCGAAACCAGACGCTTTTATTCAAGGTTACAATAATTTGGATGATTCACAAAAACAACTAGCTGATAACGTCGTTAAACAATTTGAAGACATTTCTTTTCAACGCAAGGGTCTAGGTGTCACTAACTTGATCACACACCGCATTGACACCAGTGACGCTAGCCCTATTCGTCAGCGTTATTACCGCTTGTCACCAGAGAAGCAGCGCATCCTGGTTGAACAAGTTGACGAAATGCTCGCACTTGATGTGATTGAGAAAAGTGAGAGTAGTTGGTCATCGCCGGTTCTGCTCGTCAACAAAAAAGGACGGACAACCACGCTTCTGTTTAGATAGCCGTAAACTGAACTCGGTGACGAATCGAGACGCGTATAACCTGCCATATATTTCAGAGATCTTGGACAACCTCAGGGATGCTCGTTACTTGTCTAGCATTGACTTGTCCAAAGCTTTCTGGCAAATTGAAATAGCTCCGGAGGACAGAAACAAAACTTCTTTTTACGTGCCAACAAAAGGAACCTTTCATTTCAAACGAACTGCTTTCGGTCTGACCAACGCTCCTGCTACTCAACAACGATTAGTGGACCTGTTGTTCTCAGAGTTCGACCTTAAAGTATTCGCCTACCTGGATGACATTATCATCGTCTCCGAGGATTTCAATAGTCAGCACGTCACCTTGCTTTTACGCGTCTTAGACAAACTCAAACAGGCCAATCTCACAGTTAATTTGGACAAGTGTAAATGTTTCAGTAGCCAGCTCAAATATCTCGGGTACGTCGTCGACGGTTCTGGTTTACGCACCGATCCAGCAAAGGTAGAGGCTATTTTGAATTACCCTACGCCGACGTCTCGTAAAGATGTCAAGCGATTTCTTGGTACCGCGACATGGTTTAGACGATTTGTCCCTAATTTTAGCACCATTGCTGCCCCGTTAAATAAGCTGACTTCGTCGAAGAAAGGTTCGCCACCTTTTAAGTGGACCCCTGAGGCTAATTCTGCTTTCCAGCAACTTAAGGAGTGTTTAGTTTCTGCTCCAGTTCTCAGCTGTCCGGACTATAGCAAACCTTTCGAAGTGCATACCGATGCCAGTAATTATGGGGTAGGCGCTATGCTGACTCAGAACATCGATGGTAAGGAGCATCCGATCGCGTACATGTCAAAGAGCTTGTCACCAGCTGAGAGGAATTACAGCATAACTGAACGCGAGACGCTAGCTGTAGTGGCAGCCTTGGAGCATTGGCGTTGCTACGTTGAAAATGGACAGCCCTTCACGGTCTACACTGACCATAGTGCACTCAAGTGGTTCCTGTCCATTAGCAACCCAACCGGTAGATTGGCTCGATGGGGCGTTCGCTTGTCAGGCTTTGACTTCATCCTTAAACATCGTCGGGGCGTTGATAATGTCATACCAGATGCTTTATCGCGGGCACCCGTGAGTGCTATTTGTACCTCCAACTCTCATTTGAACTCTAGGGACACCTGGTACACCAACATCTATAACGGTTGCCTGCATAGTCCTATCGATTTTCCTAATTATATAATTAAAAATGACTCTTTATACCGATTGTCCAAAACAAGCACGAACTTACTTCCTAATTTTCATGGAAATTGGTTGTTCCCGCAGAATTACGCGAAAAGGCAATTATAGAAAATCACTCGGAGCCTACTGCCGGTCACATGGGCATTTTCAAAACGTACCGCAGACTTGCTTTGCGCTTCTATTGGCCAGGCATGCACCAGGACATTGTCGAGTTCATTGGAACGTGCGAAAAGTGTTTGTCTTATAAGGCTCAGAACCATCAAACCCTAGGGGAAATGGGGAGACCTAAACAATGCTCTCGCCCGTTCCAAATGATCTCGATAGATCTGATGGGCCCGTTGCCAACTACACGGAAAAGGAACAGCTACATATTTGTCATCACTTGTTGCTTTTCCAAGTATTGCTTAATATTTCCTATTAAACAGGCTACTGCAGAAGTAATAGTGAAGATTTTAGAAGAATCGGTTTTCTTGGTGCACGGTGTACCTCAAACAGTGCTAATGGACAACGGATCCCAATTTGCTGGGAAAGTAATGGACAATTTCTTAAAGTCGTATAATGTGCCAAATGTCTATTACACTCCTAAATACACTCCTATGGTAAATTTAGTTGAAAGATTTAACCGCACTATTATATGTAGTATTTCTACCTTCGTGAATGATGACCACAGGTCATGGGACGTGTTCATTCCGCGAGTCCAGTTCGCGATCAATTCTTCAGTCAATGAAGCAACAGGTTTTACGCCTTCGTTCTTAGTATACGGTAGAGAGCTGGTACCATGTGGAACGCACTATACAGATACCGACATTGGAAAGGAAGTGTTGTTTCTGCCACGCGACATCTACGCCGAGAACCTAGGTTGTCGGTCCTCGATTTTTGATGACGTCCAGAAGAGGCTTTGGCATGCCCATAGTAAAAACACCTCTCATTATAATAGTAGACGTAAGCCTGCTGAATTTAAGGTTGGTGACCTAGTCATGAAACGTACTTACTTCTTAAGTGACAAGGGCAAAAATTTTACTAAAAAGTTAGCACCAACATTTATTAAGACGAAAATTATAGCCAAGAAATCCCCATTAGTGTATGTGCTTCAGGACTTAACAGGCAAAGATCTAGGCACCTGGCACATAAAGGACCTCAAATTGGTAGGTCTTAATAAATAATACAGTACTACAGGCTTACGTATCATATATTATCATGTATACAGTTTTAATTTTCTAGCGTCTTAACATCTTTAAGCACATGTACCTGTCAGGTTTCGAGTTTTTGTAACAAGTTACCTCATTGTATTATGATAGTAAGCGTCAGCAAATATAAAACTGAAAGTTAAATAATTGTTGACGTAAATATGCAAGCATGATGTATGAATGAAGAATTATGGTAGTGTAAGTACAGGTACTCAGGTAGTGCCGATTTTATTACAACTAGATGTAATAAAATCCTTCACGACGCGCGGGGGTACTGTAACGTAAAACGTTACATAACTTTCGTTTTGTTAATTAAACTGAGTAATAAAAAGATGTAATATAAAATAAACATTAATGATTATAAATATTAACATTGTTATCGTTTAACATACAATAAAATATGTTAATAGTTTATTTCGTTGCGGCACGTATTTCCCTGACGAACTGTACCTCTCTACGAGCGCTTGATTATTATTATTACTCGTATAACCGGTGGGACGCGATGTGCCCTTGCACCCGCGCCCGCTCCCGCGTGGCCTAAATAGCCGGCCGCGGCCGCCGGCACAGAGAGAATTTGCAATCGTCGCGGGCGCACGTACACTCTTCTCACAGTGTCATCACACGTAGCGCCCGCGCATTTGATATATTTTTTTTATATAATATCGTTCTGGGCACCAGATAGCCCCAAGTTACCTTCAGTGAGTGTTAAAACCCCTAAGATATTGGGTAAGTGCTGAACATTCCATAAGAAATAGCTTTAAATAGGTAGATATAAGAGTGTGTCTAACGGTCTTTCCGTTAGTATGCTTTCTTGCTTGTTTTCGCTTTAGTAAAGAACTTACATACATTTCACCTTCTTCCGCTGTTTAGTTACAACGCATCATTAATGTTTTGATTATAAATTATATCTTTTTATTACTCAGTTTAATTAACAAAACGAAAGTTATGTAACGTTTTACGTTACAGTCCACAGGATACGCGCCGGAGTGTGAGGTCTGCAACGCAGGTCCACAGGATACGCGCCGGAGTGTGAGGTCTGCAACGCAGGTCCACAGGATACGCGCCGGAGTGTGAGGTCTGCAACGCAGGTCCACTGGATACGCGCCGGAGTGTGAGGTCTGCAACGCAGGTCCACAGGATACGCGCTGGAGTGTGAGGTCTGCAACGCAGGTCCACAAAATACGCGCCGGAGTGTGAGGTCTGCAACGCAGGTCTACTGGATACGCGCCGGAGTGTGAGGTCTGGCGCCGGTGCGTGCGCGTTGGAGAACTCCAAATTCAACCCCAGACTTGGTCCCCTATTCGGGGAAATACAGGCACTTAACCTTAACACAGGTGATAGGTATTTTATGGTTGACTCCAAAACTGAGTATCTGTCATACCATATTATTTAGAAAATATATAGAATCAATCTCATGATTATATTAAAGTGGGTATTACCTGTTGCGGTCCTCGCCGTAGCACGGTGTAATAGTGCTGGATGCAAGGAACAATTATTGTTGCTAAGGAACCCTGTATCTAGGAAAATGCCGAATTTCATAGTTTATTAATTAAGGTGAAGCAGCTTCAGAAAAGTACCACAACGGGGTAGAATGGGGCTTGGAATTTCCTACTTCATTACGCGAAAACAACACAAAATGTAACGGTTTCTTATTTAAATGTTATTTGAAGATATTTGCTACAATTATAAGAGGCCCAAAACACGATTTGATTAGTTTGCCTCGATAGAATAGGCTCGCAAAGTTAGCTCTGATTGCGCGTTTTTTAGTAGGTCGAGTTGACTAAAAACCTGAACCATTGTTTTGCTAGTCAATGTTCAGTATTTATTTTTGTATCCTTTTTTTCCTTATTATATATGTATGTGACAACAAGGTGGGCTCATTTTATTTTTAATTAACGTAAATTAGTTAAATTAAGCACATAAAATCACGCTCAAATCGGATGCGCGTAAGTCATTCGTTTGAATTTTAGTATTTTAGTAGGCAGATGGCCAAGTGGCCTCGGGCTGGACGGACGCCTGTCGCGATTTTTGCATTTTGACAACTGTATAATTCGCTATTTTAATACCAGCTATTAGACCATATTAGGTTTTCAGGGAGAATTAATAGGGAGACATGTGGGTGGTTAAATGTACAAAATAGATTTTCTGTCATTTTTACAATTTATTCTAATTTATAACACAAAAGTTCGTTCACAAACCCTACCATTACAACCCGATTTTTCATATTTTTCATCTTTAGAGCCCGTTCTTAATGAAAAAAGTTCGAATACGTTTCTTTAGTATGTGGAATATTTCTTTATCACACAGGTCACATTGTCTAGTACGGTGTATGTGTGCGTAGTTTGTCATAACATCTGTCATATAGGAAGATTTGACATTTGGTACGCTGTCTTAGGACTTAGACATATCGTTTTCAATAAAATAATAATATATTAACTACAATGAAAATCGTATATTGTGCGAACTATAATGATTATGATAGTATATTGTGATCCGTCGTAATAATGACGCCGTCCAGTGAACTCCCCTGCAGTTCCAACCAATTGAATGTGGAAAGACATTGTCAGAATATTTATAATGTCAACTCCAGTGAATGTTAAAATATATAGAACACGAGCTCTTAACAAATTTCTACCCAAACTCGTACCCAAAACCCGGTATGCGCATAGTCCAATCACAGCTACCCAAAATGTCAGCCTATTTTCAATTACCAAACACAAATGGATGCGATTGGTCAATTTAGGAATACATTGCTGTGATTAGCCGTCGTGCGTCACGTCGGACGACAGCCATGTGACAGTGACAGAGAAAACGGATAATTGTTGAATGGTTACATGCAACAAGAAGCAACTTAGTTATGATAACGTTCGCGCGATATTTTTTTTTTTAAGAATTAGGGCTGAGTCGCAAGGGAAAATAACAAATTATTTATTTTTATTTATAACTAGCTGTTGCCCGCGACTTCGTCCGCGTAGAACATGTTATCGTCTAAATGTTTGTTTAAGGAATTAATTTTTAAAATCATTGAAATTAGCTTTGTAGTCTTGTAGTAAACAGTCTAAAACTGAAGTTACAAATCCCTTACTTTAAAAATGTTTTGCTCTCCATACAAACTTTGAACACAATTTCTAGGGAATTAATTTCAAAAAACGCTGAAATGAGTTTTGTAGTCTTTTAACAAACATACTAAGATCGAAGTTACAATTCTCATACTTAAAAATTTTCTTGCTCTGATAGTCTGCATACAAACTTTGAACCTTTGAATTAACGCTTTTCGGGGAAAAATTGAAAAGAAAACACTAAGTTTTTTTATTGTAATAAGTATTTTTTCTACAAAATATCAAGTCTCTAGCTCAAAAAATGGGTTTCCCATACGAACCTTGCACCCCTTTTTATTCTCATTAGGGGTCGAATTTTCCAAAACGCTAAAAGTACTTGATTTTTATTGTAATAAGTAATCTTTCAACAAAGTTTTAAGTCCCTCGCTAAAAAAATATTTTCTTCATTCAAACGTTCTTATAAACCCCTAAAGATCAAGGTTTCTAAAATGCTGAAAGTATTTAATTTTATTTTTAATAAGTAAGCATTCTACAAAATTGTAAATCGGCTAAAACAATGTTTCCTCCACACAAATGTTGCACCCACTTTTAACCCCCTTAGGAGTGGAATTTACTAAAACACTGAATATCCTTTTTTTTTGTATTTCAATAACTAATCGTCCTAATAATAATAAACTTTTAAGCTCCTATCCCAAAAAGAGTTTCCCCATATAAACTTTGCAGCCCTTTTTAACCCTCTTAGGGGTGGAATTTTCCAAAACGCTGGAAGCACTTTGTTTGTACTCAAATAAGTAATGTTTCTACAAAGTTTTAAGAACCCCCTCAGGAGATGATTTTCGGGATAAAAACTATGCATCTTCCCTGGGAATCTTACTATCTCTATACCAAATTTCATCTAAATGGGTTTTATCCAAATTTTCACCCCCTATTTCATTACCTTGGGAACTATTTTCGGGATAAAAACTATCTGCTTTCATTCTCCGAGACTTAAACTATCTCTATACCAAATTTCACCTAAACGGGTTCCATCAAAAAATTCATCCTCCTTTTCACTCCCTTGGGGGGTGATTTCCGGAATTGAAACTATCCTATGCCCTTTCCCAGGACTTAAACTATCTCTAAACTAAATTTCATCTAAATGAGTTCATCAAAATTTTCACCCCCATTTCACCCGCTTAGGGGATGATTTCCGAAATAAAAAATATTCTTTTTCCTTCCCTAGGACTCTAACTATCTCTATACCAAATTTCATCTAAATGGGTTCCATCAACATTTTCACGCCTAATGTCACCCCCTCAGGAGCTGATTTTCGGGATAAAAACTATGCATTGTGCTTCCCTGGGACTCCTACTATACCAAATTTCATCTCCATGGGATTTATCCAAATTTTCAAAACTATCTAATGTCATTCTCCGGGAATCAAACTATCTCTATACCAAATTTCATCTAAACGGGTTCCATCCAAAGTTCAACCCCCCATTTCACCCCCTTAGGGGTGATTTCCGGAGTTAAAACAGTCCTATGTTTCATCCAAATCGGTGCAGCGGTTAAGTAGCACCATACAAATTTTCAACCCCAGTTTCATCCCCTTAGGGGATGATTTCCGGGATGTAAATTATCCTATGTCCTTTCCCAGGACTCAAACTATATCTAAACCAAATTGTATTCAAATGGGTTCCATCCGAATTTTCACCCCTTATTTCACCCCCTTAGGGGATGACTTCCGAAATAAATACTATCCTATGTCCTTTCCTAGGATTTAAACTATCTCCAAACCAAATTTCATCAAAATTGGTTACCTCCAAATTTTCACCCCCTTTCACCCCCTTAGGGGATGATTTACGGGATCAAACCTATCCTTTGTCCTTCCCCGGGACTCAAACTATTTAAATGCCAAATTTCATCCAAATCGGTGCAGCGGTTTAAGTAGCTCCATACAAATTTTCAACCCCAATTTCATCCCCTTAGGGGTAGATTTCCGGGATAAAAACTACCCTATGTCCTTTCCCAGGACTCAAACTATCTCTAAACCAAATTGTATTCAAATGGGTTCCATCCGAATTTTCACCCCTTATTTCACCCTCTTAGGGGATGATTTCCGGGATAAAAACTATCCTTTGTCCTTTTCTAGGATTTAAACTATCTCCAAACCAAATTTCATCAAAATTGGTTACCTCCAAATTTTCACCCCCTCATTTCACCCCCTTAGGGGATGATTTACGGGATTAAACCTATTTAATGTCGTTTCACGGGACTTAGAAAATTTATATACCAAATTTGATCCAAATCGGTGCAGCGGTTTTAGTAGCTCCATACAAATCTTCACCCCCAATTTCATCCCCTTAGGGGTCGATTTCCGGGATAAAAACTACCCTATGTCCTTTCCCGGGACTCAAACTATCTCTATACCAAATTTCATTTAAATCGGTTCAGCGGTTTAGGCGTGAAGAGGTAACAGACAGACAGACAGACAGACAGACAGACAGACACACTTTCGCATTTATAATATTAGTATGGATATAATATAAGTAGGCCACACGGTGGATGAGCAGAGATACGCAAACATTGCTATCTATATTTTTACATATGGATATATTTCCAATTACAACATAAGTCTTCGTTTGTTGACGAAAATAATTGTACTTTCAAAACAAAGTTTTAACCGACTTCAAATCAGTAGCCAAATTGCTTCAAGTTTGCCTATAAAATTTGAAGAGTTCCGTCGATTTTTCCAGGATCCCATCATCAGAACTGGATTTTGGTGACAACGGGACCAATCTGGAAGTATATGCTTTCAAACAAAGAAAACATTTTTCAAATCGGTTCATAAATTACCGAGATATCGCGTAACATACACACATAAAAAAAATACAGACGAATTGAGAACCTCCTCCTGTTTTGAAGTCGGTTAAAAAATTCGGTACCGAGATTAGTAATGAGACCTAAATCTCAAGTTCCTCTAAATAAAGTAACTTTATTTAACTTTTGTCTTGATGACCAAGCATCGGAGTTTTTATCGCAAGGTTAGACGTTAGCGAGCTACGGAGTTAACATTAGCAATAAAATGTACGAGTGGTGCGACTGTGACTTTTTCCATATTTTCTGATGATCAAATATGCACTTGTGAATTCGTCTGGAATCATCAGTGAATGACACAATGTGTCATGTCATATCACAACATGTCATGGTACATAGTGTACATACTATTCAATTTAATAATCGGTCAGTACATGACATTAGGTCTATCGCAGCGATGTAGTATGTGTATCAGAGTATGTATAGTTGTATATTAAAATAGTTAAAGCTGTCTATCAGTTTGTAAACTAATAGAAAAATAATTTTATTGTTAATTTGAATCCGATTTTTAATCACGATCGCTATAAAGGCATTTTAGAATTAAATTAATGAGTATGAGTATGAATTCGAGTTGAATTTTATTGCTAATGTCGACTCCATTGCTCGCTAACGTCTTATCGTGCGATATAAACTCCGATGCCTGTTGATGACTAAATCAAGGAATCGTTTTAAGCAATGTAGTGCAGCTGAATCACTAAAAACTGTTCTATTGCGCTTTTAATTATTAAAATTTGATGGCTGCAAGAATCGTATTTAAATGCATCAGTCACATCTTTGAAAGAGGAAATATAACCAAAACATTTATTTGCAATGAATGCAAGATGAAATGTAAAGAACAAAGAACATCCCTTTTTTAGGGTTCCGTACTCAAAGAGTAAAACGGGACCCTATTACTAAGACTTCGCTGTCCGTCCGTCCGTCCGTCTGTCTGTCACCAGGCTGTATCTCAAGAACCGTGATAGCTAGAGAGTTAACAATTTCACAGATTATTTATTTCTGCTGCCGCTATAACAACAAATACTAAAAACAATATAAAATATTTTTTTAAGGGGTCTCCCATACAAAAAACGTGATTTTTTTGCCGTTTTTATAAATAATCTGTCACCAGGCTGTATCTCAAGAACCGTGATAGCTAGGGAGTTGAAATTTTCACAGATTATGTATTTCTGTTGCCGCTATAACAACAAATACTAAAAACAAAATAAAATATTTTTTTAAGGGGGGCTCCCAAACATCAAACGTGATTTTTTTGCCGATTTTATAGATAATGGTACGGAACCCTTCGTGCGCGAGTCCAACTCGCACTTGGCCGGTTTTTTGGCATGCCATTTCGAATCGTGTCGTTTCGCACGAACGCACTGCTTCATTCCATATTTCGTTTCTAATTGGATGTGTTGGAAATCTAAAAACATTTTTTTTTCATAGTTAGAAAGGCATCGATAAAAACTAAAAAATATTGATAAGATATTCAATGGTTAAAATAGAAACCAACTTATTAATAGTACATTATGATACAAGTGTGCTATGTTGGTCATTACACTCGAGTCGGTTTTTAAGCCTGAGCCGAAGGCGAAGGCTTAATGGAGACGAGAAGTGTAATGACCAATGCTCACGTGTTTCATACGACGTTTTTCAACACATTTGCGAGGAAAACAAAAAATAAATAAAAAATGAAATTGTTAAAAGATATGTAATGAAAAGGCACTAGTGCGATAATGTAATGTAAAAGTCACGGCATGGGTAATATTCTGCATTATTTTGCTAATATTTAAAAAGATATGTAATGAAAAGGCACTAGTGCGATAATGTAATGTAAAAGGCACGGCATGGGTAATATTCTGCATTATCAGTGTAAATACGCTGTAATAAGACGTACTTTACGAGCAGGTGTGTTGAAAAAAAAGTTATGATGTCTGTTGGCATAATACCATCCCTATACAAAATGTGATCATCACAATAAAATCAAAATAATATGTTTATCGCTATATTAACTTGTGAAAAGTGATTCCATCTTTTTTGTTGTGCTTGTCCGAACGACTCACACACCATTTTACGGCACAACAATGCATATTTATTGAAACCGAACGTTTGGTTTATTTAACAGTTTGACACGGTGGCCATGTTCGAACTGAACGGCTGCCAGGCATCCTTTTTAATCCCCGCTTTTATAGGCGCACAAAAAAGTGCATCCTTTTGTGGGGCCAATTTTCGGCGCTAGTTAGACTTCTAGATATTATCGTTCACTGGTCAACTCGGAATCTGGAAGCATGATGCAATTTGTGTTTATTTTCGTCAAAGATGAAATATTGTCACCCAAGTGAACTCCGCGTCAAATTGTTTGTTTACATGCTAAGCTAACGTGGGCGACGCGGACCCGGAACGCCAAACTCCGACCAGGAACTCAGGATTCTCCAAGTGTTAGTATAGTATCGTGTTCATGTAGCGTGGTATAGTAACGCGGCGCATTGTATTGTGTTTGCAGCGGCGTTCGTCCCGGCGTTCGGTCTGCTCGGCATCGCGTGGGCGGGCTGCGACCGCGTGTCCGTGATGGTGCTGCTGAGTGTCACCGCGGCCTTCGGGGGGGCCGTGTACGCCGGTGCGTACTTTACCTACTTATACCGACCTCCTTCTTATATCGACCTTATATGCCAGATAATCTAATCGTCGTTCCTTGCAATTCATTTTAATAGTGACCTTACAATTAATGTTAACTAACAAAAACCTGTTAACGTCAAATTACCACCAGTTACTGTCAATATCCCATAGACATATATCAACATTTTCGACCAATATAATTTTCAACAAAAATAACTTACGATGATCTTCAGGTTGAAATGCATTCAAACCTAGCGGCTCTGAAGCTGGCTGATGTAACGTGTTCCCTCTGCGCAGGCAACCAGATGAACCACATCGACCTGTCGCCGCAGTTCGCGGGCACCATGTACGGCATCACCAACGCGGCCAGCAACCTGTGCGGCTTCCTCGCGCCGTACGCCATCGGCCGCATCATCAGCAGCGACCAGGTACCGACACTACACTTAACACAGCAGTGACCAGGTACCAACACTACACTACACACAGCAGCGACCAGGTACCAACACTACACTACACACAGCAGCGACCAGGTACCCACACTACACTACACACAGCAGCGACCAGGTACACACACTACACTATATACACCGACCTGTAGGTTCACATACGGTCAACTAACTCTGTCGTCTGAAGGTGCCCTTGCTGAACCGACCTCACTGCCATCCAGCGGGAGTTACACTATATACACCGACCTGTAGGTTCACATACGGTCAACTAACTCTGTCGTCTGAAGGTGCCCTTGCTGAACCGACCTCACTGCCATCCAGCGGGAGTTACACGAATTAAATAGTATCATAATGCCACAGACCACTTGTAAAAAATGTACAGTTAAGTTACCTACAGTGGCAATGTTCCTGCAAAAACTTTCATTAACCTTACCTTCATGCGTTTAAATCAGTTGTTGATCTAATTGACATCGGTTTTCGTTTCCTAGTGGTAATCTTCCTTGCTGTTTTGTTTGCAACCTTGTAAATGTACCTAGTAATTTTTTCAGCAAACGCTGGGCCAGTGGCGCGAGGTGTTCTACTTGGCTGCGGCCATTGACCTTGGCGCCAACTTGTTCTACTTATTCTTCGCCAGCACAGACGAACAGGTAAAGTATACTATTGTAAGGCTTACTGTTTCACCAGAGCTCAGATAATACACGTTTCTATGCGAGTGACACATCACTTCGTAGCCTAATTTAGCGTTGCAGAAAAGCAGCCTTAACCCGGATGTTAAAATGAGCCATTCAAAGTTCCTTAAGATCCTTGATTGTTACTAACAAAATACCTACTAAACTGGTAGCAGTTAGGGTTTCTGCTCGAGACATCTCGAACTCGAGAAAACTCGAGAAAGGGTATAGCCGTGTTTGTATGGCGAAACTGCCTTTGGCGAGAAAATGGTTTTCCTTTTGCTCGGATAATTATCTTTATATACGTTGTTATTTCACCAAATATCAGCCCCTAAATGGTCGTGATTTTTGAGATAATTAAAAAAAAAGGAAAATCGTTTTTATTTATTATCTACTAAAGTAGCGACTCGATTTTTTTGAAATTTGTACAAATTATGTGGATAATAAAGGACTTTTTATTAAAAAAAAATTACCATAAAATTTTATATCTAAGTAAAAAAAAAAGATTTTTAATATTTCAAAAAAAAAAATTTTTACTTGCAAGGTGGCGACACCTTCCAATATTAGATATTTTATAAACCATTTAATACTCTACCACATATATTTTTTCCAAAAAATATCACTCGGATCAACAGGTTAAAAAAAGCGAATTTGTAACCTCTCATACATAGGTTTCCCTTTACTAGGTAGGGTAGACACAACACTCTTTATGTACTAAGTCATTGGAAGTATAATATTAAAGTCCTATAAATATTTGCTGTTAAGACAAATCGTTTATTTGTTAGACTGACATTGTATGTATATATCTAAAAATATATATATATGTATAATGGAAATAGATTTTGGGTCAGTGAGGGCAGCTACCAGATCCCGTATTGTTAGGTGAAAATCCTTCCTTCGATTTCATATTAATGAAGATTGGCGTGTACAGATTTTGGAAAAAATATACAGGATGCGAGAAAATGGTCATTTTTGACCAACTTTTTTTTGATGCCGATCGAACTTTCAGTAATGTACAAAAAAGCCAGAAATTAAAGAACTTTTTTTCCATAGTAAATGTATGAAAACAGTTTTCTTTAATTTATGGTTTTTTTGTACATTACCGAAAGTTGACCCCAAGTAAACGATTAAAACTGGATAATAATGGAATCGATTGACATAAAAAAATACATGTAAAAAAAACTTTTATCATTTTCATACAAATTGTATGGGGAATGTTTTTCTCGATTTATGGCTTTTCTAGCCGGAAATTTCTTTACGTCATACCTGGCCATAAAGTAGGAATGCGTGCGGAAAACCCTACTTCCTGGCCAGATAGAGACGTAAAATTTTGTACTCACCACGGGCGGTAATAAAGAAAGCCTCAGAGCGCATATTTATCGCCCTTGCCTTCGGCTCGGGCGTCAAATACCTGCGATCTGAGGCATTCTTTGTTTAACCGTCCTAGGTAAGTAATGTACTATTTTAGTCCAATGCAAGATCGATTGGTATCAAAAAAAAAGTTTGTCAAAGATGACCATTTTCTCGCATCGCATCGCATTTTTTCCAAAATCTGTATACGCCAATCTTCATTAATTTGAAATCGAAGGAAGGTCTCCTAAGACGATTTTCACCTAGCAATACGGGATCTGGTAGCTGCCCTCAGTGACCCAAAATCTATTTCCATTATCAATCAATCAATCAATCATTTATTACAGTTAACGAAGATCCATACATTACAAGAAAAAATAAAATCATTAATGTGTTAGTTCAAGTAACTTAAAAACTTATGTTAGTAGGTATAAAATTTACATAACATGGAGTTGGTCCCAGTGCTTCATTATGGGACAGTCCAGCCTATTTGCTATAATTGCTAGGCGGCTGTTGGGGCTGTCCCTTACACGGCGCTTCATGCCGGCGACCCGTTTTCGCAAGATTGCGTGGAAACCGTCTACTCGTGTCACGGCAAACATTCCCGAAGCGCTACAGTGTCTAGGAAGACCCAACAGTAACCTAAGCGTATTATTATACTGAACGCGCAAGACGTTGATTGCCCGTTGAGTGTAGCTGACCCACAGGCCGCACGTGTAAAAGGATTAGCAGATTATACATATATACATTTTTTTAGATATATACATACATACAATGTCAGAGTCTAACAAATAAACGATTTGTATTTGTCTTAACAGCAAAGATTTATAGGACTTTAATATTATACTTCCAATGACTTAGTACATAAAGAGTGTTGTGTCTACCCTACCTAGTAAAGGGAAACCTATGTATGAGAGGTTACAAATTCGCTTTTTTTAACCTGTTGATCCGAGTGATATTTTTTGGAAAAAATATATGTGGTAGAGTATTAAATGGTTTATAAAATATCCACTATTGGAAGGTGTCGCCACCTTGCGAGTAAAAAAAATTATTTTTTTTTATTTTAAAAATCTTTTTTTTTTACTTAGATATAAAATTTCATGGTAATTTTTTTTTTTAAAAAGTCCTCTATTATCTACATAATATATACAAATTTCAAAAAAATCGAGTCGCTACTTTAGTAGATAATAAAAAAAACGATTTTCCTTTTTTTTAATTATCTCAAAAATCACGATGATTTTGGGGCTGATATTTTGTGAAATTACAACGTATATAAAGATAATTATCCGAGCAAAAGGAAAACCATTTTCTCGTCAAAGGCAGTTTCGCCATACAAACACGGCTATACCCTTTCGCTCCATTCGAGACGAGCAAAATATTACTGGCACTCGCAAATACTCAAGTTCAGGAATTGAATAGCACGCGACAATTTTTCGCCCATAATCCCATGTCACAGAGAAGTGTAAGTAAGTAAGAAAATAATCAACTGGGAAACGTACATCCAATCTCGAGAGTTTATTCTAAGCGCTCATGATAGTAAAGCATGTTTTTAGCGGAAAATATTGCGTCAAAAATAGATTCGAATCGAAAAGATGAGTCGATTAAAATAAATTTGTTAATTATTTAAATGGTTGCTTCTAGAATAAGTCTAGGTATACACAGCAGAAAACAAAATATTTACTAATTTGATTTGTAGAATAGACACCACAACACAAGCCTTATTGAGCTTACCGTGGGCCTAGGTTGATTTGTGTAAGATTGTCCCGTAAAATATTTTTTTTTATTTTTTTTTATTTATTTTATCTCAATCAAAACTAATAAATACCTATGCGATGTATGACTGACTGATTTAAAACTGAAAAAAAACACTACTGTGACTACCTAACCTTGCAGGGTTGTATTGATACATATTACATAAGATAATAGTGATAAGACCCTTTTGTACACACAAAGGAATGATTAAACCTAACCTAATCTATAGTAGAACAATTGATAAAAAAGATTTTCCTTTTGATAATGAACCCGATGCGGGGTTTAGTCGGGAAGAGTGATAAAAAAAATCATTTTATTTGTTAACCAACCTAAATATTTAAAATAATAGATGCAGGGCTAAAATATTTTAGTATCCTAGGTAGAATTTGCTTTCCTCATATAGTCAACTTGACAGATTGATGGTTATTTTTAAGTATGTTTTTTTTTTAAATTCGTTCATATCAAATTCCACACATCTACACCCCCAAAAGATAGAAGACAATAAAAAGCGAAAATAGAATCAACGTTTTCTACAACAACTTAAAGAAACATCTTATTAATAAATGCTATTACCATTGGAATGAATTTATGATAGGTGAGACCATTAATTAAAAAAAATGCATTTTTAATTAAATTTCATCTTTGAACTGTTTTTATAAAAACTACCAAATAAATGATTTTTATTTTTATTTATTTATTAAATTGATGCGCGCTTCCGTGTCAAGGCATAGGTACGATGGGTAGGGTTCACTGTATGGAAGTACAATTTCAGTGTCTGTCAATTTTCATACTATTTCATATTTATTGGAATTTCGAAAACATGATTTTCAAATTGTTGTATTATGAATCTCGGTCGTGGTTATTTAGCTACTCGAAATTGTACTTCATACTCCTTTGAAGACACTAGAGTTATCAGTTCTGAATGTAGCTCTTTTAACATGAAATTGTACTTCATACTCCTTTGAAGACACTAGAGTTATCAGTTCTGAATGTAGCTCTTTTAACATGAAATTGTACTTCATACTCCTTTGAAGACACTAGAGTTATCAGTTCTGAATGTAGCTCTTTTAACATGAAATTGTACTTCATACTCCTTTGAAGACACTAGAGTTATCAGTTCTGAATGTAGCTCTTTTAACATGAAATTGTACTTCATACTCCTTTGAAGACACTAGAGTTATCAGTTCTGAATGTAGCTCTTTTAACATGAAATTGTACTTCATACTCCTTTGAAGACACTAGAGTTATCAGTTCTGAATGTAGCTCTTTTAACATGAAATTGTACTTCATACTCCTTTGAAGACACTAGAGTTATCAGTTCTGAATGTAGCTCTTTTAACATGAAATGCCCTAATTTGTGTATACAGGTTGTATGGCAGATCGTCTGCCAAAAGTCTAGGGTCACTTGCAACACATTTTAGGCCAATTAACACTCGTACTGCCCACTTCGTTTTTTATTATTATTGGTGGTCTAATCTAATGCATTAGATTCAGCCCATGTAACTGGCTACTAACCGAATAAACCACAATTTTAGACAGAAACCATTATTTGCCGGAAAGTTGTTAGTGATTCTAGACATGTGGTATACCGTTAGAGTAGTCATGAACTGGAGATTTTTTTATGATATTGGAAGGTCTGTGGAGCTTCAACTTTTTTTTTAAATTGTGTCATACATTTGAGGTTTATGATTTTTGATTACTGTCCTTCACACTTTGTCGGCTTAGAACTTTTTTTAATTTCCTATCTAAATGAAAATAAGATTTCTATAGGATAGGCATACATTAGAGATTTTATCTACACCCATGTCATAAATCCTCTAGAATGTGTTCGGAAACCATATACAGTATGTATCAGAAGGAAAGGCCAAGCTGAAGCCTGGTTGATGGTAAAGTGGAGTATGTTCTAACAGAATACTTACTAATAACTTTTATTTGCTTTTTAGGGTTCCGTAGCCAAATGGCAAAAAACGGAACCCTTATAGATTCGTCATGTCCGTCCGTCTGTCTGTCTGTCTGTCCGTCCGTATGTCACAGCCACTTTTTTCCTAAACTATAAGAGCTATAATGTTGAAACTTGGTAAGTAGATGTATTCTGTGAACCGCATTAAGATTTTCACACAAAAATCGAAAAAAAAACATTAAGTTTTAGGGGTCCCCATACTCAGAACTGAAACTCAAAATTTTTTTTTTCATCAAACCCATACGTGTGGGGTATATCTATGGATAGGTCTTCAAAAATGATATTGAGGTTTCTAATATATTTTTTTCTAAATTGAATAGTTTGCGCGAGAGACACTTCCAAAGTGGTAAAATGTGTGTCCCCCCCCCTGTAACTTCTAAAATAAGAGAATGATGAAACTAAAAAAAATATATGATGTACATTACCATGCAAACTTCCACCGAAAATTGGTTTGAATGAGATCTAGTAAGTAGTTTTTTTTTAATACGTAATGAATCGTAAACCGCAATTTATTTCACGGAACCCTTCATGTGCGAGTCCGACTCGCACTTGGCCGCTTTTTTTTTAGCTTTGCTCAATCTCAACATGACTTTGGGTACTCTTATTTGCAGTCGGTTAAAAATTCTTGTAACAGCCTCTAGAAACAGTAAGACGTCAGTTTATAAACGTAAACAAACTAATTAAAACCAACCCACATCATATCAGATTACTGCAATTTCAACTATGACCAGATACTGATAAGCATAATACATACGAAAAACTAAACACTATCATTTAAGGCCTTGTTATTATTTCATTATTATTTACAACAGGGATTTTGCATATCATTGTAGTTCACTTTGACATTAATTATGACATTCCATTAGATTTGTCATCTTGTTATTTTTATTTTGAAAGAGGTCAGGATAAATCAATTAATTGGACTTTTTTTTCTTTAAATTTAAACTTCAAGTCAGAGTTTGACATTCGTCTGCCAAGCAAATCTAATAAACAGAAATTTAAATTAAAAATTAGTGATAATGCCTTTAATTTTTTCTGCGGAGGAACTTGTGGATATGATCCTTCTTTACGGAGAGTGTAGGGGAAATGGGAATGCCGCTCTTCGTCTGTACGCGGAGAGGTTTCCCGCACGAAGGCAACCCAACCATGGCCGTGTGATCGTCAATACGCTTATCCGACTGCGAAATAACAACCCGCCGGTGCTGATCAACCGATGAGGGGCTCCACAATTACACGTGAGAGAGGAAGAACATGTACTAGACCATTTTCACAACCAACCGGGATCTAGTACGAGACGTGCAGGACGCATTTTAGGCATGAGTCACTCCTCCGTCCATCGAATACTAAAACGGGATCGACAACACCCTTTCTCTATTCAAAAAGTTCATGCGATAAAACCCGACGATTATGGCAAACGGACTGAGTATGCAGATTGGGCTTTACAAAAAATAAGACAAGATCGTAACTTTTTGAAAAAAGTTATATGGAGTGACGAGAGCACGTTTGCTAGAAACGGAGATGTGTTTGGGCTCCTAAAATTAGAAACCCTCACGTTGGTCGCGAATTATCACATCAGACTAGATGTTCGATAAATGTATGGGCCGGCATTAGGGGCGACGACATCATTGGTCCAGTATTTATAAATGGAACACTGAACGGTGAGCGGTATCTCGAAATACTGAATGGCACTGTCAGTGACTACGTGGTCAATTTACCTCTAGCTGACGAGTTAAATACCTGGTAACAGCATGACGGTGCACCACCTTACATCTCGATGCAAGTACGAAACCGCTTAAATGAAATGTTTGGACAACAGTGGATTGGCCGATTCGGAGCGACTCTCTGGCCACCTCGTTCACCCGATCTCACTCCGCTAATTTTTTTCTTTTGGGGTTGGGTGAAACAATTAGTGTTTAAAAGGGAATCACAAACTCGCGAAGAATTACAAGCACGGATAATTCAAGCATTTGATAAAATTAGACACCGTGTCCGGCAAAATCCGAATTTGCTGCGAAAAGTACACGAAAATAATCGTCGTCGCTTGCTCAGATGTTAACGTACCGGCCGCCTGCACATCGAACTGCGTCGCATTTAATACGTGAGTGTGCACTCAAACTGACATTTATGAAATTTACGTCATTTTATTTGTTGCTATTGATAACACTGTAAATAAATAATACAGGAGGTAATAAAATAGTTGTTTTTTTTTTTTTTTTCACTTCCATTAAAATATGCTAAATTTGCATAAGCCCGGCACGATAATCATATTTATGGTCTAAACATTATAATGGGTCTCTTTCTTGGCCTTTCTTTCTGAAACATACTGTATAACGACCACCATAATTGCAACCAGTAACATAACATCAGCGTTTTATCTGTGCCAGTGTTATTATAATGTATGTGTTATTATAGTAGCATCGACATTCGATGTTATTATAGAAATCAGGTCCGGTGTTGGGGTCGTGCAGCATGATGTAGTTGGTCATGATTTGAAATCTAGTCGGCCATGGCGGTGCAATACAGGTTATTCTAATGCTTGTCGAACACATCATTGACGATTTATAACATGTGGGTAGATACACATAGTATATCCTCCTCAGGCCCCGCGTACAAAATTTTGTACAAATTTCAAAATCAAGTTTGAACTTTTACTAAATGTCAAAAAGTTCCTTATTCAATGACACAAAATCGTAGTCTGGGCCCCAGGAGGATATGTAACTGTACATAATTAGGCATAAAAACACTCGTGTGATGTTACTAACCCACACTCGTGTTTAATGCCCCTCATTATGTACAGTCACATAAACTACTATAAAAAATACAAACACATTTATGCTAACACATAAAATTTTTTTTTGGTAAATGATGTGATAAAAAAAAAACAAAAAGCGGCCAAGTGCAAGTCGGACTCGCACATGAAGGGTTCCGTAAAAAAATTGCGGTTTACGATTTATTCGATTCACTTCCGTACAATGCTATGCTCTATATGTATGATTTAATAAATTTTATTTTCGTTTCTTTCGATATTTTTGAAGTTAATATATGTTTTTTTGTTGTGGAAAGCTAGTTTTGCCATTGCTATTCTGGACTTTATATCTGGTGTGCATCTAGAGTCTGCGGTGATAAGGCTTCCTAAATATCTGAATGAGTTTACTTTTTCGACTGTGGATCCGTTTAATGAGATTGGTGTGAACGATGGACTGTCTGTTTTAGATGCTATTACAATTTTGGTTTTATTGACATTAATTTTAAGCGCAAATTCTTTAAATACTATATCCTTCCATTGTTTCTAGTATTGTCTTTAAATCTTTGCCTGATTCTGTTATTGCGGCTATGTCGTCTGCAAATCTTATGAATTTTATTCTGTGTCCATTAAATTTTACACCTACATCTGTTTTCTCTTGTATTGTTCTTATGGCAGATTCAATGAAAACATTAAAAATTAGCAGAGAGAGTGGGCAGCCCTGTCTTACCCCCTTCTTAATTCTTGCTGATCCCTTCTCCTCTACAACTGTTATTATAGTTTCCTGGTCCTTATACAATTCGAATATGATCCTTCCATCCTTATAATCTAATCCTATTTCTTTAAGCTTTTTTAGCATTTTCTTCCAATCGTTACTATCAAAAGCTTTTTCCAAATCTACAAAAGCTATATAGTTCTCCTGTCAATAGTCTGCCTTAGTGCTAGTATGGCTTCTCTAGTGCCCTTATTTTTACGGAATCCATATTGATCATCCCCCAAATGCCATTCGATTCTGTCTCTAATTCTATTTTGGATTATCTTTAGAATAATTTTTGAGGCTTGTGATATAAGACTAATTGTTATATATTCCTCACACTTAACTGTGTAGGCTTTTTTAGGTATTGTAACTATTTTTGTGGTCATGAAATCTTTTGGTATCTGTCCGGTATCATACATCTCGCTAGTTAACTCGAAAAGTTCATTCATCAAAATGTCATTATTAGCATATTTAATTAGTTCAATATGTATTCCATCATTTCCTGCCGCTTTACCGACGTGTATGTTTCTTATAGCACAGTTAAATTCTTCCGAGTTTTGGACCAAGGTCGTCTGGTACTATTTGTAACTTATCTTCTATGTCTCTTTCAGTCAGTCCATCACCTTTGTATAAGAATTCTATGTATCTTCTCCATCGCTCTGTGATTACTTTATTATCTATCAATAGTTTCCCACTTTCATCAAGAATCGCTGTAGATTTGATTTTATGTCTTGTAGTCAACTTTTTAATAATATTGTATGCACTGTCGCATGCGTTTTCGCAATCTTCTTTAATATCTTGTTCTTTGCGCTCTCTGCATTTCATAGTAATCATATTAGTAAGTCGTTGATATTCCTTCTTGTTGCTTGCACATTCTTTATTGCGGAAGTCCCTTCTCCTAATCATTAAATCTATGATTTCTTTGTTTAACTATTTATTCCGTGGCTTTAATTTTTCTTTCTCTAGGCATTCCTGCGCACTTGAATTTATTATGTCTCTAATATTGGTCCATCTATTATTAATATCAGTATTTGTATTATCATTACTGTATATATACTTTTCTCTATATTCTATTAATTTATTGCCCACACTATTACTATATTCCACTTTTACATTGTTTTCCTTATTTCTATGCCTTAAAATACTGAGATCAATTACCTTGGTCTTATGTTTTCTACATTTTTTTTGCACTCTCGTGTTGATCTTACTTATAAGGAAATTTTGATCTGTATTCAGGTCTGCTCCCGGGAATGTTTTACAGTCCGATGCTAAGTATATTTTTCTTTGATTAGTATGTAATCTAATTGGTATCTAGCCAAGTCCCCTGGCATTTTCCATGTATACCGTCTTCTTTTGGGGTGCTTAAATTGCGTTTTAAGGATAACCAAACTATATTCTTTACAAAATTGTACCAGTCTATTTCCTCTTTCATTTCTATTTCCTAATCCGTATTCTCCTACAGTATTCCCATCCTTTCCTTCTCCTACCACGGCATTAAAATTTCCCATTATAACGAGATAATCATTTTCTGCTGTTATAGAGATAATGTCATTGAGTTGTTCATACATATCTTCTATTACTTCTTCGGAGTAATTTCCTGTTGGCATATAGACTTGAATTATATATGTATCAATCGGTTCTGTTTTTATTTTTATGGCTGTTATCCTGTCACTATAATGTACTGTATTTTCGACTAATCTGCCCCATTTTTTATTAAGTAAAATTGCTGTTCTATTACTTCCTCTATCTTTTCCTGTATAAATAATTATGTATTCATCGCTCCAATGGTCTCCACTTCCTTCCCACCTTATTTCACTAAGTCATAGTACGTCAATCTTAAGCCTATCCATTTCTTCTTTAAGTTCTTCTAATTTTCCTGGCGTTAACAGCGTGCGTACATTCCATGTCCCTAAATGCGAAATCCTTGTAATTTAGAGACATGGCAAACTATTCAGTTTAGAAAAAAAAATGATATTAGAAACCTCAATATCATTTTTGAAGACCTATCCATATTTGATGAAAAATATGAGTTTCTGTTCTGAGTATGGGGAACCCCTAAAACTTAATGTTTTTTTTCGATTTTTGTATACAAATCTTAATGCGGTTCACATAATACATCTACTTACCATGTTTCAGCAGTATAGCTCTTATAGTTTCGTAAAAAAGTGGCTGTGACATACGGACGGACAGACAGACAGACATGACGAATGTATAAGGGTTCAGTTTTTTGCCATTTGGCTATGGAACCCTAAAAATACAAGTGTTAATTGGTCCAAAAGGTGTTGCAAGTGACTCTACCTACCCTCTAGTCTTTTGGTCGACGATCTGCTATATACTTACCCTGTATTTTTACGGAGTAGGTAACTAGTTTTTGAATGATGTCTAGTAATGTTGACAAACAAGGATTTACTGTCAATTCAGTGCAAATGGAAAATTGACAACTCGAAATTAATGATCAAATCTGAATAATGTCAACTTGAAAATCCTCGACATGGAAAATTGTCTAGCTTGAATAATAATAATAATATAATAAATGTTTATTTATTCAGATAACTGATGATCCACATAAGGCTAAAATGTAATTACGTCCTAAAGTAAAATTTACATACTTCATACCTATAGGTTGAAAGAAATACGTGTGTTACGACTCCAAAAATATGTCGAATCGGAAATACGTCATATATGAATTTTGTTAAAATAGTAGATTTTCATATAAAATTTTGATATTAATTTGAATTAGACAACATTCTCTTTGCACGTATTTGAGTATGAATCTATTTCATAGTGGACAAAATTCCATTTTGGCTAGATTCGTTACGAACAAATTCGTTGGTCCCAAAAAATTAAGGACACAATTAAATTGTAACCAAATTAATTTTTGGTGGTATTACTTTTGGTTCAATTTCAAAACGGTTATTTCGTGTTGTCGATTTTCCATTTGTACCGAATGTACAGTAAATCCAAAAAAATTGTACAGTAAATCCAAACAAGCATGCGGCATCGCTGTCGGCTTATTGTTGATCCGTCGTGTTGATAGTTAGATAAGTAGATGGATGAGTGACAAGATAGAGCATCCGTCCCTGGCTGACACCGTTCGATAGAACGAGACGACGCTCTTATCTTGTCACACTTATCTCGTGATAACGCCATCCATGCTACGGGGCCTGGTCCCACACTCTCAACGCAACGCATCCTCACTCACCGCCAGAGTACAGTCAGCAGCAGAAGCAGCTCAGCGGGCTGGGTGTTCAAAATTACCTACACACGCTCTTAACTTCTTAAGAATAAAGTCGTGTGCAGATCATTTTGAACACCCGGCCCACTTAGCTGCTTCTGATGCTGACTGTACCACACATACACAGAGCGAGTACCGATGTTGGTGTAGCGCGGTGTGAAGTTATAGTTATAGTGTTGTTGTGGCGGCAGGACTGGTCGCTGCCCGCGAGCGACGACATGACGGCCTCGGCGCCGGTGGAGAGCCTCATGGTGGCGGACTCGTAGTGCTGATGCTCACTACACTAGCATTACTCCAAGGGTATATACTCGTATACGTACTGTAAACATATGTCAACTGTAAATAACCGTACTAACGTACTAGCCCCGATGCATATGTTTTCGTCTGGTCAGAGCAGTTTTGTAGGTTCTCCCATTTGTAAGGAAATAATGTTTTCGATATAAACCCAATACCGTTTAATACCACTTGTATAATAGTTCCATTATGTATAATAAAATATTCCACGGTAATACAATTAAAATATAAGGATACCACTTTTATGAGCAAAAGAAATTTTGCGT
This sequence comes from Epinotia brunnichana, assembly GCA_963854355.1. Lineage (NCBI taxonomy): Eukaryota > Metazoa > Arthropoda > Insecta > Lepidoptera > Tortricidae > Epinotia > Epinotia brunnichana. Next base: position 273,502 of record OY977946.1, read on the forward strand.
TTTTTTTTGCCATTGCGAAAAAAGGGCCATTACTAGGGAAAGCGACACGGCAAAGCTATATGCTGACGGTTCTGCTTTGAGCCCATGAGTCAAGAGAAGTGCAGTTGGAGACCACAATTTGAATTGGACAATAGCTTTTAAGTGCCCTTTTTTTCTACAATAAAAACCTTTTAGGGTTTCTATTTAACAATTAAAATAAACTACATTAAACATTGATACATTACTAATATTGTTCCTATTACTTAGTCGTTTGATCTAAGCATGTAATAAATATCAAAATAAATGTATAAGTAGTTGTTTACTCTTCTGCATCGGGGCTAGTATTTGTTACTGATAATCCTGCAAACGTTGGCATGTATAGTGATCAAGCACCCGAAGAGCTATCGGTGCTTATAATTAAAGTTATTAGCTCTCAAGCGTACATATAAATTAATATGTCTTTATAATGACGAAAGTGGTTTAGTGAAAAATTTAAATAATTCAGAGTAAATTATACCAAATTTATGATCATCATAATGTAAGTATTTAGCCAATTGTATCAGACGGTAAGTCTCCTAGTAACCCAGTATTAAGTAAACATTAACGGAAGAAAACCAAAGTTTAACTTGGTACGCGTGATGTAAATTTAAATCCTTTTACTTACCTAGTTTTCTTGGTGTAAATTTCGATGAAACTACTGATTAATTTCGGTGCTTTAAATAATTGTTATCCTTTAAACGCCAACGAGTTCTATAGTTGTCATACCTTGTGTTCACAACATCAAGAAATACTGCTTTAGATACTTTCAAGCAAGGTCCATATCCAGTTTGTACGTGACGGGTGGCAGTGAAAGGGTTAAACAGTTTAGAGTGGGCTGTGTCGCCTATGCACGTCGGTGTTGGTTGACGATTGACATCCATGACATGACATTGACGGATGCTCAGGACGAAGAAAAGAAGCTGAAAGCTACGGAATGTTACACTTTTTGGTTGCAGCTAAAATGGTCGTCTTGCCTTTTCTAATTGTTCAGCAACAACCCAATACCTATTTGAAACAAGTTATCCTAGGCTGGAGTCGTGTTTGTCACGTCTAAAGATGGGCTAATAGGGATATACAGGGTATATTCAGCAACAGAAGTAGCTACGCGGTACTATTGTTGAAGAATACGAGCTTGTGCTGTGCAGAAGAGCACTTCATTTAAACACTTTCCGCGACTACTGTTTCTCTTTTACTGTGAAACCGCCCAGTCGCTCGGATATTCTGAACCCGTTGCATAGTGTTCGATGATAAAGCTAGTTTACTTGAACCCCACCCAACAGGATACACAACTCATCCCTTGGTGACATTGGTGATGTTGGTGATATGTATAATGCTATCTTATGATTTGTGGAATGGCAATAATGTGTTGGATGTAATATACACAGAAGACTGTGATTTTAATGAGACTGAGTGAAGGAATTGTTAAAATATGTTGTCAATTACTTTAAAGTTAACGTGATTCTGATATAATATAGAATTTTAATAAACATTCATAAATGTCAACAAGAATTGTATACATTTTCCTAACTTTGTTATCAAGAACCAGTTAAATAATGTTCCTTTTTCGCCCAGTTTGTAATTACAAAAGAAAGTAAATAAATGCAGAATAGTTGATGAACACACAGCCGTAACTACGAGAGTGAATCTGCTGTATTTATCTACGTGGTTAAGATGCGCGCATGCATGATCTGTAGTTCAATACAAATATATTTAATAGTCAATTGTTTCTAGCAGTTAGCTTGGCGTCGATTTTACACAACAATCGATGCAATAATACACTAATCATTATCTCACATGTCAGACATGGACAGTGACCTAGATATGACACGTTACATTTTAGTTATGTACAGTCGCGTAATGAAAAGGTTGACCAGTTTTCAAATAAATTCATTTACGCGTTGCAAGCACATGTTACCTTTTTAAACTGTGTAACAGACGAAAGTGTTGTATTGAAAATCTTTAACTGTTTGAAAACAAAGTTCAAATTGACTTAATAAAATTAACATTGTAGGGCGACGTATAGTTTATAAAGAAAACACAACACTGACGCTAAGACATATATTGTCACGAGTTAAACACATAAACTACACAAGTCACAAACCACATATAAACAACATATCTCAAGACGTTAGGGCAGAGCGTATCCGTTAGCGAAGCTGTCTAGTAACCCACTGAATACCGACTATCGCGCGGACTCGCAACATGGCGTGCGCGCATACCGGCTAACGACTGTAGATCCGCGGCTCAATCCTTTTGATAGCGAGCCGGGGGTCTACCTCTATTGGCCCTAGGAGGTAACGTGCGAGAAATAGGGCTATCCCTGTCACACGCTATAGACTCCCCCTCGAGTTCATGAGGACGCCCACGTCCATGGACTCGCACAATATCCTGATCTCGACAGCGTGGACGACCTCTTTTCCTTTTAGGCACTACGGGAGAAGGAACCACGTCATCCCTACCATTAAAACGCACGAGCTGTGAAGCGTGGTACTTGCCCAGCACCTCCTCGGGTGCATTGAGACCAGAGACCAAGTAAGTTGTCGGACTAACTTTCTTAACGACCAAGTAAGGACCATCCCTCTTTGGAATAAACTTGGCCGAAACGCCCTTAGCTGCGTTGCTAAGAACGTGAGACGTAATGAGGACCTTATCCCCGACGTCGAATACATCACCTGGCTGACAATGTTTATCAGCATATTCTTTACGTTTGTCCTGCTGTGACTCCACGCGATCTCGAACTGCTGACAATGAGCTGATAAACGATCGCAGATATGGCGTGATCTGAGGGACAAAGTTTTCTTTGTCAAGTATGGCTCTTAAATCATAGCTGACCTCTGTTGGAGACCTCATCTCGCGCGCAAACATGAGATATGCAGGAGTAGCTCCGGTGGTGCGACACATGGCACTGTTCATGGCAAACCGGATGATAGCAAGCTTAGTTGGCCACGACGAGTGTTCGTTTTCAACTAACCGGGCAAGCTGCGCTTTCAAGTCTCGGTTTTTGCGCTCAGCGGGATTAGCTTCAGCGTGGTACAGTGGCACGAGGCTCTGCTTAACTCCAAGAACAAAGAGACACTGTTGCATAACCGCTCCGACGAACTGCACTCCGTTGTCCGATACCACCCTGCGAGGGAAACCATACCTTAAGAAGTATTCTTCCACGAGCGTACGAGCACATGCTTCAGAAGTTGCTTCCTTCAGAGCATAAAGCTCAACCCAGCGTGTAGCCGTGTCATCGACCAGCAAGATCCAGCGCTCACCGTTCTCACCTACTGGCAAGGGACCAAACAAGTCAATCGCCACCACCTCGTTGCGCTGACTTAAAACGGGAGTCTGAAGAAGACCGGACGGCTTTTCGTTAGATGCTTTGTACCGCTGACAAGGTACACACGTCTTAATGTACTCAGCAATGATACGACGCATACCTGTGAAGAAGAAGCGCTGCGAGATCTTGTAAAAGGTCCTCTCAATCCCCTGGTGCCCCGATAACGGAGAATCGTGGCATTCCTTCAAGATGTCAAGATGAAGCGAAACGGGAACCACCAGCTGCGGCTCTTCGCTTTCGACATCGGGATTGTACCTGTACAAGACGCCTTGCTGCATGAAGTACCCTCGTTCCGACCAACGCTTCACTCCAACGGCTGCAGCATCTGACACACTTTCTAACTCACTTATAATCTTTTCCAGTTCCGGGTCATCGAGTTGAGCCTGTCGGAGATCAGCGGGGCTGCGAGCAGGGAAGTCCACGATGACTGAGCATACACCACACTGATCCTTATTTACCTCTTCACAGGTAGGACGGCTGAGCGTGTCGGCGACGACATTCGCTTTACCCGGAGTGTACTGGAATATTATGTTAAAGGCCTGCAATTTCAAAGCCCAGCGAACTAACCTTCCTGACGGTGACTTTAAGGTTAAAAGCCACTTTAACGGTTGATGATCGCTCCCTATAACAACCGTTTGCCCTTCTATGTAACCTCTAAATCGCTCCACAGCCCACACAACAGCAAGCGCCTCACGCTCCGTTGTGCTGTAATTTCTTTCAGCTGGAGAGAGCAAGCGGCTGGCATACTCTATTGGACGTTCGTCCTTACCTTCACCCTGAAGTAAGACGGCACCAAGTGCATAATTACTGGCATCAGTCCTCAATATAAATGACATCCGATAATCTGCTTGTATGAGGATTGGAGCAGAGGCTAAACAACTCTTAAGCTTTTCAAAAGCTTCCATCTGCTCGAAACCCCACATCCAAGGTCGATTCTTCTTCAGTAGGCGGGTCAATGGCTCGGCAACAGCAGAGAAGCGCGGCACAAACTTGCGGAACCACGAGCAAGTTTGTAAAAAGGTTCGCAAATGGCGCAGCGAAGATGGAGCCTTCATTTCGAGGACAGCGCGAACTTTGTCGTCATCCGGTGAAATGCCATCTTGTGTGATCACATGACCTAAATACTTCACCTTATCACGTGCAAAGACACACTTTTCGCGATTAGCGCGCAAACCAAACATCCTCAGTCTTTGAAATACTGCGCGAAGATCTGCAACATGCTGCTCAAACCCTTCAGATATCACCAGCAAATCGTCCTGATAAGCGAGCAAGGTCACGTTCTGGAGAGAGGATCCAGAGCGGAACCTGTCGATGAGCCGCTGGAACGTGCTTGGGGCATTCTTGAGCCCAAACGGCATGCGTTTAAAGCGGTACGTACCTAGAGGACAGACGAACGCACTCTTATCTCGGTCTTCTGGTCTGACAGGCACTTGCCAAAACCCACTTCGCATATCAAGCGTGCTCATGAAGCAGTTCCGTTTCGTTGACTGGACGAGCTCGTCGATCAGGGGCATCGGGTAAACATCGGTCTTCGTGACAGAGTTGAGCTTCCTGTAATCCACACAGAAACGTACCTTGCCATTGGCCTTGGGCACCAAGAGAACAGGAGAGCTCCATGGAGACTCACACTCCTCTATTATATCGTCCGCCAGCATCTTCTCGATCTCCGCCCGCATGACCTCCCTCTTGGCAGGAGTGACACGATAAGGCGGCACGGCAATAGGCGCATGATCGCCCGTATCGATCCTATGCTCGGCAAAAGGAGTTGGTCCTCCCCCTGGCTCAAACAAGTCCTGGTTCTCAGTGAGGAGCTGCGCAAGCACCCCGCGTCGCTGTGCGCTAAGCAACGTAGCTTCGTCCTCCCTAAGTGCCTCTACAGCTGCTACACATGAAGTGAGAGGTGACACGTTCTCAAAGTGTAACTCATACTTCTGGTTATCATTTTCACCAAAGTGCCAGCTTTTATTACCAAACTCAAAGTTAAGGTTAAACTCCCTCAAAAAATCAATCCCCAAAAGAGACTCATTATTATCCGCGTCAGGAAAAATCACAAAACTGACTTTTTTTGTTTTGTGTTTGAGTGTCACCTCTACCTCAGCGGTGAGTACAATCATTTCCCTACGTACACCGTCAGCCAACCTAACAACCTTTGTTGACGACACTAACGGGTGTCCTTTCTGTTCGAGGAGAGCATACAACGTGTGACCAGCGATGCAACTTTTAGCCGCAGTATCAACAAGCGCCGAACCGTTCGCGCCAAGAATACTAATATTTAAAATAGGGCGGCGAGAAGTTTCAACAGCACGCACCTCTACATTGTCACAAAAAGTTTTACAAACATTGTCTTTAATGCAAAAAGTTTGACAAACATTGACTTGTTCCGAAAAAGTTTGAGATTCATTGACTTTATACTTATTGTAAACGTTATCAACATTATCAACGCCCTCATAAACACACTTTGAAATGTTGCATATATCACTCTGTGAAAGTTCAGAAAAATCCCCCACGGCACACGTAGGGTTACCTGTAGTACCAAGCGCAGGCGACGGGTTAACGGGACGTTCGGCGCTTAGCGACAGCGCGTCCGACGAGCGCGCCGCCTCGGCGCCGTGAAAGGGGGCATCTCGCGCCAGTGAGCACGCGCGAAGGCGCGCGCGGCTCCCGCCGACGCGCGCACGCGTGTTGTCGGCGCGCGCAGGTGACGCACGCTGCGATGTAGGTAGCGAATCAGGGCCGACCGCACCGCCCCAGTGCGCGACGGCGGCGGCGTCGGCGGCCGCGGCATCGGCGTCGGCGGCAGCGGCATCGGCGTCGGCGTCACTCGAATTTACGTCAACGGAATAAAACGACTGTCCCTGGTTACAGTTCGGACACTTAGAACGAATAACATTAGGGGCGCCGCAGCCGTAACACTTTACTTTCGAACTATTTTCAACAAACTTATCACTTGAGTCTTTAATAACTTTCGCGTTATTTTCTTTTAACTTTTCACAAGAGTCTTTACTGTGACCACTACGTTTACAGTAAACACAAAATTTACGCCGAGGTTTGTCATACGAAACCGAAGTTCGTGAAGTACAGGCGTCGGTGGCCTCGTTCGCAGTCGTACGATTCTCGGAACCGGCCGCGCTCGGGCGGTTCTTGGAAACGGTCGGCGAACTCGCGCGATCGCGCGCTGTTGCTACGGGAACATGATTCTCTCTTCTGGAGTCTTCAATGCTTTGACACTGTTTTATTAAGCTTTCAAAACTATCAACGGCTTCTCTCTTTAGCCTTTTTCTGATGCGACGATTTAAAAGACCAAATACCATGTCCAGTTGAACTCGTTCACAAAGGTCATCCGCTGGCAATTTAGCTAACAAAGCTCTCACTCTTGATATGAATAGTTCCGTAGACTCTTCTCCCTGTACCATAGAAAACAACTCCGTGTAAATGACGAAAGGGGGGCGGCGTTCGCCGAAGGCACTTCTTAGCCTATCGAGCGCCTCTTCCCAAGTCCTGACCTGAGTCTTCACACCCTGCCACCAGACGCCGGCTTCGCGCGTGAGTAGCAGCGCCAAGCCGCGGATGGCGTTCTCGTCGGTGATGTGCACACAAGACTTGTAACTTTCGATGCTATCAACAAACGTATCCAGATTCTCGTCCTTGCTGCCGCTGTAACGAGCCGTGCACTGCGCGAAGTTACCATTTATTGAAGCGAACGTAGCGGCAGCGGCGACGGCGGCAGCGGTAGCGTCGGCCTGCGACGGCGTCGATGACCTCACCTCGCGCAGCAACTGCTGGCAGAACTCATGCTGCGTTTGCTGGAGCGTGGTTAGCATCGCTGTTAGGGCTTCGCTGTTCATAGTAATGTTCCCATCTGAATTATCATGAGACCCTAACGAGCCACGTCGCGGTCTTCTTGACCTTGACATTTCGAATAACGGCGAAACAAAACGACTCAGACCCCCAAACGTTGGGCAGCCAAATATGTAGGGCGACGTATAGTTTATAAAGAAAACACAACACTGACGCTAAGACATATATTGTCACGAGTTAAACACATAAACTACACAAGTCACAAACCACATATAAACAACATATCTCAAGACGTTAGGGCAGAGCGTATCCGTTAGCGAAGCTGTCTAGTAACCCACTGAATACCGACTATCGCGCGGACTCGCAACATGGCGTGCGCGCATACCGGCTAACGACTGTAGATCCGCGGCTCAATCCTTTTGATAGCGAGCCGGGGGTCTACCTCTATTGGCCCTAGGAGGTAACGTGCGAGAAATAGGGCTATCCCTGTCACACGCTATAACATAGAATAAACATTGACTTAGACGAATATTCCTTGACTATTAATAGTTGAAAACTAAAACCTTTTTATTATAAGTTTGATCTTAAATATAAATGTTTATTGCGTGTCACATTAAAGGTTGCAGATGGTGAAATAGGTACATGTGCATATAGGTACATGTGACGCCCTGCAAGGGCACTGCAAACATGAGAGGGCTTAAATGAATACTATGAATTATTACAACTAATTTACATCCTCTTCGCTTTTAATGATTAAAACTAAATGTGAATAACAATTCCTGTCAATGTCATCATTGCTATTTCTTGCATTCGTTTTTTTATTATTTTAACTCGCCTTTCCAAAATGCAAAGAGGTCAATTCTCATAGTACTCCAGGCAAAATACGGTTTTGAAAAACATTAATTTATAATAGCGTTTTTTTTCTTTATATCATTTTAAAACATTATTCTAAGACGCTTTATTCAAGAATCCAACAAACTTTCCATCCGGAAGTAATTAAATAGATTTAAATAAAGCATGAATTGTTTTTTTTTAATATTTATTTTTAATATTATAGAGCAAATGTAAATTAACCAAAATAAAAATAAAACCATTTATTAATATTTTTTCTGACTTTTCAAAAGCTAGTTAAGTTATCATTTATTTGATGTCTGAAATTTTGTTGGATTTTGACGCTAGGTAACTATTTAATTGATAATATATCCCTTACAAAAAAAAATCCGCTATTATAAATTATTTCCAAATTTGAAATTTTTTCCATACAAGTTGTCAGTTCATTGCCTGGACTATAGTGGACGTATCTGTGAGCCATCTAGTGAAATGACATTCATTAAGTTATGACGGAATGTTTCATACTCGGTCGATAAAGCAGATACTGATCTAGGGTTAGGATTCTGGTGGCAGTTTAGCACAAGTAATGCAGTGGAGTCGTCATTGTATATTTTTTTATTTGAATAAATGAATAACTGAACGATAAATCTATATTGCAGTGCCGGCCAATAATATATCACCTTTGCGTTTTATTGTATGAACGTGTATAGAGTAAACAATTTAGGTTTGTTGAAACATCGCATATTTTACTAGTTACACAAATTAAGGCTCGACAGTCAACAGGGGCAGTGTTTTCGAGTTTTTTAAAACAATCTCAGACCTAGAAAATAGGGTTCAAAAATCTAAAAAAAAGATACGTATTACTTATGGATCTAATCTAGTCAAAGTTGCATTCAGTTACGCGATCTAATGAACTTCACTCGATAGAAAAAAATCCCAAAGTTACCTCTTTTTGTAAAGTTTATTCAATATTATGACTAAACTATAGATATTTTAAATTAAATTTTTGTACTGAAATAAAGTTATTAAATATTTATAGACAAATTCGCAGAGTTTGAATAGATAAAATGATTATCTTAATTACTATGTTTAAATACCTACAAAATGTGCGAGCGCGGAGGCTCGGCAGGCCCGATCAGTCGCGCGCTGGCCCATACGGACGACGACTCAAGGACGTTAGCGGGTGTACAAGCCTTAACATAATTTTTGACGACAACTGCAATGCAATACGGTTTGTCAATGATGATTTTATACTATAACATTTAAATAAATTTTACTTCTTTGCTAAACTGTTTAATGTATTCAAGAGCTTGAACAACTTGCAACTGGAATTAAAGTTTCAAAATCTTGCACATTATCTTCTTCTGATGTTAAACGGTTGTACATTATTGGTTTAACAACCATTTATTCATTCATTCATTCAATCAAAAAAATATATAACAACGTCTCCTTTGTTCTTTGTTCATTGTTGCCACCAAACATCCTAACCCTACGTGATAACTTATACTCGTACTGAGCAAGAAAAAACAGAAATCTTAAGGTGGTCAACCTTTTCATTCCGCGACTGTACCTAGAAGTATACTGGGAGGAGTATTAGTTCCTCTTGGTACCAAAATGTCCCCATTCCTTGATAAGAGTACGAGTATCTTTCGAATATTTTATATCTTGTGTTAATTCGGAGGATCTAAAGAGTGGCATAACCAACGACAGGACCGATTTTTGACTTTCGTTCGAGCGCTCGAAACTTAAATAAAATTAAATACCTACGATTGTAGTGTCAACATTGCAAGCACTTACTTTCTACCGATAAAATTGAACACGAGTGGTCAATACAACTCGTTTTTCAATTGTCTATTGCTATTTTCAAATAGCATTAAGTACATTACTTTTGTCAGTTTTCAAGTGAAAGAGTCAAGCGCTCGAAAGTCAAAAATCGGTCCCCGGTTCATGTCACCGTTATAAGTGTAAGTATGCGCTGCGCTGCGCTGCTCTGCGCCGCGCCGCGCTGGTAAACTTCAACTGTCTTGAACAAGAGATCCGAGATCATCTTGTTATAAAATACACTGATAAGCATGTTTTCATGGAACGCTTTGCTCTCTTGTCTCTCGCAATTTAAAAGAGAAGTGATCCTTATACACGAGGTTTTGTATACGCAATGTTTTGTGTAAGTAAAAATGCTCTCAGAATAATCATTCCAATAGAAAAAAAGTATTATATAAGCATGGAAGGGTCAGAAAGACATAAGCCTATTTGGCATCTTGTATCGGTCAGATTGGTTTGGTGTCGTTTATGAACAGACGACGCGTGCAGCGGCGCGGGACGCGGGGCGGGGTGAGATACTTCAATACTCCCAAGCAACGGCATATGTTTGTGCGCACACGCCTCGCCTGTCCATAGACCTGACCTTAGAACTGTATTTAGTTTTGTTGTAAGTTCTTAGTGAGTTGCACTGTAGAACAGTGTTCATATGTTCTTAGTGAGGTGCACTGTAGAACAGTGTTCATGTGTTCTTAGTGAGGTGCACTGTAGAACAGTGTTCATATGTTCTTAGTGAGTTGCACTGTAGAACAGTGTTCATATGTTCTTAGTGAGGTGCACTGTAGAACAGTGTTCATGTGTTCTTAGTGAGGTGCACTGTAGAACAGTGTTCATGTGTGATTTGTTACAGGCATGTATGAAATATATTTTATTAATACGTTAATATTGTTTTTATTTCTTTGTATGAAAAATAATGACATGTGAAATAGGTATCCAGTGTGTTAGATACACACTGGATACCTATTTCACATGTTCAAATTCAAATTGTTTATTACCTAATAACAAACTATAAAGTAATTTTCTCAAACATGCAATTAAATAATATGACTAGCTTAATATTTTGCCTATATCGCTTTTAGTCTACATCGCAATATACAGGGCGGAAACATCGAATGCCACATGGATGACAACTACCTTAAATTTTGTAAATAGCACATTCGGTGTAAAGGAGACTGCGGCAAGCGATTTTTCATAAATCCATAAATGCAGATTTATTGTTTTTAAAAACAAAGGAATGTCTCCTTTACACAGAATGTGCTATTTACAAAATTTAAGGTAGTTGCCATCCATGTGGCATTCAATCTTTCCGCCCTGTATAGGCAATATATTACATTAGTAATTTTGCGTTCTAGACCGTCCACGAAGAAACCGAGATTTTATACAAACAAAATACCTATAGCCAAAAGTGCAAAGTGATCTTCTTTTTATTCAATCTCAATTTGTGACACATTTTTCTTTTTTACTTCATTGCATGTTTAGAACAGCACTATACATACCTCGGTGTGAAAAGGGACTGCTGGCCGTAGGTATCCCTATGCAGCCTCGCTTTGCTCGGGCGTCTATATCTTCTTGGCCGACAACCCTATTTGCTTGTGTAGCAATGTGCTATTACTAGGCTGTTCATTGTATGACAAGTTAATATTACCATTGATGTATTTAAGAATCTCTTCACCTCAAGTGTTAATCATACATTCTCATAAGTAGGTATAGATACTGACATGGCATCATTTATAATCAAAAATTAAGTCGCTGTGATTATTCGTTTCTTGATTCGTCTAGGACATAGGTATTTACTAGAAAGAATAAAATGTATTTTTATATTTACAGAAATAAAATTTGCTTAAAATATGTGTTATTATTCCCGATAACGCCGACAGTTGAACCCGAGGCCGAGTTTATAATTTCGGTTGCCGCGGATGGCGTCATTATAATAACGCATTTAGTTTTTTGCGGGTCTAACTTAAACCGGGAGAAAATTATAAGTTAAGGGCCAAGGGCGCGATGGCGGCGAATTTGAGCGCAAGCTTTAACACTAGAGGCGCTCGGAGCCACATCCATGTCTCACAATGTATACTTTACGACACGTATGTCCGGGGAGCTGGGTTCACAGTGGTGTGGTTATTATTGGCCGCGGCTAATTGGCGGGTGTGAACGACCGCGTCAATGCTAATATTTGTTTTCGCCCCGGAGTGGTTTTTCGTCGGTAACGAGGTGCCTGTCTGTGAGGTGTGTAATTATGAAGATGACCGATTACGACAGCTGCGAGCGACATTCCTGAGTTGGGTTTGTATTGCTAAGTAATTTGGCTCTAAATATGAGTTGGAAGGAAACCTCGTCCGTCGTCTGGTCAGCTGACATACGCACGATAAATGCATTTGTACCTAGTTATACCGTTTAGTCCACAATAAAGCGCCCTCTCCCGCTCACGCTATGAACAAACGGACCGCCTAAGTTCCTTAAATGAAAAGACTGATAGTCTCGTCATCGTGGAGTGTAGGTATAGGTAAAGCGGGTATTACATTGTACTGAATTTAGCATCCTGAATGACCTAGGAAGCTGATTCAGGAAGGTGTAATCGCATTTAGCTAGTAAGGATCCTAAATCTAGATGCGATTAGGTACACCTTCCTGAATCAGCTTTCTAGGTCATTCAGGATGCTAAATTCAGGACAATGTAATTCCCACTTAAGCTACCAGTAGGTATGCGATTGCACAACCACCCTCATCACCCCGCCCCGTGCGTAGCGTCAGTCGAGCCAGAACAACAGCACCTCAAGAACGTAGCGCGGCAATAATAAATAAATAATAATAATAAATAAAGTTCTTTATTCACAGGCAATAACCCATAAATCAAAAATTGCATAAAAAGTAAACAGTAAAAGTAAAAAGTTAAATTGTATAGGCGTATAGATAAAACCTTAAATTTTTATAATAACCTAATTCTGTTTAGGCAGTCACAACACAACCAAGAAGACCTACTTACTTCCTGTTCCTTTCGTGATGCACGGAAATCCAATGTTTGTAGATCGGATTACTCGGATACCCGGACAGCTCACGGAGGATACCGTTGTCTGACGTTCGGATGCGGCTCCAGAAGGAAGCTACGCGGGAGCGTATGATGGCAAAGAAGTCCGCCACTTTAGCCGGCAAACATGCTCGATGCGCTGCAGTATCAAGATACTGCAGCGCATCGAGCATGTATTGCCAAGGCAGTTTCATGAAAATACGGTATGCATCATTATACTGCACTCTAATTTTGCTCATCGCGCGTTTCGTGAATCTGCTCCAGAGTTGACATGTATAGAAACATAGACAATATGCCCTAAACAATGTCACCTTCACTTCATCACTACAACGCGCGAACCTGCGCGCGAGCATGTTGCACCGCACGGCCAACGCCCTGCGCTCCCGTTCAATGTCGTCGTCATCAACAAGACCCTCCGTAAGTATTGTGTCCGAGGTATCTGAATCTTTCCACCTGCGCTTCGTCCAAATATACTGGCGGGACTCTGGCCGGACCCCTTTCAGCCTTAAATACCAACAATTTGGTTTTGCCAACGTTATACTGCAGCCCATGGTTACGAGCATATTGCTCGCAAATGGACAGCAGCTTTCTGAGGCCTCTAATAGATGGGCTGAGAAGAACCATATCAAAGTCAAAGTCAAAATATTTTATTCAAAATAGAGTCATACAGAACACTTTTTGAAGGTCATGTCATCGGCGTAACTAAAATTATTAGTGCATGTAGTACCAATGTGGCAGCCCACTCTGGATCTTCTCAACTCAACAATCAGATCGTTAACGTAGATACTGAAGAGGTCCGGCGAGGTCAGCCCTCCTTGGCGAACTCCACACTCTAATCTAAATTCATTAGAGGTTGTGTCACCCCATCTCACACAGTTGGACTGGTTTTCATACCAGTAAGTACCTCAACAGATTCACGATTTTTGAGGGTACATTACTTGCAACGAGTTTCTCCCATAGCAACTTCAAGTTAACTAGGTCAAAAGCTCGACTGAGGTCCAGGAAACATGCGTACACCGATGAGTCCCAAGCAACGTAGTAGTTTACTGTACTTTTAAGGCTAAAAATCGCTGAATCTGTTGAGAGACCAGGACGAAAACCAAACTGCGCATCGTCTATAGGTACTGATATTGCGCTGCAGATCCGGGTGAATTAACCTCTGCAGTATTTTCCCGAGAATTGTACCTAAGGAAATTGGTCTGTAATAATCATGTAGGTACCTACGGTTCTGTTAGGTACGTCGACGGATATCGGATACCTACGTAGGTATAGGTACCTACTTAGGCAGTCTAGTCTCTAGGCACGCCTGATTGGAGGACGTTAATCAACATAATGAAACGTACCTAGGAAGCTGTTATAAAGAATTGTTGTAAGTTTTTTTTTTGTAAATTATTGCTTGACATGTACTTATAAGTGCCCTTGTTGCCTACTTATTTGCAGAATAAATGTTTGATTTTGAAAACTCTCATTTTCCCTCATGGCAATCATGGCATGGTGAATATCTCAATCTGATACCACAAAAAAAAACTACTTTTTAACAATAATTATTATTCTTTTGACATTATACACTCTAAACTCGCATGATAAATATTAATTTACCAATTAGCATGTAAGGTGTAACTGTTAGTGCTAATATTAATGGTAAAAAAAAAAAAATTTGACCGCTGTCACGTCAGTCGTGCTTTTTGATATTTTATTTTACAAATTCATATTTTTATGTTTATCCGTACGAAAATGGCTCAATTTTACACCGCCGAAGCATTAAAACGAAGGGCTAATTGGAAAATCATGTTTTAGCCCAATTTTGGATACAATTGTAGACGATTTTGATTTCACCACGGATTTGACATAAATGACAAGCACCTATGATTACAAGATCAAGAGCACGAACAACACAAGAAGCGGAAACACAAGCACACCCTCCATCATCGCCCACCTCGCCGCCGTCCCCGTCATCCAGCACATCATCGTCGGGCGACGAGTTTGAAACCGCAGCCGACACCAGCAGCAGTTCAAGCGACGAGTGTGGGCCGCCGCCGCCGCCGCCACGTCCACCTGCGCGGCGCGGCCGGCCACCGCTGCCGGCACGCTTGGGGCCTGCGGGGCATCCTGCTCCGCCTACGGCTCCCGCTACCGGTGGTATAGTGCGCCGTATGCAGTGGACGCAATCCATTAACGAGAACTGCATGCGCGCCTACTATGGGGCGACAGAGGGAGGAACTAATCTGTCCGCGTACCGTGTCCGGATGCTGCCTCTGTTCCAGGTGCTTGAACCATCCATCACCGTATCTGCACAGCGTCTATCGGATCAAGTGCGCGTCATCCAGCGGCACAAGCGGTTGGATGACGCCACGCTTGATCGGCTACGCCTGGAAGCACTCTCTGCTCGTGCGGCCTCTACCTCGGCGCGGGATCCGCCCGCCTTGTTGCCGGCTCCGGTGCCTGTACCCGACCTGGCACCGGGGGCACCGCGGGTTGATCCCAGTGCTGACGAGGAGGACTGTGCGAATCAGAATGAAAGCAGTCAGGCCCATGAGCAACTGAGGAGGGCTCTGGAACAAGCGATTACGCAGTATCGCTCCACAAACAACTCTAGGCCACGATTACCACGCTTGCCTGTGAATAGACGCAATCTAGCGCTAATGGGAGCCCTGAACGGTCTGCTAGACCCGTATATACGGGCTAGTGAAGACTTAGTGGATACACACTCAATCATGTACTGCGGGGCCGTTGCGGCGTGCCGTGTTGCTCGCGTCAAGTTTCCGGACGCTGACCGTGCACCTAGGACCGCCGGGGATGTCCCTGCCTGGCAAGTACGGATTGAGCGGCGTATCGATACGTTTAGGACTCTCATTGCAAAACTGATCTGCTTCAGGGGGGGCAACAACCGCCCCCGAGTCATGCGCTTTGTGAACCAGGCCTTCGCGGGAACTGGTATCAGGTCCTGCGAATACATGGCCTGTGTCACGGAGCGCATTGACTTTCTGAAGCAGAAAGTCTATGCATGGGCAAGCCGTATTCGCCGCTACAGAGAGCGTGTGGATCGATACCAGCAGAATCGCCTTTTCCAGAGCGACCAAAGGAAGGTATACCGGAAGTGGGAGGGAACCGATCTTCGTGTGTCTGACGGGCAGCGACCGGACGCTGCTGCCATGGTTGACTTCTGGCGTAGTATCTGGTCGGTGCCAGTTGAACACACCGAAGGCGAGTGGATAAGTGTTGTCGAACGTGAGTGTGAGTTCATCGAACCCATGGGGACTGTTACCATCAGCCTCGAAGACGTTAGTTGTGCCATCCGTTTGACCCCGAACTGGAAAAGTCCTGGGCCGGATGGATTGCACAATTTCTGGGTGAAATGGTTTCGATGCTCACACCTGCGTTTGGCAACGCAGTTCCAGCAAGCCCTTGAGCTCGGTTCCCTGCCATCTTTCTTTACAACTGGTATCACCTCCCTGCTCTATAAGTCCGGTAGTACCACGGAAGCGAAAAACTATAGACCCATCACGTGCTTGCCTACGCTGTACAAGCTCCTTACATCCATTTTGAGAGCAAAAATTAACGCACACATCGTTGCGAACAACGTTTTGGCCTGTGCTCAAAATGGATGTAGGGTTGGGTCTCGTGGTACTAAAGAGCTCCTCCTCATAGACATGACCATTTGCCAACGAGTCCGGCGGAACAGAGGGGCCCTCTCGGCCGCTTGGATTGAATACAAGAAGGCCTATGATTCGGTGCCTCATTCATGGCTGAGGAGGATCTTAGAGCTGTATAAAGTTGATGCAGTTCTGAGATCCTTCTTAGGCGCTTGCATGGGGCAGTGGACCACAGTTTTTCGTCAACCGGGGGGAGGAGATGGCCCCTCTGGCCCGCAGGACTCTATAAGGATTAAACTTGGGATCTTCCAGGGCGACAGTCTGAGTCCTCTGTGGTTCTGCCTAGCGCTGAATCCACTCAGCACCCTGCTGAAGGATTCGGGGCTAGGTTGCCGGCTTCGGAGAGAGGGTGAGGTCATTTCTCATCTGCTCTATATGGATGACCTCAAGCTGTTTGCACCGAATAGACATGACCTGTTGGAACTACTGAAAACAACAGAAGTCTTCAGTAGCGCCATCAAAATGGAATTTGGTGTCGATAAGTGTGCTGTTATGCATGTACAGCGGGGTAGAGTTGTAAATTCAACAAATTTACAACTTTCTGAGACAATGTCCCTCAAGTCTATCTCCGAAACAGAAACCTATAAGTATCTTGGTATGTCACAGTCATTGGGTATTGAGGGTGAGGCCGTAAAGCGGGCGGTGAAGGAACGCTTCTTTTGTCGCCTGACAAAAGTACTTAATAGTCTTTTGTCGGGCGGCAACAAGGTGCGCGCCTTCAACGCCTGGGTGATGCCCTTGCTCACTTACTCCTTTGGCGTACTAAGATGGACTCAGACTGAGCTGGATGCCCTGGACCGAAGAGTTCGTGTACTGCTTACTGCGCATCGCATGCTACACCCACGCTCGTCTGTTATGAGACTGTACATCTCGCGGAAGTGTGGAGGTCGCGGTTTTTTTAAATGCCAAAGACCTCCACAACCGCGAGGTGTGCAGTCTCAGGGATTATTTCCTAAGCAACGAGTGGGGGATGCATCGCGACGTAGTAGCAGTAGACGGAAACTTCACCCCGCTCTCCTTGGCAAACGAGAACTGGCGCAGACTTAAAGTAATGAGCGCCGATGACCGCAGGGCGGTGTGGAGGAGCAAGGAGCTTCACGGGCGGTTCTACAAGGCCCTCACAGGGCCCGATGTAGATCTGCTCGCGTCGGTGAACTGGCTACGTTTCGGGGATCTCTTCGGGGAAACCGAAGGTTTTGTCTGTGCAATTGCGGACGAAGTTATCATGACGAACAATTACCGGAGGTATATCCTGAAGGACGGTACGGTCGACATTTGTCAGGCATGCCGCCGTCCCGGGGAGTCACTCAGGCATATTATCTCCGGTTGTGGTCATCTTGCTAACGGCGAGTATTTGCACAGACATAACCTTGTAGCCAGAATTATTCACCAGCAACTTGCTCTGCTATACGGTCTTGTGGTCTCTGAGGTGCCTTACTATAAGTACACACCTGCGCCAGTTCTCGAAAATGATCGTGCCACGCTCTATTGGGATCGATCTGTCATCACGGACAGGACTATTCTTGCCAATAGGCCTGATATAGTGCTGACAGATCGATCGAAACGCCAGGCAGTGCTCGTCGACATCACCATCCCCCATGACGAGAACCTCGTGAAGGCCGAGAAGGACAAAGCCAGCAAGTACCTAGACCTGGCTCACGAGGTGACCGCCATGTGGAATGTTGATTCGACGATCATTGTCCCGATAGTCGTTTCGGCGAACGGTTTAATAGCGAAGAGTCTCGACCGTCACCTTAAGAGACTCTCGCTAGATGGATGGATCAAGGGTCAGATACAGAAGGCGGTACTCCTGGATACTGCGCGGATAGTCCGGAGGTTCCTGTCTCTGTCGCCCTGACCACCGGTAGCTTAGGCCCTGCCTCGCTGCCGGTGGCACCCTAGGTTAGGTTTTTTATAATGTGTTTTTATTTTGTATGTTTTGTATATTTATTGTACTTTTATATTCATATTGTAAAAAACCTAATCCAAGAATGAAAATAAATGAAGAGAATAAATGATAAATGAAAAAAATGATAATATTTGGCGGATATTTATTTCCAATACATACCTACTTAATTGGGTCATTGTCATTCACAAAAACAAAATAGTTATTTGTTCAACAAGAGAGCAAAGTAGATTTTTGCTGCGAGTGTTGATGTTGAGTCCCGAGCAAGCGAAAGATTCTATATTTGAATCACGAGCGTAGCGAGTGATTCTAAATTAGAATCTTGAGCGTAGTGAGGGACTCAAAGGCACGAGATGCAAATATCTTTGCTCTCGTGTGATACATACAACTTTTCACCTCAGCAGTGAGAACATCGTCACGTTAAAAAATATATCGTTAGGCTTTTACGCACCTATAATATTCTGAATTTGTAATAGACCCCACAATATGATGTGTCACCAGTGCTCGATATCAAAATTAAAAAGCTAATTTGACTCACGGAGTGAGCAAAATCGCATTTTGCTCACTGTTTTCACGCAGCAAAATATGTTTGTTCGAGCTGCTGAGGTGAAAATAATGTTTCCGGTGGTCAATAGTTAAGGGCTTATGTTTATATTTCTATAATATGTTTTCATCACGTAGAATTATAGAAGAGGCAACGCGGTTTATGCGGATTCAGAGTTCAACCAGAAATTAGGCTTTATAGTTACTTAGCCCTTAGGGGTAAGTAATCATAAGCGCGTGGAATGGTCGTATGACGTGAAGGATTATATGAAATGATGGTCTTAAACGAATTAGCCGAAAAAATAACTACGCTGGCGAACATGAAGCCTTTCTAAATTTTGAAAAATAAAAAGTGACCCGATAAAATAATCATAGCCCAGCTATGCAAGCTCGGCGCGATAGCGAGTAGTCACCCAGAAAAAGAAGTGAGGGGGGGTTGTTAGTGCGACGCGGAGCCTAGTTACAGATCGTAAGATAGAGGCTAAACCTAACTGCTAATGTAGTACTAATCTGATCGCGAAGATCCGTGGCCGACGTAACTCGAAGAATTGCCCACACGATGCCTGCGTGGCACAAATGCAGGATGTCCAGCACGACCTTGTTACCTCAACAGGCTTTCCACGCCCGGCAGGGTGTCTCGTGAAACAGATGCGTCCAAGCGTTTGTGAATGTCTGTCCGATACTCGTCCGCCCGAAACTGGCGGCTACCAACAAATAAAACCAGTTAGCAATACTCGACAAAAACTACAAAACCGGCAAATTAACAGACCCTAATGATGTAAACAAACACTCACCCGAACAGTCATCTGGCCCCGTAGCATGGATGGCCTTACCACGCGATAAGTGACAGGATAGAGCTTCCGTCCCTGGCTGACACCGTTCGATAGAACGAGACGACGCGCTTATCCTATCACTTATCGCGTGATAACGCCATCCATGCTACGGGGCCTGGTCCGGCCTTACAAATATCCGATGGTCGAGCCAATTCAGCATTCGCTGAGCAAAAAAAAAATAGGCTTCCTGTGGCGCTGAGGCTGGAGCTTCCGGAATAAGAATCACAGCAGAAAAGGTTCACAAAAATGTGAGGTTAGCGCACTTGTACGCCTTTTTATTCAACACAGATAAACGTCCAAGACAGCTTAATATGAAATGTTTTTACGATAATAGATCTAGTCAGAATGAAGTCTGCACCATTCTGTTTACCAAAATTGACAAGATTCGAGAAGAATATTCTACGCATTTCAAAATTTGAATAATTAAAAAAAAATAGCCGAAAAACCAGCTAGTCCCTCAACACGACGTGCAGCAAGGAGATCTGATTCCGAAAAAAAAAATGAACAAAATAAAATACAGATCCTATAATAATATTATAAATGTGAAAGTTTGGATGTTTGGATGTTTGGATGTCTGGATGTTTGTTACTCGATCATGCAAAAACGGCTGAACGGATATCGCTGAAACTAGGTATAGAGATAGTTTATAACCCGAATTAACACATAGGCTACATTTTATCTCGATTTGTTTCGCTACTTTTCGCCGAATTTCAATTTAGGGTATTAATTTCATATTAATTTCATGAGTTTGAAGTGCATTTAGATATTTACGCCATTTTAGGTGTTAAGTTACTATCAATAAGCAGTATAATGGCTTGAAACGAAATAACTACATGTATCATGCACATTGACGTATATTTTGGCATATCGATGTTTATGTATCTCAAAGACAAAGTGGCGTATCCATTGAAATATTTATGCTATTCTAGAACACACTTCCTTTATGTTAAGAAATATAATCGCGTGCAAAATATAATCGATTTGTGTTATTTTGACACAAAAAGGCGCAGTTCTTATGTAATGTTTCTAAATGAAATGTCAGCTGCCAGCACTCAAGTCTTTTTAAAGACCGGCACTAAGGTTTGCGTATATCTTTTTCTGTCGCTCAAATAAGAGCGGTAGAGATGGAGATATACAAGTATCGAGGATGTATTCACAAAACTTACCGACAATAATTTATCGACGCATGGCTAGCACGTAATGGTGCGTGACTTATGTAGCCGTCACTTTTTAACGGCTCTAATTAGAAAGAGACGGGTAGCCTATTTCGCTCGCTGTCATATTCTCAGTGGGCTAAACTTGCAAACGAACTACCTATTTATGTCAGGGGGACCACATTTGTCGAAGTTCAAAGTTTTTATATCTCCCTCTCTATCACTCGAATACGCAAGTGCAATAGAGACGGAGGTACCTACACGAACGACCAATATTGGAGGTTTGTATTGTTTTTATTCTATTTTAAGTGGAATTATGTACTTACTTACATTCAATTTGTTATTTTGACATTCATTTTAATTTGCAGTTTCCGAGATTTACGTACATCACATACTTATTTATCTCAGTCATCTGCAAAGGCGCGAGTGATGAAGAGAGCTCATGAGACTTCTGCTCAAGCAGAGATGAGACAAATTGAGCAAAGTAGGCGTCAGACGGTTCTCAGACTACTGGAAACGCCGGAGCAGCAGGAACTTCAACTTCAACAGCACTCCCACTATCTGGCCTCTCAGCGAGCTACTGAGTCACCCAGCCAGTCTCAGGCATGGCGTGATGAAGATGTTCAGCGGCAGACAAGAGTGAGGGCTGAAGAAACGTCGGAGCAGCGTCAGCACCGACTTCAACAGCACGCCCACTATCTGGACTCTCAACGACCTGCTGAGTCACCCATCCAGTCTCAGACGCGGCGCGACAAAGATGTTCAGCGGCAGGCAAGTGTGAGGGCTGAAAAAACGTCGGAGCAGCGCCAGCACCGACTTCAACAACACGCCCACTATCTGGCCTCTCAACGAGCTACTGAGTCACCCAGCCAGTCTCAGGCGCGGCGTAATGAAGATGTTCAGCGGCAGACAAGAGTGAGGGCTGAAGAAACGTCGGAGCAGCGCCAGCACCGACTTCAACAACACGCCCACTATCTGGCCTCTCAACGAGCTACTGAGTCACCCAGCCAGTCTCAGGCGCGGCGTAATGAAGATGTTCAGCGGCAGACAAGAGTGAGGGCTGAAGAAACGTCGGAGCAGCGTCAGCACCGACTTCAACAGCACGCCCACTATCTGGACTCTCAATGACCTGCTGAGTCACCCATCCAGTCTCAGGCGCGGCGCGACGAAGATGTTCAGTGGCAGGCAAGTGTGAGGGCTGAAGAAACGTCGGAGCAGCGCCAGCACCGACTCCAACAGCACGCCCACTATCTGGCCTCTCAACGAGCTACTGAGTCACCCAGCAAGTCTCAGGCGTGGCGTGATGAAGATGTTCAGCGGCAGACAAGAGTGAGGGCTGAAGAAACGTCGGAGCAGCGTCAGCACCGAATTCAACAGCACGCCCACTATCTGGACTCTCAACGACCTGCTGAGTCACCCATCCAGTCTTAGGCGCGGCGCGACGAAGATGTTCAGCGGCAGGCAAAAGTGAGGGCTGAAGAAACGTCAGAGCAGCACGAACACCGAATTCAACAGCACGCCCACTATCTGGACTCTCAACGACCTGCTGAGTCACCTATCCAGTCTTAGGCGCGGCGCGACGAAGATGTTCAGCGGCAGGCAAATGTGAGGGCTGAAGAAACGTCGGAGCAGCACCAACACTGACTTCAACAGCACGCTCACTATCTGGCCTCAACGAGCTGCTGAGTCACCGAGCCAGTCTCAGGCGCAGCGTGAAGAACAAGCTCAGCGGCAGGCAAGTGTGAGGGCTGAAGAAACGTCAGAACAGCACCAACACCGACTTCAACAGCATGCCCACTATCTGGCCTCCCAGCGAGCTTCTGAGACTGCGGAGCAAGCGGAAGCTCGAAGTCGAACTGTTGCTGAGAGACTGTCGCAACGGCGACGAACATTCACTCGAAACACTTGGAGGTTGAAAGCGAACGCCTTAGGGACATATCACTAAACCAACGCAAGTTGCGAGCAGAAAATTACATTCACGTACAAGATGCTGCTGTAAGGAATGACGCGCAAGTTAACGCCAACAATGTGGGGCAGATGGTGATACTGCCCTCCTCTGTCGTGAATAGCCCGAGATACCTCCACGAGGACACGCAAGATGCGTTTGCGTACGTTCAGAGTTACGGCCGTCCGGATCTGTTCATCACGTTTATATACAACACGGCATGGCAGGAGATTACCAATGAACTAATTCCTGGATAAATAGCCACTGAGAGGCACGACCTCATTGCAAGGGTTTTTAAAATTAAAGTACAGAAGTTGGTCGCCTTGCTCCCTAAAGGTCAAATATTTGGAGAATCGCAGTGTTTTATGTATTCCATAAAGTGGCAAAAGCGAGGGCTGCCCCATGTTCACCTTTTATTGTGGCTAAAGGAGAAAAGACGTCTCTGTCAAATCGATGACGTAATTAGTGCGGAAATTCCTGATGTCAATGTTGACAAAAAACTACACGACACTGTCGTCAAAAACATGATCCACGGTCCATGCGGTGCACTCAATATGTGATCTCCGTGCATGAAGGATGGGAAGTGTACAAAGAAGTACCCCCGAGCGTTACTAAAGGACACGCAGACGAGTGAAAATGGGTATCCACTATACCGGCGAAGAGCACCTGACGATGGAGGACGAACTGTTACTAATTCAATTCGCGGTCGCGGTGCAGAAAGCGTCATGTTAGATAACCGGTGGATTGTGCCATATTCTCCGCTTCTGATCAATATATTAATGTCAAATTTTGTAGTTCAGTGCAGGCTATCAAATACAAATATATCAACAAGGGCAACGATCAGGCGGTCTTCAACGTCAGGCAAACTGGTGTTGAGGTGCAAACGCTTAGGGCGGGCCGATACGTCAGCAGCAATGAAGCGGCGTCGCGAATCTTTGGCTTGCCGCTTGACGGACGACATTCAACTGTTACCAACTGGCACCTAGCGGTGCACCTACCCAATGGTGAACGAGTTTATTTCACGGAGCAAAACTTTCACGACAGAGTATCGACGCCTCCGAAGACAACACTGCGGGCTTTTTTCGAACTCTGTGAAAGTGTCAACTTCGCTAAAACATATACTGAACTGCCATAATATTATACGTGGAATGCGACAATGAAACAATGGAAGCGCCGTGTGCAGGGAGTTCCTGTAGAGGGCTGGCCGGGCGTGAAGGCGGGGACGCACTGGGCCGTATATACACCGTGCATGTTAGCAACTTAGAATGCTACTGTTTGCGCATGTTACTCAACGAAGTGCGAGGTTGATGGGCTAGAGCGAGTAACATTCAGGGAAGCATGTGAGGCACGTGGGCTATTAGAAAATGACAACCATTGGGACTTAACGATAGAGGAAGCCGTGCTGTGTCGCTCAGCTGCTAAACTCAGAGAGTTATTTGCCATTTTAGTTAGCGTATGCGGGCTGTCTAACCCTCTCCAGCTGTGGGACAAATACAAAGATGCACTGTCAGAGGATGTCGCACATAGACTACCGGGCCTACACGCAGACATGATCACAAACGAGGCTTTAATATTAATAGAGGACAAAATATTGTGAGATATAAATACTGGCAATAGTAAATATTGGCAGATTTCGGATTACCTACACCACAACGAAGCTGCGAGCTATCAAGCGAGGTTCTACATGAACTAAATTATGATACTGCAGTCTTAGACACATATGTCAATGACATGGCACCACGTTTGCTTCCCGAGCAACGGCAAGTGTATGACCTAATTGTACAGCGTGTAAATAATGGCAGTGGTGGCCTCTTCTTCCTTGACGCACCGGGGGGTACCGGCAAGACATTTGTGCTCAATTTACTCCTGGCCCGACTTCGCAAGGACCACAACATAACCTTGGCAATGGCGTCGTCAGGAATCGCTGCAACTTTACTTAACGGTGGGCGGACGGCACATTCAACTTTAAATTGCTACTGAATCTGGCGAGCAAAGAAGCACCTACATGCAGCATTAGTAAAAGCAGCAGTCGTGGTGCTCTTCTGCAACAGTGCAGGCTAATCGTGTGGGACATATGTTTAAAAGACGAAACCGTATCACTAATAAATAATTACTTAACGATTGCTTCTTGCATTTTTATTCGTAGGTTTTATATTCGTGTGTAAGTCTATACAAATACAGGTTACCCCTACTTTTTTTTCTAACCACAATACCATCCCTAATAACCCGTCAACTGGATCACCGCCAATTTGCAAGCTAAACAAGGTTCACAAATGGTCAGTTAATATGGTTGTCGATTGTATGTACGTATTCAACGCGAACGAAGTCGCGGGTAAAAGCTAGTAACGCAATAAAAGAAAGTGCAGGGAGTTATCACTGCAGGTATTTCTAGTTAATTAGGACTCGAGTTCCATACCTATACTTGTTAATTAAACATAGGACAGGCAGTATTCGTATTTATTTACTGAACAAGCGACAGAAGTACCAATATAGGTATTATGAGATCTAACAATCGGTAGGTCTGTAGCTGTACCTAACTCAAACTCAAAATCTTTATTGTTGGTTAAGTATATGTTAGTAATACAGATGTTACTTATATGATTTATAGTGCATTATAACCTGCCTACAAGGCGTCCAATGTCTTCTTCTTCTTCTTTGTCCTCGCCTTATCCCATTACACGGGGTCAGCTTTCTTTATCATGCGGCGCCATGTAGTCCGCTGGCTGGTATCCTCTTCTTTAAGCCCGAAGCTATTCATGTCTCTGTGGACATTCGTCAACCAGGTCATTTCCCCTTCCCCTTTTTTTGGTAGCCATTCTTCACAACATAATTGTCGGATCTTCTCATCACGTGACTGTACATCTGAGCCTTGATTCACATATTTTGTCACTTATGGGTGCAACCTTAAAGCTTCCTCTTATGTGTTCGTTACGTATTTCAGTGGTGTGCAGCTTCTGCTCGTGTGTCTTTTTAGCTGCCCAGACTTCGCTGCCGTACAGTAGAGCTGGTCTCACTGCCGTTTTGTACACCTTGCCTTTAGTTCTTATGTGCATTTATGCGTCACACAGCACCCCTGTGAGCGTACGCCACTTCACCCATCCTGATGTTGTTCTCTGAATCACATCTGCGTCTATAGAGCTTTCTTCAGAGAGAAACAGGGACTGCATAACCGAAAAATACCGGTATTCTATTTTAACGGTATGACGTCATATCGGTTGTCAAATAGCGGTTTCGGTAGCGGAACCTTTATATTTCGCTACCGAAATATAAAGGTACCTTTATTTTTTCCGGTACCGTAACCGCTATTTAAAGGTACCGATATATCGACTTTGGCCTGGAGTTGTTGCCAAACCGCCGGCAAAGGCTCTGCTGCTTTGTCTTTTAGTCTTTAAATGTTTAGTAGCCAATGCTGCTTCCTCTGTAGAGTGCCAGCTCGCTTACTTTTCTCGATAACCTTTATAATACCGGTATTATAAAAGTTACGGTATCGTTTTAAACTGGTACCGCTAACCGTTTTTTCAAAATGGAATACCGGTATAACCGTAACCGAAATCAGTCCCTGGAGAGAACTGAACCTAGGTACAAGGCGTACAATGTCCTTAAAATTAAAAGTTGGTACCTACATCTATAATTTTAACTTACAAAATACATGTTTACATACTTTCAGTCATATACCTAGGTTGTAGGTATTATACGTATCTCAAGACGAGAGTCTTCAATTGACCAGTGTGTGTTGCCAGTGATGATATATGGCACGGAAACGTGGTCGCTTACTATGGGCCTCATAAGAAGGCTCAAAGTCACTCAAAGGGCAATGGAGAGCTATGGTGGTGGAGAGGTATGGGCTATGCTGGGAGTTTCTCTGCGTGATCGCATCGGAAATAAGGCTATCCGCAGCAGAACCAAGGTAACCGATATAGCCCTCCGAATTGCTAAACTTAAGTGGCAGTGGGTGGGGCACATTGCACGTAGAACCGATGGCCGTTGGGGCGGAAAGGTTCTCGAGTGGCGACCACGTACCGGAAGGCGCGGCGTGGGTAGGCCCCCCACAAGGTGGACTGATGACCTGGTAAAGGTCGCGGGAGTCCGCTGGATGCGGGTGGCGCAGGACCGGCCATTGTGGCACTCTTTGGGGGAGGCCTATGTCCAGCAGTGGACGTCTTTCGGCTGATATGATGTGCAGTAAAACTAGGGTGTAGAGAAAATAAACACACACTTCTGCAAACACAACACGATAGCAATTTATTTTATTTTTTATATCGGAACATACTTAAAAGAAACATTGTAGGCTTTTACACTGTAAATACAACACGATATTAATTTGATTTACTTTCCTAAACAGAACTCGGTTAAAAGTAAAGTTATAGAATTTAACACTCAGTTTGACCGGAGAATATTCATGGGATTTCCCCTTCCCTCGTTAGTTACTTACCTACGATAAAGCCCTTAAAATGCTAAACAGGTAAAAGGAAAACAGTTGTATCGTCGTACGGCTAGCTGTGACGTTAAACATTAAGAGTAGGACATATACAGAACCCTATAAGCAATAATAGGTAGGGGTTTCAAGCCGCCAATACGCTTGGTCCTAGACCGCGAATACGGAAAGCCGCGAAGATTAGGCACACAGGTTTTTAAGTAGATGTGAAGGATATGAGTTCATGAAGAATGCGTGGTATGGATGACGGGTGAATGATTCAGGACGGTGAAAAAAACCTAAGGCATAAAACGAAAATATATAGACGGTGGCGAGCAAAAAGCCTTTCTAAATTTTGAGGTAGTGATAAGTCTAGGAAATAATTCGCTTGGCGGAATACGGAAACAGAGCGCGTTAGCGGGTTGTGATCCTAATAATGTAGCTAAGCCGAAACGCTACGCAGTAAAACTAGAAATAGGGAAATCCTAAATGTTACGGTAATTAAAAGATCAGCATCCGACGTGGAGAATGCCTATGGTGCGAATCCTTGCACACACAAGCCGACGTAGGGGAACTTTCCGGATAAACGGCAACCGCCCTTCGCACACCTCTGTGCTCCACCACTGGCGGTAGCGGAGTCAAGCGCAGTACACGATGTGGCAGGGAAGCTCGTGGCCCGATCCAGGAAGCTACGAGGTAAATACATAAAAAGTAAACACCCAGGCGCGGTTGACGTAACAACAAGCCAAATTCGTAGATAAACGAGCACAACTTACCCAGAACGCGATCAGGCGCCTGGCCTTTTACGAAATAAATCCAATAAAACTGGCATAAATCAAAAGTAAGCCTCTGGAGGCGTCCGAGAAGTAGCTGTGCGTCCGGCGACTAGGGCTCAATTATAATAGATTGCCGCTGAAAAAAACACAATACAGCTCCTGTATCACGGACTGGATTAAAGAACTTTGCTCGTGACTGTAAAAGGTAGGTTCCTTCTTTAAATCAGGGAAAGCCTCTTCCACCAAAATACGAGCTAACACTTGGGCTTCTATAGCAAGAATGACCCGTCACCAATTTAAATAAAAATAAATAATAAATATTTGCGGACAATCTTACACAAATCAACCTAGTCCCAAACTAAGCAAAGCTTGTACTATGTGTACTAGACGACGATATAGATACTTATATAGAGAAATAAATACTTAAATACATAGAAAACATCCATGACTCAGGAACAAATATTCGTGCTCATCACACAAATAAATGCCCATACCGGGATTCGAACCCAGAACCTCTTGCTTCGTAGGCAGGGTCCACAGAGGACTTTTCTATATACTGCAGGGTCACTACCAACTAGGTTAAAGCGTTCGTCATTTGTTTACAAGATTCGAGAAGAATCTACTATGCATTTCAAATTTGAATCTTTAAAAATAATAGCCGAAAAATCAGCTAGTCCCTCAACACGACGTGCAGCAAAGAGATTTGATTCTGCTAAAAAATAATGAACAAAATAAAACACAGATAACGCAATAAAAGCGAATGCAGGGAGTTATCACTGCAGATGATGATGATGATGAGGTATTATACTTAAGTAAGTGTACCTAATGAAATACTACATTTAGTACGGGAAGTAAGTAGTGTCACCCAATGTATGGGAGGTGCAAATTTTGGTATCGGATGAATTCACTTGGCACAGATGTCATATACGTAAAGCTAAGCCAATTAAGCCCGGTAGCCATCCGCCACCCCCTGGAGGGAAGGCAGGGGGGGGGGGGGCATTCAAAGTTACACGCCGCCGCGCTTTAGTAAAAAAATCATATCAGTTTCTATTTACGTAACACCTCGAGTGTGGTGTGGTGTCATTTTCTGGTAAATCGGGCATGAGGAATTTATTTTTGAGATATTAAAATTGCTAAATTAGCTTAGCTTTACGTATATTACATCTGTGCCAAGTGAATTCATCCGATACCAAAATTTGTACCTTATGCCACTACTTCCCGTACTAATTACTCACCTGGGGCGGTAAAGTCAAACAAACATGACTCAGACCGATCCGAAGGCAAGGGCGATAAATATGCGATTGGAGGCTTTCTTTATGACTGCCCGTGTTGAATTCAAAATTCTAGGTCCCTCCCTCCCTGGCGAGAAAGTGGGATTTTCCGCACGAGTAGCGGGCGGTAATTGTCACTTTATACTGGTGTAGGTATCTAACGTGAGAGCATGCTTGAGGAGGCACTGCGCGGTCCGCGGCCGCGTGTCCCTGCCGGGGCAGCGCCGGCGGCGCCCACTGCCCACCACTGCCCACTGCCCACTGCCCACTGCCCACGTTTGAAACGAATCTCCGGGACTTGGCAACATCGTAAGCAGATGACAAAAAATGGTAGTCTGGTAAGCAGTTAATTTTAGCTATCATGTTATACTTATTAATAACCCGATTTCGGTCCAGAGAATGGGCAAAAACGGGGCGCACGTTTTTGAATATTTTTAACTGTTCCGACCTGGTTCATAAATGGTGTGCTAAAAAACCGAACGGAGTAACAACCTTTCAACGATGTCGTATTTTTTTTTAAATAAATAACAACTAAAATAGTTTCGAACAATGACGAAGTTAGTGGCGAACCCTTGCAATTAAGCGTCGTAACAAAGTATTTCGCGGGCTCCGACGCGTGTTTGCTAAACAGGGTTGCCGTTGTTCTTTTGTCCATGTTAGTTAGTGGAGTTACCCGACATCTTACTGTTTAAAAACAATGCTGCGGGCGCAGTGATAAAATTAAAGAAAAGGTTTATGACGCGCATGCGCAGGCGAACACTACTAAAACTTGCGGCTCGAAGCTTTTATGGCAGGACTGTTAAACATTTTTTCTTCAATAACGATTGGTACCTAAGTATAATTGCGTCACGGAGAAATGGCAATGCGAAGGCTGGACGCCCCGTGGCCACGTAATTTCTCGCTTGATTGCCGCTCCCTGCGCGAGGAGCCGCTTGAGTCGCCAATAGCTTTCTGTCCATGTAGATAAGAATAAGAATAAAGAATAAGAATAATTTATTATTGGACAAGCACATGATAACAGATTATACAGACATTATCCGTGGGGTTCCAAACTAGGCTGAGCCTGTATCTTGGGACCCACTGAGTCGGTTAACAAGTCTCTTCAGACACACGTCAGATACTACACATATTATGGAAGATTAACACCAAGCCGCCCGTTGCAACATTAACTACCTGTTAATGTTGCAACGGGTTGCAACTTATTGAAGAAAAAACATATGTTGAAAATACAGGTACCTACGGGCTACCTAAAACCGTAAGGGCATTTCTTTGCGTGTGTGTGGTGTTTGCTACTTTGTTAGGCTGCAGCTGAGTAGGTACCTACATAGGTAAGTTCGGTGTCACATGACTCACATATTAGGTAAGCTGGAGTAAAAAAATACAAAAACACGAAATAGAGGTTGAGTAAAACATTCAATTCAATTAAATTTTTTCAATTTTAATTTAATTCAAATCAAAATCAAAATCAATGATTTATTCTGCAAATAGGCCACAAGGGCACTTTTACATGTCAAATGGTATTCTACAATATAATATTAATAATCTTACACAATAATCATTTTAAAATTTCAGATTTTAACCAATTAGTACCTAAATGGTTAACAAACTAAATGTCACTAAATGAAAACTAAAAAAATCCAAAATTGTAAAATATTATCAAATACATTCGATATAAGGTCTGTATCAGAATTAACAATAAGTTTATGATATTAATTTAGTACCCCAGAGATGTATAATGTCTCTGAGCATCCAAATACAATTAAAAATTATTCTAATGTTCTTATAGAGATGTATACTGTCTCTAAGCATTAAAACAGAAAAAAAGGATCATTAATGTAATATTGTCAGAGATGTACAGGGTCAATAACAATAAAACGTGTCAAGAACAGAATGATGTCTCTCGTCAAAATAATGATAATAACACTAGTATTTAGGTAGTTACTATGCCCTTGCAAGCATGAGCAGACCGGACTCCACAAACAGCACCCGATCACGAGTATGACGCATATCTCAGCCATCGCCTCCCTCAACCATATGTTAGGGAAGGTGGCGACACGATCAACGACGCCACCGTAAGCAAAGCCCTTTAAGCGAGCATGACATATTCAAGCCACACTGGACATTGATAATAGCAAAGATTAAAGCGACTTGTTCGGCGAGAAAAAGCATTACGTGCTCTCATCTTCTATATATATAAAAGAAGACTTCCTGACAGATCATCAACGCACAGCCGAAACTACTGGAACTAGAAACTTGAAATTTACACCCATACTACCTTTTATAACGTAGGCGACGGATAAGAAGGGATTTTTGGAAATTCCACCCCTAAAGGGGTTAAATAGGGGTGAAAAGTTTGTATGGAGGAAACTTTATTTTTTGAGCTGGAGTCTTCAAACTTTGTGGAAAGATTACTTTGTAGAATACAAATAAAGTACTTTCAGCGTTTTGAAAAATTCCACCCCTAAGGGGGATAAAAAGGGTTGCAAAATTTGTATGGGGAAACTCTTTTTTGAGATAGAATCTTAAAAGTTTGTAGAAAGATTACTTATTAAAATACGAAAAATCAACTTTCAGCGTTTTAGAAAATTCCACCCCTAAGGGGGTTAAAAGGGGGTGCAACATTTGTATGGAGGAAACATTTTTTTTCTAGCTAGAGAATTCAAACATTGTAGAAAGCTTACTTATTGGAATTAAAATAAAGTACTTTCGGCGTTTTGGAAAATTCCACCCCTAAGGGGTTAAATAGGGTTGCAAAGTTTGTATGGTGGAAACTTTATTTTTTGAGCTAGAGTCTTTAAACTTTGTGGAAATATTACTCATTAGAATACAAATAAAGCACTTAAAGGGTTTTGGAAAGTTCAACCCCTAAGGGGGCTAAAAAGGGTTGCAAGGTTTGTATGAGGGAAACTCTTTTTTGAGATAGAAGCTTTAAAGTTTGTAGTAAGATTACTAATTGAAATACATAAAAATGACTTACAGCGTTTTAGAAAATTCCACCCCTAAGGGGGTTAAAAGGGGGTGCAACATTTGTATGGAGGAAACATGTTTTTTTAGCTAGAGACTTAAACCTTTGTAGAAAGCTTACTCATTAGAATAAAAATAAAACACTTTCAGTGTTTTGGAAAATTCCACCCCTAAGGGGTTAAATAGGGTTGCAAAGTTGTATGAAGGAAACGCTTTTTTGAGATAGAAGCTTAAAAGTTTGTAGAAAGATTATTTATTGAAATACGAAAAAACCTTTTTCAGCGTTTCAGCAAATTCTACCCCTAAGGGGGTTAAAAGGGGGTGCAACATTTGTATGGAGGAAACATTTTTTTTCTAGCTAGAGAATTCAAACATTGTAGAAAGCTTACTTATTGGAATTAAAATAAAGTACTTTCGGCGTTTTGGAAAATTCCACCCCTAAGGGGTTAAATAGGGTTGCAAAGTTTGTATGGTGGAAACTTTATTTTTTGAGCTAGAGTCTTTAATCTTTGTGGAAATATTACTTATTAGAATACAAATAAAGCATTTTCAGAGTTTTGGAAAATTCAACCCCTAAGGGGGCTAAAAAGGGTTGCAAGGTTTGTATGAGGGAAACTCTTTTTTGAGATAGAAGCTTTAAAGTTTGTAGTAATATTACTAATTGAAATACATTAAAACGACTTACAGCGTTTTAGAAAATTCCACCCCTAAGGGGGTTAAAAGGGGGTGGAACATTTGTATAGAGGAAACATTTTTTTTTAGCTAGAGACTTAAACCTTTGTAGAAAGCTTACTTATTAGCATAAAAATAAAGCACTTTCAGCGTTTTGGAAAATTCCACCCCTAAAATGTTAAAATCGTTGCAAAGTTTGTATGAGGGAAATTATTTTTTGAGATACAAGGTTAAACGTTTGGAGAAAGATTACCTACTTATTGTCATACAAAAAAACCAGCCAAGCGCGAGTTGGACTCGCGCACGAAGGGTTCCGTGTCAATAAAAATATTTATTTTATTTTGTTTTTAGCATTTGTTGTTATAGCGGCAACAGAAATACATCATCTGTGAAAATTTCAACTTGAACTATCACGGTATCAGTGAGATACAGCCTGGTGACAGACAGACGGACGGACGGACGGACGGACGGACAGCGGAGTCTTAGTAATAGGGTCCCATTTTACTCTTTGAGTACGGAACCCTAAAAAGAACTTTCAGTGTTTTAGAAAATTCCACCCCTAAGGGGGTTAAAAGGGAGTGCAACATTTGTATGGAGGCAACGTTCTTTTTTTAGCAAGAGACTTTAAACTTTGTATTTGATAGCTTACTTATTAGAATATAAATAAAGAACTTTCAGCGTAAAATTCCACCCCTGAGGGGGTTACTAAGGGTTGCAAAGTTTGTATGAGGGAAACTATTTTTTGAGATAAAAGCTTGAAAGGTGGAGATAGATTACTTATTGATAAAAAAAACACTTTCAGAAAAAAAAGCACTTTCTTTTTAAAACTTTGTAGAAAGCTTACAAATAAATTACTTTCAGCGTTTTGGAAAATTCCACCCCTTAAGGGGTTAAAAAGGGTGCAAGATTCGTATGGGAAACACTTTTATTGAGCTTAGATACTTGATAGTTTGTAGAAAAAATGCTTATTACAACAAAAAAAAAACTATTTGTTAAAAGACTACAAAACTTATTTCAGCGTTTTTAGGGTTTCGTACTCAAAGAGTAAAACGGGACCCTATTACTAAGACTCCGCTGTCCGTCCGTCCGTCCGTCTGTCTGTCACCAGGCTGTATCTCACTGATACCGTGATAGTTCCAGCTGAAATTTTCACAGATGATGTATTTCTGTTGCCGCTCTAACAACAAATACTAAAAACATAGAATTAAATAGTTTTTTATAGATAATGGTACGGAACCCTTCGTGCGTGAGTCCGACTCGCACCTGGCCGGTTTTTTTTTAAAATTCAAGCTCTAAAGGGGATTCCAAGTTTGTATGGCGAGCAAGTAATTTTTAATGTAAGGGATTTGTAACTTCGGTTGTAGACTGTTTGCTGAAAGACTACAAAACTTATTTCAGCGTTTTTTTTTATTTATCGCCTAAGAAGGTTAAAAGGGGGTTCGAAGTTTATGTAGAGAGCAAGACATTTTTAAAGTAAAAAATTTGTAACTACGGTTTTTTTTTTAATTCATTCCTTAAACAAACATTTAGACGATAACATGTTCTACGCGGACGAAGTCGCGGGCAACAGCTAGTCTATATATATAAAAGAAGACTTCCTGACAGATCATCAACGCACAGCCGAAACTACTGGAACTAGAAACTTGAAATTTACACCCATACTACCTTTTATAACGTAGGCGACGGATAAGAAGGGATTTTTGGAAATTCCACCCCTAAAGGGGTTAAATAGGGGTGAAAAGTTTGTATGGAGGAAACTTTATTTTTTGAGCTGGAGTCTTCAAACTTTGTGGAAAGATTACTTTGTAGAATACAAATAAAGTACTTTCAGCGTTTTGAAAAATTCCACCCCTAAGGGGGATAAAAAGGGTTGCAAAATTTGTATGGGGAAACTCTTTTTTGAGATAGAATCTTAAAAGTTTGTAGAAAGATTACTTATTAAAATACGAAAAATCAACTTTCAGCGTTTTAGAAAATTCCACCCCTAAGGGGGTTAAAAGGGGGTGCAACATTTGTATGGAGGAAACATTTTTTTTCTAGCTAGAGAATTCAAACATTGTAGAAAGCTTACTTATTGGAATTAAAATAAAGTACTTTCGGCGTTTTGGAAAATTCCACCCCTAAGGGGTTAAATAGGGTTGCAAAGTTTGTATGGTGGAAACTTTATTTTTTGAGCTAGAGTCTTTAAACTTTGTGGAAATATTACTCATTAGAATACAAATAAAGCACTTAAAGGGTTTTGGAAAGTTCAACCCCTAAGGGGGCTAAAAAGGGTTGCAAGGTTTGTATGAGGGAAACTCTTTTTTGAGATAGAAGCTTTAAAGTTTGTAGTAAGATTACTAATTGAAATACATAAAAATGACTTACAGCGTTTTAGAAAATTCCACCCCTAAGGGGGTTAAAAGGGGGTGCAACATTTGTATGGAGGAAACATGTTTTTTTAGCTAGAGACTTAAACCTTTGTAGAAAGCTTACTCATTAGAATAAAAATAAAACACTTTCAGTGTTTTGGAAAATTCCACCCCTAAGGGGTTAAATAGGGTTGCAAAGTTGTATGAAGGAAACGCTTTTTTGAGATAGAAGCTTAAAAGTTTGTAGAAAGATTATTTATTGAAATACGAAAAAACCTTTTTCAGCGTTTCAGCAAATTCTACCCCTAAGGGGGTTAAAAGGGGGTGCAACATTTGTATGGAGGAAACATTTTTTTTCTAGCTAGAGAATTCAAACATTGTAGAAAGCTTACTTATTGGAATTAAAATAAAGTACTTTCGGCGTTTTGGAAAATTCCACCCCTAAGGGGTTAAATAGGGTTGCAAAGTTTGTATGGTGGAAACTTTATTTTTTGAGCTAGAGTCTTTAATCTTTGTGGAAATATTACTTATTAGAATACAAATAAAGCATTTTCAGAGTTTTGGAAAATTCAACCCCTAAGGGGGCTAAAAAGGGTTGCAAGGTTTGTATGAGGGAAACTCTTTTTTGAGATAGAAGCTTTAAAGTTTGTAGTAATATTACTAATTGAAATACATTAAAACGACTTACAGCGTTTTAGAAAATTCCACCCCTAAGGGGGTTAAAAGGGGGTGCAACATTTGTATAGAGGAAACATTTTTTTTTAGCTAGAGACTTAAACCTTTGTAGAAAGCTTACTTATTAGCATAAAAATAAAGCACTTTCAGCGTTTTGGAAAATTCCACCCCTAAAATGTTAAAATCGTTGCAAAGTTTGTATGAGGGAAATTATTTTTTGAGATACAAGGTTAAACGTTTGGAGAAAGATTACCTACTTATTGTCATACAAAAAAACCAGCCAAGCGCGAGTTGGACTCGCGCACGAAGGGTTCCGTGTCAATAAAAATATTTATTTTATTTTGTTTTTAGCATTTGTTGTTATAGCGGCAACAGAAATACATCATCTGTGAAAATTTCAACTTGAACTATCACGGTATCAGTGAGATACAGCCTGGTGACAGACAGACGGACGGACGGACGGACGGACGGACAGCGGAGTCTTAGTAATAGGGTCCCATTTTACTCTTTGAGTACGGAACCCTAAAAAGAACTTTCAGTGTTTTAGAAAATTCCACCCCTAAGGGGGTTAAAAGGGAGTGCAACATTTGTATGGAGGCAACGTTCTTTTTTTAGCAAGAGACTTTAAACTTTGTATTTGATAGCTTACTTATTAGAATATAAATAAAGAACTTTCAGCGTAAAATTCCACCCCTGAGGGGGTTACTAAGGGTTGCAAAGTTTGTATGAGGGAAACTCTTTTTTGAGATAAAAGCTTGAAAGGTGGAGATAGATTACTTATTGATAAAAAAAACACTTTCAGAAAAAAAAGCACTTTCTTTTTAAAACTTTGTAGAAAGCTTACAAATAAATTACTTTCAGCGTTTTGGAAAATTCCACCCCTTAAGGGGTTAAAAAGGGTGCAAGATTCGTATGGGAAACACTTTTATTGAGCTTAGATACTTGATAGTTTGTAGAAAAAATGCTTATTACAACAAAAAAAAAAACTATTTGTTAAAAGACTACAAAACTTATTTCAGCGTTTTTAGGGTTTCGTACTCAAAGAGTAAAACGGGACCCTATTACTAAGACTCCGCTGTCCGTCCGTCCGTCCGTCTGTCTGTCACCAGGCTGTATCTCACTGATACCGTGATAGTTCCAGCTGAAATTTTCACAGATGATGTATTTCTGTTGCCGCTCTAACAACAAATACTAAAAACATAGAATTAAATAGTTTTTTATAGATAATGGTACGGAACCCTTCGTGCGTGAGTCCGACTCGCACCTGGCCGGTTTTTTTTTAAAATTCAAGCTCTAAAGGGGATTCCAAGTTTGTATGGCGAGCAAGTAATTTTTAATGTAAGGGATTTGTAACTTCGGTTGTAGACTGTTTGCTGAAAGACTACAAAACTTATTTCAGCGTTTTTTTTTATTTATCGCCTAAGAAGGTTAAAAGGGGGTTCGAAGTTTATGTAGAGAGCAAGACATTTTTAAAGTAAAAAATTTGTAACTACGGTTTTTTTTTTAATTCATTCCTTAAACAAACATTTAGACGATAACATGTTCTACGCGGACGAAGTCGCGGGCAACAGCTAGTCTATATATATAAAAGAAGACTTCCTGACAGATCATCAACGCACAGCCGAAACTACTGGAACTAGAAACTTGAAATTTACACCCATACTACCTTTTATAACGTAGGCGACGGATAAGAAGGGATTTTTGGAAATTCCACCCCTAAAGGGGTTAAATAGGGGTGAAAAGTTTGTATGGAGGAAACTTTATTTTTTGAGCTGGAGTCTTCAAACTTTGTGGAAAGATTACTTTGTAGAATACAAATAAAGTACTTTCAGCGTTTTGAAAAATTCCACCCCTAAGGGGGATAAAAAGGGTTGCAAAATTTGTATGGGGAAACTCTTTTTTGAGATAGAATCTTAAAAGTTTGTAGAAAGATTACTTATTAAAATACGAAAAATCAACTTTCAGCGTTTTAGAAAATTCCACCCCTAAGGGGGTTAAAAGGGGGTGCAACATTTGTATGGAGGAAACATTTTTTTTCTAGCTAGAGAATTCAAACATTGTAGAAAGCTTACTTATTGGAATTAAAATAAAGTACTTTCGGCGTTTTGGAAAATTCCACCCCTAAGGGGTTAAATAGGGTTGCAAAGTTTGTATGGTGGAAACTTTATTTTTTGAGCTAGAGTCTTTAAACTTTGTGGAAATATTACTCATTAGAATACAAATAAAGCACTTAAAGGGTTTTGGAAAGTTCAACCCCTAAGGGGGCTAAAAAGGGTTGCAAGGTTTGTATGAGGGAAACTCTTTTTTGAGATAGAAGCTTTAAAGTTTGTAGTAAGATTACTAATTGAAATACATAAAAATGACTTACAGCGTTTTAGAAAATTCCACCCCTAAGGGGGTTAAAAGGGGGTGCAACATTTGTATGGAGGAAACATGTTTTTTTAGCTAGAGACTTAAACCTTTGTAGAAAGCTTACTCATTAGAATAAAAATAAAACACTTTCAGTGTTTTGGAAAATTCCACCCCTAAGGGGTTAAATAGGGTTGCAAAGTTGTATGAAGGAAACGCTTTTTTGAGATAGAAGCTTAAAAGTTTGTAGAAAGATTATTTATTGAAATACGAAAAAACCTTTTTCAGCGTTTCAGCAAATTCTACCCCTAAGGGGGTTAAAAGGGGGTGCAACATTTGTATGGAGGAAACATTTTTTTTCTAGCTAGAGAATTCAAACATTGTAGAAAGCTTACTTATTGGAATTAAAATAAAGTACTTTCGGCGTTTTGGAAAATTCCACCCCTAAGGGGTTAAATAGGGTTGCAAAGTTTGTATGGTGGAAACTTTATTTTTTGAGCTAGAGTCTTTAATCTTTGTGGAAATATTACTTATTAGAATACAAATAAAGCATTTTCAGAGTTTTGGAAAATTCAACCCCTAAGGGGGCTAAAAAGGGTTGCAAGGTTTGTATGAGGGAAACTCTTTTTTGAGATAGAAGCTTTAAAGTTTGTAGTAATATTACTAATTGAAATACATTAAAACGACTTACAGCGTTTTAGAAAATTCCACCCCTAAGGGGGTTAAAAGGGGGTGCAACATTTGTATAGAGGAAACATTTTTTTTTAGCTAGAGACTTAAACCTTTGTAGAAAGCTTACTTATTAGCATAAAAATAAAGCACTTTCAGCGTTTTGGAAAATTCCACCCCTAAAATGTTAAAATCGTTGCAAAGTTTGTATGAGGGAAATTATTTTTTGAGATACAAGGTTAAACGTTTGGAGAAAGATTACCTACTTATTGTCATACAAAAAAACCAGCCAAGCGCGAGTTGGACTCGCGCACGAAGGGTTCCGTGTCAATAAAAATATTTATTTTATTTTGTTTTTAGCATTTGTTGTTATAGCGGCAACAGAAATACATCATCTGTGAAAATTTCAACTTGAACTATCACGGTATCAGTGAGATACAGCCTGGTGACAGACAGACGGACGGACGGACGGACGGACGGACAGCGGAGTCTTAGTAATAGGGTCCCATTTTACTCTTTGAGTACGGAACCCTAAAAAGAACTTTCAGTGTTTTAGAAAATTCCACCCCTAAGGGGGTTAAAAGGGAGTGCAACATTTGTATGGAGGCAACGTTCTTTTTTTAGCAAGAGACTTTAAACTTTGTATTTGATAGCTTACTTATTAGAATATAAATAAAGAACTTTCAGCGTAAAATTCCACCCCTGAGGGGGTTACTAAGGGTTGCAAAGTTTGTATGAGGGAAACTATTTTTTGAGATAAAAGCTTGAAAGGTGGAGATAGATTACTTATTGATAAAAAAAACACTTTCAGAAAAAAAAGCACTTTCTTTTTAAAACTTTGTAGAAAGCTTACAAATAAATTACTTTCAGCGTTTTGGAAAATTCCACCCCTTAAGGGGTTAAAAAGGGTGCAAGATTCGTATGGGAAACACTTTTATTGAGCTTAGATACTTGATAGTTTGTAGAAAAAATGCTTATTACAACAAAAAAAAAACTATTTGTTAAAAGACTACAAAACTTATTTCAGCGTTTTTAGGGTTTCGTACTCAAAGAGTAAAACGGGACCCTATTACTAAGACTCCGCTGTCCGTCCGTCCGTCCGTCTGTCTGTCACCAGGCTGTATCTCACTGATACCGTGATAGTTCCAGCTGAAATTTTCACAGATGATGTATTTCTGTTGCCGCTCTAACAACAAATACTAAAAACATAGAATTAAATAGTTTTTTATAGATAATGGTACGGAACCCTTCGTGCGTGAGTCCGACTCGCACCTGGCCGGTTTTTTTTTAAAATTCAAGCTCTAAAGGGGATTCCAAGTTTGTATGGCGAGCAAGTAATTTTTAATGTAAGGGATTTGTAACTTCGGTTGTAGACTGTTTGCTGAAAGACTACAAAACTTATTTCAGCGTTTTTTTTTATTTATCGCCTAAGAAGGTTAAAAGGGGGTTCGAAGTTTATGTAGAGAGCAAGACATTTTTAAAGTAAAAAATTTGTAACTACGGTTTTTTTTTTAATTCATTCCTTAAACAAACATTTAGACGATAACATGTTCTACGCGGACGAAGTCGCGGGCAACAGCTAGTCTATATATATAAAAGAAGACTTCCTGACAGATCATCAACGCACAGCCGAAACTACTGGAACTAGAAACTTGAAATTTACACCCATACTACCTTTTATAACGTAGGCGACGGATAAGAAGGGATTTTTGGAAATTCCACCCCTAAAGGGGTTAAATAGGGGTGAAAAGTTTGTATGGAGGAAACTTTATTTTTTGAGCTGGAGTCTTCAAACTTTGTGGAAAGATTACTTTGTAGAATACAAATAAAGTACTTTCAGCGTTTTGAAAAATTCCACCCCTAAGGGGGATAAAAAGGGTTGCAAAATTTGTATGGGGAAACTCTTTTTTGAGATAGAATCTTAAAAGTTTGTAGAAAGATTACTTATTAAAATACGAAAAATCAACTTTCAGCGTTTTAGAAAATTCCACCCCTAAGGGGGTTAAAAGGGGGTGCAACATTTGTATGGAGGAAACATTTTTTTTCTAGCTAGAGAATTCAAACATTGTAGAAAGCTTACTTATTGGAATTAAAATAAAGTACTTTCGGCGTTTTGGAAAATTCCACCCCTAAGGGGTTAAATAGGGTTGCAAAGTTTGTATGGTGGAAACTTTATTTTTTGAGCTAGAGTCTTTAAACTTTGTGGAAATATTACTCATTAGAATACAAATAAAGCACTTAAAGGGTTTTGGAAAGTTCAACCCCTAAGGGGGCTAAAAAGGGTTGCAAGGTTTGTATGAGGGAAACTCTTTTTTGAGATAGAAGCTTTAAAGTTTGTAGTAAGATTACTAATTGAAATACATAAAAATGACTTACAGCGTTTTAGAAAATTCCACCCCTAAGGGGGTTAAAAGGGGGTGCAACATTTGTATGGAGGAAACATGTTTTTTTAGCTAGAGACTTAAACCTTTGTAGAAAGCTTACTCATTAGAATAAAAATAAAACACTTTCAGTGTTTTGGAAAATTCCACCCCTAAGGGGTTAAATAGGGTTGCAAAGTTGTATGAAGGAAACGCTTTTTTGAGATAGAAGCTTAAAAGTTTGTAGAAAGATTATTTATTGAAATACGAAAAAACCTTTTTCAGCGTTTCAGCAAATTCTACCCCTAAGGGGGTTAAAAGGGGGTGCAACATTTGTATGGAGGAAACATTTTTTTTCTAGCTAGAGAATTCAAACATTGTAGAAAGCTTACTTATTGGAATTAAAATAAAGTACTTTCGGCGTTTTGGAAAATTCCACCCCTAAGGGGTTAAATAGGGTTGCAAAGTTTGTATGGTGGAAACTTTATTTTTTGAGCTAGAGTCTTTAATCTTTGTGGAAATATTACTTATTAGAATACAAATAAAGCATTTTCAGAGTTTTGGAAAATTCAACCCCTAAGGGGGCTAAAAAGGGTTGCAAGGTTTGTATGAGGGAAACTCTTTTTTGAGATAGAAGCTTTAAAGTTTGTAGTAATATTACTAATTGAAATACATTAAAACGACTTACAGCGTTTTAGAAAATTCCACCCCTAAGGGGGTTAAAAGGGGGTGCAACATTTGTATAGAGGAAACATTTTTTTTTAGCTAGAGACTTAAACCTTTGTAGAAAGCTTACTTATTAGCATAAAAATAAAGCACTTTCAGCGTTTTGGAAAATTCCACCCCTAAAATGTTAAAATCGTTGCAAAGTTTGTATGAGGGAAATTATTTTTTGAGATACAAGGTTAAACGTTTGGAGAAAGATTACCTACTTATTGTCATACAAAAAAACCAGCCAAGCGCGAGTTGGACTCGCGCACGAAGGGTTCCGTGTCAATAAAAATATTTATTTTATTTTGTTTTTAGCATTTGTTGTTATAGCGGCAACAGAAATACATCATCTGTGAAAATTTCAACTTGAACTATCACGGTATCAGTGAGATACAGCCTGGTGACAGACAGACGGACGGACGGACGGACGGACGGACAGCGGAGTCTTAGTAATAGGGTCCCATTTTACTCTTTGAGTACGGAACCCTAAAAAGAACTTTCAGTGTT
Source organism: Epinotia brunnichana (assembly GCA_963854355.1). Taxonomy (NCBI): domain Eukaryota; kingdom Metazoa; phylum Arthropoda; class Insecta; order Lepidoptera; family Tortricidae; genus Epinotia; species Epinotia brunnichana. Next base: position 316,069 of record OY977946.1, read on the forward strand.
TTAGAAAATTCCACCCCTAAGGGGGTTAAAAGGGAGTGCAACATTTGTATGGAGGCAACGTTCTTTTTTTAGCAAGAGACTTTAAACTTTGTATTTGATAGCTTACTTATTAGAATATAAATAAAGAACTTTCAGCGTAAAATTCCACCCCTGAGGGGGTTACTAAGGGTTGCAAAGTTTGTATGAGGGAAACTCTTTTTTGAGATAAAAGCTTGAAAGGTGGAGATAGATTACTTATTGATAAAAAAAACACTTTCAGAAAAAAAAGCACTTTCTTTTTAAAACTTTGTAGAAAGCTTACAAATAAATTACTTTCAGCGTTTTGGAAAATTCCACCCCTTAAGGGGTTAAAAAGGGTGCAAGATTCGTATGGGAAACACTTTTATTGAGCTTAGATACTTGATAGTTTGTAGAAAAAATGCTTATTACAACAAAAAAAAAACTATTTGTTAAAAGACTACAAAACTTATTTCAGCGTTTTTAGGGTTTCGTACTCAAAGAGTAAAACGGGACCCTATTACTAAGACTCCGCTGTCCGTCCGTCCGTCCGTCTGTCTGTCACCAGGCTGTATCTCACTGATACCGTGATAGTTCCAGCTGAAATTTTCACAGATGATGTATTTCTGTTGCCGCTCTAACAACAAATACTAAAAACATAGAATTAAATAGTTTTTTATAGATAATGGTACGGAACCCTTCGTGCGTGAGTCCGACTCGCACCTGGCCGGTTTTTTTTAAAATTCAAGCTCTAAAGGGGATTCCAAGTTTGTATGGCGAGCAAGTAATTTTTAATGTAAGGGATTTGTAACTTCGGTTGTAGACTGTTTGCTGAAAGACTACAAAACTTATTTCAGCGTTTTTTTTTATTTATCGCCTAAGAAGGTTAAAAGGGGGTTCGAAGTTTATGTAGAGAGCAAGACATTTTTAAAGTAAAAAATTTGTAACTACGGTTTTTTTTTTAATTCATTCCTTAAACAAACATTTAGACGATAACATGTTCTACGCGGACGAAGTCGCGGGCAACAGCTAGTCTATATATATAAAAGAAGACTTCCTGACAGATCATCAACGCACAGCCGAAACTACTGGAACTAGAAACTTGAAATTTACACCCATACTACCTTTTATAACGTAGGCGACGGATAAGAAGGGATTTTTGGAAATTCCACCCCTAAAGGGGTTAAATAGGGGTGAAAAGTTTGTATGGAGGAAACTTTATTTTTTGAGCTGGAGTCTTCAAACTTTGTGGAAAGATTACTTTGTAGAATACAAATAAAGTACTTTCAGCGTTTTGAAAAATTCCACCCCTAAGGGGGATAAAAAGGGTTGCAAAATGTGTATGGGGAAACTCTTTTTTGAGATAGAATCTTAAAAGTTTGTAGAAAGATTACTTATTAAAATACGAAAAATCAACTTTCAGCGTTTTAGAAAATTCCACCCCTAAGGGGGTTAAAAGGGGGTGCAACATTTGTATGGAGGAAACATTTTTTTTCTAGCTAGAGAATTCAAACATTGTAGAAAGCTTACTTATTGGAATTAAAATAAAGTACTTTCGGCGTTTTGGAAAATTCCACCCCTAAGGGGTTAAATAGGGTTGCAAAGTTTGTATGGTGGAAACTTTATTTTTTGAGCTAGAGTCTTTAAACTTTGTGGAAATATTACTCATTAGAATACAAATAAAGCACTTAAAGGGTTTTGGAAAGTTCAACCCCTAAGGGGGCTAAAAAGGGTTGCAAGGTTTGTATGAGGGAAACTCTTTTTTGAGATAGAAGCTTTAAAGTTTGTAGTAATATTACTAATTGAAATACATTTAAACGACTTACAGCGTTTTAGAAAATTCCACCCCTAAGGGGGTTAAAAGGGGGTGCAACATTTGTATAGAGGAAACATTTTTTTTAGCTAGAGACTTAAACCTTTGTAGAAAGCTTACTTATTAGCATAAAAATAAAGCACTTTCAGCGTTTTGGAAAATTCCACCCCTAAAATGTTAAAATCGTTGCAAAGTTTGTATGAGGGAAATTATTTTTTGAGATACAAGGTTAAACGTTTGGAGAAAGATTACCTACTTATTGTCATACAAAAAAACCAGCCAACCGCGAGTTGGACTCGCGCACGAAGGGTTCCGTGTCAATAAAAATATTTATTTTATTTTGTTTTTAGCATTTGTTGTTATAGCGGCAACAGAAATACATCATCTGTGAAAATTTCAACTTGAACTATCACGGTATCAGTGAGATACAGCCCGGTGACAGACAGACGGACGGACGGACGGACGGACGGACAGCGGAGTCTTAGTAATAGGGTCCCATTTTACTCTTTGAGTACGGAACCCTAAAAAGAACTTTCAGTGTTTTAGAAAATTCCACCCCTAAGGGGGTTAAAAGGGAGTGCAACATTTGTATGGAGGCAACGTTCTTTTTTTAGCAAGAGACTTTAAACTTTGTATTTGATAGCTTACTTATTAGAATATAAATAAAGAACTTTCAGCGTAAAATTCCACCCCTGAGGGGGTTACTAAGGGTTGCAAAGTTTGTATGAGGGAAACTCTTTTTTGAGATAAAAGCTTGAAAGGTGGAGATAGATTACTTATTGATAAAAAAACACTTTCAGAAAAAAAAGCACTTTCTTTTTAAAACTTTGTAGAAAGCTTACAAATAAATTACTTTCAGCGTTTTGGAAAATTCCACCTCTTAAGGGGTTAAAAAGGGTGCAAGATTCGTATGGGAAACACTTTTATTGAGCTTAGATACTTGATAGTTTGTAGAAAAAATGCTTATTACAACAAAAAAAAAACTATTTGTTAAAAGACTACAAAACTTATTTCAGCGTTTTTAGGGTTTCGTACTCAAAGAGTAAAACGGGACCCTATTACTAAGACTCCGCTGTCCGTCCGTCCGTCCGTCTGTCTGTCACCAGGCTGTATCTCACTGATACCGTGATAGTTCCAGCTGAAATTTTCACAGATGATGTATTTCTGTTGCCGCTCTAACAACAAATACTAAAAACATAGAATTAAATAGTTTTTTATAGATAATGGTACGGAACCCTTCGTGCGTGAGTCCGACTCGCACCTGGCCGGTTTTTTTTTAAAATTCAAGCTCTAAAGGGGATTCCAAGTTTGTATGGCGAGCAAGTAATTTTTAATGTAAGGGATTTGTAACTTCGGTTGTAGACTGTTTGCTGAAAGACTACAAAACTTATTTCAGCGTTTTTTTTATTTATCGCCTAAGAAGGTTAAAAGGGGGTTCGAAGTTTATGTAGAGAGCAAGACATTTTTAAAGTAAAAAATTTGTAACTACGGTTTTTTTTTTAATTCATTCCTTAAACAAACATTTAGATTTAGACGATAACATGTTCTACGCGGATGAAGTCGCGGGCAACAGCTAGTGTTACATAAAACGGAACAGCTATTTCCGGTACTTATAATAATTACAAAGGTAATACGCCAAGACAATCATACTCGAAGGTATATTAATTCTAATAGAATTTGACTGCTACTGGCTTAAAGGCATTTTTGTCGTTTATGAAATCGTTGACATTATAATACGCCTTGCTTAGCAAATATTTTTTTATATGAGACTTAAATTTACTTAACGGCAAATTACCAATTTCGGTAGGTATTTTATTGTAAAAAGGTATACAGTTCCCCACGAACGACGTGCTAACCTTGCGAAGACGACTGTACTGCACTGCGATCTTGTGTTTACTTCTGGCCCCGTAGCATGGATGGCCTTATCACGCGATAAGTGACTTGTCACTTATCGCGGTGTCAGCCAGGGACGGATAGTCTATCTTGATAGACTATCCGTCCCTGGCTGACACCGTTCGATAGAACGAGACGACGCGCCTATCCTGTCACTTATCGCGTGATAACGCCATCCATGCTACGGGGTCAGGATTCCGTAGGACATAACACTGTGGAAGTAACTGTAGTATACCAGCCTGGCCGTCTCAACGTTTGTTAACTGTCTTATACGTCTTACTGCATAGGCTGCAGAACCAAGTTTGCCGGCTAGGGTGTCGATATGCGTATGCCATTGTTGTTTTTTTCATTGTATTCAATTGTATTCAATTCAATTTATTTATTTATTGCTTACTTAAATTAAGTACATCATTTAGTTTTATACTAAGTATGGTAAACAAGTTAGACTATTATAGATGTTCTTATTTTTATAACAGGTAGGTATACACTTCGAGGTAAAAGTAGTTTGCACTGTATTACGGCAAGGTATCCCCTCTTCCCGCGATTGACCCCATTAGGTCGTTATAAAATACAAAGTATTTGGCATTTATCACTTTGTAGTCATCACTTAAGAGATAGATGTACATAAATATAAATCTTAAATAGGGTAATCTTAGGGTAATTCCGTATTAGGATCTAACAATTATGTGGATGGGTTGTGTGTGTGCGTGTGAGTGAGTGTTAAGTTGTGGTAAGGTCTGGATTAAGTGTAGTTGTGTACTTATGTAAAACAAGCGCAATGAGTTAGCACAAAAAAGCAAAGCAGAAAGAGCCGGGTCAGAGCAGAACACCAGATGCAGCGCCTTGTGAAAACAGCGATCATAATAAAAATAAAATAAAAAAATAAAGAACAGAAGCAATTGACTGTTTAGAGGTGGATATTTTTTAGTTACAACTTTGTTCAGGCTGATGATTCAGAATTTAGTATTTCTCTTCGAGGAAAACTTATATCATCATCATCATCATTTTCAGCCTGTAATCGCCCACTGCTGAGCATAAGCCTCTCTTCGCGTACGCCACTTATCCCGGTCCCGTGCGCGTCTCATCCAGAAATGACCCGCGGTCTTTTTTATGTCATCAACCCATCGAGCTGGTGGACGACCAACGCTTCTTTTTCCTGCAATTGGCCACCAATCCGTTAACGTTTTGGTCCACCTACCGTCACGCTGCCTGGCAATATGTCCTGCCCAACTCCATTTGAGTTTGGTTATGACTTCGCCGACGTCACGCACCTTAGTGCGACGTCGGATCTCACTTCTCATCTCATTTCCTCACTCGGTCTTGTAGCTTAATGCCGAGCATGGCGCGCTCCATGGCTCTCTGTGCTACCCGTACTTTATGCACAGTCTCCTTTGTGAGCGTCCATGTCTCAGCACCATACGTCATTGTGGGCAGGACACACTGATTATAGAGACGAGTCTTCAGGCATTGTGGAACGTCAACGGATTTGAGGATGTCATCTAACTTGTTGAATGCCGCCCAACCCAGCTGAATTCTCCTGGAGATCTCTTTGTTTTGATGTTCCTTGTCAAAGGATAGAGTATGACCAAGGTAAACGTACCGCTCAACCATCTCCAGTGACTCGTTCCCAACTGTTATTGCTTAATTCGAGTCACTGGAAATGCTCGCCATAACCTTAGTCTTGGACATATTCATCCTGAGACCTACCTGCAAGGAAGCATGGTAAAGGTCTTGGATCATATTTTGGAGCTCATCCAGGGTCCTGGCTAACAAAACAATGTCGTCGGCGAATCTCAGGTGCGACAAGAACACACCATTGATATTAATACCGGTCCTGTCCCATGCAAGCGTTTTTATGATGTCCTCTAGAACAGCCGTAAAAAGCTTGGGTGAAATGGTATCCCCTTGTCGCACTCCCCTCTGGATTGAAATTGGGGCGCTCAGTTTATGAAGCCGAACTTGCATTGTTGCCGAGCTGTACAGCTCCCGAAGCACATCCACGTAGCGAGCATCGATTGAACAGCGATGGAGAGAGTCAAACACGGCCCAGTGCTCGACACTGTTGAAAGCCTTGTCGTAAAACTTATATATCAAGACTAATTTATTTTTAGATAATAGCGTAGGTAATTAATATATTTAGTTCTTAATTAGGCTAGGTAAATATTTTACAGTGTTTTTTATACGCATACGGTGTTTTGTATCTAATTATTATTCATGACACATTCAAACTTGCATTATCAATATGTCTATATGTAATAAGAATTTAAGAATGTTGACATGACGGTTCATGGCCATTTTCATTTGACAATAACGTAATGGATTTTTAATCTATCATGATATGACACGTAGTAGGGATTCTGTGCGATCATAATTCAGGTCTTTCAGACGTTTGGTTACATCCATTTTGCATCCTTTAGCAGTTAATTTCTGGAGGTCTTGATGCCTTGATAACCGGTTATATAGGAAGGGCCCCAGGAAGTAGGAAAAATGCTGTGCAAATTTGGTCTTAAAGACCCTCTCCCGCCTCCTTTGCTGAACTTGTACACAAGGGGCATATTTGTGTTGCCTAGAGATGGCAAATATTATATAGAGCTGCCTAACAGTCAAAACATCAAATTCTTTGTATATACTAAATGTAGGATAGTTTAGGGTTTTGAAAGTAGTGACCTTGATGACTGCACTCTGGGCACGTTCAACTTTTATTAAGTGCGACTTGTTTGTTCCTTCCCAAGCTTCGATTCCGTACGGTTTTTTCATTCCATTTTTCGATTACGTAAAATGCAGCAGTCACGTGGTACCACAAATTCGGTCGGACACAGGAAGCTGCCAACACTGGATTTGGCCGACCACTTTATTTTTACTGTCCTCAAAGGCAGCTATCCTACCATACACTTGTAAAAGACATCGGAAAAGAGATTACAGGGTTAGCGATACAAGTAGAAAATTTAATACAGAAAATGCAAGAGACAAATACAAAATCATTTACTTCCCCCCCACAACGCATATCAAGAAAATGCCCCTGTATTTCAGTCACAGAACAACAAAAACAAAGACTAGAACCTTCAACTAGAATCTTAAAACAAGATACACGGCCTAAAATTATTATATATGGCACCCAGCAATGCGTAGGCCTAGCCTCAGCACTGGTGCACTCAAGAGTAGCAAGTACCTACGTAAACTACAACACAACGGGCCAAACAAAGCCGCATGCTTGTAGCGCGGAACTAATCAACAATTGCCTGAGTGCTAAGCTGGACCCTCACGATAAGCTAGTGGTATGTGTGGGCGAAAATGATCACGGCGTGGGACCCACCTTATCTCACCTACGAATCTTACTTGACAAGTTTATAGACAATAGTGTTATAGTATTAAGTGTAAAAAAAAATTATTATGTAAGTACTAACAAGTTAAATATTGATATTCAATATGTATGTAGCAAATATGAAAATTGTCGCTTTGTCAACTGCACACGGCAAAGTATTTCTGAAATGTGTAAATCTATCAATTATGCCATAGACTGTATCGACTATCTAAAGTTCAGCGATATTCGAAAATTTGTGTGCAAAGAAACAAATTGTAGTCCGAAAATAAACACTAATGTACAACAGAAAGGTACTATACCGTACTTTTTCGCGCGCATTAGGACTAAACTCACGGACGACATTAATTCATCCATGACAATAACACAGTGCCCTACAACGACAAATGAGTCAAAGAAAGGGACCATTATGCAATATTTCCCAGTCCTTCAAAATAAACCAGAAAACAAAGCGAAAGATCATTCCTTTCGTCAGCAATAATTTCAAGGTTTTACATCAGAATATTGCGGGTGCGTTATGTAAAATCGACACACTTAACTTAATAGTAAATGAATTTAGCACAAACAACACATCATTAGATGCAATCTGTTTATCTGAACATTTTATACCCATTGGGCATGAAAAAAATTTTGTTCTACACGGATACACACTAGCGGCAATCTACTCGCGTAAAAACATTAATAGGGGGGGTACATGTATATTATTACGGGATGAATATATATTTGAAACACTGCCCTGGGTAAAAGACTTATGTATAGAAAAAGTATTTGAATGCTGTGGAGTGGACATACCATCTGTCAACATAATAATTTTATGTTTATACAGAATACCAGGTGCTGGCATAAATGTCTTCTTCTTGAAACTAGAACAATTTCTCGCTAGAATTGCACTAAAGCGTAGGAGAAAAATTGTCTTATGCGGCGATTTTAATATTGATAGATTAAAAAATAATTTCGAAATAGGCAAGGAGTTTGAAAGGCTATTAAATTGTTTTAACTTCAAATTACAAATAAATGAGCCTACACGAATAACAGCACGCTCCAAAACATGCATTGATAACATTGCCACAAATTTTAAGAACAATAATAAGGCTATAGTTCATCATTTACAAATCTCTGATCACTCTGCACAAGTCCTAGATATTATGACCAAACCCACTATCAACCATAAATACTGGTATGTATGGAAACGTAACATGTCAGCTGAAAATAGAAAAAAGTTCCATGACTGTCTACAATCTTTATGTTTTAGTGAAATTTACCAGTGCAAAAGCATCAATGGTTCGTTTCCGGCTTTTCATGATTTAATAACAATGTTCTTTAATCTCTGTTTTCCAATCGGTAGGGTAAAGGTAAACGCTGCTGTTAAAAAGTCATGGATAACGCATGGCATCAGAGTGGCTTCTAAAATGAAACGCAAGCTTCATCGACTATACACTTTACAACCCAATATACAAAACAAGATGAAGTATAAAAAATACTCTACACATCTAAAAATAATAATACGAAAAAGCCAGAAAACAAACAACGAAGCCCATATAAAAAATGCAGATAGTATAGCAAAATCTACCTGGGCTCTTATTAATCAAACTGTTGGTTACAAACAGCCGAAACACATACTTAATAAAATAAAGTTTAAAAATAAGCTCACGGAAGATCCGAAGGAAATAGCCAATAATTTTAACGAACAGTATATACAAATAGTAAAAGACAGCGATAATATAAAACTTCAATATACAACTCACCAAGAAGTTGAAAATTCAATGTTTTTGAAACCAACAAATGTGAACGAAATAAGTAAAATAATTATGTCATTAAAGAATACAAGCTCAACCGGATATGACGAATTGCCAACGTGTATACTTAAAGATAATTGTACTGCTTTGGCACCACCTTTAAGTTATATCATAAACCAGTCAATGGAGCAAGGTATTTTTCCAGAGCAGTTAAAGGTCACAATAACAAAACCAATTTTCAAAAAGGGTGATCGACAAGATTCTGATCAATATAGACCGATAGCACTGATACCAATCCTAGCTAAAGTATTCGAAAAGGTACTATATAACAGAACAATATCTTTTTTAAATAAATATAATATATTATCAAAAAGCCAGTTTGGCTTTAGTAAAAATAAAACTACTATTATGGCAATCTACGACGTATTAAAAATTATCATGGACTGCAGGGATAAAAGTATCCCAGTTTTGACAATTTTCATGGACATGTCAAAAGCGTTCGATAGAGTTACACACAAGTTACTACTTTCTAAATTATACAGTTTAGGGGTAAGAGGTAATGCCTATGAATGGTACATATCTTATCTACTGAATAGATTGCAGTGCACTGAAATAACTAGTTTCTGTCCTAAAACAAAAACAGTTCAGACCCATAGATCTGATTTCAGCAATGTTAGATATGGTGTACCACAGGGGAGTATTTTAGGACCCCTACTTTTCCTAGTTTACATAAATGATTTACCTGACGTCACCAAACATAAAATTGTACTTTTTGCTGACGACTGTTCTTTGGTTGTAAGAGGCGATGACCCTTTATCCTATGAGTCAGAAGCAAACGTGGCGCTTAATAATATCATTACATGGCTGGAGGACAACAACCTTAAGATAAACGTATCAAAAACAAAATTTGTAGAATTTTATGCACCCCAAGGTAAGCCTAAGTAAGCCAAGGTAAGGTATTGTGTGTACAGCTATTTTGTAATCTTATCTTCTGTAATCACCATATAGAACGAGTCTCTTCTATTCGTTTCTTAGGAGTAACCGTCGATTGTCACAATAATTGGAAAGAACACACAGATAATCTCATTGATAAGCTTAGCAGGTTTGTTTTTGCTCTCAGACGGCTTAAAGCAATCACATCTCAAAAAACAGCCCTTCTGGCATTCCATGGCTATGTCATGTCGAATCTTAGATATGGTATAATTTTATGGGGTAACAGCACAAACGTCACCAAAGTATTTCGACTTCAAAAAAAATGTTTACGCGCACTCTATGGCGCTAAACAAACAGACTCATGTCGACCGATTTTTAAACAATTAAAAATATTAACGCTACATTCTCTGTACATTTACGAAGTGAGCCTATTTGTAAAAACCAATTTAAGTTCATTTTCTAGTGTTGCTTCCACCTCAAGGTACAATACTCGACATGGGTCAAACTTAAATTATCCGAGAATAACATCTGCCCTCGTCAGCAAAAACATTATATTCATGTGCATCAAAATTTACAACTACCTTCCAAAAGAGCTGAAGGAACTAGACTTGCCCCAGTTTAAAAGTAAATTATATGCCTGGTGTCTTGACAAAATGTATTATGGCAATTCGGAGCACTTTGTAAGACCCCGGGATCTATAATGTTTAAAGTTTAATATTAAGTAGGTAATTAGCTGTAAGATACTATAGATTTGTATGTCTGTGAATCAGGCTGAAGATGGAGACGCCAAAACAAGTTTTAAGATCTTTTATGTACACCCATTTTCTACAAATAAAAATATTCTTATTTTTATTCTTATTCATACAAGTTTCATTCTATTTTTCAATGACGTTTTTTTCGATGAATTTTTGTACTACTTTTTTGCCATTTGCGCAAAATTTGCCAAGTTAAACCGCGGCCGACCAAGAGCAGTTGAAGTGACTAAAAGTCAGCTACCCCTACAGAGTAGGCATTTTCTATTTTTTTATAACGTAGGGTTTCTTGCAGTCGGCCACCGGACTATAAGGTCATATCGGCTCGAACTTGGCTACCGCTTACTTACCTACTCATAACGTCATATAATATATCAAAGTGTTAATGCACATACTAGGTACTTATTCAAACATAATTTAAACTAATTAAAAGATAGGTTTTAATAGTTAGTATTGTGATATGTGCAAACTATGATAAGTATGATTACTTGATAACACATGCAGATAACATAAACAAGATAATGTAAAATGTTTAGTTTAGTATAAAATTGACTACCTACTAAACTCATCAAACTTATCAGTGTGTTGAAGTTTGCGGAACGTTTTGGATAGGTACCGTGAAGTATCGTTTTGATAATGGCTGGTGATCTAATACGAGCGTCGAGCGACAACCATGTCGGGCATTTCTTCAAGAATTACATCAAGAAGGATCCAGATGCTCTTTGTCAGGTACAAGACGGTCCATTGTTTTTTCATAAAAGTCATAGTCGCATTACATTACATTTATAAATAGGTTACATCTATAATTTATAAGATTCTAGCATTTTAGGAAGTAATATTTATTTAAAAAAAAAGTAATATTTATCTTAAATGGGTGAAATTGAGCATGAGCCTGTTTATTTTATAAAAGAAAAATAAATTAGAACTCGTTTCAGATACGGGTACTTACTCTAAATTTGCAAATCTTAACTCTGGAAAACTAGAGTTATAGAGGGGTTGGTTATTTTTCCGGTGTCCCCCAGGGCTCTCTTAGAAACCTTGTTCACGAAAAAAAATTGCCATTGCACGATAATTCAGTTTTCGATTTTTAGCCTACTTTGGGAAGTTCAGTAATACTAGTAAATATTTATAGGCTTTGTAAGCTTTTTCTATTTTAATTTTATTTTACTTTTGAAACTCCTCTTTTTCTGCAGTCGAAGTACATACATGCCTTTGCGTCTCTTTCAGACGATTTAAACATTGCCATGGAGACATCGTTTTTTTCGTACGAATAAACACATAATTGATATAATGTCAAATTTTATAATATTAATTAAACAGTCATAGGTCCATTAACTCTTTAAAACTATACAAGCCTTGCATGAGCAACCATGCCTCTAGCCTACTTTTAAATGATTGAGAAGATGGTGCATCTCTTATGACCGGCATGATCATTTCTGGCAGACGAAATTCATGCCAGGGGCTCTAGTTTCAGTTTGTTGTCTACGCAACCTTCTATTGGCCAGTGTCTCGAACCAGGTTCCATAGCACAACGCTCTGCCGTCCACAATGCGCTTGCGCCATCCATCTCTATCTTTGGCAAGCTTTCCCCAGGCCTGATAGACAATTTTAAAAGCAGCCAGCTTAGCGCAATCCTTGAAACGCAACATCGGTCTCCCAACGTTTCTCTTGGCTTTTGCTACTGCACAAAACAAGGTACATCGAAGTATTCGAAAGGTTCCATCCGGTGCTCATGCCCCAGCACCGCAAGCGTCTCCACTTGAGAAGAGCAGTCAAACTGGGCAACTGTGCTATGTCAAGAACCCTCTGATTTGTCACTTTGTCCTCGCTCTTGTTCGCATGTATACGTCGTCCAGGTTTCAGCTCCATACAAGAGTATGCTAACAATAATTTTGGTTCTGATGGTAAGATGTCCGTTACATCATACTGGGATCCATTTACCAAAAAAATTTTGGTAAAATTTCATTACCCAAACAAATTTTGGCAACCATCGTGTTTGGTAATGCAATCTTTGGAAATGTAAATAAAACGTTACGCTATTAAACTACACTGCCTACCGACACGAAACAAAAACAAAAATGATTATTAATAACCGGCTAATGCACTAAAATGATATTTGTTGAAAAAAAATCGCGTCCCCAGTTTAGTATTACGAGGTTTTTCATAAAATTGTATTTTTCCTACTTTTTTTCAAAAATGTAAAATAACTCAATAAAATGTCCCTGTTACCTAACTTTTTTATTGTTTCATGTTATTCTACACCGTATTAGATTTCTAACAGTAAAATTATCATGTTTATGACGGAGATAAAACTTTTGTTATCAGCGGTCAAACAATGGCCTTGCGCACTACTAGTGATGTGCCGTGAGAATATTCCCGGGAAAGGGAATATTCCCATCGGGAACATTCCCGGGAATATTCCCATGTGCCCGGGAATATTCCCAAAACAGGGGAATATTGGATAACATATTGGACAACGTAAAATTTTATTAAAGTTAGTTACAGGGAATAGTACTCCGAAGAATAAAATGACTAATATGCGAAGTATACATGTTTTACAAATACATCTATAGTGATTGATATACATTAAAATTTTAGCTTTTGTATCTATCACAATATCGTTCCTCCGTTTCGCGATGCATTTTATGTACAATATTTGTTAACCTGTTATTGAAGCGTTTATGTTTCTATCTCTTTCTTTCATTATAGCTGTCGTCTCACTTCCTCTAAAAAGGTAGACCTTGTAGAGCACTAGTTCAGTCTTCTGCGTGCGTAGATGTGCTAGAATCATGAAGCCGAAGAGTAAAGTGTTTGAACATTTTACTACATATAACGTTAGTAATAAAGTCACGTTTTGTTGCAAATACTGCAGTAGAGTGTACCTATTTATTTAAAAATACGACAAAACTTGCCTGCCATTTAGGTAAATGCCCCAAAACACCATGTGTCGTACAGTGTTTTTTTAAAGACCGTGAAAAAAATAAGTCCAGTAGTGGTTCAAGTGGATCGCATGGTGAACCTAGTTCTTCTTCACTTTATTCAGAAATACAAGAAAAGTCCTATACTTACTAAGTATGTTGCACTGGCTTTCTGACAAATATTTGAAACCACGTGTTTTTTGAGGTCCAATTGTAACATTATTTATTATTTTTCTCAAGTTGGAATCCACCAAGCTATTGCAAGTGCAATTTATTTATCTGGCTCGCCATTTTCGCTGCTTGAGCATCCATTGTGGAGAGAAGCATTCCAAAAAGTGAATCCTTTATATACAACCGTCACGAAAAAAGAGACAATGATTTTTAATGAAACTGTGATGATTTGTATCGTTTTGTCAATTAAAGAAGTACTTTTCTAACAATGGTTTTATTTCGACTAGAGGTATATTCCCGGCCACTATGGGAATATTCCCATGAAGGATGGGAATATTCCCAGAAACATTGGGAATATTCCCGGGAACATAGGGAATTTACTTTCGCAGATGAGTTACACTATTTAATGTCTCGGTAAACTGTGTAAAGGTTTAGGTTTTGATAGAATCGCCAATAACAAAATATGTAAACATACACAATTTCAAAGATCCCCTATGTTCCCTTCTTGTGGGAATGTTCCCGGGAACGCCACATCAGTACGCACTACGCACGTGCTACGATGTCGTAGGTAGAAAGTAGAAACCGTATTTTGCCAGTTACTGTAATTGCTACGACGCGACGGTTTGGGACTTTTGGGAGAAAAAAATTTTTGCGTATATAAAATTGGACGTAGTTTCTCCCATTTTGCTATGTGCACATTATAAAGACTCACACTGTATAATTAATAGTTTTGATATTTATACCTTATGCAATAATATTTGTAAGAAGACCCCCTCTTACAAAAAATATTGCATAAGGTATAAAGTAAACCGATCCCTTTCATTTGGCTAATATTTTCTCGCAGCAGCTGTTTCGGCTCTCTTTACTTATACATACATCTAAGCGATGCTGCTCATATTCGAACTTTACCTTAATAATAATACAAACTGTTAGTAAAGGAGATCGGGCAAAATCATTGAAACATTTCTTAAGTACCTATACTATTTCACCCTGGTTGTCTGTTCTTTGTTGAAGTAATAAAATTATTAGCAAGCGAGTTATTGTAATGTTTAGATGATTATAATACAATAATGGTACATTTTGCATTAAAACTAGATCGACGCGGCAACGGGCCAGCAGGAGAGCAGGAGGTCGGTGTGGTCCCGCGCGGTGCGGCTCGCGCAGAGCCTGCGGAGGCTGGGGCTGGTGCCCGGCGACGTGGTGGTGCTCGGCGGGAAGAACCACCTCGACGTGCACATCCCCTTCTACGCGGCTCTGCTCAACGGCCTACCTTTGGCTGGAGTTGATCCTCTCTTCAAATACAGTTAGTAACAGGCTATGTTTACAACAAGTGCCCTTTTTAAGAGCCTGTTCACGCATAGATTGACGAATCCAGCAACGTAAAATCTATTATACTAATTTGAAGCGTGATGTCATGCCGTGCTGTGGACTACAGGATCTCGCGTTGAACGCACTCGATGACTCACCGCGTCTTTGAAGTCCTTAGCCAAGTGCTGTGGGTTGGGTAGTTAACGGCCCCACGCGATAGACTGCGCGTATGCAAATTTAATAAAATAAAATATATAATGGCGCAAAAAGCGCTTGAAAACGCCATCCGCGAGCTTCAACAAACCGTCAGTGCAATGTCACATCGATTAAGTGCACTCGAGACTAAAATAAGTGAACAAAACAGCATAATTAATAACCAGAGTGATGTGTTAAATCTACTTAAAATTAACCTGGAGGGTACCACAACGAGCACAGTGACGAACCGCAAGTCAATCGTAAGTGTCACACCCCCAGCAGCGCTGCAGCGCCCCGTGCGTCAAGCGCGGTTGAAAGCTGCCGCGACCGCTGCAGCCGCTGCCGCCGCTAAGAAATCGAGCGCAACAGCCGCTGGCGGACCAAGGAACCTCGACGTTCTAGCACACCCGATACTCGTAACACCCGAGGTAAGCCGATTGCTGTCGAAGCCGAACGCTGCCCCCGCCGAGGAACCGACACTATCAGTTACTCCAAATATAAATATTATGACTCCAGACACCCACATTTCTCAAGAAAATACGGATGAAACAAGTAATGATTCGACATGCATTAATACAATGGACAAAACGTGGCTTGACGTATCATATAAACATGGCCGAATGCAAGTGAACCCGAGTAACCCGACACGCGTAGCCGTCACCGGCACTGGCCCGGTATACAGCGAGCTACGTACCACTGAGCGCGCCAAGAAGATCCACGCCTGCTTCTTCAAGCACGACACGACCTCCGATGCCATCCGGTCGTATATCACCAAAAAAACGGGCATCACAAATTGCACGGTCGACAAATTACGACTAAAACACATACATTACGCATCATTTGCGATAACAGTCCCCTGTAGCAAATTCGAAAGCCTTATGACCCCTGATATCTGGCCATCCGGAACCGAGGTGAGCGAGTGGTTTCGAACCAGCGCCGGGCCCGCCGAGCGCGCCCCCCGCCGCCGTCGTCGCGCCTCCGCTGGCGCCGCCGGCGCAGAGATCAGTGCAAGACTGCAAACGCATCGTGACATACAGACACCGCGAACCAGGTTCCTCACAGTTTGTCACCAAAACATTAGAGGCCTAAACTGCAAGACAAAGCTGTTGGAGATGCTGCTAAACGACGATCTCACTTGTGATGTGTTAATCATAACCGAACACTTTTTGCGTCGGCATGAAATCCAGTCTGTCACTTTAACCAACTTTGACCTATTATCTTATTATTGTAGACCTAACATAGAACGCGGTGGAAGTTGCATTTATGCAAAATCTCACGTAAAGGCTATAGACCGGCCAGACTATTGCGATCTGTCTTGTGAGCAGGTATTTGACGTATGCGCGATACAGCTACTAGACGAAAATCTATTAATAGTAGGAATTTACCATTCCAATTTAACTAGTCACACCGTTTATCTTAAGCTATTCGAAAGCCTACTGACCAAAATAGATGAAGAGAAGCTAAATGCGATCGTTATGGGCGATATTAACATCGACCTACGCGGCAAATCCTCGACAAAGAGACAGCTACTGGATATTTTAGCCGCCCATCAGTTCGGTCAGTACGTTGAAGAAGTCACTAGGAGAGATGGTGAAAGCAAAACATTGCTGGACCACGCATACTCGAACATCCGGGACGGCCGTGTGTCCGCGACATGCGTAAACACGAACCTCAGCGACCATGCGGCGCAGCGCTTGCGCGCGCCACTACCGACCCGCCGTAGCCAATCACGGCCTGAACTGATAACAAGGCGTGTATTTAGCAGTAGAAATAGAATGTCCTTTGTGGCCGCTCTTGAATCCATAGATTGGCAGGAGATTGTAGACAGTCACCACGGCGAATGCGAGGAATTTGCCAGTCAAATTATTACCACCTTAACCAATTTACTTGATATTCATATCCCGTGTAAAACGACTACCATACAACCTAAAATTAACCCGTGGGTAGACTTCGAGCTTACTGATTTAAAATTATTAACATTTGATTTCATTAAACTTTCAAAAAACAGCCCGGAAAATAAACACCTTAGCACCGCATCGACGAAAATACTAACCAGATATAACCATATGCTGCAAATGAAACGAACCAATTATTTTAACTCCCTAATACATAACAACGTTAACAAAAGCAAAGCAATGTGGCGGGCGATTAATATCGAGTTAGCGAGAGCACCCCGCGAGCGCGTCGATTTCACGGACCTACTGGTGAATGGCGACGGAAGCCCGTTCGCATCCAAGCAGCTGCTGGTGGACGCGGTGAACGAGGAGTTCATAACAGCAGCCGCCGCGTGCGGTGCACCGCCCGCTGACCGCTCGCGATGCCTCTCTTCGCTGACAAACCGAACCCCACATAGCGAATGCTCAATTAGATTGAGTCGTTTTACACCGGCCGAAATTAAATTTATATTGTCATCCAGTATAGCTCCAAAAAACAGCACGGATATTTATGGACTATCCGCGAACCTCCTCAAACAATCCGGTCCAGCGATTAGCTTCGTCTTATCTGAGCTTTTCAATAGTTGCATGCGGTTAGGAACGTTCCCAGAATACCTCAAAAAAGTAAAAATTTGCCCGCTATACAAAGGGAAAGGCAAAAAAAATGTTATTAAATCGTACCGACCGATTGGGTTAGTGCCCGGCCCTAGCAAGTGCTTTGAGGTAGGGCTGAACAAGAGGCTGCTGTCTTTTTGGTTCCCAAGAAACGTACTGTCAGACAGCCAATACGCATACCGACAGGGCCGGTCTACCACCGACCTCATGCGGGAGGTGCTACACTGCGTCTTGCGCGCTCGTGAAGCAGGACAGCACGTGGGCATTGTATGCTGCGACCTTTCGCGCGCATTTGACACCGCCGACCACGTGCTTATTGCCGACAAACTGAACCACTATGGCATCCGGGGCCCAGCCCTAAAGCTTATGCTTTCGTTTATGACTGAAAGGGCTCAGGTGGTCGTCGGCGACAACGGCAATGTGAAATCCGCAGAGCGCTGCAACCTAATAGGCGTGCCGCAAGGATCCTGCCTTTCTAACACCCTATTTAGTATCCTCTTAAATGACCTACCGCAAGCGATAGCAGGTGCTAATATTTACATGTACGCCGACGACGTCACAGCAGTGGTGAGCACGCCAACGAAGAGCGAATTCGAAAGGGCTCTAAACAACGTTGTCAGGCAACTGCACGAGTGGTTCAGGGCTAATGGGCTGGCACTAAATAAAGATAAGACCAGCTACATGACAATAAAATTAAACGGTCATCAAACCGAGAGCCTGCAGGTGTGCGCAGGTGATGCCCCTATACAGCATGTGTCCTGCACACGCCTGCTCGGGTTCCACCTTGACAGTGCACTGACATGGGAAAAGCATATAGATGAGATATGTAGTCGGCTGGGGCGCGCATGCTTCGCGCTGCGCCGGCTGGCGCGCACCGCTGGGCGGGCCGCCGTGCGAGAGTGTTACTTCGCGACGGTCGACTCGGTGCTGACGTACGGCGTGGAGCTGTGGGCCCGGGCCGCCGACTGGTACCGCGTGTTCTCCATGCAGAAGAGGGCCGTGCGCGGCATGGCCGGCAAGCCGGCCGACGCCCCGGCACGGGACCTATTTGTAGAGTTCCGAATTCTGCCCCTGCCATGCATACTGATACACCAAGTGGCAGTCTTCACCCACGAAAACCTTGATCAGTTCAAACGCAAGGGCACGAACTCGAGATATCCTTTACGGAGCAACAAGCATGGAGACAGGCTGGTGGCGGAGTACCATAGACTAGCGAAGTCAGCGAAGTCGGTCTATAGCCTTGGA
Source organism: Epinotia brunnichana (assembly GCA_963854355.1). NCBI lineage: Eukaryota > Metazoa > Arthropoda > Insecta > Lepidoptera > Tortricidae > Epinotia > Epinotia brunnichana. The sequence continues at coordinate 334,898 of OY977946.1, forward strand.
CCTTCCGTTTACAATCGTCTGCCAGATAGCATCAGAAGTGCACCTTCCACTGCAAGATTTAAATCCAGTTTAAAAAAGTGGCTTTTAGAAAATATGTTTTACCAATATGATGAATTTTTCAACATATCATTGGCCATATGACATTGAAATAATTTATTAATATAAATAGAACAATGTATAATATAATAAATAACAACCATTATGAATAAATGTATGTACATACCTAAAACCTAATTAGGTATTTATAATTAGAGCATATCTATTCTACTGTAAAATGACCTATAACAATTGTTATCAATAAAATTTTCATTTCATTTCATTTCATTTCTGGCGACCCCAATGGCCTCTTTTGTTGCCTTATAGGACAGGCAGGGAAACAGACCTATTAACTCTTTCAATTGTTTCCCAGTGAAAAGCAATAGTTGTTTTATGTTTGAAGATGTATGATACAAAAAACGATTTTGGCAAACAGCGAATTTGGATAAAAAAAACCGGTGAAAAATGCCTTTGAGGCACCCATCTAACAAATCATATTGATTGCGACGTTTAATGCGACACGGTACATAGGTGTTAAGTTAAACCTCTTGTGAGGGTGGACGTACATTATTCGGGTTTATATTATATTGGCATAATAATGTGTGCGATCAAGTTGTTACTAACAGTAACAGCGCCATCAATGTTTCCAGCCTGGAACCATTAGATGGCTTATCTAGGTAAGATCCTATCATAGCAACCTAAGTCAGTAAGTAGTTTGGGATTTAATCCATAGAGGGCGTGATAATTAATACGGCCTTAAGTTATTGTCTGTATTATAATTATTACCTAATTCACTTTGCAAATATACACGAAAGGAACGACACGCTGTTTTACTCGCTGCATCCGAAACACCGCAACCTGAAGCCGTCCACATTCCTTCACAAGTGACAGATAAATGTGTACCTATGTAATAAACCCGAAATCTAATGTTAATGCAAATGTTATAGATTAACCTGTTTACAAAGATTATATCATAAAACTACGCGCGCGGCTCCGCCCGCGTCCTACAAGCGAATTCATAAAAGTACCATGAAACTCACCTTGATTTTGAGCTTTGACAATATCGACTGGACTGATACTCGTATTCTCATTTCGTTTTTACAGGTGAAATAAAGGAGTTGTTCACAATAGTGTCACCTAAGGTGGCCTTTTGCCAGAATGAGATGTACGAGGAGTACTGCCGAGCGGCGCGGGACCTGGGCCTCACTACTAAGATATTCACGTTCGACGGAGACAACTCCATGGCCATGTTGATGGACAGCTACAAAGACCTGGAGCCTGAAGAACAGTTTGAGTGAGTACCTACGTATAGTAAATTGAGTAGGTACAGTCACGTACTTTAATTGTTGAGCCATTTAGAGCTCACTTTATACTGGAAACTTCAAAGTTTAACTATTAAAAAAAACCCGACCAAGTGCGAGTCGTTCTCGCGCACGAAGGGTTCCGAAAAATCTATAAAAACGGCAAAAAAAATCACGTTTGTAGTATGGGAGCCTCCTGTAGCCTAGTTGGTAGTGACCCTACCTACGAAGCCGGAGGTCCCGGGTTTGAATGCTGGTAAGGGCATTTATTTGTGTGATGAGCACAAATACTTGTTCCTGCTTCATGGATGTTTTCTATGTAATTAAGTATTTATTTATCCTATATAAGTATGTTTATCGTCGTCTAGTACCCATAGAACAAGCTTTGCTTAGTTTGGGACTTAGCCGATTTGTGTAAGATTGCAAAAGGAAATAAAATAAAGAAAAATAAAAACTATTTATTGTGGTTTTTAGTATTTGTTGTTATAGCGGCAACAGAAATACATCATCTGTGAAAATTTCAGCTGTCAAACTATCACTGTTGTTGAGATACAGCCTGGTGTCAGAGAGACAGACAGACAGAGAGACAGACAGACAGACAGATGGACAGCGGAGTCTTAGTAATAGGGTCCCGTTTTACTCTTTGAGTGCGGAACCCTAAAAACCAAAATTAGTTGACACTTAAATGGCTCAACAATTAAAGTCCTTGACTGTACCCTATTTGCTTCTTATAATCAATTTCGCCTTAAGGCAATGCCATGATGTAATAGAATAGTAGTTTATGTGACTGTACATAATGAAGGGCATTAAACACGAGTGTTCGGCTCGTTTTTTAATAACATCACACGAGTGTCTTAATGCCTAATTATGTACAGTTACATACACTTCTTTATCTATCCACATATCATAAGCCTCCGTGATGCATTCAGGAGCCGCATATTATGACCGGCATCGCGGCGTTGTTTTCTTGCAGTTGTCATAGTTTTTTTTTTAATTCAGAGACATACTAGAGTCGGATCCAACTATCATATCGCTCGATATCTTACTTTCGTGCGACATTTGTCAAATTTGTATACAAATTGACAATTCATTTCGAACTAAACATCTACTCGACTGATATTAGATTAGATGTCAAATCTAATTCCTTTCGAAACACTTATGTTCGAAATTTGAATGAAATAATAATATCGAAATCGATGTTATTATTTAGCAATAATAACATTTTCACAGATAAGAAATTTGTTCTAACAAATCAGTCTATTTTTATGGTGGTTATAATGTGCGGTTCTTGAACGCATCATGGAGGATTTATGATATTTGGATAGATAAAAAATAATTTTACATCATTGCCTAGCTGCTGCCGGCTTCGCCCGCTAGTTGCAAAAGAGAACATGCAAACTCGTTGGATAAAATAAAGTAAATCCTGAAAGTCCATTCTATACTAGTCATGTACTGGTAGTGGTAGGTATATAAGTGGTTCCGGAAGTTCTTCCACATACAAGCTTACAAATCTACAATATCACTGACTTTTCTCTTTACTATCTTTGTAGACAATTTCGTTACAAGGCCATATACATATGTACATACATACTTCGCTTATCTTAATGTAATCTTTAGTATCCGGGAGCGGTTTCTGTATATGGCTTTATACTTCGTAAAAGCTTTCGGAAATCAATCGCTTATAAATATGAAACTGGGGGTAGAAGTTGGCCCTCATGGGACTTGGAAGATAGTGTGGTTTACTATATTAATTAGGAGTTATTTTTGTAAGGGTTGCCGAGTTCGACGTGGGGAAGGCGCACTGCTGGCTGGTGAGCACCAGCGGCTCGACGGGGTTCCCGAAGGTTGCTGCAATCTCGCACTCTAACGTTCTTCAGAATTTGGGTTTCTTCAGACATGCTGTCCCGGGGAATTCCGGGTAGGTCCGGCGGTTATTTCGTGAAGGTATATCCCACCAAAAACATCAATGTGAAAATGGGAGCCAAGTTCAATATCAAGAATATGCGTAGTTGTCAACTTCGCCGACAAAAGAATTGAGATCTAAATGGGTGCCAAGTTCAGTAGATAATCCTAAAATAAAATATATTCTTAAGAATACAATTTCTTATTTTTTCTACTAAAACAATGTTTGCTATATGTAATATCCTCGAGATTATCACTCTTAACACTGCAACTGGCTCAGCAACGCACTATCAGGTATCAACCCTTGCACTCCCGGCGGCGCTGGTCCAATGGCTACTGCCGCGCCCCCCGCCTTTCGGCCCTGACATCTGCGCTTGAGACAGATTATAACTACAAGCTATACACTACACTATATAAAAGTATAAATTCTTAAAGAACACTCGAATTATTTACAAAAAGCAGATAACTTGAGATAAATTGATCCTTCCTGATAGATTGATTGTTCCTTTTGGCTTTGAACTGGCTGGACACGCTGCCGCGTGTTTAGATGCTTTATAATTATCTCAGCGCGAAATTATAGTGACGAAATTTATTAGATGGCCCCATTATAAAAGATTTAAAATCCTATACTATTACACGAGCAACATTTACATATTATTTGGAAATTAAATGTGTTTTTGTGGGAGAATTCATTTTCTACGGTGTTTCACTCACGACACCCAAGCAAGACTCAACCACCCAAATTCATGGCATGATAAATAAGCACAGTTTCAGACTGACAGCTAAAGCCCACAAACCAAGCCCAGTGGGCTTCAAAATTTACACAACTTATCCACTGCTAGGCTCAATTCCCTATAATTTACTGTTCCTGCTAAAGTAGCGAAATGCATCCGGTCTTGTCATTCTGCCGTTCCACATGATAAACTTATTCAATTGCCTGTTCGTAATAAACAACTTAAGAGTCTACCCATACATAAGTACCTATTTCCCTGTTCAGGGAGCGGAGAGCAGCGATGAACCTGTCGTCCATCCAGTGGATATCAGCGTGCTACAACGTGCTGTGCATGCCCATGAACCACGTTAAGCTGCAGACCTCCGCGCCGGCCACCACGGAACACGTCATTGACGTCATCAATAAGTACAGGGTACGTCATCAATAAGTACAGGGTACGTCATCAATAAGTACAGGGTACGTCATCAATAAGTACAGGGTACGTCATCAATAAGTACAGGGTACGTCATCGATAAGTACAGGGTACGTCATCAATAAGTACAGGTACGTCATCAATAATTACAGGGTACGTCATCAATAAGTACAGGGTACGTCGTCAATAAGTACAGGGTACGTCATCAATAAGTACAGGGTACGTCGTCAATAAGTACAGGGTACGTCATCAGCCCGCTCGCGAGCCGCACACACGCAGGTGAACGAGGTGAACACTGTCTTATTGCATCATGATGAGATGAGAGGAGTACGCGATTTTAAGATATCATTTATTGGCGTCATCATTCGAAGAGTGTTCCTTTAAAAGCATCACTCTTCCGAATTTTGTAATTTGTTAAATCATGTTCCGCTGATGAATGTTTTGTTTTTGTCTGGTAACGATGCTAACCTAATTATAACTTAGTTATTTTTTTAACTTAAGTTTACTTACTTTATTATATATCTATATACCGCAGTATACACAGGTGCGTCAATAAGCATTTTTTATTTTATCATTGTTATATAATTGACACAGGTGCGTCAATAAGCATTTTTAGGGTTCCGTACTCAAAGAGTAAAACGGGACCCTATTTCTAAGACTTCGCTGTCCGTCTGGCCATCTGTCTGTCTCCAGGCTGTATCTCAAGAACCGTGATAGCTAGAGAGTTGAAATTTTCACAGATTATGTATTTCTGTTGCCGCATTATCAACAAATACTAAAAACAAAATAATATTTTTTTTAAGGGGGGCTCCCATACAAAAAACGTGATTTTTTTTGCCGTTTTTATAGATAATCTGTCACCAGGCTGTATCTCAAGAACCGTGATAGCTAGATAGTTGAAATTTTCACAGATTATGTATTTCTGTTGCCGCTATAACAAAAAATACTAAAAACAAAATAAATATTTTTTTAAGGGGGCTCCCATACAACAAACGTGAGTGTTTGCCGTTTTTATAGATACGGAACCCTTCGTGCGCGAGTCCAACTCGCACTTGGCCGGTTTTTTATTCTATTATTGTTGTTATTTGATCTTGTTATGTATAATTGTTTTAATTCCTTATTCTTATAATTTTGACTTTTATATAACAATGCTTTGTAAATACTTTTATGAAAAACCTCGTAATAATAAATTGGGGGCGTGTTTTTTTCGACAATTATCATTTTAGTGCCTTAGCCTGTTATTGATGATCATTTTTGTTTCGTGTCGATAGGCGGTGTAGTTTAAGAACAGTAACGTTTTAATTATAATGGATGGAATATATATGAATATGGAATTGCGGAAAAAAAACCAAAAAAAAAACCGGCCAAGTGCGAGTTGGACTCGCGCACGAAGGGTTCCGTACCATTATCTATAAAAAACAGAAAAAAAATCACGTTTGTTGTATGGGAGCCCCCCTTAAAAATATTTTGTTTTGTTTTCAGTATTTGTTGTTACAGCGATGAAGCGACATATGCAATGTTTAGGTCAGCAATTTTGTGTACGTTAGGAACACCGAGCGGGGACCCGCCAGTCACCTAAAGAGCGCGTCGACATTAACACGTATTGATACAAGTCTATACCGCGGCCCCGCCTGGTCATTACTGTTACATTGTTTCTACGCTAATATATTGTGATTTAAAATGTGAACTTTTATGGAGTCAGTCTAAAAGTGAAATAAAGAAGTGTTCGAACTTTTGCATTTAATTTGTCACCACCTAGGGACCCCAGCAGCGGCAACAGAAATACATAATCTGTGATAATTTCAACTCTCTAGCTATCGTGGTTCTTGAGATACAGCCTGGTGACGGAAGGACGGACGGACGGACAGCGAAGTCTTTTTGAGTACGGAACCCTAAAAAATCATTAAAAAATCAAGATAGCCAAAAAAAAAACAAAATTTTTCCGTCGATAAAATTGGGCGAAGTTTCTCCCATTTTGCTATGTGCACATTATAAAGACTCACACTGTATGTACATTCTTTACCACTGCTGTTATCCGCACGTCTTGGCCATGAATGTTGTCACTATCTAGACATTGTCAATCATATCAATATTGTTGTAAGCGGCGCGGGCGTGAGTTGAATACAAAATATTTTTAACTGTAGGTACGTATACATAGATAATCAAAACAAGCTGATACTGTGGTGGATAATAATAACAACTATCTACCCGCGCGGCTCCGCCGCGTATACAAAGAATCTAGGCGGAGCGACGGTATAAAAATATAGCACACATACTTAATCATGTAGGTCCATTCTACTCGTACATAATCTAAAAACCCTTTCTTCAGTACAATACATTACACAATAGGATGAGTATAGTTTCTGAGATTACCTACCCCCAACATACAACATACACCTGTTTATAATTAGTATCGGCACAGATCAAAGAATACTGAATCGGGGACCGTTAATGGTTTAAAATAATATTTTACCGGTTATAGTTGCATTTCACAATTTATACCGCTAAATATTAATAATACTTATTTATGTTTCTCAGTATATAAGTCATATCGGTTTGACAAATTACAATTTATATAACTGTTATATATGTGTGTGTGGCTGCGCCCACCTTACCCGGCGTATACAATAAACTAGTGCGATAAGAGCAGCCTGTGGTGTCACTCGCGTCCTCATACCCATCACTGGCGACGATCCGCGTTCTACCCGCGTGTTTACTGATAAAAATGGCTGGTGCTAATTTTGGTGTTTTAGATAGGTACTTTTGACCATACGAGTAATAGCCAAAGTTGAAATAGCTACAAAGGTCGTTTGCAACAGTATTTTATCGCGAACGATATAGATAATGTGAAAGACGCGCAGGGAATAAAAAGACGGGCCGGCCATCTTATTAACTGCACTCAAGGAAGGAACGTACAAGCTCGCAGCTGATTTAGTTCTGCCAAAACACCTGGAAAGTGTGCCTTATTACAATCCAATACCTTGTAACAATCCTTGACAACCATTTTACACCCAAGCGGGTTGGGTTCGGCGAGCGCCACAATTTTTACGCCGCGGTGCAGCAGGCCGGCGAGTCTCATCTCATACGCAATGGGCGGCTAGACTGCGCGGTCTGACCGCTCACTGTAGTTTCAGCAACGTAGAAGAGGCACTACGTGATCGGTTTGTCATGGGCATGCAACCAGGGCTGGAAAAGGAGAAATTATATGCTCAAACCCTCTCGGAGCTCACACTAGTGAAAGCCGTCGAACTCGCTGAAAACCTTTGTTGTGCGCGAGCCGGCGCCGCCGCCGCTACCGCTTACGGATCCACTACTGGACCGGTATTCCTTCATCGGCCGACGTCTTGCGTCTAATAACCAGCTAAGTAAAAAGACTAACAAAGTGAAATGTACCACGTGCGGTTATAGTAATCATAAAGTGTCGGAGTGTCGGTTCACTAATTACGTATGCAAAAAATGCAAAGTGAAGGGTCATTTAGGAAGACTGTGTTCTAGTGTTAAATACCTAGAGGCTAAGGACAACGGTGATGACGACGACGGTAAGTTATATAATATCCGATCCGTGAGGGGGAAAACCCATGGTCGAAAATGTTTCTATTTTTGCGAGCAACATTCAATTTGAAATAGATAGCGGGTCCGCCGTCACGGTGATATCCCAACACACATATAAAACGTATTTCCATAACATTCCATTGTCACCTACGAAGAAAAAGTTGCGTAGTTACACAGCGCACAGGCGATGATAAAAAGTTGCGTAGTTACACAGCGCACAGGCGATAATAAAAAGTTGCGTAGTTACACAGCGCACAGGCGATGATAAAAAGTTGCGTAGTTACACAGCGCACAGGCGATAAAAAAAAGTTGCGTAGTTACACAGCGCACAGGCGATAATATAAATTGCGTGGGTATGTTACCCCTGCCGATTACGTTTTGTGGGCATACCCATACGTTGGATGTATAATATGTCGTGTGCGATGGGTCCGTCCCTCTATTGGGAAGAGATTTTATTTCAAAGTTTAATTTAGAATTGGCCCCAGGTATTTACTGTAATAATATTAATACTTTTGAGCAAGATTTCCCACAGCTGTTTTCGGATAAATTAGGATGTTTTAATAAATATCGTGTTAGACTAACTTTAAAAGAAGGCTCTCAGCCTAAATTTTTTAAAGCCCGACCTATTGCATTCGCATTACGGGATAAGTTAAGTAAAGAAATTGACAGATTGGTCGATTTAGACGTACTTATACCCGTGGAAACCCTTGTCTCCAAGAATCTTTATTGCGGTCCTAGAAAACATCATTAATAAACTAGATTGGCAGCAGCAAGGCTTATTGATACAAGGCAAACAACTAAATAACCTTAGATTCGCAGACGATCTAGTACTACTAGCTTAATGTCCTCTAAATCTACAATATATGATCGAAACTCTTCATAAAGCTACAAGTAGGCTACAAGTAGGTCTAGAAAAGAATATTGATAAAACAAAAATCATGTCAAATTATAGACAAAAAAATATCACATTAAATAATAAACCATTAGAATACGTGGACCAATAGATTTGAGGAAGCAGATTGGATTCAACAGAAATAACAATGAACTCGAAATAGAGAGGAGAGTCAAAATTACTTGGAACAAGTACTGGAGCTTTAAGGAAGTGTTTAAAAGTAACATGCCAATAAAGTTGAAAAAGAAAGTTATGGATACTTGTCTCATCCCATGTTTGATATATGCATGCCAGACTTGGAAATTCACAAATAAAATAAAGAATAAAATAAACGCATGCCAAAGAGGAATGGAACGTAGCATGCTCAACTTAAAAAAATACACAAGATAAGACACACAAAGATTAGAGCAACGTTAAAAACCCGGACGATGGGCCGGACATGTGGCGCGACTCAAAGACCGCAGATGGACGAAAATCGTCACTCGATGGAAAGGCCCTCAGGGCAAACGCCTAAAAGGAAGACCATACTCTCGTTGGGATGACGACATCATAAAAATCGCAGGACCAAATTGGCAAGACGCTGCTCTAGAGTCTAGAGCAGCGTCTTGCCAATTTGGTCCTGCGATTTTTTCCAAAGCTTGCCATTTTACTCTGTCTAGAGTCTAGACAGAGTAAAATGGCAAGCTTTGGAAGAGGCCTTCACCTGAGAGGGGTTCCTGTTATGCACAATTGTTTAATTTTAAGTAAAACATCAAATTTCAAACTAACATAGTTATACAAGTATGTATAAGTAAGAAAACTAGAAATACTTTATTAACCCTTAATAGGACAGAGCATATTTTTTTTGGAAATTAAAATTTGAGTTCGATTTATGGGTAAGTTGGGTATCTTGATCCAGAAAAAATACGTTAAAAGTGGGGGGGGGAGGGGTAAGTGGAAGGGGGTGATTTCTGGTGGGAAATTATTTCCCCTTGTTTTCTTCATTATATGAGTTTTCTTTGTTTCTTGTTATTTTCTAATACAATCTTAAAAATAAAAACGGGGAATTCATAAAAAAATAAACTGTTAATCATATAAATATATAAACAAAACGTAAAATTTCGTAACGACATCATATAATTGGAAAAGTAATTACAAAGCCTCATTTTTATTTGTGTTTATCACAAAATTACTAAAAAAAACTAATATGATACATTAGTTTAATATTAATACACCATTTTACAAGTCAAGCACCTGTTTCACACAAATAATTTACTTTAAAAAGAAAGTTTTAACCGACGAAAAATCAATCATCCCCTATTTGCCTACCCTTAAGGTTGTTTTTTTTTCCAAATGTATATGGGACCAACTTCGGAGTATACCCTTTCCAATAAAAAAAGAATTATCAAAATCGAACTACTCTGTAAAAAGTTATGCGTGGTCATACATAAAAAAATATAAACGCATCGACTTGAGAACCTCCTCCGTTTTTTTCGTCGGTTGAAAATAAGTTAAAAAGTAATGGTTGTGTACTAAACTCAAACAAATAATATCAAAGACTATTTATTATATAGAAACGGGCTTCAAAACTCGTCATTACGTTGTATATCTTACTATATATATTTAAAAGAAGTTTACGGCGTGATTTTTTTAAGTTCGTGAGCGAACAAAGGGAATTATTTTCCCACTTGGACCTTCCAACTTCAAAGGACATTAAGCCGGACAAAACAATGGTTTCAGACAGTAATTTCTATGCTAAATAACAAATAATACAGTTAATTGTACATAACTGCCATCAAAACCCTCTTACCTAATTTTTTTGATGGATCTGGACAGTCATCGGCGAAAAACACTGTTGTTTACGATTTTTTCACAACTTTTGACTTTGACATTGACAGATGAAGTCTGAGTGAAAAGTGGTGCCAGTATAATAAGTATAATACTTACTAAGAAGTGTAAAACTGTATGGTAGGTTTCGTTCAGAGTTGCCTTGTACAAAATACATAAAATTTTATACCAACAGACGAAGTGGGAAATAATATCCCGGAGTCTCGTATGGGCAGCCGAACAGAGCGGTCGCTGCCTGAGATCCTTTCTCGTCCTTTCCTATAGCCATAAAATTTAACAAAAGCCCATGAGACAATAGGTCGGTCAGTTGCAGATGTTGCTTGCGCCCGCGCCTTTCGGAAGTCCAAATAACACGCGTGACTTATACATTGAGTCATCCCTTCGATTTTTTCAAATTGTGTTGTGCCGGGTTAATCGCAGTGTGTTTGTTATATATTGGAGGTATAAACAGTGAGTGCAATAAAAGTGCGTGCAACTCCAAGCTCCGTGAATTGCAGCAATAGCAACCCTGTACCTGTCGCCACCTAACAGGGCACGCCGTCGTCACAGTTAAAAACCGGTGAGGTCCTTCCATTAAAGTTGTAGTTTTCAAATTCCAGATCCTTTTTCTGAAGGCTAAATCGCTCAGTGATTTGAAAATGACGGTTAAATCTACGAGGCCCCTTGGTCTCGGGAAAAGCTATTTTACCTGGTCCTAACGTATCCCACTTTCAAGCTAGATCGAATGTTCAACAGTTAGACGAGCAACATAACACATCTGATGTTTACGCCCCTAGCACCTAGCACAAATGCCTCGAACTTAATATTGTGTAGAATACTTAATACAATGTACAACACCCTGCCATCCCGCGCACTTAACACTTCTTGTTTCTTCCTAATGATCAACGGCGAAGAACATCTGCTTTGACCCACACCTAGGGAAGCAGAGAAGCTATAAAGTTGCACCTCTGCTGTTAATTAGTTATTTACTTAGTTACCTAATATTGCATGGAGTAGATGTCAGTCATATAGTTTATTTTAACGATCGTTAAACTAGAAATAACTATATACTAATGCAGGGAGGAGATGTCACATGGTTAATTAATCAATGGTTAAACTAGAAATACACATCTGAAGCGCTCGCCTCGGTCTCCATCGCCTAACCACGCTGTCCGTTCCGATAACTCGCTTCGATACTCGTACTCATTTCGCGATACATGCCTGTCTACAAAAAAATGTGCAGTGCGTCTATATATTATATAACAGTGAATGCAGCTGATTAATGTGCGGTCATCTTCTATCGTCTTCGCCAGCTACGACGACGCTTGTCCAAGTTGAAGCGATACATTTGATGAGGTCTCTCCAATATTCAAATGTACACATTTATCAATGTGAGGTGGCGGTAATTGGCGGGCTCCGATATAGCGGACCAACCTTGCCTGATTCGTCCCGGGAAGGCAGCAATACATACACAGCTCGTAAAAATACAGAGCTCCTCTTGTTATGATATGTCGACGCACTGTTATGTCGATAAACCTCCACTAGTTAATTATCTATATGTGAATACAATATCTATTTAGATAACCATTTACTTCCTTTTAATCGTTCACATTTAACAGTAAGCACATACTCAAGGGTTGCACGCTGTTCTGTAACATTCAAAGACTTTCGGTGCCAAAAGGCTTGAAACCTTAGATCATAAGTTTTGTAATGGCAATGGCCAATGGTGGAAATTAACAATTTAATTTATTATGTTTAGAATGATATACCTATATGTATTATCCATTTGATTTTATTACTAATATTAGCATGTAACGCCGTGTCGCGATTTGCCCCTTTATTTTAGAGTCCAGCTACTAATTACTAAAACTATTTTGGGTGATTGCTTTCGCCTAACGGGTACTTAATATACAATCATTGTTTTTTCCTTCAAGCCCATAGCGGAAGCTTCATGCTCTTTTAAGCCACTGAGTTATGGACAATGGATGGAAGGTCTACAATGCTTTTACAATCACACATCTGGCGTTAGCTACAATTAAATACAGAACGTCGCCGCCACGAGCCTGACATAGAAAGGGCAAAAACAAAAAGAAAAAAAAAACGGACAAGGGGCGACTGAAATTCGCGCCTACCAAGAAACTTGGAGAAAACCCACGTGCAGTAATCGCGGTTCATGAAGACAATAGAACAAAACAAGATCGTGGCGACCGACCGACAAGGTTCAAAATGAATTAATTGTACAGATTCCAAAAGGCTGAAATTGCTTACGAACTAAATGCCATTCGCAGATGAATCAAAAAAAAAATGTATACGGTGCCATGCCTTAGGCGTATGGACGATAACCGGCTAGATGGTCTGGAAATAAGGAAAGCCGTATTGGGCGGTAATTATGGATGCCCTGCCTAGGGATGAAGTCGGAACACTATAACCGACTAAGTAATTAGTGTGTACCTACTATGTACATACTTACCTGTAATCTGATTTTGGTGCAGAGGTGAATGTTGCAATTGATTGATGAACTACTATAATAATAAAAGTGTATTTTATGATGTGTGCGTTAAGATGGTGACATGTGCAGGTGTGCTGAATGAACCGGTAAAGTGATTTGAAAGGAAGGTTTTAGCGGAGAAAGTCGGCTTTGGAAACGAGTAGGGAGTGTATTTTGACTACCTATTGTGCAGTTGTCTCTAAATATTTAGTGTGGGGGTGTGCGCGTGTCTAAATATTTAGTGTGGGGGTTGCATTGTCGAGGCGATTTTAGTGCAGAAGTAAGTGTTGCTATTGATTGATGAACTACGATAATAACAGTGCATTTTATTATGGGTGCAGTGTTTAAGTGTGCAGTAGGATGGTAGCATGTACAGGTGCTGGATGAACCGGTGACGTGATTTGAGTGGGAAGTTTTGACGTCGAAGCGAGTGTTGAAAACTAGTAGGTAATGAGTGTTTAATGGCTCGGGTTTGCATCGTCAACGTTCAATCCACATATATGTACCTATATGACAACCCCGCTAGCAGCAGTGATAAAGGTAAAAGAAAGAACCAAATTTTATTACCTTGCCTAGTGAAGTAAGAAGTAAGGCAACTCTGTCTAAATAAAACAAGTCTTGGAAGGCACTTTCACGAAAGCACTTCGCAACGACGCGCACATGGCCGAGCCGCGACTATACTTACTGAGGAAAGACAAGTCTACAGCCGCAGTCACATACACTTGAAACTCGACCAATGTACAGCCGCATGATACACGTTACCAACCCAGCGAATCAAGACGTGGACATTGATCATTGATTGACTACTGAGACAAGAAAGAAGAGGAGAACGAAGAGACAGAGAGGACACACAATCGCCGGGTCTTGATTAACAATTGCGATAAGCGCGAAGAGGTTCAATGTCAGAACCTGAGGGTCAAAGGGGAGGGACAAAGCAGTCAAAAACTAATTATATATATTATTCACCAAGTATAGTATCTATCTACCCCATGCTGGCTTAACGATGCCTGTATTCGGGTCGGCTCCAACTCCCGTCTCTCCAACCATCCTGACTGCACACCTACACTCCCGTCCTATCTACTTGGCTCTCCGGTTTCTCGGGCAGGATGCTGTTGCCTGCGGCCGGGCGGCGGAAGTTGGTTCAAAATGGACAAGCAAGCCCGCTTACCCCGCTCATTATAGTATTTGCGGTTAAGTCGGTGATCGGTTAAGGTTCTCATACCCCACTAACTTTCTGCCGCATATGCTACACTAGACGAGGTAAGCGAGCCTTCTTCGTTATTTTGCTCTAACACCTCCTCCCTCCTGTAGTCAGCACCTCTGAGTCCTTGCAGCAGAACTGCTGGCTGGATGAGTCACCAGAACAGAACAGAACAGAACAGACGAAGTGGGAAATAATATCCCCTTGTACTAATAAGGGTTAACAAAATTTATTGAATTCTGTAAAATTTAACGGGAAATAAAAGGCTTATTTATTTATTTATTATTATACCCGTGGAACGTATGTTGTGCGAGGAATCGGAAAATACTAACTTGCATAAATACACACAAAGGGTTATTTATGTACAGTCGACTCATTTTTGGCCTAAGCAGTTCGCCAAGTATTTTTCATCGTGCCATGGAAGGCCTGCTGGCAGGCATGGAAGGCGTGCTGTCTCAACTGGACGACGTGGCCTGTGGTGGTGCATTGGCTAGCCAAGCTATACAGATATACCCTTAGAAGCGGCAAATAAGTGAATACTACACATTGTACTTTTTGAAAGAAAATTATCAACGAATTTCTGTTTGGACGTAGTCGATCAGGGATAACCTTACCACTAAGTAATTTCTGAATTAAATAAATGTTCATGAATGCAACTTTAACTGTAATATTAACGCATTGATTACTAATGTACATCGTAAAAAAAAATTTGCGATTCCTGAAACGTCCAATTTGGTCTCCTGTCGGTAACTTTTTCTAAAAACCTTCATGATTCACTGCGTTTTTGAAAATGTATCACTAAAAAAATAAAAACTATTATTACTTAAATAAAAAAAACTACATGCCAGTCGCTGGGTTTGAATTTGGGATCACCGAGTTCGTAGTCTATAGGTCAAACCACCGGACTACGTATCAGTTGTTAGAATATGATGAATATTAGAATACCTTGACGTGTTATTAATTACCAAGGTGACGAAACCTGTTATTCTCTGCCGTCGCATCATTATAATCTGTAATCGCCTCATCACCTATTTTTCATCCCATATTTTTCACGTTTGATCCCTACATTTCACAAAATGTTGAATGGGGTTATTTTTACTTTCTAGTCAAGTATATGCTTGCCAACTTTCAAGTCTTTAGCTAATGGATTCAAGGAGTTCCCATACAACGATTAACCCCATTTTTTACCTCCTTTGAACCCTAATCTTTATGATTTTTATAGCCTATAGCTTGGCCGAAGATCCACTTAACCTTTTCGTAAAAGTTTTATATTAATCCATTCGCTCGTTTTCACGTGATGCCGTTACATATAAAATAAAATAAAATAAAATAAAATAACTTTATTGGTAAGGAACAAGACTTACTACTACTTACACTGTAAACACTTTTATAAGTTAAGCATACGCAAGTATTGACTGCTGATAGTGTAGGTAATCAACTACGTATGTAAATACATTTTTTTTTTGTAATACTTTGAGTAAGCTTCCTCTGTTCCCCGTACTAGTAATTATACTGTATCACGGTGGAACAGGATTCGCCATCATCGCTGTTTAAATGTTGTTTAACTTAAATAACTACATACTAAACATGAGATTTATTTGACAAATTTAAGGACACTAACAATAAGTAAGGAATGCGGGTGAGTTGACAAAATCATATCGGCAATGCCGCGCTAGTCGAACGAGGTTGTAAACACATAGTATATGCAAAGTGACCAGAAGAGTCAGTGGATGGATTTATTGGTATTTATGCAACGTATATACAATAAGTTATACAATAAGATGCCGGAAAATATTAGGTTGTTAGATGACTTTAAATTCCAGACAAAACTGAAGGACTGGTTAATTAGCAAATGTTTTATGATTTGAATGACTATTTCTTGTGATGTGAATTCTATCTTTTTAAGTGTAAGTATTATTACTATTGTACTCCCGAAATGGGCATACTGTTGAGACTTATTACTTTATGACATGTTATGTGTACGCAGTTTTGACTATAAATTATATCTTATCTTATTTTATATTATATTTAGTATATCTATGACTAAGTATGACTAATTCTAAGTACCTAGACGTTATGCATGTTCGTGTGTGAATATTCATGTGTGCTTCTGGGTGTGTGTGTGTGTGTGTGTGTGTGTATGTGTGTGTGTGTGTATGTGTGAGTGTATGTGTGTGTGTGTCTGTGTTCGCCATTTACTTATTTTATTAACAGCTCAGTGCTTTCGTAGTTCAGCTGTTTTAAGTGTGCTTCTATCATTGACTTACAAGCGTATGATGCAAGTGAACGTAAACTTATGTTTTTACTAATTTTATTATAGATAGCTGGTCCAAGAACCTTTATAAAGCGCTTTGCAAACGTGGTATTATGTTTCGGAATGGAATATACTAAGTCGTTTCTTCTTCGTGATGCAGAGTAATCAGGTGGGTTTTTGTGTTGTGCTAGTAGAAGATACTTAATAAATAATTGTCTTACCGTTAAGACCGAAGTCTGCTGGTATAAGGACTGTGTGGAGTAGCGATAAGTTTTAAAAGTCATTACTTTAAGTACGACCCTCTGGGCTCTCTCTAGTTTCAGCATCGCCGTTTTTGTTGTATCACCCCATATAGTTATACAGTAACTAATAATAGATTAACATAATGCGTGGTAAATTGAGGTGAGTAGCTTATTGTCACAAACATGCCGTAAGGTTTTGAAAATGTAGATAAGTTTTCTCACTCTTCCTGTGAGGCCATCTATGTGTTTTTGCCAGTTAAGGTTCTTATCGACTTGAACTCCCAGATATCTTACACTTGTGGTTTCAGAGATAACTTCGCAGTGGCACCTTGAGAGATCTGAACATTTGTGCGCTTTAATAGCGAGATTTCCTTCAGTTGGACGATTCATATTTCTAACACTAAATGGAATTAGCTTAGTTTTAGTTAGGTTGAGAGTAAGTAGATTGTTGTTTAGCCATTCTGTAACAATGTTAAAGCCGATTTGAGCAGTTATATATAAGCATTATTAACGTCCGTCCAGGAATTTCCATGGAACAGCAGTACAGTGTCATCGGCAAACGTTATTATTTGAGCATCACTAATGTTTATCCTACAGAGTTCGTCTATGTATACAAGAAAAAGCGTCGGCCCAAGGACGCTACCTTGAGGAACTCCGTAGTTGATAGGCTCTTCAAGACTGTATAGGTCTCCTACTCTTACTGCCTGTTTACGATTTGTAAGGTAGTCGTGGAACAGTTGCAGTGGTAATCCCCTAACACCCATGTTCTCCATTTTCTTTATTAGTATCGGGACAGAGACTGTATCAAACGCTTTTTTTAAATCCAAGAAGATACCAAGTGTTTTTTTGTTTTTATCTAGTTTGTCAACAAGGAATGAGGTTAGTTGTTGCACAGCATCGACAGTCGATTTACGTTCTCTGAACCCGTGTTGATTAGCGCTAAGGAGATCATTGCTCTCGAGGTAGTTTATTAATCGTTTATTTATTAATTTTTCTAATACTTTAGCTACAGTAGGCAGTAACGAGATAGGCCGGTAATTTGCAATACAATCTCTGTCCCCCGACTTATAGATAGGCAAGACCACTGATTTTTTTAGTGGGTCTGGAAATTTTCCAGTGTTAAAACAAAGATTACATATAATGCTGATTGGGAGGGCTAAGGTATTAACAGCGAACTTTAGAAAGAAGGAGGAGATACCGTCCCAGCCAGATGAGTAAGTATTCTTTAATGTTTGGATTGTAACCCTTACTTCATGTTCGTCAGTTAGAAGTATTATCATGGAAGTCAGTGGAGCAGGGTCTGCACACTTATTTTTAACTCGGTCTTCTTCAGTAAGATGAGTTTCCTTGATAATATCGTCTGCCAATTTCCTGCCAATATTAGTAAAGTAGGTGTTTGCATAGTTTAAGGATTCTTGAGGGTCAGATTTTAGTGTTAGGAGATGCTTATCGTTAGATGAGGTAGTATTGAAGTTACAGATTTGCTTAATTATAGCCCATTGCTTTTTTAGATTGCCGTGTTGTTCCTTAATTAAAGATCTCTGATAAGTACGCTTCAGTTTATTTAACATATGATTACACGTGTTTCGATATCTCTTGTAGGTTATTCGTACAATAATATTGTCAGGATCTCTTTTTAGATTTTGATGGAGTCTGTCACGGTTTCTCAGACAGCGAATTACACCAGGTGTAATCCAGGGTTTTATAGCACGCTTCCTGTGAGATAGTCTAATCAATGTAGTAAACTTTTTTAAGGTTCTATTAACAAGATATAAAAACAAATTTGTAACTTCATTCACGTCTGTCCCCACAAGCAAAGATACCCAATTAATTTGATCTAATTCTGCTAGAGCTGATACATAATCAACTTTCTTAAAAATTTTCGTGGTAATCTTTTTTTGTATCGGTTTTTTCGACAGAGATATCATTATAGAAGAGTGATCCGTGATTGATGAGTCGCACACTAGTGTTATATTTGGCAGTTTAGTTCTCAACATACAATGGTCTAGGCAATTGCGTTCTCTAGTAGGGAGTTTATGAGATGGTAATAAGCCATGCGATGCCAGCATGTCAAGATAGTCAAAGGACCTATTATCTTGACTATTGTCAGTAATATTTATATTTATATCACCAATTAGGATAATATTTCTAAAACACTTTAAAGTGAGCAGTAAGGAATCAAGTGATGATATAAAGTTATCTGTTTGTCTATACGAGGGAGGTCTATAAATAGAAACAATGGCAAAGTCCTGTCCCACAGTTGTAACAAGACAATTAGCATCATTTATGGCCGATGGTTCTGTAGTGCTGGAAGACAAGTCCGTTTTTACATAAATAACAACGCCGTCATTTTGATTAAGGTTACGCTTAGTAGAAACAGCTTGATATCCAGATAACCTGGGAAGATACTGGTCTTTAGTAAGCCAGCATTCAGTTAATATAATTGCATCAAATTCAATATCGTATCTTGCCAACAGGACTTGCAGATGATCAAAGTTGTGGTTAAGACTTCTTATATTCTGCGTTAATACCTTAAATTGAAAGTCAGAGCTCATGAAAGCACCTTTGCAGCACTCGGGATATTCCACTGCCATAGAATTACCAATATTGATGTTCTCATCAATATCAGATGACAATAAGTTTATGTCATTCATTGTAAAGTAGATATAGGGTAACAGTTGGGTAATGTTTTAGTAATTCACTGGCAGCGTGAATTCGCGTAATGCTGCAGTGGTAGATAAGTAAATAGCTTGTGTATATGTATGTTTGGTGAGGTTGTGCTGTGTGTGGAGTGTCTAATAACATAGTTAGTACATGTGAGAAAAACTTACAAAGTAACATTTTCAATAGTCATTGAGATGAAGTAGTTGCCTTTAGGGATTCTACTTGCTGTTCCGATTTGATAAGTATGGCTTGCGAGTCATCCGATTGCTTGACTAACACCTTCCCTTGAGAAGTCCAGCAGTGCTTGAAATTATGGTTCTTGCGCAGGTCACGTGCTAGGTAGTGTAGTTTTCTGGCTCGCGGTGTTAGAGATTTGGAGAGGTAAACCGGTTTCTTCTCTCCTGCTATGTTCAAAATTTGCGTGTTGAACTTGTCTTCTGGGTGTATGAGGTTGTACTCTTTAACCGCTTGTAGTAAAGCTTTACTTTGCTGTACGGTGTGGAACTCGGCAATAATCAATTTTTGATGAGCATTTTTTAGACGTCTGGCATGTTTTAAATTATTCGGGGAAAAGGGTAAGCTTAGTGTGCTGTGGATTGTGGCTAGTACATCACTTAAATTTTCGTTTACTGTTTCAGGAATATTCCTTATCTCGATTGTTGTAGTTTTTCGGGCCCTTTGTAGCTCCTCCACTTGATCCTCAAGGTTGCTGATTTTTAACAATGCATCATCGTGCTCAATTGAGATTTTGTCCACTTTTTCCTTTAAATTGTTGTATAAAGATGTTGTTTGCTCAAGAATTTTTTCGATTTTAGTATTGGTCTTGATAATTTCTTTATTTTGCGTCCTCAAATCATCAATCGCTTGACATAGCTGAGTATTTTGGGTTTCTCTGTCGGTTTTGAAGGTAGCCAACATGTCTTTGATTTCCGATTGAAGAGACTTCATATCATCCAAATCCGAGTGGCATTTCCGTTTTCTTATGCTCGCCTTATCCATGTTCATAGATAAGTCAGGATTCGACGATGATTTATCTCCAGTTGCTAGAAGCTGATTCATTTTACTCTGATTATTTTGCATATACTGCACACAATTCACACATACAGCCGACGAACACTGCACTGGTTACGTGTAACTAGACGATATGCTTTTAGACTTTATGGCTTGTGAAATAAGGTTTAAACTACTATGTAAACTAGTTAATTTTGTTAGTAGGTGCACTGACAAAGAGTTGTGTAGTCTTATCGCAACGAGCGACGGATGACGAATATAAACAGACAGACAAACAGACAAAAATTCTAAAAACTGTTGAAGTGTGTTCTGTTATCGATTCTAAGACCCCTCAACTGATTTTTTTGCCAATATCTTCAATGTACAGACTTTCGACCCTCTACAGCTTTATTATATGTATAGATAGATAGATATAAATAATAATAATAATAATAAGCCCGCAGGGCAGCTTGTGGCGAGCTGTTGGGGAGTAACGACCCCACGGACCCGAGTGCTCCCGAGAGTCGGTCAGGGCCTCCGTCTACGGCGTGTCTTCGTCGGTCGGAGTGGAACCCTAAGGGGGACCGCAGGACTCTCAGCTCTGGCTTGCCTTCATTGGCCGTCCAGAGAGGAGTCGTCAGAGCTATATGCTCCAGGGGTGGAAGTGTTAAAGGGCATAACGCCGCGAGTAACTTCAGAGAAAGCGCAGCACCACCTCTCGACACCCCTGAGCCGCTCACCCGGTGTTGCTCCTGGCCGTCTTTTCTACGGCACTTTCAGGGGCCCATCTTATAAGTGAGTGGCTAGTCACCGCCTGCCTCGATAACCTTGTAAATTACAATGTTATGGCAGGTGTCCGGACCTCTATGCAATAGCCCAATTTTATTGCCCATCCAAATCTCATCACCATAGACCCAGTTCTCTATCCATTTTACCCACAATAGCCCCAACGCCTGTTGGGACCGGTTCACGGGTATCTACCGATGTACCCGTGAATGGGTTCTAGCAGGTGTACTACATCACATTAAACTTCGTCTCCATAGGGCCTCTACGTGTTGGATCTATATCCCCACGCACGCCTTCCAAATGACCGGGCTTTGTCCCGTGAATTTAAATCGGAGATACATAATAATAATAAATATTTGCGGACATAGATAGATAGATAGATATAGAAGATAGATAGATAGATAGATAGATAATACTTTATGTTTTGTATGTAAGTTTTATATTTAACTTTTTATATAATTCTAGGTTTTACAATAATTATATAAAACTACTAGATAGATTAGTAAGACTAAATATGAATAACGAAAATAATATTAAAAACCGGCCAAGTGCGAGTTGGACTCGCGCACGAAGGGTTCCGTACCATCTATAAAAACGGCAAAAAATCACGTTTGTTGTATGGGAGAACCTTAAAAATATTTTATTTTGTTTTTAGTATTTGTTGTAATAGCGGAAACAGAAATACATAATCTGTGAAAATTTCAACTCTCTAGCTATCACGGTTCTTGAGATACAGCCTGGTGACAGACAGACGGACGGACGGACGGACGGACAGCGAAGTCTTTGTAATAGGGTCCCGTTTTACTCTTTGTGTACAGAACCCTAATAAACGGACAATGTTACACAAATCGACCTAGTCCCAAACTAAGCAAAGCTTGTACTATGGGTACCTAACGACGATAAAGATACTTATACAGTAGGGTGTGTCACTTTAGTATGGAGAAAAAAAAACTTTTTTTTCCGACTTCTAATAGTTATCAAAAGTTGCCTAGAAGCTCGTGATGACATAATATATACAAAAATAAACGACTTTTATATACTTTTAGCTTGCTCAAACAAGTTGAAGTTCAAGAAAAAATGAAATATTACCTAGTAAATATGTGTATGACTCCCAAAACCATAAATTACGTTAATTGTTAGTGAAACATGTTTCAGTACTCAAAATTGTGTAGCTAGTAATAAATAAAATACCAAATAGAGATTCATCTCCTTTATTTATTGTTATATAATATTACAAAAAGACGAAATACTTTATATTTTTTTAAGTGACGACTCTAATGTAAATCCCGTTTTGAATTAAATTTGGGCATGCGTTTTCTTGAATTTATTTTAGATAAAATATAGCCCTCTCTAGCTTTATTTCCAGCCACAGATCCCCAGCACCTTCAGTCGTTAGTGTGACGCACCTTTCCACGGATTGCGTATGGCATGGAAACTTTGGAAATTCAATGGTTTCTGAATTTCCCATGTTAACTATGGCTTCGAGTTCGCTGGTTTTCACCAGATGCAACAACGGCGGCTGTGTTTCCACTATTTTTTTATCCTGCCAATCAATATGTCATAATACTCTTTCGCACCAAAGTTGATCTTGGGGATGTCAAAAGATCTTACACCCTTTGTGTCCTTCGCAGCACGAGCTTTAAGAATTCTCCTACTAGCAAGTTCTCGAATGTGCTTTTTCTCATCTGTTAACATCGACAAAAGTAGATTTTCTGGGTGTGCGAAATACGCATTACGCTGTATTACTGGATTAATACGCATTACGCTGTATTACTGGATTAATTACAGCTTTAATGTCGTCCGGGAGATCTCTAGTGCTTTCAATGAGAAACCACAAATTTCTTGCACCATCTTTACATGAGCTGTTCATTTTTATCTGAAACCAGGTAGGGGCATAAGATTTACAGATATACTTTGCCAAAAATACTAAGGCAGCAGTTAGACGTTGAGTTGACACATAGAGACGCAGTATTCTGTTAGCAGTTGTGAGCCACCTTGCGTGTGACATTTTCCCCGGATTGCGTTTTGCTAAATTCGTACTAACGACTCCAGCTGACACGGCAACGCATAATTATGTCGTACAAATATTGTTGATCTGTACTTAACTTTACATTTTTAAGATTCGGAAGGTTTACAAGAATCGGGTTAAATTCTGTTACAGGTTTACTTTCACAATTTGGCAACTTTGCACCAATTGGCCCAGAAAAAGATTTCGGTCCTGTAGTTTTTCCGTCGAAAGTCCAATCAAGTGCCGCAAATTTATAGTTTTCTTTTCATGATGCAAGCACTCGTAATGTTTTAATACATCTTGCACTGTCGGGGGTACATAGCTTTTAATTTTCGCAGGATGCGAGTCTAAAATTTGCATTTGTAAGCGCAATTGGCTGCTTTATTCGATTAAAGAACAAATATCATCGACTTGAGAGTGCATACGAAGTCGCGGAAGGTGAAATTCAAATGAAACAAACATAGTGATTGAATTACTTACTGATTATATTGATCCTTCACTGTGTTAACTTACCATTAAGACACAGTATTAATGAATAGTATTAGACTAATACACAATACATTACAAATAGTATTTGACTTCTCCCTGGCTAAATCAAGACTGACTCCGAAAAATCCCTCATGGGACCAGGTCGCCACTACATTGACGTTACTTTTCCCTCCATTACTATGGACCAATCAGAGAGCCGCAGTAACACCTGGCGGTCTCTGATTGGTCGAGCGCTTCCAACTGTCAGTCCTGCTTTAATCCAAGTTTTAGGTCATAATACATACTCATTTATACAAATTAATGATTACCACTGCGTATTAACTATATAATTTCTAACAGTCGGCCATCCAAAATAGATGTAACGACCTCGCACATCAAATCGTAATATTAACTAACAAATAAGAATAAATAATACGTACGAGTTTATACCCGTGTAATGGAATACATTTGCTACACATTGTCAAAATATGTTGGATTTTGTATTAATATATCATACACATGGACCAGCTGTAGCATTATACATCTGCGATTATCATTATTTCATGTTTACAACTTATTTCATTAATAACATAACGATATGAATCACAATAAACAATCTAGAGTGTACTCTATGGATTTGATTTACTGATTTGCAAGTAAGTAGACATTATATCACGGCCTGTAAGAGTAAACTACTTAGTAATATAATATAAACATTAAATTTTATTATTTTTGGCAGGCTTTATTTCATGGCCTGAATTTTATTCGCAATCGGGCATTATTTCATGGCCAGTGCGAGTGATGTATTATGTATTCGCATACGGGCATTATTTCATGGCCAGTGCGAGTGATGTGTCATGTATTCGCATACGGGCATTATTTCATGGCCAGTGCGAGTGGTGTATTATGTATTCGCATACGGGCATTATTTCATGGCCAGTGCGAGTGATGTATTATGTATTCGCATACGGGCATTATTTCATGGCCAGTGCGAGTGATGTATTATGTATACGCATACGGGCATTATTTCATGGCCAGTGCGAGTGATGTATTATGTATTGGCATACGGGCATTATTTCATGGCCAGTGCGAGTGATGTATTATGTATTCGCATACGGGCATTATTTCATGGCCAGTGCGAGTGATGTATTATGTATGGTCCTGGACACTGGAATAAATGGGTTAGTGATTACTTTCAAAAATAGGCATTATTTCATGGCCTGAACACTGAAATAAATGGATTAAAGATGATTTTTATAAACAGGCATTATTCCATGGTCTGGACACTGAAATAAATGGGTTAATGATAACTTTCAAAAACAGGCATTATTTCATGGCCTGAACACTGAAATAAATGGATTAAAGATGAATTTTATAAACATGCATTATTTCATGGCCTTAACACTGAAATAAATGGGTTAAAGATGATTGTAATCAACAGGCAATTATTACATGGCCAGAAAACTGAAAATATGGGTATAAGATGATTTTCATTTATTAACTGCTACTGGCGCGGTCTGGCCGCGGCGGTCCATAGTAAACTTGTCATTAGCTGTCAAAATGTTCGAAATACAATTGCACTAGTGCATTATTTTTTTAACATTAACATCAATTTTGAACTTAAGGTTTAAAATATTTATAAAACAAAGAAAAGAAGAGAGACGAGAACACGATATGACACAGATAACAAATATAATGGACAATGTACACCATCATCGTCTGAAGCCCAATACAAGACTCGAACTTGTGACCTCTGCATTGCCGGTACATATATAAAATTTTGTATATCACACTAATTAATTAGTAGCCTTTCATTATGGAGGTCTGAAATAATTCACCCTAGGCTTGATTTTATCAAAGTAACTGCTACTACAGAGGAATAGCGTCTATAACCATTTTTCATCATCTGAGTGTCAACAATCTGCTACCTATGAACATCGTATATTTTAATTAGTCCATATGGACCCTAGAACTTAAGTAAATATATAGCTTTTTATTATTTTCAGTCGCTGGGATTTGTTTTTTGACACGTACTAAATATCCTACCTCGAACTTTTAGGACTGCAACGTTTTGCAGCATAGGACAATATCTGAGCTTCGTGTGAAGCTTTACGAGCTTCGTGTGAAGCTTTAACGGGCGCATTTATGTCTTCTCTCATTTCATCTACACATTTACGATCAGCGCTAGTAACATCGGTACATACTTAACTCTGGAAGAATGCGACTTTCACTAGGTGCCATTAACCAATTATTTATTTGGTGCCAAATAGCGCCTCAGAGGGGGTGCGATTAAGCCCTTGAATTTAAAGTAGTAAGTATGTACAATCTTCATTGCACATCAAGCATTTGGTCTCAACCGTGCCAATGCTATTGGCTGTCAAACCGTCCACCAAATTTATATTATATCGTTCTACTTGCCCGTGACCCTGGGTGTGGATACAGCGTTCAATACAGTAATATTTAGTATTCCTATCGCACAAAACTTCCCAAAGATCTCACTAGTGAAAGATATATATGATTCACCGAGGGACGCCAAAAAATACCCAAAATATTTTCGGAATACATTAATCTTACTAACAACTATGGACAATGTTCCGAAATAAATTATTTGAATTGAATTGAAAAATTGAATTAATCGATGTTCCTAACAGGCTTCAAGTAAGCGTTTTTAGTGTAAGAGTCTATAAGAACCAGTATATAAGCATTGCACCCTTTCAAAAGCGCATTTTAGACAAAAGGTAACGTGAATTCAATATAGTGAAATAATTAGGTATAATTGTAATTTAATTTAAATAATATATGAATAATATTTAATGTAAAAATTGAATTCCAAGTTTTATTATGTATTTAGAATATTTAGATAGGTACAATGCTCTTTATTTATTTAAAAATTTTAAAAGTCCTTCTTTATCCCGAGATGAAAGGTTTTCTTCATATCCTGAATCAGCCTCAGATATGTCAGGAATACCAATTTGTTCGGAATCTACTTTCCTCCCGAGCTACACGATCGCGATAAATCAAAGACTCATTCTTCAATAAGCAGATATTACGAGGAGAGCAAACAGCTACAATATGTCCTACTCCTCCGGCAGGCATCCACAATACCCCAGCTACAACAGAATAACTCACCCCGTTATGAACTATACGAGTAAGTCCTCCTTCCACAAAAATCTCCCCTTTGAATACTTATGGGTTCTGGACGCACCCCTATAAAGGTAGGATCGAAAATTTCTAAATCACGATCGCAATGTTATTTTGAACTTGTTACTAATGGTCACTAATTGATCAAATTAGAGTGTATCCAAGTGATGACTGATCTTTTGTATAACGGTGTGAGGTTGTTCTGTATAGGTTTATCCTATCAACAATTTAAATGGCATAACATCTTTGGGTAAAATTAACAAGTCCTATTTAGCTTCAACGTCATCTATGTATAATGATTTGTACCCATAGAGGTAGAATAGAATAGAGAGACTCGCCCACACATACCTACACGCATGAGTGACAAGTATGCATGCATAGACAATACCGCAATTGGGAACGAGATACAATGTCACATTTTCCGTCCCTCCCCGCGCATACGGAATCTTTGCTGTTTGCCACCACATCTGTCAAAATATTGTACATTATCCTTCTAGCGTTATTCCCGGTTATGCCCCTAAAGGAGCCCGGGGTTCGCTTTGACACCTAATCCCAAGATTTGGCATAGGCACTAGTTTTACGAAAGTGACTTTTATTTCTTTATAGTTAGTGTGTGACTGAATAAATGATTTATGATTATGATTATGATTGACTGCCATCTGACCTTCCAACCCAGAGGAAAACAATACATTATTGGGATAGCCGTCACCGATATAACACCACCAAATCACAAATGACATTAGACGTCAATAATGAGTCTTCTGATACTTCCCAATCTATTGAAGTAAATTCACCACTATCTATTTCGGGCATACGCTAGGACGGCATCTATTATATTTTTATCGAATTTTGGAGGGTAGTAAAATACTATACACCCATATCTCCGTTGACAACTTGCTTATTTCGGGCATACGCTAGGACGGCATCTATTATATTTTTATCGAATGTTGGAGGGTAGTAAAATACTATACACCCATATCTCCGTTGACAACTTGCTGGGTCGACCATGACCGGTGAAACCCGTGTAGAAAGGTCAGAAATAAAGGTAAATAAATATCGCGTTAAAACCGTGAAAAACAATAATTTAAATATGTGTACAAAGCGCGAGTGTTTAAAGTGTTATATCTATAGGTATACGTTGTACTACAAAGTTACCGAATCCTCAAGAGTAAGGGAAGATTACTAGTTATATTGATTCCATTAGTTATAATTATTAAATAGCTTCATAACCTCCGACACCAACCTGAGGTATCCCGCCATACCAGGAAAATAGGCAATTAAATTTAAATCAAATCAAAATACGGACTAGAGTAGACTTTGTTCTTTTTCTAAAATCGAATGATGCAAAACAAATGCAACTCTGTTCTAATTTAAATTGAATATAAATTCCATTGACGGGAGGATGCCGTGAATTCGCGGCACCGGGAGACAACAGGACGTAAAGGACCGTATTCACAAACGCTGTTTTAAAATATTTGTCATTAGAATTGCGGACAGAGCTTAACCGGAGGAGACTGACGAGGAAGACCAGAGTAGGTCAATCACGCAACGCATTGTACGCGCGTCTGACAGTAAAATCACAATCTAACTGTCATTTTTCCATATAAAATTGACATTTAGACCTTACAGACGCGCGTAAGAAAAGTTACGTGATCGACCCACTGGATCATTAAATGCCGCAATACATATTGTAGTCTTGACATTGAGGAAGTTTGGCATAACACTGCCCAGTATCGTGACTTATTCTTGAGCATCGACCACATTTCTTTAATGGTTGCGTACATTCTAAATTTCAATAATATCTGAACTGTGATGTGACGTGGCCATCTTTCCTACATTTACAGCAACGAATAATCTTTGAATGTGTACGTGCCTGACTGTCTACATGCTCTTGGTAGTAAGTTCTTAACAAACTTACGCTCTGTATTTGTCTTTATATTTCTAACATTACTCGCATACGTTAGCGATTTATTAGAATTGTCACATATTGGGCTGCTTCCGCAACAAGCCTAGCAGAACGATCATCAAGTCCATGCAAAATGCATTCTACTGCACGTTTGCCAACAATACACACATCTATTTATCAAAACTAACTTTTCATAATAACACTCTTTAAGCGGATTAGAAAACCTAGCTCTTTTAGCAAGATGAAAATGGAAAGACAACAGATGGTCGACCCTCGTACCTTTTATATTTCATACATACCTAACTTCCCTATATTATGGTCAATTTAATAGTCTCTAAACCGATACAAGATCTACTTATATGTTAGTATTATGAGAAGGCTCACCGAGATGTCCCTGGTGCGTCGTTCACTATGACCGCGCTGCCCACTGGCGGCCCGGCTGCATGCCCGCCGGCTGCCCGACGTGGCTGCACTGTCCGCTGGCTTCCCGCGTGGCTGCGCTGTCCGCTGGCCGCCCGCGTGGCTGCGCTGCCCGTCTGCGCACCCGCTGGCTGCCCGCGTGGCTGCGCTGTCCGCTGGCCGCCCGCATGGCTGCGATGTCCGCTGGCTGCCCGCGTGGCTGCGCTGTCCGCTGGCCGCCCGCTTGGCTGCGATGTCCACTGGCCGCCCGCGTGGCTGCGATGTCCGCTGGCCGCCCGCTTGGCTGCGATGTCCACTGGCCGCCCGCTTGGCTGCGATGTCCACTGGCCGCCCGCTTGGCTGCGATGTCCACTGGCCGCCCGCGTGGCTGCGCTGTCCGCTGGCCGCCCGCTTGGCTGCGATGTCCACTGGCCGCCCGCGTGGCTGCGCTGTCCGCTGGCCGCCCGCATGGCTGCGATGTCCGCTGGCTGCCCGCGTGGCTGCGCTGTCCGCTGGCTGCCCGCGTGGCTGCGATGTCCGCTGGCTGCCCGCGTGGCTGCGCTGTCCGCTGGCTGCTCGCGTGGCCGCGCTGTCCGCTGGCTGCCCGCGTGGCCGCGCTGTCCGCTGGCTACCTGCGTGGCTGCGCGGCCCGTTGACCGCCCGCGTGGCTACGCTGCCCGTCTGCGCGCCCGCTGGCTGCCCGCGTGGCTGCGCTGCCCGCTGACTGCCCGCGCTGTCCGCTGGCCACCCGCGTGGCTGCGCTGCCCGCTGACCGCCCGCGTGGCTGCACTGCCCGTCTGCGCGCCCGCTGGCTGCCCGCGTGGCTACGCTGCCCGCGCTGTCCGCTGGCCGCCCGCGTGGCTGCGCTGCCCGCTGACCGCCCGCGTGGCTGCACTGCCCGTCTGCGCGCCCGCTGGCTGCCCGCGTGGCTACGCTGCCCGCTAGCCGCGCGACCGCTGACTGCGCCTCCTGCTCCAGAGCAGCGGCTGACGCGCCCCCGCGAGGGCCGACTGGAGCGACCGCGCAAGCGCCGCGCCGTCTGACTGCTCGCCTGGCGCGGCGTCGGGGCGTGCTGCGCAACCGTCGATGTGTGTATATAAAGTTCCCTTCCACGAGCTGCTTCTTCTGTTATATCCTGAAACGTATAATTTGTTCGCGAAGTCACTGATGAAGGGTACAGTAAAACTATTAAGCGACACAAGATGCAAGTATAGCTCCAGAAATATTTTGTATTTTTAGTAAAAAAAAAGGAACAAATAAAAATGTATTCCGACCAGAGTTTTATTTAAACACCAATACGCATTCAACAACAGCTACATTATCATATAAATTTAATAAATATTATTGTTTAATAAATAAGACCTACTACTACTGGTACCTGTATAAACCCGGATAAAGGGCGTCAATCCTGAAGCCAACCTTGTCAACGCACTCAGTAGCTGTACATTATTTTATTAGCAACAATAAATACACGCTCAAGTGGATTAAAAGTCGAAGTGGAATAATGCGTCGCAATCATACATCACCCTGCTTTGAACCATGTGACCTAACATTTTAGCAATTCTAGCTGTTGAATGACTCTTACCGCGGTATTTAAAGCTTTAACCTTTGATATTATTTTACAAAGAAACGAACTAGCAGCATACGCTCTGATTATAGGAACAAAAACAAGTTTACGTGGGCTTAGTGGTAAGTTTAAACAAAAGGAGGAAAAAAAAATAGTAGTGAGCTTAGTACTTTTAAGGTCCTTTTCTTATCCAACTTCTGAGATGTAAGCGCAATTGGCTGCTTTATTCGATTAAAGAACAAATATCATCGACTTGAGAGTGCATACGAAGTCGCGGAAGGTGAAATTCAAATGAAACAAACATAGTGATTGAATTACTTACTGATTATATTGATCCTTCACTGTGTTAACTTACCATTAAGACACAGTATTAATGAATAGTATTAGACTAATACACAATACATTACAAATAGTATTTGACTTCTCCCTGGCTAAATCAAGACTGACTCCGAAAAATCCCTCATGGGACCAGGTCGCCACTACATTGACGTTACTTTTCCCTCCATTACTATCGACCAATCAGAGAGCCGCAGTAACACCTGGCGGTCTCTGATTGGTCGAGCGCTTCCAACTGTCAGTCCTGCTTTAATCCAAGTTTTAGGTCATAATACATACTCATTTATACAAATTAATGATTACCACTGCGTATTAACTATATAATTTCTAACACATTTTAGTCTGGAATCTAGTTTCCACACTACTCATAGTATCTACTCATCGTTGTCATATTGAAAAATCACAGAAAACAAACTTATTTTGTCCCTTAGTTACAGTATTTATTCAAATATTATATCACAAAACTAAACCCAATCAATAAAAACACGAAGAAAAATAAGGGTATCGTGTGATCGAAACTTGTGAGAAATGACATTTACCGATGTAAAAGAGGGTAGGTCTAACTTTAAATGACATTTACCGATGTAAAAGAGGGTAGGTCTAACTTTAAATCACGGGTCTTAGTATATGCTTTTTATGATTATTGACTGTATTTAAGGTTTTTTCATTGTTTTTATCACGTTTTTGCTAGTTTTAATTAGATAGAAGACACAATATATGCAAATAAAAATTTAGTTAATTTGTGTTTTTTTTTTCAACTTCAACCTAAAAGTGTCCTATCTAAAATGCTTTTTTATATAATATATATAAATAGAAATCGTAATAGAATGTTAGAAGGCAACTTTTGAAAGGTACTACACATGGAAATTCAACTTTTTTTGAAAATGACACATCCTATTAGGCTGGTAAAAGATTTTGGGTGAGGGCAGCTACCAGATCCCGTGTTGCTAGGCGAAAATGGTCTTAGGAGACCTTCCTTCGATTTCAAATTAATGAAGATTGGCGTTTACAGATTTTGGAAAAAACGGTCGGCGAGAAAATGGAAATTTTTGACAAACTTTTTTTTTGATGCCAATCGATCCCATTCCTCCTCCACCCAGGATCAAAAGTTTGTATGGGACCAACAATAATTTTCCGGCTAGAAAAAACATTAATCGAGAAAAACTTTCCCCATACCATTAGTATGAAAATGAAAAAAAAAAAATTGTACATGTATTTTATTTATGTCAATCGATTCCATTTCTATCCAGTATCATTAGTTTCCTTGGGGTAAATTTTCGGTAATGTACAAAAAAAGCCAGAAATTACAACTCTTTCTCTCCATAGTAAATGTATGAAATCGAAGGAAGGTCTCCTAAGACCATTTTCGCCTATCAACACGGGATCTGGTAGCTGCCCTCACTGACCCAAAATCTATTTCCACCCTGTATAACCGTGAGGAACGAGTATTTAAATAAATAAATAAATAAATATTACGGGACAATCTTACACAAATCAACCTAGGCCCACGGTAAGCTCAATAAGGCTTGTGTTGTGGGTACTAGGCGATGATATATATAATAGATACATACAATATAGATACTTATATACATATATAACATCCATAACTCAGGAACAAATATTCGTGATAAACACACAAATAAATGCCCTGACCGGGATTCGAACCCGGGACCTCCAGCTTCGTAGGCAGAGTCACTACCCACTGGGCTACGGAGGCCGTTATTTATCATCCAGTTCCAGTATTAATACTGGGACTTCACGCAAATCTCACTGGAGCCCTCACCACGAGAGATAGAGCGGTTGAAACGCTCGACATGAAATGAAATGAAAATGAAAATGAAAATGAAAATGAAATGAAATGAAATGAAATGAAAATATATTTATTGTAATGAAATGAAATGAAATGAAATGAAATGAAATAATTTATTTGCCAGAATACGGTTACAAGATCTTAAAAATAATAGATAAACCAACGTATCCAACCTGAATGCAGGTGTGCAAATTTGTACAAAGTCAATGTCAATATATTTTAAATTTTATTGTCTGAACATTCCACGATGTCAAGACTTAAATACTAACTTACAGCTATTTGTTACATACCTATTACTTTCTTGTCAAATACTCCTTAATACTATAAAAACCACGGAATAAAGAATCCATTGGAAGTGGCATTCAACCGATTTTCCTAGAGAACCAGTGTCGCCGCACGCATACAACCGCACTTCAATAAAACATGAACACACAATTGCAATACGCTTTTGATTTGTTAAAATGTACTGTGGCAATAAGTTGTTAAGGGTAGCAAATTTAATATGCAAAAGGTACTTTAACCTTCATATTTTTACGGTCTAATTTAGAGTGTCAAGTAAATATTTCTTACGTCCGTTATTATCTGCGTTGCAAGACTTGCAAGAGACGTGGTGGTTCGGCTACTCGACGCCAGATGGCAGTGTTTTCAAAACTATACGCTTGAAACCAAAAAGTCGCATGTGCTGCGAAATGCGTATGATGACACGACTATTTCGCCATAACGGAATAGGGATGTGGGTATGATTTTGCATATCGATATTTTTATGATATTTATACATTAAATATTAAAGCTAATAAGACTTAGGTTACTAATGACTTAGTTTCCAATAAAATCTTGTTAATAATATAGTTAGTTAGTAGGTGACATTTATAGTTCATCATCATCATCATCATATCAGTCGAAAGACGTCCACTGCTAGACATATTATCCCCCAAAGAGTGCCAAAATGACACCCGCGACCTTTACCAGGTCATCAGTCCACCTCATGGGGGGCCTACCCACGCCGCGCCTTCCGGTACGTGGTTACCACTCAAGAACCTTTCCGCCTCAACGGCCATCGGTTCTACGTGCAATGGGTTAAGCTCATTTCTGATGCGATCACGCTGCGTGATCGCATTAGAAAGTTTATTTGCGTGATTCACGCAGAGAAACTCCCAACATAGCCCTCTCCATTGCCCTTTGGGTGACTTTGAGCCTTCTTATGAGGCCCATTGTAAGCAACCACGTTTCAGTGCCATACGTCGTCACTGGCAACACACACTGGTCAAAGACGTTCGTCTTGAGACACTGCGGAATATTGGACGAAAAGATGTGCCGTAGCTTCCCGAACGCTGCCCAGCCGAGTCGGATTTGCTACTACATCGGCATTGAAATTGCAATTGAAATTCATTTATTTGCTGAACATTACGTGCTACATTTGACATGATCTTCGTCTTATCCATGTTCATTCTTAGACCACCTCGCTCGGAAGCTTTACTGAGGTCATATAGCATCGTTCTTAAGTACGTAAGTCTTACTATATCGTCCGCAAACCGAATGTGAGTGATGTACTCGCCGTTGATGTTGACCTAGTCTTCTCCAGTCCAGTCTTGACATCTTCCAGTGCAGCGGTGAACAGTTTTGGAGAAATAACATCTCCTTTCCTGACTCCCCGCTGCAGCGGAATAGGTTTCGACATTTGTTACATTTATAGTTAGGTAATTATTTTTGATATAAATGTAGTTGCAATTAAACACAGATTTCTAATAAACAAAAAGTATAATTAGTTTAGTATTATACAAGCACATCCTAAAAACTACTTAGAATTATGTTCCCAGCAATCTAGACTGTCGACTGTGTGCGAGTATGGTAGGCTAAACCAGTCGTCAAATATAAAGAATTGAAAGCAGTGCGTCATGTGTGCGAGTGAAAAAGCGGAGCGCTGCTCTCGCTCTACGTGTTGCCTACTGCACCGCTGCTGTTGCCGCCACCGCTCGATATCTTGGCCTAGCTATGTACTATTAATACCAAAATCAAAATCAAAATCAATTATTTATTCTGCAAATAGGCCACAAGGGCACTTTTACATGTCAAATGGTGTTCTACAATATAATATTAATAATCTTACACAATAATCATTTTAAAATTGCAGATTTTAACTAATTAGTACCTAAATGGTTACAAACTAAATGTCACTGAATGAAAACTAGAACAATCCAAAATTGTAAAATATTATCAAATACATTCGATATAAGGTCTGTATCAGAATTAACAATAAGTTTATGATATAATTTAGTACCCCAGAGATGTATAATGTCTCTGAGCATCCAAATACAATTAATAATTATTCTAATGTTCTTATAGAGATGTATACTGTCCCTAAGCGTTAAAACAGAAAAAAAAGGATCATTAATGTAATATTGTCAGAGATGTACAGGGTCAATAACAATAAAACGTGTCAAGAACAGAATGATGTCTCTCGTCAAAATAATGATAATAACACTAGTATTTAGGTAGTTACTATGCCCTTGCAAGCATGAACAGACCGGACTCCACAAACAGCACCCGATCACGAGTATGACGCATATCTCAGCCATCGCCTCCCTCATACCCCCGCAATACAACATGTAAATAGAGAAACAATAATTAATCATTATAAATTATTCGTACCTACGCTACATACGATATTCTGCGTGGGAATTGAACCTTCATGAATGAAGCGTTTTCCTTTTGGCGAAACCCAAAAATCAGTTTCAACAAAATGTTCCGAACAAATGGTGTTCAGTCGTTGCGGAAACCAATCCTTTCTCCCCGTGGCATCAGTCCATTTTTCCTTTGCATTTGTTTCTTTAGGAAAACTATAAGATGATAATAGTTATTTTATTTTATATGAGTTATGTCGTCAGTCAGATATTATATACATAAATAATAAATTTAATCCTTTTTATTTTGAGTTATCGTTTTATCGATAATAATTATAGACCTTAGCCACAGCATTTGAGTAGCGAACCTTCTGGACATTTGACGTGCGTTCCTCGTTCCGAGTAGCGAAATTATGCACAGGATTATGAACTTCATTGTTAGAGAAATAGAATTGATATTTCCTTGACTACAGCTGCAAATTGTGTCTGAGAAATTGAAAATTTTATATTTTTATGTAGGAATTCTAAAACAATACTTACCGATGATAGGAAATACCTCCATGAGACAAGTTTTTTAATGTGTTCTATTTGAGTAGCTTCTAACAGAGCAATACGGCATTTTCCTACAATAAACACATAATTTACTCATGTCATACGCCGTGTGCGGTTGCCAGGTGACTGACAATAATCTGTGCAAGAAGTATGCGAATTTACGCTCATGTTCGGCGACACGGGAACGCCCACTCACCACTTCCAATGGATTCTTTATTCCGTGATAAAAACATTGTTCATGCAGCCATTTGGTTAACTTTGTTTTGAAAGAGGTCATTTTTTCTAATTTAATAATGTCAGGTAACTTATTGTAACAGCTCGTAACAGAAATGGACCTCATTTTCACAGAATTTGGACTAAAAATAAATATAAATAAGACCAAAACATTAATTGCATCTAAGACAAACCAAATCATAGATCCCATAAAAATTAGAGGTTCAGCCATTGAACAAGTCAAAAGCTTTAAATACTTAGGCAGCATTATAACCTGTGACTCCAGATGCACTTCGGATATCATCGCACGCATAGCCATGGCCAAAAAAGCTTTCAATGCCAAAAAGCAAATATTAAAGGCGAAAATATCTCGAAAGATCAGAAAACGTTTTATTAAGACCTACATCTGGAGCATAGCGTTGTACGGAAGTGAGACGTGGACTCTAACCCAGCGTGACAGAGAGAGACTGAACGCATTTGAAATGTGGGCATGGAGAAGGATGGAAGGTATTAGTTGGACAGAAAGAAGAACAAACGAAGAGGTTCTAAATTTGATAGGAGAACAAAGATGTCTACTAAAAACTATTGAAAACAGAAGGGGAAATATGTTGGGGCACCTGATACGACATGACAATTACATAAAAACTATAATTGAAGGAAAAATTGAAGGAAGGAGAGGCAGAGGAAGGCCAAGACGTGCGTTTATGGACCAAGCTAAAGAGAAAGTTAATGTAATGTCGTATCAGGAGCTCAAAACAGTGGCAGAAAGAAGAACAGAATGGCGATTACTCCACCGACAAGAGCCTGGCTCTTAAATTTATGATGATGATGATGAACTTATTGTACAGGAGTATACACATATTATAACAATTATTTTTGTATATGGCCGATCTGCAGAGAGGCTGATCCAAAAGGTTCCTATATTGAGCTCTTACGTGTCTTTTAGTGGTTTCGCTGCGTTGAGTGAAATATTGCTGGTTTTTTTTGGCCATACAGCACGCGTCCCTAATGTACTGACATGGAAGTGGAAGTATATTAAACTTATTAAATAAAGGCTTACAGCTGTCAAGAAACCATGCGTTATCTAAGGCACGAACGCACTTTTTTTGTAGTTTAAATGCTCTCTCTATGTCAACAGAATTGCCCCATAATAGCAACCCGTAGCCTAGAACAGAGGAAACGTGTCCATGATACGCCGTGAGCGCAGCTTCTACAGAAATTGTTTGTCTTACTCTCTTCAAGGCAAAGACAAATCTATCTAGTCTTTTACAAACGTGATCCACATGAGATTTCCAATTTAAATTCTTGTCAATATTAAAACCTAAAAAATTTACAATGTCAACTGTCTCTACAGGGGAATTATCATATTTAATTTGTAATGGTACAGGGTTCACCTTATAGTTATTAAATTGCATGGCTTTTGTTTTAGTTATATTAATTTGTAGGTTATTTCTTTTCATCCAGCTAACAGTGTCAGATAAAGTTTTATTAATAGTGCATTCAAATACGGATATATCTTTAGTGTCACTTTTTATTATAAGAGTTGTATCGTCAGCAAAAATAATACAATCTTGATCTATGGAAACTAGTAGATCATTGATTGCGATAAGAAAAAGTAGTGGTCCAAGAATACTACCTTGTGGAACACCAGTACCATTAACTAAAAAGATTGATCTAAATTTTTCCTTTATCATAATCTTATTTGTATAGTTTCTTTGTATAAGCTTTTCGATTTCGATACACTGTGTTCTTTTTCTAAGATAACTCTTGATCCAGTCATAAGCTATACCTCGAATACCATAAGAATACAATTTATTTAAAACAATTTCGTGGTCAACGAAATCGAAAGCCTTACTTAAATCTAAGAAAAGTGCCATAATAGGGTTTTTCTGATTAATGCTTTCAGATATCGATTTTATTAGGTTAAAACAGGCTAACTTTGTGGATTTTCCTTTACGAAATCCAAATTGTTTCGGAGTTAGTATGTCATATTTGGTAAAAAACTCATTGAACCTATGAAATATGGCTTTCTCAAAGATTTTTGATATGATTGGAGCCATTGTTATGGGTCTATAGTTACTGGGATCCGATTTGTCCCCTTTTTTAAATAAAGGTTTGACTATGGATATCTTTAATTGTTCGGGAAAGATGCCACTAGTAAAAGATAGATTTATAATGTGTGAGAGAGGACCACAGATAGACTTTGCACATAATTTCAATGTTTTCGTTGTAATCTCGTCAAAACCAGAGGCTCCAGTGTTCTTAAGAGACATAATTATTTTGTGGGTTTCATGGTCATCGCAAGGTTTCAAAAAGATAGATGCCGTGTTGTGTAACGAGTCATGTAATTTCTTGCCAGACAGATCGGATTTATTTTTATTTGTCAAATTTATAAGATAATTATTAATATAGTTACATATGTCATTAGGGTCACTGCACAATATATCATTGATTCTTAAGTTGTCAATGTCAGTGTTAGCATTTTCATTTGAAAGAGTTTTTGATATGGCAATCCAGCTGGCTCGACATTTGTTGCTATTACTTTTAATGTAATTATTGTTGCTTATTCGCTGTGCTTTTTGCATGCACGATTTGAAAATGACATTGTATTGTTTAAATTTAAGCTTATTTAATTTTCTGTTCCTACTATTTGTTCTATATTTTATATACAAAGCTCGTTTTGTCTTGCACGACTTTTTTATTCCTTTTGACAGCCATTTAATGTTTTTTGAACGATTTACTATTTTTACTTTAACTAAAGGAAAACATAATCCATAAAATAAACAGTAGGTCTCATAAAAATACCCAAATGCTTCTGAAAAATTATTTGATGTGTATACATCCCTGAAAGATAGTGATGAAATATAGTAGTGGAATTTAGACAAATTTTCGTTACTATAGTCTCTTTTGTATTCAAAATACGTAGCAAAGGTCCTTTTCTTGTTTGTTTTTATCTCTATCATTTGTGCCGACTCATGATCTGACAGACCTAAATAAAGCAGCTCGGACTCCACTCCTTTAATATTGCTTGCTATTTGATCAATACACGAATTCCGTCTAGTTGGAGAATTTATGTGGATATTAAAATTATAATTGTTTAGTGTACTTATAAGGTCCTTAGTGTTTGCGTTTTCTTTTATTATATCCAGATTCCAATCACCACATATTATAATTTTTTTTCGCTTGTATTTAGTCGTTGCAAAGTTGAGCAACTTTTGCAAGCTTCGCATAAATAGCCCTATTTGTGATTTTCCTTGTTCCGGTATTCTATAGATGCATAAGACAAGGACGTTAAGACTAGTTACTTCAACTCCACAGCACTCGAAATAGTACTTCATAATTATGTCAGGCGGAATAGTTACAGATTTGGTATCTAATAGCTTCTGAACTAGGATACACGTACCTCCTCTGCTTGTCTCCCGACAGAAAGAGGCGGCAAGTTTGTAATTTTCCAGTTTAATATTATTTTCAACACCCTTTTTCACAAATGTCTCACTAAAACATAGAATGTCCATCTCCTTACCCTTGCCAGAAAGCTCGTTTAGACATAATTCGAGAATATCAATTTAATTACAAAGTCCTGCTATGTTTTGGTGGAAAATTCTGATTTTACATGTCGCGGGACTTTGGATCCTATTTGTGGAACGAATGTCATTCTTATTATTCACATTGAGGTCGAAAAAATGTCAAAGATGTTTCATTATTGGTAGAATCATTTTCATAATCATTAGTCAAATTGGATTCATCCGTAATAAGATTCGTAGGAAAGGAATTTAACAGTATCATTAAGTCGTTGAATATTGTAAAATATCCTCGACGATTAACATTTCCTAAATTTGAGAACATATTAGTATCGTATGTCAAATTTAAATTAGAGTCCAAAATGTGGCTATAATTATGTATCTGATTGTCCTCATACAATAGATTATTAAATTTCTCCACACGTTTGATAAACAAACCTGAAGTGTTACAAATTTTGTATGTAGGCAAACAAATAATAATATTTGTATGTTTAACTGTGGACAGTTGCTCATGTATATATTTTACTAGACTATAATAATTTACACTGCTTTTAAAGTCTTTATCCCCGATATAAATAATACAGAAGTCTGATAGAGTAAAATCTTGCAGCTTATTTGGAATATTATGAAAAAGTTCGCGCGTACCCGCTCCAGGTTTTAGATACACGCACGTGTTTTCTCCAGGAAATTCCTGCTTTATTCGCTCTAACATGTAGTTTGAGTGGTTACTAATCACGCACAGTTTTGAATGATGTATTAAAGATGTGATGTTTCCTGGTGTGGCAGGAACTTCGGTTGTTGACTTTAAATTTGAGTTGCTAACTTGCTCGTCGCCTCGCGGACAGGGGTTGGTTAAGAACATGTCTTCCTGTTTCTTAAAATGGTTAATGTCCTGGAGGCGATCGAGACTTTGTGTCAAACCTACTACTCGGTTTGCAATACTTGTGATCTCATTTTCCACGTTTCGCATCAGCTTTTCCAGGTCAATAATTTTTAGTTGTAAATTAAATAAATTTTTGTTGTAGTCCAGACTTTGATCAGAATTGAAAACATTGGTAGGTGAGGATGGAGTGGATGAAGCAGCGTTGAGTAGAGAGTGTCTCTGTTTTTTTCTAGTGTCTGTTTTATTCTGTATTGATTCAGAATAACATAACGATTGTAGTACTTTTGTTTCTATAAGTAATTTGTCGACTTTTCTTTGGAGGTCATTATTCTCAATGATTTTATTTTCAAGTTCACTTTCCGTGCTCGCAAGTGTAACTTCGAGTGTAGAGATTTTTTCAATCAGTTCGTGGTTTTGTATGCCTGTCTCACGGGTTAGGGCGTTCACGCTCTTTGATAGCTTGCCGGACGGTGAAAAAGATGATGATGAGTCTGTGAGGTCATTTTGGGATACCGAAATCAGCGAGCTATCAGATATGTTGTGAGATGTTGATTTTAAATCATCGATTTCTCGTGATTCGGCATTGGAGAATGTATCTAAGGGTGATGATGATGTGATTCCGGTTGTTGTGCTATTTGTGTTGCTATTTTTTGGGAGCAAGCTACGATCCAATAACCCAGTCCCAGTGCATTCGGATTCAGTCTGTGATTTGGGTTTAGAGGAAGAAGTGGTATTTGATGTAAGTGTTGGTTTCTGTCTGTTTCTCAATGTCACTTTTGACGGTCCATTTGATTCCCGATTGTTATCTTTTTTGGTTGTGTTACATAATTTACATTTCCATGATTTTTTTGATTCTTTGCTCATTAGGCGATATAAACTCTCGGAGAAGCCCGCGCAGTCAAAATCGTACCTTTTTTTACATACTGAACACAATAGAGTACTTTTAGTATCAACAGTTGACTTGCATTTACAACAGACAAGTGGTGCCATCTTTCGGACACTAGTTGTAGTTCTTC
Organism: Epinotia brunnichana; assembly: GCA_963854355.1. Taxonomy (NCBI): domain Eukaryota; kingdom Metazoa; phylum Arthropoda; class Insecta; order Lepidoptera; family Tortricidae; genus Epinotia; species Epinotia brunnichana. The sequence goes on from OY977946.1 coordinate 376,598, forward strand.
ATGTAGTTTTCACGATTGTTGGTATAATTGTTGTATAGATGGCGCTGAACTCAGTAATCGGTTAGGCCATTCGTGTTTTGTGTGAATCGGAACGGTTTGTTGGTAATGTCGTCAAACTGTCATCGGTGTCACAACATGAATGAATGAATCTCATTTGTATTATCATTAGTGGATTTTCAAGTTTTGGGTTCGTTATTTTGAAAATTGCATATGTGTGCGTATTCGATTCGGTTGTTCTATAAGTGAAGTACCACTTTTGTATTGAAATTCTTAAAAACTCACGGTGTTCGGCGAGTAAAATGATATGTGCCCGCAGCGATGAGGTTATGTTCTTCAAAGTTCTTGCAGTTTGGAGTGTTAAATCACAAGGTTCGTATTTAAATATCAATATAAACGGAGCCACCGTAATCAGTTAAGACTTCCTTTGACAGCTGTCAAAGAGTCTCTCCCTCCCTCCCTGTAGAATCAGTACATCAGCTTATTTAAGTAATACATCATGATATGATAGATAGAGTGCACTATTTTTAGATTAGCCTAGGAACGGTGTCCTGTGCCCTAAACTAGGTAAACCTGTCTTATAGGGAACAGGGGAGTTCTAATGCTCATTATGAGATCGCTACTACTTACATTGGTACTGAGGGAAAGAAATAAAGGATTTCTTTTATATTGAAATTTACATGCAGTTTTTTTTTTTTTTTTTTTTGTAATTGCTACGTGGTGTAACTAATGCTTAAATTAATTTATCTAACTGTGTGTTAGTGCGTTGTTTATATATATATATGTGTGTGTGTGTGTGTGTGTGTGTGTATGTGTGTGTGTGTGTGTTTGTGTGCGTGTTTGTGTGAGAATGAAAGAGAGTGGGCATTGATGGATCAATTGTTTACTAATATTTTTGTAAGGGGTTATTATTTTACAGTTGCGAGAATTTTTTCAGTTTCAAAATAATCAAGGGACATAGACCATTTTCGGATAGATTTTGTTAAGTTATATTTACTACACTGTCTGATGTTTAAATGTTGGTTGATTCTATTGTAAAGAAAAGGTGCAAGGAAATTAAATTGTCGTTGATAAAAGGCGGTGTTGTGTGCGACTGGGCTGAAAATTTGGAATTTTCTACGGCCTTCAAGACGTTTACGTGCGTATGCACTAAGTGTGTTTGTAGCTTTATGTTGTTTTAGGCAAACTCGTTCAATGTACAGTTGTCGGACTGTTAGCACTTGCGCTATTGAATATAGTGTTCGCGTACAAAACCTAATGGGCTTAGCAAGCATAACTTTTAAAATAAATCTTTGAACGCGTTCTAGTGGAAGCAAGTGTGTTTTTGCAGCGCCTCCCCAAACTGTTATGCAGTAAGTTAGCAGAGATTGAGTTAAGGCAAGGTATACCGACTTGAGGAAATGAGGGTCAGAGACGCGCCTCAGTTTTTTGAAAATGAAAATGAGTTTACGTATGCGGTCCGAGAGATAACGTATATGGTTTGACCAAGAGAGATGGTTGTCTACTACTATACCTAGATATTTGATTTGCTGAGTGTTTTCGATTAAATTACAATTACAATCAGTAGTGGTAGTCGTAATAGCTGGATTATCTGAGGAACAGGTGTGTGCTTTAATGGTGAATGGAAAATTTGGTTGGTTATGCTTAGTGATGGAAAAATTTACATGCTTGGTTTTAGAAGTGTTTAAAGTGAGCAGGTTATTATTAAGCCAGTCCAAGACTACTTTCAGGCCACATTCAGCAGCTATTTGAACTTCTCTCCAACTATCTCCAACAAATAGAATGGCTGTATCGTCTGCAAAAGTAGTAATGTGGGCGTTTGGGACTTTTAGGTCACATAGATTATTAATATAAATTAAAAACAGTGTTGGACCTAGAATGCTGCCTTGTGGGACACCGAAATTCATAAAAGAGTACTGGCTGGTCATATCACCTATGCGTACGCATTGTTTTCTGTTAAAAAGATAACTCTTAAAGAGCTGAAGAGGCAATCCTCTTACACCAAGGCATTCCATTTTTGAAAGAAGAATGGGGACAGAGACGGTGTCGAAGGCTTTTGAGAGATCCAGGAAGACAGCAGTACACTTCTTCTTATCGTCTAGATATTTAGCTATCCTACTGGTGATGAAGTTTACTGCGTCCTCCGTAGACCTACCCTTGCGAAATCCATATTGATTTGGGGAAAGGATATTGTAACCCTCCAAATATTTTACAAGGCGAGAGTTCATGAGCCGTTCCAGAATTTTAGAAAGAGCTGGCAATATGGAAATAGGTCGATAGTTGTTTACATCTTCCCTGTTTCCACTTTTGTGTATAGGTGATATGACTGCCTGTTTAAAACAATCTGGGAATACCCCGGTAGAGAGGCTTAGATTAAGAATATGTGTCAGCGGGGTGATAATGAAATCTTTAGTTTTCTTAATAAAATATGATGATATGCCATCCCAACCAATAGCACAATGTGATTTAAGTTGATCTATACTTCTAGACACCTCGTCTACGTCAGTGGAAAACAATAACATTGAGTTGAGACAGTTACTATTCATCATCACCTTTAAAGCTAGATCTTCTTCTGCGACGTTTTGTTGCGTTAATGTGTTTTGTGCTAGTTTAGCTCCTATTTCGGCAAAAAAGTTATTGACATAATCAATAGATTCTTGTTGGGAGTTGTGAGAGTGTAGTAGTTCGTTAGGTGGCTTAGAATCTTTCTCTAGGTGGCAAATTCGTTTGATGGATTTCCATGTAGCTTTGGGGTTATGTTTGTTTTGATTTAAGTCTTGTTTGTCATGAAGTATCTTAAGGTCTTTTAATATATTGTTACATACATTTCTGTAGTTTTTGTATTTATGTAGCAAAACCAAGTCATAAGGATTTTTACGAACTTTTAGGTGTAATCTGTCTCTTTTCATTATACATCGTATAAGACCAGGTGTTATCCAACTTCTGAACTTTACTTGTGAGCGAGGGATGTAAAAATGTTTTGTGTTCTTTTAGGGTTTGCAATCCGGATCCAACTTGTATGGAAAGATCCGGATCCGCGGATCTAGATCCGGATCTTTCCATACAAGTTGGATCCGGATTGCAAACCCTATGTTCTTTACAATGACTTTTTGGAGTATACCTATAAACATATCAGTTGCCTGATTGACACCCGAACACTCTGAGATAGGGCTCCAATCAGTCTCTCTGAGGTCTGAACATACAGAGTTATAGTCTAAGCGAGTGACAGTGTGGCGTATGGATGTCGTTGCATCTTGATAATTATTTGTTATAAGGAGAACAGGTCTATGATCAGTTATTAAAGTATTAAGGACTAAAGCGGTCGACGGGTGATATGATTTTATGATAAAGTGGTCTAGACAATTACATTCTCGTGTGGCAAGAGTGTGTGCAGGTAGTAGTCCATGGCATGCCAGAGTATTCAAATATTCGTCATAGTGGGTGTCAATGCTGCCAGGCTTGATGTCAATGTTGATATCTCCAGTGATGATGACGTTTTGGAAACAGGCTAGTGACTCAAGTGTAGAGTTCAGAGAAGAAATGAAGTTGTCGAGGTGTCTATAAGACGGCGAACGGTAGATAGCGACTATTGCCGTGTGATTACCCAGTTTTAGAACAAGACAATTAGCATCATTAAACACCGGCTCTATAGTAGATACGTGTATATTATTTCTTAAATAAACCACTACACCACTGTTTTGGTTAATGTTTTAGTTGTATGGATTTTGTAATAGTCCGACAAGGTTGGTAAATAAGGGTTTGAATTAAGCCAGCATTCAGTTAAAACTAATATATCTATTGGCGAATTTATTCTACTTAACAATACGTTTAATTCATCAATGTTTCGTGATATGCTTCGAATATTTTGTGTCATTATAGAAAGACTTTTGTTATTGAATATCATTTGTTTAGCGCAATCTTCTGGATCACAGAACAAGGACCGCGAATGACAGACTGTGTCAATATCCGCGATCACATCAGCTACTGTGTCACTTGCCATCGTTGGGGAAGGGGTGAAGAGCCCTCGGCTCTAAATTAAGAAGTTGTCTTATTCTATTATCCAGAGTGCGCAAAACAGTTGAATGTCTATTCGAAGCAGTGTATTTGTAAATGAAAGTGTAGTTTGTGATGTGTGGCATGTGGGCAAGTGTGTAAGCGTTATGAAATAAATGGAACAAAATTATTGCGATACAGGAAATGGTACACTTTAACACTAATTGATAAAACAATAACAAATACATAAACTCGCAGTGTAGAATTTTTGCCGGAGAAGAGCCGAGCCAGCATAGTCATGCATCCATCAGCATTTGTAATTGATTTTTACTTGAGATTAACAGCTCAGGTTCTCCCTGCCCCATACTCAAGAAAACTTTACCATTCCTCGTCCAAGCGTATTTACATTTTTGGGTTTTCTGGAGTTGTCGAGCCATATAAAACCATTTGTTAGCACGGTCAGTCAGGAGTTCCGAGACATAAACGCTATGCTTTTCGTTAAAGCCCAGTAGGGAGGTATTTAGTTTGTCTTCTTTGTTACTCAGATTGTATGCTTTCACTGCTTTTAGAAACTCGTTCTTCTGCATGGGGTTGCTCAGCTCGATAACGATCGGCTTCGCAGTATCCTTCTTGCCTTGGCGATAGCAGTTGCGGATGTCCGTGCCCTTTAGGTTAATACCAACGACCTCCATTAATTTGACAGACAGATCCAGTAGGCCAGACTCCGACGGGGGAATGTTACGCACAAGCACGCTGCTGGATCGAAGCTGGCGTTGAACATCATCCAATTTATTTTCTAAGTCACTTACTTGGGTGGATATTTCCACTTGTTTCGTTTCCAGTATCTGTATTTTGCCCAAGGTTTGTTCGTGCTGTTTTGAGAGCAGGTCAATTTTGTCCACAGTTGTCTTGTTTAGTATTTCTATATTCGTATTTTGTGCTTTGACGTCCAGTAGGTTTTTAGATAAGGTGTCAAACTTCTGGTCTTGTTTTTCCGCCCATTCCGAAAACATTGACATAAATTCCCGTTTAAACAGATCAAAATCTTGTGACGCTGTGTCATCGGGCTGCTTCCGCTTTGGTCGTACCGTAACGTGATTTCCAGGGGCAAGGGATCCGCCCGCCGGTTCCAGGTCCGACAGCGAACTACTTCTTACTGGAGATCGGGTTACCATCGTACTTAATTGTATCAAATACCTATCGTTAGAGCATAAAAAGGGAAATACTTCAGTCTTAGTTGTGGTTTGTTTACACCGTATGGCCACTACACTTTTTTTTTTCCAACATAACGCCCTCTTAACATATTATCACATAATAAGTAAATGTACTTACTACCTACCCACTAATCTCCTCTACTGTAGAGTAATGGAAATTAGGTTACAAAGCCTACCTTTTTAAATTGCTCTTTGCTGTACTCTATCTCGAGTCTCCATAAAAAGTAGTTAGTGAGTGTAAATACCTATGTGTGTCACCTGTGTCGTGATTGTCAGCAGCCGGCGACGACGCTGACGACGGCAACAGCGCTGGCGCCGCTGCTGCATCATGAGAAGCCCTGCGACCTCACCTGCTTCGACGTCATCAAGATCGCTGGCTCCAAGGTTCACAACGAATTCCTCACCGCTCTTCGCGTAAGTAGATATTTTAAAGCAGCCTTCTGGCTGGAAGTACCTACCTCCCTTACAGAAGACTGCAGCCATAGTAACATCACTACTTGCTATGTTTGTATGTAAATATTGTGGTGTTGTGTTCCTGGTGGTGAGTAAAGTCGCCAGATTTCCTCACTCCCGAGGATGGCTCGCGCCTACGCTATCCATTGATAACAGCCTAAGAAATGGAGTGTTTTTATTTTATTTTTTTATTTTTGTATGGCGTAGCTTATATCACTAACATAGTTCTTAAGGTTTTTCTATACTAACAAAATATGGATCTAGGTCTGATTTTTTTTTATTTTTTAATTTATTAAAAAAGCATATTTTATTTTATTTATTGGAGAACAAACATAGTTAAATGTACTTAATAGTTACTTACGAGCTAGATTACAAATCAACATGCATTTAGCTCCTCGACAGTTCCCACTAAAACAATACTATAATACATTTTTCACTTCTCATGCTCTAAAAGTTCGTCTTTATGTCGTGCGTAGGCGACATAAAGTCGCTTTTTATGCTCTAGAGCATAAAGTAAAATCTTCGTCGAAGACCAAGGCAATCGCTGCAACAGCCACACGAACATCTTTAACTTCATACAACAACCTCTTTATTTTATTTCGTTTCGTTCGTATTCTAAGACCAAGGCAAAGATACCAACAGCCAAAGTACACAATAAAACTTCATGAAATAAACTTATAATTTGTATTTCGTCTCATTTATTATTTTTTATATTTGTTTATTTTTCAATTTAGTAGATCAGTATAGTATTTAAGCCATAACAACAACAATTAAATTAGCATTTACTATATTTACGTGTTGCTGTTTCATTTCCTCGCAATCGAAGTGAAAAGTAGAGTGTACAACTCGTCCATAAAACCCATTTTACACTCGACTTTATATCTATCCTCGCTCGCAAGCTCGCTCGGATGGATAAACGTCTCGAGTAAAATGGTGCGTTTTATGCACTTGTTGTACAATCTACTATAGTTTACTTACTACCAATTTTGGATATTTTCATTCAATATACAGGGAGTGGAATTATGGGCCACGTCTGCTGACCGTGACAGATCATTCAAGCTTCAGAAGCGTGCATTGCGACTCATTGCTCGTAAATCAGCTGATCGTGATCACTCAGCTAAGGACCTGTTCAAACATTACGAAATCCTAACGCTGCCCTGTGTATACATCCTAACCGCTTGCCAATACGTAAGAGCTAACCGGCGTAACTACTCACTAAGTAGCAAATGAACCCTAACTCGAGGGTATATACGAAGCCATTGAGGAGTTCCACTATCCACCTCCTGACTCCATCATCATACCATCATCACCAAGTTTAATGTATAGAACTCGTCAAATCAAACCAAATGAACCCAAACTCGAGGGGTATACTAGTAGCCCTTTAGGAGTTCCACTATCCACCTCATGACTCCATCATCAGTCCATCGTCACCAAGAATAATGTATAGAACTCGTCAAATGAAACCAAATGAACCCTAACTAGAGGGGTATACCAGTAGCCATTGAGGAGTCCCACTATCCATCTCCTGACTCCATCATCAGTCCATCGTCACCAAGTATAATGTATAGAACTCGTTAAAACAAACCAAACAAACCCAAACTCGAAGGGTATACAATTAACCATTGAGGAGTTCCATTATCCACCTCCAGACTTCATCATCAGACCATCGTCACCAAGTATAATGTATAGAACTCATAAAAACAAACCAAATGAGCCCACACTCGAGGATATACAAGTAGCCGTTGAGGAGTTCCACTATCCACCTCCTGACTCCATCATCAGACCATCGTCACCAAGTATAATGTATAGAACTCGTCAAAACAAACCAAATGAACCCAAACTCGAGGGTTATTCAAGTAGCCATTGAGGAGTTCCACTATCCACCTCCTGACTCCATCATCAGACCATCGTCACCAAGTATAATGTATAGAACTCATAAAAACAAACCAAATGAGCCCACACTCGAGGATATACAAGTAGCCGTTGAGGAGTTCCACTATCCACCTCCTGACTCCATCATCAGACCATCGTCACCAAGTATAATGTATAGAACTCGTCAAAACAAACCAAATGAGCCCACACTCGAGGATATACAAGTAGCTGTTGAGGAGTTCCACTATCCACCTCCTGACTCCATCATCAGACCATCGTCACCGAGTATAATGTATAGAACTCGTCAAAACAAACCAAATTAGCCCACTCTCGAGGATATACAAGTAGCCGTTGAGGAGTTCCACTATCCACCTCCTGACTCCATCATCAGACCATCGTCACCAAGTATAATGTATAGAACTCATCAAAACAAACCAAATAAACCCAAACTCGAAGGGTATACAATTAACCATTGAGGAGTTCCATTATCCACCTCCAGACTTCATCATCAGACCATCGTCACCAAGTATAATGTATAGAACTCATAAAAACAAACCAAATGAGCCCACACTCGAGGATATACAAGTAGCCGTTGAGGAGTTCCACTATCCACCTCCTGACTCCATCATCAGACCATCGTCACCAAGTATAATGTATAGAACTCATCAAAACAAACCAAATAAACCCAAACTTGTCATAAAATCCATTGCGTGAAAAAAACCTTACAAAATATTACCGACGATACCACAAAGTTATCTTTCATATAAATAACGTTTTATTTAAATAAAATGTTAGTTAGTATAACCCCATTTGTGGAATAATTATTCCGTATTTCATTCCTTATTTAAGATAAAAGTAGCGTGAATTATTCACGTTCAATTTATTCCGGAATAACGAGTGCATGAATTTATTCTTATTCCCATCGATTAGAATAAGAATAAAAATTATGTTCTTATTCTTATTCCTATTCAAGATAACTTTTGCCCAACTCTGCTACTCAGTGTACGGCATTAGAAGCGAGAGGCGTCGCGCGTAAATCCACCTCGTGCCCCCGCGACGACGGCTGGCAAAGGCTAGTGCTTCTCTCAGCGTCTTCGGGCCCAGAATAAAAAAAAAAAAATACTGTTTATTGCAATAAAAAAGCAAGGGTTATTATTACAATCTTAACTACTAATCTTAAATTGTTTATAGTATTCCAATTGATATTAAAAACTCAGCCACACAATCTTCACAAAAAAACTAAAAATGTTAGGTACTCAGTAAACTAGCTTGTTACAGTGCAAACGAGTTTATACTATACAATAATAGGTCATCATGACATTGTAATGTAATGTGTACTGCATCTATTTCAAAAATATAATTATGTAATAAATTCCTGTAATGTACCTACTTTTTTATGTAATTTCTCTTTGGGTGACTTTGAGACTTCTTATGAGGCCCATTGTAAGCGACCACGTTTCAGTGCCATATGTCATCACTGGCAACACACACTGGTCAAAGGGCAATGGAGAGGGCTATGTTGGGAGTTTCTCTGCGTGATCGCATCAGAAATGAGGCTATCCGCAGCAGCACCAAGGTAACCGATATTAGCCCTCCGAATCGCTAAACTTAAGTGGCAGTGGGCGGGGCACATTGCACGTAGAACTGATGGCCGTTGGGGCGGCGTGGCGTCGGTATGCCTCCCACAAGGTGGACTGATGACCTGGTAAAGGTCGCGGGAATCCGCTGGATGCGGGTGGCGCAGGACCGGTCACTTCGGAACTCTTTGGGGGAGGCCTATGTCCAGCAGTGGACGTCTTTCGGCTGATATGATGATGATGATGATGAATGTAATTTCTCACTCTGACTTATTAAAAACGACGGTTTGTGTACCAACTAAGTACCTATTTGCCATACATTGACCAGGACCTGTATTCTTATCATTTATGACCTGTACATTTTTCAATTTTATTAACAAAGAATCTGAATCTGATGAGTTGTTTTGAGAGCTAGGCACCCGCGTTGGTCTCTAGCTATAGACACTACAAGTTAGTTTATTATTTGTCTACACAAACTATATCCAAACTCACTTAACTTTAGGCTCGGGTGCGTGAAGACACCACGCTCCTGCAGGGCTACGGGCTGACGGAGTGCGGCGGGACCGTGTTCGACTGCGACCCGGACGGGCCTTTCGGCAACCTGGGCACGCTGAGGCCGGAGTTCGAAGTTAAGGCGAGTTACCAAATATAAACTTTAACTGCGAACTTCCATGTGCTCTTATCGTTACTACCTAGACGACGTTTGAAACAAACGGGTCATGTCGTTTTTCATGTATTTCATTTATTCAGTTTCAAATTGATGGTAGACCCAACGACCCCAACGTCTGCTTAAAAATACTTTTAACAACTACCATTACACCACTGGTTATAAATCGTTCAATTCAATCTACGAAGACACGCTCCAATTTTACCTGCGGTATGGATTAAATACAAACTAGTGCCTACGCAACGAGAAAGAGTGGTTCGCGTGCGCTTCCTCCGTGGATTTAATGATAGAAAGAAGCGCTCACCAAAGCTCGGTGTCAAAGTTTATGGATTATATTTATGACTTCTGTGACGACTCCATATTCTCTGGATGAATGCTATTTATAAGATATTTGTAATTTTAGACTTTTGAAAAGTATTCTGCAAGAATCTATTTTGAATAAAATATTTTTACTTTTGACACCGGAATGCGAAACTTGCGACGATCATAAGGTGGATTGATTTATACTGGTCACTGAAGGTTAGAAATTTTGCACGGGATATATAATGCTGATTCATAAATATTTCTAACGCCTAGTTATTTTTCAGGGAAATAATTTGGACAAGTATAGGTAACACAAAATGAATATGTTTTAATTATATTCTGACTTTTCAGCTAGTTGATCCGGATACCGGAAAAATAATTTTGGAACCAAATGTTACGGGAGAACTTTTGGTCCGAGGACCCAGAATGGAGGTAATCAAGCACATGATATTAAACTTACTGTATAATATAGTCCTCCTTGTCGTATCCGACGACGGCGACCCTTACAATTTCCTCTGGTGAGCACGAATATGGCTCGCAAAGCCGAACTTAGTTTTAAATGTCCGGTCACATTGTGTGCAGTATAGCTGGCCCTGGTTATTGTAAGTATATGCATAGGATGGTCTAGGTCGAGTCTTCCGCAAATGGCGCTTTTGGTCCTTTTGGTACTGTATAATACTTCATGATCGTAATAGGTAATAGATTGACATTAATTGGCAGTGGCCGGCAATGTATCCATCATCATCATATCAGCCGAAAGACGTCCACTGCTGGACATATGCCGCCCCCATAGAGTGCCAATGTTTGAGGCAATAAGTAAAGGTAAATCCTTGGTTAGAAACAGTTTTTGAAAAACAAGTAACGCTTTTGAGAGTTTAATGTTATTTAAAATACTGTGTTCCATCAATATTTAAATTGCAATCAAATATTACAAAACATAATATTAAACTACATATATATAACACTTTTATATCTCGCGCTTTGTATACATATTTAAAATAGTATTTTACACGGGTCTAACGCGATATTTATTTCCTTTATTTCTGACGTTTCGACAGTTAACTGCAACCATGACCGGTGTAAGTGTCGAAACGTCAGAAATAAAGGTAAATAAATATCGCGTTAGACCCGTCTAAAACAGTATTGTAAATATGTGTACAAAGCGCGAGAGTTTAAAGTGTTATAGTTTTTCCCGCTCACGGGACAATGGTGTCCCGGACCTTTGGGAGGCTTGCGTGGGGCTAGGTACCTACAAAGTACCAACTGAGCCAACACGTAGAGGCCCTTTTGACAATTTAATGAAATGCAAGGAGTACACCGAGCGGATGCTGTCCCTGCCCGTGTCATGGGACGCACACAGAGACAGCACCCGCTGGGGTGTATAGTGACTATTGCTGGTTGATGGAATCTAAAGAAAACGGGTTATTGGATGAAAATGATGGACTAGTGGCTGGGCTATTGGGTGAAACATCGGACGCCTGCCTAATAAACTGTCTCATTTTTTATCTCTGGCAGACGGTGACTCGCCAACTGCTAGATGGGCCCCTATTAATAGCGACATTAAAAAATGGCCTGAGGGCAACACCAGTCAGAGAAGCTGGGGGGGTAGAGAGGTGGCACTGGACTTTAAACATATAGCCAACTCGCCACTTAGGTGTCCACATCTACCCTCGAGCAACAGCTCTTGCGACTCCACTCTGGACAGCCAGTTAAGGCAAGCCAGAGGTGGGGGGCCTGTCCAACCAACCAACACTTATAGTTTATTATTATGTTTTGTGATATTTGATTGCAATTTAAATATTGATGGACGTGTTCAGTCGCCATCACATACATCGGAGCAAACAAGCACGTCACAAACATCGGAACACACCTCTATTTTCAAGGTATTAGGGTGCATGTGCCGATATTTTTGAACACCTATAGTTTACCTATGTATGTGATGGCGACTGTTCATTATTGTTGCTATTGAGGTAAATGGCTATTAAGGTAACTATCCCAGTGCTCTACACTCCCCCAATAGTCGACACCTTCAGTAGGTAGTACCTTCTAGGTATTATTTATTCTATGCCTTCAGTCTTAATTTACTTATAGCTATAGAAATAGAAATAGAAAAATTTATTCGACAAAAACATGATACACTAGGATACAAAGTCATTGAGTCCCGAGCTAGGATTCCCTGTGTTACGGGACCCAGTAGAACAGCAAGCATACGATATTAAATAACAGACAAGTATAAATCATAATGTCAATTATTAAAATTCAGATGTCAAACATTTAGCTCGTTGACCTTATGAAGGTTTATAGAAGATGAGGTTTCTTAAATTTACTATCTAAGGTTACGGTAGGTATATGTATTTGTATTCTATTTTCAGTGCTACTACAATAATCCAAAAGCGACGGCCGACACGTTCACCGAGGACGGGTTCGTCAAGACTGGCGACCTCATGTACCGCGACAACGACAACTACTACTTCTTCGTCGATAGATTGAAAATGCTTCTGAAGTATAGGAATTACCAAGTACGTATTAAATGTGTGTCGTTCTGAGGAAACTGGAACGGCGTTCCAAACGCTGTCTTCCTATCCATCACCTACGTTAATGGTGGTGTCCAATCCATGTGGTGGTGTCCAATCCATGTGGTGGTGGCCAAGTAGCGTACATTTTACGAATTCAGAATTTATCTTCGAGACGTAGCTGTAGCTAGGTTATTTTTATAGGTAGCTAAAGCCAGTGTGATATAAACTTAGACGCATATTTATTTTTGTATGCACATTCATTAAATCATTACGTATGACTTTATTTAAAGTTGACATTTCATTATAATTAGGTAATATTATATTTGACGATCATGATATAATTTATAATTATAGTAATTGTATATTATGAAATAAAAAATGTAATCTACTCATGTAGGTATTTTACTCTGAAATGTCACAATATTAGAACACAGGTTTGGATTGGGAGTTGAAAGAGCGAATCGCTTTCATCATAACTTTCTCGCTATTTTTATTATTTTTTACTAACAATTATTTATACGTAGGTATTATGACACCTATATTTCTGGCGCTTGAACGAAGTGAGTTCGAGGATGAAATGGGTAATATTTCACCCAAGTTAAACACTCTACTTTTCATTTCGACTGTGAGGAAAGTAAAATACTACAGTGAAATACCTACACATACTGCCGACTTTAGAAAAGTTTAAAATACGTGTCTGATCTAATAGTTTTAATGTTATTTTTTGTATTTGTATAATGCTATATATAATCCACAGAAGATGCTGCACTTCTGCTCACTAATATAATCTCGGGTCATCTAGACGCTAATAAGTGCTGCTTAGGCGTGTTCCTAGATCTCGCAAAAGCGTTCGACACAGTTTCGCCTAGCATACTGTTACGAAAGCTGGAGGCACTGGGAATACGAGGCACAGCTCTTAACTGGTTTCAAAGTTACTTAACTGACAGACAGCAAGTAGTTAAAATTGGGGAGTTCACTAGTTGCAGGTCGCCCATATTCTTTGGCGTACCACAGGGCAGTATTCTTGGACCTACCCTATTCATTATATATATAAATGATCCTCTCCAACTATCAATTCCCAACTCTGAGATAATATGTTATGCTGATGATACAGCTCTTCTGTTTAGCGGTAATACTTGGGACGAGGCATACCAGTCTGCTGAGGAGGGATTGTCGAGGGTGGCAAATTGGCTTAATGACAATCTCCTCACTTTGAATTTAGACAAGAGCAATCACATAGCTTTTTCAAAAACAGTGGTTTCCTCTGCTCCTGCTTTTTCCAGTCTCAAAATGCATAGCTGCGGTTCAAATATCCTAAAATGTTCCTGTGGTACTGTGAGAAGGTGCGTCACCGTGAAGTATCTGGGGCTCATCGTGGACGAACGACTATCTTTCAAACAGCACATAATTGTCTTATCAAAGAAAGTTAGGAAACTGATCTACTTGGTTAAGCGGCTACGGGACTGTTCGCCCCCGGATGTAGTGCGCTTGGTCTACCATGCGTTGTGCCAGTCGATCATGCAATATTGCATTGGAGTCTGGGGCAGCGCTGGTAAGACGATACTGCTTGGACTTGAGCGCGAGCAGCGTGCAGTCATTAAGGTTATGCTGAAGAAGTCTTTTCGATTCCCAACAGACACGCTATACAGAGAAACCGGATATCTTAGAGTTAGGCAGTTATTCATCCTCAGCGCAGCTGTTAGAGTTCACCGCAGTATTGCGAAGCCTTCTTTGGAAGATCACGTTATAAACAAACGAATATATAGGATACCAGTGCCCCTCGTTAAGTCCGCACACGCTAAACGTATTGCATTTCACTCACATCCGTTTATCTACAATGCCGTCTGCAAAGCCTGTAATCTAAAAGAATGCACAGTTTACAAATTTAAATCCACTATCAAACAATGGTTTACTACCCTGTCATATGCTGACACTGAAAGTCTCCTACAACCATGTATCTAGGAGTCTCACACTAAACTTATTTAGTAGGTATGTTACTCGCTCTAATATCCATACACTTATACACACATACACACACATACACGCACAATCACACAGAAACTCGCTTGCCTACATGTTTTACAATAAATTACCTACTAGGAACTTTTAAAATTTTGAGTACAAATATATTTAGTAAGTTTTCGGTTTAATACTTTAAAATAATGTTTGTCACAGTTTATAAACTTTCTTTTTTATAACACAACTTCTCTTTTGTGGCTCATTACTCATTATAATTATAGATAACAGATGTAACTGATAACTCCATGAGTTCCAAGATACAGGCTCGCTACGCTCAGGATTCTATTGTAGGATTCAATACACCGCCCTCGCCGTAAATATACTATTTTGCTCCCTTGTGACACAAATAACATTTTTTTAGAAAACGCTATTTTCCACCTGGCTATATGCCCATGGAAAGTAAATTTTCAGAACAGGAGAGATGAAAAATAAGTTCCATGTTGAGTTATCCGCGAGCAGAAGCCGATTATTTTGAAATACCACAAAGATGTTGCGGCGTCCTGCACAATTTTGTTAGTCAGTTATAAATAGGTAAAATAAAGAGGATATCTGGTATTTGTTAGTTGGATGTGCCGGTAGAACTGACAGCGTACTTTTCCAGATCATTCCACCGGAGATAGAGGAGGTGATCCTGAGGCACCCCGGCGTGCGCGACGTGTGCGTGACGGGCGTGCCGCACCCCGACGACGGCGAGCGCGTCGTCGCCGCCGTCGTGCGCCGCGCGGGCGCCAGCGTGACTGCGCAGGAGATCAAGGACCTTGTCGCCAGTCAGTATACTTCAACATATCAGCCGAAACACGTCCACTGCTGGACATAGGCCTTCTCTAAAGAGGGCCACAATTACTGGTCGTGGGCTACCCGCATCCAGCGGAATGCTGCGACCTTTACCAGGTCATCAGTCCACCCTGTGGGAGCATCATACACAAGCCTCTCCTCATTAATGAAACAGAATGGACAGTAGACTCCACTCGTTGCGCCAATTTTTACAAATTGACCTACTTACGACGTTATACAAGACCTGATACTTCATGGTTCCAGGTCAGCTCTCCGTACACAAGCAGCTGTACGGCGGCGTGGTGTTCGTGGATGAGCTGCCGCTCACCTCCAACGGCAAGATACAGCGGGTCAAGGTCAAGGAACTTGTCATCAAGTCCCAAGTGGAATAGGCACGCAGCAAGGAACCAAGGGGGGGTTACTGGGTCTATTTGACTTGAAATATTATATAGTCCTCCTTGCCATATCTGATGACGGCGACCCTTACAACTGAGCACGTATATATTATGGCTTGAAGTATTAACAGGATATTAGTAGACAACGTCTATTTTGGCAAATTCTACTGAAACTCAGGAAGTTCTGGTGTCTAAAATAAAAGTTTGTCACGCAAATACACCTTCTTTCTATGTTATGCCTACTGATAAACACGAAGTCTTATCAAGTCACTGGATGTAAAAAGTGCCCCAGGGTTAGATGACATAAATAACAGACTCCTTAAGGAAATTGGTGACATCATATCGGAGCCTTTAGCCACGATATTTAACCTGGCATATTTCCCCAAAGTTGGAAGACGGCTACTGTTACACCTATCCATAAAGATGGTCCAAAAGACGTCCCTAGCAACTACCACCCTATCTCGCTTCTAAAAGCCTACTCGAAGCTTCTGGAGTGAATAATGAATAAGCGACTGATCAATTTTTTTGAAAAAAATAATCTGCTTTCGGACAAACAATTCGGTTTTCGCAAAGGAAAATCGACGGAGGATGCAGTTAAATGTCTGGCAGAAACTGTCGTTTCCCATTTGGATGAGGGTCGTAACTGTGTCGGTGTATTTCTAAATTTATCCAAAGCTTTCGATATGGTGTCATTTCAATCCCCATCTTACTTCGCAAACTGGAGGCCTTAGGTATAAGGGGCACAGCCTTAAATTGGTTCTGTAGCTACCTTATCAACAGATCCCAATATGTGATAGTCAATGGCTTTATCAGTAGCGAACAAAGTGTCTCTTTTGGGGTCCCACAGGGAAGTATTATGGGCCCCACACTTTTTCTTGCGTACCTTAATGATATTCTGTCTCTACAGCTTCCTAATAGTAATATGCAGTGCTATGCGGATGACACAGCCATTACCTTTCACGGTCGCTCGTGGCAGGATGCCCAGGATGCAGCGATCTTGGGACTAAAAAAAGTTTCAGCATGGTTGAACCAAAACCTCCTAACATTAAATGCAAAGAAAACAAAATTTCTTTGTTTTCATAAGACCGCTTTGTCTGAGCCTCCTCCCTCTTTAACGAGTTTGAAAACGCATTCTGAATCTTGTCCGTCTAACCAGAGCTGTAATTGTGAAAGAATTCAAAAGTGTGACTCTCTTAGATATCTGGGTGTGGAGCTAGACGAAAATCTCAATTTTTAGGCTAGGATTCGTAAGCTCATCTACACTATGAAGTTATTGAGAGAGGCTGCTAGCGGACAACTTTTGAAAACTGTATACCTCGCACTGTGCCAATCCATAACCAACTATTGCATTCTTGCATGGGGAGGCGTCGCAAAAACAACTCTCAAAGCGCTCGAAAGAGCTCAAAGAGCAGTTTTAAAGGTGTCCTTGCGTAAGCCTCGCTGGTATTCTACTGCTGACTTATATAAAGAAGCGGAGGTACTTAGCGTTCGTAGGTTATTCCTGTTGCGTGCTGCCGTGTACGTGCATAAGGCAACATTGAACCTGCCATGCTACAGGGACTTGGTCAGGAAAAGAGTTTTAAAAGTAAAGACTGTATCGTTAAGTATAAATACAACTTGACAGAGGTTAATTCGATTAAAACATACATGTTATTAATTCAAACTGTTGTCAATCTATACATGCAATGCCGGCTTTGACTTGGATTGTTCGATTTCCTCGTTAGTTATTGTAAACTAAAAATGCGGAGACTTTCACCAGAAAAGCGGAAATCAATTCTGGACAAAAGGTGTAGTATAAAAGGAATCACTCTGAGGGAGCTTGCTTAACTCGACAACGTTAGTGACGTGCAGTCCAAAATGCGATCAAAAAAATCGGCCAAGTGTATACTTTCGTTGACAAAGCGAAATCAGGCCGAAACCCAGGTCCTTCAAACCCCAATTTGGATAAAAAGATAGTAAAGGCATACAAAACCAACAAGGAGGCGTCTGTTCGGGATTTGGCTAAAAAGTTAGGTACATCTATGGGTATGGTCCAACGTGCAAAGCAGAGAAACAATTTAAAGACTTACAAGAAGCAAAGGCAGTCCAAACGAACCGAAAAACAGCAAAGCTCAGTAAAATTAGTAGTTCGAAAATTATACGACTCTATTCTTTCAAGGAAAAATCTATGTGTTGTAATGGACGATGAGACATGCGTGAAATTGGATTATAAATCTCTGCCGGGACCGCAGTATTACACAGTTCAAGATCGATCTGTTATTAGTGAACCTAAAAAGTCAATTTTCACAGAAAAAATTGGCAAGAAAATGATGGTAGGGCAGGCGATCTGCGAGTGTGGCTTCAAATCAACTCCATTTTTCACTACGTCTACAATGACGGCAGATATTTATATAAAGGAATGTGTAATAAACGACTTTTGCCTATGGTTAGTTAAACACCAGTGTTCAGACTGTATTTTGGCCCGATTTGGCATCTTGCCACTATGGGTCGAAGACTTTGCAGTGGTATGAAGAGAAAAATATCGACTTTGTACCTAAAGCTATGAACCCCCGAATTGCCCAAATCTTAGGCCTATCGAACGTTTTTGGGCTATAATTAAAGCTAAACTGCGGAAAAATGGCCGTTCTTCAGGTTCCGAAGAGCAATTACGTCGAGACTGGATATGAGAAAAAAAATTGACCAAGACGCTGTCGTGTCTACGTTCAGACAGAAAGTCAGAAAATTAGCTAAAAAGGAATGATTTTGCTGTGTTTAAAGAAGTTTTTTTTATTTCAATGTCTAAAACGTAGTAGAATTTTTTTTTCTATTAATAAATATATGCAAGTTGTCAGTAATACGTCATTTTACTTGTATATATTTATACTTAACGATACAGTCTTTACCAGTTCCGATGGTCAAGACCAAATTCGCAAATCGATTTCCTAGGTTTCTGTTTCCGTATATCTATAACGAATTTGCAAAAGCGATCGAACTTAGACATTGCAGCGTCCAAGAAGCAAAAAAGAAAATACAAACGCTCTTATTGTCTTGGAACTATGAACAGTCAGAAGTCATACTTCAGGTAGTGTCATAGTCATAACGCTTACTGTCGACCACATACACACACACACATTCACATGAACACACACTCACTCACACGCACACAGACACACACAAACACATGCACAATAGTGTGTATTTACGTACCACACTCTACGTACTCCACTTACTTCTACTAGTAGGTATTTAAGTATTTATTCATTATTTTTATTACATTCTTGTTTGTGTACTAATTTGTAAAATTCCATACCTTGTCTTGCTCTATCTTTAAGCCGCGTAATTGTTAATCTGCAATGTTTGGTTTCCACGGGACAGGCCCAGCCTAGTGTGGAACCTTAGCCACTATTATTTCTCTCTTGGAAATAAATATATTTTCATTTTTTTTCATTTTCATTTGTTCTGCGCTGGTTCTGACGACACCACAACGACAGCTGTGTTCTCCTTCGGTAGCACTTGTAATGCGAAACAGATACGAAAGCGATGAACCGAATACACAGTGTGGTGTAGGTGCCCCATGGGCCCCTGCGGCGCCGATGTGGTGTGGCTTGGTGCCCCATTAGCCCCTGCGGCGCCGATGTGGTGTGGCTGGGTGCTCCATTGGCCCCTGCGGCGCCGATGTGGTGTGGGTGCCCCATTGGCCCCTGCGGCGCCGATGAGGTGTGGGTGTCCCATTGGCTCCTGCGGCGCCGATGTGGTGTGGCTTGGTGCCCCATTAGCCCCTGCGGCGCCGATGTGGTGTGGCTGGGTGCTCCATTGGCCCCTGCGGCGCCGATGTGGTGTGGGTGCCCCATTGGCCCCTGCGGCGCTGATGAGGTGTGGGTGTCCCATTGGCTCCTGCGGCGCCGATGTGGTGTGGCTTGGTGCCCCATTAGCCCCTGCGGCGCCGATGTGGTGTGGCTGGGTGCTCCATTGGCCCCTGCGGCGCCGATGTGGTGTGGGTGCCCCATTGGCCCCTGCGGCGCCGATGAGGTGTGGGTGTCCCATTGGCTCCTGCGGCGCCGATGTGGTGTGGCTTGGTGCCCCATTAGCCCCTGCGGCGCCGATGTGGTGTGGCTGGATGCTCCATTGGCCCCTGCGGCGCCGATGTGGTGTGGGTGCCCCATTGGCCCCTGCGGCGCCGATGTGGTTTGCGGTTGCGCACATAAAGCGATAACCAACTAGAACCCATTCGTCAAGTTCAAATAGGTAGGTGCTACTTAGGTACGCTGCTTGCGGGTTTTTAGAAAAACAATTATAGCTGCGTCGGTTTCGGTAGCAATATAATAAAGATGCGTGTTGACAAGGGGTTTGTTGCCCTTGCCCTGGTTCCTTCCCCGAAGGAGCTGTAAACAAGCTTGGACTTCTAAACAATGCAATACTGTTCGCTGAACAGACGAACTTGCTATAAAATGTCCCTGGACTTGTCTTGTGACGTCATTATTCGTTTCGGAGTAGGGTCGTTTAAAATGGTTTGTACTTGTACCGCACAAATTAGGTACCGATATTTATTAGTAGTTGCTGAGTGAATAGGCGGATGAGACAATGAAACCCTCATCATCACAAAACGACACTATCATATTGTTAAAGGTTCGAACAGTTAACGTAACCAACTTTGTTCTTAACTTTGTCGGTGTTTACCCTAAATTGACCTACCAAGAATAGAGTTTATCTTTAGCCTTATATCGGTGCATACATCATTTTGGTGATTAGGTACCTGCCATTTTGGTTAAATCTCACCTTACACATATTAAATAAGATTGACGGAGGTTGTAGCTGTGCCGACCGGGTCTTGTCGTTAGCCACCCGTGTAGAAAAAGGCTTTGACACAACCGTCAAGTCTTCGGCACGCTTTGTAGACCTCGCCGCTACTACGACATCGTCTGTTTTTTGTGTAATAAAGGTTTGCCCCTGTATCAGGATTTTCATAGCGGAAGAAGCTCTCACCAACAGGCCCTGGTACGTTTTCATGGTCTCAAAACCCACTCGTGGACACTGGCCGCCGACCCTCAGCAGCTTTGCTTGACCGCACAGACGACGCTTCCAACACCTATGAGAGGTTTACAAGATTATATATTACAAGCTGTTGCCCACGACTTCGTCCGCGTAGAACATGTTATCGTCTAAATGCTTGTTTAAGGAATTTTATGAATTAAAAAAAAAAAAAAAATTTGTAGTCTTTTAGTAAACAGCCTAAAACCGTAGTTACAAATCACTTACTTTTAATATACTTGATAATGTCTTGATATCTATACACATTTAGAACCACTTTGAACCCTCATAGTAACCAGTCTGAAACCGTAGGTACAAACTCCTTACTTTAGTAATGTCTTGCTCTCTATACAATCTTTGAACCCATCTTTTAATTAGGATTGCCATACGTGATGATTTCTCCTGGCATGTCAGGATTTTTGACCCTTTGCCAGAACTGCGGCAGGACTTGGCAAGTGTCATGAGTTTTAGAAATGATCACATTAAATAAATAAATAAATAATGAATGAAATGATACAACTCCCTTACTAGAAATGTCAGGACTTTTAAAGTGATGTCAGCATTTTTATCAGGACAGTTAATTTTTCCTCTACTTCTTAGACGATGACTTTAAAAAAACGCTGAATTAAGTTTTTTGTAGTCTTATATCAAACAGTCTAAACCCGAAGTTACAAATCCCTTACTTTAAAAATGTTTTGCTCTCCATACAAACTTTGAACAGTTATAATTTTAATCCCTCTTTAAGGGATGAATTTCAAAAAACGCTGAAATGAGTTTTGTAGTCTTTTAACAAACAGGCTAAGATCGAAGTTACAAATCTCATACTCAACTTTGGACCTCCTATTAACGCTTTTCGGGGAAAAAATTATAAGAAAGAAAGAAACATTTTAATAACAATTGCTACAAGTCAGGGTACAATATTTACGAATATTTATATATGTCAAATATTTTTATACCTTTAAATTGTCATTGGTATACTAAATAATTCTCCATACGAATAGAATGACTCCTGTGCCAACCACTAAGAAAACACTAAGTGTTTTTCATTGTAGTAGTATTTTTTCTACAAACTATAAAGTCAAGCTCAAAAAAAGTGTTTCCCATACGAAGCTCGCATCCCACTTTAACCCCTTAAGGGGTGGAATTTTCAAAACGCAGGCAGTACTTTTTTTGTATTTTAATAAGTAATCTTTCTACAAAGTTCTAAGTTTATACCTAAAAAAAAGTTTCCCTATAAACATTGCACCTCTTTTTCCCCCTATTAGGGGTGTAATTGCTGACCACTGAAATTAATTTACCTATTTTTGTATTTTAATAAATAATATTTCTATACAATTTCAAATAAATTTTCTCCATACAACATTTCTCCCCATTTTATCCCCCTTAGGCGAGAGACGGCGTGGCGAGGATGCCGGGCGCGATGCCGCTTGGATGCCGCTTGGATGCCGCTTCAAAACATTTGTATACAAAATGTTCTAAGGAGACGTATTTTAAATTACACAGAAGCGGCGCGGCGCAGGCACCGCGGTTCAATTCACCAATGGACCTTATTTCATTGTATTAAAGGTCTACAAATTCATATGACGACGACTGCAAACTCCTTTGGACACTTTATGCTCGAAGTTGTAATCGTTTCAACTCCCAAAGGGAATAGACGTACCTAGTAGAGGAACTATTTGACTTGAAGTTTTAATTAACAGGATATTGGTATGACATTTGTTGTGCGCAGGTTCTGATTTGACAGTTCGGCTTGACGCGGAAGCGAGCGCCGCGCGGGCAACAAATGGCTTAGCAATATCATACGAATACGTCGTTTCAAATATACCTCTAGTATGTTGTACATGTTTTATCACTGCCACACAATTATGTATTCGGTAATACTCAATATAAAAATAATTTTATTACTTATTACCCACCTGATTTTCCACCTTGAATAGAAAGAAGGATATTAAAAAAGTCGCACAACGGAACGGAAAACTCATAAAAACACTGTTTTCCTCTTAGGTAGGTAGTAACTGATAATCACTCTTTATCATTACATACATACACACATTAGTCAACCAAGGTAACCCGATATAGCCCTCCGAATCGCCAAACTTAAGTGGCAGTGGGTGGGGCACATTGCACGTAGAACCGATGGCCGTTGGGGCGGAAAGGTTCTCGAGTGGCGACCGCGTACCGGAAGATGCGACGTGGGTAGGCCCCCCACAAGGTGGACTGATGACCTGGTAAAGGTCGCAGGAGTCCGCTGGATGCGGGTGGCGCAGGACCGGCCATTAATATTATTTTGTTTGTGGGCCTTAATGTGCCGCTTCGACCAGCAAGTGATCTATTGTGGCAGCCCTTTCTTTAGAGTTCACCGTTAAGTCCCGTTGCTTCCAGGAAATTCCAGATTCTTTGGGCGGTGATATGTTGTACTTCTTGTGGGTGCACGATGTGCCGCCCTAGGTAGGTACTTATGCATGAGTGGTCCGCAGGAGCAGAGAATGTGCATTGTAGTCTCCTCTGTCTCCTGGCAGAACCTGCAGGTTGCGTCCTGCTTCATACCCATTTGACCGGCCATTGTGGCACTCTTTGGGGGAGGCCTATGTCCAGCAGTAGACGTATTTCGGCTGATATGATGATGATGGTTTGCTCATGATTACGCATGTTGTAATTTTAGAATATAGGTACTTAGTTCAAAGTGTGTAAGACGACAAAGGCGAGTGGGCTGCGGCTGAGGCTGAGGATGAGGCCTTTGCATATGCAAAAGAGCCCACAGTACTCAGAACATCACATCACTATCACCGAGCAATGTTTCGAAAACAAGTAGAAGTCATACAAAAAAACTTTGATTGTCTTTTTAATTAGATCAAATTTTATATGATTTACGTCACGCCCGCTGTGCAGATAACGTCAAAGTTATGTCAATATATTATACGATGTTCAAATTAGGCCAAAACACACTTTGGGTGTCGCTGCGCCAGAGGTCGAGCGAGAGCAGTGAGTAAATAAGTAGGTAGGTATTTCAATAATTTAAGGGTACTTAAATAAGTTTCTGTCAAAAATTTCATTTTTGGTACAAGCTTTTATTGCCGACTGTACTTTTCTGTATACCATCATCAACTACTCATTGAGACGATTCTTACGAGCCCCTCAACTGGGTGACGTCGGTTAAATACTGAATTCCCATGGCCACCTTCTGTCTCCATCATCAGATCAGCTCGATGGTACCATAATATTGAATTGTCATCCAAACTATACTAATACCAAAAATTTCAGCTCAATCGGATAATGGCAAGTTACTGAAAAATTGATTGCAAATTTTGACGGACAACCTTCATACTTATATTCTTACATACATATATACGAACAGGTCAAGTTAATATAAAGCTTGTAAAAAAAAAAGATGACCACACGCAAAAATTACATACCTTTATTAAAATGAATCTACTGTCGATAAGCGAGACTGTTGGAGGCTGCGGCCGCTTTGAAGTGTTGGCGGTAGACGCAAACAAATTTATGCGCAGTGTCAATACATTAGGCGCGACGAGACGGGAGTGATGTCAGCGCGCATTTGAATAATAATAAGCGCGCCGCGCGCGCCGCTATTCGGGTGACGATTCAGATCAAGTCACATTGTAGTGGATTGTGTTCGTAATACTAAGGAATATTAGTGAGTTCTATTCTGGATTGCACTAGCTTGCGCCATCAAACGTCACAGTTTGGCGAGTTTAATAAAATTTGTTAAATGTAATTGCTTTTTTTATAATAAAAAAAAAAAAAAAAAACTAGAGGTATATTTTAATTAGTTGCTTCCATCGCATTTGCACACTGGCTTTCACGCGCGTGGTGTGAACGTGTCAGAACGGACGCGTGATGAACCAAATTGAGGAATTTGATGCATTCCTTATTGTTATTAAATAGTATAGAGTCGTATTGATTAGTGCACTACTACAGTAGCGCATCTTAGCCAAATGTGTGCAGTGATCAAAATTATTTTAATCTAATTTCAATTCAATCCATGATACTGACTTTTCCAGAGCGCTCTCCGTATTGTTTGTAAACCCCTTTGGATGTTTTGTTGGCGATCTTTGAATGTGTGTTGGGAGCTGGAGTGTTGGCTCGTGTTTAGCCCAAATGACGAATGATGTGTGTGATATCCTTCTTGGTGCTCTAGTATAAAACCTATCAAGGCACCCTCTGGTCACCTATTACGTGACATTTCCATTCCTTTAATAAATATGGTTGAGTAAACATGCGTTGTCCTACTGCGGAGCTATCCTTAAGTCTTCCTGGTCAAAGACTTATCAACGGGCAAAATATGATTTTTATGTTTAAGTACTTCATCTTTATCCTTCGACCATCATAAATGTAGGCTTCCTAGAACCAGTTCCCCTTCACTCTATATTGGGCTGGACTGTCGGTATCGAATTCGTGCCCGCTGGTCTACCGTATGGGCCCACCTGCCCTTTTAGCTTAGCTATTTTTAGAGTTCCGTACCAAAATTGGTCCAACGGAACACTTATGCGATTACTCGGACGCTGTCCGTTTGTTACAGCCAGTTTTCTCGAGGGCCGTATGATATTTTATTTATTTACAGGAGAACCCAGCTATAAAACTTATTAATAACATAAATATTAACAAAAAAGCCAATTACAGGATATCACAGATATGAATACATATTTTGCTTTAACGTCTCTGAAAGCAACAAACCATTAACCCAAAATGTCGATGATGTCAACAGTAAAAGAGACGCAATAAAACGAAACCTATAATTTTCCCTCAGCGTGTTTTTTGCTGCAGTTTTTCCGGATAAGGTCGCGGCTTCAGTCCAACGCACCGCCTATTATCGGGTCCTGATGCTGCATCTCGCACGTGCTCGAGATAACCGCCACTCTTGTGACCAAGTCTACCGACAACGTAGCATTTATGAAAAGAAACAGGCGTATGTTCATGTTATTGTATTACGTCATGCTTTAGCTAGAAGAATTCAGACCAAAGAAAGTATAGGTGGAGTGAAAAAGCCCTTGTGGCGTGCGGCCTGGGTCTCCCTTGTAAGACCCCTAACAACTTTAACCCTAATGTTTCACTAGACCTAATGCATTTTCCTTTGAAACAGTGAACTTTTTAGGTTTTCTTTGAATATCATCAAATAGAAGTTAGGTTAGGTTAGGTTAGGTTAGCTTTGCAATAATCATATAAAGTTTACTATTTAAGAAAAAAATGCATTAGGGCTAATAAAGTTGTTAGGTCTAACAATGGAGAACCGTGCGGCCTACTTATATTAAATTAGCATAACTTAAGTAAGACTTTGCAGTTTACAAGAAAATTTTAGAAATTACTCATTCGCAAAAAATTATAATAGGTTATTAACTAATTAGTTATTTCGACCAATTTGGATCAAAGTATTAGTAGACAGTTTCATATATACTTATGCCAGAGTTAGTTAAAAAACCGGCCAAGTGCGAGTCGGACTCGCGCACGAAGGGTTCCGTACCATTATCAATAAAAATATTTATTTTATTCTGTTTTTAGTATTTGTTGTTATAGCGGCAACAGAAATAATACATCATCTGTGAAAATTTCAACTGGAACTATCACGGTAACAGTGAGATACAGCCTGGTGACAGACAGACGGACGGACGGACGGACAGCGGAGTCTTAGTAATAGGGTCCCGTTTTACTCTTTGAGTACGGAACCCTAAAAAAGCAAAATGAATGACTTTCCTAGTCTGAATATGTATCAGGCTCAGGCTATTTAGACCGCGCTGTATTCCCACTTGTTCAAATGAAGCTGCAGCGGGCAGCCTGTTCGTTCAGGATGCTGTTGGCACTACCACGAACTCTGCGTTCAGGATGCTGTTGGCACTACCACGAACTCTGCGTACCAGAGATGCATAAGTTATCGTGTACGCATCGTCGTGTGAAAGATGGATTGTGACGATGCGAGCAGGCGGCACCTATATTTGACAAGCACGAAAACCACGTACCTACGAATTCTTTATTACCTAACGTAAAAATTTGTGTAATGTCTTTTTCTCTCAAAATCAGAATATAGAGGCATCAATTTAAAGTAAATTAAGACGAATAGCGGGTTATTAAAAAATAAGTGTAAAGTTTTGATGAGGGGCATGTAACCCGCTGTTTAATAGTTCTGCTGATCGATCACGCAACGCATTGTACGCGCCTCAGGTAGATTTAAATGTCACTTTTTCTATGGAAAAATGACAGTTAAATTGTAATACGAACGCGCGTTCGGAACGTTACGTTTTTACCCCCTGATCATATAATGAATGGCGATTGGATTACAGCATTTCCAACCGCAGTACAGCGTCGGCGCGTGTCATACAGAGACTAAATTATACATTGAAAATGACTGTGAACTTTTACTTGCCCTCTGTACTAAGTTGATACGCAGTGATCAGTTGGCCCATGTCCAGTTGTAGGTACAAAAGTTCATTCAATTTAATGGCGCTTCTAGTCGCAAGAGGCCAATATATTTTTAAATATGTAAACTTTCCCTGATAATTATGGATGACGATTCCGTATCCAAAGTTGAGTTCACTGCAGTTACGGGTGTTTGGCTAAACTTCACAGACGCCTAAAAACTCGTGTAAACGGCGGGTCGCGTGCGGTGCGGGTCGCCGGCGACACGCCACGCGCGTCGCGTGCCGCGCGCCCAGCCTCCACGCCGACCGCGCCAGTCGCGCGCCGACACCCGGGCGCGCCGCACGCGATGCAGTGAGTGACAGTGACTAGACCACATCATGGTGACCGGTGTTGGACAGCCGGCGATACCGCCGGTCGAGAAAAAGGGCGATAATAGGAGGGTGAGTACTTTTTAAGTGGAAAATTTTGTGACTGTCAGTTTTCTCTTGTGTATTTACTGGTAATTCACGTGACCGCTGACGGATTATTTTCTTTCCCGTGTTTGAAAGAAAATAATCCAGTGTAAACTTTGGCGAATCAATATTTATAAATGTGTCGTGATTGTAAATGAATAAGTTATCATTTAAAAATAAATCTTACAATGTTAGACATCAACGCGTAGGTATATAATAAATTAAATTAAAATGTTTATTTATTCTTTTGACCAAAATTAATTCTACCTCACGTTTTACCCTTTAGGGTAATTTATAATCTAACACCTTTCGTGCCACTGCCAGCCTAACTATGTAAATAGAAAACAACAGCTACTGAAAAGGAGCTACGCCGGATTAAAAGAGTCAACAAAGCGTTGAGATAAGATTAGAATTCTACCTGCTATCAGCCGCGGTAAATACACCGACGTCATTTTAAAAAGGGTAATTACTGGTTTAAATATTAACTCCATAGTAAAAAGATCTCCTAATTTAGATATCTATACATATTTCGAGTCGGGTTTTCAAAAATTCAATTTCAAATTCAAAATGTTTATTTCGGATGTACATACATTCATACAATCATCATCATCGCTTTACAATTTTACGAAAACATTTTCAATATTTTGTTGGCAATTTGTATTAAATAAATTAAATAGCCATTCCATTCCACACCGTTACTTAATACTATATTATTATGTATAAATTAACCTAGTTATTGTATTATTAAACTTAATTTATTAACGTAATTTATTGACTATCTTACTTATCTACTTTTGGTGGATCTCTTCGCGAGTGTTAAAGAATGCCTCCCCCAGCCTCCGCCCTCTATTTTATTCAATATCAACGTAGGTATACGTATTTGTAAATAACTTTTATGATATCTTTGAACTACTTATTTGTCATTAACTTGGTTTGACCTCTAGTGCGAGATGAAATAATAATCTTTGAAATTATTAGTTAATTGTAAAAAGGTAAAACAAATATTTTTAGTACATTTCCTCAAAACGTCTGTCGTGAGTAGTGAGGGGTAGATTTGTAGAAGTGGGGTTCTTACTACGCCGTAGGCGTAGAGGGCTTTCGTAGCGGACTAGAGTTCATTTTTCAATAAAGATGGCTTAGCTAGAGCTAAGCCATCTTTATTCAAAAATGCACAGATTTAAGTATTTTGGTAAAAACACCATTTGCAGATTAATTATTTATTTCTTGTTTTAGTGGCATCATGTGGCATGTAACCTCGTTACCAAAGGAATCGCAGGATAAACATTCGTCTATAGACGCGTGAGATATTTATTGCTTACCGTGGCTGATGGCAAATCACTTAAAATACGAATACTTTTTCCAAGAATGAGTATATACCTACTTGATCTATTTTGGTAATTTATACCCATGATGATTCTACTGGTCCTACTGTGCATGTCTAAAGCTAAGAATAATTAACTAGTTAAGTAGGTATGTGCCTGTCAAATGATAAATAACATTTAGGTAAATACGTTTAAATAAAATGGTGGCCTTAGCTTTTAAACACAGCATAGGATTATAGGAAGGTCCAGTGAGCCCCGAGTTGCTTATTTTGGGGCGCGCCGCCGCCGGGTCCGTCTCAATCACTACCTACCTGCTAGTTACCTGTGAACCTACCTTGAAAATCGTTCTGTGGGGTTCGTGTAATAACTGCAGCCATCTAATTCCATCTAGGTTGTCGTTCGTTCGTTATCATTGTGTTTGTGTTTTTTGCACTATACTAGTAGAAGCTGCAAGAAACTCTATAGAATATCTTAAATTCCCGAAGTTGTAATAGATACGTGGCTATACGCATCCCTGGCCACCTTTGCCGGCACTAAATAAGCTACAAAAAGGATCTTTATTTTCATGTCATACATAGGCTATCTAGCTCTACTCTACTCTACCAACTCTGTACTCTACACATTAATTGATATGTGACAGCCAGGGCATCACATTGTTATACATCGCTGTCGAGTCTCGAAAAGTGTACCAAACTCACGACAAACTAACTCCCCAACAGTGGTGGAGCGGAGCGCCCATACAAACCGATTCCCATCGGCTCGCCTAAAATTTATTTTTAGGCGAGCCTGTACCTAGTTATATACTGTTAACTCTTTAATAATTTTCACACGCTGCCATTGGTTGCCCATGCCCAAAGTATACTACTTAGTAGGTAGCTAGTATAATCAGCGACTTCTGCTGTAGCTAAAGACGTTGACGTTGCGTGAATAGGCAACTTGATGGTTTTTGTTTTCCCGTGGCTCCACGTCCACGCGTCTAATTCCCGGCGCACGCGCACGCGCACGCCGATGTGTCACGGTACTCGCGGCAGTCGTGCGCGCGTGGAAAATGCTGTTTTTGCGCCTCGTTAACATCTGCCATTAGTGCTGAAATTATTAGCTCTATGTTATCTTTCTCTTGGGACGACCTCGAGGCCAGGTTTTGAAACAGTTTTGGGACAAAATGCGTAAAAATCTAACAAGATTTAAAGATCCCTTGGTAATAGGCGTATCCAAATTACCAGAATTGTCGCCAATAAGTCTTTGAAATAAGGTTGAACGTATCGTACAGTTGCTGAAAATGTAAACCTAATCATCTAGCGATCTTAGCATAACGTGTAGATATATAACGTTTTATTAAATAGTAAACAGGCGTGTGGGATTTATCATATAACTTATAAGAGTATCCAATAAAAAAAATTAATATACTTCTTTATCATCACTTATTGCTTTTTTATTATAAATTGACGTTGGAATAAGGGCGTACAACTCATGACGAAGCCTGGTTTAGAATTCTCGCGAATAAGCGATCCAAGAGGCACCAGCATAGCACCTGTTCCCGCGAGCAAGTTTCATTTGCATGACTTGCGGTCGTGTGTGCCGCTCCCGTATCGGCTTATATAGCCATGAGAGACGTTGTCTCTCCCCTTAACACTGTTTTTTATAGTCTGTAATAGACTGAAAGGCCTATGATGATTGCTTTTCTACATCTCTGTTGCATAAGCGTTATTGCCCAATAACATGAAAAATTATAGTCGTAGTTAGAGCGTATATATGTGCTACATTTTAAGTTGTACCAAATGTCCCAGCCATTTCTACTGCTTTAACCGTATTTCTCATGGCAATTATATACCCAGTAATTTGGCGTGTACGGCTTCAGTAAGTGGCAATGGCGCCCACTCGCTCCGCGCCGGGCGCCCACCGCCACCGACCGGCCGCCGCTATAGGGTCGGCCTACACGGCCCTTATAGATTTGCGGTCAATATTACCTAGTAGTGACTAATAAAATAAGCAAGTGGGAAGAGTAGGATTGGCATCAACTATTGCGTAATATATAGAGACACATTTCAGAGTAATTTCGTCTTGTCCTTTGATTAACTAAGAGTACGTCAAGGAAATTCAATCATGAACCACTTTTGTTTCGTTTAGTAATAACTTCTGGCCAAAGTATGTAACTTAAGTACCTATTAGTATTAACAAGATAAAAGATCAACAAGTTTAATTAAGTACTTTGACTACACCTTAATGCCTAATAGTTGACACCGATTGTTTACCTCTGTTGTTATGGAATAAAATTGGAAATTTCACGTGTTGGGACACTGTCAAGGACGATTACTTATATTAATAAGTACTATACAGTCAACACTATAGTATTAACCATCCAATAAGTCGTATACGATTAACTTAATACGTTTGAAACAAGCTCCAATTTCATAGATGTCATTTAATCTCATCTCAATAACCGATCATCGAGTTGGCAGTTGATCTAGCGCGGTCGGCCGGTGCGCAGTAGCGCTAGACGCGGGTGAGTCAGCGCGTGGCGTGGGCGCCGGCTAATTGTCGTGAGAACGCGCACCCAAGCACGCGCCACTACTACCAAATAAATAATGATTACTTACAAATTATTAGAAGATGTACCTTATTTACCTTATTAGGGGGCCTGCCTGGGGCAGTTCACCGCGGAGGCTGTGACAGAAACATGCGCTGAGCTAACGTGTCGTTACCGAGCTCATTGTTCGAAACACATTAGAACGTCCCGGACTGACCTCATGATGGATTTACCACGATCCACTGACATTAGGGACTCTTCCTAGTATTTCCCTCACTGCTGAGGATAGTGGAATCTTTTTGATCTTGTCAGTCAGTTCTCCAACGATTGCGCTCCGTCGCTTGGTGACGTGCGGTGCTGACTCTAAAAATACTTATTAAAGTATAATTCCAAGCATAGCGTGATATTTATGGAAGCAGGGCGGCTGTTTACAAAGCATATCGACCACTTTGCTGCGGTCCACCGTAATGATACTTGGACTTGTTCGCTGTTATGCTCATTCAATGTTGTACGTCTGCCCAGCTATAGCACGATACTTTTAATCGCTATGTATTACGTGACGTCTCAGTACATTTTCAAACGTGACGATAAAACCTATCGTGCTAGGGCCTCTGATGGGTCAGGCTGATAACACCTAAAACAATTTCCACGCCGCCAAGTAATGCAGCGAGAGCGGATGATGATGTTTAGAAGGGTAAGTAGTTTAGGTGAGAAATCGTGTTTTTGTAACAAACTAAACGGTACACTGATAAGAGATAATGGATTGTCACATAATCGTCATATCATAGGTATAACATAATGGAGGTTCAAGAACAGTGGCAACTTCAGGTAATGAGCGGCGTCAAACCAAAGGGCTTAATTAAAAACGCCGCTCAGCGTTCAAACTGTCACATTACGCTCCATCGTCAGTTAATGAGTCCTTATAATTACATGGGCGTGGGATAGGTAGGAAGCTATTAGAACCGGCGATCCATCATCGGGCGATAAGCATCGCGCGAGATTAGACCGCGCGCCCACGCGCCGCGCCGCGCCGTATCGCGCCGCGCCGCCGCGTCGGGCCGCCTACACTACACTACACCACACGAAATTAACGCAACGTGCTGTGTTAGCTATATCGGCGGTGCATGCATTGGTTTAGAATTGCTTGATTCAGTGCGGGATCCGGGCGGTTCCATATTATCAGGTTATTTTAGGATCATAATATGTATACATACAAAATGAATAGCAAATGTTGCAGAAATATAAGAGCAATGGAGCCTAATTTTCGCCATTCGTGTATACGCCCAGTTTTGGCCTGTATTAATATGTTCTACGAGTATACAAAAAGAGGTTGCTGCAACGGCAATACGCCTAAAAAGCCTCAACCTATGGACGAACCTAAACACACCCCACGCGAAGATCCATAACAGACTGATCACCAGACATCGTACATTTTGTAACATTTTCAGTGCAGCGTATATTGTTAACGGAATTGGTATAGACAATAAATAAATAAATATTTGCGGACAATCTTACACAAATCGACCTAGTCCCAAACTAAGCAAAGCTCCATCTCGTTACATTCTCCGTATATATGAGTTGTTCCATGCACGAGCACGTTAATGCACCTGTAGACGAAGCATCGCGCACGTGTAGTGATTCAGCCGAGGATAATAACTGCGGCAACTCGGCAAGAATACGTGAATAAAACATGAACATTTCAATGCACCACGGGACTCATTCAAGCTTCGGTTTCGAAGAAGCCGTGGCTTGTGAAACGTTCGTTTGTCCTAAAAAATGCTGATTTAACAATCATATAGGTAGTCACGAATGTAGTTAATTGAATATATCAAGCAAATTCAATGCAACAGTTATTTTACATACCCTCAAACATCTGCAGTTAATTCTTGAGGATTTGTCGAAGTTTTCTGCTTACAATTGAAACACATCACACTTATACATTTGTGGCATCTTTCTAACGCCAGCCAGTCAAGGGCATTAAAGTAATCGTTATAAAGTACGTAACACAAAAACATCTTACAACATGTGAAAATGAACTATCAGCCTATCTATTCAGCTAAAATGTTTGATTCTATTCATATTTGACTAATTAGTGCATGATTGCATATTTCTTCTGACGATTTGAACTTGAACTGATTCCAAGTTCAACTTAACTTTGTATCGACAGCAATCACATTAATTATCTATCGTATCTATTCATATCGTACATGATTCAGTCGATTCCCACACCCGCAGGTGCGATAAACAGCAGACAATCAACGTGACGTTTACGTAAGGCCGGCGTGGCGTAGCGTGGCGGTGGGGCGAGGTAGAGATTAGCGCGGGCGCCGGCGACAGCGCCACGTGACGTTCCCGTCGTGACACATTTTCTTACGCCCTACCACTACCACTGACATATTATGCGATTCAGAACGTGTCTCATCTCACTTCACCACTCGCCTCTCCAAAATTGCAACTATGCGTAGTCGTAAACAGAAGTACTTACTATGCTTATGAGTTATGACTTATAATAGTTATAATGGTACTCCTTAGGCAAGTGGTAGATGAGCATCAGCGCTGGACTCTACTATGCAACGAATAGGTATTTTACGCATTACGTCGTGGACCAGCTTAGCCATCCTTTACGTAATGCAGGGAATCGCAATTTAATGAAATCTTTATTAACTAACGCATGTTTTATAACAACAATCAAACCTATTTTCTCTCCAATATTACAAGAATAAAGTTGTTTTTTACAAGGCGATTTGTAAACTTATATAGTTCGTTTTGCTTCTAAGATGAGTTTTCTCATTATGAGACAGCTTCGTTCACGATGACACGGAAGTCGGGAAACTCGCGCGCGTCCGTGGTGACGCCGCGGCCAGACGCCGGCTATTTTCCGGAGCCTGGCACGCGCCCAGCCTCCCCCACACACGCACACATACCCTACTCATTAGCCAACAACACAAGTATGCTACGATATTGCATTTTGAATCTTATCACCAGTACGAAAGTCTTTATAACATGATTGTTGCTACAGACGAGACGCATATGCAGGCCGGCGTTAAAATTAGTGCCACAAACACAAACGTGTCCCTGTTGTATTTCGCGATATTGATTTACGCAGTAACCATTAATTATTGAATGCATCCTAAAATGTTATACCAATTGTTTTTTTATTGGTAACTTTCAGGTATGTATCCGAAGACGACAACTTTACTACGCAATGTTGATGAATAATTGTGTAGGTATGCCTGTTGTTAGTTTGCCTGACTAGGTAGAATTCATTTGTACCTTCCCTATCACAAACCAAGGTGAAATCATAGAACAAGATGATTCAAGGCACTCCCTTAATTACAGACATAGAGCAATTAAATCGAAATAAGAAGATTAAAGAATAGAGTAATTAAGATGTACAAACGTTATCTGATATCAAGGAACCGCGAGGCGCTTCTTGGAATTCCCGAAATAAAATCAGGTGACGTTGAGTTAGTCTGAGCCAGTGGTTTGGTAACGTTGGCACTCCACCGCTGTTGGCACGCGCTAAAAGTCTTTTACTGTCTTTAGAACCGTACATCAGACGGTTTACGACGCTAGGCTTACGATTACGGTCTACGCTCGATTTAACCCGACCTTTGATTGACCTGGCGCCTATAGGAATATATCCTGCAGTAGATGAAAACAAAAGAGCATCAAGTTAGCAGCGTTATTTCTAAAGTAGACTTTATATGGATCTGGTATAGTTGAAATTAGAACGCGTCTGTCGATGCGTTTACTGGGCACGCGCAAAGTTAAAATGCATTTAGTGGCAACCTAATGCATTAAAGTTTTCAGTCTTAACGTGACCAATTTAAGTCCCAATTGGTATGAGCTGGCGTGGATTAGGTGTAGTTTTATATAGTGTGCAGTATTCGCGAGCGCTAGGTTGCAGTCGCGTCGCGTGCCAAGGCGTGGGAGCGGACGGGCTTCCGGCACGCGCGGGAGACACGTGCCGCAATAGACACGTCCTTGTCTCTACCAATACTTTGTAGCACTTCTAAATTGCTGTTTTATTCTGAACACAGAGATTTAAAGTTTAAGAGCAATGGATTACCATTATAGGTACTTAGAATTCCCTGTGCCTTGGTCGTCGACTATACCTACACAGAAGATCAGTCAGTGCTTATAACTTCAACATTCAAATTGTGTCATGCAAGCAGCCGGGTAAGGTATACACAAGATTTACCTGTAATCCGACTTTGAAGTCCTGAATATTCGTAGGTATACTGGGGTCTGGGCGTTTTCCGCAAATCGACATCTACATAGTGTGCCTATTTTGCGTGAAACGGCGGTGTGGCGCTACTCTAACCACCGCAGCTCGTCTAGAAAGTTGGTGAGTGCCTTGTTGTTGCTGACTGCGTCCCGTAGTGTGTCTGGAGAACCTAGGTGCTTTATTCTGTATACTTCTACCTGCTTGCAGTCCAGTAGAATATGTTTAGTCGTTTCTTTTGCCTCCATGCACGCTCTGCACATGGGCCTGTCTGTAATGCCTAAGTTATAGAGGTGTCTGTTCAAGGTGTTTTGTCCTGTTATTATTCCTACTATCTTGCGCATTTGGTTTCTATGTGTTCTCAGTAGTGCGGTTGTGAGTTTTTACTCGCGTTTCGAGTATCTTTGGTGTAGGTCTTTATCCGTTGGTCCAGTTGATTACACAGGGTGTATGGCAGATCGTCTGCCAAAAGACTAGGGTGGGTATAGGTGGGGTCGCTTGCAACACGTTTTGGAAAATTAACACTCGTCCTGCCCACGGTGTTTTATATTTTTTTTTGTTCATTTTATCTCGGCATTTGCAAAACAATTAAAATTTTGGTTACCTATCTTTTTTTTTATGTGACAGCACAAAAGTCTTTGTACCTTTTAAATCTCTAATGTATGCGTATCATATTGAAATCTTATTTTCATATTGAAGGATAATAAAAAAAAATATGAACCGACAAAGTCTGAAGGACAGAAAATAAAAATCATCAAGCTCAACTTTACGGCACAGTTTAAAAAAAAAAGTTGAAACACCTCAGATTTTCCAATGTCATAAAAAAATCTCCAGTTCATGACTATTCTAACGGTGTACCCCATGTCTAGAATCACTCACAACTTTCCGGCAAAAAATGGTTCCTGTCTAAAATGGTGACGTAAATCACCTACTTACTTAGTACCTACTTTTTTGGATCTACTTAAAAATAAGACTTGAAAAAAATTATAAATTAAGACTAAATGCACTAACTAAATCAAATTTATTCGACTAATGATAAAGAAAGCATAAAAAAGTTATTAACGCTAATTAAGCATTACGATTGAAATGAAATTGTTTCTTTGACCTAGTTGGTAGTGACCCTGCCTACGAAGTAAGAGGCCGGTTCGAATCCCGGTAAGTAAGTAAGTAAGTGTTTTATTTGTAAACATAAGTAATTACAGTGGTTGTCTTTTTTTTACAGTTTCACTATGTTTTGCCAATAGGCTTACAAAAACTTTGAGCTTAAGGTGGTTCGATTGCCATACAAAGCGTTATTTGACATTCGCAGGCTAACGGCGTGATATTTTAAGAAACTTATGTAACAAACTTTCATCAATTGGCTTCCCATTTGCGCCAAATTCCCCCTTTCCTAGAATAAACTTGTATAAACTAGATTAATTTGAGAAAAATAGTTTTCCCAAAATATCACGTGACAAAGCAATTTCTCAAATTAATCTAGTTTATGTAAGTTTATTCTAGGAAAGGGGGAATTTGGCGCAAATGGGAAGCCAATTTATGAAAGTTTGTTACATAAGTTTCTTAAAATATCACGCCGTTAGCCTACGAATGTCAAATAACGTTTTGTATGGCAATCGAACCCCCTTAATACTAAATAAGTACATTATACCTACTATCATGCATACAAAATTCAGGTGCCTTTGTACAAATTATAATTATATAGTAAGGTCAGCAATGGAATTTAAACAATCTGTGATAAAAAAGTATTGGTGCATGTCCGGTCTTAATATGTCAAGTATAACTATAAGAAAAAAATATATTATTAAAAGAATCAAAGAAATGTCACTCTAATTTATTATTAATATAATCTGAAATGGAATAATAACAAGTATGTATCAATAAAGTCATTAATTTCTTTCTTAATTCTAACATATTTAATGACTTCATGTTATAACGTAAGTAAGTGGTTATAAATTTTGCTGGCTAGACAATACATACTTTTTTGCATCAATGCTGTCTTTGCAGGAACTATGCAAAGATTTAGAGTAAGGGCATTTATTTTTATACAATTTATACAATTAAAGAATTTTTCGTCAATGCCCTTCACAAATAACATCTATTAAATAATGTAACCAATAAAATCCAATGTAATGTGTCCTTTTATTAATGTGTATCTAGAAAAAGTAATTAATTTTAAAATGTATTATTATAACTATAATTGTATTATTGAGAATTGTACGAATAGCAAATAAATCATCTGAATCTGAATTTGTGTGATGAGCACGAATATTTGTTCCTGAGTCATGGCATAGATGTTTTCTATATATTTAAGTATTTATTTATCTACGAGTATATAAGTATGTTTATCTTCGTCCAGTTCAGTAGGTACAATTTTTACTCACGCCAATTTTCTGAGCACTGAATAAGAGTTCCGTTGTACCTACCTGCGTCTAGATGCCAGACTCAGGAAAAAATATCTACAACAAAAAGCGATGCTCAGCTCAGTCCACATTAACAAGGAATAAATCACTATCTACGTATAGCGAAACGTTACTGACATCCGGCGACTCAATATCCATAAACGGATCATCGCCCGCCTTCCCGTATAAAATATCAAACTCGCTAAGGGTATTTTCAGCGTGGCTGTCGCTCGGAAAATCTAGCACGCTATTTGAAAATCAAAAGCGGCGTGACAGAGGAAAATGGGCTTACGTGGGCGGCACGCTGCGCTGCGCCGCGCCGCTGGCCTGCCAAATCCCGTGTCGCGTGGAGCAACGGTCGACGCACACCCCACACTTATTTAGTTATAGGACTTATAGGTACTGTAGTAGGCGCTTATTAGGTACTTATAATATAAGGATATAAGTAGAGGAGAGATGCACGCTGAGTAACGGGGAAAATTACCTCGGTGTTGAATAAAGTTCAATATACACGCAAGCAATGAACTTACTACCTTTCTGTAATAGGTTTTCTCAGATAACGTGGCAGACGTCGGTTTCAGGGATAATACCGTACCCTGCCTGAAAACCTCATCGGCTAATAGTTTACTTTACGCAAAATATAACTTTCTAGAATTATTAGAAAAATAGGTATATACCTACATTTGTCCATCAACAGTATGTATGATTAAATGAAGTAACGTTTCGACACGTGATTAATGGAGAGTCGGCAACAATTTGCCATCAATTATATCGTCGAATGTTGAATAGGAGTAGAACTATACAAAAACGGAAGCGGTCGCGTGCCGGAACCCCCTCCCCCCACTCACTAACAGCGTATCGCATTGTATGAAAATTAACGTTCGTTCAACGACCAGGAGGCGAATAGAAAACCTTTGTCTATTGGTCGGATAATCGCCGGGTACCTACCTACTGTAGGTAGGAAAAACCCTAGCAGCTAAGATAAAATTTTGTATATTTATGTGAGTCTAATATGGTACCATAAACCTGTTCTGATGATGGAGATGGAAGGTGGCCATAGGAGCTGTCCATATATTACGCCATTTCATAATAGGGCGCGGGGAGGGGGGTATGTCCTTTGGATGACGGTTATCATATTTTTATTAGGCGGGGAGGGTATATTCAGAGAATTCATTAAAAGATAGTACCGTAAAATGGGGTGACTTGGGTCAAAATAGACATTCAAACCTCGATATTTTTTTTAATGATTATCTGTCGTTTAATTTCATAATTTAACAGATAAACACAAAAAAGTAAGCAATCCCACCTCACCCCGTGGTGGAGTAAGAGAGGATAGCAATGGGGTGAGCTGGGAAAATGTATGGGGAAAAACTTTCGGCTTGTGAATTTCGGATTAGCTTGCCTCGATCCGCGTTGCGTCTTATCCGCTCATATTTATCGCTCCTCTTCCGCATGATCGCTCCCCACAACCCTGGTTCCACTCCAGGCCACATGTCTTTCACCTCTCACTTACTTCTAGAGACTCCAGTTTTTTTAATGCTATAATTTGGCTACTCCGTGTTGCCACAAGATAAGAAAATATGTCTAAAAGTACAATAAAATTACTTTTAGGGCAACCTGAGCCAGAAAATCAAAGTAGCAACTGAAAATATTCGCGTCCCAATTTGCCCCCTCAATCCCTACTCACCCCATTTTACGGTATCTAATATTCACGCAAAATCTGCATTATCTGCAAACACTTCGGTTTAACGTCAAAAACAATGCTCTCAGACTGTATCGAAATACAAGCTGCATGGTATTAATTGTTAATTCTAATTATTAACGGTCATCCCATAATACTGTGTACATTACATACGAATCACGTGCATCAACGTCAGCTGATATAGTGCGGCGAATTGCACTTGCTTTGCTTTTGAATTGAAACTTCAAACGGATAATGTCGCAAGATTATTTGAAGATACATTATAAGTATCAGATGTCGGATATCGGACGTCATACGCAATCAAGATGACTTTTAATGTAACCGCCATATTACTTGGCGCGTGTCGTATTCATGAACAGCACGCGCAGAGACGCTGCGGCGGCGCGATTTTCGGTACGGTTTCCTGAAGGGGCAAGATGAAACGGGCTTTTACGATTTGGCAGAGGGAAGCTGTAGTGTTGCGCCATTTTATTTATTTTTTTACCGGTGGGGGAATGCTTTGACGCACCATCCGTCCGGTCAGGGGGGACCGGACGGGTGTGTGGGACTCCCGGACAGAAGGCCCAGACTGCCCACGAAACCCCCAAAGATTGTCCAACCATGTCGCTGCCAAGGAGGGCCAAAGGTTCGCTTGACGCATTCTACTTTGACCCTCGCGACTGGCCCGTTTGCGCGGGCACGACCAGGGAGAGCGCCCCGGGACAATTTCGGGGCGCTGCCATCCCGTGGGCTTATTGGACGGCAAGGGTCCCCCGACCCTGCCATCCATACTCGCAGATCATTGAGAGGTCATATCCAAATGTAAATAAGTGTTATTGTAAGTCATAATCATGTAACCGAGACTAATCTTGATGAAATTACTTTATGGATGAGGCGTATCGTTCCTCATAAAATGTGGAACCCGGGTCGTAGTAGGTATTATTACTTCTGCTCTTTAGCAAATACACCCAAGATCAAAAAAAAAAAATACGAAGTGTATGTACTCGTTTTTTTTCCCTTGAACGAGTTTTTAATTGTCATCTCGTTCTGAACTATTCATCCCACATCACGTGTAGCTGTGGTTGACTGGTGCTACGTTGGGAAATTAAGGCCACGGGCTAGCGTAAAGTTCGCTATGAATTACAATGTAAGTAACCCGGGAGATTACTTCCTGCACATTCACCTAACTACTAGACTCATTGTCATATTGAATTGATCGTTCCTGCCTGTATTTCTGTTTTTGCGGTTTCGTAAACGGACGCGTGCCGTTCCTAATCGCTCGTCACGTGGGCCCGCGCGCGTGACGCCGCGCGTCGCCAATCACGACTAACGACTAACGCCGACCTTCACCTTGGGCCGGCGCACGCGCCAGATACAAAACGCAAACCTTGCACACATCAAAGACCTTATAGCGCTGAGTTAAAGTTCTATTATCCCTTGATTCGTGTTCCGCGGTTCATCTATACTGCGAGCTGCGTAACACGAGATTAATGGCGGTTTTTGTCACACGCCTTACTTGGTGTCAACTGGTGATAAACTTCGGCCATAACGCGCGCGTGGGCCGCTGTATAATGCACCGGGCGATGAACAATTTAGAACTCAATTATATTGTCGATGATGTTTGTCGTGATCGCAATTGAATTGTCAATTACGTGAAGGAGTTTTGGCAGGGTTGTTACGTAATTTGTAAGCAGATGTCTGTGCGGTACAACTGGCATTTTCATTTAGAAAATTAAACATTAGACGTTCGATTTTTGAAAACCCTTCATCCAATAACGTCCGCTGCATACATGGAACCTAACACAAATGCAATAGCTTTATTACCCTTCGGGTTGTTATCGTTATCACTATCAGGAACTACAGGATGACTTTTCTTAAAAAAACAGTTCACATCATCAATATAATCACCAATTCAGCATCCCAGACGAACTCTTAAAATTAAAAACATCCAAAGATTTCCGGTTGTCCTTGATGCGTTATGTTATGAACATGTAGGTAATTGCCCGGAAATGTTGCATTTATAAACAAATGCAAACTGCAATTCATAAAAGGTTAGGTAGAAATAAAACTTGAAGTTAGGTCACCGTCAACCTTCACTTGTCAGAATTTTAATGCAAATTAAATTACGCACTGAAGATGAAATGTGCAGCGAACCATCTCATCTCCACAAAGGAGTTTTTGCCGTAATATTGTTAATGAGGTATTCGTTTGTTGCAGAGCAATAAGCCGATAATGGAGAAGAGGAGACGGGCGCGCATCAATAATTGTCTCAACGAACTAAAGACGCTCATACTGGACGCCATGAAAAAAGACGTAAGTAAACAGATCGCAGAGATAATGACATCGTCATTTCAGGCCGTAATGACGTTACATATAAGGATTAAGTAGGCATCATATCGACGGCGGAAGGAAAAAATATTAAGTGACATATAGCCGACTTGTCGTATGGCAACTTTTTGTGTTCCACAAACTCTATATGAGGAATTAGTGTAAACAGATATAATAAATAAAGGAGGACTCACGCTAAAACGGGCCGTGTCCGGCCCGGGGCATTTTCTAAGAAAAACGACGGCGTTTTTGCGCGGCCGATGCATACCCAAGCCCGGCCGAGCCACGGCCGAGGCTCGGAACCGGCTCCGTGTCGGCACGGCCCGGCCGTCGCTCAGCCAGGCTTGGGTATGGCTAGGCCGCTTAAAAACGCCGTCGTTTTTCTTAGAAAACGGCCCGGGCCGGACACGGCCCGTTCTAGCGTGAGTCATCCTTTACTTGAGATAGACATAACTAGTTACGGTAATAAACACAAGACATAATTTTTGGTATCAAAGATTAAAATGTGACTCATCGAATAATGTTTGTTACAGCCAGCAAGACACTCAAAATTAGAGAAGGCTGATATCTTGGAGATGACGGTAAAGCACCTGGAAGGCCTAAGGACGGAGGGCACTGCGCTGCCGGACCGGTTCCGCGCCGGCTACCGGCACTGCGTGTCCGAGGTGGCGCGCTTCCCGGGGCTGGAGACGGGGCTGCGCCGGCGGCTCGTGAAGCACCTCGAGGGCTGCGCGGCGCCGGCCGCCGGGGCCCGGCCGCCGGGCGCGCCCACTCCACCCTCCGACGCCGAAGACGCTACGGCAGCCATTCCGCATTCTACTATTTTAATCTCTGGTTAGTTGAGCTGTGTTGTCTTCGCTCTGTGTTTAAAACGCTTTTGCAAAAATTGGCTTCTTAAAGGCCACAAGCGATACGTATCATCAGTTCCAGATAGAGCAGGGGACCGATTTTTGACTTTCGAGCGCTCGAATTTTTCACTCGAAAACTGACAAAACATACGAAATGCTCTTTTGAAATAGCGATAGAAAATTGAAAAGCGAGTGGTATTGACCACTCGTATTCAATTCTATCGGTAGAAAGTTAGTGCCTGCAATTTTGACACTAAAATCGTATTTATTTTATTTAATTTTCGAGCGCTCGAAAGTCAAAAATCGGCCCCCAGTCTTCTCACTGATCTCAGCAGCTAAAATAAGCTACCATTCTAAGTAGTGTTCTGTTTCAGCTGGCCCCGGCTCAGGCGTGCGGCTGGTCCCGACGCGGCTGTCCAACGGCGACATCGCGCTGGTGCTGCCGGCGGGCGCGGGCGCGGGCGCGGGCGCGGGCGCGGGCGCGGGCGCG
Organism: Epinotia brunnichana; assembly: GCA_963854355.1. NCBI lineage: Eukaryota > Metazoa > Arthropoda > Insecta > Lepidoptera > Tortricidae > Epinotia > Epinotia brunnichana. The sequence continues at coordinate 420,032 of OY977946.1, forward strand.
GGCGCGGGCGCGGGCGCGCTGGGCGCGGTGCCGACGCTGGTGCCGCTGTCCCCCCGGGACGCGTCCTCGGCCTCCTCCGAGCCGCGCTGCTGCTCTCCCGCCAGCTCGGGATGGGGCTCCCCCCCGCCCCAAGCTGACGACCCCGCCCCCCTAGCGCTAGTCACGAGGAAAACCCCAGAAGACAAACCGTGGAGACCCTGGTGACACGTTTTCTGTGTAACACGCTCTTTCGTCCGAGAATTCTGTGAGAAGTCTCCACTAACCTTTCGAATATTAAATTGGTTGGTGCAAGTTTCGTGCCGAGTTCTCGCGACGAGTGAGAGCGTGCTCGATACTTATACTGGATTCTGTGATATACCTTTAAGTACGTTTGTGAGCGGCGAGAATGATGTTCCTAGACTAATTATTAAAGCGTCAGTGTTCGTGTGTTCGATTCCGATTTCTTTGTACATATTGAACGGTGATTACTAATTTTCCCTCGAGTTACTTGCGTGGCCAGTATGTGTGCGATATTTTAAATATATAATGTATTGTTTCGATTTTAAAATTGAAATTAATATCTGGCCCTTACTATTTTAACGCTACATTGATTTAGTCTTCCTTAAGTTAAATATAGATAATATAGTTAGTTATGGTTTGTAAATTTGTGAAAGACATCTGAGGCAGTATTTCGTATGATTACGTGAAAGAACGGAATGTTCGATATATTTTATTGCATTGCGTGTATATTTAATCTTGATGTGTTTATTTAATGGCGGTAGGTCCCCGTGCCATTTATTACACGACGTGTATACCGGCTTCGCTAACACCCTGCAGCACATCTCATCGCTTTGTACCTAGTTACGACAAATAAATAAGATTTATATACAACTTAATTAAATATAGGTAACGGCTATCTATTTAAAGAATTCTGCGTGCCTTATACAGCAAAATCGAATAGTCTTCCATTACATATAGATCTAAGTGAACATTAAATAATATCTATAATTTATCACTTAGTTCTTTTTAAGTTAATTTAACCTATTCGTAATTTAATAAATGCTCAATTATTTAGCTTGTTACCGAAATTGCAACCAATAGTCACACAGTGTCTTCCTAATTAAGTTACCGAATTGGGCACGGTCAGCTGCCATGACATTCCCTTAAGTAAACATCGTTGTATATGCAAATTATATCTTCTTAATTGATGATGAGTACGGAAGAGACAAAGTTTCGTTGTTTATCGCTATGCCGATGGTCACTTGCTTGCGCTGACATTGGTTGTTCGTCGCATGCTGCATGCGGCGACCGCAAAAGTGTAAAGATCACGTAAAGCGGCAAATACACTGCGGCGACCGCATAAGTTGAACGACGAAGTGTAATTGCTGCATAATTTCCTTGTATCATGAGATTTTATTTTAGAAAAGATGGCCTATCTTCCAAGTAAATTTACTTATTTTATTTACCTAATATATTTTTACATACAAACATTTTAGTGGACCGTAGCTGGTCCACCATAGATTGTAATAAGTTCATGAAAGTAAGATGGAAGACTTTCCCGTAATAATTAAATGATTTTAAAATAAATGTAATAAATGATGTACCTACGAGTAGGTATGTGTGTTATTAGGTTATTACGAGCAACATAATATGTAAAAATGACTTAATTTTAAATATAAAGAACATGATTATGTATAGCAGCAACTGATTACCTTTTATTTGTCTTGAGATAAAGTTTATTAGAATAAAGATCGTGATATTAAATACTAAGATGCATCAACTGTTGTATTAGGTACCTAAAAGTGTACAGTTTCTGAAACTAAGAGCTAAATGTACCTAAAAGAATATGCCATTTAAGTAAAATAGGAATAAATTTATGATAACAATACCTAATATAGAATTTTATTTCACAATTCTACCTATCTAAGGAAATATTAAATGGTTATGGGTTAATATGATTACCTCTTTAGCCTAGTTGGTAGTGCTAGTGACCCTGCCTACGAATCCCAGTAAGGGCATTTATTTGTGTGATGAGCACGAATGTTCCTGAGTCATGGATATTTTCGTTTTCATCTTTATGTATTCATTTATCTATATATACGTAAGTATGTATAATGTATATCGTCACTTAGTACCCTCAGTAGAGTCAGATTCAGATTCATTTATTCACAATAAAATATTTCATTGTAAATTACATGTCAATTTACAAGAATCCCTATTGTAATCGTCAAGAACATTCAATAAAATAAAAAATTAAGAATAATTACAATTTAAATATAACTAACCATGTCCACTTAATTTAAATGTATAATGTCATAGATGGAGTTCACCTAGAAGGATCGTCATTACATATAACAATAAATCAGAATTCACTTTATTTTTTATTTTTTTTTATTTAAAGTTCCAAAAAATTCATACTTATCGCAGAGTTTCATAATTATTAGTTACTTATAGAATACAATGGATTTTCTAATAGAAAGTTTCTTAATCGACGCTTGAATATTGTTACCAATGTTTCCATTCTTACTTCGGCGGGTAAACGTTCATAATAAGTTGGACCTATGACGCGCGGGTTTTTTTCTGCAAGTGCCATGCGACGTGGGACTGTCCTTAGTCGCCCTGTTGAACGAATAGTCATACCTGGTACCTCGACAGGACTAAACATGGTAAGTTACGTCTCACAAACATCAGAATTTCAAATAAGTATGTGGAGTAGTGCATCATAATTTTGTGCGTTACGAAGAGTTCCCTGCATGCATGTCGAGATTTCACACCGGCCAGCGTTAGTAATGCCCGTTTTTGCATTAAGAAGACTCGATTAGCATCCGTTGAGTTTCCCCAAATGAGTACTCCATATGTCGTTAACGAATGAAAATGAGCATAGTACACCGATTTTAATGAAACATTCGAAATTAGGGGTTTTAACTTTCTGAGCGCAAATGGCACTTCCAGTTTAGATTTGAGCCTAACATAAAGCCAAGGAACTTAGTTTCGTTGCATAGGTGGCATTGGACAATTGGATACACAGGGCGGTACAGTTAAATTTCGTCGAAAAAATCATGTCGTTCGATTTAGTGACGTTTAAAAGTAACCCATTTGTACAAAACCACTGCTGCAACTGCCTACATGCGTCACTTATCTTCGCACCAAGCTGTTCGTGCGTTTGCGCACTAACTATGAGTACAAGCTTTGGTTAGTTTGGGACTAGGTGGTTTTGTGTAAAACTGTCCGAACATATTTATTTATTTAAATTTAGCTAATATGTAGTGTAAATACGCCGTGCGTCACGCGGTGGAGCGTTATCATATACTTATTCACAGAATTTCATCCCAAACCAGAACCACACAACAGCAAGAGCCGTCGGCGTATGTTCCTCTCTTGGACGACGTCCGTTTTATACTAGTAGGTACCTACACCTAGGGTAAATGTTCTTCAAAACACAGAAGTAAGAGCACAGTGCACCGTGCCGAGGCATCGTCGTGTTTATGCCGGACATTAAACATAGGTACGTCCCGTTAAAAATTAGGTACCTACATACTAGCTGAGCTGGACGATTAATTTCCCAAACATTCACCACTACACTATACTTTGTGTCCGTGTCCGTGTCTCGGCCGGCAAATCGTGTAAGGAACGAAATGTCGATAATTATTATGCGGCGAAATAATTATGTGACTGTTACGAACACGTTATTTGGTTAAGTCATATATTAGTTACGGCATCAGCCCGGGCAGGGCGCGGGTTCGGCACGGTATAATGTGAGTCATACCTACATCTGTATGATTTATTGATGAACACCTATAAGTACTATAACCTACCTATAATTACTATAAGTACTATATTATAAGTACTTTGTCGTTTTCACTCGTTTGACAGCTTCATATGGCAGTTTAACATGACGTTTAATGCGACGCGGTACAAAGGTGTTAAGCCCCTTTTTCTTTTTTTTTTTTTTTAAATAAACTATGGTTTTATGATCCAAAGACCCCGCGAGGAATACGGGCGAACTTTGGTTTTTTTAACTATTATGACATATGAGACTAGTATATATGTAACTTTAAAATATATTGGTACTATGAAATATAGTATACGTGTTATTGATTTTTTTAAGGCTGTCTATGATTTTGTTGATGAATTTGGTGAATGATTGAATTGAAGATTCTTTTTTAATTATACTTTTGATGTCGTATGGGTCTATATTTATATTGTTACACACGATTTCGTGGTCTATTCTACTCAGGTTAAATTTAGGGCATTGTCTAAGAAGATGGTCAATTGTTTGTGAAATAGTGGTGTCACACGGGCACAGATCATCCGCAGTGATTTTGAACTTGTGCAGGTATGCTTTGTGGTACCCATGTCCGGTGAGCACCTGTGTTAATTGGAAGCTGATTGGAATAGCGCCTCTTATGTTTCTTATGTCGCTAATTTTAGGCAAATGCTGTTTAAGGTGTGCTCCAGTTTCCGAATATATATAATTCCGTTCGTGAGCTAAATCAGTGTCCTTTCTTCTATGCAGTTTTTCGTATGAGATTGGGAAATATGCATAATCTGGTGCTTTGTGCAGATTTGCTGCTCTCTTCGCCTCCATATCCGCCATTTCGTTTCCCAGAATTTGATTGTGAGCTTTTACCCAGCAAAATACAATTGTTCCTGTGCATCTTATTCTTCTTGTGAGGCTGACCGTACTATCACGGTCCCAAAATGCTAAAAAATATCTATAGAATCCGACAGAAGCCTATGATTTCCCAAGGGTTAAATGCGGAACGCGAGAAAACAAGTAAAATGTTAATGATAAAGTAGCGGTAACTACTAACTACCTATCATTTCAACACTCGTGTTAAGTGACGTCTTCCTGGTAATTTACATAGGTTATTATCTTGTAAACAGAACACTTGAATACGTACCTAATGCATAGGTAGGTGACGTAGGTGTAGGTACTTCTAATTAAGTGCTCACAAATGTAAAGGTAACTATCGTCAACTATTTAAAATCTGTAGAATATTACCGGTAAGCATGAAACATAAGTTTCTACTTGCTACTAATAACCATGGCTGTCTGGAACATAACTCAGAGTATTCTTCATTAAAACCTATTGATCATACCTATAACACCAAGGCTATGGCGACTGGTAAACTATTCGTTCCTAGGATAAATAATTACTATGGGGACAGAACTCTCAAAAAGCGTATCCCATACCTACTCAATAGTTTGCCCGAAGCCATTAGACGTGAAAAAAATAGGAATAAATTTAAGAGACTGTTAAAAAAGCATTACCTAGATGTACTTATATAAAACGCAGTTATACTATTTACTACTACTACTGTTACTAATGAATAACTAAATATTTTTTGTTAATAAATGCCTTACCTAGAGACTGCCGCTCCCACAGTTAAACTGTCACTACAGTTTTGTGGGGCAATGTTTAATTTTAAGTATGTAAAACACTATACTTATTAAAAAAAATAAAAAAAAAATAATAAAGCTCTAGTGATTATCAATTTATTAATCATGTTCGCGTTACTGACTTCGAGTAGACACATGATACAGGTAGGTAGAAACTTAGGAACGAACGCAGGTACTTAGGTAATACAGGGACGGTGATAACGGTCAAGCTTAAATATGGAGATTTGAGAATGACTGAAGGGTGGTTCTCACGCAGCGTTTTTTAAACGGTTAGCGGTTGTCTTTACCATCTTTGTGATATTGTGATTATTAGATAATTCAAATTAAAATCACTAATAAATATATGTTGCCAGGTATCGAGGATAGATTCTGATTTTGTAAGATTAAACTCAATTAGGTCAATTGAACACCACAGTTAATATAGGGCGTCCTTATGATGGTCTACTGGGGGCGGGTACTTACGCCTCCCCCCGTGACGGGTCCCATAAGGAGACAGCTGCCGGCGGAGTCGCGAAAGCGTGCGCAGGCGTTCCCGTGGCTCCAGCTAACAACTAGTGGCTCCAGCTAACAACTAGTGGCTCCAGCTAACAACTAGTGGCTCCAGCTAACAACTAGTGGTTCCAGCTAACAACTAGTGGCTCCAGCTATCAACTAGTGGCTCCAGCTAACAACTAGTGGCTCCAGCTAACAACTAGTGGCTCCAGCTAACAACTAGTGGCTCCAGCTAACAACTAATGGCTCCAGCTAACAACTAGTGGCTCCAGCTAACAACTAGTGGCTCCAGCTAACAACTAGTGGCTCCAGCTAACAACTAGTGACTCCAGCTAACAACTAGTGGCTCCAGCTAACAACTAGTTGCTCCAGCTAACTACTAGTGGCTCCGGGAGCTGTAGAACTCGCGAGCATGCCTTTTTTTAAAAAAAAAAAAATTTTTATTTGGGAATAGTGACTTGACCAAAATAGTAATATAATTTAAGGAACCTGCTCAAACAACTTCACGAGAATCGGTTGAGAAATGCGACCTGTAGAGAAGAACAGACGAACAGACGGACAGCTTGACAGCGTGACATAGTGACAGACAGGACATACGAACGATTTTCGGCCCAAGCTGAAGCATAAAACTATTAGAAGTCCATTCGCTTCGCTCCCTCGTTCGATAAACGGTCAGGTCAAATCTTAACTCGACAATGATGTTATGAAGATATGAAGGAGACACAACAGATGAGAGAGAGAGAGAGAGAGTGATGAGATATTGTTGATGTTGTGTTACTGGAAGAGATCCCTTACAGGGATAAGTTCACATTTGTACCATTTTGTTTTCTTACCAATGTCTTGTGTTCAATAAAGTATTTACATACATACATGAAAATAACTGAAACGAAAGATGCGTCAGGAAGGTCGACAGCAAGTAAAAACCCGTGATACCTTATATCTGCCTATCTCCAGGAAATCCGTGATTAAATGCATCTCTGTAAATATTAACATTTTACGATGATCCGATGGCCGTTGGGGCGGAAAGGTTCTCGAGTGGCAACCACGTACCGGCGCGGAGCGGCGTGGGTAGGCCCCCCGCAAGGTGGACTATGACCTGGTAAAGGTCGCGGGAGTCCGCTGGATGCGGGTGGCGCAGGACCGGCCATTGTGGCACTCTTTGGGGGAGGCCTATGTCCAGAAGTGGACGTCTGTTGGCTGATATGATGATGATGACGATGACGATGTAAAGAGTAAATGTTAGTCTTTCAAAGATTGCAGTCTCCCTAAATTAGTGTTTCAATCATACCTATAACTTAGGTACGTATTAGGTTATCACTTATCAACAACGATCACTACCTAATTATTTGGTGATTTGTTACGGAATACGTTGGACGTTAGGCTTATATTTCAAACATAATTATAATAACAATGTTTACTAATATGTACCCACAACTACATGCACTGGGCGCGGCTGAGCTCCCAACTCTCCCAAAGTTTCCTTGAACAGGTGAATTCCTGCGTGTCTTAGTAATTGCTCCAATTCGACAGCCATTTTTTGTTTGTAATTGCGCGGGCGCGCCGGTGGTCCGCCTAATTCATCAGCCGTTTGATTACAACTGTTTGTTTGCACTGTTTGGACACTGATCACAGGCTATTGGAGGAATTATTGCACCGACCGCGGCAATTTGCCAACTTCGATCCTGTGTGACTTAATTATTTAATTTTGTGTCCCTACACGAAGCTTCCTTGGCACGCTGGGTGGCTTCAGATATTTTATCTTTAAATTAAAAGTTTCGTTTATTATAATAATTAAAATAACGTAAAATGAATGTCATTCTCAATTAAATTATAAAGACTTGAAACTTACGAGTGAAATACGTGTTACGTTAATTGATATGAATAAAAACGGCATCGGATCACTTGTTAGCAGTGCAGCGGTGCCACAGCCGCGCATTCATGACATTATGTGTGTAATGCCCGCGATACCGTGCTCTAACGACCGATCGTAATTGATACGTGATTTCTTATGAATTTTAGCCGCATCTGGCGGCCACACAGGTCGCTGGCGGAGACTGCGCCGCGGACCCTTACTTTTCAAAACTACCGTTTACATCCATCTTAATGACTTTGCCCTTGTAATTTCGGCTAAATAATATAGTCAATTTCGGTGGAATAAACAAAACCTTAGCGTCTACAATTACTCTGTTAACAAGATTGAGAAATAAATTGGCAAAGTGCGGGTACCTACGTTACAATTAGGCTCTACGTGTCGTTGCGTCGAAAATGGTCGATAATAATTTTAAGCGTTCGGTTCCATGACTTTATTACCCATCATTCGGCCGGGAACGAGCGTAGGCATCCCATCCCGATGCATATAAATTGAAGTTGTCAAGTGGATCGTCGGCGCTCGCTGCGTGCTGACTGACGGCTCCTCGTTACGGAAAGGTCGTTGCTTGCCTCTTGTCACTGTCTTTGTCCTTTTCTTTTTATCTCCGCGCTGGTATCGGTGCGATGCACAATTAATCAGTGTTATGACGCGTGACAAGACCTAATGAGAGTCGAACATGGCGCTCGCATGCAGATTGACTATGAAGTGCTGATGGAAAGCGGCACATGTATGGCTACAGATCCGTCCATACAACCTTTTGCTCGACAGTTTGCCTCCATGTCACGATCACGTGTCTGCGAGACGTTAATTGAAAAGACAACAAACTTCTCGTCGGAAGGTTTCTTAGTTAGGTTTGTGGGAAAAAAACAGTTGTGTTGGTGGCCCCGGGTCACGGTGGTCGGGATTTCGTACTTGTTTTTGCACGAGACCGCCGTGACATGTCTGTTGTCAAACCACCAACTATTTAGGTGGTCATTGCGGTGGTAGGGAAGCTCTGAATTCTGATCATTAATGTCTTGTAGGTATACAGGAACTTCGGTATGTCAAATTGCAGTCTACGGTCAAACATGGGTATACAGTCGAGGGGTACATAAATAATTTCATAAATATCTGTACACGCCTTTTATGACAGTGCCAATAGATTGCGATATTTATGTCGTTATCTATGTACGTATTCGTTCACGCTTGACTGTACCAACTACACTTCGTGTTGATATGTTTGCGACCTAATGATTAAAATTATTGTCTTTTTATACAGCGTGTGTATTTAATATTACCTCAAATTGTAACCAGAGGTAGGTGTTAGGGCTATGAACCGATATTGCAAGATTTTTTTTCTTAACTACTACCTTTTTTTTCCTTATAAAATAATTCAGCACGCAATGTATCACTACATTGTCTTACTCGCCCCGTAGCATGGATGGCCTTATCACGCGATAAGTGACAAGATAACAGTGTCGGGACGGATGCTCTATCTTGTCACTTGTCGCGTGATAAGGCCATCCATGCTACGGGGCCTATGTGACGTCCTGACGTCACAACTGTCTCAAGTAACCGGCTGCTTCCAAGTGTCAAATAAGTGTAAGCATTACATTGCTGCTCGATAAATTTTCAAAAATTTTCAAACATTTAAATTAAGATTTGTTAACATGTACTCTGTTGGTGTCCCGTACAACTAAATAAATAAATAAATAAAAATTAATTACGCTTTGGTAGTTTAGACTAACTTACAATTTTCTTACAATATTGGGGTACTAAAAAATTGAAGTAATATTAAACATACAGGCTGTATAATAACTTATTATGCCTTCCTTGAACGAAGCACAAAGAAACTTATTTCAGTCAACTTTTCAAATAAAATAACATCTGTATAACCATTTAATAAACATTTTAGTATTTAATGAAGGGTTCCGTAGGATTTAAAAAAATAATTGTAGCATCGGGGTGGCCGTATCTTGGACGCACGTAATAATAGCAATTTAAAACATACAAATTGGTCACCTCCTGTTTGCTTTGAAATCGTTATTTCTTTAAAACAACAAGGTTTTGGTCTCTGTGTGAGGTGTGGAGGCAAGGGGCAAAGGCCTTTGGTCTCTGTGTGAGGTGTGGAGGCAAGGGGCAAAGGCCTTTGGTCTCTGTGTGAGGTGTGGAGGCAAGGGGTAAAGGCCTTTGGTCTCTGTGTGAGGTGTGGAGGCAAGGGGCAAAGGCCTTTGGTCTCTGTGTGAGGTGTGGAGGCAAGGGGCAAAGGCCTCTGTGTGAGGTGTGGAGGCAAGGGGTAAAGGCCTTTGGTCTCTGTGTTAGGTGTGGAGGCAAGGGGCAAAGGCCTTTGGTCTCTGTGTGAGGTGTGGAGGCAAGGGGTAAAGGCCTTTGGTATCTGTGTGAGGTGTGGAGGCAAGGGGCAAAGGGCTTTGGTATACCTACCAAAAAAACCAATTCTTAAAATATTTCAATCCAATCGTAGTTGTAAGTCGATTAAAAATATAGTTAGGTACCTACACCTAACTATATTTTTAATCGACTTCAAAAAAGGAGGAGGTTCTCAATTCGTCTGTATGTTTTTTTTATGTGTGTTTGTTACGCGATAACTCGGTAATTTATGAACCGATTTGAAAAATGTTTTCTGTGTTTGGAAGCATATACTTCCAGATTGGTCCATCGAGGGAACTCTTCAAATTTTATAGGCAAACTTGAAGCAATTTGGCTACTGATTTGAAGTCGGTTAAAACTTTGTTTTGAAAAATTTTAATTTAAAAATAAAAAAATTACCAGAATATAATATAATATATGTAGTTTTCATAACTAACGTTCCAATTACTTTTCGAGCAATTTCCATATCAGAAAGAATTATGGTAGGTAAGGTTCATACCTTGATTGTCTAAGCGTTAGTCTAACTTGTTACGTTTAGCGTTCGTGCCTTTTGAGTCATACGTAGGTCAGGATTTGAGTCCGGCAGACCCCGAATGTGAAAAAATATTAGGTTCAGCGCGTCACCTACCGGCCACCACCCACGGCGCGCGCGCACGTGCGGGCGGGTGGCGGGGTGTTTAGCTCTAACTTGCTCGTTTTTTTCTCTTTGTCGGTCTACCGACTTACAATCTGTGTTTGCGAAAGTGTAAATGTGTGTAAACAGTATTTTTTATATTTTGAAAACATCTTAAATAAATACCTGTTCTGTACATCGATTATGATCTTGGTATGTTCAAGTATTAATGTGGTTTAAAACGAATGGTGATTTACAGTTAGATCGGAGTGAACGATTCATTTATTTAGCAAGAATAAACACAATATTTGGTTTTTATAGCGCATCGACTACCTGGGTAGGTAAATACCTATAAGGATAAGAACAAACAATGTTACTTCATAAAAATCGATTTCATGGATCGAATTGGCTGAAATTGCATTGTGTATTGTTGACTTGTGTTATTCCGTTAGAGCCTCTATTACCTATTTGTATATACTTGTTGGCAGTGCGCCTCTGATCTTATCTCTGCCTACAAAGCGTACGTTTTCAGTTCGATTAATTCCGAACATGCCTTCAATATGTCCAATCTGATGCAGAGAAAGAATCGATTCTTTACAGCGCGCATTAATCTTTCCAATTACCCGGTCCGCAGCCGCGGCCGGCCGCTAGGAAGGCGAGGAGCTATTTCATTTAAAACAGCGCAAGTCCATCGCTATGCGAGCATTCTTACAGCTCCTCGCCGCGAGGGTTATCTCTTCAAATTAATTGAATTGATTAAAGGAAAAAATCGAATTGACCAATTGAATTTAGCGCAATTTAGTTTTTGTTCGCGTTATAGCGAGAAGCGATTACCGCTCGCGGCATACCGGGGGCGACACCTAACGTAATAGTTTAATTAGGGCGGTTGCGGCCCTTCGTAAATATGCTCCGGCAATTTGTTTGACCTTTAGTTGTTGTTTGTTTGTTTGCGATACCGCGTCAACCGGGGACACCTTTAATTAGACTGTGAAGGCGTATCCGTAAATCTGCCCTGGTAATCGCAAATGCAGTACTTGCAAAATGGCGGTTTCGAGATAAACGCGGTAAACATATTTTGTGATATCTATACAACAAATATATGTGGTATAACTTTTGAAGTGTACTGAAAAATAGTAAAAAAAATCAAGCTTTTTATTGACGTATTTTTTTCTTTACTTTACTGCCTTATTTGGATAAAATACGCAGTACTGCATTTTCATCAACTATCTGGGCTTGCGGGCCTTACTGTATTACTAAGACTAAATGCAGTATTTGTGTTTATTACTGCAAAATCACCTAGCAAGTGTTCAATACTGCGTTTCTAGTTCGCAATCATGCCCAATTTTTGTACATGGTACTAGTTAAAAGTATTGTTAGGGTTTAACTTCTGGATATTTTAAGTGACAAAGAGACGAAATAAAACAGATTTAGGTAAGTTCTAGAAAAAATGTTTTTATTATCGAAATAACTTTCAAAATGTTACTTTTTACGTGACTTCCACTTAATATGAAAGTACAAAATGATCTCCTCTTAGCGAGTGAAAGAAGAAACCATTATAACTACTTATGAGATTCGATACAAATGTTCACCCCCCCCCCCCCCCCCCCATTTCATTTCCTTGACAAATGAGGTACCAAATGAAAGCTGGCAGTAAAAAATGTAAAAGTTTTCAAGGAAATTCCAGTCCAAAGACTGAAAAACGTCGGAAAACTGAAAGCAGTCGGAAATGTATAAAAAATTGATCTATGAAAACAGACAATAAAAGGACAATTTAACAATCATAGAATGTATTACTACAAATTAATACCTGGTGTTGCCATCCCTAGCTCTTATGAAACAAGTTAGGTGCATTTGCATGGATCTTATCAACTTCCTGACGTAATCCTGAGGGATGGCATCCCACTCCTCCAGCAAGGCTTCCTTCAGCTCCTCAATGTTGGACGGGGCAGGTTTCCGCTTCTGAACCCTGCGTTTTAGGCAGTCCCACATGTGTTCGATCGGATTAAGGTCCGGGCTCATCGCTGGCCAGTTCATCGTGGTGATGTACACCTCGGAAAGGTTGGTGATGGTATCTCTTGCGGTATGGCAGGGGGCATTATACTGCATAAAATGAACACCTCATCAAACATTTCTTTGTAAGGGACAACGTGCATCTCCAGGATCGCGGTGATTTATCTTCCAGCGTTCAAACCACGTCCATGACCCCCAGAAGGCACGAAAACCAGCTCGGTCCGCCCGTTGTAAGAAATGCCGCCCCAAAACATTTATTTATTTTATTTAAATATATTTAGACAGCATTACAGATTTACTTAAATCTAATACACTGTTAAACGAAATATAAAACTAAAGGAATTACACTATACAATAAAACTAATCAACTGCGAATACTAGTCGTTCTTTTGCTCTCCTGTAGACTCGTCCTCTTCTGTCGCTGCCGTTCAGGCACATCCTGCACTCGTCCGAAAAAAGAACCGGGTCCATTGCTCGATGGTCCAGTTCACGTGATTTGCAGCAAATTCAAGTCGTATTCTTCGGTGTTGTGGCAGCAATCTGGGCCCCGTCGTTCTTCTCGGTGTCAAGTTGACTTTCTTGAGTCTTCTCCTGACTGTCCACACGCTGGCAGTCACTCCTCGGATCTCACGGAGTTGCTGCTGAAGGGAAACGCCTGTCTGGTGACGATCTCGGAGAGCTGACGTGACATTGAAGCGGTCGTCCCGCTCCGATGTGCACCTTCTGCGGCCGGTTCTTGGTGTTGAAGTGACTGCCTCAGTCTGCTGGAACCTCGGGTAGACTCTACAAACTGTAGATTGCGTTAAATACAGCTCGGCAGCTACTGATTGTTGGCTACGGCTCTCTTGCAGCAAATTGACGACTGCGGCGACTTCAGCTTCAGTGGTATCCATGTTTTCAGGTTCTTCTTCACGGGAAAATATGCGGAGATGTGTACCGGTTGACTTCTGATAAGTGACTGATAACCCTCCCCCTCCTGTACCCGCGTTATATAGGCGACAAAGGGAGCTCGTGCACCTACTAAGGCGGTAATGCCCACAAACCAAGAAAATGCCCATAATGTTAAAAATATTGGGTCAATTTTCATGTTTGTTAACTTTTTGCAGAGCTTAGATTTCAGGTAACAAAAACTCGTTAAAATATTTCATAAAATAACCCCGTTTACAAAATTATAGGGCGCAGATGAAAAATTGCAAAGTGATGCAATTATTTTGCTCGTGAGTGTATAGGTTACATAACCTAAAATGTACATATTGAAAATCTTGTCAGCACAAAACACGCGCCGTTGAAAAACGTTAAAAGAGTAATTAAATAAAACAAACCTAATTTAAATAAAGAAAATGCAACATGTAGCGCACGGCGGCTCAGCCGGCACACGCGTCTCGTCTGCGAATGACGTCGACGCTCTGATTTGCTAGCACGAAACGCGGCACTGTACCGTGCGGCTTCGAAGCGTACGAATATTTTTGTTACTCTCGCTACTCTTAAACGCAGCACTGTAGAATACTGCGTTTAGTTTAGCATCGCAAGAGTAGCTCTTTGTTATTCTTGCTATACTTAAATGCAGTAAAGTCGAATACTGCGTTTGGCATTAGTTAGTATTCGTTGCAAAAAAGTTTATGGCTAATGAATCCGCAGTAAACGTAGCAAGTACTGCACAAACTTCTAGCACATGCTGAATGCTGCAGATTTTGTTAGCACACGTAATATTTTTATGCAAGTACTGCGTTTTTGGTTACATAAAAAACATGGTTATAATTAAAAAAAAAATGAAAATTATTTTTTTATGTATAGATTAGGCTCTTGGGATGTCATTTTTGCAAAAAAGTGAAAATCCCAAAAATGTCGATTACTGCATTTGCGATTATCAGGGCAGAAATACGCTACGACTATTTATTTCACCTTTGCATCTTGGTGCTCTTGTATTTATATCAGAATTCCAACTACTTATATCTCGCCAATATTGTTGTCGGATGGCACCATAAGATTCAAGGTACCTAATTAATGTAAGCATTCATAATGTCAGACGCTTTCTTCGAAAATAACAATTATTGAGAGGAATGTCACATAAGGCCAATTAAGATGTAAATAACTACTTCGTTACATTTAAATTACATAATATTGTGTCTATGTATTATTATTATATTATTAGGTTCCTCAAATTGTACCTAATGAAAATCATAGAGCTTCTAAAAAAATCTAGTCTAGCTATACCTACCTAATCGTGCCATTTTCGTGTAGACATTCGCAACGTGCGATATTTTTTGCCATTGTAAGTATTTTTTAGATTGACGTTAATTTATATTTAATTAAAAAGCGATAAATTACCAACAATCGACGGATCACCATCAATTATTAACCTGTCCCTCTTCGTCTAATTACTTTCTTACACGGCTGGAGTAAAAAGCTCTCATCTCGGATGCCATTTTCGCGCATTCTTATAAAAAGTCATGACGGCGAAGCGGTGGCTATTACTTAGAGCGACGCCTGGCTACAGCGACATTTCGATGCTTAATTACCTTGGCTGTTAATGCGTACTTTAAAATAAAATGGCCAGACGGAATTTTATCAAGCCGGCGTCGACGCAGCCCTGCCAACTACACAAGCGTATAACGTCTCGGGTTACAGTGCAGATACGGCCTTTTGTGTAGAGGGGTCTCGGCCTGGACGCACGGCGCTCAAACTGTGAACCTACGCGCCGCCTTATCGGGGGCGCTACATCACGAGCTCGATATCGGCGACCGAGGGCTGTTATGGATCTGGCAGGCTTACTTTATGTTTATGTACTTGCAATTTTTATAGTAGTGCGAGAAAATGCTACCAGGTCGGGAGAAACCAAAATGTTATCCCTTTACTTTGAAGTTTATATCCATTAGCATAATCCATTTCCAGTTGAGGCATACAAATGAAAATCGGCTGAACATAATGATAGGTAACACATCCCTCCCACAAGTGGAACAGATTAAATATTTGGGCTGACATGGTCCCCTCACATCGATTCCCTATGCGACTGGCTGTCGTCGGTGTGCTTTGCTCTGTCTAGACTTGCACCAAGCCTATCCGCAGACAATTTAAAAAAGGCTTAATACGGATATTTTAATTATATCCTGATCCAAGGTAGACCTCTGGGGATTGGCTGCTCATCGTGACAAAGCATTTAAAATGCAAAAACGCGCACTGTGAATAATCGACAGGAAACCTCTAGATCACCCTGCCAGGGATCTATTTAAAAAGCACGGAATACTTATTATAACACTCCCCTCGGTTTATATATTGTCAGCGTGCAAATATGTTAGGTCAAATCTCGCACAGTATAAGACGAACTCTAACCGTGAAGGTAATAACCGTAGACGGCCATTGCTGCTCGCTCGCTTGCTTATCCATTAACTACCAAAAAACTAAAGTATTGCACATACATTCATCACATAATAAAACTAATATAGTGCCCAAAATAGTTGCCCACAAACACCCCTGCATGCATGACTCAAGTCCGTGCTGCAACTGTGAGCCCCTAGACCTAGTAAAACAGCATACATATCTTGGTTTATTAGTAGATAACAAATTAAACTGGAGCCCACACATTGACCATGTATGTAAAAAATTAAGAGAAATACTCAGTCAGCTAAACATACTTAAAAATAAAATGCCATATAGCACACTTCGTCTAATATACTTGGCCATGGCTGATTCAGTGATAAATTATGCCATATCTAGCTATGGAAGAACATATAAAACATACCTACAGCGTATATACAAGTTACAATTAAGGCTGATAAAGACAATTGTACCACTTAAAGTAAAATATAAGCACAAAAACAACTATGATAAACTATTTAAATATTGTAGAATCCTTAATGTATATGATTAAGTTAAAATGGCAGTAATTCTAGAATATAGGCAATGCCTAGGAGGACTGAATAGGTATAGCAGACCACAGAACCTCCGGACACTAACAAGTAATAAAACCTTTACGGTACCAAACAGCAAAAACTTTTATGGACAAAGGGTCTGGTCCAGTTATGTGCCTGTTATCTTAAACAGCTTCCCTACAAATATATTGGAAAATGTAATGGATTGTATAAGGGATAAACCGCATAAAGCCAAATATGTAATTAAGAAAGCCATACTGAGTGTAAAAAATAATGTTAATTCTTAACTTAACTAACAAAAACTTACTAACAATAATTTAAATTAAAATGTCAATGATATGATATATAACTAACTAAACTTAGCTAATAATCTTTAAAATTTAAGATTGGGTTAAGTTGTACCTGAATAATATTTTTTTTTGTTGTCTATCAATTGAAATAAACAGTTCAAATTTTAAATTTAAATTTTTTTTTTTCCTATGCGGCGACTAGCCAAGTGCCGAAAGTCGCTCAGTATCATTGGCCCCAAAATTTATAATATGGTTCCGATCCACATAATATTATCATCTGAACTGAAAGTGACATGATATTTACAAAAAAGCTCAAATCAACTCTTATAGATGCAGCATGTTACAGTGTAGATGAGTTTTTAGAGGTAAGATAATTTGACTGATTAACGATCATCTTAAATGTTATTATTAATTGTACCTAGGTATTGCTCCTGCATATTTTATGTATTGTTCTGTCCAAAGGGTCTAGCAAGCTAAGCTAACAAGAGTGGCCCCCGCAAGGGATTTGGTTGTAATTTGAGGTGCAGTAGTGGCAGGACCTAAGAACACTGTATGCGTAATATCAGCCTTCGATCTTCTTTTGTTTCAGACTTATTCACGAAAATGTCAAAAAATCAAGGTAATTTTTAAACTGCTATTTTAGCTAAACCAAACAAGCGAGAGTAACCAAATAAATTCAGAATGAAGGAGCATAAAATGGGGTTTGTAGTGCATATTTTTACAGACATTCATATCCTTGAACTTCGTTAAAAAAAAAAAAGATTTTTTTTTCGCTTAATTTTTTTGCCACTTCTCGTGAAGAACACAACTATCGAAAAAAATTGCTTAATAAGCCACAGTTATCAACTACGTATACATCTAAAAACATTTACGAACGTATGTTTACTTTATCATATCATATCAATAGAGTAAGTAGTAGTGGCAAATCAGTCTGTAGTAGGTATAACATCATTACGACCTGTAAATTGATATTTACTAATAAAGAAACTGAAAATTAGTAATTTTAATTTATCACTTTTTATAGTTTTTATCATATACTCGTATTTATTAAACAGGTTTTTAAGACTAATTACAGCTACGAGGAGAGTTAAAATATGTCAAAAACTTTATTCATCAATTTAATGAAAAGAAACTACGTAGGTACTCTAATATTTATAGAAGTCGCCTTTTCAATAATATCAACCTTAATATTTCCTGAATTGTTTTAATAATAAATATATGTTTACATTAAAGTTAGCACATTAAGCACCAAGAAGCTCTTAAAAATTGTGGCTGGCAACTAATGTGTTAATACAGATGCACTACCTGTGTTAATTTTGTAAACGCATGTTTAAATCGTTTAAAACATCCTGTAGTGGGCAGATACTTTGTAAGATTAATTATTATCAACACGCAACCACAAATAATATAACAATGTAAAGTATATATAAATCAGACATTTCGGGGTGCAAGGGCGCAAGTGACTCTTCCCTATGTACACATAAGACATTGTTCTACGAAAGAATCAGCCAGACGAATAAAGTTTTAAGCGCTAACGCCACAACGCTATAGGTTGTGCTAAATGTCAAACGCATTATAGAGGTCATTATCTGGATTTGTTTATGCGTTATTCGGTTTATATCCGATTTTTATTGCAACATAAAGTTTTAATAGCGTAACTTTTCGGATAAATTAGGTGCGTGATAGCCATGGTTCCATGTAGAAAATTACAGACATTTATTAACAATTGGACACGTAAAGGCCAGGTCAAAAGTAAAGGCCAGGTCAAAAGTACCCTAAACCGACGAGCATGTATGAGAAATGTTATGAAAGTGAGTGAAGCGAAAGTGGTTTGTCAGGACCGTAGCAAATGGAGATCCGTGATCTCTGCCTACCCCTCTGGGAAAGAGGCGTGATTATATGTATGTATGTATGCACGTATGGACACGTATGTACCTACTTCATACAATGACTTATCATCATCATCTATTTAAGAGCTAAGCTGTTGTCGGTAGAGCCATTTCCATTCCACTCTAAATGCTCCGCTTTCTTCTTGACATCCTGATACGACACGATGATTACCTTTTATTTGATTAAGGTCCGTAAAAGATCTTCTTGGTCTCCCTTTCTTACTTTTTCCCCCTATCTTTCCTTCTATTATGCTCTTCATGTAATCATCGTGTCGTAAAAAGTGCCCAAAAATATTGCCTCTGCCTGTTCTCAATGGTTTTTAACAACGTCCTTTTTTCTGTCACCTTTGAGAAGGTGAAAGAAACTTCCACATTAGTCTTTTTATCCGTCCAACTAATCCACTTCATCCGCCTCCAGCACCACATGACAATATGACGACAATGACTTATAGTCAGGATTTTTTATAGATTGTACATAACATAACATAGGTAGGCCGACGTTCATGAGAGATAGTACCGACTTATACGTTAAAAAACCGCTGCTTAACGTATGTGCTTATAATTATCAGCCTATCTATGGGTAGAACGCCCACTCCAGGGCACAGTATACCTATCTAAGAAATAGCCATGTACCATTGACGAGGAGGAGACTGAAAGGATTATAGTCCCTACGCCCTTGGCCAATGCAGTACATAACAATTAATTTCTTCCGGTCACGCAGTGCGAAATTCAAAGAGGGTGCATTATCAAAGCCACGAAAGTCCATGAAAGTTGATCTTCATCGCCAGCCCATATACTCGTCCCACTACCGGGCATCTTCTCGCGGGTGACGGGTGAAAGATAATGAACAGGGATATTATTCGCTACGCGTTAGCGGGTCACCCCGCCGGTCACCCGTTACAAAACTAGACTTCTACCTATGCTTAATTATTACGCATCGCGGTGTCAAGGTATAATTGTGGGTGAGCGTTGAGGTGAGCTTAAAACAAGTTACATAATAGCGGGGCAGCAGCCCCCACGCTAGCCACTGGGCTGGATTCACAGTGGTGAATCGGGGATTTCACTTACGCCATTACACACCGTATGAAGGTTTCCTCAAGATCTTCCTTCACCGAAACGCTAATGGTAATTATCCATTACACACCGTATGAAGGTTTCCTCAAGATCTTCCTTCACCGAAACGCTAATGGTAATTATCCATTACACACCGTATGAAGGTTTCCTCAAGATCTTCCTTCACCGAAACGATAATGGTAGTTAATTATCCATTACACACCGTATGAAGGTTTCCTCAAGATGGAAGATCTTGAGGAAACCTTCACCGAAACGCTAATGGTAATTATCAAATGATAGTAACATACATAGCGTGAAAGTAGCTAATCACTGGTCTATTTCTAGTTTCTAGAGAGATTGGTCTCTGCTTTATGTCGATAAAAAACTTTATTTTATAATTTATTTTATGTTACTAACGTAGTTGTGAAAGGCTCAATTTTTTCACAAGATACACCATCGCCCAATATTTATTTAATAAATCTAAGGCGATGTGATTCAGTGCTCACAACAAACGATCAGAAATCTCCGCCGAACCCTGAAGCGGAGGATCTTAAATCCTTTTTAATGAATATAAAATACCATTTTCGCTCCGCCAAATATCTTAGCTCCCGATTTATGGTAGATTTTTAAGTGCTAAAAAGTCCGGGTACCAATCTCGGTTGCACCTGCTTTGAGTGAACCTCGTATAAGTTTGATTCCAATCTTAAGTGTTTGGAGTAATGTTGTTTTTATTTGATACCTAATTAGCTCAAGTCTGTCGTCATTCAGGAACTGTTTGTGGACTTAATTGGAAGTTTGGCACATTAACTGATCTTGAGCACTGTAATGAAATCACAATGAAATCGCAAGGTTTAATTAAATTGGTTTTTTCTTGCAATTGTACTTCTGCTATACGATCTAAAAATGGAAAAATATCCCTGCATATAATAAATCAAATCGACCCCGAAGTAAGTTAATTTCAGATTTTGATACAGACAAATAAGAAAACAGTTTTCAATCGAACTTTGCTCCATAGGTCTTGGAGGTGAAACCTTCACGTCTGGAGATTAAAGTAGGATTGAGTCAACTCCTGGTGCATTCACGTTTGGTGCATTTGTCATTTCAATACGGACCATTAAGTCCGTACAATTTAATGTCTGTACCGGCGAGGTCGCAGGGCTCGATTATTTACCGGCTCGGGGCTATGCTGCATTCTCGCTATTTTTATTTATATGTAATTAAGCATTATGATGGGCAATTAAACGAACGTGAAATATGTTCCTGGCTGCCATGTCACTAGTTTATAGAGACTTCAAGTAATGGTAAAATTGTCACGACTGCGTGGAGTCTTGGGAAAATGTTGCAAATGTTGCAATGCAACGGCGTCTATTGAACTTTATTGCATGATGCGAAATAATTTCTCACTTCTACTACTACTTGTACTACTACTTAGTATGTGCCACTGCTAGATCATTTTAAACTACTTATACTCCAGTAACTTTATACATCAGTAGTTCTGGATTTTTGCAGACTTGTTTATGAATTTTATGATATTTAAATACTGCGACAAGGTTACTGGATCATTAATCTAATTTGTAACAATTCTAACCGAAGATCTGAGACGAATGCCTAGTAAAGCACACTGTAATTTGTCAACAAAATGAAGTAAAGTCGTTGAGGTCGTTTTGCGTGCGTTACGTTACGGCGACGCGTGCACGCGGAGGACGGAGGACGGACGCGTCACGATCTCTGTAATTGCGTGTCACGTTCCAAAAGGGCTCATGTACACAAGTGCTGGGAACACATAGGCCTTTCTGTTGGAATAGAGGAGAATTGCACGCGCGAGCACCGCAGACCGGCCTTACACCATCGTGACCAGTGGTACTTCATCGCTACCAAATAAAAATAGCACTTATGGGAACATAATGTCCCATGTGGAGCACTTTTATTACCAAATCAGACTTTGTTATTCTACAGTATCTTGTAACAAAAGTGAATTAGCTTGGACACAGCCTAAAATAATACTTAATGCCTCGAAACCTTCGCAACCTGGCACTTCTAAACCCTACAATTGTGTTAACCTTCACGCAGCTTCTTAAGAAACCCTTCGACTAATGGACTAATCAATTTCGCATCAGCCTTAATAGCAATCAGGCAGCAATTTAAGTGTTCTTTTATGATAATGTTGTAAAAGTTTATGGGCAGATCAACAAAGGTTGTGATCACGCTGCAGATATTCAGACGCGTCTGACTCACGGATCGAACCCCGTGTCGTTTTTGGGTTACAGAATTATTAATGGAATCTTAATGAAGTGACTGGTTAGAATATACTTAATACAAAACAGATTGGAGAATACAAGACAGCGAGACGATGAACATTAACAGTATTTATTTGCATATTTATTTTGTCACCATAGGGCGATCATTCACGAAAGTTCTAAGCGCCAAATAACATATCGCGTTTTTAACATATTTCAAATGACATGGGAATAGTAAGTTTTACCCCCACATAACACATAGATAACTAAACACGTTGGTCCGTCGGTCCCGTCCGTCCGGAAAGCGGATGGGCAGTTAGGTATGGCAAACGGAGCACATCGACAACAGAACAGATAATTTGTAGTCTAGCTCTCGAAACGGTTGAATCCCAGCCATGTAGGTATTAAAGGTGGTCCGGTCGTGCGCGAAGGAGATGGGGAGGGGTGGGAGAGAGCGTAGGTGCTATTTAGCCCTCAAGGTGGTGCGGGCTTCGTGACTTACCGACGCGCGCACCAATAAACAAAAAACGAGCGCAGCCGCCTTAAAAATGTTAAAATAAATAAAATGCACACGTCGAGGCTTATCTTACGTCTGAGCGCAGCGAGGACAGGGAAGGGCCGGCGTGCACTGGGCTTGGCGTATTTACATAGATTAACAAGTTTACATTTTAACTACGATACACATTATAGGTATTAGGCGGAAAATCAGAGGCAATCAAGCTGTGGAAGTTCACCAAAGGACAAAAACAAGCTAAAGCCCTGATCGAAGGGTTCAATAGTAAGCTGTCTAAAGAGTTATTACAATTCAAAAGGCACAAAACCTGCGCAGTGACAAGAGTCCTGACAGGACATTGCAAATTGAACAAACACCTGTTTCAAATGGGTATGAAGCAGGACACAACTTGCAGGTTCTGCCAGGAGACAGAGGAGACTGCAATGCACATTTTCTGCTCCTGCGGACCACTCATGCATAAAAGAAGTACCTACCTAGGGCGGCACATAATGCACCCACAAGAAGTACAACATATCACCGCCCAAAGAATCTGGAATTTCCTGGAGGCAACGGGACTTAACGGTGAACTCTAAAACAAGGGCTACCACAATAGATCACTTGCTGGTCGAAGCGGCATATTAAGGCCCACAAACAAAATAATAATAATAATAATAGGTATTAGGTGGTGCATTACAGCTGGAGTAACGAAGTGCCTGAATGACCTGCATCCTACCTTTTTAAACGACTTCAAAAAGGAAGAGGTTATATGTTCCACTGTATATATATTTTATTTTTTATGTATTTTCGCCGATTTCTTCGTCAATTGTGGACCGATTTCCAAAATTATTTTTTTTATCGTAAGAGTATACTTTCGAGGCGGTCCCATTGTCACGAAATCAGGATGATGATGGGATCCCAGGGAAATTGAGGGCAACCCTCATATTTTATAGGCACGCATGTAGTGATTTCGGTATTTTCTATTATAATTCGTGTATTTACCTTCGGAAATCGCAATTACTACACAGTGGAACTGATGATGAAGACCACAGATGACTTATGGAACTCCTCAAAGATGTAAAGTTCGTCAAAGATTCTGACATAATTCCGTTGAAGTAGCAACTCACGAAGTGGTAATTCTGAGATCCTTTGGGAATCGACGGAACTCCTCAAATATTATCAGCCCACAGATAGCGACTTGGGTTTTTTCTGTAATATTTAATCAACGCATTTTCTCTCGGAAAGCAGTGCATGTGGTTAATTGGAAAGGAAATGTGGAAATGTTCATGTACCTATGTGGCTTGGCGAAGCTAAGTACCTACTGAATTGAAATCGGTTTAAACTTTGTTTTTAAAATAAATTATTCGATGAAGAATTCCGTCTGAGAACTCAGCTGAATTGTCGCGAGTAGTGCAACTCAAAAACTCCTCTCTCTATCTTTCATGCACCGTTTGAATGATGAAAGAAGGTTTTTTTGTGTTGCGTCGTATGGTAACAATTGTTGATACTGTAACCAGGGATAAATCAATCTACATACCTGTGTCCATAGAGAAACTCACGCCTGTAGTGCCACTTCTAGCAGTTGTAGGTTTAAAAACACTCAGGAAATGTGATACTGATATCGCACCGCAATAATAGTTTGCTAGTCCATCGCCCACAACATAACCCACTTCAACATTTCCATCGTCGACTCTCACTGCACCCAAGGAAAGAAATGGGGTGCTGCTATTCCAACCACTCGGGTCCTAAACACTACTAATGTAACCAGGTAGATAAATTTTATCAATCATATTATCATATTAGAAATAAATGGGGTGTGGATAGTGTTTACATTTTATTGGCAGTGTGCGTGGCGCATGCGTGGCGTGTGCCGGCGGCAGGTGCGCGACCGGTCCGCGCCCGCGCGTCCACTCCCGCGCAGACCGCAACGGCCCACGCGTCGCCACACTCCCGTGCACATACGACTTATTGGTCCCGCGCGGCAGCACTCTATACTGTCTCGGTGGCAGAAATAATCGACTATCCCATTAAGTCCCATGTACTTAAGCCATTTTAATTCAACGAGGCCTTACTCGGCATTAGTAGAGCATTGATTCATTTCGCTAACAATTAAAAACGCCGCACACATTGTTTTGATTTGTGGTTAATCGCTACTACTGCTGCCGTTTATAAATATATTTTTGTGAAGTTTTATATCCAAATCCCAGCCAAGGCCCGTCTCAAGTAAGTGACCGAAGTGATGAGTGTGCGTTATTTGCAAGCTACCTATCCATATATAATTTACCGATTTTTAACATGCAGTCAGCATGAGTTGACGTTTTTAAAACGTTTTTATTCCCAAGTCTTTTTAAAATCACCCGTGCTTCATGCGTGATACATGTACAATTCCATTTCATTTTTGGTTTGTGAGAGGGATCAACTTAGGTCTTCATCGGTTGTAAAACATGTTCCTTCGGATTCTCTAGTATGCAGCGACATTTTTTAGGGTTCCGTACTCAAAGACTAAAACGGGACCCTATTACTAAGACTCCGCTGTCCGTCTGTCTGTATCTGTACGTCTGTCTGTCTGTCTCCTGTCTCACTGAAACCGTGATAGTTCCAGTTGAAATATTCACAGATGATGTATTTCTGTTGCCGCTATAACAACGAATACTAAAAACAGAATAAAATAAATATTTGTATAGATAATGGTACGGAACCCTTCGTGCGCGAGTCCGAGTCGTACTTGGCTGGTTTTTTCCTAATTATTTTCATGTAGCCGAAGCAATAGATTAAAAAACTGCCGAAGTCCCCTACAAATATGACGTTTCTCCGATTAGAAATTATTCAGTACCTAATAGTTACTACACATGAAAGCTACGGTTTGCCATTTATTAACCAGTTACGTTGTTTCCAACTGCCAACTGAAGCCCAATATGAGAGTTGACACAATGGCCCCAAAATTTATAATATGGTTCCGATCCACATAATATCATCTGAAAGTGACATGATATTTACAAAAAAGCTCAAATCAACTCTTATAGATGCAGCATGTTACAGTGTTTTTAGAGGTAAGATAAGTTAACTGATTGACCATAATCTTAAATGTTATTAAATTATACCTGCATATTTTATGTATTGTTCTGTCCAAATTTATAAATGTATACTTTAGTATATAAATAAGACGTTCTGTATTTATTGCAAATCCATTATGACCTGTAAATTGATATTTACTAATAAAGAAACTGAAACTGGAATGTGACGTCCCTGGCACGTCGCAGGACTTGTAGTGATACGCCCACTTTCATGTATATTTTTTGTGAATAAATGAATCTAGGAATCTGTATCTTGTCTTCAATGGCTACTGTATCTACACCAGCGGGCAACACCAACACCTCCAATGCGGACGGATTGATAAAAATGTCACGCACTCTGACAGCTTTCGTTTCAAGGGTACTGAAAATGGTATTTTTTTTATGAAAATTTATTTCGTACATATAACATCATTAGCAGTACCTTGACATGTTTACGGACATGTCCCTCCTCTGCCACGTTGATTGTGGACATGCGACATGCGAGCGCATTACGGGCACATAATAATGGCAATCGGCGTCTGACCCTCTTTGTAATGGCTAATTTAGCCTCATTTACTTTTTATTGTCTGCCACTTAAACTTAACGAAGACCTGCGAATCGAGGTTTGAACGGGTGCATTGCGAAATAAGAATTATAATGGGCGTGGGTTCACTGGGGAAAATCGTCAGGAAAAGATTATACTTACGGCTTCATCAATAAAAAATGTCGTCAAAACGAATGAATGTTCATTTTCAATATCCAACGTTCAGATAATAGCAAATTTTAAGTAACATTAAGCCTATCTATTTTAAATTTAGTTTTTTTAATGAGATATCAACCATTTAAGTTTCATTAACGACCAAACCGGGTCACTATCAAATTGAACGAAAATTTCAGCTAGATGACATAAAATTTGAATACACAGTCAGCATATAGTAAATTCAGCTGCGACGACATGAAAGTAGAATACTCAGTCAGCAAAAAGACAGTTTAGCTGGATGGCTAAGAATTATAATGAATGAGTAGCCAAACGTCTGAAAATATAAATAGTCCATAAATATGATTAGAATATCGAATGAGCCGAAAGTGAGATTAGTTAATTGACATAATCATATAACGAGTTTATAGCAAACTACTCCCCTTAGTAGTCACCTCTTTCCTGGCAGCCTGTAGAGTGAGTGGAACGAAGGCTTGGTGTCGTGGTAGGTCAGTGACGACGAGGTCCAAACTTCCAAAAGGCTTTTGTTGTGAGTCGCTGTAATTAAAAACAAAAAAAATACGCTATTTACTTACAAATCGTTGTTAAATATGGACGCACGTTACGTTTAGAAAGCTCAGCGCAGCGGCAGTTATAAAACAACAAGCGAAAGTGTTAACGACAAAACTAACATTACAATGCTAATTATAAACCAATTCAATGCGGACTTCTTACCTACATAATGCCAGTAGATGGGCGTATTTTTTATGAACGCAAAATTACGTCTTTCGTCGCTGTCATGCGAGTCCTTTCGCAATAAGCAGCGTTATTATGTGCCCAGTGAATCGATGGTCCAGTGACTTGCGCATTCATTTTTAAAACCGCTCAGAAGGGTTGCTCTCAAACTGATGTCCTGATGACGGCCCTGGTTGCAACGCATAAAAGGATCGATAAAAGGATCAATGATTAATCGATTTCTCATGGTTGGTATACAAGTATTGATAATATTGGGGTTCCATTCTTATTAATCGTGCGAAAGCGTACAAAGAAACACGTTATTTCTAAGATTAAAAAATGCTGTTATATTATCAATTCTCAGTGTAGAATTATGTTGTTTACACTTGAGTTTGAAAAAAACATAGGTACTGAAATATGATCGGTTATATTTTTTGCGTGCAGAGTCAGAGGATAAACCTCATTAAAAAATAAACAGTGACATAAAGTGTGTCCTAAGACGCCAGGCCGACTTTAAATCCGCGAATCCGGTTCGATCGAAACAACGGCCTTTCCACCGCTCCGGTCGTTTTTTCGTTCGCAAAACTGTCTTATTTACGTTAATTAAGTGAAGTATAAGTTCGTGACTAGTACTGTGGGAGTGCATCGTCGAGAAACGTGACGGCGGTTTCTCACTGGCGGGTGTTATTTATGTCATAAGAATGATTTTAATGTTGTTACCGACCCGCCAGGCGCCTTCGCGCCGTCTTACACGGCGATTTACACACGTATTGACAGTTAGTATTTTAAACTACCTTAAAAACATTATTTTATGTAGTTGGGCGTGTTGGCATATACTCGAGCACTGATACACTGTTTTGCTAAAATACGTTGCCATTCCAGTCGACAAGAATGAAATGCATCTATAAGAACCAGAGCGGAGTAGGGCTTATTTATGCCACCTTTTTTCCATTTTACCCTTTTACCAATACTCCTAGATCTCAAAATAACTTAGTGTCAAAATACCTAAGTCACAGAATACCTAACTTTTTTCTCATAATACCATATAGCCGAATTTCAAAATAGCTTAGTCTCATATATACATAATGCCTAAACTTCAAAACAATTTAGTTATTTTAATATTTTGTCATAGAAATGACAGAAGTCATTCGGTAAGTATTTGAAGGAATTTGTGCATTTCAATCTTTAGGTAGGTATTTTGAGAAAATGACGTTTTAGGTCAAACAAAGTCATAATGAATTTCGTTCATTTTAAGAATGAGACATTTAGGTATTATGAGCGTTATGAGCCCATGGTAATTTGAAAATTAGGAGATAGTGAATAAGGTATTATGAAATTGAGGTGGAATAAGCCCTTCTCCCAGAGCGGTACTCGACAGTTTCAATGACAGCATGGGGTTGGGGGTTGGGGCCTCCCTATAACACTATGGTCAAAGAGGTGGAGTGTCAGAAAGGCATTTTCACAGTAGTTACTAACCAAAAAAATATAAGTTGATGGCAAAATAAATAGTGTCAGTTGGTGGTGATGTCACATACCTAGTTTGCGATGTATCGTGCTTTCAACGAGATGCTGGTGGAGTGAGTAGGTACCTTACAGTGGCGGGGCGCCCATACAAGCCGATTCCCACAAGAACTATAGGCATGCTCTAAACGCTTTCATAACTTTTTATCCACGCACGCACCGCCACTGCTACCTTAGCCACGTTTTTAAATCAAATTGCAGTAAAGTAAAGGTAGTTAATAGTAAAATATAATCAAACGGGTCACTCACGTGTTTGAGGTCGAATATCGCTCGACACGTTTCCAACCAACAACCATAAGGACCTCGTATTGGTTCGTGTGTATGTATTTTAATATATCTGAGACTCATCACAGGACTTTTCTATATAAAAAGCGGTAAAGGTACAGTCACCGGCATAACTATATGATGGAACAAAATATCTGACTACAACTCTATTCCTAGAGCCGTAAGAGCGTGTCAGATATTTTTGCGGCCTTTGATTCATCATATATTGATGCCGGTGACTTATTGACTATACCTACTTCTGCTCTTGCGAGTGCTCCTCCTACTAATTAAGTATTTATTTACCTATACTAATCTTGCTTTTAGCACAATATTTACTAACTCTGCAACGACTGTAGATATACAAAGTTGCTATCCTTCGTGAGCCAATCACCCACTTGAAAATTCGTAGAATCAATTCCGACACCATCCACCTTTAAATCCCGTTAATTTCACCACGTTTGCGTCATTATAGAAATCAGTTGTTCACATTATTTCTGCATTTACCCGTTGTTTTATAATGGGATCCCGTAAACGGCTGCGACTGTGACTTATGGGGCCCACAGCGCGTCTTATTACAGTTATTATCCGCTTCAGGCTCAATCGAATTATAGAATAAAAAGAGTAACACAACCGGGTAACATTCTTTATATCGGTTCGGTTTCACCCTTAGGGTGCTTTTATGTGAAATGCCGCGCATTCGAAGATTAATTAACTCCAATTGGAGTGCAGTTTTATGGTTCCATTACTGAATGTCGAGTGACGAGTGTCAACACAACTAAATTTGAGGAAATATCTATAGGGGTCTCGGCGCCGAAACTCTTGGTCCGTGGGGTCCCAGCGCACTCAATCTTTTCAAAGAACTTTCCAAAAAACTAGCCGACGCCACCGGGGACCGGAGAGCTGGCAGCTTCCTCGCTCAACGCATTAGTATTGCGATACAGCGGGGAAATGCTGCCAGCATTGCAGCATCTTCGGCACCATGCCGCGGGGAGACCCATTATTTTAGTTATTAAATAGCTTTATATATTATTTTGTCGTTTATGTAACATGTTTTTGTCATACTATAAATAAATGATTTATTAGAATTTGAGGAAACATCATCTAGACCGAATTTATAGGTAAGCGTAGATGTACAATTTGTACATACCTAGAAATAGGCTAGCGCTTTACGAAAATGATTGGTGCCTAAAACAGCTGATTGCCATAACCACTTAAACACAATAGTGCCATATGCCGGCCATTAGTAAGAATAATTATGGTACATATCTGTCAACGCTTTTGAAAATTGCATAGTAAAAGCTAAATGAGTCACTCGCTTAGAATATACAGGGTTATTGGTAATTCAATGTAGGTATTCCTGTTAAGGGGCTATAGGGGACGTTGATTGCAACTTATAGGACCATATAATGCATCATGTTGCATCCATCACAAAAGCTAGTAAATACCAAGAAATACATTTTTGTAGCAGAAGTTGCATTACACACGAGCTCTATTGTCAAGGGAGTAAGGACCTGTGTACGTCATTTTGAGCGTGTTATTTTGCTTAGCTACTTCTGATGCTGACTGTACAATAAAGAATTTACATACAAACATACAAGATTCCATGTTTCATTCACAAGACTTGGCTGATACTGACGCAAAAATCTCTACATTGGAGATCATATCCATTTCCTAGATGTCAAAATTAGTACAATTTTATATGGACTGTTTAAATATATTCCGCTGAAAAATGTTTTTTCTATATTACCCATTTTAGGTATATATACCCCAAGTACACTAGGTATAGCATATTTATATATATATCGTCTCCTTGAATCGACACGGATTCATCCTTTCACCGCTCGCACGCGTAAAGGATGATTCACGCTAAAACGGGCCGTCTCCGGTCCGGGCCGTTTTCTAAGAAAAACGCGGCGTTTTTGCGCGGCTGACGTCATACCCAAGCCCGGCCGGGCCACGGCCGAGGCTCGGAAGCGGCTCGGTGTCGGCACGGCCCGGTCGCTCAACTGTAACACCACCGTTTGACGGCCGTTCTACCGCCAACCGAGGCTCGGAAGCAGCTCGGTCCCAGCCCGGCCCGGAAACGGCCCGGAAACGGCCCGGTTAACTATAACAACGCTCCAATGCCCGTAGCCCGGTCTCAGCTCGGGCCCGGCACGGACAAATACATCAAAAATACAAAGGCTGTTAGCTGTCATATATGAATATGTGAAATATGGTAGTCCATCTAACCTTGCATTTAGTCGGTTTACATTATGTGATGTTGACCTCATAAAAAATAGTTTAGCACATGTAAAGGTTTATTACAACGACACACTGACCGAATTTTAAGGGCTATTGTACATTGTTAGATATTTTTGTATGAGGCATCTTATGGAGAGAAAGCATAACGTCTGATTGTTCTAATAGGTAATTAAAATAGATATATTAACATTGTATTTAACAAAAACCAGTCAGATTAGGACTGATCCATGATATTATTTAATTATGAGTGACTAGTTTCCGTTTAACTTCGTCCGCGTGAAACTCGTTTATAACTTAATAAAGCTCCATACTAACATTCGCCCCGTTTTCTCCCCCTATAAAAATAACATATGTCCTTCAAAAGTATTCAATCGGTTCAGAGATTTAAGCGTGAAAACGTAACACACAGACAGATATATTGCCAGAGCTTTCGCATGTATAATATAAGTTAGGATTTAGGCTGGGCACAAACGTTCGGTATCCGCGTATGATTTCTGCATGGTAGGAAACCGTACGTGGAACCCGAACGTTTGCGCTCAGCCTTAGAACTTAATTTGTTGTTCCGTTATCAAACTGAATATCGAGAAGCAGCTTCTGGTTGTCTAACTGGTTATACTAAATACAATAATAAATAAAACAGGACAAAGTATAATTTTATTTTTATTTTTGCAAATCTTGGAAAACCACAATATCTGACAGATTTGACATGGTATGTGTAACACACGACTATTAGTTTTTTTTAATGCTTAGCTCATTTACAAAAACGCGTTCTTATTATTAGGTAAATTACAGTTTTCGTACTGATATCGCCTTGATTTACTCGTGCCTAAGATTAGTCAGATGTAAGGAATGCGCGTATAGATTTCCATCTTCCTAGAATGAGCAGATTTTTTAAACGCCATTCATCACTGGCAAAAAAAAGACACCTTAAATGCAGATAAGTATATATTTCCCCTAGTAAATTATACACTTATCTGCATTTATATCAAACTCGTACCGTGCGTTCAGGGGGGTCTATCCCAGAAGTTCCATATTTTCATGTCAGACCCACCATACCCCTAGCCATACCCCTGGGGGTAGGGTGGGACTGAACCATACCACCGTTAGTAGTGCTGGGATTTGATGCAAAAATAGAAAAATAAATAGGTACCTAACAGATACAAATATTTATTTTATTAAACTGAAAATAACGAAAGCCGTTCTGGCAAAACCAGTTAGGTAGGTTAGGTTCGTGAGGTATCTTCAGATGCCCAAAGCGCAAACAGACCAGAAATAGGAGCCCCGCTCCGCGGGCCATAGGGCTGCCATAGCCATGTCACGCACTAAAAAATTGATTCATAATCATAACCGTGCGTTCTGCTCTACATTCAACTTCAAACTGAGCGGCATCGAAGATCATCGACCACCAGCTAGCCGCCGCCTCGCTATAAGCGCGCTGTCGTCCAGCCGTTAGGTGCAGCCGCGCGGACACCTCGGTGGTGCTGAGCCGTTGTTTCCGTTACGTGCTTGCGTATGATTGACGCCTGGTTTACGGCGAGCCGATGAGGTGAGGCGGCGCCGGTCCCGTGGCGAGCGGTTACGCGGGGCGACAACCTTAAGAGGCTGACAAGACCAAATTTGTTAAAATTGATAATATTTAAGCAGTTTTTTAAGAAAAACTATTTGTTCTAGCACATCAAAAAAAATATATGTTAATATTCATCATATTTCCAAGACCGTAGACGGACTCGAAACATAATTGGACGAAATCGGCTCGATAGAAAATAATTGCAAAGATTGGTCTTAAAATAATTTTAAACGGTTCTATGTCCTTATTTTTTCGACGTATGGGTCTGCAATTCAAAACATGAAGTCCACATATTCATACCTAAACCGTAGACGAGCCATATTTCACAAAAAATCCACACTTTTTTTTTTAATTTTTATTCATTATTTTCGGCTAAAACGTGGCCGCTCAAGTAACACTCGCTCTCGTTTACTCCGATACAAATAGGTAGTGTGCGCGTTTTTGGTGTTGACAGCGCCTTAAGATTATCATTAAGAACAATCATATAAAACTTAATTATAAGTATTTATACTTTGTCACATGGGCTCAGGGACTGCATAACCGAAAAATACCGGTATTCTATTTTTACGTTATGACGTCATATCGGTTGTCAAATGGCGGTTTCGGTAGCAGAACCTTTATATTCCGCTACCGCTTATTCTTTATTTTTTCCGGTACCGTAACCGCTTTTTATAGGTAACCGATATATCGACTTTGGCCTGGCGTTGTTGCCAAACCGCCGGCAGCCGCACAGATGTTTTGTCTTTTTGTCTTTAAATGTTTAGTAATAGCCAATGCTTCTTCTGTCAATGTTTGTAGTGCCAGCTCACTTTTTTTTTTTTTCGGTTACCTTTATAATACCGTTATTTCAAAACGGTTACGGTACCGTTATGTTCGTGCGGCGCGCATAACCTTTACGACATAACGGTACCGTAATTGAATAGCGGTTTCATACCTGTATAACCGTAACCGAAATAAGTCCCTGAATGGGATGCTATTTAGGTAACACCAGTGTACGTAATATTTGGAAAAACAAAACCTGAAAGCATATAGTGCACAGCACTACGGTGGTATGGTTCAGTCCCACCCTACCCCCAGGGGTATGGCTAGGGGTAATGGTGGGGCATATTTTCTAGTTCCATATGGATCTACCGGGATATTAATTTTGAAGGAAATTTCCCAGAAGTACCATATGGAACTAATGGTTCATATTCCCCTGTTCTACCTATCCCTACCGGGTTGTCTCCACTGGTAGGGATGCATGGATTTTTTTTCATATCAAACGTCTACTTCTGCTAACAAAGTACAAACTTTGTCTATACATATAACTCTTAAAATATCAAATGCATAAGCGTGCCTTTTACGTTCATAGTAATGTTTGAACGCTGTTAATCGTGTAGGTACAGTCACAAAATAGAAATAAGAAATAATGGTCAAATAAATTGTTGGAGAATCGAAATACAACTGATTCACCCTAGAGCACATTTCCGAAGATAGGTAGGTACTCAACTGATTTAAAACTAAAATAAAACCAGGTGTAAAACCTAGTATATGGAACTATTGGGATCATTTGTTTGACATTTACAAATATACCGATAGTTCCATATGGAACTAGAAAATATGGAACTTCTGGGATAGACCCGTTCAGAGCGACAGAAAATTTCCGATTTCCGCTTTTGCTAGTCTGAGTAACATGCATGTGAACTAACCTTAACCTAGGTTAGCGAATAACATTACTTGGAAATGGTAACCAATTGGTAACCAACCTAACGGCTCGTAACGTAGCCCAACAAACCTTATCCGGATAAAACTTGATGACAGCTAAGTGTTTTGTCTATGGCCTTGACTTGATGTCAAAGTCAAGTTCTATTATGAAAGCTGGAAGTAATCCAATTTACCGTTGGAATAAAAAA
This sequence comes from Epinotia brunnichana, assembly GCA_963854355.1. Lineage (NCBI taxonomy): Eukaryota > Metazoa > Arthropoda > Insecta > Lepidoptera > Tortricidae > Epinotia > Epinotia brunnichana. The sequence continues at coordinate 454,567 of OY977946.1, forward strand.
AACACCAATAGTTTTATTTACAAAATTGAATACTAAAGTATAGTATAGGTAGGTAAACTTATTGAGTAGTAGATCGGCTGCGATTGGCCGCCTGCTGACGGAGAAGTGATGGCATGGCAATAATGGCATCCGATAGGTCATCGTCTTTTCGCCGTGCCATGTGTGAAGAAATTATTTCCATCCGTTGACAGAGAAGTAATGGCATCCGATGGGCCATCGTCTCTCCGCCGCCGTTACATGTGGTGAAGCAGTTGGGTCTACCCGCTGGCAGAGAAGTGATGGCATCATGCTACGTGTGATGATGTTGGATCGGAAACCAGCTCGTTTGGCTATCAGCCTGTTGTGGCTGCAGTATTGTATCATCTAGACCGGCTAACGTTGCTCGTACATGTAACAAGAAATAAAACATCCAAAGTAAAGTTTTATTCAGTGAATTAAATAAATGCAGGGTTCTTTTAGTTTTATTTTTGGTAGTGGATTATTAATCAAACTCAATACAGCAAGTTCTTTTTCATAAAGCAAGACTACGCGATAACGATAAGCTGTAAAAATAGATAATGCTGCAAGATTTAAGCTTTTAAATAAACCGTAAGTGAATGAATCGTCTTATAATTATTAATCGTATGGCGGTTTCACACTGGTAAATATATGTATTCGTATTGATGTCGCTGATAGAGTTCCAGTGTGCGCTGCGAGGTTCAGAAGGAACAGTGCAGCTGCCGAGTTTGTTGTCTTATAATTATAATAACAGCATACTATAGATATATATAATTATAACGCTATCTCCGGAAAGAGTAGCTAAACCTATTATTTGCAGTTATACCTACCTATGTACGAGTACCTATCTTATCCTACTATTGCTCAGTAGGTATGCGGTGTTGTGTTGCTGGTGACATGTAAGGTCGCCAGAGCTCCCGAGGCTGTGTTGTTTCCGGCTTGTGTTATGGCCGGGTTGATTCTTGCTAACAACGCGCAACGGAACGAATCCTCAAATCGATAAAGGGTCGGCACAGCGTCAGTGATGATTCTGGAATCGCATCAGGCAGACCGTATGCCTACAAACTAAAATTTCTAAAGCTATCTCTTTCGGCATATCGTCAAACAATACTATTAAACCCAGTAACAGTAAGGGTACTTTTGCATACAGAACCCAAAGAAGACAAAATGAGAACTTCCTCGGATAAATGGTTCTGGATATTGCCCCCTACATCCAAACTTACAAAGCACAACCACAACCTCACAATCTCACAGACTTTTCCTCTGTATTATAATACTTGATCCAAATTTTGACGCTGAAGTGTATTTAATATCTCTTTGCAATCCAAAAATGAGAGTGGACCATAACAGCATCATCATCCTAGCGTTATTCCCGGTTGAACCCTAAAGGAGCTCGGGGTCCGCTTTGACATCTAATCCCAAGATTTGGCGTAGGCACTAGTTTTACGAAAGCGACTGCCACTGACCTTTCAAACCAGAGGGAGATCTAGACCTTATTGGGATAAGACCGGTTTCCTCACGATGTTTTCCTTCACCGAAAAGCTAACGGTAAATACTCCATGATAAGTTCCGAGAAACTGATTGGTACGGGCCGGGATTCGAACCTACGACCGCCGCTTGACAGCCACATGCCTGAACCGGCAACAGCATTAAAAAAAATAATTTATGAGTACCTACTACTTTCTAAGCTAGAGCAATATTTACTCCCATTCTGCTAACATACTTCGACTCGGTTCTATAAAGATGCGTTAAACCCACAGATTAATATAAGGAGATCGGATATTTTTATTGAGTACGCCTGTCGCAAGTTTTACCCACACAAAGCACAATTAATTGACAAGACAAAGCACGCACACTTGTATACCTACGCTTTTATTGGACAATACACGCGCATCATATCAGGCATTTTGGGAAGAAACGTAAATAATATTCTCTGTGATCAGCACGCGTGCACACTCGGTAACAACGGACGGTGAACTAGCGGCAGAGTATGCCCATTGAGCTAACAACTGCGACGCGGCCGCCGGCGGCTTGTGCTCTATGCTCTGAGGTTAAAGCATATTTCTCAGTACATCATCAGTTACCCAGTACCTACTCACTGCAACATTATGCTGAGTCTAGCCCCTTTTTTAGCATCACACGTTGTTATGCCTTGTTGTTTTTAGGGTTCCGTACTTAAATAGTAAAACGGGACCCTATTACTAAGACTTCGCTGTCCGTCTGTCTGTCACCAGGCTGTATCTCTTGAGATATCACGGTTCTTGAACCGTGATAGCTAGAGAGTTGAAATTTTCACAGATTATGTATTTCTGTTGCCGCTATAACAACAAATACTAAAAATAAAATAAAATATTTCAACAAACGTGATTTTTTTGCCGTTTTTATAGATAATGGTACGGAACCCTTCATGCGCGAGTCCAACTCGCACTTGGCCGGTTTTTAAAGTTTGATTAATACACTGCGTGTATAAAATGTGATGTATGATTAAGCTTTTCCATGTCTACGAAAATTAGGTTAAACGGGCTTTATAAAACAGGGGCTTAATATATGTAGATATTATAGATTAGTACGTACCTATTTTTAGCAGCCAATCTTAAGCTGGCGTGGGTTGTGGGTCTTGAAATCATCTTTCGTGTTTTACGGTTCAACTACTTTCTTAAGTAGGTACCTCGACTACGCGATAAGCTATAATAATACACTATGCTGCAAGAATAAACAGTAAGTGAATCAACCAGCTATATGTATACAATACACAAATACCTACAATATATATAATTATAACTAGCACATTTGAAGCAGGAGCAGCCCAACTGGAGTAGTGCCTTCACCTTACAGAAGACCGTAGTCATAATAACGCCACTACTTGCTCTGTCGGTTAGGTATGTGGTGTTGTGTTTCTGGTGGTGAGTAAGGTCGCAAGAACTCCCGAAGATGTGTCGTGATGAGAGCGAGGGACCCGTGATCGTCTCTAGCTATCACCACAACGAATCCTCAAATCAATAAAGGGTCGGCCACACGCTTTTCATTATTCTGGAATCACATCAGGCAGACCGTATGCCTGTTTTCCACCCACTTAGTATAAAAGAATACTTCCAAAGCTATCTCTCTCGGCATATCATCAAACGATACAACCCAGTAACAGAACAGACGGACGGAGCCTGAGTAGTTGAAGGATCCTAGGTACAGAGTACAGAACCAGAAAAAGACAAAATAATAACTTAATCCTCGGATAAATGGTGCCGCATAATACTCCCTAGCTCCCTACATACAAACGTACAACCTTACAAAGCTAATACAATCTCACAGACTTTTCCTCTTTATTATATTTCTACAGATAAAAATACTTGACCCATATCAAATTTCAGTAATTCGGTACATTTTTTGACTTTACTGATCGAAATAAGGTCTAACGGGCTTTATAAAACCCGAGCTTAATGGAAGTAGATATTATATATACCTATTTGTAGAAGTCAATCTTAGGCTGGCGTTGGTTGTGGGTATTGTAAACGTCTTTCGTGTTTCAGGGTCCACCAAGTTTCGTTAGTAGGTAGGGTAGCTCAAAAACCACATGAAAAAAAAAAAAAAAAAATTGGTAAACACGATAAAAGAATACCTAAGGATACGTACCCCCGAACACACAAATGAATGACGTGAATGTGTGGAAACACATTCACATAAACGAAAATGATATGCATACGGAGGGTTCCGTACTTCAGAAGAAACAGGTGCCAAGAGTTCAAATGATACAGCCCTGTAACAGATGGACGGACGGACATACAGGAGCCTTAGGATCAATTTCAGCCAAGGTACTTAGATGGAGATTTGACACCATATACTGACAACAAAATCTCAAAAACTTCTGTTCAAATTAAATTGCCCTATTGGATGTCATAAGGTCATAAATGTCGTCATCATCATCATATCAGCCGAAAAAAGTACGTTGCTGGGGATGCCTATACCTACCTACCTACCCCAAAAATGCCACAGTTACCGGTCCTGCGCCAGGCGAGCGCATTTGCCTACCAGGTCATCAGTCCACCTTCTTGAGGTACTTGGTCACCACTCGAGAAACTTTCCGCACCAACGGCCATCGGTTCTACGAATCGAATCGAATCCGAATACGAATCGGTTCAATCAAGGCCCCAAAAATACCATGGAATCACCATCATCCTCCTAGCATTTACCACTAACCGTCAGGCAAGAGATAATTTGAAATTATAATTTGTTTCTGGATCTCTACCATTGGCCTGACGGTCGCATCAAATATGTTTTCAAAGGAAAAGCTTCGTCGCCAACCATGACAAACGGGGTGGTACCCGTAATTATTGAATTCGGCAAAGATCGGCCAGGTATTTTAAGTATTATTATTTAATTTCTGTCCTTTAGGAATAGCTCTTTAGAGCTATTCGCAAAAAAGCTGCCATATCGCTATTCCGGCCTTAAGATCAAACATCCACGTAGATAAATTTGTAATGTGCGTCAACCTAGGTCAATTAAACTATGGAAAATGATTTTTTTGTGATTAAAGTATACAGAACCACTATTTGCTGGTGCTTCGATACAAAAATGCTTGCCATCTAATGCTCCAATGCAATTTGGGAAACGCCACAGCTTTTCAAATTCATCTGCAATTTTCCTCCACGTCTCTTCATTTGGCTGTGGCCACCACCTCTTTCATTTAACAAAATATTGCTCGACAAGTTTCGTTAACAATTTTACAAACGGTAGAATGACCAATTCGAAAATTGAGCCAGAGTGCTTTGAATGAATCCCCTGTAGTCAGGAATCTGCAAATAAATTTTACCTTAATTTATAATTTACAAATGGATTTTAATTTATAATTATTAGCATTACCTATAGATATGATTGGGTAGCATTATTTATTTAATTTGTTTTTCTTCTCAAGCGTCAACTCCGAGCAATTGACTGTTGTTACCTACAGTTACCAAACACTTATAAATACATATTATTTAGACATTCAAGTAACAATAACGCACACATTTATGTTTACACAAAATATAGACGCATTGCTGCACAGCATAAAATATAGGATCTGCCTTCCTGATTGTACACAAACACAGACACCGTAGCGTATGGATACTTGCGACTTCACTAGTCCCTATACAAGCATGTTCTCAACCCTTCATTCAGACCTCTGATTACGCGTAGTTTCTACGAATCACGGCGTCAAGATATATTTGTGGGTGAACGTTGAGGAAGTTGAGCTTAAAACAAGTTACAGAATAGCGGGGCTGGAGAAAAATGCAGGTAATACACAACTCACCCACACTCTCATAGCGCATACCTACTTAGATTTTATTGAATTTGCATTTTGCTTACCTTAAACAAAGAGCTAGTCGATGTTCGGAGGATATCGGTTTCTGGAACCTAGTAATTTTCTTTTCCAAACAGTGTTTAACTTTTTCATGGATAGAATCTTGTGTCACGTGAAAATAATCATAAAATTTGTCATCATAGGTCCAAAGATCTTTACACAACATTTTGAACTCTCCTCTTGCTTCACGGGAACGCCAAAGTCGATGCACGCCAAATTGTTTTGAAGAACATAGTATCTTCTTCTTCGACATTTTATTTAGCTCTGTTTATCGTATTTTATCGTATAAATGAGAGAACTTATGCAAGTATGTTGCAGTGCTGGAATAAATTACAATGACAATGACTCAGTGACAATGACAGACTTTCTTTGACATTAGAACGACGGAAACGGCCCGGTCGCTGCCCGCTGTGATTGACACGCAACGCTCGGAATCGGCCCGGACGTGGCACGGCGACCGAGCCTCGGTGTCGGCCCGGCCCCGGCCCGGTGCGAGCTCGGTGACATAACGTTTGCACAATGTCCCGGCCCGGTGTCGGCTCGGCGTCGGCCCGGAAACGGCCCGGAAACGGCCCGGTGGTGAAAGGTGTATCAAAATAAGCTCGGTGACGGCTCGGTAAGTTTACGGCCCGGGCCGGAACCAGCCCGGTCTAGCGTGAATCATCCTTTGCGCGGTGTCTCAGACGTTTACCTAATAGCGACCGTCAAGCGTAATGCAATGCAACCGGCACTTATACGGTAATCATATCAAGAACACATAAATATATACATGGATATATTATAACAACTACATAAATTTTAAATTTAAAACACCCCGAGACAACAAACACAGTCATAAGAGCCATCTTGAATTCTTGAAAGACTAGTATTTCGCGATTAAAAAAACCGCACCCACATCGGTTCATCCGTTTGGGTGCTACGATGCCACAGCTTTGCTTTGCTAGGTATACATTTTTAGTTCTACTCATATTTAGCTTAACATAGCATAGTAATGTGAGGGTCGCAAGAAACGGTGGTAGCGTCAAGGTACAACCTATCCATCTAAATTTTAAGGCAAAAATATGGGAGAGACTAGATTAGGGAACATGACTGGAGAATGTAGCCTGAATAAAAGTTTCTGTCAAAATCTTCGTTTTTGGTACGAGCTTTTATTGCCGGTTGTACTTTTCTGTATACCATTACCATCATCAACTACTATAATTGAGCCGATTCTAACGAGCCCAAACTCAACGGGGTCACGTCGGTTAAGTACTGTATTCCCATGGCCACATTCTGTCTCCATCATCAGATCAGCTCGATGGTACCATAATATTGAATTGTCATCCAAACTATAGCTTTACCTAAAATTTCAGCTCAATCAGTTGTAGATAAATATCTGCATCAAAATTGAGTTGCAAGATTCCATCCGAACAAACATAGTTACATACATACCTATGAGACTTACATAGTTACATAGTTAGTTAGGTACACACATTGCTAGTTAATAGAAAGCTTGTAAAATAAAGAAGCCCATTGCTAGCATTTCCAGGAATGAGCTAGTCTAAAGCTGGACCAAATTTTAAGGTAATTACTGTAGTGAGTTCTTCCTAGTATACATACATATACCTATCCTTATTTATGTGTACAAGACACTGCGCATCGGCTCTAGATTCTTATCTGCTGAAATGCGGAAGCGCTAGTCGCAAGCCGTGTATATATACTTCAGCACTAACTGCAAATACGTCTCTTTTGATTAGCAGCGCTATAGTCAGTAATTCCGGTAGCAGTCCCGCAAACTTAAACGTAGAAACGTCGCATATACTCGCCACTTTGTATCGTAGATACGTCCTTGTCGCCGGGCCCCGGCGCGGAATTGCGGACTGCACCCGCTCATTACATGCGAAATTATCATGCTGAGGAAATTTGCAATGCATACCATCTTCCACAAAGAACCATCTTCATCGGATAATGACAGAATCGGGCTTGTTATTTGCGATGACGTAGCTTCATATATATATATGTACGTGTTTTTATTAAAGCAGAGTGCGATTTTTTGCTCGCAACCAAGGATATGTTCTTGAAAAAGAGTTTAATGATGACTTGCTGTCTTTACTTTGTAGTTTGTACCGGCATTAGAGGATGAATTCGTTTTCTGATAGCTACTGTGTCGAGTCCATTTTATTGCTAAGAAGCCGCCTATCATAGGCTCCACAGCAATTTGTAACAAACCTTTCACATGTTCTCATTTCAAATTATACAAATTCTGTCCAATGTCTTTGTTTCCAATTTCAGGTAGGTAGTCGGTAGTACAGTGTACTTAAATAACAGATTTACATAACCACAAAAAACCAATGCTCGAATTCAAAAAAAATAACCAGTTTCAGCTCGAGTGCTAACTCTGGTCTAAACTTATAATGTGCGTTGTCTAGAATAAGAATAGGGACCGTAAATCTTGAATTAACGCTGAATAATATAACTCTATATAGCCAGTGGGCTCTGAAAGGCGTAGCTGATATCCTCCCGGACAGACAGACTGACATATAATGCGCTCTGCCACTCGCTACTCCGCGTCCTGCGCACTTCGAAAACGACACAAGTGCCATAGAGGCTCCTGTACATTATGGCATTTACTCTTAACATAAAATAGCTGTTTTCACGGCATGTTAAATAAATGCTTGCCGATAAATTGATATCGAAATTGTTAAATCGGCGCCGGTCGGTGTTAAAAATTCAGTACCTGTACGCTATTACAGTAATTTATTCTGAAATGTATTTAAGTACCCTTTTATGCAATGGAACATGTCCGTGGAGAGTGGTTATTGGTTAAGTATAGATCGCGGTGAAGACTGTATGATGTACCTATGATAAATACGTATGATAAATAGGAAGTGCTCATGACTTCACCTTTAAGTTTTTAAGTGGTTAGGTTTTATATCCTACCTATCTACCTAAGGTAAACCTAACCATTTCTGCAAATGTATGCATTAAAATAACTATTTATGACGCAGACGGAGTCGCGGGCAGAAGCTAGTATTGCATGTAATCGATATTTATAATTATTTGTTCTTCAAAAATACAGAGATACGTCGTGATACAACGATAGAATTTGTAACCAAGTAGGAGAGCACCGAGTGGGCACCGACAGATCAATCATCTGGGGTGATGCACATCGCGTTTGCCTCGGAGAATGCGTCCACTATTTGTTCGGCGTAACTACGTTCACGCATAATCGCACGTGCAGCCTTATCCATCTAACGAAGACCTTTCGCTACTAGCAGACTCATGTATCCGACAGTTCCTCGTTATTTGGGGGTGTCATGTATTGAGAGAGCATCTAATGCTCAACCGGCGGCTGGCGGCACGTCACGAACCATCATCATACTGCCCGTTATTGAGAAGGTCGTAAACAGTCGGGTCGAACCCGCACATGCGTCCTTTTCGGTCGCGCAGACGGGAGGCGCGCGGCGGGCACGACCGTGCATAAATTACCGAGGACGCCGTCGCACCAGATCACAAAGGACGGGAAAAACAACTCCTACCTCAGGAGATAAAGGTGCCGGCACACCACACTTACGAATTATACAGACAAGATAGCTCAAAAGCTTTGGGCTTATAAACCAAAATTATACTTCGGACAATCTTATAAATGGATCAAGTTCGAAAGTAAGATGTACTTACAACTTATTTTTACCAGGTTTCGAGACCCACCCTTCAGAGACAGGACCAACTTCCTCTAGGCTAATTACCTTGACGGGCAGTCGCGCCGTCAAGGACCTATAATTGGTAACTTTCATCAGGGCACTTTTAAGTTATCAAGCAGATACTTTAATAACTGAGTCAATTTGCAGTCCTGAGAAATTACGTAGCAACTTTGTAAGTCGTACATACATACTGCATTTTAGAACGGCCAAATTGCCAGTACTTATGAAAACGCAATTCTGGGCTGGAGAAGTCGGGTGCAAGTGTTAATGCTAATGATACCGAGTAGTCGGCACTAAATCAACATCTCAGCCTGCCAGGTTGCCGTTGCCGGGCTCGCCGCTCGCTCAAGCTAATTATGGTTTATACTCATCACATTTGATGTGAGCATTGAGGCTGCGAGTAACGATAGCATAAGTCTCCGCTTTCAATTACTGGCGAGGATATTTATGGCTGGTGTAGCAGCCACCGAAGGCATAAAGACGGTGCCTTTTGAACATCGTGTGTTCTTATAGTGCTTTATTCTTTCGGGCATCCGCGTGCCGCTTAGCTAGTAAAAGGATATAGATGCTATTGAGAATGTGTCGGAGTTGTGTCGTTGTGGTGGTGTGTGGTAAGTGTGCATCTAACACCGCGGTCCCGCGAGCGCCGCGCGGGCGGCGGCGGCGCGCGACCGCGGCGACCTCGCCTCGAATGAATGCTGCTCGTCCCGGACACACCGGCTGGCGGTGCTGGCGTTTGCACAATAATTAGATGAGATTAGAATTTCGTTTTAGTACTTATACAGTACTTTAGCGAATGGTACTTCATACATACATGTATATACATATAATCAAGCCTTTTTCCCAGCGGGGTAGGCAGAGATCACGGATCTCAATTTGCTACGATCCTGACAAACCACTTTCGCTTCACTCACTTTCATAACATTTCTCATACATGCTCGTTGGTTTAGAGTACTTTTGACCTGGCCTTTTTGTAAGATTTCTCCAATTTGATCGGAGAAAGTTCGCCTAGGTCACAGACCACTTAAAGTGGTCTGTGGCCTAGGTCTTCCCCTTCTAACTTGCCCTTCCACTTTTTTTTTATACAATCTCTTCGTTAATCTTCTTTCATCCATCCTCTCTACATGCCCAAAGCCCCAAACCACCTTAACATACCTTTTTTTTTTTTTTTTTTTTTACGTGGGGAAATGCCTTTGCGCATCTCGCCCGGCCAGGGGAGCCAGGGCAGGTATGTCGGACTCCCGGGAACTGCCCGAACTACCGACTAAAACCCCACGGTGTTCCATCTCGTCTCCAAGGTGCCGGGTTACGGGCACGCCGAAGCACTCTTCCGCGACTTACCTACCCTTCTCAATTTCCGTGACTATATATCTCCATCCATTCCACACTTATCTCTTATTACACTGTTTCTGACTCTATCACTCAAATTCACTCCACACATACTTCTCAACGCTCTCATTTCTACTGCATTCACTCGACTGTGATGTCTTTTCTGCCACACCCAACTTTCGCTACCATACATAAGTGTGGGCACCAACACTCCCCTATGCACAGCCACGCGTGCTTTTTGCAATATTTTCTGGCTGCCCATAAAGGCATTCAGTGCCCCATTCACTCGATTCCCTGTATAACATGATTCACATGATTCCTTTCAATATCTTTCTCATGCTTTCCGTCTCCAGTAAATAATGTCCCCAAATACACAAACTCTTTTACTTGTTCCAGTCTTTCTTCCCCAATCATTATTTCGCAGTCTGTCATAATTTCATCTTTTTGAAATACCATCACTTTCGTCTTACTTACATTCATCTTCATCCCTTTCCATTCAAAAGATTAATTCATCTTCGTTACCATCATTTGTCCTCACCTCAGCGGACGACGCATGTAGTACAAGACCGTCAGCATATAGGAGACATTTGACGCGTAACCCTTCCATTCTCAAACCCCATTCATCACCTTTCAGATCCTGCAGAGGGTACTACATTATCATTAATTTAAGAGATAGACTTTTGTCGGTGTGGCCACCTGCAAGACCTCTTTATACGACGTGACTGCTACTTTTTAACCGACTTTGACCGACTTCAAAAAAGGAGGACGTTTCATATTCCATTGTATGTTTATTTTTTTATGTATGTTCACCGTTTCTGTCAATTTTGGACCGATTTCCTAAATTTTCTTTCTTATTCGAAAGAGTATACTCCCGAGGTGGTTCCATTTTCACCAAGTCAGGATCTGATGATGGGATCCCAGGGAAATCGAGAGCAACCCTCAAATTTAATAGTCGCACGTGTAGTGATTTCGGTATTTTCTAATATAACTCGTATATTACTTACCCTCGGAAATCGCAATTTTGGTGAAGTGAAGATGTAAAAAAGTACGTCAAAGATTTTGACATGATTCCGTTAAAGTAGCAACTAATGAAGTGTCAATTCTGAGATCCTTGAGGTATCAAGGGAAGTCCTCAAATATTATCAACCCACAGATAGCGATTTGGGTTTTTTTCATAATCAACGCCTTTGCTCTCGGAAAGCAGTTCATGTAGTAAATTGGAAAGGAAATGTGGAAATTTTCATGTAATACCAGTGGCTTGGCAAAGTTTACTGAATTAAAGTCGGTTTAAACTTTTTTTTTAAAGTAAATAATGATTACTTTATTTGTTTCATCTAAATTGTCCTTGGTCTTCCCCTTCCTCGCTTGCCTTCTATGTTATTAATAAAACCATCGTAGCGTCATGTCAAAATCAGTGCCAGCCGGCTGGGTAATTAGCAGCACTGACCACTGCCCTCTGTCGTAGTGCGGTGCGCGCGCGCTGGGCGCGGGCGGCGCGTGCCTGGGAACCGGCGGCGCGCGCGCGTTCTCACGGCCTCGCTGACCTCCCCCCCGCACCCCCCCCCGCGACCGCGAGTCGTGCACCCAAACACCTCTTCCATACACAACGACCCAAGCGACGTGTGCGCCAACCTTTCCATCTGACCTTTCGGCTGAGCGGAGCGTTCGTGTGTAGGTAGCGTCAGACGTGTGGGTTTTGTTTGCTGCTTCTAGAGTAGGAAGGCGGAGGTAAAGTTTCTGTTGTAAAGTTTTTTTGAAGCGGTTAGTTAATACCCTTGACTGTAAGCGGGTCCTTTGACGACGGGTTTTGTCCACAGAATGAACCCTTTTATGTGCTCTTGACGTTGGAATTTCCTGAAGTCGCCAGCGAAGCCAGACAGCGGTTACACACTAATTCTGGCGTCAGTTCAGTCAATCAGTATGATGAGAGAATGATAGTGTACAACCGTTGTGAATGACAGTGACAAACAGATCATAAGGTACCTGAGGGTAATATGGTCATCCGGTTAATATGGTCACTTCGCTGTATCCCAAAAACTACAACACGAAGTGGATAGATGGCACTGTAATTAAAAGCGTCTAGTAGCCTAGTGAGACCTTACAAAGTGTTATCGGGACTGCTTCACCGACGGAGTTTTGACACATCAAAAACACCGTTCGATTTGCAACTGACCGTGGCCTCCTAAAACACAGTAAACATTCAAATCCTGCAAAATTCGAAAAGAGATGTGTGAACAAATTATTGGATGTGATTCAACAGATAATTTATCGTTTTTTAAAGTGGTAATATACACATAGTGAGGTTTAAAAGAAAGTTTTTGTGTGAATCGTAAAAATTTAAACAAGAACGCACTTGTTAATATGAACATGAAGTGTCCATAGGTTCTGTATGACAATAGTAAGCATGTTTTATGTTGTTTTCGTAATGAATACTTAACAAATAGTGCTAAATATTATATGTTTAGGATTTTAAAAGTAGATTGATGGGTAATTGGCGGCAGGAGTATCTTCAAAAGTGCGATCGCAAAAAAATCAAAAATAAACACCGCCGCGAAAAAAATCTAAGTCTCAATGAAACGATTAAAAGATATTTACGATTGAAACAAACTGAAGGCTCGTCTCGGTCGAAAACGAATCCTCGAGCTGGAGCAACAAGATAAATTGGTGATGGCCATAATAACCACTCGTGCCGGAAATATGGTCATTTATCACTTTTTTTTTAAACTGTTTTTTTTTATGGCTCCTAATTAATACCAAATATAATTTGTTTTGTTTTTGATAGTATATTAGTTGATTTAACTAACCGTGTATTTTTATCTCCACCCTGGCCTTACTTTTTTTTTTTTTATTCTATTTTTCCAAAAATAATAAGTAAAATTTTTATTACTAATATTAATTAATTTTTATTATTATAAGATCGCCAAACATATTGTTTATTAGCGAGGATTGCACTCACTTTCTTTACAATATTTTTTTGTTTTGTGTACCTACATATCTTATTTATTACCTTATAATTAAGAATAAAAATAAAAACCTTATACTAGATTAAATTAGAGGGTATCTATTAGCAGTTTTTTTAACCTCTTTTTGAAGATATCCTTGCTAGTACATTCTTGTTCAGGAAAGATTGTGTTGTAAATACGAGGATTGCGTTGTTTACTGAGCGTCTAAGCTTAACGTGTCTGTTCGGGCCGATCGTCGGTCCGCCCGTGAACGCTTCTCGTGTACGGGCGTTTAGTCTGTGGTTTTGAAGGTGACATTTGAGCTGTCACATTTTTGCTTGTAATATTTTGGACACCACGTCGGAGAGCGTGCTCCTTTTTAGGATTCAGTAGCCAAAAACGGAACCCTTATAGATTCGTCATGTCTTGTAAGGTACTTCTGCTTGGTAAGGTAGACACCACAAAATCAGCAGGATCAGATAGTATTTCACCACACTATATCTGCAACACACACACACACACACACACACACACACACACACACACACACACACACACACACACACACACACACACACACACACACACACGCACACGCACACGCACACGCACACGCACACGCACACGCACACGCACACGCACACGCACACGCACACGCACACGCACACGCACACGCACACGCACACGCACACGCACACGCACACGCACACGCACGCACGCACACGCACACGCACACGCACACGCACACGCACGCACACGCACGCACGCACGCACGCACACGCATGCACGCACGCACGCACGCACGCACGCACGCTCGCACGCACGCACGCACGCATAAGTGCGATAGAGACGGAGATATACGAAGTTCGAGATTCGAAGTTCGTGGTTATAGCTCTGAGCTCACATACCAGGCCATAAAGATTCAAAAAAATAAAAAATGAGCTGTCATTCAACTTCAACGAATACATTGTCAAAGTTGTCAAAACATATCCACGTAAAGTTATTTTATTATAATATTTAATTTTACGAATCTATCGTCGTCGCTGTCGCGTGTGGATCATGCTCGACTTCTTGAGAACGCTCTATTAGTGTATTGTGTGCTGTAAATGTAATAAATGTTTGCATGTTATTGGACTTGAAGCGAAGTTGGAGACTATTCCGCTGTCAGTTTATCTCCAATTCTTGTTGGATGGTTCAAGGTTATATCATGATATTTTATGGGTCGGCAAGTAATGACCCAGCGTGGTTGCTGTTTACTTTACATAGAGATAACCTGGAGATAGCCATGTCTACAGATGTATACCGAAAATGTGTTAAGTGCGGATCTCAAGATAGTTAAATCAATTCGATTCCACCGATTCCCTAAACTAGGAACTAGAAATATTTTGAGGTATGAAACTTAATAAAAGACCAAATATTATAAATGAGTTTTACTGTATTTTGTTAATGCCAGTGGCGTAACTATATGGTGTCACTACCAACTAGGCTAAAGTGTGAAATATAATACGATTAATTCAAACAGTTATTATACGACTAATTGAAAAGCCCGCTTTTGTCACTTTTAGTTCTCTGGAAGAGAACGATGGCGCTAGTATGTAAACGAAGTGTACATTTTTTTTCTATAGAGTTATCGTTCTTCTCCTAGTGAGTATAATATTCTTTGTTACAGACGCGCGTAAGAAAAGTTACGTGATCAACCCACAGGTACCCACGCCTTCTTAGTTTACCTAATCGTCAAACAAATTACGGTAGGAATTCTGGAATATATAGAATATCAAGGACATACAACAATCAGTTTAGTGACATCTACCCATTTGTGTATTACAACAAAAAATCGTTTAAAGAACTATTTTTTTCTCAAAAGATGACATTACAACTTCCCTTAGATGAGAAATTAATTGCAACAAAATACATGCATTGTTATGTTAATACAACAAAAATATTATTTTTTAAATATAACCTCAGTGAGTATGAGATGTACAAAGGTAGTACCTAGGGACATTTTAATGTACATCGCTTAGAATGTGGCTTAGATAACTTGAATGATGTTTCATTTAACATATACTTTCCGTAGTGGAAGGTGGATGGACTGTGTAAGAGACGATATGAAGAGAAAAGAAGTGAGTGATGAGATGACGGCTGACAGAGAAGTATGGAAGAAAAAGACATGCTGCGCCGACCCCAATAAATGGGATAAGGGCAAGGAAATGATGATATACTTTCCGTAGTATCTTGACCAATTGCTTCCAAATCCTTCATCATCCTCCTAGCATTATTCCCGGTTGTGCCCTAAAGGAGGCCGGGGTCCGATTTGACACCTAATCCCAAGACTCGGCATAGGCACTTAGTATTACGAAAGCGACTGCCGTCTGACCTTCCAACCCAGAGGGAAAACTAGACCTTATTGGGATTAGACCGGTTTCCTCATGATGTTTTCCTTCACCGAAAATCTAACGGTAAATACTTATACCGAACATAAGTTCCGAAAAACTCATTGGTACGAGCCGGGATTCGAACACGACACCACCGCCGCTTGACAGCCGGAAGCCTGAACCACTAGGCTAATACCTAATTGCTTCCAAAACCTTAAAAAAATTAAAATAAAGTTGGACCCTATGTCGTAAGTCACTATAGACACTAATGACAATGATTGTAATTAAGGTGTCAATAATGGGACATTTACCTATTAGACTGAATCTACGCTGTGAATGTTTTATGCCGATATGCGTTGCAACACTTGCAACCAAAAATTAAGCTCCCATGTTCTTATTTTTGGATAAGTACAGGGTAAACACTTGCTTTTCAGATCCTTATACATAGCTACAGTGCAGTGAGGAAAAAATACTCGCGACTCTAAGTTTATCTCAAAAGCGATTCTTCTTGTAAGTAGTTACCTAAGAGAGTAAAAAGTAAATGGCCAGAAATACTTTTCTTTTAATCATAATCGCGCCGTAGAACGTTCAGGACCCATTACACTACACCCGAGTATTTTTAAACAACCTCGGACATCCTTGCGCTCCAAAATAATGTTATGAAGGTTCCCACGGACCTCAGGTGTGCATTATCCAGATAATAGCTACAAGGCACAGGGGCGTAAAAGGCTGACACAGAAGGACGTATGTGTATTAACAATCCCCATGATGATAGGTCGCTGTGGGCTGAAGAATTGAGGCTTTTTGTGCCCCGGGAGAGCTCTACTACGGGAGCTGGTCTACGCATTGCTAACAAAACACGTAATTAAGTGTAAGATGGGAAACTTCAGTATATACACTACAAAAAAAAGGCGGCAATTTTCTACTGCGGCGTACTCTTTTGTAGACAAAGTACTTATATATATTGAATTATATGTTCTAGTAGGTCTTGCTAGTATTTGCAGAATGTTAGTGAAGACTATTTGAGTTGCTTAACTTCAAACTTGGGTAAATCCAATTTTGTCATTTTGTAAGATTTTGGTATGAAATAAAAGGGTAAAAAACTAGTTTTGTTATAATTTAATCGGTTTAGTATAATTTTGTCTGGTTTTTGAGAAAAATACATTTAAAATCATAATATTTTATCAAAATCAGATAAATCCATAAAACAGTTTTTTTTCAAATGTAGGTAAGTCCATCCAAGCCAATCAGCGAAAGAAGTTTGTTCGACATGGCTGACAATTTCTAATCGTATTTTTTTCAAATCTAAATAAATCCAGGTCTGTTAAATCAAAATTATACAAATCCACACGGAGTTTTTTCAAAGATAGATAAATTACAATCGATTATATCAAATGAAGGTAAATCCAATCTAAATTTGATTTTTTGTAAAGAATGGATGGTTTTAATGCTGAATTTGCCAAACAGGACGGCTTTATTTAATGCTTTAGCCATAATAAAAAAATACTGCCTTTCAAATCACCGAGTTAACGTTATTATCACTTTTTTTTCAATTATCTCGGAAGTGGTTATAGTGGATTCATCTGAGTTTGAAGTTAAGCGACACGTTTTGAAAAATATGCTGATTATAAGTTTCATGACAAGATGCGTCGATAATTTACTGATATTTTTTACATGTGTTTGAAAATCAATTAATTTTGACGCTAATGTATAGGTATGCTTTAAATAAAAATGTTGCCTTCATGCAATGCCTTAGTTCCAAATTCCAAATTAAAATTAAGTAGAAACCAAAGTAGATACGTAATTTCCAATCAGGTACCTCTAGTACCTACCTACCTATACCTATTCTTAATTCCATCTTTTTAACTGTAATGTGACTTGCAATAAATGTTTTTGACTTTGACTTTAATAGTTACATGCAAATATGAAAATTAATTAGCAAAACATACAACACGCATTAAAATAATTACGATTGCCCGCCATTGGAATATGAAATGCCAGCTATAATAACATTAGACGAAACTCGTAAAAGTACTCGTAAGTGTCCAATAGCAAATGTGTTTATAAGTTAAGCGATATTGCAACAATATCGTAACGCAGCAGAGACAAGCAAGTGCCTTTATTGTGGTCGTAACAATAATGCAGTCGCGTCGTTACCGCGACACGAATTATCGGAGCTAGGCGCGACGTGAGCGCGCGGCACGGCAGCCTTATTCCATACTGCCACTAGCTCTGCGGCTCTGTGTGTGAGCTGTGGAAATCGCTAGCCAGTAAGTATTAACATAAATCGGCCAAGTGTTCCGTACCATTAGCTATAAAAACGGCAAAAAACACGTTTGTTGTATGAGAGGCCCTCTTAAATATTTGTTTCATTTATATATATTTTTTTTAAGTGAATATATAACTAAATATTCTGTAAATATTTCAAGCGTCTACCTGTTGCCGTTATCGTCATCACCCAAAGGGTAAAACGGGACCCTATTATATTACCAAGACTCCGCTGGCCGTCTGTCTGTCTATCTGTCTGTCCGTCTGTGATAGGTAGACAGTTGAAATTTTCACAGATGATGTATTTCTGTTGCCGCTATAACAACAAATACTAAAAAACAGAATAAAATCAATATTTAAGGGGGCCCCCATACAACAAACGTTATTTTTTGCCGGTTTTAGGGTTCCTTACTCAAAGAGTGAATGGGACCCTATTACTAAGACTCCGCTGTCCGTCTGTCTGTATGTCTGTCTGTCTGTCCGTCTGTCTGTCTGTATGTCTGTCTGTCCGTCTGTCACCAGGCTGTATCTCAACAACCGTGATAGTAAGACAGTTGAAGTTTTCACAGATGATGTATTTCTGTAGGCTCTATAACAACAAATACTAAAGAACTGAATTAATATTTTTTTTTTCTTTTACACAAATCGGCTTAGTCCCAAACTAAGGAAAGCTATAGGTACTTACTAGACGACGATAAACATAAGTACTTATATAGATAAATAAATACTTAAATACTTACGTAGAAAGTGCTCATCACACAAATAAATGCCCTTACCAGGATTCGAACCCGGGACCTCCGGCTTCGCAGGCAGGGTCACCATCAACTAGGCTACAGGAAGCTCCCATACAACAAACGAGATTTTTTTGCCATTTTTATAGATAATGGTACGGTCGTGCGCGAGTACGACTCTCACTTGGCCGGTTTTTAATTATTGAACCTGCTTACAAAATTTCACCAGAATCGGTTGGGAAATGCGACCGGTAGCAGAGGAAAACAGCCGGACTGCAGGACATCTGGACATCGAACGAATTTCGGCTCAAGCTGAGCTGGAGCAGACAACTCCATTCGCTTCGCTCGCTCGTTCAATTACAGATTTGAGATGTTTGGAAAAATCAGCACGCACTTGCAGGTGTATTGGCGAATTCTAGGCGACATTTATAGATACAGTAAATAATAAATAAATAAATATTACGGGACAATTTTACACAAATCAACCTAGACTTATGGTAAGCTCAGTAAGGCTTGTGTTGTGGGTACTAGGCGATGATATACACCGTGGCCGTGAATAACCCGAAAGATTTAAGCTAACGATACTAGAGCCTAATTAGAGTATATAAAGTTATGTAACATATAGTCCAAAAACTCATAATTAAGGAGATATTAATTATTTGAAACAAATCAAAAGTTAAAAAATCTCCAGTCTAACACACCCTAAAGGCTTGAGCATAACTTGACACTTCTTGTCATGGAACACAAGTCACGGCATTCGCCGTTCGTCGTATGATTTCGGAGCGATTCGTGAAGTGTTATGCTCGCTCTCTGTTCTTCAACTTGAGTTTCTCAACTAAAGAGTTGTTCACAAAGAAGCGGGCAATTAATAAGATTTAATTTGTACTGAAATAGTAATTTAATTAAGACACATAATTAGACCCATGTTGATACAACATTATTTACTCGTACTGTCGTCAAAAATACGTGGTTTAAATCTTTCGGGTTATTCACGGCCACGGTGTATATAATAGATACATACATATAGATACGTATATACATATATAACATCCATAACTCAGGAACAAATATTCGTGATAAATACACAAATAAATGCCCTGACCGGGATTCGAACCCGAGACCTCCAGCTTCATAGGCAGAGTCACTACCCACTGGGCTACGGAGGCCGTTAAACGCTTGACTCTGAACCAATACTTTCAATCGCAATTTCAAATACAATTTTTTTTTTCTTAAAAACATAGTCTATTAAAATTATGCTGTATTCGTAAAATAGAGGGGACAGTAGTAGGCGCCAACTTTTAGGCATTAAGGTGCCAAAAATTAGGACGTTTACCTGACGGGGATTCATCTTGATTGGGTTCTGTAAATTAATAGATCGTGTAAGGCCTGCGCGTTCTAGGGAACATCTTATAGGTATCCGTGGTGCGAAAAATACCATTAAGAATACGAGTATTAAGATTCATAATTAGCTCTATTTATGATGTCAATGAGTACCTAATACATTTTTTTTATTTTCTTTTTAAAGACAGTGACTTGATATACGTCTTTAGAATATAAAAGCATACAAGGCTTACATGTTATTTTTACGGTTGATAGCCTATTATAATATTGTACTTGTTTATTCAATAATAATTATTGTTTTTCTGTTATATAATATGCCTATACATTTTAAAGGACTAATGATTGCACACGTATACACACTTGAATATATTCAATAAATGCTTCGCAGGGAATGTTAGGAAATTAATTATTTCCATCATCAACTCACACCCAAGCACACACACATACACACACACACCCACCCCCACCCCACACACACACACACACACACACACACACACACACACGCACGCACACACACACACACACACACACACACACACATATATGCAAACACACTCACATGTCAATAGAATTTAGTTTATATACCAACTCGACTAGTATTATCTAAACTATATAACTAAGTAACTACATTTCCTTAACACTCCTGTAAATCTTGTTTTTTTCGCACTCGCAGACTGCCAAGATACAGGCTTAAGCCTAGTTTGGAGTCTGATGGATATACCCCATAATATCATGTAACAAGTGTTTTTGTGAAATAAATCATTTATTTATTTATTTATTTTATTAATTAGATGGTATGAAACGAGATGCGCGCACGCAGAGGCGACAGATGTAAACGACTGAGCAAATTATTTTAAGATTATAAAAAAATGAGATAGAAAACAAGCGCAGAGTCTAGGTAGTTAGGCCCTAACTGTTAGGGACTCTATGCTGCAATCACGGCTAAGCTGGAATGCCGGTAGATTCTCAGATATGTATGTAGGAATGTTTAGTTTTAAAATAAAGTAAAATAATAAAAGGCATGATAACTAGAAAAGTGCGCTAGTTGGTGCAAACGTGCCCGACAGAATCCTAACTGCTAAAAATTGCTGCTACTGAAACCGTTCAGACGTTCGAAATGAAATGAAAATTTTATTGATAACAATAATTGTTATAGGTCTTTTTACAGTAGATATGTTCTAAGTATAAATACCTAATTAGGTTTAGGTATGTACATACATTTATTCATAATGGTTGTTATTTATTATACGAATACATTGTTCTATTTATCTTAATAATATAATAAATATTTATTTATTCAGATAACTGATGATCCATTGGTTAGTAATTACAATCTTACGACACTATTGTTAGAATATAATTATTAACTAAACTAAAAATTAATAAATTGTTTAAATTATTTAAATGTCATATGATATGGCCAATGGTATGTTGAAAAATTCATCATATTGATAAAACGTTATTGAAAAGCCACTTTTTCGACATCTTCAATCCGCATTAGGAACGCCAGCGACGATAGTATCCACCTATTTTTTCCACTTATGTACCTATATGTAACGCTCCGTTCATGTTTTTCCCAGGCATTAGGTATCAATAAAAAATGCCCCATGCGGGGGGTGGGAGGGGCGCGCTTCCGCGGTATTCACGAACGCGTGTTTTTTTAAGATACCTTTCAGCTATTGTGTTTCAATATTTTAGTACTAAAAGATACTGAAAAATAAACACGTTTTTTTTTTCGAAAAGGTATCCACTGAAAATTTGAACGGTTAATATTATTTCACCCTGTACTAATCTTCTTCTCTTACTTAAGAGCTAGGCTCTTGTCGGTGTAGCTCAATGTAGGCCCTCCATCTACTCCGATCCCACGCAATCTTTTAGACCTCACGATATGACCCAACATCAACTTTCTTTTTGAGTTGCTCCATGTAGTCTATTCTAGGTCTTCCTCTTCCTCGCCTCCCCTCTATCTTTCCTTCAATTATGTTAAGTACGAAGTTGTCATGTCGTAAGAGGTGCCCTATCATCTTCCCTCTTCTATTTTCTAAGTTCCTAACTAACTGCCTGGTTTGCCCCACTCTATTCAGCACTTCTTCATTGGTTACTCTCTCTCTCCAGCTAATTTTCTCGATTCGGCTCCAACACCACATCTCAAACGCTTCTAATATCTCTCCGCATCTTTCTGGGTCAAGGTCCAAGTTTCACTTCCGTACAATGCTATGCTCCATATGTATGATTTAATACATTTTATTTTCGTTTCTTTCGATATTTTTGAAGTTAATATATGTTTTTTGCTGTGGAAAGCTAGTTTTGCCATTGCTATTCTGGACTTTATATCTGGTGTGCATCTAGAGTCTGCCTGTACAAATACAGGGTGAAATAATATTGACCGTTCAAATTTTCAGTTTTTCTAAGGATGTCACGCTATTGTAAGTTTGTAATGTAAGCCCCTGTACGGTATAAGTAGGTATGCAGATATGTGTGTTCTGGAATAGGGTTGCCGCGGCGCGCTCAAGGGTCCACGTCGCGGCGCGCGATGCAATCTGCCTGGTTTATGGCCGCGCCGGCGCGCTTTACGTTCTGCGGGTTGATTATACTATAAAAATATTATGGCTTTACCCTAGCTATGGGAATATGGGTTTTTATGTCAGGACAGGACGATGAATGAACGGGGTATATCTCCGATAGTTTTATTCTAACGTGATATTTGATAATTCATCTTTGAGATTTACTGTTAATGAGAACCACACATTTCCAAGGTATTATTGCGTGTTTTCTCAGTATAGGAAAGAGAATTGTTGAAGAAATAACCTGGTATCATCGTTATCAGCCTGTAATCGCCGACTGCTGAGCATACGCCTCTCTTGGATTAGGTATACGCCGTCCGCCATTTATTCCAGTCCTATGCTACTCTCATCCATTGACCGGGTAATGTTATCAGTGTTATCACCGATTAGTAGCTACACAATAAAATATCTTATGCGAACAAAAACTCCCTGCAATTTGCCTTGTTAGTATACACTTTTCTACAGCATTGTATAATTTATTCAAGACGAAGGATTTACATTGAAGCGTTGTCACGGCGCGCAAGCCCGGCGTAATAATTTGAGGCATAAGGAGCGCAGGCGCGGCACGTACGTCTTGTCTTCATCTGCATCATTGCACATGACTGCATTGACTGCACAACCGTAAAGTCACAGGTAACTGTGAGACTCGTATGTGGAATATGCGGATACGACCTTTTTGATATGACCGACGTAATGTCGCATCTCCTGAGCATCTCATTTTATTTAGCGGAGCGAAGCCTAAACTATGTTTCTCCAGCAAATGTAAGTACCTAACGGTGCGTACAGTGAGCATCAGATAGTTAGTAGCAGCCAAGGTAGCCAAATATATCGCAACACGTCACTATTACTATATACAAGATGTGTTACGATATATTTGGCTGCTACTAACTATATGACGCTGACTACACATTGAGTCACTCGTAGTTTTGTTAACCCTTTACAGACCAACATGACAAACAATTGCCAGTTCAATGTAATAAACCGTCACGATCGTTTCAAATTGGGTGTACAGAGGGTTAAACGTAAGTAAAACGCCCTAGTCTTTGACGTTGCACTAGTCTAGTGTCCAATACACTAGTGCAACTAGAGGACGAGGAGAGTGAGGACTAAGAGGTTAACTTAACATCACCACAGACATCACATAGTTTTTAGTATAATATAAGTTATCGAATACACTGGCTTTTGCCTGCGATTAGGTATCTTTTTTTTTTTTTTTTTTTTGTAATGTAATGTAATGTTAAAAAAGGTTTAAAAATAAAAAAATAACATTTACTTTCATATTGTAAGGTTATAATTAATGTTTATTTACTTTAACAAGAGGAGGTAGCGGTAGCGACATTGCGTAGGTACCTCAGAAAGTTCATACATTCTGTGGTAGGTACAGTCAGGATTAAAAGTAGCTACTGTCGTGCGGTGTCCCACAGGGGTCGGTTCTTGGCCCACTCCTGTGGAACATTGGGTACGACTGGGTGCTGAGGGCGGGCAATCTGCCAGGGGTCAAGGTGACATGTTACGCCGACGACACCCTGGTGACAGCCCGCGGTAGCTCGTACCGGGAGGCGGTTATTCGGGCCACGGCAGGCGTGGCAACAGTGGTGGCCCGAATCAGAAGGTTGGGGCTGGAGGTGGCCCTTAACAAATCCGAGGCCCTGTGTTTTCATGGGCCCCGGAAGGCCCCTCCGGCAGGTTCCAACCTAGTAGTGGGAGGAGCGTCCATCGGTGTCAAGTCGACAATGCGGTACCTAGGCATAATCCTTGACAGCCGTTGGACGTTCAAAGAGCACTTTAGGTGCCTAGCTCCTAAATTAGTAGGAGCGGCGTCGGCACTCAGCCGGCTGCTACCAAACGTGGGCGGGCCAAACGCAAGCTGCCGCAGACTGTACGCGGGAGTGGTGCGGTCAATGGCTTTGTACGGAGCGCCCATTTGGGCCGGATCCCTGAGCGCCCAAAATCAAGCCCAGCTGCGAAGGCCGCAGCGGGTCATGGCGGTCAGGATGGCGAGAGCATACCGCACCGTCTCGCACGAGGCGGCTTGCGTGCTGGCGGGGACTCCGCCCTGGGACCTCGACGCCTTGGTTCTGGCCGATGTATATTGGCGTGTCACCGAGGCGCAACAGGACAGGGGTGTGCAACCACTCCTGGAGGAGATCAGGCGGTGGAGATCTGACTCCCGCCGTGTGCTCCTTCAGAAGTGGAAAGAAAGGCTGGAGGTGCCAAGTGCCGGCCACTGGACCATCGGAGCAATCCGGCCAGTCCTGGAAAGATGGGTCGGAAGGAAGGGGGGGTTCCTCTCATTTCACCTTGCGCAGATTCTCTCGGGGCATGGCTGTTTCGGGAGATATCTGTGCAGGGTGGCGGGACGAGAACCGACAGCGGAATGCCATGAGTGCGGCGACGCCGAAGATACGGCGCAGCACACGCTGGCGGTGTGCCCAGCTTGGGCAGAGCAGCGGGCCACACTCGTGGCCGTGGTGGGGCATGACCTCTCCCTGCCCGCCGTGGTGGAAGCCATGGTGGGGAGCGACAGGTCATGGAAGGCGGCGGCTTCCTTCTGCGAGGACGTGATGACGCAGAAGGAGGCAGCGGAGCGAGTGAGGGAGGACAATCCGGCCTCCCAACCGATGCGCCGCAAACGCGTGGGGCGACGGCGGTTGGCCTACGACCGCCGATTTCCCCCATAAGGGTACCTGTGGGCGACGGGCATGGGGACGTCTGTCGCCTACACAAAGGTCCCTGAGTGGTGGGCGTGCCGTCTCTCGGTGCGCCCCTTTGCAGAGGTAGGGGGAAACTACTTCCCCGGAGTTGAGTCCGCAGTGCGGACAGCCGCTGGCGAGGTTGCGGAAGTGTGCCTAGGGCGTTCCCGTGGCCTCGCTTTCTAGCGTAGAGGCGGCAAATAGAGGGGTTTTTAGTGGGTAAACCATAGGCCTCATCAGCCGACATGGGAGTCCCACATAACCACCAGGGTCCGTCCCCACACTCTGGTGGTATGCGAAAAGCATTTTCCACTCTTTAAAAAAAAAAAAAAAAAAAAAAAAAAAAAAAAAAAAAAAAAAAAAAAGGATTAAAAGTAGCTAAGCAAAATAACACGCTCAAAATCACCTACACAGATCCTTATTCCGTTGACAATAGAGTTCGTGTGTAGTTTATTTTGAGCACTAGGTCCGCTTAGCAACTTCTGCTACTGACTCTAAGAGCTCATACATCTCATATAGTCAGTCTATCAAAAAAACCTCGAAGTGCCCACTTTAATGGAACTATAAAAGGTAAATTTTGATTCTTTAATCTGCGATATAAATATGTTCCCAGATTTTGGCACAGGACTAATGGAACAGTTTAAGGTTGGTAGGCATTTCCAAGACAGGTAGATGGAGGTCTAAAGTATCCCGTTGTTATGTCGGTCGTGTCACGTGGCAGGCTCGTGCAAGGTCGTAAATAAACGCCCAGCTCAAATTAAGTGAGACAAGCTCGCAAAAACGGTCTACCTGCGCGCGCGCCGACAGCGGCCGTAAAGGACGCCGCGGCGGCTTCAGCGCGAGTCCTCGCAAGACAGAGATAAAACATTTCACCCACACCAAGAAAGAAAGGAATGCATCTAAATCCTTTCTAAACTGAGGGTAAATGTCAAAGGCGGACGGTAGCGGCCGAACAAGTTATTTAAATTTCGATGATTGTCTGGAGACTGCGACCCGAGGTAGCCGCGGCCGCTGCAATCTGAGTTATTGACGTTTTTTTTTACATTTCTTGTCAATATTCGTGTGATTATGAGGCGACGAAAATAAACAAAAAGCAACACGCGAATATTACGTACGTGTTCAATTTTGCATGTAACCAATAAAGTAATCATCGGGTTGGACTGACCAATTACGCCGCCACCGACTCTTTCGCTGGCGAACGAAAATTAAATTTTAATTGATGGTCGCCGTGCCGCGGTCCGTAGGTACCTCCGCCGCTCGCGGTGGCTCATTGCGTTTATGCAAAATAGATGGTAATTCAATTTGCGCTTTAAAGCCACCACAGCTGGAGCAGCAATATATTATCCCGTCCGCGGTGACACACTCCAGATACTAATTCAAGTCGACCGTTCGACGCGAGAAACGTTCGCTATTTAGGAGGATTCTCGGCTTACGATAAGTGTCTAAAATCGTGCATATCCTGTAAATGGCTGCACAAATGAGTCTTATCAAGCGGACTTGGTGACAATGATTGACTTTTAAATGGATACGGGCGCTGGAGATCATTCCCCGGGGAGTAGTTTCGGGCCGAGTCGCGGCGGCACTTACGTCGCTCCGCCCGTACTCAATTACTCATAGTCGACTTAAAAAGCGTACGGACACGTCGCTTTTTTACCGAAAGAGGATCGCGCCGTTCCAGTTTCACAAAGAGTCTCTGGTTAAGGCAATTTGTTTTGGATTGTGCGGCGCAGATGAATGGGGCCGCGGCGGTATGCCGCGAGCGCGACACGCATACTGATGAGGCTCTACCGTCTTTAGGAAGCCAATTATTTCTGCCGTTCCTATTGCCGTTTCAACTTTTTTCCTTAATGAATTAAATATTAGATTAACGGTGAAACGCTATGCAGTAGTCTTGAGACTTGAGCAGTCTTGTGATGATAGATGTCTTGACGTCTGTGCTGTGGTTATTGATGAGGCCCGTGGGTCGGCCTAGTTTGCAGATTTGCCTGTCGGGTGCACCCTGTGTTTCACAAATCCGAGCCTTCCTCGGGCAGCTGTTTGTCGCCGGAGACAAATGTTGCGGAATCTATTTACAGTCTGCGTAAGGAAACATTCGCATCACCGTAGGGTAATGCGAATGTTTCCTTTCTTACGTACCTAACTAAATGATGAATTATGGAGGTTTTCCGGCTTGCGAACGCAACTCCAATTCAGCAAAATTGGAATTACATAAGTTCGTATTCTACATACTTATAGGAAGTTTTCATGTTTGTTATTAATTTTAAACGAACACTCATTCAATCTTGAAATAATTTCTTACAAGTCCAACTTCGCTCATTCTGCCCAAAACTTGAAATCGTTTATAATATTTAACTAGGTACTTTTTAAGAACTCATTAAAAAAACTACACATTAATATATGTATTTTTAAGCGATACATAAATAAATAAATACCTATACATATGTATTGCATTTTAATAATAGCCTAAGTAACTCCCCTACCCACGATTACAATATGCAATTTAGTCTCATTGCGTATCGGAGTATTTAATGCGCCAGTCATGAGGTAAAAAATGAGAACCCGAAGTTCAGAAATCGATTAAGGGAGACATGATTAAGGGTCGGGTTTTGTAGTTTATTGTACTTTTTGTGGTTGTTGGTCCCGCGCCACGACAAGCGATTTAATGTTAAAATGTTTGCATACTGCGCAATAAAGCAATCGTCCGGTAAATAATTACATTATCGCTGGTCCTCCGAGCCGCCGAGGACGCGCGGATTATGGACGCGCAACGTGCAATGCAAACGAGTTGGATAGGAATCGGTATGCGATTTGTGACGCGCGCTCGCTCTCACGTTCGTCAAGCCGAATATGTTAGAAGGAGCGCGCACGACTAAAGCCTCTGCTAGACGGTCGGCAACACGCCCCTCCGACTGAGCGACCTTGGTCCGCACCGACCGTGTAGACAGTTGTTTGGAGCAAAATTTCATACTGCAGCGGTCGGTGCCGAGTGCCGACCAAGGTCGCTCGGTCGGAGTGGCGTGTTGGCGACTGTCTAGCAGAGGCTTAATACGTAACTGCTTCCAGTTCCAGTTCAATGCATTTAGTCAAATACGAACGTATATAAAAATATTATGGTTGAGTTCTCATGATTTGCGCCATTGAACTTAAATATATACTGAAAATAGAAAATGGTTGTAGATAGCTCTACTTCTTACATTTTAAAATAACAATAAATGAGCAGATAACAAGCAAGCAGATAAGTAAGCTAGGCATAATCTGTTAAAAATTGGAGGGGGCATACATGCTGTAAAGTGTTTCTGTAGGTGTAGGTACTGGTCTTGCACAATAAAGATAATTTTTTTTTTAGCAAAATACTTGTGATGTGAACATTCTAGTTGTATTTTTTTCTTTCACGCGAATCAGCTCACGAGAAATATCTTTTTGATATTGTCCGAATTGGCCTCTCACAATAAGTTACTACTTAAGTACTTGGTGATTCCGCCCTACCCGCATTAGCAAAAGCCGTGCACCTGACAGTATGACCCTCAGTCCATACGCCCGACGTCGTTGGTCAAACGCATAATATATTCTCATTCAGGTGCACTGTCAACTCATATAATAGCGGGACATATTTCGTATGGACACAATATAATGGCACAGTGCGACTTCAGCGCTGCGAGATTAATGCCATCTGTTACTAATGACACTTGGCTTTTACAAAAATGGCCGACGGCGATTGAGACATCGTATTATTCCGTTTCGAAATAATAAAAATCCATAACAGATATTTTGATTCGAAGGGCGTAGAGTGCCGGGGGCGTTTTATTTTTAATTACGAGACGCTGTGGGATGGTAATTTTAAAAGTTATTGTTTAAAAGGACAAGCGAAATTATGTTTCCGGTTAGGCAGGTTTGTTGTAAAGAAACAATTAAATTTTTATATTACCGTATAATCATTGGAAAACAAAATAATTTAGGCTGTGATAGCCTGGCCACTTGGAAGACCTTTGTTACTTACCTGCGTTATTTAGTAGACAGGTAAGTAAAGTAGTAACTGTTTAAATCTGCGAGTATTACACCAATAAATATAACAATAAACAACACATTTAAAATATCAATTATGAACTATGATCTTGATGAGTATATTATTATTAAATACCTTGTACTTATATGGAAAATTATATTTTCTATGCTTATGAATGTGTTCATTTTCTTGTCTTAAAAGAAAGACAATTATGTATATGTAATAAATAATGAATCAAAACATATATTAGTTGTAAAACTTAACGGTACCACTCTTAAAATAACAGAAGCAGCTGCTCCGCGCAGTGTTTACATATGCAACCTCTTAATTGAAAATATCAACAAACATGACTAAAAATCCGCTAAAGATAATTCATCCGCGCCCCGCCCACCGTCGCGATTTAATTACAAAATCAATAATCGAATTGCGCGCCCGTTAATTGATTGTCTCGATATGACGCCGCTATCGCGACGCGTGCATCGATGCCAATACATTCGATATAAATGCGAGGGTTGCCGAACGGGCGTCGGGCGGGGTATGTGCGACGGGTATTATTCAGCCGCAATAAATTTAGCGGAAATCAAAGTAGATTTGGCCCCACTGCATGGAGTCTATAATGTAGAATTTGAAGTGGCTTGAATACCACCTTGAATTCTACTTTAGATACTTCAGAAAAACGGAAATAATTTTGTTCCAAAACCAGTGGCACAATTATGTATTACTGCTTTTCAAAACTTTAATGAGAAAAATTTAAATTCAACTGGAAATAAAAGGACATCTGTGATCGCTCACTTGAGTGTGAAAAGTAGTGTTAAAGCTACCGAATTATTGAACGTTAGTTTCATGATATCGTCAACATGTGATATAAATTTCATATAATTGTTTTCATTACGAGATATCCAAACTACATCGAATCGGCCTATTCTCAAGAAGCGTTTCTGCGTTTGAACAGCTTTCCTGAGAACCCATAGTTTAGAATATTTCAGCAATTGATGCCATGGAAGCGTCAAGAACGCGTTAAGGCAGCCCTGGCTCAACTCCTAGTCCATGCATGCGAGAGCACGGGCCTGGGATCAACGCAGACGACCGACCGGTGGCGTGCGCCGACGCCATCAGTTACGGCGCACGCTTCACTTGTAGCACTCTGCGTCTGCGCATGCGACTCACAACCTGCCTTCTCACCACTCACAATTATATCTCAGTGATCCGTTTCACGAATCTCATCAATCTCATTGCGTTATTCCCGGTAGTGCCTAAAGGAGTATGAGGCACCAGATCCTAAGATTTGCCGTAGGCACTAGTCAACAAACTGTGAATATAGTTTGACGAGGTAAAATATGTAACTATAAGCTTTAAATATTTTTTTCGAGTTCAATAAATAAAAAAAATAAAAATAATAACGACAGCGACTGTCATTTGACCTTCCAACCCAGAGGGAAAACTAGGCCTTAACTATTGGGACTAGATCGGTTTCCTCACGATTTACGTTCACCGAAAAGCCAGTGTTATAAAATATATAAAGTGATGGCTTATGGGGGGGGGTAGTGGCTGTTAGTTACAATTTTACAATTCTAAGCAAGCAAAGAAGAATTTGATCAATAAGGACTGGCTATTAGGTGGCCACTACTAGGTACGAGTACAAGGAGTGTCCGCCGTTCATCAGCTCGATGGGTTGACAACAGGAAGATCGCGGGTCACTCCCGGATAAGACTAGGTACCTAGAAATCGAAGAGAGACCTATGCTCAATAGGCCGAGAATGATAATGATGATGATGATGATTTGACCTGTATAGCCTTTTAGACTTGTAAAATTGTATTCGTAACAACTATGCGTGATCGGAGATCCAACAACTCCTGGTTACCCTGAGACTCGTCGGTAAGCGCCGTGAATGCCCGCCTTGCGCATGCGTGATGCGTCTAACTAATCTAGAGGGCCACAAACCGTAGCTACAATGACAGGAGTGTTTGCGCATTACTTGAATGCTAATTAATGTTAGTAGAAATAACGTTTATAGGAATGCAGATCAAGTTACAGTGCAAGGTTCTTTAACTTTTATACCTGTAACTAAGGTACATGTCGCAATGTTTGACACCTACTGCTCACGAACGTTGTATTGAAAGTGTCAAGTATTAGGTCTGTGTCAAGAACTGGGACGATTACCTAATATTAGCCACCTAGGAACACGTTTTATAACGTTTCCCAACTGCAGAGCTTAAACCCGATACAATCCTGAAACATGTATTAAACCTTTTTTATCGTCTTTTTGACCGAAGGCAGAAACTGGCTGCTAGTTCTCGGTACAAAAAGGTACAACCAGTTATCTGTAGTGGTCATTAAAATCACATCAGCGTCCAATAAATTATTTTATTAAATGTCGATTCACACCTATGGCGAGCGTGTCTAATGGGGACCTTGCTCGGTGCAACGGTAGGTATTTGTATACATATATATTAATTATATATAGAAAAATCCCGTGAGTCTCATATGTATTAAAATATATAATGAAAGAGGTCACTGACGTGTTTGAGGTCGAATATGGAGGAGTGCTATAAGCGCGCCGGCATCGCGAGTGCTCACGATTAAGGACCACGTATTGGTTGGAAACATCATGTCGAGCGATATTCGACCTCAAAGACACGTGAGCCGGTTTCATTATATTTTAAAATGTATATGAATGTTCCTACGTTATTTTTTTTTATAGTTGGGGATATGCGTCCTGTCCGGGGAGGCAGAACGGGTATGAGGGACTAACCGAAGCTGGACTACCGTCTAAAACCTCCAACGAGTTCCGGCGCCGCTTGTGAAGAGGGGCGTCGCAGGATCGCTCTTGACGTTCAGAGATTTGCCAGTTTGCCACACTGGATGCGTTCTGCGGTCTGCGGTCCTAACCTAACCATATTTAAATAGGTGTATCCAGATCCTTTTCCGGACATTAAACTATGAAATTCAGCATTTTCCTATGATTGTAGATACAGGATTCGTTAGCACCAATTCTTCCTTAAATTCAGCACTATTAATTTACGCAAAAAAACGAACTCTGATTTTCAGACAGATTTTTCCGGGTTCGATTCCCGGCCATGTATAATTTAAAAATCTTTGAGTGCAGTTTTTATTTTTTCTAAAATCGGTCTCGTGATTCCTAAGAGTAAATTTCCGTATCTCTTATAGTTTCGGATTTTTCCTCACTGCCCCGTTTGAATAATACCTACACCCTGGTATAGTGTATATCCTTACGCGCGTTCGAAAAGTCATCCCGGTCAATTATCCTGCACGTATAAATAACTGTCGATGCGTAGTTTTTGTTCCTTTATCGGTATGACTAATAGCTTATTAAAACTTTATAATAATATAGCTAATAAACGCTCGTCTACGAGTATGACTAACCCGGCGGAAAATTCTAGACTCCTGATTTTATTACGTAGGTACGTAAAAATTACAAGCGATAAATCTTGGAAGATTAGTATCGACGCGACGCTTTACAAAAATCTGCCTCAGAATCCAAAGGCTTCTTGTATCAGTAAGGTCGTGGGGACGTTCCATCGTTTGGGTTTGAGATATTAAATGTTTTAAGCATCAATTACCGGGTTATACGGCCTTTATGCGTGTTATCGAGTAATTACGACTAGGATGTAAGTATCCAATAAAATGTATAAGATTAATGCATTGTTAAGGATCTCTAATTTGAGACAGATGAGGCCGGGCTGATAGATTGATGGATGGTTAATTTTTATTTTGTTTTGAGTCTTTAATGAACAACTGCCGAAAGGAGGTAATGAGGCAAGGAGTTTTAATAACTAGGAAGGGATTAATCTTATAAATGACGTGATTACAATGATTACTAGTCGCTGTGTTTGAACCGTACTTGAGAAACAGATTGCCTAGAAATAGAAACATTAAAGATCGACATTTGTATAATTAAACGACAACAAATAACGTATATCTATTACTCTTCTGTATTACGCGGGTCTAGTTTTCCCTATGCGTTGGAAGATAATATGACAGTCGCTTTCGTAAAACTAGTGCCTACTGCCTACGGCAAATCTTGAGATTAGGTGACAAGTGCCAACCCCCGATTCTTCTGGTACCGTCAGCCTCACAAGGGGCTTAACTCCTTTGTACCGTGTCGCATTAAACGTCATTATGTTAAACTGCCATATGATGTTGTCAAACGAGTGACAACGACAAGGTACTTAGGTGTTCAGCAACTTATGAGACGGACTACATTCAACCGGGAGAAACGCTAGAAGGACGATGACCTATTAATCTTCTGTATGTTTTCATTTTAATATAGATCGTTCCTCATCCCGCTCTTTCTCAGATTAGTATTGAGTGAGTAGTGAGTACTACCTTATGTATTATCCGTTCCATACCTTGATTACCTTAGTTAGGAGTTAGGAGTCGGATGCGTTTTCGTCGATTAAGATCAAGGTATAACAAACCACAGCGTTCTTTTGGCATTATTAGTCTATTGAATTGAAACAAAGGTAGAATGTAGTGAGGAAGACCTGCGGTGTTGGGTTAGAATCTTAGAATAGCACCGCCCCTTTCCCTTGATTACATAAGATTCTACTATGATTTAAGGTTTAATGGGTGCTGTAAGCGATGGGCTAGCAACCGATTTTCTCAAATTATTAAGCTACAATAGCTAGAACTGGACTTAAAAGGACTGAAATTTCATGTGCTCTCTACTTCTGGGAATACAGCCGTGCGTTTATCTATGATGGAAATAATGATCAAAGACATTTTCAACATCTGAGAATAGATCACGAATCGGAATAAGAATCACTTGCGATACTCGGCGATTACCACCATGATAATGGTTATGACAACACCGACAAGTCTCGACACTGACGTAAACTATTCAGGGCTGGTGTTTATGGCGCCTACCAACTATGTACTTCTCTCGTGCAAACCAGTCTCTTGCAAGATTCAACGGAAAATACCTGTATATAAAACATGTATATGTGAAACTATAAGTACCGTCAAACATGCCTACTTTGCCACCAGGGGGAACTTTGCCCAAGAGGAAAATTTGAAAATTTGCTTCTTGGGCAAAGTTCCCCCTGGTGGCAAAGTAGGCATGTTTGACGGTAATAAAAGATTTTTAATACTCGACGATTAAAATATGTGTATTAAGATTTCATAGAGAATACTGCAACGTCACTCTTTTCATCGTTGAATAGTCTGTTACTTCCGAAACAACCGAAATAACTGTTTCGATACGCTCTAGACAACCGAAAAAAAAAATTAAAATAGAACTAAAATAAATTCGACCAATCACGTGGTTGCTTTACCGAACTGTAATGAATTGGACCAATAGAATCGCTTTGATTATTGAGTTTACTCGTTGATGTCGTACGCTTGTTGATGTCTTTTAAGATATCAACGAGCGTAAGAGCGATATTAGGCTGCACTTCGTTTCAACAGTATCGAGTTTGTTTAATTAGTTCAGTTGACTCGTAGAAAATTAATTTTAATGAACTCGTACAAAAAGTATTGTTCACAATAGTGTTATAATCAAGCTTTTTAATCTCGTACCTTACACTTCACTTTACAAGCTTCGTGGCCTAAACACGGTACTCGACTAAAAAGCTCTCTATTATAACACGATTGTGAAAAATACTATTAAAAGGCAGCAAGTTTTCACTGAATTTTAAAGCTGCGTTTCCACTGATGCGGGATGGAGAAGCGCAGAACTAGACCAATCAAATTAGGTTAAAATCTGCAACTCGACTGCTTCTATTTAATGGCTTAATTTGATTGGTCAATTCTCCACGTCTCCGCTGCATTCCGCCTCGTGGAAGCGCACCCTTATTACACCGTCCGTTCGATTCGCTATCACAGTTTTATCTACTTATTTACCTACCGCGAAGCAGTGTTTATGATTCACATTGATGCATGTCGGTCTGAGGGTGAGACGGCCGGACAATTGATTAGCATACATGCATTCCATCTTGGTCATTCATTAGAGCTGGCATTCTCTTTGCAAACTTAGATTACGTACAGTCACCATCACATACATAGGTACACTATAGGTGTTCAAAAATATCGGCACATGCACCCTAATGCCTTGAAAATAGAGGTGTGTTCCGATGTTTGTGACGTGCTTGTTTGCTCCGATGTATGTGATGGTGACTGTACACTTAAAGCCCCATCTCGTATCTTATATATGAGATAGCATATGATGGCTATGACCTCACATGTATTCTGCATGTTATAAAAAAAAGTTAAGGCCGATATTAATACTGGCATATGCGTCCAAGTCATCACTATTAACAGCAGCCAGGCATCCCATCTTATTTGCATATGCGCTTGTAATTAAAAGCGTCATTAGAGAACTAGCGCCTGCCTTAATACGGGCCATTCATCGTCAGACAATAACACATGGGCATCCGTCTTCGGCTGCATCGGCCATTAGTCTTGGGACAGTAAACACTCGGGAGCACAATCATCATTTGTTAGTCCGGCGCCGCTAGCTGCACATTTACTTACCAATCAAGAGGGTTAGTGAATAGGGGGATTTATCACCCGTGCAACGGTAAAGTTAAAGTGCTAGCGAATATGAAACATTGATAATATTTAGCTCCTTCAGCATCGCGCGATGGTCGCGTTCTGTTTACTGCAGAAAACACCATTCGTTACTCCCACGTCACATTTGTCACTCTCACACCCGCGTAGTACCAGTACCAGTCAAAACAAGACAGATGTTTTATCCCCGGGGCTAAACTACAAAAACTAGACTATCAGACGCGTTCAGATTTCGCTGAACTAGTACCTGATATTACGTTGCATTTATTTATTATCATTATTTCAAATTGTAGTAATTGATCAATCTGCAATTTGTCTTTCAAAATTCTAATTTGCTGAGAAGTCGAATATTTAAGATATTTACATAGTAATACGCTTCGGTCCTAAATAGGCTGAATAGTACTGTGACTATTAATATTTATTCTCATTCATATCAGATCTCGCAATTGCTGAAAAAAGGTATATGGCGATGGATTTCTGTGGTTTGTGTAGAATTAAAGGTCTGGTCTGATAGTGTAGAGCGAGGGTGTCGACACCGCCGACACCGGTGTCGCCACTCGCCGATGACATGTTATTACGGAAAACGCGGCGTGCTTCACAATTTGCGCACAAGCTCGCGTGACGCAACGCCGACAGCGACGATCAGCCAGTGGATTCACGAGTCGATCATTCGTCCGATTGTGTATCTTCCTTATTAACGCATTTCATGGATTTAGATCCCTTAACAATTGATCATTTAAAACATGTAGGTAGGTACTAGGTACTTATAACAATTATTGGTTTCTCGGTTCACCTGGGGACCGATTTTTGACTTTCGAGCGCTCGACATTTTCACTCGAAAATGGTAAAAAACTTAGAGCATTAAAAAAAATGACGAAATGCTATTTTGAAACAGCAATAGAAAATTGAAAAACGAGTGGTATTGACTACTCGTATTCAATTTTATCGGTAAAAAGTAAGTGCCTGAAATTTTGACCTACAATTGTATTTACTTTTATTTAATTTTCGAGCGCTCGAAAGTCAAATCTCGGCCCCCTGGGCCAAATCGGAACGATGGAAATCGTTTACCATGTCTTTTTAGGGTTCCGTACTCAAAGAGTAAAACGGGACCCTATTACTAAGACTCCGCTGTCCGTCCGTCTGTCTGTCACCAGTTGCCGCTATAACAACAAATACTAAAAACAAAATAAAATAAATATTTTTATTGATAATGGCACGGAACCCTTCGTGCGCGAGTCCGACTCGCACTTGGCCGGTTTTTTATAGAGTACCTAGTTTACTGATAAGAGTGCGACAAGAACGGTTTTTTTTTACTTACACAATAATCTCAGGGGAGGGTGCGTTTGCCGAATCTACCGTCGACTCGTTATTAATCACCACGTGTTTTATTCTAATTGGTAATTCCTGTTTCTATTAATAGTTAAATAATTGTGGCTATAAAACGTCTTCAGGTTCTATTAAACTTCAAGCCCGGAAATACGGCTGTAGTTTTCTTGACATTTAGGAACCTAAGACTTAGGCAATATTCCTTGCTTTTCGTTCAGCATTCAGCATTTCGTTAGTTAACAATAATGGTTTATTATATTCAGCATTCGTTTGAGCTTAATTACATCCATTCCATTGTTTCTTTTAGTACAAAAGCTATTACGGCGTCCAAGAGTGCCCCTGTCGGTGTCAAACTTTGACGTTTATTAGTTAATTTACACACCTTCGCGGCGCGTAGGAACGACTGACTGGTAATTAGTAAGGTAATTACTTTTAGAGATTATGTTATTAACTCGAGGTACAGTCGGTGTGCTATCCTCTAACGATTATGTAAACCTTTCGGTAGTCTGATTGATAGACATTAAACGTTGGGTAACTGCTTGTTATTAGGTTTTGCCCGCGACTTCTCCCGCGTGATCTCCCACGCCAACTTCTATACTTCCTGGTCATCTTCTTTCTGGATAAAATGTGTCCCAGGATTAAATCCAGATTACAAAGTCTCTGTATCTCACGGTTTATCTAAATTCACTCAGATGTGAGTTACAAACACCCAAAAATAGAGTAGGTATATGTCATTAAATTTTCTTCCACATGATATAACTAAGTGGTTTGAAACTTATCGATGACCACGCGAAACATCTGTCAGTAACGTGTCGACGCTCCAGAAGCATCTGTGGGTCACTGGCAAGCAGAATAGATCAAAGTGAAGTAGGCAGATAAGGAATTCCCTTGTCTGACGTCCTAGATGAGATTCCCGTCTAGACTGCAGACAATGAGAAAAGGACATTGACGTACCATAAAGTAAATAGACTCACAATGCCGAACAAAAATATCTAGAAATGTGCCCCAAAATGACGACTCTAGCTATATTTCAGTAGTTGCTAATAGCGTTAAACTTATGACCTGCATCAAGATATATGTTTCATAAAAAAAAGAACTCAGTTTTTTAGACTTTAAGCACCATATTAAAAAATCAACATCAACAGATAAAATACTTTTTAGTTTATTGAGATTTTATCATAATGTGATTTAACTGCTCACGTCAAAACTAAATAGCGAATGAATGGAGTCGCGTTATAAAATTATTTTAACAATATTTTATATAGGAATTTAAACAGAAAGACCAATATCACAAATACATAAATCAGGTTTCTTTATTTTACAAGTGGGGAATAAATAGTTTCAAATTTCCGAATGATGTGTTGATATTGGATTATACAATTATATTATAGTAAATTAAGAGTCCGCCGTAAGCTCATTTCTCCATACAAACGTAGTTACGCTCTCATTTTAAAATTACTGGCTAGTATGCTCTAAAACTTTATACTTAGACTACTGTCCAGGTCTTTAGTTAGTTTATGTAGCTTCAGTACCATAGTAAAAAAATACAGCAAATTTAAGTTTTTCATAAAAAAACATGTTTATGCTGTATTTTG
Organism: Epinotia brunnichana; assembly: GCA_963854355.1. Taxonomy (NCBI): domain Eukaryota; kingdom Metazoa; phylum Arthropoda; class Insecta; order Lepidoptera; family Tortricidae; genus Epinotia; species Epinotia brunnichana. The sequence goes on from OY977946.1 coordinate 493,275, forward strand.
TTTGTTTTATAAACTGGATCCATATAAACTAATTAATTTTGCCTGACAAATTATTGGAAAGAATTGAAATTAAAATATGTAATGAAAGAAATGGATTCGTTAGTCCATTTCTTTCCATAACAGGTGTGGCAGTTTTAGTTGGCTGTTTAATCCATTTTTTGTCGTATATATTATCTGAAGCAGGAAAATGAGTCGAACAAACGACGCGCGAATTGAATAGAATAGATTAGAATAGAAAGTTCTTTATTGTTTTTCTGTTCGGTGTTACAATCATGTCCGCTAAACGGGTGTTTCCTTAATGGAATACACTTGGGAGCAAAGAAATCGAGCCACCCGTGCAATTTTCGTGTTACTTCGTTTTATCCAAAATCTGCTTATGAAAAAAGACAAATTAGGATGTCGTTTGAAAGGTAATTTATTCAGCTATTAAATAATGCTTGCAAAATTTCATTATTTGGAATAGTTTAATTAGGAAATTATGGGTGATAATGTTGCCCCATTATTACTAATGAGCCGATTAATGCACGTGTCGTTTGTGCCGTTTGGGAAGGTATACAATGAAAAATTATCAGTAATTGCCCATCAATTGTGAATTGCATCTCTACCTGTGACCTTGCTCTCTATTAAATTTGCCAGAAAGTTCATGAACAATGGATACTACCTCTGCTGAAGCCGCCCAAGCCGTAGCTCTGCTCCGAACCGGACTTGGCCAGCGTCAAGTGGCCCTACAACTTAATTTAAGCCGATGAGCAGTCCAACGAGTGTTTCAGAGGTACCGAGAGACTGGTGCCTTTACGAAAAGACCTGGCACAGGCAGGGTACGATCTACCTCAGACACAGACGACCGCTTCATCGTCTCGGCTTCTCTACGGGCACGCCGACTCAATGCTATTAAGCTACAGCAGAAACTGCAGGAGGTCCGGAATGTGTCCATAAGTCAATGGACCGTGAGAAGACGTCTCAAGGAACAAGAACTGACTCCACATCGAGCTACCAATGGGCCCAAGTTGACCACAGCTCATCGCACAGCACGCCGTGTTTTCGCTCAGGACCATTCAAATTAGACCCTTGAGCAATGACAGACCGAGATGTTTTCTGATGAGTGCAGGATCTGCCTTTTTGGCAATGATGGAAGAGACAGGGGAGCGATTTTCGCTGTGTTGCTTCGAAAAAAGAGTCGCATATGGTGGTGGATCTGTCATGGTCTGGGCTGGTATTTCGTTGGAGGCGAAGACCGATGTTATTTTCGTCGTATTGCATAATAGGCGTAACGCACGAAGATTAACTGCTCATCGCTACATAGAGGAGATCTTAGCCGAACATGTGGTCCCTTTTGAAGGCTTTATATCATGATATTTTTTTTATTTATGCAGGATAATGCCAGGTCGCACACCGCCAGAATCACCAAGGATTACCTTAGGAGCGTCAATATTCCCGTCATGGATTGGCCTGCAAAAAGTCCTGACCTCAATCCGATAGAACACCTCTGGGACGAACTGAAAAGGCGAGTTCGAATAAGAAATCCAGTTCCTGAAACTCTCCGTGAGCTGAAAACCGCCGTCGAAGAGGTTTGGGCGGACATCCCTCAAGAATTCGTCAGCAACTTGGTTCGATCCATGCGTAATCACATGAAAGAATGTCGTAGAGCTAGAGGAGGCAATACAAGATACTGAAAGATTTTTTTACTTTTATTTTCCATGTAATTTTTCCCTACACTCGAATTTTCATTGCGTTGCTACAATGCCATTTTGACACGAGTTTTGTTTTCCGCCCTAAATGTATGGAATATCACCCGCTTTACACCTAAAAATAAAGTCATTCGATGGAAAACAAAATTACGGCAGCCACGATGGCCATGTACGAGCTGACGCACATACGTTGAACTCGCACAAGTAAAATACCTAATTACTTATTAATATTTGCATGGCTTGCATTGCCATGTCGCAATCTTTATATGTATCGGTGGAAACAATAAAGCAGTGTTCAACTATCACTCAACGGGTTCGGTCATTAGCTCTCTCCGGAGTTACCACCCTTAGCTAGCATCCTTCAGCTTTCAACACAGCATAGCTAACTTTTACATTGGTCCTTCGAGCTACCGTACAAGCGGGACCTTTCGGGAGTGTAAAAAGAATTCCGTCGGTTCAGCGTACGTTCAATGACCCAGTTATACTAAGACTATATAGTTACACGTGTCTCTAACTAGCGAGCGATATAGCGGGAATTAGCGAGTGGACATTCTCGAACTCTAGCATAAATAAAGTGTTAACTTAGCTTGAACTTAGTTACAAAACTTAGTTCAATTGACAATAAGTGATAAACGTGAAGCACCTCGAGCATCAATCAGCAGCGTGCGAGCAGGAGTGGGTCAGGGACTCACACAGCAGCGCCAGCAACAACTCTTAGCATCAGCAACACCGTGAGTCGCGTGACTTGCAAGCAGCAGCATCCAAGTAAGATCGTTCATATTACTTGACTAACTGGCTACCATGTCGGAATTCGAAGAGCTCTTCAGCCGTCAAGCAGCGATCGTCAGCGAGATTCAGCGCATCGGCACTAACTTTGACAAGGACTCAGCTCACCGAAAAACCTCGGAGTACCTGAAGTTAAGGTTAGACGCTTTAGATAATCTATGGGGAGAGTTCGAACTGAATGATAAAACGCTTGCTAAAGTACTTATTAAATCACAGCGTTATTTTCAAGAAAATATTTACGATCGTACTCTCAACTATTATACTGACACTCGAGCAAAAATAACAGAATATGAGCCATATCAGAAAGAAAAAACTATAGTAGGGTCAGGTTCAGGTAACGGTACTAACACCGGGACTGGTCCAAGCAAGGTAGATGAACTTTTGTCCCTACAGCGGACCAGCTTTCGAGCTTTCAAGCGGCTAATATCTAGCATCAAAGTCAGCGAGATCAGTGAAAAATGGGAGTTAGAAGACGAGCTCCGCAGCATCCAATCTAGATGGAACGCCATCGACAAGCTGCATCTAGAGATAGACAACATTCTTGAAGGTGAGGATGAAGTTTACCTAGATGAATTTACGAAACAGGAGGAGTCATATAAGAAACTTAAGAAAGAGCTAAACCGAAAGCTATCTGCTACTTCTCACGTCCACCAAGCTACTCCTTTACTTGAGATACCCACTTTTTCAGGCAAGTATACCTACTGGCCTACGTTCTATGATTTATTCTCTGAATCTATTCATAAAAATAACTTCCTATCGAAAGCTCAAAAAATGCAGCATCTCAAGAGTAAGGTCAAGGGAGAAGCGGAGCGGATAATTCAACATTTAAATATCTCAGCTGAAAATTATGATATTGCTTGGGAAATATTGACGCATCGTTATAATAATCCTCAAGTACTCTTTACTACTCAAATCGAAACTTTCCTGAATCAACCCAGCATCAGCAAGCAAACAGCTTTCGAGATAAAACGTCTTTACGATACCACCACCGAGTGCATTCACGCCATACACAACCTCGGAGTGAATACTAACACTTGGGATCCGATATTAGTACATTTGCTCACCAAAAAGCTAGACAGCGATACCTACAACGCCTATAAAGAATCGCGTAAGTCTCCTAGAGATTTACCTCTCTTATCTGAGCTGATGACTTTTCTCGAGAGTAAGTTCATAGCTCTAGAGCCTACTCACAAGAGAGAGAGAGAATCTACAGCTGCAGCTAAGCCAGATTCAATTTATCAAGCTAAGCATAACTACAAGCCGAACTACTATAATAGCAAGCATACATCGAGGTATCAAGCCGCTTCTACATCCACGTGTAAGTGCCCTTTATGTAATTTTGATCACGAGCTATATCGATGCCGAAAGTTCCTCACCATGTCAGCGGATGCCAAATTGAGGTCAGTTGCGAAACTTCAACTTTGTAAAAATTGTTTATTTAAACATGCAAGTAATATATGCAACTCAACAAAAAGGTGCAAAGAATGCAATTGCGATCATCATACGATTTTGCACGACGCATGTAACGGGTCACTGCACTGCACTACGACAGTGCCTACAGCTGAACAAAACTCACCTTTAATGACTAAGGCGCTACCATCAAATAAGCAACCTAGCAACAAGCCTTACACAGCAAGTCACGTTGCGGCTGACGATGAAGAAGTTTTATTAGCGACTGTTTTGTTAAAAATCAAAGCGATTGATGGTACTTACGTCACACTACGAGCATTGCTCGATCAAGGCTCTCAGATAACTTTAGTATCGGAGAACGCAGCACAACTACTAGGGTTGCCACGCCGTAGATTTAGCGCATCGGTATCCGGCGTCGGTGTCGTCCCTAAGCACAGCAAACAGCTTATATCACTTGAATGTAAATCTATCTACGATGATTACAGTTTCAACACAGAGGCATGCATTATTCCTCGAGTTATTGGTGATCTTCCCAATGTTTCATTCAGCAAGAAATCGTGGCCTCACATCCAGCACATGACCCTAGCTGATCCAGAATACAACGTATCCAAATCGGTTGATATTTTGCTTGATGCTTGCGTTTACTCGGACGTGATTATGAGTGGTCTAGTAAAAGGGTCTCATAACGCGCCCATGGCTCAACAAACTAAGCTTGGCTGGATTTTGTCGGGAAATGTAAAAACATATAACTGCAGCGTTGTCGTTAATAATCTTGACGAAATAGCAAAATATTGGGAGATGGAGGAAATACCTAGCATATCAAGCGAACTTACTACGGAAGAACAGTACTGTGAAGAGCATTACATAGCTACTACCAAGCGACTTGACAGCGGTAGGTACGAGGTAGCCCTACCAATGAAGCCTAACTATGAAAAAAGTTTAGGAGCTTCCAAAGCGAAAGCGACAGCACAATTTTTACAATTAGAGAGCAAAATGGTAAAAAACGAATCTTATTCTAACAGCTATAAACAATTCATTCACGAATATCTAGAACTAGGTCATATGCGTCCAGCTAACCAGGGTGACCACATTTCATACCATTTGCCACACCACGGAGTGGTCCGGCCTGAATCTACTACTTCCAGCCTCCGTGTGGTGTTCAATGCTTCAGCTACAACCAGCTCAGGGCTCAGCCTCAATGACGTCATGGAATGTGGTCCGAACTTGCAGCAGGATCTACCTACTTTGATCTTAAACTGGCGTCAATATAAATATGTAATTACTGCGGACATAGAAAAAATGTTTCGTCAGATTTTAATCAGAGAAAGCGATCAGCATCTACAGGGTATTCTCTGGAGGGATTCCCCTCGAGAGCCAATGCAGGAATACTTACTTACCACAATAAGTTATGGCACAAAACCAGCGGCGTATTTGGCTATGAGAACCCTGCGACAGCTAGCCAAAGACGATGCCTCGAAATACCCTCTTGCAGCAGCAGCATTAGAAAATCATTTTTATATGGATGATTTACTTAGTGGTGACAACACACTCGAAGCTACAAAGGAACTGCAGCAACAGCTAATCAAAATAATGAGAGGAGCAGGAATGAATTTACGAAAATGGTCAGCTAATCATCCAGAGCTTCTACAAGATTTAGCTACAAATCAGCTTGATAAGCCTTTCGACTTTAAATGTTCAGAGTCTCGTAAAACACTCGGTCTAACATGGACCTCCTCGTCCGATTCATTTATATTTACGAACAAAATCGAGCACGCCGCGTTGTGTAATACGAAACGCCAGCTACTATCAGAAATATCAAAGATATTTGATCCGTTGGGATGGCTCTCACCCCTGACGGTTCGAGCTAAGCTTCTCTTCCAAAATACATGGACTTCCTGTGAAGGATGGGATGACCCTATTCCGGAAGAAATCCAAAAGGAATGGGTCCAGCTACGAAATGACCTTCAAAATGTAAGTCAATTCAGCATACCCAGATACTTAGGTGACACACAAAAACAATTTAAATTACACGGATACAGCGACGCGTCGCAAAAATCATATGCCTGCGCCGTGTACTTAGTAGCAACAAACGATAAGGGCGAGTGCACAAGGCGACTCGTCGCTGCTAAAACGAAACTAGCGCCACTAAAGAAGAAAATTTCGCTGCCACGTCTTGAACTTTGTGGAGCTCTACTTCTAGCTCAGCTTATTCAAAGCATAAAAGCTTCTTTGACAGCCACTGAATATGACATATACGCATGGACGGACTCTACAGTAGTTTTGGGCTGGCTTCATGGCGACTTATCTCGTTGGAAGCAATTCGTCGCGAATCGAGTTCAGCGAATAACCGAAATCATACCAGCATCGAATTGGAACCACGTCCAGTCAGAAGAAAATGCAGCTGACTGTGCCACCAGAGGACTATCCATAGCAAAGCTTCAGCATAATACACTTTGGTGGAACGGACCGGAATCGCTAGCTACATTCGAACAAAACAACATCAAAAACAAAACTTATGATCCACCGACCATTGAAACAAAAAAGGTCTGTGTGAACTCAGCTTTACATCAACCTAGCTATTCATTTATAAATGAATTATTAACAAGAAACAGCTCCGTCACTCGAACGGTAAAAGTTTTAGCATGGGTATCACGTTTCGCAGCAGCGCTACGTCACAAACGCACGGAACATGATACAGTCCTGTCCACTACAGAAATAAACAAAGCTTATGCGTTTATTATCAAAAACGAGCAAGCGAATGATTTTGGAAAGGACTTGGAAAAATTAAAAAGAAAGGAATATGTTGCATTTAGCAGCCCTTTAGCGAATATCTCTCCCTTTATTGATGAAAACGGGATTTTGAGAGTGGGTGGCCGCCTCGGTCAGTCCACAGTTAGCAGCTCAGCTAAACATCCAATTATCTTGTCAAGTCACAGCCGTTTTTCCGAATTACTAATTAACCAAGCTCATATTACAACCCTGCACGGCGGACCGCGGCTAACACTATCTTATCTACGTGAAAAGTATTGGATTTTAGGCGGCATGAGAACAGTTAAAAAACAGCTTCGTAAATGCGTGAGATGCCGTCGTTTCAGCACTGAAAAGCAACATCAATTCATGGCCGACTTACCACGGGCCAGAGTGACACCCTCACGTCCATTCACGTACACTGGCGTAGACTACACCGGGTACGTGGACCTAAAGGCAAGCAAGGGCAGGGGAATCAAAACAAACAAAGGCTATGTGGCTGTGTTCGTCTGCCTAGCGACTAAGGCCGTGCACCTAGAACTGGTGTCCGACCTCAGCACTCCAGCATTTTTAGCAGCTTTTCGCCGTTTCTGTGCGCGGAGAGGGACACCCCGCCGAATGCACAGCGACCAGGGTAGCAACTTCATTGGAGCTAAACGAGCATTGGACAGTGAATACAAGGAAATTTCAAGCACTATCAATCAAGACTACTTTAAGCATCTAAGCGAAATGAACATCGAGTGGTCTTTCAATGCTCCAGCGTGGCCCAGTGCAGGTGGCTTATGGGAAGCCGCCGTGAAAAGCTTCAAACGACATCTGAAACGAGTCTTAGGTGAGCAAAAGCTTACTTACGAGGAGTTTACTACACTGCTGCAGCAGATAGAGGCGTGTCTAAACTCTCGTCCTTTGTTTCCTCTGACGGAGAATCCTGAGGATGCTTACTTGACCCCAGGACATTTCTTGATTGGAGACTCTTTACTATCACGACCTCAGACCGACCCAGATGACATCAACTTACGAGCGCGTTGGCAACTTGTACAAAGCATGAACAAGCACTTTTGGAAACTATGGTCGTCAGATTATCTTCAGCACCTTCAGACTCGTTCCAAATGGAGAACACCTACAAAAAACCTACAGCTTAACGACATTGTACTCATAAGAGACGACAACTAACCTCCAGGCAAATGGGCGCTCGGCAGAGTGGTAGACCTGCACCCTGGAAGCGATGGATACGTTAGGGTTGTATCTGTCAAAACCGAAGCTAACATTTTCAAGCGACCAGTAACAAAGCTTATGTTGTTACCAATTGAAACAGCTAAAAAAGAAGATGATCTCTCAGCTCATCAGCATACTAATCAGCAAACTCCACCCCCTGCAAGCTCGAATGTACGAGCGCGTGGAAATAAGCGTAAACCTTTCAAAAACTTTCTCATCTTAGCTCTCTTACTATTTTCAATGTTAGTATCTCCAACTACACAGCAAAGGGTACCTCATTTCAGTACCACAGCTCTCAATGATTCAAAATCACTATACTTTGACAAGGTATCGAACTTACAATGTATTCGAGACGAGTGGAAGCTAGTAATATACTACAATCTCACTAGCTACTGGCAAGCAATCACTGACATGGATACTTACGTGAGAAATCTGAAAGGCTTGACTATGAAATCTAGCACTCAATTCCAGCAGATAACTAACCAGCTAACACACGAGCTAACGGAAATTGAGCACTACAACCGATTACTACAAGGCTCTAATAAAAAACGACAGAAACGAGGTTTAGTAAATGGTATCGGAAACGCAGCTCACTACTTATTTGGCATATTAGACGATAATTTTGCCCTACAATATGCTAAAGACATTGAGAAAATTTCCTACAACGAAAATCATCTTAAAAGTCTTATCAAAAACCAAACTACAGTGGTTGAAGCAGAATTAAACATCATACAACGCAATGAGCAAATAATGAACAAACAATTTTCACTTATCAATGAGCACCTCCATAATATCACAACAGACATAAATAAATTACGGTCTGACGTCAACGACGGGCTCTACATTACGTCATCAGCATTAGCAGCGAATATCATCCTCGAGAACCTCAGACGTATGCAAACGTCACTCATAGACACCGTGACCGACATCAGTCACGGTCGCATCGATACTCACTTAATAACTAGCGACCAACTTGAAGAACAAATCAACTTTATATCTGGCCAGCTACAGGGCGATCTAAAAGCACCAGCTGAGACCGGGCATATACGGGACTTATACAAATTACTAAAAGTATTCGCTAAAGTCTTTAAAAACTATCTTATAATTGAAATAAGAGTCCCGCTAGTAAGCAATGAAATCTACGAGCTCGACAAAATAATTAGCGTTCCGCAGAACAAAAATGGAGATTCCTACCTTACCATACCGACCTACCCTTACTTAGCATTTAACTTACACAGAGACGCAGTTATATTCTTATCAGATTATGATTTGCAAGCTTGTCTTCATGCATCAGAAGAAAAACTACTATGTAGTCTAGATAAACCTACTTATGACTTAAACTTGCAGCAAACATTGTGTAATATCACTTTAATGAATACAGGCAAATCTACATCACCTTGTATTTATGAGCATTCAACTTGTGTAAATAGATGGATCAAGTTACACCGACCGAACTCTTGGCTTTATTCGTGTTGCGATAAATGCAATATTCGCTCTTATTGCTCAGCTGATGTAACTATGAGTACCTTATCAGGCACTGGCCTTCTGGAAATAGGTCAGGGTTGTACATATAAGGGTGATACATTCACTATCCACTCTCACAACAGCTTTTTACGAAAAGTAAATATTCAGCCTTCTGTCGAAGCCCCAGAAGTATCTATTTTGAACAGCGTAATAAAGACTTCCGAAACCAGCTACGACTTTAAGATAGAAGACCACGAGCAAACATATCGTCAGGTAATGGAAGAGATCAGCAACCTGAAACAGCAATCAGCATCCGACCTCAGCATACACGATGTCCATCAGTGTTCCATTATTTACGGCATGCTTGCCGTACTGGTGGTAATGGGAATTATAGCAGCCTATCTTCGAGCCAGAAAACGACGGAGCATGCAGCTAGCAGCGTCTCCCGGGCGGGAGGGCCCGGTGAGCTCCACGCGCGCCTGCGCGGCTGCAGACTACGCGCATACGCACCGCGACCGCGACCAGCAACACGTACCACAAGAGTGTCAGTAACAGTACTGGTTATGATGGAATATGCACCAAAGTCATAAAAAGAGTTGCACATATATTAGCATCCCCTATTAGTTATATTATAAATTTGTGTATAGAACAGGGTATCTTTCCTGAAAAGTTGAAAATCGCAATTGTGCGACCTCTCTTTAAAAAAGGAGACAAAGAAAATATGGACAACTACAGGCCAATTGCACTTCTTCCTATTTTTTCTAAAATTATTGAAAAAGTGATTTGCAATCGGATTAGCTTATATTTTGAATCTAATAATCTATTTGCGCAAGAACAGAAGGGATTTCGCAAAAATAAGTCAATAAATATGGCTGTTTATGATTTACTACAAGTAATAATGACAAATATGGATAAAAGACAACCAGTTTGCGCTCTATACATGGATTTAACCAAGGCTTTCGACTTAGTTGACCACGAAATTTTAATGCATAAGTTATATAGCTATGGAATACGCGGCAACGTCCATGATTTGCTAATGTCATACTTATCTGGTAGAAGACAAGTAGTACAAATGGATTACTTAAGTTTAAAAACGAGATCCGAAGTTACTCTTTCATCAAAATACAGAGAAATTAGTCGCGGCGTTCCGCAGGGAAGCGTATTGGGGCCTTTATTATTCCTCATTTATATAAATGATCTGCCACAAGCTGTAGACTACCCAATGGTTCTCTTTGCCGATGACAGCACGGTTATATTGACTGGAGAAGATCCACAGACATGTAAAATCAATATAAATAATACATTAGAATTAATAATAAATTGGTTAAATTACAATAATTTACATATAAATTTAGGGAAAACAATAATTATGAATTTTTACCAAATAACCAATAACATGATTAATAATATAACTGTGACATATAATAACTATATAATTGAGGAAACTGATAATACGAAATTTTTAGGATTAAATCTAGATAATAAACTGACGTGGAAATACCAGATTAATACTATATGTAAAAAATTAAATAGTTTTTCATATGCATTATATAATTTAAATAAAGTTGTAAGTCGGACTGAGGTACTTACTGCTTATCACGCCTATGTGACAGCTACATTGCGTTATGGTATAATGTTCTGGGGTAACTCAACTGATCGAGATTTGGTTTTTAAGGCTCAAAAGAAGTGTCTGCGTTCTGCTTGTGGACTAAAGATACCTGACTCATGCAAACCATACTTTATTAATTTGAAAATACTAACTGTGCCATGTTTATATATTTTTGAAATTGCCATGTATGTCAAATTAAATATTAATCAATTTCCTGCTTATAATAGTACGCGACAGGGACACAAAATCACGCATCAGCCATCAAAAACAGCCTTGCGTGCAAAAAGTGTTTATGGCATGGCCCCCAAATTATATAATAAGTTACCCAATTTAATAAGACAATCCGAAATGCCTCTTTTTAGGAAATATTTGTTAGACTTTTTGGTACAAAATGCTTTTTACACGTTGAAAGAATTTTTTGACTATATGCCGCATATTTATTGAATCTAGTATAGGTAATGTAGTGTAATGTTGTAACTTAGTAGTATTTTTTGCATGCTGCATGATAGGTCATAAGACTCTAGTCTTAGTTATAGTAATGCAGTTTTTGAGATATTTCTATGCCTATTCAGGCTGGATTGTGCTGAACAACATTGTATCTTATTACACCTTATGTACCACATTCAAGAAATAAATAAATGATTGATTGATTGATTGATTGATTGTGTATTGAATTACGTAAATCAGTGAGCATGGGCAGTTAAGTGCAAATAGAGGCGCCGCGCCTCCTAAACCACCTCGTTCAGTGTCTATTCCCATACCGTGTGATTCCTTTAGTGAAATAATCGAGCCCACCGGGGGCAATTAGTTTCCATTGACATTTTAAATATCTATAGACATAACTATGGACCGCTAAGTGTAAACTATAAGCATTCATTTCTTCAGCTAATATTGTTTCTACATGTATTGCCAAAGAACAAACGTTTTTAGCTTAAGCTTTACTGTTATTTTTACAATTATAAAGCTGCCATTTCCTTTTAAGCTAATTTTCGGGCTGGCAAGATGTACGAGCTGACGCACATACGTTGAACTCGCACAAGTAAAATACCTAATTACTTATTAATATTTGCATGGCTTGCATTGCCATGTCTCAATCTTTATATGTATCGGTGGAAACAATAAAGCAGTGTTCAACTATCACTCAACGGGTTCGGTCATTAGCTCTCTCCGGAGTTACCACCCTTAGCTAGCATCCTTCAGCTTTCAACACAGCATAGCTAACTTTTACAGGCCATGTCCATAGTAACCGTAATTAGTAATAAGTTTGACATTTGTTTTCCTTTAAAATATATAAGTAATCGCAATAATAATTCCTGGCTATCAGATGACGTTATGAATTCTAAATTATTAGTATTTGACATGATAAAAATAGGCAATCAATTTCCGAATAATGAACATGTAAAGCGCATAATTTAAATAGCTCATAAAAAATATAGTGAGCTGTTCAGAATGAGTAAGTATGACCATTATCAAAATATTATGGAAAATAGTAAAAATGCGAGTAAGTCGATGTGGCAAATCGTAAATAAGGAACGAGGGCAAATGTCTAGCTCATTAGCTGACTTCACAGATATCGTCATCGATAAGGACGGGACGAGGTTCAAATCGACGCACGATGCAGCAAATGCGATGAACCATCGTTTCGCTCGCGCAGCCGCGGCGTGCGGCGCGCCGAATGCCAACTTGGTGCTAGTGCGTGCTGCGCTGAGCGCCGCTCGTGCTCCGGCAGATCGTAGCTTACGCTTCCGTCAATTTTCCGCGAGTGAGGTATATCACATAATTACTAAAATCATCCCACACAAACCATCGAAGGATCTGTACGGCGTCTCGATGGAACTTTTATATCTCGCTGCAGCTCCACTATCACCGGTGCTGGCGGATTTGTACAATCGATGCATCTCTGAAGGAATATACCCCTCCGCTCTAAAAATTAGTAAGATTTCTCCATTATATAAGGGCAAGGGAAAAAGAGATGACATCGATTGCTACAGACCCGTCTCCATCATACCAGCGGTAGCAAAGGTAATGGAAAATGGATTGAGTACGCGAATAACGGAATTTCTGACGGCAACCGACGCCCTGTCCGCGCGGCAGTATGCTTACCGGGCGGGACGCTCGACGACCGCGATAGCGCGCGAGGTGGTGCGACGGGTGTTGGACGGGCGCGAGCGGGGCCAGCACGTCGCGGTGTTATGCTGCGACCTGTCGAAGGCATTCGATGTCGCCGACCATGACGTGCTTGCTATCAAACTTCGTCACTATGGCATCAACGGTGGAGCGCACGCACTCGTATCGGATATGATGCATGGGAGATCACAGGTAGTCGTGGGCGCCAGAGGAAGTGTGAAGTCAGTTCCAACGTCAACCGCAATGGGCGTGGCACAAGGATCGTCAGTGTCGAATATACTTTTCTCGCTGCTTCTCAACGACCTTCCAGAAGCGACACCGGCGGGAGAGGTGTATATGTACGCTGACGACGTTGCTGCTGTAGTGTGCGAACCTGACATCGACACGCTCGAGCAACGTTTGAATGAAGTCGCAGATCAGGTGTCACAATACTTCCGGAACAATGGCTTGGTACTTAACTTAAAAAAGACCCATTTCATCCACTTCCATCTGGGAGGTAAGGTTCCGAGAAGCCTTGAGATTCTTGTCGATGGCACCAAATTAGAGCAAGTGCAAAATACTACATTTCTGGGATTCGAGCTGGACAGAGGGCTTAAGTGGGAATCGCACATCACTAAACTAAGTAAAAAGCTGGGGAGTGCCTGCTTTGCCCTACGACGCTTGGCGAGGATAATGCCCAGCGATGTAGTACGCTCGTGCTATTTCGCCACTGTGCACTCGCTTCTACAATATGGTACAGAGTTGTGGGGCCGCGCCGCCGACTGGGAGCGCGTATTTCGCATGCAAAAGAGAGCCGTACGAGCGATTGCACAGGTAGGCCAAAGAGTCTCTGCAAGACCTTACTTCCAGTCCCTCGGGATACTCACGCTACCTTCCATCGTTATATTTCAGGTGGCTACATACGTGCGGTGTCATTTAGACGAATACTCGATACACGGTCGTAACCTGCGTAACGCTAACAAACTTGTTGGTGTTAAACATAGACTAGCGAAGTCTGGCAAACTAACACATGTCATGGGACCAATGGTGTACAACCAATTACCGGCACATATCACAGATGCACCATCACTGGCCAGCTTCAAATCACGACTCAAATTATGGCTTATCGAGCACACTTTCTATAGATTTAGCGACTTTAGTACGCAATAGGTCGCACTTTATTTGTGTAATGTGTACAATTATGTACATACAATTCGTTGTACCTATGCTTTAATTTTATTTTTTGACTTTTATGATTATTTATTATTTTTACAATTATTATTAAAATATTGACATGTAATATGAAATATTATGAATAAATATGATTATGATTATGATTATGATTATCTTTCAGACGGTACCCCATTTTCCACATTTCCTTCGACAGTTTTTCCATAAATCAGAATATGGAAAAAACTTGAAGGTGGCCGATTTCTTTGCTCCCAAGTGTATGTCTAAAAGATCTGTACATTTATTTTATATCGTGTAGCAAATTTACAGCTCGCAGATGGGTGTAATATAATGATGTTTACTTCGCTTTTTATTTTAAAGTCGTTTGGTTTAAATAAATCGTCTCGATTGTCGCGTGCTATGACTGCAGCCCATTTTGCATGTCGCTGAGGATTTCTTGGAAATATTAAATACTAGCTGTTGCCCGCGACTTCGTCCGCGTAGAACTTATACTTAGGAAATATAATGCAAACAAACTTCTACTTACCATCTTAAGGGATGATTTCCGAGGCAAAAACTATTCTATATCCTTCGAAGGGTCTCAAATTATCTCTATACCAAATTTCATCTAGGTACATGGATTTCATCCAAACTTTCACCCCCTATTTCATACCCTTAGGGAATAATTTTGGGGATAAAATCTATCTAATATCATTCTTCGGGACTCAAAAGACCTTTATACCAAATTTCATCTAAACGGGATTCATCCAAATCTTCACCCCCATTTCACCCCCTTAGGGAGTGATTTCCGGAATTAAAACTATCCTATGTCCTTTCTTAGGACTCAAGCTATCTCTATACCAAATTGTATTAAAATGGGTTCCATCCGAATTTTCACCCCTAATTTCACCCCCTTAGGGGATGATTTCTGGGGTAAAAACTATCCCATGTCCTTTCCCAGGACTAAACCTTTATCTACACCAAATTTCATCAAAATAGATTACATCCAAATTTTCACCCCCCCCCCCCCCTTTTTTTCACATTTATGTACCAAATTTCATCTAAATCGGTGCAGCGGTTTAAGTAGCTCCATACAAATTTCCACCCCCAATTTCAGCCCCTCAGATATAAAAACTACCCTTTGTTCTTCCCCGGACCTCAAACTATCTGTATACCAAATTTCATCTAAATCGGTTCAGCGGTTTAGGCGTGAAGAGGTAACAGACAGACAGACACACTTTCGCATTTATAATATTATAATATGGAAGTATGGATTATTAGTATGGATAGTATGGGTTCTTTCCGCTTGTCTTCCAAATAGAGGTGTAGCTGTAGACTCACTTCAAAAGAAAGAAGAAACGAAAAACTCATTCAAATATCTCAAAAAATTACGAAGCTACAACCGTTTTAATGTCGCTTGTTAGAGTGAGAAAACGATCAGGGACCGTGACGTCACGATCCTCGAGCGTCATAGTAAAAAACAATCGTTTCATTATAAAGGTGCGTTTTGCGGAAAAGAGACGCAACAAACCCCCTCTTCAAACTTTATACACTTATAACTTAGTGATTACCTATACGAGTTGGTATAGCCTCTTGCGTTGTTTTTTTTCGAGATAATACAACATTATGATTATTTTGTTTAGTGTCTACATCCCTATTTTCGATAAGTTAAGATAAAATAAGATTTCTTTATTGTCAGAACTGTGTACATTTAGTTGTTTTGGGTAAAATAAAGTCCAACAGCTTGCCCATTTCGGACGTACAATATTAAACTTAAAGCTAGTCAAATATACTAAAACAATAACAACAATAGTATTTCCAAATAGTTTTAACCATATTCACACATAAAATATTAATTTAGATCTATCCGACATCCGTATTGTCTTTTAAACCACGAACTTCGGAATTCGAAAATATTCGGGTATCTCTATCTCTATCGCACTAACAAATGACAGGAATGCAGATATACGAACTTCGAGTTTCAGTTTTCGTGGTTTGGCTGAATACGCAAAGAGCGCGCGCGCGTGCCATTCAAAAAAACCAAGTTTATATTGTTCGAATTTGTTGTTACATTTGTAGAAAATACGCCTTAATTCGACATTTGCGCATATAAGTTCGCATATCAAAATCGATTAATTTTATATTTGCTTTTGGTACCTATGTGTCTCGTCAATGTATATCGTAGACGGGATTAAAATTATTAATAGGCGAAAGAAAGGCAAAGAAATTCCGCCATTTTGTCCGTAGGTAGTATTTCTTATTAGTCTGTGATTTTGACGTTTCTTTTAGCTGACAGATGTGGCGGCAATATACTTTAAGAATAATAAATGAAGAATTAAATGAAGTCGTATATTACGGAATAGTACATTACTTACCTAGGGCGGTTAAACAAAGAATGTCTCAGATCGCAGGTATTTGCAAGCGAGCCGAAGGCAAGGGCGATAAATATGCGCTCTGAGGCTTTCTTTATTACCACCCGTGGTGAGTACAAAATTTTACGTCTATATCTGGCCAGGAAGTGGGGTTTTCCGCACGCATAGCGTGCGGTAATTCCTACTTTATGGCCAGGTATGACGTAAAATAAATTAATTGTCGCAGTCGGATAAAAACTATCCTAAGTTGCAGCTGGAATAATAATGTACCTATATAAAATGTTTCATATTTTTCCGTCCATGGGATGCTGAGAACATTCGTACCACAGAAAGCTTAGTTTCAAACTGGCTGATTCTTTTTTTAATTTAGAGATTTATTATAAGTGGAGATGAAAACCATATAACGTAGGTAACAACGTCATAAAAAAAGTATCTAATACCGACTCCTTAGATTTATGGTCTGCAACGTATGTCATTTGAACTAACAAAACTAATTATTTAAAAAATGTTTGAAACTATTAAATTACAACGAGTTTACACAAATTTCGTTACGTTATCAAGAGAACTTACTGGAATAAATATATCCCATCTTTTTTTCTTGTTTTTTTGTTGGTATTTACGCAGTTTTTGACTGAACATTTAGACATATCTGACAACCAACAAGTCTCACGGTCGAAACCAGCCAGACTAAACGCAAAAGAGCCGGCCAATTCCATCAGCCGGTTCTTTTGGACTGCCATTTTTTCGGCTGATTGTGTATCTAGTTACATATACTAAATCAATGGAAAAGGACGAAAAGAAGATTGATTTTCTTCTAGCGCGCGTGTGATTGCATAAACGTAATGTAATGTGTATTGACTATTGTGTAATACCCTGAAGTTGATGCACCTGTTTCCGATATGTACGTTCACATATATCACTGTTCAAGTACCTACTCTTACACGATTTGAGAGCTTGCAAGAATACGGCAGCGAGAGATGGATGATGGATGCACAATCATGCATTACGAAATCATGCGCACAAATTATGATTAGCTATTAGCCGTCTAATTTGCTGGTAATGCCTGGCTGTGCAATGGTGAGATTGTGTGGATGTGGACCGGGTTTAATTCGTAAGTTATTTTCATTGTGTGGTACTCAAGGAATTATACTATCATCGTCGCGTAATACACAGCATAACATATCATAAACTCACGCTTGCATTCTCAATGGTAGACAGAGACATGACATTTTATTTCGGTGACACTTTTAGGACTTAGGGATCACACAGGATGACAGCGATGAGACTACCTACGCTTTTTTGATCTTAGGTATTCATATCATGGATACAAAAAAATCTAAGGGCGGGGCGGGTTGTTCGTTTTGAGCCTACTATAAGTATCTGTTCTTTGTGTTGTATATAGCTTGTATGCCTTAGCTGCCTATAGCTCTAACTGTTTTACCCATGACTAGGCTACGATATTTTCTTTGAATTGAAACCTATCGACCACAATAGCCGGGAAAACGATTTTTTTTTAAATTAGTGTACCTATGTATATATAACACGGAAACCCCAATATAAACACAAGATGAGGATGAACCCAACAGAGCAAGCTCCTTAAAGTCCTGAAATACAATAAGTATGAATCGAAATTAACTAGTTTTTACTTCCTGCTGTATATTTCAATTCGTATTCAGTCCAAAACCATCAATCACTTTTAAAGCGGATTAAAAACAAAGCATGCGTGTAAGAAACTTCATTTATCCAGTTTTTGCGTGCTCAACGCACCATAGTGCCTTATGAAGGTCCATTGTTCTGACCACCAGTAACAAAAGTCTTATGTACTGCTGAAATTTCTATGTAGTTGGCTTTTTTAGCGCGGTGTGTTTTCGTGCCTTCGGCGGCGCCCGCGTCGTTTTTCTGATCGGATGCGCGCCGAGAGATTTATCGGTGCGCGTAAACAACCAGCCATCCAAACACCAACGCAAAACAACCCTCAAAACAGGCAACTATAGCCTCAATGTCGACCCCATAAGGTCCTTATTGACTCCCTTAATTATGTAGCAGTTTCTACTATACTTAAGGGTGATTATGTCCGGCGGGATTAACGGCCGCGCTTAATGGAAAAATCGCAAATCAATAGCTAATAAGTTGTAATGATACCGTAATGTCAACGGTAGGGATTGAGTAATGAGGGCTTTCGGGTAATTTTGACGTAAATTAAGTTTTTTGTATTCAATTTATAGCGTCCCGTAGCGCTTGAGTGACCAATTTCAGAGCTTTTCGGACTGAGAGAAAATTTAAAAATTGTATGATCTACGATTGTTTCCCAGAACGACTATACTCATTTCAGGTTTATCCATGGAAGTCATTGCAATTTATGTTAAAAAACCTAGTTAATATTTAACCTAATATTTTTATCAATTGCATTTGTTAAGGTCACGTAAGGTCACGGCAAGATAATATATCTAATTATTATACCTAGATATTTTTCTAGCACGAACGACTTATTGTAAGTGATTGACAAAATAAAAACATCGACAGTCTTGTTATCGATAAATCCCACATCAACGTCATAGAGGTAATACAAAGACAAATATATTTAGGGTAATAGGGTGTGTTAAAAATAGATAATAATTACAAAACTATCAACTTATTTATATTTTACATATTTCGGAAAACAATTTGGATACTTTCGTAAATTTGTTTCTTCGTGTCACTGAATTAATTAGCCCATAAGTCACTCCATACCACACACACAGACCGAATTTGGTTTTCAAATCGACGCAGAATGTCACAACATGTAGTTTTTTCAAAACCCATTTTTGGTCCCAAAACAAATTCAATTTGTACAAGATCGGTGCACGCGGCGTCTAGGTAGGTAGCCGATATAAGTCTGTTGTTGTATGTACGTCTTGTCGTTGAAGTAGTATACATACATGCATACATAAATAATCACGCCTCTTTCATCGATAACAGGATTGTCGATATTTTTATTGTGGCAAGCACTAAACAAATGTTGTTCCTGCTAGAAAAATATCTAGGTATACTAATTATATACCTACGGACCGCAAAATACACTGCACACTCCGGTACAGAAACTTGAATGCACGCCATGCACGGCGCGCAGCTAACTTCACACTGCACACTCCGGTACAGAAACTTAAGGCGACGTGAGCTCCAAAAACTGATTTTTAAAAAATCGTAGCTCTTGTTTGGATTATATATAATACGGCTGCCTTAAATTTAATTAGAAATCTTCAGGCCTTTTTCGAGGGAAATCAGCTATTCGAATCCTGAGTTTTTGACTTTCGCTTGATAGAAAAAAATCACGAACATAGGTCTAAAATACACTTAAAAAATCGTAACAAATTATGCACAACAGCTAAACATATTAAAGTCGGTTTTAAAAATCGGCAATATCATGTTTGAGGGAAATCAGCTATTACTTTTTTATTTATTAAAACGCACAAAAAATTAAAATTAAAAAAACATGATATCCGCGCTTCCAAACACGCACTTCCATCTCGCTCACGCTTATGCTCAGTGAGAGGGAGAGAAGACCACGAACCTACGTCCCCTTAAATGCACGCCATGCACGGCGCGCAGCTAACTTCACACTGCACACTCTGGTACAGAAACTTGAATGCACGTCATGCACGGCACGCAGCTAACTTCTTTATAGCTGCACACTCCGGTACAGAAACTTGAATGCACGCCATGCACGGCGCGCAGCTAACTTCACACTGCACACTCCGGTACAGAAACTTGAATGCGGCGCGCAGTTAACTTCTTTGCTGACTGTAGGTACATTATGATTTACCAGTCTGTTTCAAATATTTAAAATATTAAAATACCTATGAACTAGACAAACGAATGTAACACCACATTGCAAATGGGCGTTATCACTCAAATGGCGACTTTTACTTTTTATCTCAGAATTTAGATTTTTTTCGATTTTCCTATTCAGAATCATGGGCAATCTTGATCCCGATAAAGAAAACGTTTTACTTAATCTCCTAAGGCCCCGTGTACAAAATTTTGTACAAATTTCAAAATCAAGTTTGAACTTTTACTAAATGTCAAAAAGTTCCAAATTCAATGACACAAAATCGTAGTCTCATATATAGAACGTGTATGGAAGATGTCGTCAATGGCAACAGTTGTGTGCCAATTTTGCACAATGGCAACATTTATGTGACGTAGATCAGATACATCGTCGGGAATGACATACCTTGTTTTATTCTACCATGCTCGTCAGGTGTAGTGGGTCACCACTCCCACCCAGCTACGTGTCCATTTTCTATCAGGCGGGCCGTATGGTTGTCTGCCATCGTCATGGTACATATGAATCGTTTATGGTATCGCAAAGGTCCGCGCAAACATGTGCTTGCCTATACACCAGGACCTCGACACACTTAGACCCTCAGACTCAAGTCCCGGAAACCCCCCGCATTAAAGTTTCACGCCCCAGTGCCAACTGAAAACTCATTTTCTTCGTGGATTAAAGAATGGGAAGCCAGGTCAGTTTCTGGGGACCTGTTTGAGCTTGAATCTCGACGGGCCTGGTGTCTACTAAACCGGATCAGAACAGGGGTCGGAAATTGCGCATCTCTTTGGTGCAAATGGGGACGGTGCGAGTCAACGGAGTGCCGGTGTGGCTGTCCAGATCAGACGGTACACCATATCATCTGTGAGTGACATCACCAAATTTAGCGGAATTCGGCTGATTTCAAGACTCTCTCGACGGATACAATTGCTTACCTTAAATCCAATATCATAAACATCTAAGTAGAGAAATTTTATGCCATTTTATACGATAAATAAAGATGTAAAATATAAAAAAAATAACCTAGGCAGTCATCGAGCAGTTAAGCACGTAATCTCGGTGCGCGGACGCCGTGACAGATTCGATTTGTCCATTGTCCGGTAGCGCTAACGATTCGTTACGGAGGCCCGGTGACTCTGCGTTTAGCTGGAAGGTTAAGGGTTAGCCTTGACCTCGATGTCACCTTCATGCATCTTTTATTATATCGAGTAGAGGTCAGACATGCAACCGGCATTAGTACCTACATTACATGGGTAATGTAAGTACTAATGCCGGCATACTAAATTACCTAAGCGGTAAAATAATGTACCTATGCCTCAACACTACAGGTATTTAAGGAAATCAAAGGTGATAAAATGTAATTTCATGGTCGTTACCAAATTATAAGTTTTTCATTGATATGAAAGTCTGATCTCCCGCGAGAGGGCGGCAGTAGCGACTTTACACCCAAGCTTCACGTAAAAAAGGGGGGGTTCATTAAGTATCTAGTTCAGTAGGTCGATCACGTAACGCATTTTACGAACGTCGGGTAGGTCTAAATGTCACTTTTTATATGGAAAATTGACAGTTAAATTGTACCGACGCGCGTTCGGAACGTTACGTGACTTACCCCTCTGATTGAAAACGATTATGCTTTGGATAATTTAGAAGGCTAAATGTGTTACTAACATGTTGTAAATATGGCCGATATCAAGTTCCAAACATTTTTTACAAATTATACCTTTTGTCGTAAAGATTACGTATGGACTAGGCCTGCTGGTTAAAATAGTTTCTATACACAGCTAAATATCTTTGAGCAGCAAAGTCTCGTTCTTGAGCTTGATTAACAAACTTTGTAATCTTGTGTATTAATTAATCATCTATCGGTATGCGCTCGTCTAGATATGCCTCGATTAGGTTTAGTTTAGATTATCCGTACCGCAAAACCATCGTTTAAATCGTCGTTAGACGGCGCCACCGAGCCCTGCGCCGCTGCGCCACAATCTATCAGTGGCATCGATTCAATTAGCAGTAGAACAATGGAATTGCCGCCGCTGGCCGGAAAGAACGATGTACGCTCGAAATACGGTTGGTTGATTTGGCCGATATTTGGAGTATTTTGTCAGTCAACGCTCGACTCAAGCACACAATAACCTGTAATATATCTACCGACATTACGCGTAAATGCTAGTCTGTCTGTTTGTACCATTTCACGGTGAAACTTTATATAAATAATCCCATAAAAACATTCCATGTAAAAAATAGGCCAAGTCTCGGAACTCTTCCACAGTAAAAAGTGGTGAGATATTTCGTAGAGCCAAGTCAGGCATTCTCATTAATCTTTATTTGCTTGCTAAATAAAATTCTGCAACTTGGGAATCACACAACTTTACTGCATTTACTAATTTTTGCATACCTTAAACTATGTAAGTGTGATTGCCAAGTCACAACATTTTATTAAGCATGCAAATAAAGATAAATAAGAATGCCTGACTTGGCTCTACTAAATATCTCACCACTTTTTACGGTGGAAGAGTTCCGAGACTTGGCCTTATTTTTTACATGGAATGTTTTTATGGGATCTCATTTCTTTTTGTAGGTTATTGTGTTATTTTTTATGTATGGATAGGCTAAAAACGAATTAGGTACTTATGTTCAAAATTTGGAGCTTGTGGGTCTGCTAGAAGAACCTTAGAATTACGATGATCATAAGTGAGTCAGTGAGTATGTCAGTGACAAAACTAAGGAACTTGAAAATGGCCTGAATGGCTTCGAGAAAAGGATGAGACGGCCGTGCCTCTTTGTTTTGCTCGACTTGGCGGGGGCACTGCCGTGCCCCCAGATAGAGGTAGCCTAGCCAACTGAAGAAAAGGGTAGTACTAGTAGTACCACATTGAATATAGTACTCACACTCACACCGCCGATGTCCTAATTCATATTGCACCTATTGTCAATACTGTTTTCTCACATAGGTACTCGTAGGTAGGTACCTATCTAAAGGATAACAACATAACATGACATTAATAAGTGCAAGCTGAGACGAGCACCCATTGCCCAACCTAACGCAATTAGTATTTTAAATTTTAATTCTAATGCATTGTTTAATTTATTTATGACACACGCTAGAACGGGCCGTGTCCGTCCCGGGTCGTTTTCTAAGAAAAAGGTTAAACGTTTTATTCTGTGTTTCTTTGGCAATAAATTAATTTAAATTTATAGACACTTGTGTGTTCACAACCTCCCAGACATGAATACTCGTATCAATATAGGCCCGAATCAGCGGAATAAAAAAATATTAAAGACTTTTTGTTATTTCAATTAGTGTCTTACGGTTCTTCCATAGAGTCGACAATGCTTTTAAGCTACAATTGCAGTTGAAATCTTTTTAATCTGAGGGTGAGTAAAGTGCAGGGGCATCCTTAACCCTCACCGACCTCGGCACCCGCGCGTGGGCGAAAACGTACATTAACTTTTGTCAAGCGTCGCCTACGGCCTTAATCGTGCTCGTTTTTCACACACAACCTCCCACTTTATACCGACGCCGACGGCGATTAAGCTTATGGCTTTATCGGCGCGATAAACATTACAGAGTTTCAGCGAATAATTGACGGAAGATTTGTGGTCAGTACTATCGGCCAAAGCCAGAGTCGACCTCCTTAAAGGCGCATTTTGGTTCCAGCCAGCCGTATAGCATTGCAAGACATTCTGTTTTGAATCTGGTCGACTCTGGCTTTGGCCGATGGTACCTATACGTGGTGTTGCGTTTTTAGCTACGATAGCGGTTGATTCAATTTGTATGTATCTTGAAGCAAAGATATGCGAATTTCATCAGTTAAAATTATCGGGACTAGCTGTACTATGGCCAGCGATGTGCGATTTTAAGATGTCTCTGATAAAGGTACCTACTTATCTTCGATCAATATAAACAAACAAATTATACAATAATATGGTAGATATTGGTCATAAAACATCGCATATACCTACTTCTTCCGGATAATGTCATCATCCTGAAATCTTATGTCAGTTAAAAATGGGTCCATCGATAAAGATACCAATTTTTACAGACGATCAAAAACTAGCTCTGTAACGTTTATTCTGGCAGTCCCGCTTTCAACCACTGATATAATATTTATATTAGGTTAGGTTACCCATCCATTGTGATTAAACTGTGATTTTTGTGAGATTTTTCGATAGGGATTACGCCAATAGAGATCATCTCTATTCGAACGGCCCGAGAATTGGTCTCCCGAAGACGTGATAGTAGTAATAGATTCTATAGTACACATTTCGCTGTTTAATTAATAATTATTTTTGTGTGATTTTGTGGTTGAATTATTGTATTACCTTAACCGACATGTGCCAAGGTGCAAT
Organism: Epinotia brunnichana; assembly: GCA_963854355.1. Taxonomy (NCBI): domain Eukaryota; kingdom Metazoa; phylum Arthropoda; class Insecta; order Lepidoptera; family Tortricidae; genus Epinotia; species Epinotia brunnichana. The sequence continues at coordinate 518,001 of OY977946.1, forward strand.
TTTTAATGATCAATACAAATTGAGTAAAGGCATTCGGGGCCCATATAAATTGAGACGTCTTAATAAACGCGCGAATGGGCATTGATTAACAATGACAGCTCTGATTAATTGCAACCGCTAATCATAAATCGTAATTAACACTTTAGTATTACAGCAACCGACTCAAAATAAATTATTTTCACGTGTAACGAAGTCAGCACGAAACATTTAGAAGTCGATCCGTTTCGAAACGGCTTTTACTATAACAATAACTATGAATGTCAACAGAAACTAAGCATTTTATTTTTAAGAGCGTTTAATTAATGAAGAGCGTAATGTTGTGTCACCTTTTCAAATGCCCGGCGGCCGTCTTGAGCATAATTATCTCATTTATTTCCAAACTCTTAAAGATAATGTAATTGTAGTTGGAGGTCAATATGACTCAACGTTTCACGTACCGATATGATACCAATGTTGCGCGCGATCACTTCCACACACGCGCCGAGCTTAGGGCCCGTTTTACCTTCTAGGGACCTTAGTTTCCCCGTTTAGAAAACCAAGGATAGCACACGCATAAGCCATAACGTATCAGAACAGAACGAACGCGTACAACATACCTATTGGTATCAATATATTTTTCTCCAAAATATCGACCCAAATTGACCTTCCAGATTGCGACACCGACACGTGATAGCTCCCGATGTTGTTAAGAGGAACGAAAACCTTTGATTAGAGCAAAAAAATGGACCCTTATGAGTGCGACGGCTATCGAAGGCCTTAATATTTCAATTAAGCACACGATTAAGAAATTATTCGTAATGAGCGGCCGAACGCTGAAGTGTTGATTACGGACGCCTGCTAGTCACAACTTGAGTCACCTCACCTCACGGATCACCACTACATCTTGAGGCTGGGATTCATAATACCAACGCGTAATCGGAGGTCTGACTTACGCTGGTTTGCCTGAGGTGAGGCGAAACGTTGTGAACAACACTTGCTTTAGACGTTGACACCGCGTAGGCGTTTATTGAACGTGCTCACGACGAATTAAAAGTGCTCCTTTCTTGTCAGAGACAAAAGTGCCGGCGACATTGTGGTGAAGTATATGAAGTGACTATATTGAAGTTATTTAAACTTTATTACACACTAAACATGTAATGTATTTTTTTTAGCGAATAGTAATAGAATAAGAGGCAATCAAATGTAAAGTGTCATCCTGCGAGACAGGCATAGAATAGTGCAGACTGCAGGTGACACGGGCAATTTCATAAAACTGGGCGCGAACGAGCGATAATTGTTGTTCTGTAAACGCCTGCGAGCGCTATAAGTCGAAAACCGAATCCGGAAACCGTAAGCGGAAACCGAACCGGATATGATTCCGTTGAAATAGCAAACAATGAAGTGCCAATAGTACATTACTTACCTAGGGCGGTTAAACAAAGAATGTCTCAGATCGCAGGTATTTGACGCCCGAGCCGAAGGCAAGGGCGATAAATATGCGCTCTGAGGCTTTCTTTATTACCGCCCGTGGTAAGTACAAAATCTTACGTCTCTATCTGGCCAGGAAGTGGGGTTTTCCGCACGCATAGCATGCGGTAATTCCTACTTTATGGCCAGGTATGACGTAAAGGTAATTTTGAGATCCTTGAGGAATTGACGGACGTCCTCAAATATTATCGGCACACATACAGCGATTTGGTTTATTGGTCTAAAAATCAACGCATTTGCTCTCGGAATTCAGTTCATGTGGTAAATTGGAAAAAAAATGTGGAAATGTTCATGTGGCTTGGCGGAGTACTGAATTGAAGTCGGTTAAAACTTTGTTTTGAAAGTAAATTATTATTTCTTAAAATACAGAAATGTACAATGACGAGCTTAAATGCCAAATGGCATCCTTATGAAACGCAAGCATGTTGAGGACCTTGATGGGCACGACGCAGAGCGGGATGTTAGTTTTGAGGACCTTGATGGGCACGTCGCAGAGCGGGATGTTAGTTTTGAGGACCTTGATGGGCACGTCGCAGAGCGGGTTGTTAGTTTTGAGGACCTTGATGGGCACGACGCAGAGCGGGATGTTAGTTTTGAGGACCTTGATGGGCACGACGCAGAGCGGGATGTTAGTTTTGAGGACCTTGATGGGCACGACGCAGAGCGGGATGTTAGTTTTGAGGACCTTGATGGGCACGACGCAGAGCGGGATGTTAGTTTTGAGGACCTTGATGGGCACGACGCAGAGCGGGATGTTAGTTTTGAGGACCTTAATGGGCACGACGCAGAGCGGGATGTTAGTTTTGAGGACCTTGATGGGCACGACGCAGAGCGGGATGTTAGTTTTGAGGACCTTGATGGGCACGACGCAGAGCGGGATGTTAGTTTTACGTACATTAAGGCGACGTAGGTTCGTGGTCTTCTCTCCCTCTCACTGAGCATAAGCGTGAGCGAGATGGAAGTGCGTCTTTGGAAGCGCGAATCGCATGTTTTTTTTAATTTTAACACTGTAGTGTATAATTTGTTACGATTTTTTTAAGTGTATTTTAGACCTGTGTTCGTGATTTTTTTCTATCGAGTGAAAGTCAAAAACTCAGGAATCGAATAGCTGATTTCCCTTGAAAAAGGCCTCAAGGTTACTAATTAAATTTAAGGCAGCCGTATTAAAATCCAAACAAGAGCTAAGAAGACCTTTTAAAAATCCGTTTTCTGAGCTCACGTAGGCTTAATACTTTTTCTTCTCTTTTAGGTAGCTAGTTTAGTGTCATCATCATCATCATCGTATCAGCCGAAATACGTGAACTGCTGGACATAGGAGTCCCCCAAAGAGTGCCACAACCACAATGATCCTGCGCCACCCGCATCCAGCGGACTCCCGCGACCTTACCAGGTCATCAGTCCACCTTGTGGGTAGTTTAGTGTATTTCTATGTAATCATTATTTCAACCTTAATTAATCTTTTTACAAAATATATCGATATAATCTTAAGTATTATCAAAATATTTAACGATCAATTTATAGCCCGCGAACGCGCTGTATTACAGAGCCTTAATACCACACTTATATTATAGTATCCAAAGCGATAAACATTTTATGGAACCCGACAATGAGCAGTCAATTATACACCGACCCGAAATAGCAGGCCAATCGGAAAATAATTACCGACCCATTATGGGCTCGATGCGAATAAAAGATACGTTTTGAATAATTTATGTGTGCTTACTGCACCGTAATGTGGTCCAGTTAAAACGATGGGGCTTTTTCAATGGTGGACACAGTAGAATCAAAACGACCAAAGTCACTATGGACTTCATAGGTTTAGATAGTGTTTAGATTTTGAGCACTATATACCTACAAGAGTTACGGTGTATGTGTTGTCGACTGTACATAGTCCTCCTTGTCGTATCCGACGACGAAGACCCTTACAATTTCCTCTGATGAGCACGAATATGGCTCGCAAAGCCTGTTGAGAACTGGCCCCGTAGCATGGATGGCGTTATCACGCAATAAGTGATAAGTAGGATAAGCGCGTCGTCTCATTATCGACCGGTGTCAGCCAGGGACGGCAGCTCTATCCTATCATTTATCGCGTGATAAGGCCATCCATGCTACGGGGCCTGGATCGACATGCGCTCGGGAGGAGACGCGCGGGCGGCGGACACAGCGTGACGTCATCGTGGCGGACGGCGCGGCGACTCGCGGGCGGGACTCGGCTTCACGAACCTCACCGGCAACCTTAGAGCATTAAACCAACAAAAATTGGTTTAATGCTCTAAGCCGGCAACGGACGACTCTCGCACTTTAATATACTATGTTTGGCCGGGTTCCCGATTTGTAATTAAGGCGGATTAAACCAGCCTATAGAATATACAGTCCATTTCATTTAGTCCCAGTAGGACCCTAACAAAGCCGAACTTAGTTTTAAATGTCCGGTCACATTATGTGCAGTATAGCTGGCCCGTCATTGTAAGTATATGCATAGGATGGTCTAGGTCGAGTCTTCCGTAAATGGCGCTTATGGTCCAGGTGTTTAAGTCGAGCTACTTCAAAAGAAGCTATACCTTTTCTGACTTTATTACGCCATTCCGGGCTCATGGACGCGACCTCCTCCCCGCCCTCAGCAGATATATCGCAGGCTTTGAGATGACGTTTTAACACGTCCTTGTAGCGCAGAAACCGACTGCACCGAGAAGGGAATAATAATGTACCGAGTATGGGAATGCGCTGGATGCGGGTGGCGCAGGACCGGTCGTTTTGGCACTTTTTGGGGGAGGCCTATGTCCAGCAGTGGACGTCTTTCGGCTGATATGATGATGATGATGATGAGTAGGGAATAATAATTACAACCACTATTTAACAGCAACAAATTTTCACAAGCGCTGGGAATTCGTTACAGCCCTATTGTAAATCAATTTATTAATTGCTACAAAATTGCAATGTTTGGATAAATTTATAACTTATAAGCAGACATCGTACATTTTGTAGTTTTTTTGGTGCAGCGTTGCTGTGTTAACGGAGTTGGTATAGAGACAATATCAATCAAAATTGATATTAATGTTATTAACGCTAATTAAGCATTACGATTGAAATTGTTTATACCAATTCCGTTAACAACATACGCTGCACATAAAATGCTGATCCGTTCTTTGTTCGAAAGAACCGCGAAAATATCACTCGTAGTTTTGAAGCAGTAGGATATATTTTAACTTGAAAAGCAGCCTGTTTTCCAGAATTATGTTGACATTTAGTGTCCTCCTAGAAATTGAAACGTTCTGATTAAGAGTAACAAGGAAGATTTGTTTTCTGATGTTTTCGCCTGCTCTTTTAAGTGATTTTGCGCTTTAACAATTCCTCGTCAACATTTTGCTTCTCTACCTCACCGACAGTACTTAGATATAGATAGGAGGTCTTTGTTGTTATACGTCCGTAGGAATAACCCTAGAAACCCTACACGTGACCTCCGGGTGGTGCTAAAAGAACAACAAACTCGGCAGCTGCTGCACTGTTCCTTCTGAACCTCGCAGCGCACACTGGAACCCTATCAGCGACCAGCTGCACTGTTCCTTCTGAACCTCGCAGCGCACACTGGAACCCTATCAGCGACATCGATACGAGTACATACCAGTGTGTAACCGCCATACGATAAATAAATAAGAACTTAGATTGGTACATTTCCTAAAAGTACTTTTACGAGTTGTTATACAAATTGTTGCCATTTATATTTTTGACATTAACATTTCCTACCTACCTAAACGACAACCTCAAAACTGGTAGTAACTACTGTTATCATCACCATACCGACCGAGCAATAAGGGACTCCATCCAACCTTCGTTAAAAATACTCTGTTTAAAAAACGAAAATAAGATAAACGTACAAGGTAAGGCACATTAAAATGTATCAAAGCTGCACGTGCATACAGCGTAGGTACGTAATAGCACCTACAAGATAAACCCGGGTTTATAATAAAACTGCGTTTCCCGCGGACTGAAGGCTCATTATACCGGCGTGTGCGCAGCGAGCTGTTATGCATTGTTCGACAACCACCTCCTCTCCATACGCACTATAATTGGACGAAACTAACTACCCGCATATGGATATTCGCCAAAAACGCGCGCAAAAAATGGCGCGACGCGGCCTAGCGCGCGCTTACCATAAAAGATGACAGCGCGCTCGCGACGAACAAAGAATGATACGAGAAATAATTACGCCCATTGATCGGAGCTCATTAAAGCCGACCAATGGGCGTGGAGCGGCCGCGGACAAAGCCGCGCGCGAGTCGCCGCAATTTGCTGCGGCGCCGCCGCCTGCCCTTTCTTACTGAAATAATTCGAATTCGCTACCGCTGAATTCAATTAGAGACGGCCCGTTATTCTTTCCTAAGAGAATTTTTAAATTAAATCGACTCGGTCGCTCGTTAAGCCATTGAAATTCAAAGCGATGACCTTCAATTATTTCTGCTACGTCTTGAGCTGTCAGGAGCGACACTTGGGGTCCGCTTAAGAACCTGCAGTGTGGTAAGAGAGGACTATCAAGGATTTTGTTAACTAGATTCCGAGGTAGGTATATCTAGGGAAGTCATGTTATGGTGTAGGATTCAATGACAACTCAATGGATCAACGAACATTTTCATGGAGTCTTCATTCAAATCCGGTTACCAGAGAGAGATCACACATTCGCGATAACACCGCCTGTTGCTAGCCTTTATTTTTATTCACTGTGTTCTGTATTATCTTTGCACTTTTATTTAGGTGTGCAAAGAGTATTTGTATTGTATTATTAAATGTCCCCAACCACAAGCTGAAAACTCAACAAAGAACCAAGTGAAGGAGACAATCCCGGTATGAGGAGCCCGGACTCCGAACGAAGGTACTGAGAGTAGGTAGCGGAGAGGCAGGCTTGTCCCACTCGCAATTGTCCTGAAATGACATATGTTTTTGGTAACCCACCGATGGAGGTCTAAGTGTTAGATATTGCCGCGCCGAATAACGCAAGATCCCCGTATGGCGAAAGAAGTAAAAATAAGTGTTCCATTGGACCCATTTTGGTACGGAACACTAAAACTTTATGAATATTCAAAGTTTTACTTTAATTGTTGAATGGATGAAAATTTTAGAAGTGCCTGATTTTTTTTTGGTGATAAAAATAACCTTCCTTAGCACCAGAAAAAGTTGCAGACTTTTCAGCAGCGTCATTTATTTTTGAAAAATATAAACATTTTCCTCACTTACTTACGTTTTGGGTTTAGGACGGTGAATGAGACACTTTCATTGATACGTCTCATATTGCAAAAAATATTTTAAATATCTGACCCTGGCAATGACAAATATAGATGCTGCAGCTGTCAATATTATTGCCAGTGTCAGTTTACCACGGATATTTAAGATATTTTCTTGTAATATGAGGCGGACCAAGGAAAGTGTCTCATTCGCCGTCCTAAACCCAAAACGTAAGTTAGGAAACTAACTTTATATTTTTCAAAAATAATTCACGGAGCTGAAAACTCTGACACTTTTTTCTGGTTCTAAGGAAGGTTATTCCTATCACCAAAAAAAATCAGACAATTCTAAAATGTTCATCCATTCCCCATTAGGTATACCATTTCAAGATTGAGGTGGGTTCTACGATTTTTTATAATGACTAAAACATATATTTCATTCGATGTTTCATCGATAAGTCGCTCTCTTTTACCTCATCGTAATGTATTTAAGATGACAAACATAAGCATATTATTTGTATACCTACCAACCACTCCACAACTTTGAAATACTCGTAGAAGTGTAATTTTTTGCCGCAAACTTTAAACAGCTAGTACTTATAGTGTATTGATTAGTTCAACTTTAAACCTTTTTTCAAAGAGAAATTAACAGTGTCTTGATTCTTTCAACAATAGATAGCTTGTGTTATGTAGTTTTAAAAATTAAGTATTACTAATACCTCAATGGCGCCTTTTCTTGTAAGCTGCCACAATTATTATTTGGGTCAGATGAGACTGACGATAATGTTTGTCGAGACTCGTTGATGTCTTTACTAAAGCTGACACGTCATTTCATCGACATGTCCTGATAATCAAAGAGCGGTGATAATTATCTTCATACTAAGTGATACATATTACATGCACCTATGAATGTCGATAAACTACCACCGGTTCGGAAAGAAAACGTCTGCCTCGAGAAGAAACGGCGTAAAAAACTTAGGTATCGAGGTATCATGTTTCCAAAACAGTATAAAATGTATAATTTCAGTATCAGAGTATTATAAAATTACATTGCTACAGTAGAAAGCCTATTTACTTATTTTGCGATAGATTTCTAGTGCAGGACCAAATATCCCTATCCATGATGTAATCGTTTATCTTGTAACTAATATGCTTTTGATGTAAGTGTCTATTTTACGACAGATTTGAATTTAAAGTCAGTAAGTTCGGTAGGTACCTAATGTGTTTTGGTTTTTTATAGTAGGATTGTATACAATTTCCCAAGAATGATAAGTAACTAAGTACCTATATAGTTTTACTGTTATGTTCTTTCTCAAGTGTAACAATATTATGTAGCCCTTATTTTTACAAGTTTTATATAAACTTATCAGTTTTATATAAACTCGGCAGCTGAACTGTTCCTTCTGAACCTCGCAGCGCACACTGGAACTCTATCAGCGGCATCGATACGATTACATACTTATATGTACCAATGTGTAACCACCATACGATAAATAAATAATACTTATATGTAAGTAAGTTGTCATTTATGCAAACCATTTGCTTGTCTGAACAGCTCCAGTATCGAAAACTTGGTATTAGCGGTTTTTAAATTGCTTGGTTAGTTAGTAGGTCCCCGTAACATTGAACGTGTCAAGCCGAGATATAGGTTTGTCTGTTGCTAGGCATTTAGGCCGAAAGACTAACTGTATTATCCTGAGTATTTATCCCCGGAACATTTGAGTATAATTACTTGCTTTAAAAGCAGCTTTATATTGCTCACAATTCAATTTGATCGCAACCGCCTACATGGCCCACGCCTGTAACGAGCGATCAGTGATCCGATCACGGGTTTTATATTTCGGCATCGTTTAGTGACCCATCGACTCTATATGACTCGTCGAATAAAGCCATTCACAACCTGTGTCCACTCCACACTCATCCTTGGTGTGACTTGATCACAATATTACTACTCTTGTCTATTAATAATAGTGGCTCTGTAGATCTCGCAAGTTTGTGTTTTATAAAAAAAACTGAATCGAATATAATTATCGAACCTGGTCACAAAATTTCACGAGAGTTGGTTGAGAAATACAACCTCTAGATGAGAGCAGCTGGACAGCCGGACATACTGAAGAATTCTGGTCCAAGCTGAAGCAGAGAACTTCGTTCGCTTCGCTCGCAAGTTCAATAATGTGTCGAGGGTCTAGCTCATTGGTTGACTAACCAGTTAATGTGTCTCAGTCTTTTCAAGTCGATTGGTTATATCCAGACATCGTTAATATTTTTGGTGTAGCGTAGCGTTGTTAACGGAACTAATAAACTATTTCAATCGTAATGCTTCATCATCATCATCATCATATCAGCTGAATGACGTCCACTGCTAGACATAGGCCTCCCCCAAAGAGTGCCACAATGGCCGGTCCTGCGCCACCCGCATCCAGCGGACTCCCCTCGTAATGCTTAGGTAATTAGCGTTATTAATGTCAATATTTACCCTAATTAACAATTTTGGTTAATATTGTCCATGCCAATTCCGATAACAGCTCTACACTGCACCAAGAATGCTACATGCTGGTTATGTCATTGTTAAAACTCTCATAGTGAACCCACGAACTAGAATAACATAAAATACAGCGTGGAAATCCAATACGAACAAAGAATTAAACCAGACAGAGGGTTTACTAGCGTAAGCATTAATTAACGGGACTTTTTAAGTTACACTTAATTGAAAGACTATAATGAATTTAAAAAAAATATGAGCAGCAATGTAACGCAAATGCTTGTTGTTGGTGACAAGTACCTAACTGTAAACGAGACTTAACTAGAACATTTAACGTTACATTGCGGGCTGAATTATTTTATATGGTTAACTTTTTCGTTGTAATTTTAGACAAAAATTATATTAAAATACGTTTCTTAGGTCCTGTACTAACCACCATTTAAAGGTTTGCTCGTATTGGAATTCCACGCTGTAGATCTAGGTCGATAAATGGACCCAAGTTAGTAAGCTTTATCTAAACAAAACAAACATTAAGTACCTAAATAAATAAACGTAATACTTATTACGTTATTACTTAAACTTGGAAGCAAAATTATCCGCCTTCATCACAACCCAACGTAAAATGGGCCTAGGTATGTACGAGTATATTATTCGACCGCGATAGGTTTCGTAATGGGATAGATGTCAATTAGAATAAGAATAAATTTATTTAAAAACATACATGTCTTATATAAATACACAAAAATGTCTGGGAAAATTATTTTTCAGAGCTCGGTCGCCCAGGGACTATCCATAATCAGAGTTCAGACTTGTACTGGTCGGTCTCAGGCGAGTAGTAAAGACTTGGTGAATACCAGCCAGGTCTTTATTGACTCGCTTTTGGGAACAATGCTCGCCGATTTTTATAATAATCATAAACACTAATTGCGAACATGCCGTTACCGACTAAGTGCAGGCATGGTGAATATTTTGGAGGCTTAATAATGCTTCATTATAAAGTCAAAACTAAGAATAAAAGCGGCCAAGTGCGAGTCGGACTCGCACATGAAGGGTTCCGTGAAATAAATTGCGGTTTACGATTTATGACGTATTAAAAAAAAACTACTAACTAGATCTCGTTCAAACCAATTTTTGGTGGAAGTTTGCATGGTAATGTACATCATATATTTTTTTTAGTTTTATCATTCTCTTATTTTAGAAGTTACAGGGGGGGGGACAAACATTTTACCACTTTGGAAGTGTCTCTCGCGCAAACTATTCAGTTTAGAAAAATATGATATTAGAAACCTCAATATCATTTTTGAAGACCTATCCATAGACACGTATGGGTTTGATGAAAAAAATTCTTTTGAGTTTCAGTTCTGAGTATGGGGACCCCTAAAATTTAGTGTTTTTTTTCGATTTTTGTGTGAAAATCTTAATGCGGTTTACAGAATACATCTATTTACCAAGTTTCAACAGTATAGCTCTTATAGTTTACGAAAAAAGTGGCTGTGACGTACGGACGGACAGACAGACAGGCAGACGGACGGACATGACGAATCTATAAGGGTTCCGTTTTTTTCCATTTGGCTACGGAACCCTAAAAAGCGGCCAAGTGCGAGTCGGACTCGCACATGAAGGGTTCCGTTAAATAAATTGCTTTTTACGATTTATGACGTATTAAAAAAGAACTACTTACTAGATCTCGTTCAAACCAATTTTCGTTGGAAGTTTGCATGGTAATGTACATCATATATTTTTTTTAGTTTTATCATTCTCTTATTTTAGAAGTTACAGGGGGGGGGGGCACATTTTACCACTTTGGAAGTGTCTCTCGCGCAAATTATTCAGTTTAGAAAAAAAATATATTAGAAATCTCAATATCATTTTTAAAGACCTATTCATAGATACCCCACAAGTATGGGTTTGATGAAAAAAAAATTTTTTTGAGTTTCAGTTCTGAGTATGGGGAACCCCCAAAAATAATGTTTTTTTTTCTATTTTTATGTAAAAATCTTAATGCGGTTTACAGAATACATCTACTCAACAAATTTCAACAGTAGGTATAGGTCTTATAGTTTCGGAAAAAATTTGGCATTTGGCTACGGAACCCTAAAAAGTTTGACTATCAAAATTTATAATCACCTTCCTAATGCTATAAAGAATCTGGAAAGTCTAAAACTGTTTAATAAACAATTGAGAATGTTTTTAACAAACAGATGTTTTTTATAACTTGAAGGAATACTTTAATGGTGCCTAAAAGTTAAAAATCTTGCTGTGTGTTTTTCTTATCAGGCTTTTTAATGTATAACTTTACTATTAATAATTGTAATTAGTTAGCCCTCTGATATTGCTGTGCCCTTGCAGGGTGTCACATGTATACCTACTTATTAAAACCATCCACGTATGTAATGTGATATGCAATAAACATTTCTATTTATATTTCTAAGTACTTTATAACTGTTAAAGGACAACATTTTAAAGATGAATTAAGTAGTATGGAATGAGATGCCATCTTGGCTTTTTACGTTGGCCTCGAATGAAGCCAATGGTGGAGGAGATGAACTAGTTTTGCTAGTAGACATCGTGGAAAACATTTTAATGATCTCAATTAAACGTATAACAAAAACAATGCATATTATAATGTTAATGTAGCTTCATCTTGTGTTACTAGTGACCTATAAATAAGGTGCCGCATAGTCGTAGAGCGAACATGCTCGCCACTTTTGATTTCAGCCTTTTCGTTCTGCGACTTCACTGCACTTTCAATTATGTTTGTTTATAGCCTACTCAAGGCATCTACGGACATATTTAAAAGTGATTATTGCCTGCTAATCCCAATAAACACTCAATTCCAATTCTCAATACCTCTATTAATTTTGTTAACAAATTATGAGTATCGAGACTAAAATCTCGGGCGTGTCGCTATGTCACGACATTGGCAATTAAAAATGCACCTCACCTCGCAGAAACAAAAACCGATCACGTCCTTGTCGATACCGCCGCAAAAAGCGGCAATGTTAGTGAGTTGCACTTACAAGAGGTGCAGCCAGTTTTTGCGGAGCCGTATCAATGGAAAGCTGAATGGCGGAGGCGCGGTGACAAAAACGTCCCCCATGACGCCATTAGTATGTGCGGGAGCCTCCGAATGTAAGCATTAATTTATTGATAATATCACAGTGTACTTTTTTTTCAGAGGATTCCTAACTGAATTGCCGATAGGGATCGTACGGGAATGTTCGGTGGTACGGATACGCGCTAGATGCTGAAGCCGTATCGTTAATTAGGTGTCGATTGGGTGTCAGATAACGAGGGAACGATGCGAAGGTATTGCATTCCGATAGAATGGGTTTGTTGCTTGGTTTGGTCACTTGGTATAAACTACAGCATACAAGATAACAAACTCAATTGAATCAAGTTGATTAGCCCGCTTTTCGTTTTCTTCAATGCTGCCTATCTCTCGATAATTATAACAATTCGAAAGTGTACACATGGAATGAAATGTACTTTTTTGGCAAAGGATCAAATCAACAAAGGTACAGTCGAGCAAGTATAACCAGTCAACGCCAATGAGATATGAGACGAGACACCTCTGTCCCTTTAGTACCCTACGCCCGAATATGCGAAGCACGGTGTTGTCCCAATGCGATCATTAATTTATTGATAACATTTTAGTGAATAATGTCCCCGAGCACGCGCGTACTTCCTGCCGTCCCGCCTCACTCTAAAAGGACGTAACTACCCAAGTTTCAACGTCACATACGACCTTCTTCGCGAGCAAGGAAGATTCGGCATTGAAATGCTGTCCACTTTCATTGACTTGATAATTTTGTTTTTAGTAATTGTCGTCGTATCCGCATTGTGTTTCTTTGTGGTCTGGTCGGGTCTTGGGTTGCGCTGCACGTTCAGCATCGGGGATCATTCGTTACAATACGATACTTAGAGCTTCACAAAATGTTAACCGGCGCACACGTCTATGTCCTTACAGAAGACCGCAGCCATAATAACAACACTGCTTTGTAGTGTTGCTATATTATTGCATGCTATTAAGTACCTATGTGGTGTTGTGTTCCTGGTGGTGAGTAAGGTCGCCAGAGCTCCCTAGGGTGCGTTGTGTTGGGAGTGAGAGACTTGCATGTTCATCATGCTCTATCTGCCAACACAGCGAATCCTCAAGTGAATAAAGGGTCGGCAACGCGCTTGTGATTCTTCTGGAGTCACAAGTGTCCATAGGCGACGGTACCAGCTTAACATCAGGCAGGCCGTAAGCTTGTTTGCCACCGTCGTAGTATAAAAAAAAGAAGTGCGTCATGATTCCGTTATTTTCAAAAAATGTTTTACATGGATGTCTCTGTGTTTAACTCCAGCCAGTAGTCGCGAAGCACGTTTTTGAAGTATCAACTCTCGCTTGGCATCCGTAGGTACAATTGCCCCATATCACTCTACCGTATGACATCACATCAAGGAGTAAAAATGTGAATAACATACGGATTTTGTTCTTCTTCTTCTTATTTAAGAGCTAGGCTCTGTTGGTGGAGTAATTTCCAACTTGTTCTACATTCTGGCTTATTTTTTTATTTATCTGTACGATGAAGCGTTTATTTTCTCTTTTATGGATTTTTTTATGGAATCAATATTTAAATTAAATTTAAGGCTTAGAGACGAGTACGAGTATTCACGTGTTTTATGCACTATTATAGCTCTCTATAGTGTATGGAATGATTATGTATGTGTATGTTTATAGGTAGGTAGTAAAAATACAAAATACCGGTGCGAAAACATTATTATCTCGTAAATTTATAACTACGTTGAATAACACCCACAAAGAAAACGAGACCCACGACTTCTATAAAAATGCGAACAAGGCATTTTGTGGTTATTAATTAAAAACTCCACGTCCCCTGCTTAACACCGGGAGGTATTTTCCGCCGGGACAGCGAAAGGTGATCAACAACGAAATTCGCCGATAACTTGCAATCCTGCACTTTAATCAACAAAATGGACCAAAAATGTATATATGCCTGTGGTGTACCATTAATTAAAATACTCGGTGGACATTCCACGCACGATACAACCGAGCGGGTACTTCTTCGCTGAACAATTGCAAAAACGTTCGATAAACAACTCTATTGTCAATCGGCTTAAAGCGCATTTTAAGTCCTTCAAACACTTAGTCTTCTTCGCTACATTGTGTTAGACTGTACCGCAATCTGTCACAGATATTTGTTAAAAGAGCACTTATAGATAGCGTTAGGCGTTTAATGCAAACCGACGTAGCATCGATATAAAGCCGAACGAACGCGACGTCAATATATCAAATTAAAACGGTTGTAAGAGAATACCGATGGCGATTAGTGCTCCAGTGATGCTGTCGAGTTGGTCATCGGGAAACCAATCTGAAATTGGACAAAATGCTTACTAATGATGACACTCAACTTTCTTCTTTCACCGCGTGCCGACGATAATGTACTTTGCGGAATTCCATGATAAGATTCTAGAACAATATCTAAAGAAAACGGAATAGTAAAGGAATATATTGTTCTAGAACTTCTTTAAGACATCTTAGCAAATACAAGCATTTCAAAGGATTGATTAGCATCAAGCACTATTCTGAACGTAAAAGTTAAGGTTAGAAATATGGTCGTAATTTTTGCTTTATCTAGGATCGGCTCTCCTTGTCTGTTTTTCCATTGTACTCTATTTTGAGCTACCTACACTATTCTTGTTTTATAAAATAGCTAGTAATTTTGTAAAACAATCTTGCAGATAAAGTTAAGGCGCTGTCAACACCAAAAACGCGCACACTGTCTATTTGTATCGGAGTAAACGAGAGAGAGTGTTACTTGAGCAGCCAGGTTTTAGACGAAAATAATGAATAAATAAGTATTGAAATAAAAAAAAAGTGTGGATTATTTGTGAAATATGGCTCGTCAGCGGTTTAGGTATGAATATGTGGACTTCATGTTTTTAATTGCAGACCCATACGTCAAAAAAATAAGGACATAAGACCAATCTTTGCAATTATTTTCTATCGAGCCGATTTTATCCAATTATGTTTCGAGTCCGTCTACGGTCTTGGAAATATGATGAATATTAACTTATATATTTTTTGATGTGCTAGAACAAATAGTTCATCTTAAACAACTGCTTAAATAATATCAATTTAAACAAATTTGGTCTTGTCAGCCTCTTAAACCAGAAGTAAGATTTCTATTGTATTGTAAGATCGGGTAAAAAGCGAATAGCGGACACAGTTAGAAACTCATTAACGATATGAACACAGAATAAGTAATAGTACAAGATATGAACTTTAATGTTAGGTACCTACTTACGTACCATAAATAACGTAATGTTTAATGCAATTGTTGATGCAATTAAGAGCAAGACTATGATCCTCACATATTTTATATTTATACATATTTATGGCTATCATCATTTATACTTGTTCATAATTATTTCAACTTTCGAATACCTCCGGGCCGGGCAGCGCCTAATTGCAGTTCGTCAGCGCCCAACACGTTTCGTGAGCCGAAAAACTCGAAAAACACATAAAAGCCTTTTTTTCTGAATTACGTGTATTTTGCGCCTCTTCCCCAGTTCGCCACTTTTGAATCTAAATTGGCGGTTTTTGCGCGAGTGCGGACAATCGGCTCATATTTCAACACGGCGTCAGGCAATAAACTAAATAAGTAAATAAAGTGGCCAGCCGCGTAGTGAGTCAGCTTCACAGACCGATGCGGTGGCAGCCTCATTTCTCATCATGTGTTCCTTATTCTTTATAGAACAGATCAATGATTTAAACAAATAGTTTTACCAAATTACTCCATATTACTCCAAAACTATGTTTGGTTACTCTTGAAGATCGTATCCTATCTATCCTATTAATAATAACACTTGATTATTAGTTTCAATTGAATTTATAGATGATATACCTAACTAACATAACTTTTAACTTAATATACTTTTAAGATGAGTCAAATACATAGTACCTACAATTTGGCAACTTCTATTGCCACATTGCTGTAAGATAAGATTAAACCATTCATATTTTATTGAAAATGCATAAAATCGCCATGGGCACTTTGAGTAACTGTTTAGGAAGAGAAGTGAGACGCATCTATGCGTAAGTAGGGTAACTTTAATGCTGAACTGCCTAATGGATTAATCAGTTATTGGAAATCTTTGTCAACTGATCCGACATACCTACCTAAGTATTTAGGGACTTTAATGTTTTAACACTGCCTTCCCTATACATTTACGAGATCATTCTGTACACCAGGAAGCATTACAAAGATCTTCCGAAAAATAGTGACATATATAACTTTAACACGAGGGACAAAGGTAAATTAATGGTGCCTCGATTACGACTAGGAAAAGTAAGGAAATCATTTGTTGGAGAGTCGATTCATTTCTACAGCAAAATCCCAAGTCACATAATAAACTTATCGGATAATAAAATCAAAAAGATTGTTAAAGCCAGATTGATTCAGAAATCGTATTATAAAGTGACGGATTATATGTACTTAGGACAAAGATGTTTGGGATTCAGATTTAAGAATTTCAACACCTAGTAAATCATTATTCTAGCGATAATTTCTAATTATAAATCTTATTGTACGAGTATATTGTTGACGGATATAAGTGTATCTTAGCATACCTATGGGAAATAAATGAATTATGAATTATACAAGGTGAAATTGCTAAACGGGGCAGTGAGGTATGGGGGGGGTATCAATTCAATTCATTTATTTGTCTGTAAAACATAGGTACAAATACATTGGTGTTATAAGAGTCTGGAATCAATAAGTTCTGACCATGAGGCGTACTAATATATCTACAAGAGATAAGGAATAAATTTGCTCTTAGGAGTCACGAGACGGAACCCTCATACACGACCGGGAATCGAACCCGGTCAAATCTGTCTAAAAGTTAGAGTTTCTGATTTTCCCTCACTGCCCCGTTTGAATAATATATCCTGTGTATCAGGACTCGACATTGCACATTGTGATTATTTATTGGAAATGTAGAGAGTTGAATTCAAGGACTTCAAAGCCAAAGTGGTGTCCAGAATTCTCACGTGTTACCCTTTATACTTACTAATGTTTTAGTGGATCTAATGTTTCATTAGACCAATTTTAATTTAATTTATACCATTCGGGGCGGGCTTTTTGACTAAGTTAATAATTTATTATTAACACTCATTGTACCTTTTTATTTATTGTCTAACCGTGTAATTGACTTACGTTGAAATAAAAAAATTATACCATAAGTAAAACATATTGCATTTTTATCTTGAAATGTAGACTTTTCAGGATTAGGTATTGTAAAAGAAACCTAATCAAATGACTTCTAATAAAGGTCATTAATTTTAAAATCACTGAAAAGTTTGCTGTCATATCATACACTATGTACCTAATTAATATAAAAAAACCGGCCAAGTGCGAGTCGGACTCGCGCACGAAGGGTTCCGCACCATTATCAATAAAAATATTTATTTTATTTTGTTTTTAGTATGTGTTGTTATAGCGGCAACAGAAATACATCATCTGTGAAAATTTCAACTGGAACTATCACGGTATCAGTGAGATACAGCCTGGTGACAGACAGACGGACGGACGGACGGACGGACAGCGGAGTCTTAGTAATAGGGTCCCGTTTTACTCTTTGAGTACGGAACCCTAAAAATGGGTTTGTCTAACGTATAGGTCTAGTGAAACATTATTAGCTAGATTTTGTATAGGTCAAGTGACGGTACGAGTATCAGGACGGACTCGATCGACGTCAAATCAGAAATCTAACCACCGGAATACAAAAAGTTGGTGTAGTAACTTTTTCGTAGCCGACCTACTTATGCGATGAAATTAAAAACGTAAATCATTAAAACATCTTTATACGCTTGCTTAAAAAACGCAGACCATAATTTAGCGACAGCCTCGGCATTGAAATCGGACCAACAAAAGTCGCGAATAAAAACAAAACGATAAATTCACCGGATTGGATAAAGCCCGCCGTTTGCATACTGCGCATTGACAGGGGATTGACAGTGAGCTCTCATTAAGTCTACTGAAGTCAAGTTGCAGTCAGGCCGGATCCCCGAGTTGGAGGGCGAGCATTTTGGACTTGACTTTGACGGGCTGTGAAGGCTGCCGGGTACTTATTTTGACAAATTCGGAATTTAATAAAAAATAGGCTTTTCTTTACATTGCCAATACTTTACCAATTTTCAATTATAATAATAACTAAGCATAGGGATGTTACGTGGTTGGCTTTTTCTAAAGATTAAAAAAAGAGAATTTAATACACAGAATACAACGGCTACAAAATACCCGTTTGAATAAGTAATCACCAATAAGGTATAGTTATATTAGATTTCCTCCGTCCTCATTTGCGGATTCCCGCCCTGTAGTTTGACGTACTGTTCATGGAAGTTCGTTCCAATAAAAAAATAAATACAATATAAACTCGGTTCAAAATAAAAGCACAATTTGAATTAAAAAAGTTATTAACCTATATTGAATTTGCCAACAAGTGAAGCCAATTGATGACTGATGGCCGTTGGGGCGAAAAGGTTCTCGAGTGGCGACCACGTACCGGAAGGCGCGGCGTTGGTAGGCTTCCCACAAGGTGGACTGATGACCTGGTAAAGGTCGCGGGAGTCCGCTGGATGCGGGTGGCGCAGGACCGGCGGTCACTTTGGAACTCTTTGGGGGAGGCTTATGTCCAGCAGTGGACGTCTTTCGGCTGATATGATGATGATGATGATGAATCTACGCGAGCCACGCGCCTACCGCACGTGCTTTGATATGGCTGCATCTAATGCTCACTCAGCACGAAGACGCTGACATGTTCGCTGATCGTTTGACATACTTGTGCCACATTGCTAGGATATTTTTGAATTGGCACTTAATTAATGGAATGACATTATAATTATGATTGTTGACATTTTTACTTGTGCATGTTTATCTTTTTTGTTTATTTTAGCGTGTAAGCGATTTGGTGTTAACTGTAAGCTTGCGTTGTATTATTGTGAATAAATGAAATAAATGAAAATGAGATAAATGAAGCAGTAAGTAGATTAGATTAAAATAGTGACCTACCTTGCGAAGCTGGCTGCGAAATTGAGATCCCCGGTAAGAACAAATATTTTTGTGATGAGAGCACGACTATTGCTTCCTGGGTATTAGGTGTCTCTCCAACTATCAAAGATCTATAAGTAGAAGTATATATGTCGTTATACCTATAACAACGAGCCTTAATATTAAGCTTACTGTGGGATAAGATTAATTTCAAGATTAAAATGTATTTATTATTTACACAATTCTGAACACTTCTCACATGACGATCGAGTTCAAACGGTATGCACACAAACCGCTTCATCGGTTTCTTGTAGCATTGTTTTGTCGACGATTGATCACATCTGGAACAGTCCATACATATTAAGGCTACAGCCATTTGGAGGAGACGATACATACAGTGCCCGTGGACTGATTTGACAATGATTTATACTTTGTTCGCGTATGGGTAAGAAGAACACGACCGCATCATACTACAGGCGTCGTGACTAATATGTCATTGGTCATTTGTTAGATTCACCATACAAACTTCGTATTAAACTGTAGGTTTAGGAGATGGCAGTTTAAATTCAGTAGTGATTGAGAAGTTTTTTTGTCATTTATTTATACTATAAAAAACAATACAAAAGAAAACATTTGTACAGCGGACAAAGCCGTAAAAGTTTACCTGCCGCTCTTTAACTAATTAAATATACGTAAGTACGCTCTCACTGCCTGCAGTGCCTACCAATACATATAAAAAATTACCTATAGATTTTAAAGTTTGGATGTTTGTTAATAACGGGAATATTTATAAACCGGAATTAAAACACAGCACATCCTGACTTATTAATCCCCAAAATCATCTAAATGGATGAATTGAGGATGAAAGAATCACACACACACACAGGAACATACTCACAGGAATCGACGCGGACGATGTCGCGGGCAAATATAAGTACCTAACTTAAAAGTCAGTATCATTGTATTCATTGTATTAAATATAAGGCTTTTTCGCAAATAATCGAAGCTTAGTGCCTTCAGCGCGTAAGCTGCATTACCTTTCCACTAAAGACACTCTACTTACTGTCACAAGGACATGGTGCTAAGTGCTAAGACGACAAGCTGCCTAAATAAAAACGTGAGCAGTCACATCGAGCTGCCTCGTTATACCTACTCGTAGTGTCTCTGGTTGGTGATTATATATTACTCTCATTTTGATTACTATACGTAATATTAGTCCGTAAGCCCACCGAGTGTTATCATGAGACGTACGTCGTACGCGTATTGGGATTGGGAGTGCCCAAAACTAAACTAAAATAGGCCGATAGTTTGAAATATCCTTCACTTTCGGTCAAAATTGAAAGGGTACATGTGACATGAGTACGAGGCATGTGGCATCATTTGGCCCTTTAATCGTAGAGAGAGTAAAACTAAGTCTGTCAATCCTGAAATGGCCGGAAGTACTTGGCAGACGGTGTCAAAGGTACACCTTAGGCATTGTCTGCCGAGTTCTTCCTCTACAAAAGGAGAGCTTTCTGACGACCGCTTTAGCCTAGTTGGTAGTGACCCTGCCTACGAAGCAAGAGGTCCCGGGTTCCAATCCCGGTAAGGGCATTTATTTGTGTGATGAGCACGAATATTTGTTCCTGAGTCATGGATGTTTTCTATGTATTTATTTATCTATATAAGTATGTTTATCTTCGTCTAGTACCCATAGTACAAGCTTTGCTTAGTTTATCGATTTGTGTAAGATTGTCCACAAATATTTATTTCTTTAATTATGTTACGATGTCAGGATGAAAGTTATCGCCTTATCGCTATTGCCAAGGCTCCCGACACTTGCTGTATAATATGTTTGAACCCACTCCACTCACCGCGCCAAGCCGAACACAGGTAGCAGTTATGTCCATTCACATAAATGAGGGTTCTGCCCGAAGTGTACCATCAGTGATGCACTGTGACGTGCCCTCAGCGTTGCTTTCTACATTGTAAAGCCTTGACACGTATCGAGAGGAACGCGTGTGTAATTTATATCTGTCTGGACCCGACCCCCGCAAGGCGGGCGCATACATTAGCTTTTTAACCGAATGGTGTCTGCGCAAATTTGTATGCATTAAGGCTTTGGTCTGCCATTGACGCCGCTGGTTACACTGTCGTTTTAAGTGAAAATGTCGTATTCAACGCGTAGGCCGTAGATGGATGCGGGGTGGTGTCGGTATGCGTGCAAATGCAAACATAATTATGGCGTTAGTAGGACTTAGGGCTTCCAAATACCGGACCTTTCGTGATCCCGGTATTAAAACGGGATTGGTCTTCATCAATCCCGGGATCCGGGGATTTTTTGGTTATGGTTTTGTTGACCGTTTTTCTGCTTGCTTGTTACATCTGCCGTACTTTGGAAAGCACGTCTAGCTGTTGACTTACAGAGACAATTGCTGGCTTATACACAAAAGGGAAAAGTCTATCTAGATATTCTAGACACATGCACAAGCGACTTTTAACTCCGTGGCGCAAATTACTCATGATGGATAATATTAAGCTTAGTTAGCATATTTTGCTACTTTTTAAGAATACCGGGATCCCGGTACTGTAGTTGTAAATACCGGTATTGAAAAAGGTCCTAAAAAAGGCGGGATCCCGGGATCGGAAGCCCTAGTAGGACTCCTAGGAGTTATTACAGGCGTGTTTCCATGCGTCGAAAGCCATGCTTGCACATTTGTTAACACCTATGATCTTTTTCTTGTTCTTCATGTCAATTTTTTTATATGGATTGTCAAATTCGAACAACTGATGCACCAACTAGGATTTCATTAAAGTATAAGTAGTAGAACATCTGTCATAATGGATCACCTAACCTCGGAGTAACATTATTGACTATTTGATCATTAAATCTCTTGTGCCGTCACACCTCCCCGATGAAACACCTCCTTCACTGTAATTGACTACTTCTTTATAACTAGCACTTATTAGCAAACCCTTATAAATTTGCATGGTCGTCTACCTTCTCGTTTGTAACATCAGATAAGCCTTATACGCATTCTGGGAAAGCCTGCAAGATAACTGCAGACTGCTGCGGATAAGCTGCCGTCGGGGTGGGAGGTTATCGCGCGGAGCCATCGGGAAAAGTGAAAGAAAGTTACAAGACGGGCGTCTTCGGCAATTAGGGTGCATAACGTAGGTAGCAGTTATTCCGATTATTTTAAGTAGATAAATGAGTGATACTATATTGTTTTTTTTTTTTTTTTTTTAATAAGTACAGTGTTTTACATACTTAAAATTAAACATTGCCCCACAAAACTGTAGTGACAGTTTGACTGTGGGAGCGGCAGTTTCTAGGTAAGGCATTTATTAACAAAAAATATTTAGTTATTCATTAGTAACAGTAGTAGTAGTTCCATACAGCTTTTCTAATATTCAGCTACCTAACTCTTTTTCGTCTTTTTTAACCCGCGACGCATAAAGAGGAGTGTTATAACTTTGACCTCAGAACTCTTTTTTTCTTGGTCTGAGAGTTTGACGTACTGTCTGTCTGTGGCATCGTAGCTCCTAAACGAATGGACCGATTTGAATGCCGTTCTTTATCCGAACGTTGACGTGATCGAGATGGTTCTTATCAACGTTTCATCAAAATCGGTTAAGCCGTTTTTGAGATATTGAACTTTGATATGAAAATGTTGGGGATTTTTCAACTTTTCTAAGTTATTAGTTATTAAACTACTAGTGTGGGGGCACCTGATAGTAAGCGAACACCAATTGCAGTGTCACAAGTAGGTACGTAGATACATTATCGATCCTTTGTAGGCATAAACCCAGCACAGCACATTTTCGGAAACTAATTAGCACGAGGAAGCATCTAAGTAGTTATTATGACTTCTGCTATTAGAATGGTTCCCTAGTCAAGTCAGTCAGTCAATTATAGCAAGATGGTCCACTACGCCCTAACCCCTTTTATAAGACAAATCATGGTCACCAATCAGTCATGACCTTCTACTTAAATCTGTAAATACCACTGCCTCAAGTAAGTAAAGAGTCCAATCCTCAAGCAAGCGCCCTACCTTCTGTGTGGATTGATTATGCTGCACCCAAAGGATGTTCTGAATTCGTTGACCAGTATAGTTTCAGGCGCGGCTCGTGCGTCGCCGCTCTGCGCAAAAACCGCACCCAGCGCCACTCACTTATTTGTCAAAAATAAAAATTATGTCCCGATTATTATTTCAAGGGACAGCATCCGCTCCACCGCGATCCGGGCGATAAAGCGACAATAAAACATATAAATAATTCATATTGGGGAGCCTGTATTGATTCACAAGAACGTGTCTCAAATGTTTTATTGGCTGGTATTAATAAATGGGGCAGATGTGGACCTGTTCTTGCGCTCTGTTCGATTGCCGGACAATTAATAAAATTGAAAGGCTATTCATTTGTGCAAAAAGGGTTTTCGTCGTTTCAGGAATTCGTGATAGTTGAAGGGCTTGCGTCTCGAACACAGGTTGAACAGGGACTGGCTTCACTTCCCTGTGAGTATGGTTAATGTGCAAACAACAACGAAATAAGGCAAGCTTTACAATATTTGTCCGCAAACTAAAATCTACTGGAAATGGCTTGAAGAGTTTTTCGAAGACCACAGGACATTGGCTCAGTCGCGCACCTAATTTAATACAGCCCTTTATTAAAATGTTAGTAATGTACCTATATAAATTATAAATACATGAATTAATTAAATAGATACTCAAAATAATGATATGAAATTGACATGTAAACATTTTTTTTAATTATAAATGACTTGTAAATAAATGACAATATTTACCAATAAATAATACCTACAATACAATACATTGATGTATTCAGTTAAGCAAGGACTGTGAACAGTTTTTTCTACTCTACGCGAGATGTTTTCTAAGATCTTGAAAAACAAGACTTGGCAACACACTAAAGATTTAAAAAAAAACTTTTTTGGAAAATTTCAATTTGATATGTACTGTAAGTGCCCTATTTGCAGAATAAATATTTATTTACAAGTTAATCGCTACCTTTTTCATCAAAGACGCTGTTATTGCAACTGATTGCTGCAGCCACCGGTGCCGCACACTATGTGCATCAATGCTCGCCTACCTAGTTGTAGCTCATCTTAATACTTAATATATATAATCTGCAATCTGCAAATCTGCAATTTTAAAATGATTGTTGTGTAAGATTATTAATATTATATTGTAGATTACCATTTGACATGTAAAAGTGCCCTTGTGGCCTATTTGCAGAATAAATAATTGATTTTGATTTTGATTTTTTGATTTTATAATATTTGATTGTGGTATCCTATATAAGTAAGTTAAGTTAATGATAAGTTACATGAAACAAATAAAAGAAAAAGTAGCAGTGACGTCGTATAAAGAAGTCAAGGAGGCGGCCCTATATAGAGTCAGATGCTGGAGGGAGCTACACCGACAAGAGTCTAACTCTTAAATATATGATGATGATATAAGTAAATGTAACATATTGTCATCAGGGACATACTTACTCGTAAGTAGGATTCCCAGAAGGTTCTGGCGCTTCCCCGGTCGCTGCCGCGGCACGCTCGCCTCGCTCGCTCGGCTCGCGCTCTGTAGGAACGCGGTTCTTCCTAACACTCATCCTCGCTTCGCTCGTCGTCGTACCTGCCTTAGAGTCTACCAAAAAATATTATGCTATAACTGTACATTAATAATACTTTCTACAATGTTTATATTTGCCCAACTGACATTTGTCGATTTGTTTTTTACCTAAGCAAATCATTTCCTTAATAAATTATTTTGCAACATAAAGTTGAAGTAAAGTTTTGCATTATAAAAGTATTGCCAAATAATAAAAGTGTGAAGTAAAGTTATGCCAACGATTGGTTAGCCAAATTATACTTCTGCGAAAAGTTGGCTGTGAAGTGAAATTTAGCGAAACATATTTCGCCGAAAAGGCAGTATACCGGTTTTAAGAGATGCTCAAACATAAATAAATATTTAAAAGACCGGCCAAGTGCGAGTCGGACTCGCGCACGAAGGGTACCATTATCTATAAAGTGAAAAAAAAACACGTTGGTTGTATAGGAGCCCCCTTAAATATTTACTTTATTCAGTTTTTTAGTATTTGTTGTTATAGCGGCAACAAAAATACATCATCTGTGAAATTGTCAACTGTCTAACTATCACGGTTCAAGAGATACAGCCTGGTGACAGACGGACAGACAGACAGGCAGACAGAATAGGGTCCCGTTTTACCCTTTGGGTACGGAACCCTAAAAAACAAATACCTACTCGCCACCCTCGTAAACTCTTAATTGTGGTCTTAATTTTAATTATTAAATAATAATATTTTATGTAAGTAGTTATACAGTCATGTAATGAATTGTAATGATAATGACCATAACAGCCAAAGTTACGTCCTGTCGCATTTGTCAAGCTATAAGTATAAAGTACAGTACTTAAATTTGTTACATTGTTGCGTATGGGTACTAAGTATAAACAAGTATAAGTCATAAATTGTTAGTTAACAAGTGCTGCTAATTTGGATCTGTTTTATGGTTATTTTTAATTGAATTAAACCGTTTTTAACCGACATCAAAAATGGAGGAGGTTATATGTTCCACTGTATGTTTTTTTTTATGTATGTTCCCCGATTTCTCCTTCAATTGTGGACCGATTTCCAAAATTATTTTTTTATACGAAAGAGTATACTCCCGAGGTTGTCCCATTGTCACCAATTTAGGATCTGATGATGGGGTCCCAAGGAAATTGAGGGCAACCCTCAAATTTTATAGGCACGAGTGTAGTGATTTCGGTATTTTCTATTATAACTCGTGTATTTACCCTTGGAAATCGTAATTTTGGTGAAGTGGAACTGATGATGAAGACCACAGATGACTTATGGAACCCCTCAAAGATGTAATGTATGATCGCCGATTTCTCCGTCAATTGTAGGCCGATTTTCAAAATTTGATAAAAAAAAATTTTTTCTTATCAAATCATCAACATCCAGACTGACTGGTTAATATCTTGTTTTACAATGCCAAACATTTTTATAGTATTTCAATTACAATTTTCCTCATGGGGTGTAAAGTACAGACTTTATTACGTTTCGTGTTTAACATCGCATAAGAAGTTGTACAAAGTAGTTATTTAAATACATATTTATTTGCTTACTCCAATGGCTCAGCGACCAGTGGGACTTAACCTACGAGTTGGCGGTAACGCGTCCTATCCCTGAACCACCTCATCCAATCTCACTAGAGCGCAAACTCTAGATCTAGAGTATTCCAGTGTTAAAACAGTCCGCGTAAATGCCGGAGGTTTAGTAAGTAAGTAAGTGTTTTATTTGTAAACATAGGTAATTACATTAGTTGTCTTTTTTTACAGTTTACAAAAACTTTTTTTCCCTGTACCTATTTTCCCCAGGCTGCTCTCCCACCTACCGATCACTTCATTTACCCTGAGAACTTTACGGTTTCGCTCTATGAAAACACAACAATATATTGATATCAGCCATATTTTTACACCAAAAAATAGGTTGGGTAATTTGACTAAATTTTCATTAATAATCCACCTAAATTTAATACCGATACGGTAAAAAATAATGAAAAGTAATCTTCATAAATTCCGTACAAATCAGGCGAAAATGGTATAAACTTTCTTTACTTTATAATTGACTACGTCTATATACGTTCTTTGGGATACGCGCATCATCCACTTATTTTTGTTAATGAATAAACCTTTCTATAGGCCAGATGAAATTCAATATTATCTCAAGGTCGTAAAATATTTAATTAAAATGCCGTTATTTCCTGATGCATATATCTTTGGATTCCGGTAGTAAGTCTCCAAATTTGTGTACTCAAACATGTTTTCATTATAAAAATACTGATAGCATTTTTGCTTGCGTGTTAATTTTTTTTCCTAACTTCCGGTCCATAGAATTATTGATTTAAATAGTAAAAGTTGTTTAAAATAACATATAAAAGCCGTATACAAATAATTAGCCTGATATTGAATTATTTCCAAAAAAACCGTAATTTTCTCAGGGTAATTGGGCTCGGCCTGTTAGTGCATGTTGTTAGGGGAAAATACTTCACTTTCGGATATCAGCGCCATATTTTAGTATGTTGTTAGGCATGCCCCCTGGATTCCAAAACTGCCAGGAGACCGTCTCTAAGGAGTCTGTCTTCCCTGTAATGACGTCTTCAAAAACGCCGCGGCCGCGCTTGGAAACGTGTAAATTACACCCAAACCATGTAATGAACATGAACGCTTAATAAATTTTCAATAGTTCATTCATGCATAATATAAGTATAAAAAAAACAATGAAAAATCAGAGGACTTTCAGACTTTGCGGCAAAACTAGAAAAGATACACGAAAGTAATGTATATTGCAAATAATATCTATTATTTCAGCTTTACACTTCAGTTTTTTTATTTTAAGACAAGAGCAAAATTGGGAAAATTATGCTCAAAAACCAACAACGCAAAACGAGTTTTCCCAGTGCGGTTTGTAGGCAGACAAAGCTCCTAATTTATTTTACAATTAATTAGCTAAAAGCTGTATGAGTAATTATATATTATGTACGGTATTACTTATTAATTGTATGTGAAAATATACATGTTTAGATGTTTGTCATACTATAACGCAAAGATTACTTTAACTACACCTGATTTGAATGAAATTTGGCACTCAGCTACCTACTCTGTAACCGAGATTTAAAAAAAGGATAGCTACTTTAATCCCAGTAACCATTTGGTATAACTTGAGAATTTACGTCGACGATGTCGCGGGCAAAAGCGACAATAATAATTACTTACATAATTGCTTCATTTTCCGATCAGAGCCCTTGAAATATTTGAAATAGACAATTCGATCCCCAATATCCCCATTAAGACCGTATAAATGCTTCCAAGTCAATTAGCAGGCATGCACTATCTGTCGCATTCACCTGGTGAAAAACAATGGAGGGTGAATGACGTCACACACAATCCGACCAATGGGAGCAGAGTGTTGATCGGGGTACCACGGAGGCGGTGCCAGTACCAACTAGACATATCAAGGTTTTCAAGTCCCGGTCTCCGACAATGTTGAATTGTTGCTATGAACATACAATATATAAATTAATCATGCGTTTACCGAGTTTTTTCTTCAATATTAAAAGGTTGCGTTGCAGAAGTGGCAATATGTTTCTAGAATGGCTTGGAATTTATTTTATTGAAAACCGATATGAAGTCACAACACATTTTAATAGGTACATTTTATTATACGATTTATAAAAAACGAAAAGGGTATCATGTGTACCTCCATCTATGCTTGTAATACCTCATATATACCTACTATGAACTATGTCCGCTGGATGCGGGTGGCGCAGGAGCCGTCACTTTGGCACTCTTTGGTGTAGGCCTATGTCCAGCAGTGGACGTCTTTCGGCTGATATGATGATGATGACTATGAACATGCTGACTATAATACAATAAAGCAAGAAAGAAAGAATATTTAGATACCGATTTCTATGTACGTTACTACATAATTATGTTGCAAACCCTCCTAGTAAACGAGTGAGCGATGCGAACAAAGAAGCTTAAACGGAGCCTGGGCAAAAAATATTTCGTATTCCCGGCGTCTATCCGGCTGTTCTCCTCTACAGGTCACATTTCTCAACCGTTTCCCGTGAAATTTTGTGAGCGGTTCAATAATTATAACTGCTATTTTTTTTGTAAATTTTATTAGTTACCGTTTTTCAAAATTCAAAACAACGACTTTTATATTTAAAAATAAGGCTGGTGAGCTCGTAGCTCACAGATAGTGCCTACGGTAGGGTAGGTATAGTTTACACTTTTCGACTCTTATCACTACTAGGCTCTACTATTGCGTGCACACACTAACTAATGTAGGTAAGGTAGTTAACAATTTAATAATATAACATACTCTGTGTGAGTTGCTGTACTTAGTTTGCCATACCCGACCAGGGTCTATGAGACACATACATATTATTGTAAGTACTTTTTCAACACACCTGCTCGTAAAGTAGGTCTTATTACAGCGTATTTACACTGATAATGCAGAATATTACCCATGCCGTGCCTTTTACATTACATTATCGCACTAGTGCCTTTTCATTACATATCTTTTTAAATATTAGCAAAATAATGCAGAATATTACCCATGCCGTGACTTTTACATTACATTATCGCACTAGTGCCTTTTCATTACATATCTTTTAACATTTTCATTTTTTATTTTTTTTTCCTCGCAAATGTGTTGAAAAACGTCGTATGAAACACGTGAGCATTGGTCATTACACTTCTCGTCTCCATTAAGCCTTCGCCTTCGGCTCAGGCTTAAAAACCGACTCGAGTATAGTGACCAACATAGCACACTTGTATCATAATGTACTATTATTTTACCATGGTGCAATAAACGATTATGATTATGACACACTTTTTCACCTGAATAAGATGGCGAAAAACGTAACATATCTTTTTAGCGTCGACTGTACCTACCTAGTACTGTAAGGTATCAACTATGTGGTAACATGAACAGTTACATTCGAAAGAAACTTCATGTTTATCCAGCCGCTTATAATACGCAACTGAATATGTATGTTGCCGTTGCTACCTCAAATCCGGTCCGTAATTCATCTCATTATAGACAGCCGGCAAAAACGGAATCTCGAAACTGTCGACTAGTCTAATTATAAATCGTTTATAGAACTCTTGAAACTTCCATAAAATTTTAAAGCGCCGTGGTCCATCAAAGAGGCCGCGGCACGAAGATTTGCTCCACAAAATGTCAACAATGTATGAGTGCCGACAAAGACCGCGAATAAGGCGATGTTATTCACAACGCGTCTCAATCTCTACCCACTTCAAAGTCTTCAAACCACCGCTATATCTTGACGCTGAGGCTCGTGACGACTGCGTATAATCGGGGGTCAGAATCACCCTGGTCTGCTTCAGGAGAGTTGTGTTGGTAAGCGTAGTGAAGACGACAAGGGTCGGGCATCCGCGGCCCGCCACGCTTATTTTAAAGTAATCAGTTAATTGTGTGCCCTTAACGAGCACCCGCCAGTGCTGGGCGGGTATTCACAATGCTTACCGAAGCCGAACCAGCTCAATTCTGATCTTCGACAGAGTTGTTGTGAAACAAGTTGCAATAGGGATGAGTGGTGATGAGAGCAGAGACCGGTAGAATAGTCTATTATTGCCGTGGCCGGGAAGGAGGCAATTGCAGGCTGAGTATTTTGTTTAAACGGACGAGCTTGCGAGTCCGTTTAATTATAATACGAAGCCTGCAATTGCCATTCCGGCTGAGGCTAATATAGTGCTTTTCTCAAAAATGGGGGAATAAAAAAGACTAAATTGAAATCAAGCGTTATTATTAAATACAAATTGAGGATACTGCAAATTACATAAAATTAAACGTCATATATATTTTTTAAACAGAATTGCAAGTGTATTTTTCCACCGAAAAACGCAATCTTTTTATGACACATACAAAAATGTCGCGTTTGCAACAGAAAAATACGACTTGATTTGGCTGAATACGAACTGTGCCGTCTTTTATATGCCAGTTTCTACTTTTTAAAAAGTTTGGTACTCGACAAATAAAGGAATTCATATGTAACATTCCAGGCGGCCTGCAATGTTTTTTATTTTTTAATTTTGATCTGGCCTTAAACTATACACTTTACCTTCTCATATGTAGCGTGTTATGTTCACTTTGCGGGCCATTTTTGAGAAAAATAAAATTACTTACATGTTCTCTGTGTTTTTTCTGTTTTGTTTGTTTAGTATGTGTGTCCTGTGTGTTAGTGAATAAATGTACCTTTCTTTCTTTCTATTTTGGTTCCAGCCGTATAGCATTGCAAGCGATTCTGTTTTGAATCTGATCGACTCTGGATTTGGCCGATGGTGGTAGGTACCACGATAGTATACAGAACGGGCCATCTGATGGTCGGTCACCGCGGCTTTTGGACGCTTGCAGCTCCAGTGGTGCTACATGCGTGTTGCCAATCCTTTAAAAATGTTTACACTCCTTTCTTGACGAACCCTATACATTACTCCCTCTGAAAAACCTCGGCAGCGTGCTCATTTCACAACCCGAGCGTTCGAAGGAGGAAACCACTGTATCCGTACCGTACGCGACCATTATACGTAGTTTATGCCTTACTTCCGATTACTCAAGGTTGTGACGAATCTCGGAGTCAAAATATAGGAATCAAAAACAAGTGGTGGTTGAGAATAACACCGCTGCGACTTTCCCCGCTAGACTGGTTCACAGCGTTTGCCATAACAACTTCTGGCGGACACACAAATAGTTTGTTTAACAGGAACAAACTGACTCCATCAGACTCTTCAACTTAGGATGAGCCTGTTGGTACCTTGGGCGTCTGCGAGGGCGTGTTTAACTTGACCGACATTAAGTTGTTTGGTTGTTGTAATTTTATTTTATTTTCTTTAAGTAGATTAGATCATACATTCATTCATTTATAAATTCTGTACATTTTTCTCCTTGCCACACAGTTGTAGGTACTGCTATTGTATTGTAAACATCTGTTAACGTATAATCCAATAAAGTCCTAATCGTCAGATTAGGACTTCATTGGATTATACGTTAACAAATGCGTTTGCGTCAGCAAATGCTTTTGCAACGACCCTGTCGGTTCTCACGATACAGGCTCGACCTAGTGTGAGGACCACGGATACTCTAACACCAATCATAACTTGTCACACTAATTTGTAAAACTCATGCTTCTAATTGCACCTTTGGTAAATAAAGTCATTTGTTTGTTTGTTTGTGAATATCGGGTTGAAGACCAGAAGAACGAGTAGGGAGTTCAGTCGACACTGATGTGAATTAAAACCACTCGCCCCTGGAGAACGCATTACACATTTATGCATAATTAGTTGTTTGTTACGAATGTCGGGCTCTAAATAAACAAGAACCAAGTGGCGAATTGAGTCAAGAGTGGTCAAGACTGTTGTGAATCGCATAGTTACTCCGCACCTGACCACACCTGACTAACGCATGGGAACCGAAGCACTTCCTAGTTTATAATGCTTGTTAGTCCCTACGCTTTCATTAGGTATTAGGTACCTACAAATGTATACCCTTATAAACGGACGTGAACGTAACTTACGTAATGCAAAAACTCGTGATACCACAGAGGAGATATAATATTGATTTATCGCCGAAATTCAATATGTACGTCCGGCGAAACCAATTGAAATTAACTGCACTACCGAGTTGAGACAGAATAAAAACACCAGCAAGGAGCTTAATAATTTTTAATCAAGAATTAATCGATACTTTCGTAATGACTCGATACTTGTCAGAAGCGGGTCGTGTTATGAACATTAAACAGCTAAATATCGCATTTTATGTCGCCGGCGGCGCTGTGTGTGGTCTCCGAGTCCCTTCGCGAAACAAGTGCAAGCTCTGTCACCTCGTATTAAAAAGGACCTATGCTACCATGCCATTCAAAACGTTTTACGTCCTTTGAAAACCGAGTAGTGCTGCACCCAGAAACGCTTTGTTAATTTATGCGAAATTCTAATTACTGTGTACGCAGCAATCTGATATTATAAGTACTTAGGTAACCAATATGTATACTTATTGCAGGTTTAAGAGCAGAACTAGCCTTAATCTTTATTGGTCCGCTGATGAGCCAGGCCTGAAATCCACTTAAATGCATTGCCTAGGTATTAACCAGTTCTTGAGTTAGTTAAAGTAGGTTTCATATGTTGGAAGGTAATCCATGCGTCGGAGTAACGAGTCAAGGGATAATAAGTGTATAACAAAATAGTAATGTATTTTTAAGAATTTAAATTGTGTCTCAGCCTACTTAGCAAGATAAACGATTCAAAATGTACCCACTTGTTGGCGGGACCCAACTCAACTACCCATAAATCTGAGGAATATATCACACAAATCATTTATTAGGCTCCATTTAACATGCAAATCATGTTCGTACTCGCAAACACAGCTCGTTTAAACAAACTAAGTACTTAAATGGAAAACTGCTGTTTGTAATGGATCATCTTCGGATTAATATCAAATATCCTTCTCACGCACTGACGAGGTGAAAGTTGGCTTACCTACATTACCTACATACCTACTTCTGTATTTGATTGCGCTAAATAAATCAACGAATATATGCTCCGGAGTATACTAATAATGAAACGGTTAAACTCACGTATTGAACTGTCACTACGGGCGACATAATATAATTATACTCATCCTGATGAAGAACTCCCAAAGAGTTCGAAACATGGTGGATTTATTAAAAGCATAAGTAACTACGAGTACATGCCCGTAAAGCACTATTTATATTCACAGCCTACCGGGCTACACACACAGCCTACCGGGCTACACACACAGCCTACCGGGCTACACACACAGCCTACCGGGCTACACACACAGCCTACCGGGCTACACACACAGCCTACCGGGCTACACACACAGCCTACCGGGCTACACACACAGCCTACATTCATTGCTATTGAGTGTATGATGAGCGTAGGTAATAGGTATATCATTTTCGCGTAGAAACGGACATTTTGTAGGTGTTAACATGATGTTCTCACGATTTTGTGGTAAAAATAATGTAATATTTCTTACCCTAACTCTTCATTGAAACAGGCAACAAAAAGTGTACAATAGCATCCTATTGATTGATTCTTTCACGCCGTTAGCTACGGGGAGTTGAAAAAATTGGTGCACCTGATAAAATACCTTTGAACACTTGTTGCACACTTTTTTGGCGTAAGTAGGTATGTGGTTGTGGGTATTATTGACATTATTGTGCAGCCAATGGTTAAATCGATAGTGGTAATTTTTTTGCATGGATCGTGGGAATCAAGGAGTTAAGCGCTAACTTATAAGTAGGTTATTAGGTACGTATTGAAAGTTGTAAAGTAGGATCTTATAGGCATTTCCGTGGTATCTATACTATTTACTTATGTTAGTTTAATATCTAATGTATGCCGAATTAAAAAAAAAACCGAATTCACACAAAATAGATACCCATACCGGGGTTCGAACAATTCGTAGAGTTCGTAGGTAGGTACTGTTCGTAGGCAAATGATGTATCTATATACATAGATAACATTACTTGTCAATCATTTTGAATCCTAGACAACGCGTACAAACCTCACTTTATAGCACGAGGGTTACAAACAAGTCTGCCTGGTGGTCAGCAGACACCGCGTAGCCTGTAAACAGTGTAAACGATTCCCTTGCGACTCCAGAAGAGTCATAAGCGCGTTGCTGACCTTGTATCGATCTGAGGATTCGCTGTGTTGACAGCTAGTAACAAATACAGGTTCCTCATCCTATGTCTATCTATCTAAACTCACAACCTCACTACTAAAGACACAACGAAACCAACTACGCAAGATAGTGGGAATAATAACAGGACATAACACCTTGGACAGACACCTCTATAACTTAGGTATCACTGACAGCTCCATGTGCAGAGTGTGCATGGAGGCAGAAGAAACGACTAAACATATACTAATGGACTGCAAGCAGGTAGAAGTATACAGAATAAAGCACCTAGGTTCTCCAAACACACTACGGGACGCAGTCAGCAACACCAACTTTCTAGACGAGCTGGGGTGGTTACTCACTCTGATCCCAGCAGCCTCGGGAGCTCTACACTCAGCGGGGCTGATACAACTGACGCTGCGACGCGACGCGAGACGAGAAAAATCTACCCTTTACTTTCTAATTTGCAGGGTGCGAGTGAGACTTGGGTCGCTGAGTCGCGCGCGATAACACTTGGCAGGAAGTTATGCTAGACGTACAGGGATAAGGGTGCGCGGCGTGGGTAGGCGCCCCACAAGGTGGACTGATGACCTGGTAAAGGTCGCGGGAGTCCGCTGGATGCGGGTGGCGCAGAACCGGTCACTTTGGCACTCTTTAGGCCTATGTCTAGCAGTGGACGTCTTTCGGCTACTATGATGATGACAGGGATAAAGAGCATTTTGTCATGGAATAAAAGGTGAGAATCGTCATCACTTTCCCCTCCCCCTTTAGAGATCCCTTAAAGGGATAAGTTCGCCTTTAAACATTAATAATGTTATTTTTTTCTGTTCAGTTCACATTAATGTGTACATACAATAAAGCTTAATACCTACATACTTACATACTTTCAGTGCCAGGAGCCCACTTGGTGGACGTTTACTACAAACAGAATTTTGCACATTATCGGCTACGCGCGTAGCGCTACGAGTACCAAATCGTTGGCACTGAATGTAGTAAAGAGTAAGATCGTAATATACCTAATGCAAATGCGAAGTGCTTGCTCCAT
Source organism: Epinotia brunnichana (assembly GCA_963854355.1). Taxonomy (NCBI): domain Eukaryota; kingdom Metazoa; phylum Arthropoda; class Insecta; order Lepidoptera; family Tortricidae; genus Epinotia; species Epinotia brunnichana. The sequence goes on from OY977946.1 coordinate 553,521, forward strand.
ATAGAAAAGTACCAAATCGTTGGCACTGAATGTAGTGAAGAGTAAGATCGTAATATACCTAATGCAAATGCGAAGTGCTTGCTCCATATAGAAAAGTACCAAACCGTTGGCACTGAATGTAGTAAAGAGTAAGATCGTAATATACCTAATGCAAATGCGAAGTGCTTGCTCCATATAGAAAAGCATAGAGAGTGAGCACATTGTGGGAGCCAATAGGGGTGTAGACACTAAATAAAATAATAAATAATGTTGCATTTTCTCTAAAAAGTATTAAAAATTTAGTGAAATGGAGAAAAAACAACGCAAGAGGTTAAATAGTCACAAAGTTATAAGTATCCAAAGTTTTAAGAGGGGGTATGTTCTGTCCCTTTTCCGCAAAACGCACCTACATATGAAACGATTGTCATTTACTATGACGCTAGGGGATCGTGATGTCACGATCCCCTAGCGTTTTCTCTCTCTAGCAAGCAACATTACTATGGTTGTAGCTTCGTAATTTTTTGAGATATTTGAATGGGATTTTCGTCATCAGGCAATTTTTTTTGCCTTCTTTCTTTTGAAGTAATAATAAATTTTGAGTCTACAGCCCTATTGCGGGGAATGAATGGTCGAAACGTCAGGTTGCCTTTAGCCCGCCCGCTGTACAGTGTACCTACTCCGCGGGTGACCGTGGGACGGCGTACCTAATCCTCTAGCGTGAGAACCTTATGATTCTACTTTTTTTTAAACAGGTACCTAGGGTAAGTGCTCCAGTGAATGAACGGATCCAGTGAATTAACGAAACCCTGCTTATTTGCTTAAATGAAGAGTTCTGTATATTTCTAGCATACCGGGTATTTATTTCTCGATTAAAAGCATTCACTGTCAGGGTTTTGTAACATTTATACGAACTCAGTCGCAACAGTTACTAAATGAGCGAATCTTAAAGTTGACGGGCTATGGGCGTGGATTTTTTTTATGAGCGGGTAATAATTCAATTCAATTCAATTCAAGACATTTATTCGACCAACTGGGATCATAGATAAAGTTAGTTACAGTTTCTTAGCCTAAAGTTAGTAAGTACACCTAATACATATAAAATAAGGACAGTACTTAGTAGGGCTTGACTGTCAGTACGTGGATCATATGCCAGTGATTCACATACTCACAGTCAAACCTCTCCGCAAATGCCCTCAGGATACCACTAGAGCTAGCCCGCACCCTGCGCGCCAAGGATGTGCTGCGTTTCCTCATAGTTGTATAGAAACAGTTAACTCCGCGAACATCCCGGACGCACTACAGAAACGGGGCAACCCCAGTAGCACCCTGAAGGCATTGTTGTACTGTACACGTAGGGCGTTGTACCTACTGTTTTTGCGTATAAGAGACCCACAGACTGCTCGTGTAGAGGGTCGTACAGAAGGCTCTGAATAGAGTTACTTTTACCTCAGCAGAACAACGAGCAAATCTGCGGGCCACCATGTTCGCTATAACAGACAAAACGCCCTCCGTTCTCGCTCAATGTCTGCATCGTCCCTCAGGTCAGAGGTTACCACATGTCCCAATAAGGGGACAAGAATGTCACCTTTTATTTGATGTGCCATTGTACTAGTTTTATAAACTTAGGACTTACTTATGTGGTGTGTGGTTTTTGGAAATCATAAGAGCCAAATTGTGCTATTAAAAGTGTTTAATTTAAAACATCGTTTTAAATTATTTAAGTTTAGATTCTCGTTGTAAGTAGGTGTCTGTCCGTCTGTCACCAGGCTGTATCTCAATAACCGTGATAGACAGTTGAAATTTTCACAGATGATGTATTTCGGTTGCCGCTATAACAACAAATACAAAAAAACAGAATTAAATAAATATTTATAGATAATGGTACGGAAACCTTCGTGCGCAAGTCCGACTCGCACTTGGCCGTTTTTATTAACATAACCACCAATGGTTTGTCTATCGCTGGTCCAGTGTTCGGACGAACCTTATTTTCGAACATAAAGTTAGTTAATTCACCGGTGTATAGATTTCCAGTAAATGAACATCGACTGATAATTAATTAATTACCTAGTTCATTATTTGCAAAAGCAAAAAAATTAAACAAAGATTTAAGCAAACTAGAATACTTGTTTGAGCTGTAGGTACAAACAGTCATGGCCGATATTAAATAAGTTTATTCACTGGAGCACTTACCCTACGTTAGTTAGTAGCGCAGTTATAATTAAGTAGAAACAATGCAGTGCAATATGGACTTATATCACGCATGTAGTGGATACCTAAGTACCTACTTATACTTATCTTGCCTTAATTTCATCCTTTGACCAATACATGTATTCATAATCGGAAATGAACGTGTTACTTACCTATGACATCCGTCCATCATATGATTCATATGTTTAACCGCCGGCCCGGGGTGTTCTTAACATGCAATAGGTATCTGGGCGTTTTTCAAAAAAAGTGTACAAAGCAATTTTTTTCAGATTTCCTTGTTTTTTGGTTTATCTTACTCAGAATCCTTGATACTATCGATCCTTATACAAGAAAAAGTGTCCCAGATTTTACTATGTAAGTTTTTTCTTCCAGTGCGTCACGACCATATAAATAAAAAAGCGGCCAAGTGCGAGTCGGACTCGCACATGAAGGGTTCCGTGAAATAAATTGCGGTTTACGATTTATGACGTATTAAAAAAAAACTACTTATTAGATCTCGTTCAAACCAATTTTCGGTGGAAGTTTACATGGTAAATGTACATCATATATTTTTTTTAGTTTTATCATTCTCTTATTTTAGAAGTTACAGGGGGGGGGCACACATTTTACCACCTTGGAAGTGTCTCTCGCGCAAACTATTCAGTTTAGAAAAAAATGATGTTAGAAACCTCAATATCATTTTTGAAGACCTATCCAAATATGACCTATCTATGGGGTGGTCCGGAACCCTCGATGCGCGAGTCTGACTCGCACTTGACCGGTTTTTTTTACTCTCACGTGTTCCACAGAGCGCCCTAATTACTTACTTTGTCTAGGTGAGAGTGATGAGTGGTTTTACTGATTTTGAGAAGATACTTAGGTAGATATCTACCAATCCTCACCGTAGCAACTTACTCAGGTATATATAAAAACATGACGACGATGATATTTAAAAACGCAAATAATACCTAAGGGTCCAAAACTACAGAACTGCTACGTTGAATTAAAAACTTTTTGTATGGAAAATGGCATCGAATTAATGGAAAGGTCATGAATATGCATAACCCTTTCACGACGACATTGCATTAACAATCAATCTATACCTATCGAATACCTTGTATCTTCATTGATTGCAACGAAATTGCGTACATTTACTAGTCTTTACAGAAAAGGGAATATGTGCATCCCGTCACTGTACCCTTTAACCCTTTTTGGCATTGTATATCAATCATCTCCCCAACTTTAGTCTTTCAACCCTTTATAACAAAGGAAGGACACCCTTCGACAGCAATCGATGCATCTATTATGGCTCATGAATATGCAAAAATAACAATTAAAGGGGGCAATCAATATTGGTTTTCGGTCTCCATATTCGGTTGTCATCTTGCTATCATTAGTTAAGGTTACTTTGTTGTTTTTTGTGGCAGTTTGCGCCCTACCGGTAAAGACGTTAAAAAACACCTGGTACCGGTTATGTTATGACGAATTTCTGATACTCGTAATAATTTATTTCAATAGGTTTTTTTCACTGCTGACCCACTGGGAACTTTTCAACAAAACTTGGCACAATTGCACTAGGTACTAAGCAGAGATGCCCATTAATTGATTATTTTTTTAATTAACCAATGAATCGATTCAACAATCAAACCTCACAAAATTAATCAAGATTAAATTAATCGACGCAAAGTTCGATTGACGATTAATCAATCGTCATTTTAATCGAATAAATTTCACGATTAAATCTCGACTAAAAATTGGAACACAGCACATTACAAAAATTCTATATGTCTTGTCATGTATTGTACACTTGGAAATCATTCTAGTAGGTATGCTGTGTGATCTACATTTATAATCACGAATATAATATGCTTCCAGTCAGCCCCAGGTTATTGGTACATATTAAGGAATGTATTGTTATACATTCCTTAATATGTACCCAAAACCTACACTTACAAAAAAACTTATTCATTCCTGATATCAATCGAGAGAAAATGTATCTAATTAATCAATCGATTAAAGATTTAGTCGCTCGTATTTAATCGTGACTAAACTAGTCGAAACTCTTACGACTAAGATTGATCAATAGATATTTTTAGTCGTTAGTCGCGATTAAGTAGGTTAATCTTAATCGTTAGTCAATTACATGTTGCCCATCACTGGTACGAATTACATGTAAGCTGGATGCATCTAAGCATAAATATATTATATTTTCTCTATGATCTAAGTAACCATAGAGAAAAAAAAAGCTCAGTACTAATTAAGAATTTTTTTTCATCCTTTTTCCTGCCTACGGCCTTTTTGTTACGGCATAGGACAAAGCGAATAGTAGGGATAATAAGCCAATACAAAACCACCACTTTTGTATAAACAAGCTTTATTTAAAATTTTGCTCGACAATATGTTCCGAATTAAAAATAAATGCACAATTACATTAATGAAATCATTGATTTTACACAACCATTCAACAATCCACTCAACACGTACAAAAATACATCTGGGGGCCGATTTTTGACTTTCGAGCGCTCGAAAATTAAATAAAAGTGAATACGATTTTAGTGTCAAAATTGCAGGCACTAACTTTCTACCGATAGAATTGAATACGAGTGGTCATACCACTCGCTTTTCAATTTTTTATCGCTATTTCAAAAGAGCGTTTCGTAATTTTTGTCCGTTTTCGAATGAAAGATTCGAGCGCTCGAAAGTCAAAAATCGGTCCCCTGAAACGTAACTTTCTCACTTGTCTTGGCACCCTTCAAATATACGAGTAATAACACCTGCCTCTCTCTTGCTCTGTATTCTAGAAAAGGAAGGATATATACATCATGCAGCCTATAACATGTGTATATTTTTTTTTACACTCCATCAGTGGCCAACTTGGACCTAATGGACGTTTGCAAAGTTTCCTAATGAAACGACACAGCATTTTTCTTTCATGTTTAAGAGACTATATAGGTGTAATTCCACTGATTGTACTGTACACTGCTCAACATGTTTAATAAAAACATATTGTATACCAAAAGATATTAAATTTAACATCGACCCGATTTTAACTTACAAAACACATTGCTTCATTCACACACAGCAAGGTGGCAAGACAAGTGGTAAAACTAAGTAATATTTTGTAAATAAGTACCATATTTTATTTTATAAAGATTCGTGTACCATACTTTGGTGGAATTACACCTTCACAGACATTAGGCCTGTATAAACGGGTAACGCGCGGCGCGTGGAGCGTACGTGAAAACGCGTTTACTTGTACATAAACGAAACGCTATAATATATGTTTACATTTGAGTGTACGCCATTTGCGTCGCACAACGCCCTACGTGTACATAAATAAGGCCTTAGAAAGTATCGTATAAGTTATCGAACACTGACCTCTGTATACGTTCTCTGTATCACATCTTTTAAAATTTGATCGTGGTAACTTCCACGTCAGATTAACACGAAACAAAATATTTAATAAATTAATTTGTTTCGTTAAAAAGTGTAATGTATACAATCGTGAATAATGTCGTGTCGCTTACGAGGATATAGCTGAAAGTTCACGATTTTTACAGGGAATATTCCCCATTCGACATTCGAACCCTAGTTCTGCGGATGACTAATTGAGACCCTTCCCCTATTATATCCTTATAAGGTACAGCCAAATAATCATTGTCTGTAATCATATTTCTGTATTTTTTAACGTACACATAAAGAGGTGACAAGCAAAACTCACTAAGTAACAATACCTACTTAAATCAAAGGTCGTATCTCGATATCGACTACGTACAAAGATACGAGGTTCTGAAGAGCAGTGACAGTTTTAGTAGTGACTTTTGCTTGTCACCCGACAATATGTGGACGCGGATTATTAAGCCGTAAGTATTTAGGCATTTGCGCCATTGTAATAAGTGAAAATAGGCACACATATTCATGAACTTAAGTTTTCGAGTCGCGATATTCATTAGGAAGGCCGATTGTACAGTCAGCATCAGAAGTAGCTAAACAACACGCTCAACATGACGTACAGTCGCCATCACATACATCGAAGCAAACAAGCGACTCACAAACATCGGCACACAACTCTATTTTCAAGATGTTCCGATATTTTTGAACATCCTGTAGTGTATCGATGTATGTGATGGCGACTGTACACAGATCATTATTCGCTTGACATTAGAGTTCGTGTGTAGATCATTTTGAGCACTAGGACCGCTTAGCAATTTCTTCTGCATACTGTAACTTGCACAATGTATGGTGGTCATGGGTTCGGAACGGGATTTCGGAGATTTAACAGTGATATACTTGTAAAAACGTGCCCGTTACAATGATTAGGTACTTTATTGACAACTAGCGACCCGCCCCGGCTTCGCACGGGTTTATGTATAATACATAATGACAATGTCAACCAGAGGAAAAAATGACATATTCAACCCTAGAGGCATGTCTCAGGATTGAGTTCGTAGCCGCGGGGGAGTATAGTAGTTGTCTAAAGTGTGTTGATCCAGTCCTGCAAGGCGTCGAGCTGCGCCGGCGCATCGTCGTCGCCCGCGTTGGCCGAGCCCTCCGCCACGCGCACGCGCACGCCGAGCTGCGCGAACTCGAACGGTCGGCCCGGCGCCCCGAGGAGGGAGCTGCGGGGGAGTATAGTAGTTGTCTAAAGTGTGTTGATCCAGTCCTGCAAGGCGTCGAGCTGCGCCGGCGCATCGTCGTCGCCCGCGTTGGCCGAGCCCTCCGCCACGCGCACGCGCACGCCAAGCTGCGCGAACTCGAACGGTCGGCCCGGCGCCCCGAGGAGGGAGCTGCGGGACTGCGGGGAGTCCACGGACTGCAGTTGGCTGGACTTGGTCAAGCGGACTACGTTCCTGTTGACAATTCAATGGATATTTTTGACCTCCGACGAAAAGAGAGGGATGTTATAAGTTTCACGTGTCTGTGTGTGCGTGTGTGCGTGTGTGCGTGTGTGCGTGTGTGCGTGTGTGCGTGTGTGCGTGTGTGCGTGTGTGCGTGTGTGCGTGTGTGCGTGTGTGCGTGTGTGCGTGTGTGCGTGTGTGCGTGTGTGCGTGTGTGCGTGTGTGCGTGTGTGCGTGTGTGCGTGTGTGCGTGTGTGCGTGCGTGCGTGCGTGCGTGCGTGCGTGCGTGCGTGCGTGCGTGCGTGCGTGCGTGCGTGCGTGCGTGCGTGCGTGCGTGCGTGTGTGCGTGCGTGCGTGCGTGCGTGTGTGTGTGTGTGTGTGTGTGTGTGTGTGTGTGTGTGTGTGTGTGTGTGCGTGTGCGTGTGTGTGCGTGTGTGTGTGCGTGTGCGTGTGCGTGTGCGTGTGCGTGTGCGTGTGCGTGTGCGTGTGCGTGTGCGTGTGCGTGTGCGTGTGCGTGTGCGTGTGCGTGTGCGTGTGCGTGTGCGTGTGCGTGTGCGTGTGCGTGTGCGAGTGTGTGCGTGTGTGTGTGTGTGTGTGTGTGTGGCATCGTAGCTCCTAAACGAATATACTGATTTGAATGCGGTGTTTTTTGTTCGAAAGCTGATGTGATCGAGATGGTTATATGTTTCAACAAAATCAGTTCAGCCGTTTTTGAGTTATTGAAGTTTGAAATGAAAATGTCAGGAGTTTTTCTAAGTTGTAGTTATTGTGGTGTATGTAGCCCAGCCCTATTACGAATGCACCACATCACTAGTGATGCTCTGTCTCGCTCTCTCCTAAATAGTTGTATAAATTGTGTGCTCTCAGAAATAAATCTGATTAATTAATTCACGGGTTTTATTGAGACACCACATTGGCGACGAGAAAACAAGAACCCAGAGAGCATAAATTAAATAGTAAAATCAGTGAAAACAACTGAACTGAAGTTCGCAACAAGGCGGCGGCGGCCATTATGTGTGAAACGGCTCTGTGCTTCACACGATAACTTCACGTTGTTGACATTTGAAGTGCAACCTAACCTAAATGTGGCTAATTAAAATGTAAATGTCGGGATCGGACTTACAACAAGAATCTTCATCCGATTTGGATTCGGATAACTCGACGGATAGCTGCAAGAGTGTTATAGACGTGGCATGGGAGAAAACATCATGAATTTACAAATTATCAAAAACTGAGTTGCAAGAAAAACTTACACACTTAAACATTGTCTTCGACGATAAGTTGACAGTAGATGGTTTACGGCAGTTATTAGTATCTTATTGTAAAAATAAGCAGAAAAATACAACGAAGAAAATTAAGAAGTTGACTAACATGGCCAATGTAAATTTACAACCTTTTGATGGAAATAAATACGAGTGTTTTGAACAGCAACTGGAGTGCTACATTAAACTAAATGACGTATCCGAAGAGAAAAAAACACTACTTTTGCTAACTAAATTAACAGCAGAGGTGCCATAAAGAGACGACAAGTCGAAGGCACAAACATACGGATACTCTCAGACAGTAAATCGGTACTACAAGCACTGAGCAGTGATAACATCACATCTAGCTTGATATACGAATGTCACCTAAACCTCACAGAGGTGTGCGCAGATAAAAACAAAGTTACAATACAATGGATCAAGGGGCACAGTGGCTCAAGAGGAAACGATGCAGCGGATGAACTGGCCAGGAAAGGCTCAGAAACAACGGCATACGGACCGGAGCCAATCTTGCCCCTGCCACAAAGCTACATATACCATCAACTGGACCAACACACCAAAGACCTACACCAAAGATACTGGGAGGAGATAGACACATGCAGACAGACCAAAGAGATTCTGTCGAAACGCGACCACAAACTCACAACCACACTACTAAGGACACATAGAAACCAACTGCGCAAGATAGTGGGTATAATAACAGGACACAACACCTTGAACAAACACCTCTATTACTTAGGTATCACAGACAGCCCCATGTGCAGAGCGTGCATGGAGGCAGAAGAAACGACTAAACATATACTACTGGACTGCAAGGAGGTAGAAGTATACAGAATTAAGCATCTAGGTTCTCCAAACACACTACGGGACGCAGTCAGCAACACCAAGGCACTCACCAACTTTTTAGACGAGCTGGGGTGGTTAGAGTAGCGCCACACCGCCGTTTCACGCAAAATAGGCACAATGGATGTCGACTTGCGGAAAACGCCCAGTATAACTACAGTGCTGGACAAAAAGAATCATACGGAAATGAGAGTTTCTTTCTGAACTACTTTATGAATTCGATTACATATATTATATCTTAGGCAAACTTGTAGCACATTCCATGGCTTATTATATATAGATATTAAAATTTCAAGATTCAACAAATTTATTTATTTACATGGGTATTTATCAATAGCACTTCATTTTGCTCTGGAGAAATTAAATCATACATTAAACACAAACTCAATTAAACTTAATCTAATATTTTGTGTGGCCTCCTTTTGCTTTCAAAACCGCTGCTAATCTTCTAGGCACGCTTTCCACCAATGACTTTAGGTATTCAGGGTCGATATTGTCCCAAGCTTCTTCCAGTGCACCGAAGTAGGAATCCTTGTTAGTCACATTTGTTTTATTAATTTTGCTATCCAAATAAGACCATAAATTCTCAATCGGGTTGAGGTCGGGCGATTGTGGCGGCCATTCAAGCTGTTTGATCCTATTTGCCTTGAAGAATGCAGCGGATATTTTAGCTGTGTGCTTCGGGTCATTATCTTGCTGAAATAAATATCGGCCCTCCAAGCCACATTTAAGCAAAGTAATCTCTAAATTTTCTTGTAATATGTTAATATAATCTACAGCGGTCATTATTCCATTAATTCGAGCTAAGCTGCCAACTCCAGACCAAGCAAATGAGCCCCACACCATAACATTACCTCCACCATGCTTCACAGTTTTTTGTATGTTGCGTTCTGCCAACGCTTCGCAAGGCTTACGCCACACTCTGAACCGGCTTTTTTGTCCAAACAGCTCGAATTTACTTTCATCAGTCCATAAGATTGACTTCCAGTACTCCAAGGGCTTTCCAATATGTTTCTTCGCAAATGCAAGACGCTTTGTTTTGTTTTTACTGCTTATAAATGGACGCTTAGATGCTAAACAGTTTTTTAAACCATTTTCTCTGAGCCTGCGACGTACAGTTCGAGAACTGACCCTAAGATCCATCGTTTCTGTAATAGCTCTCGATGATATTTTTGGATTTAGCTTCGCACATCGAACAATTCTAGCATCATCGCGCAGAGTTGTTGATCGCTTGCGACCGACTCCAGGCAAGTTCGCCACAGTTCCTTGGTTTTCATGTTTCTTCCAAATGTGCTGTACAGCTCCCACAGAGATGGAATATTTTTCGGCAATTTTCCGAAACGAAATTTGTTTTTTCCTATCACGTATAACCAGATTACGAACATCTATGGAAATCTGTTTTCCTGACATCTTCAACATTGAAATAATACATGAAAGTTACTTCAAATGGTCAAGACTGACACAATGACCTATTTTTATTTTGTTTCTAGCCAGGCAATTACGTGGTACAATTTTATTTCTAGTAAAGCGTCCGTATTATCTATTTTGTCCAGAGTAAAATGACGCGGTAAAAGTAATCAAGCATTAGAAAACAATATTTTGAGAAGATCGCTAATATTGTTATATTAATAATAGAGCTCATTAAATGTCCTAAAAGTTTTCTATACAAACATCACGTGGTGAAGTTCACAAAAAAAGTTGTAAAGGAAAATATACTTTTCGTGTAAGTGTATGATTCTTTTTGTCCAGCACTGTAACTAACTAACTAACTAACAGCAGAGGTGTTTGAAACGGTTACATGTTTATGTGCACCGAAAAGACCCATTGAATTGTCATATGTCGAGTTGACAAATGTATTGAAGAAGAAATATGTAACTCAACAATCTGTATCGTTAGAGCGTGCGGCGTTTAGAAGCCGAAATCAGCTATCAAATGAAAATATTGAAGATTATGTACTGGAATTAAAAAAACTCGCGAGCCGATGCGACTTCGCGGATCCGGATGATCAAATTAAAGAGAAACTTATTGACGGAGTGAAATCAAGAATAATTAAATTTGAACTCCTAAAAAATGACTCCAAAAAACTGGAAGAAACTGTCAAGTTAGCAAGATCAGTAGAGGTTGCTTGGAATCAAACCATCGGAAACCAAGATGGTGATGCAACAACTTCTATGTTTTACTATGAAGGACAGGACAGAAGAACACTTAAGAGTGAAGGAAAGAAGAACAGTATTAGCAAGGATGCAATTAAAAGAAAGTGTTTTTGCTGCGGCAATAGCAATCACATTAAAGCAGAGTGTAGACTAATAAAAAAGTTTTGTTCAGAATGTGGTAAACAGGGACATATCTTCAAAATGTGTCCTCAAAGTAACAGGTATGGTCGCACCTACTTAGTCCAGAATGAAGAGGCTGAGAATTTAAAGGGTGATTTTGATGGCTGCGCTGAGGAGTCAGTCAAGGAGTTATTCAATGAATGTGACGTTTATACTGTTAATGTAAGTAAAATACCCCCTTTCTTTATCCAATTAAGTGTTGAGGGAATAAACTTGGACTTTCAGTTAGATACTGGCTCGGATGTAACAGTTTTATCCTTGCATGATAAAAATAAGTTATTTCCATTGAAACCAATCAGTGATTGTAAAGTTAAGTTCAGGAATTTTGACCAGACCATTTCAAAACCTGTGGGTATTTTGGAAAAATTAAATGTCCAATATAAAGGAATTGAGAAAATGCTTAGCATTTTTGTAGCTAATGATGATGTACCATGAATAATAGGCCGCGACTGGTTGCACAGTCTTGGCCTATGGCCACCAAAATTGGAGTGTAAGGAATTAAATCTTAATTACAATTGTAACACTGTTTCAGAGGCAGAATGTATTGTAAAAAGGAAGTACACAGAAGTATTCGCAGAAGATTGGGGCAACAGCAGTGGCGAGTCAATTACACTTAAATTAAAAGACGGGGCTGTACCTAAATTCCTGCCGGCCAGGCGAGTACCTTTCGCAATTAAAGACAAGGTAAAATTTGAAATTAATAGATTACTTGAAAATTAGCGAATTGAACCCGTGGAACACAGTCAATGGGGAACACCAGTTGTTCCAATTATTAAACCAGATGGTTCGGTAAGATTGTGTGGAGATTACAAAGTGACTTTAAACCCTTACTTGGAAATAGACCATTTTCCGTTGCCCCACATTGAGGAAATATTGCATACTTTAAAAGGAGGTGAATACTTCTGCGAGCTTGATTTGAAGGAAGCCTACCTTCAGGCTCCCTTAGATAGGAAATCACAGGAACTGACTACTATTGTTACAGAAATGGGTACCTACAAATATAAATATTTTTTATCAAGAACAACCACTGACGTTAATAATGTTATACTGGACTTTCACCCAATTTGTCAAGAAGCTGAGCTAAGTAGTATATACCATATTACTGATTCTGATATTGAGGTATTAAATTGGAAAACTATACAGGTTGATACAAAAAAAGATTTAACCTTGTCACAGGTCATTAGGTACCACACAGATGGTTGGCCAGACAAAAAAAATGTGAACAAAGACTTATTACCATATTTTCATAAGAAACACGAGATCAGCTGTGATAGGGATTGCCTTTTCTGGGGTTACAGAATAATCGTTCCGAAATCCTTAAGAAGTTCAGTCTTATCAGAACTACATAAAAGCCATTTTGGCACAGTGCGTATGAAACAAGTGGCACGCTCATTTTTCTGGTGGCCTGCTATCGACTCTGACATAGAAGATATAACAAATAACTGCTTAACATGCTTAACTATTCGTAATAGCCCCACAAAAGGCATTCAAAAATCATGGCCAGTAGCACCAACTGTCTGGTATCGTCTGCATGCAGACTACTGTGGTCCGTTCTATGATAAAATGTATTTAATAGTTGTGGATAGTTACTCGAAGTGGCCAGAGGTGGTTGAGATGAATACAATTAGTGCAGCCCGAACCATTGAAGTGTTAGATACATTGTTTTCAAGGCATGGCTATCCGGTTCATTTGGTTACTGACAACGGCCCTTCTTTTGCGTCGCAGGAGTTTGCAACATTTTGTAATTTGAAACAAATAAAACATACTTTCTCTCCACCGTATCATCCGGCGACTAATGGAGCAGCCGAACGATTTGTTGAGATATTTAAATCACACGTAATTAAAATCAAAGAAACCGGTCACAAGATGACGTCCGCAATTAACTTGTTCCTTTTTGACTATCGAACTATGCCTCACAGTACAACGGGGGTTACTCCAGCCAAACTTATGTATCAAAGGGAAATTAGGTCGAGATTTTCTTTATTAAGACCACAACCTATAGCTGAAAAATCTTTAGAAATGTTAGAAAAACAGGCTGGAGTATCCTCGGGTATCAGGCAAGTTAATTTCAGGGTGGGAGAGAAGGTCATGTTAAGAGATTATAGGAAAGACCATAAGCCTTGGACTCTAGGCACAATTATAGAGGAGTCAATACCGGACACCACTTATATAATTGATGTTGATGGTAATAAGTGGAAGAGGCATGTTAATCAAATGATGAACTGCAGTGATACTTTGTTAGAATAAGTGCTTAGATATGTAAATGTAACAGTTCGTAGGTCATTCATAGAATGTGTACTATTATACGTACGATGCCAAGAGTTAGCTACATTTTACTTTTGTTTTTTGCATTTAAGTTCTAGGTACACCGGTACCGTTTGTTATAATAATTATTGAGGGAGACAAGGCATTTACAGGGAGCTGATTAAGTTCAGGTGGTGGAGAGTGTGGTGTATGTAGCCCAGCCCTATTACGAATGCACCATATCACTAGTGATGCTCTGTCTCGCTCTCTCCTAATATGGCGTCGGTTAAAATAGTTGTATAAATTGTGTGCTCTCAGAAATAAATCTGATTAATTAATTCACGGGTTTTATTGAGACACCACAGTTATCATATAACAATACTACATTGTTGTAGAGGCTAGAAAGTAGGCAATAGATGGACGAGTGGGTTCGAGGTCCGAGCCGCAGATGAGAACCTCGAAGGAGACGAGTCCATCTATTGCAGTTTTCGCCGAGACATTACATAGTGCTTTTCACGCCTACTGCGAAAAAATTGCAAATAATTATAAATATAAATCAAAATGAAATACCCAATAGGGAACATTACTGCAACGTTCTGCCGCCAGAAGCAGCACTACCACTAATAGTATACCAGTATAGGAATATAGGGATTCACACACACATGCACAATTGATTATCAAATAAGTGACAAGGATGCTTGCATAGACAAACACCGCAAGTGGGAACGACATACAATGTCAACGCTGCTAGTATCGCCACCTACGAAGAGTTTTGCGTAATGTTCCTTATTAAGATCATAATACGAAACAAAAGAGCGCGACTCGGCGGCAGGAGCAACCTGTGATTGTTTGAGTCGCTATTCAAACTGTCCAGCAATAACATTGTTGGACAGTTTAAATTCATAGATAGATGGCCTGTTCGTGCGACGTCCAACTACCCCCCAACCAAGCTTAGAAGCTTGAATTCAGACCATCTTTTGCCACATTTCCGAACAGTGGCGTGAAAAATTAAATTATTAATAGTAGATTGTACAACAATCGCATAAAACGAGCCATTTAATATATATAGATAGTTAAGTGACTATTGAGAGCACCGGCGGGCTGTGGCTCTGCACCGCGGGGTCTGACAGGGTCGTGTACTATAACTAGTCACTCACAGTTCCTTCTCCAACAGGGTCTTGATGACCTGGCTGCCCTTGGCGAGCGGCAGGTCCTGCTTGTTGCACAGCACGAGCACCGGCGGGCTGTGGCTCTGCACCGCGGGGTCTGACAGGGTCGTGTACTATAACTAGTCACTCACAGTTCCTTCTCCAACAGGGTCTTGATGACCTGGCTGCCCTTGGCGAGCGGCAGGTCCTGCTTGTTGCACAGCACGAGCACCGGTGGGCTGTGGCTCTGCACCGCGGGGTCTGACAGGATTGTGTACAAGTACCTGCACACAAAATAATGGGCATTTGAGTACTGCATTCTTATAAAAACAGTTACAAAATGCACGGAATTTTGATTCCCTACATTGACAGCAGTAGTTAAACAAACATGTCCCTTGCCAACAACGCAAAAACACACATCTTTAGAAGTATTGTTTTAGTTGTGGATCTAAGGCTCCCCAGAATTTCAGAGGCCTTTGTTAACTCGCGCCACGTTTTGTTGTCCTCAGACACGCTTTTGGCCTCGCTCCAGCGCTGCGACAGGGGGAAGGTCGTATCTGCAGAGTTAAAAAATTTGATGGGGGTCCCTCAAGGATCATGCCTCTCCAATACCCTGTTCAGCGTTTTGCTCAACGATCTGCCAAAGGCGATTAAAGGTGCCGACATATTCATGTACGCTGACGACGTCACGGCAGTCGTCAGCACAACCGCTGAGCGGGAGTTGGAAGCCGCACTCAATTCTGTCATGGAGCAATTGCACCAATGGTTCAAGACAAACGGTTTGGCCTTAAACAAAGAAAAAACAAGCTTCATGTCTGTCAAGCTAAACGGCCATTCAAGCCCAAACATGAGGGTGTGCGCCGGCGGTGCCCCTATACAGCACGTGAAAGGCACACGCCTTCTAGGGTTTCATCTAGACAGTGCGCTAACATGGGAGGCGCACATCGATGAAATGTGCAAGAGAGTGGGGAGTGCGTGCTTTGCGCTGCGGAGACTAACGGCCACCGCGGGAAGGGTTGCTGTGCGAGAGTGCTATTACGCGACAGTGCACTCGCTCCTGACTTACGGTGTGGAGTTTTGGGGTCGCGCCTCCGACTGGAGGCGTGTGTTCTCGCAGCAAAAGCGCGCCATCCGCGCGATGGCCGGTAAGCCAAGGGATGCCCCAGCGCGTGACCTTTTTCGCGATCTCAAGATTCTGCCCCTGCCTTGTTTACTCATTTACCAGAACTCAGTGTTCACACACGAGAACTTGGATATGTTCAAGCGCAGAGGCATTAACACAAACTACAACCTGCGCAGTAATAGACACCATAAAAGGCTGATCGCCGAATCACACAGACTTGCCAAGTCAGAGCGATCCGCGTACTTTGTAGGCCCCTCTATTTACAATCGCCTGCCAGACTCCGTAAGAGATGCAACTTCCACCGCAGCATTCAAGGTCAGACTGAAAAAGTGGTTGACGCAGGAGTCATTCTATTCGTACGAAGAATTCTTTAGTATACCAATGATAATTTAAAGGTATAAAATATAGTTTTGACATATATTAATAAATATTCGTAAATATTGTACCCTGACTTGTATATAGCAATTGTTATTAAAATATTTCTTTCTTTCTTTCTTTCTTTCTTGCTGCCCAGTGGCAGCTGCTCTTCTCCACCAAAGTAACCATCAGCTGCGAGTTTTAGGCCCCTGCTAGACGGTTGCCAACACGCGCCTCCAACCGAGCGACCTTGGTCGGCATCGACCGCTGTAGTATGAAATTTAGCTCCAAACAACTGTCTACACGGTCGGTGCGACCAAGGTCGCCCGGTTGGAGTGGCGTGTTGGCGACCGTCTAGCAGGGGCTTTAGGTTGTCTTCCCATCTTGTTCCCTGGCGTTTTCTATTTCGCTTGACGTCTTTTGGGTACCAGTTGGAAGCAATTTTTCTAATACAGGCATACATGTGTGTAGAATGTTGATGTTGTGAAGGGACTCCTGGCCGGAAACAGGCGGCAGTCGACCGCTCGTCGCGGTCATTCCGCGCAATTCCCTAAGGTTGGAGCTCAAGGTTAGCTGTATGTAGAATAGTGTCCGTTACCCAGATTACTAAGAGATATATCATGATAGAGAGTGGCACTTACTCAGCGACATCCCTGATCTCCTTCTGCACCGTCTCAGAGTCGATGACATAGACGATGCCCTTGGCGCTGCTCTTGTACTGGTCGAAGAACTTGTTGCGGAGCCGCTCCTGCCCCGGGAGGTCTACAAGCTTCAGGGTTTTCTGAAAGAAAGAAAAATTCACTCTCTTAATAATAAGTGAGTATATTTAGATCCCTAACTATCAGCCAATTAGTCTAGTCTCGCATCTATATAAGGCGTTCATCAAAGTAATAGAGGGTTGTATTGCTGGACAACTAGATAAAAGAATCAATCCCCCGAGCAAGCCGGATTTCGTCCCGGCTTCTCGACAACTGACTACCTACATACTCTTAACCAAATAATAGAAAAATGCCACAAATACAATATAACCCTTTAACTAGCCTTCGTGGATTATACAAAAGCCTTTGATAGCATCACACACAGTTCCATACTTAGCGCACTCGACTGAGTGAAAATCAAAACATCGAATCCACGTATATGTATAGACCTACTCAATTCCATCTATGACAATAGTACAGCAGACATAAACCTACAATCTTCAGGTCAACCGTTCAAAATCGAAAGAGGCGTAAAACAGGGAGACCCGCTATTTCCTAAACTATTCACAAGTACCCTAGAAAAATATTTCAAAACTTGGCGGTACGCTTAGAAAATAAATGCATAGTCATCGGCAAAAGAAGATTAACAAAACTGCGTTTTGCCGATGACATTGTATTGTTCTCCTCAACAGCCCAGGAACTACAAGCAATGCTGCAAGACCTAAGCTCAGCAAGCCTTCAAGCTGGTCTCGTAATGAATAGATCCAAGACCCAGTTAATGACCAATGGCACGAAACGTAGGGTTGAGGTAGACGGGCAGTTAATACATTATGTCGACGAGTACACATGTCTAGGCCAATTAGTTTCCTTCAGCCATAGGCAGGATAAGGAAGTCGAAAGACGGATCCAAAATGCCTGGAAAAGCTATTGGTCTTTAAAAGAGCTACTCAAGGGAGACTTTCATTTAACCCTGAAGCGAAGACTCGTCGATATGTGTATTCTGCCTGTCCTAACCTACGGTGCCCAAACGTGGTCACTCATTGAGGCACAAAAGACCAGATTGAAGGTTTGCAAACGAGCTATGGAGCGTAGCATGCTGGGACTCAAACGGATCGATCGGGTCCGAAACTACGCTACGCTCAAAAACTTGCATTGCTGACGTTGGAGCCAAGACCGCCAAGCTGAAATGGGGATGGTCGGGCCACGTTTGCCGCATGCACCCGCAGAGGTGGGCTAAACTAGCTACGGAGTGGGTGCCGCATGGTGGGAGGCGACGGCGTGGCGCCGAGAAGGAGATGGCGGGATGACCTGGACGTATTTCACAACGATTGGCCAGAGATTTCTCAGAATCGGGACGAGTGGAAATCAAGAGGGGAAGTGTACATAGCGGGCTTCAAAAAAAAAATCTTATGCAATGGGGAATGGATGAAAATTTTAGAAGTGCCTGATTATTTTTTTGGTGATAGGAATAACCTTCCTTAGCACCAGAAAAAAGTTGCAGACTTGTCAGCTGCGTCAATTATTTTTGAAAAATATAAACAGTTTCCTCACTCACGTTTTGTGGTTAGGACGGCGAATGAGACACTTTCCTTGATCCGTCTCATATTACAAAAAATATTTTAAATATCTGACCCTGGCAATGACAAATATAGCTGCTGGAGCTGTCAATATCATTGCCAATGTCAGTTTACCACGGATTTTTATGATATTTTTTGTAATATGAGACGGAACAAGCAAAATATCTTATTTGCCGTCCTAAACCCAAAACGTAAGTGAGGAAAGTGTTTATATTTTTCAAAAATAATTGACGCATCTGAAAAGTCTACAACTTTTTTCTGGTGCTAAGGAAGGTTATTCCTATCACCAAAAAAAAATATCAGGCATTTCTAAAATTTTCATCCATTCCCCATTAACTACCTATGCGTCATTTGAAGTGCAATTTTATGTTGTGAAATAAATAAAACTAAATCTACATGAACATGAACATAGGCACCGTACCCAGCCAGGAAGCAAGCCTGACCCGGACGAGCCGGATATACCAGGGGGCGCAATTTTGTGGGGAGTGACACGCTCTGGGATGGGAAGGGAAGACCGACCAGCCGCAACCAGTCGGCCACAATCAACCGGCTATGCAGCCTTTAGCCAATATTGGAAAAGAGGAGAGAAAGGATACTTCGTCGGGGGATGAGCGTTGGTGAAATGATGCACGTTGCTTCATATAAAGTCTTCTCATGTTCAAGGTGTTTTCGGAGATCCGTTACAGCTCAGTTTCTTCCAATGCGTTGATTTCTCGTGCAGTGTTGTAGAAGTTCTCTTTAATTGTGTGCCTCTGGGGTGGTTGTTGTATGTCATGAGGTCATAATATGACTCGCAACCACAACAACTACTATTTTCCAGTACGTATTCATGTGGGTGAATGACTGGCTGATTGACAAGAATATTCGTCATGCGGACACTATTACTTCATTTATCGTATGGCTTATTTTTATTACTCTACTTCAAAGATTTACAATACGAGTATTACTTTAAACTTTGTCACTACACACTAAACATTGTCTCAGCTCTCAGGTATAACCAATTCATTTCACCGATACCACATTTTTTTACTGCAGACACAGACACAAGATTCATTATTTACATAAACATAACTTTAATATTAACACTACTCACTGCACAACAAAACAGAGTGTCACAAGCACTGTCACTAGGAGAGTTGACCAGCAGCTAGTATTTAATTTGCCTGTTACCGTGGTTTGACAATCTTCCTGGCGAGAAGTCTTCGTTATGTGGAATAAAGGCATAACTCGTATTTATTTGTAAGGTTCTGCAGTCTTCTGAGGTTTGCATATTCAACGCTTTTTTTTCCTCCACACTTAAGCTCTAGGTCTTTTTTTGCATCCCGTTTAATTGGAGCTTGGTTTTCTTTTCGTTCTAGTGTTTTATTTATTAAAAGTTTATGTAGCATCTTTAACGTCTATATTGTTAATATCGTTCGCCTATTCAAGCCCATCTGGCGTGGCGTGAATCCATAAAATCTGGACATTTCAAGGAAGTGCATTCAGGCGCAGCTACCTAGAAACCGATCATTTTTTGCGTTCTTTTGTTTTGGTTTAAGCAGATGTATCGCTATTCATTGTTTGCACATTGTTTGTCTCCCGCGTAATTTATTCTCGCTCGAGTCATCTTATTGTCGAACTTTGCTTATTACATTATTGGCAAATTTTCGTAGTTTTAATAGATATAGGTTCACGGTGTTTCACTCACTACCACAGTTCAGCCCAGTTTCAGTCTCGTTGAGCCCCTATCCACTACTCATTGTGTTATATAATATTGGCGGCGCCTAGCGAATTACTTGTATAACTGATCTACATAGATTTCATTTATCAATTAATCTGTTCTGTAGGTCTCAGGTGTAAAATATTATTACTTATAAGTGCCAAATATTACTAACACAGGTATTATGATCCACCACATATATGTATGACACTGCCGAAGCGTCTTAAACACGAGCTTATTACGGGGTTCATTCCAGTGCGTGAGAAAATTAAGTGTTTGGTAATTGACACACTGTAATCTAACGTAAAATCTTACTAAGTTAACAAAGGCACTGAAGGCAACATTGAATACAATAAATACAAAAATTAAATATTGAGTACGTATATATTACCCCTACGTTCACCTTATCTTATGATATGGGCCAGTAGTTTGGTCTCTAATTATGTAACCCAAACTGCTTCATTAAGGAAGTATACCTACTACCTAAAAAGTAATATGGAATGCTCTCACCCGGGCCTGTCACGGCTGTGATGTTGATTCTGCCGCGTTGCTGCGCGTAACCGCTACCCGTTAGAGGCGCACGCACTGGTTTTACTTTACGCGCCTAATACCTAGATGGACTGAACCCGCGTAATATTCGCGTAACACACTACACTTTTCTATAATTTGGCACTTATTGGCGATCTCAAGAAGATGAGATGGGTAAATCGCTGGGACTACGGGGCGCGGCGGCGCTCGCACATCTGGGCTTTTGCTATTGTTTTGAAGGACCGCATTGTGTAGTTTTATGGCGTAACGAGACATCGGGGTAGGGTCCCAAAACAGCGTCCGCTCGCAACGGCTGTTCAAACAGAACTCAAATAAATAAAACTAAATCTATGTACATTATTAAAACATTTCACATACATTATATTACACTAATATATTATTTGCATTTGCTAGCTGAGGTAACAAAAAAAAGAAAAATAAAATATTGACTAAAAAGAATTAACACAAAGATTTACAATTTATACAGCGTGGAAATCCAATTATTTAAACCAGACAGAGGGTTTAGTAGCGTAAACATTAATTAACGGGACTTTTTAGGTTACACTTAATTGAAAGACTATATTTTTTTTTTTTTAATCCGAGCAGCAATGTAACGCAAATGATTCTTGGTGGTGACAAGTACCTAACTGTCAAAGAGAACTTGAACATTTAACGTTACATTGCGGGCTGAATTATTTTGTATGGTTAACACAAGGCAGTGCAGATTCTGCTCTGAAGCAGAGGAGACGCCTACACACATCCTAACCAATTGCCCTTGCCTCATTCATGCGCAGTCGTAACTCCTTCTTGGGCAAGAAGATCCTGCAATTCTTTGAGTTTGCAGGACTTGACCAAGAATTGTAGTAAGTGGCGATCACAATAGATCAGCGATGGTCGCAGTGATATAAGGGCTCTGACAGGGCTTTGACAGTCCGGAAGCCACTACCAGAATAATAATAATAATAAGTGGCGATCACAATAGATCAGGGATGGTCGCAGTGATACAAGGGCTTTGACAGTCTGGAAGCCACTACCAGAATAATAATAATAATAAGTGGCGATCACAATAGATCAGGGATGGTCGCAGTGATACAAGGGCTTTGACAGTCCGGAAGCCACTACCAGAATAATAATAATAATAAGTGGCGATCACAATAGATCAGGGATGGTCGCAGTGATACAAGGGCTCTGACAGGGCTTTGACAGTCCGGAAGCCACTACCAGAATAATAATAATAATAAGTGGCGATCACAATAGATCAGGGATGGTCGCAGTGATACAAGGGCTTTGACAGTCCGGAAGCCACTACCAGAATAATAATAATAATAAGTGGCGATCACAATAGATCAGGGATGGTCGCAGTGATACAAGGGCTCTGACAGGGCTTTGACAGTCCGGAAGCCACTACCAGAATAATAATAATAATAAGTGGCGATCACAATAGATCAGGGATGGTCGCAGTGATACAAGGGCTCTGACAGGGCTTTGACAATCCGGAAGCCACTACCAGAATAATAATAATAATAAGTGGCGATCACAATAGATCAGGGATGGTCGCAGTGATACAAGGGCTTTGACAGTCCGGAAGCCACTACCAGAATAATAATAATAATAAGTGGCGATCACAATAGATCAGGGATGGTCGCAGTGATACAAGGGCTCTGACAGGGCTTTGACAGTCCGGAAGCCACTACCAGAATAATAATAATAATAAGTGGCGATCACAATAGATCAGGGATGGTCGCAGTGATACAAGGGCTTTGACAGTCCGGAAGCCACTACCAGAATAATAATAATAATAAGTGGCGATCACAATAGATCAGGGATGGTCGCAGTGATACAAGGGCTTTGACAGTCCGGAAGCCACTACCAGAATAATAATAATAATAAGTGGCGATCACAATAGATCAGGGATGGTCGCAGTGATACAAGGGCTTTGACAGTCCGGAAGCCACTACCAGAATAATAATAATAATAAGTGGCGATCACAATAGATCAGGGATGGTCGCAGTGATACAAGGGCTTTGACAGTCCGGAAGCCACTACCAGAATAATAATAATAATAAGTGGCGATCACAATAGATCAGGGATGGTCGCAGTGATACAAGGGCTCTGACAGGGCTTTGACAGTCCGGAAGCCACTACCAGAATAATAATAATAATAAGTGGCGATCACAATAGATCAGGGATGGTCGCAGTGATACAAGGGCTTTGACAGTCCGGAAGCCACTACCAGAATAATAATAATAATAAGTGGCGATCACAATAGATCAGGGATGGTCGCAGTGATACAAGGGCTTTGACAGTCCGGAAGCCACTACCAGAATAATAATAATAATAAGTGGCGATCACAATAGATCAGGGATGGTCGCAGTGATACAAGGGCTTTGACAGTCCGGAAGCCACTACCAGAATAATAATAATAATAAGTGGCGATCACAATAGATCAGGGATGGTCGCAGTGATACAAGGGCTTTGACAGTCCGGAAGCCACTACCAGAATAATAATAATAACCACAACTTAGAAAAGTTGAAAAGCCCTCGTCATTTTCATTTCAAAGTTAAATATCTTAAAAACGGCTGAACCGATTTTGTTGAAACGTAGCTAAGAACCATCTCGATCATGTCAGCTTTTGGATAAAAAAACTGCATTCAAATCGGTCCATTCGTTTAGGAGCTACGATGCCACAGCACACACACAGCCACACACACATACACACAGATACGTCAAACTACATAACACCCCTATTTTTCCGTTGGGGGTTAAAAATAACGGTATTCATATGTTCTATTTTCGTTCTTTGGTTCATGAAATCATTTTTGATTGGGCAATCTAATAATACGAAAATGTTACCGAAATACATGATAGAGTCCTAAATTACGAGCCTAAAATAATTCCAAATATTAGATTTATTGTCCAAGGTGTATTTGGTTTATTTATGACCACTTAAACATTAAGTGTTGTATTATGTTTTAGGTTGTTCTACTGGTTTATGTAATTATGAATGTTAACTCCTCTTCGTTACGGACGTGCCCCCATTGTCCTAGTTCATCGCGAACTTTTCCACCGCATGGGCTTTGTGTGCACATAGGCCGCATGCACAAGGATGTGCCTCGCAGCAGTCACAGCGCTGCCGGAGGGGTTACACAATCTGGCCGGCCGCCAGTACAGTCGGACACCCAAGGGGCCTTAAGTTTGGAAAGTCTAGCCAATCTTAAGCGGTCAGTGCGGGTGCTGCGGCATATCCCCAAGGGTGCACGAAACCTTGCGGCCGGCAGAATGTGTGATCTTATCGATAAGTGTATTGACACTAATGGTACTGCGGAGTGGTTAGAGTTTTTAACTTTTGCATATTCTGCTCTTAAAGCACCGGATGCAACTGGCTCGGGCAACCTTACGACAAAGGTGAAGCGGAACATTGACTCGGCTTACGTTGAATGTCCTTTCGGTGATATAGGGGGAGGCGGGTCCTCAAGGTCACCCTCGGTTCTTAAGACAGTTGAGTCGAAGGTATACGAGGGTGATCTGAGAGGGGCGGTCAGGGTGCTTATGTCGGATGACGCAGTAGCACAGTCAAGCCCTGAAGTTTTCGCCACCCTACAGACAAAGCACCCAGCCCCATCTCGGGCTCTTTTGTTCCCGCCTGAGCCGGATGGATCCACCCCCGCGTACAAGGTAAGGGAGGAAAGCGTCGCACAGGCCCTTAGCTCGTTTAACAGCGGTTCTGCCGCAGGCTTGGATGGTATACGCCCGGTACATCTAAAAGAGCTCACATCTGGCTCGGCGGGGGATAATGGTCGTCGGTTATTGGGGTGCCTGACCAAACTCTGCAACTTTTTATTCGAAGGTCATTTGAATGCTGAGGTTTGTTCGTATGTTTTTGGCGCTTCTTTGTGTGCGCTCTCGAAGAAGGATGGAGGTTTGAGGCCCATTGCTGTGGGCAGCACGTTTCGCCGCCTGACCGCCAAACTTGGGTGTGCAGCGGTGAGGGAGGAAATGGCCGCTTACCTTCGCCCTTGCCAAATGGGGTTTGGCACGAGATTGGGGTGTGAGGCGGCGATTCATGCAGCACGCGCATTCGCTCTAGATCCGGGAAAGGCGGACTGCGTTATAATTAAGCTTGACATAAAGAACGCATTTAATTCCATTGAGCGCGATGTTTTGTTGAGTGAAGTGAAGGAGAGGGTGCCTTCCCTTTATCCATTTCTTTTTCAAGTTTACTCGTCCCCCTCTAACCTCTTTTTCAACGGATCCCTTATCCTTTCCCAAGTTGGTGCGCAGCAGGGGGATCCGCTTGGACCTCTGGCGTTCAGTCTGGCCATACATAAAGCAATTTCAGGGCTTCTCTCCCCGCTTAATGTATGGTACCTGGATGACGGTACCCTTGGGGGAAGGCCTGAGATTGTTGAACAAGACCTGCGTACTCTCCTTCCACGCTTTAAGGAGATGGGACTAGAGGTTAATACCAGTAAGTGCGAATATTTCCCCTGCAGCGCCGAATCCCGAGCTTCCTTTCCCTCTTTCTGTAATCTGCTCCCTGATCTCAAAGAGTTGTCTCCCCATACCTTTAATCTATTGGGGTCTCCTATTTTTCCAGCCGCTATTCCGGAGGCTTTTGAGGTGAGAAGGCAGCTTCTCCTAGCTGCTAGGGACAGGCTTAGGAGCCTTCCTGCTCAGGTTGCTCTGGTTTTATTACGGATATGTTTTGCGGTCCCCAAATTAACTTATTTTATGCGCACTGTTCCGACGTGGCTGTACACTGATCAAGTCGACTCGTTTGACCTCGGGCTGAGGGAGACCGCTGAGTGTTTGATGAATGTCTCACTTAGCCCGGATCAATGGAGCCTGGCTTCTTTGCCCATTCGGAGTGGGGGCCTGGGCTTACGGAGCGCGCGGGACGTGGGACTGCCGGCCTTCTTGGCGTCGGCGGGGGGGGTCGTCGGCCTGGTTACTGACATTTTAGTTAACAATGGTGACAGGGCAACTATCCCCTACGCGTCTGATGCCGTGGCGGCTTGGTTGGCCCTCAACCCGAGTGTGCAGGTGCCTGAGAGACCGGACCGACAACGCGCGTGGGATGACGTGGGAATCAAGAGGGTGTTTGAGAGCCTGCTGGGGAGGGCGATGGGTGTGGACAGGGCTAGGCTGTTGGCAGTGTCGAGACCTGAAGCCGGAGCGTGGTTACGGGCGCTGCCCTCTCCGCACGTGGGCACTCTTCTCGACGATGATTCCATGCGGGTGGCTGTGGCTCTCCGCCTGGGCTGCGATGTTTGTGAACGTCATCTATGCATCTGCGGCACCATGGTGGAGAGTAATGGTCACCACGCCTTGAGTTGTGGTCGATGTGCCGGCCGATTCCCGCGTCATCACGCTCTCAATGATATTGTCCGGAGAGCGCTAGTCTCGGCAAATGTTCCGTGTGTGCTGGAGCCTTCAGGCCTTAGTCGGACGGACGGTAAAAGACCTGATGGTTTGACCCTGGTGCCTTGGCATAGAGGGAAGTGCCTTCTATGGGACGCCACGTGCGTCAGCACTTTCGCGGCCTCGCACCTCGGTCGCACCACGTGCACGGCTGGAGCGGCTGCTGAGATGGCGGCTCTTAGGAAGCGGGACAAATATTCTGCTTTGGAGGGTTATTTATTTGTCCCGCTCGCGGTAGAAACGACTGGTTGTTGGGGTTCGGAGGCCAGAAAATTCATCAAGGAGATCGGGCGCCGTCTGGCGGAGAGGGGTCTTGACCCCCGTTCCGGGTCATTCCTGGTGCAACGTCTGTCCATCGCGATTCAGCGCGGCAACGCGGCGAGCGTGATGGGCACCTTTCCACCGGGGGTGGCTCGGGGCGGGCTCTTTGACTAAGTTAATAATTTATTATTAACACTCATTGTACCTTTTTATTTATTGTCTAACTGTGTAATTGACCAAAGTGTATGTATATTACATTGGATATAGTTATTAATGTATTGTTGTTGAATAAATTAATATTAGACTACTTGGGGTTTTTTTGAAAAAAGAACAGGTGCAGTGCAGACCCATAAGGCTTATGCCCAGATGTATAGTTATTATTATTATCTTTATTCATCTTTCCTCTTAGGCTAGGTTTGTACAATAATCATATAAAAAGTAAAATATATAAAACTGTACATACAAAACATAAAATCATTATAAAAACCTAGCCTAGGGTGTCGCCGGCAGCGAGGCGGGGCCTAAGCTACCGGTGGTCAGGGCGACAGAGACAGGAACCTCCTGACTATCCGCGCAGTATCCAGGAGTACCGCCGCGCTGTATCTGACCCTTGATCCAGCCATCTAGCGAGAGTCTCTTGAGGTGACGGTCGAGACTCTTCGCTATTAAACCGTTCGCCGAAACGACTATCGGGACGATGATCGTCGAATCAACATCCCACATGGCGGTTACCTCGTGAGCCAGGTCTAGGTACTTGCTGGCTTTGTCCTTCTCGGCCTTCACGAGGTTCTCGTCATGGGGGATGGTGATGTCGACGAGCACTGCCTGGCGTTTCGATCGATCTGTCAGCACGATATCAGGCCTATTCAATTCAATTCAATTCAATTTATTCCATAACAATATAAACTGTGTCGGAAATCATAAGGCTAATTACAATATTCATTACATTATACATTACATTACATTATACATTATTTCATTTCAATCAGAAGTAAATTCATTGATGTCATAATAACATTTCACCAGGAGGTATTCTTTAAGTTGACGTTTAAATATGTTAACACTATTCATACATTTAAGTTCCTTCGGTAAGCTGTTGAACAGTCTGACCGCTTGGTATTGTACGCTATGCTTAACCACTCTTATCTCATCTTATCTTATCTAGGTGAGGGCCCTTTCGGATGCACTTCGACCCAGTGGGATCTTTTGTGTATTTGCCCTCTCCTTCATACCTGCTCCCAGGCTTGCTCCATCATTTCCACAAAGCGGATGATGCAGTTCGCCGGGAGCACCTTGAATTCCTTTGGTTGCGGGTAACCGTTACCAAAGTAGTTCATTCTTTGTCTGGCAAGGGCATGACATTCACACAATAAGTGTTCCATAGTCTCATTCTCCTCGCCACACATTCTACAGTCTAAACTATCAGATAGTGCCATCTTGGCCAAGAGATCCTTGACCCCGAAGTGACCTGTGAACACCCCAGATATAATTCTGAGTTGCTTCCTACTGGATTTCCAGAGTTTCCTGGTCCAGCCCGAGTCCACTCCTTCTATGAAGAGCTTAGAGTGCCTTAAGCCAGCCTCATTCCTCCACTCGTGTTGGTGTTTGGTTTTGGCGTAGGCTTTAAAGGCCGATATTATGGTCCCCTGCGAGAGTCCCACAAATGGTTCTGGACCTACAAAGTTATTTGTAGAGCCCCCTCTTGCAAGCTCATCTGCTCTTTCGTTGCCGATGAAGCCCTTGTGCCCTGGTATCCAAACTAGTTGCACCTTATTGTGCCTTACAAGCAACCACTCTTAGTTTAGGTATAATTAATTCTTTCAAGTCCTTTCTTCGAGTGTTTTGCCTACAACGCCTTTCCTCATCAGTCTCATACTTCTCTGGATGCTTAACAATATCAGTCAGTAAAACAAGGATATACAGACTCGGAACAGTTAGTAATTTTAATTTGACAAAATGTTCCTTGCAAGCCTCCCATGACGGTATTTGCACCATAGTTCTGATAGCACGTTTTTGAATGGCAAATGCTTTCTTTATATTATACGCAAAGCTTTGTCCCCAGAACTTAATGCTATACCGTAACCGTGACTCAATTAGTGCATGATAGACCACAACCAGCTGTTTTGTCGTAACTTCATCACGTAAGGTCCTAAGCGCGTAGCAAGCAGAACATATGCTGTTTTCCAGAGCAGCAAGTTCCATTTTATTGGCAAGAATAGTCCTGTCCGTGATGACAGATCGATCCCAATAGAGCGTGGCACGACCATTTTCTAATTATTATTATAGCCTTTATTGTATGTTTAGTTAATTACAGTTAAATATTTTCCTGTGGTAAAAGTGCTAAATTGAAAGATATTGGCTGAACCATTGATAAACAATATCAGTGAAACAGTGAAAATGAACAGGAAACTTTCAGGCAGGATAAAGGTTTCATCATCATCATCATCATATCAGCCGAAAGACGTCCACTGCTGGACATAGGCCTCCCCCAAAGAGTGCCACAATGGCCGGTCCTGCGCCACCCGCATCCAGCGGACTCTCGCGACCTTTACCAGGTCATCAGTCCACCTTGTGGGGGGCCTACCCACGCCGCGTTTCCGCTACGTGGTCGCCACTCGAGAAACTTTCCGCCCCAACGGCCATCAGTTCTACGTGCAATGTGCCCCGCCCACTGCCACTTAAGTTTAGCGATTCGGCGGGCTATATCGGTTACCTTGGTTCTGCTGCGGTTAAAGGTTTACTTGTTTAAATATAAATTTCTCACATTTTTTGAAAGGTACTACCTACTATTGGTTACATGTAATTGAATACAACTTACACTGCCAACGGCATAATCTTCAACATTCTCCTTCATAGAAGTGAAGGTCTGTCGGTACTGGGAGTAAGCCAGCCGCACAAACAGCAGTGTCTTGCCGGAGTCTGAGAGCCCCGTCAGCAAAACCGAGCGCCTCTGCTGGCGCCGGCGGGAGATCAACCACCAGAACACTGAAATTGATACAATAAACTTATTAATTTATTATATATTCAGCTCTGTGTCACTAAAACCAAAGCCCAGACTCAAGAGGACTGATAGAGCAGCCTATAACTGACCAGATTAGGCAAAGTTGGCTTGAATGAAAATTTCATAGTTGTTTCAGATCATCCTGATACATGGCCCAATAATTAGAGATGCAACAGATAGTGGTTTGGCCGGATACCGAATGTCCAGCGGTGCAGCTTGCCGGATATCCGCTATCTCTGGCTGTCGGATATCCGGCAGAAAGTAAAATGCTCAAAATAAAGTACATTCGACCGCGCGTTTGCGCGATGCTCTATGCAAGTTGTTGTTACTCACTGTAGGGAAGGTCTTGATAGAAAAAGCACAAATTTTAGTTTTTAACATAATTTTGCCATTAGTTTCACTATTTTTTTATTTTATCTTTTCATAGGAAGATTGAACTGACCATAACTAATTGATTTCTTTGTAGTTTGTTATTTATTAGGTGCGTTCAGTGTGGACGCACACCGCGCGGCATGTCCGAGCCGAATGCGTTCGGACGAATTTACCTACGGGCTTCACTAAATTTAGAAATGGGGGCCATTTTTTTTTTCTTGGGCGCCAAATTTGATTGTTGAAGGTTCGTGGGGTGAATACGAGGTTGGATTTTCAAAAAAAGGTCGCCATCTTGAAATTCTTTAGATACTGTCCGATTTTGTTCAAACTCGATATCTGAGGGTCCCAGGGCTTCCTTAATAAAAATCCGAGGTTGTATTGGAAAAAAGTTGCCGCCATCTTGAAATTCTTTAAATACGGTCCGATTTTGTTCAAAATCGATATCTAAGGCTCCAAGGGGCCTCTTAATAAGAATCCGAGGTTGGATTGGAAAAAAGTTGCCGCCATCTTGAAATTCTTTAATTACGGCTCGATTTTGTTCAAAATTGATATCTGAGGCTCCGAGGGGTCTCTTAATAAGAATCTGAGGTTGAATTGTAAAAAAATTGCCACCTTCTTGAAATACGGCCCGATTTAGTTCAAAATCGATATCTGAGGCTCCGAGGGGCCTCTTAATAAGAATCCGAGGTTGGATTGTAAAAAAGTTGCCGCCATCTTGAAATTCTGTAAATACGGTCCGATTTTTTTCAGTTCAGGTCAGTAAAGAATTTCAAGATGGCGGCAACTTTTTTACAATCCAAGCTCGGATTCATATTAAAAGGTCCCTGGGACCCTCAGATATCGATTTTGAACTAAATCGGGCCGTATTTAAAAAGTTTCAAGATGGCGGCCACTTTTTTACAATCCAAGCTCGGATTCATATTAAGAGGCACCTGGGGCCCTCAGATATCGATTTGGAACGAAATCGGGCGAAAGAAATTTAAGATAGGGACCTTTATTTGAAAATCCAACCATACAATAAATAAATAAGTACATTGCCAGCAGCAAGGTGCCGCGGCCCCTTTGATCTCGGCCGAAAAGCCGACAACGCTCGGGTGAGCTGTGCGACAAAACAACTGACCACACCGGATGCGGCGCGCTCGGCCGAGCATGCGGACGCTCGCTCGGCCGCACTGCTCAGGCGCGCCGTTGTTCACCTAACGACGTCTACACTGAGCGCGCACGCCAGGGCGAGCCGCACTCGGGTGAGCATGCGTTCAGTGTGTACGCACCTATTCACTCTTCTTTTTACTCTTGTTCTCTCCTTACCTGTGTTCTTCTGTGTTAAAATACTGGATACCTCAGAACTATTCGGTATTCGGCCAGCTAGTAAAATCGTAGACGGATAGCGGATAGTGGCCGGATATCCGTTGCATCTCTACCAATAATCCACAAATCTTAAAGACAGCGATATAATAGATGCGGATTATTGGGCTGTATATAAAGGGATCCGTTCGTGATATTGGAACATTTATAAAAATCCTGCTAATTGGCACTCAGCATCTGTTTGTATCTATCTGTCACAGACAGGGAGAAATGGAGAAGACTGGGGGAGGCCTTTGCCAGTAGGCACACAGAAATGTAATATTTTGCGGTTACTGTAGTTTTAAGTATGTTATTGTAACTTTCTGAAAAGAGGCTATAAATAAATAAATAAAAATCTGTTTGTAAAGTGCCAGCACTGCAAACTTAGTTAATATTAGGTCATAAAGACGCAAAACACGTGGTATTTAACTTCAGCACAATGCCATTCAGCATCAGCAGTATGAATAAACAATAATCATTTATAAGAATAACACGCAATACCATCTCTGTAAACACAGATAACAAGAAATAACTACCACGTCAATTGCAGAGAATGCCGAAAACAAGAAAAAGTCAACAATTGCAAAATGATAGAGGTCAAGTAACTGTAAATAGTCTACTTAGTACATACCCAGAGTAAAAATAAGGACAATCAAACTAAGTAAGGTTATGTATCGGGGATCATTTAACATGGGCTCCGTGTGTATTTTTTCCTTGACTACTTCTGAATCCATTTTGGAGTTGATTCAAAAAGCTACGATGAGTATACTTTTGCCAAAAGAAAACTTTCGAGTTCGTCGGCACAACACGGATCGGCGTTCGTGGTAATTTTGAGTGCGCTGACAGCTGTCAGTTTGTTTGTGTTGCCAGACGCGAATTATAATAATCCAAAGTAAAGACCTCCGATTATCGGCGTTTTTAACAGTCACTTAAATCATAAAATGTTGACAACTTGACATAACATTATTATAATAATATTATTGGTGAAACAGTGTAATATTATATTAGTAAAATTAGTAAATAAACAAATCAAGTGCCTTATTATTATTACATTGTTTGTAGTCAAGACACATCAAACGTGTTTTTGTTATTTTTACATAGGTGAAGGTTATAATACCAAACGACATACTTTTTAAAGCAAAAACGTCGATAACCTTAATGATAACCCCATAACATATGATATTTAAAAGGCGATTTCTACAGTTAGTAACTGAATTCAGGAAAAAGATGGACATGGACGTATCAGGTAAAAAATAAACAATAAGTATAGTTAATCAAGCGTATTTAATTTTTACGCTTATCATTGAGAAGGAGGGTATTTTAAAGTACAGCGCAAACAAGAGGAGCGCCAGCGCAGTGACGTGGGGATCCTTATGCTTAATAATGATACTTGAATAATTATTATTTTCTTCAATTCACCCAATGCAACTAATCAAGCAGAAGCTAGAAGGAAGTAAAGTTATATAAAAAAACCCTTTAACTTCATTCTACTTTATATTTAGAAGAATAATCAAAACCACTCTCCAAAATTTCACTGCGCTTCCTCTATTTGCGATATGGTATCTAGAGGCTTAATAGCCTGGTAACTAAATACAATCCATATTAATATTACAATATAATATCCTAACTGCGAAAGTAACTCTGTATATCTGCCTGTTACTATTTCACGCTTAAACTGATGAACCAATTTAGATGATATTTAGTATATAACGTATGCATGACAATTTCCGTTAATTGCAGCGGGGCATAGTTTAGATACTTTAGATCATATTAAGTTAATTTCTCCAAGACAGTTCTTACTGTTATCAAGATATTCAATGTTTAGTTTTATCAGTGTTTCAGATTAAACCGGTATAAATGGCTCTTAACTGTGACTTCA
This sequence comes from Epinotia brunnichana, assembly GCA_963854355.1. NCBI lineage: Eukaryota > Metazoa > Arthropoda > Insecta > Lepidoptera > Tortricidae > Epinotia > Epinotia brunnichana. The sequence continues at coordinate 586,616 of OY977946.1, forward strand.
TAACAGCTTTTCAAATTTTGTAAGTGAGTTCGTTCGATATTACATATTTTTTGCATACATATTTTTAATGTGTTTCAAGACCCTTCTACAATAAGACAATAACCGTTAATGCTACGTTTAATGAATTTGTACAAAAATCTAAAAAAAAAAATTTTGTTTTTTTTCTCAAGAAAGGATTATGCTAGTTTGTTTCTGTACTCTGTAGTCTGCAGTATGCTGAAGTTAACGGAAATTCCCGGGAACACCCTGAACAGATAGTGTGAGACCGTGGAAAGGACATGGGATGGTTTTAATCCCGGAAATTACTCCCTAAAGGTGGGAAATGGACTGCGAAAATTTGTATGGAGTAACTAATTCCACACCTGGCCCTGTAGCATGGATGGCGTTATCACGCGATAAGTGATAGGATAAGCGCGTCGTCTCGTTCTATCGAACGGTGTCAGCCAGGGACGGATGCTCTATCCTGTCACTTGTCGCGTGATAAGGCCATCCATGCTACGGGGCCAGATTTGTAACGAATTCCACGCAGACGAAGTCGCGGGCAGAACCTAGTGTTGTGTATTTGCCACTTTAGTACAGTCAGGGGTATTAATATACGTACATAAATTAGGACATAAATATCTGTACACGCCTTCATGACATTGGAAATAGAGTTCTGTACAGATATTTATGTCCTTATTTATCTACGTATACCTACCTACTGTACCTACGTTTATTTTTTCAAAAGTCATTAATATTTCATATTTTCTAGGGCTGAGGAAGCAATGCAAGAATAAGGACAATACTTTTCTCGAAAAAGATTTAGTGTCCAAAGAGCCGTTCGGGCAATTCCAGTCTTGGTATGAAGAAGTCTGTGCCAGTAAAGATGTTCTTTTTCCTGGTGCCATGTGTCTTGCCACTGTGTCACAGTCAGTATATCAACAATTATCTTATAAATTTCGTGCTAAAATGCTTAATATAAATCACCTTGCCTTTATAATCCATTCAGGGAAGGATTTCCGTCAGCCAGATACGTTATATGCACTAGCTTCAGTAAAGATGGATTCAAGTTTTTTACAGATTACGGGAGTAGAAAATGTAAAGAAATGGTATGTCTCAGCCAATTTTATTAACTCTTGGTTATTTAATAGTTGTATGACCCTATGGTTTCCATTTAAAACTATTCCATTATTTCAGGATCAGAATCCAAATGTGGCGGCCACATTCTACTGGGCTGTTTGTGACAGATCAGTCAGAATAGAAGGACGAGTTGAGAAGTTGCCTGAAGAAGAATGTATGAAAGCATTTCAGTCACGCCCAGTTGAGGGTCAACTGGCGTTATGGGCCAGCTCACAAAGTACTTCCATCGAATCCATATATTTACTTCACGAGCGCCAAAGTGAATTGAGAACGCAATATCTGACACCCGGGAAAGAAGTACCGAAACCAGATTATTGGTAGGTGTTCAGTTTTGTTGTTTTTAATTTTAGGGTAAATTTCAGTTTTATTGTGGCAATACAATAGTATTAGAAGATTTCTCTACTGTTCTGCTGGTCACACTATTTCCCCTACTCCTAACCGTTAATTTTCTGTTAGCTTTCGAATCTCGAACAGAGAACAACCCTTTTTATCTCTGTTGTTGAGTTAACCTGATTTAAGGTCACCGCTAGGCAATAGTAAACTTGGTTCGTATCATTGGAGTGAGTTTGGAGGCTGCCGAAGGAGGTAAGAGTTGAGAGTAAATTTGGTTCAGGTGAGCTGGAGACTTCAACCGACGGTGCTCTGCTTGCGACGCCAAAGATCTGTGTTCCCCAGCTCCAACCGACCAGGTTAGGCCAAATAACCACAATTTGCATCTAATTTAAACATCAGTCAAGCATTTCCATTTTCTTAATCACCAATATTCGTGTTTCGCCCTCGACTTCCCATATTTCTCGTTTTCATTTCGATATACAGTCCATGGTTGTTGTTAGTTAACCGTAGGCACAAGGCACAATTCAAATCTGTTGTAAAATTCAGGTATATTTAGCTCATTACGAGAATCTAATCTCATCATCATCTAAAGACGAATGTTTTTTTTCAGGGGGGGCTACGTAATAAAACCTAGTGCTATCGAGTTCTGGCAAGCTCAATCTAATCGTCTCTCTGACAGAATAAAATTTAGAAGACCAATAGACGGAGAGCGTCCAGATGGGAAATTACTTCACGAAGGTGAAGATGGTTGGGTTTATGAAAGACTTTCTCCTTAATTGTGTTTCAGTTTCTATATAAAACGAAATGTACCTAGTATCTAATTATAATAAAAAAATTGTCGAAGAAGAATACATTCGTTGTTCAATTTTTTTATTTATAGTAAAACCAAGTCGAGTCTTATGAGGAAGTCAAGAGGCTGGCAATGGACAGAGAAAAGTGGCGGTTACTCCATCGACAAGAGCAAGGCTCTTAAGTAATGATGATGAGTAAAACCAACTTACATCTTTTGAAATTTATAGCATTGACGAAAAAAAAGAAGCTGATTTGACTTTTGTCAAATTTCGTAGTATTCGTAGTTGACTCCGCCCCTATTATTATTTTTTTTCATTAAGGAACTGATCTATTTATTAGGTGACAGATCTATTATTTTGATGACAGATCTTATACTCAGGCTATAGAAAAAAAGTGATTTAAACTTTGAGAGAGTTTTGATTAAAATGGTGACTAATATATAATTAAATAGAGATTATAATTAGCGTATTGCAGATTAGTGACACGTTTAATAATTAGGTGACAGAAATATTGTCTTCTTTAAATATTACCTTGATTTTTTGACAATTTCGTGAATAACTGAAACAAAAGAAGATTGTTGGCTGATATTACGCATACAGTGTTCTTAAGTCCTGCCACTACTGCACCGCACCTCACAAATTACAACCAAATCCCTTGCGGGGGCCACTCTTGTTAGCTTACCCTGCTAGACCCTTTAAAAAAATGAAAAATCGAAAAATGTAGGCTCCGAGCTGACCAACTGAGCTATCGGAACAATCAGTCTCGGCCACACAATCTCTCAATCCGTTCATTCTTACAACGCCTTATAGACCAATCAAATTAGCTTACCCTGGACATAATTCGTAAACTCGTTGTTTTTATTGTTTTATCGGATTTTACTATTCAGTATCAAATATTAATGAAATATATTAAGTAAAAAATCCGCGATCGTAACCGTAGTTAAAAAAAACACGAGTTAACGTACACTACCTAACTTTTTCCTAAAAGTAAAAAAGGTAACCAAGTACCTTGTTAGTATAACTTTGAGGTGCATTCAAATTCGATCAGTTAATAGCAAAATTAAACTGATATCAAATTCGCATATACGTTTTTTTTCACAGTTTTCGTCTGATCTCATTATCTAGACAAGCCAAAATGGTAACTATGATGTTTTTATCTGTTTAAGGTATATTGCGTCTTTTTAGACATTTAAGACAATAATGAAACATTTATTTTTAACGTTTTAATAATAATGTATTTCTCAGTAATTATAAATAGTAACTATGAATTTTTTGTTTACTAATAGCCTTTTGTGTACGATAATCATGTTTTCATCAAAATTAAGCATGTTAATTTCACGCCTAAGAAATTGAAAATTTAATTGAAAATACTCGCGACCTTGTCGTGGAGTCAGATGCATGCGGTGGGTGCGAGGCGGGGAGAGAGTGGGGCGCCAGCGGGCGAGCGCACGGCGAACCCGTCTTAACGAGTTTATTTCAATTACGTGTTTTGCACCGACCCCGCCGTGTACAAATAAAACAAATATAACGGAATATCCTAATTGTAGGATTTTTAGCTCTAATGAAAAATCACAGTTTGTCCCTTACGCCCTTTGAAAACTCTGGTCCAAAGGGCGTAAGGAACGATTGATTTGCTTTTATCATCGAAAACATAAGTAAACTCTTAACTGTTAAGTAAATGAAAGAGATGATGCCATGATCGTGGTTAGCATAAAAAAAAACCGGTCAAGTGCGAGTCAGACTCCCGCCCCGTACCATAGAAACAGGTCCACTATAAACTGACACTCACTAAGTATGTATTTACATACTTAGTGCGTGTCAGTTTATACTGGACAGTAAATTTTCAGTGATGTAACTAAAAATTTACGGTTTTCACAATTTTTCCTTTATTTGCGCTATAAATACTTACTTCGTACCAAATTTCAAGATTCAGAGTTCACGGGATATGGGCATGGGGATTTCGTCCCTTACGCCCTTTGAGCCTACGGTAGTCGATATCCTTATTGGCAAAATTGAGCCGACACAGTTGGCCAGAACGCCAAAAAAAAAGAGAAGATATGTTTATTGTCACCCACCCAGAGATGGGATAAATTTATTCGAATACGAATAACGTTTAAGAATAAATAGGATTATTCGCAAATGACGAATAAATATTTCGAATAATTACTTGCCAATATTTATTCGCGAATAACTTCTTAATTCGCATAATCATTCGTAATGCTTTTCGGGAATAATATTTTGAACGAATATTGTAGGAATGCTTTTTAATAGAATATATCTCAAAAACGTAATATTTTCCTACAGACAGAACAGTGATACTTACATAGTTTCTAAATTTGTTAGAAAAAGGTTACCGCTTCATCAAGGATACCAATTAACATCGCCGTGCATGGTGAAACGGATATTAATTGTAATTATTTCACCTGTTTTATTTTTACTATTTCGGCTTTACCACGGGTGAAAAAAAAACCGATCAAGTGCGTGTCAGACTCGCGCACCGAGGGTTCCGGACCACCCCGTACAATAAAACCAAGTCCACTAAAAACTGACACTCACTAAGTATGTATTCACATACTTAGTACGTGTCAGTATATACTGGACATTAAATTTTCAGTGATGTAACTAAAAATTTACGGTTTTCGCTATCTTTCCTTTATTTGTGCTATAGGGCGTTGCTTCGCACCAAATTTCAAGTTTCTGAGTTCACGGGAAGTAGGTTTTGATTCCCTTGCGGGTTTCGAAAACTTGCGGAAATTTGCGGCATAAACGGCTGTATCTTTTGATTGTGTTGGCTTAGAAGTTTGATTTTTTCACAGCTCCAAGAGACAGTAAACCTGAGTATTTGATATAAATTTCAGCTTAATTCATTTATTTGTTGCAGTATAGGTCTTACAAGATGTTACATATAAATACAGTTCCAGCATAACCCTGTTAGGGCACAGCAACATTAATATAAAAAATATTAATTCTAAAATAATGCATGCACACACTATGCACAGGAATTCAAACTTTAAATGATTGATACCTCCACGCGTTCCTGAGAAAAAGGGTATTGACAGACGGACGGACGGACAACAAAGTGATCCTATAAGGATTCCGTTTTTCCATTTCGAGGCACGGAACCCTAAAAACACACAGATCAGAATATAACATGATTAAGTACATACAATGTACAATTACAGGTATATAGTTGAACAATCTTACATGCGTAATCGCCTCTAATAACATACATTGATCCAATTACAGACAGTGGCTGTCCATAAATTACGTCATTTCAAAACTGGGGGGGGGGGGGTCTATTGGATGACGGTAGTCATTTTATGAGGCGGGTAGTGTCCATTTAGGAATTAACAGGATAATGATAGGAGCCGGGTCAAGAATTGACAAAAAACAACCGGCCAAGTCCCGAGTCATGGATGTTTTCTGTGTATTTAAGTATTTATTTATCTATATAAGTATGTTTATCGTTCGTCTAGTACCCATAATACAAGCTTTGCTTAGTTTGGGACTAAGCCGATTTGTGTAAGAATGTAAAAGAAAAAAAAACTGGTTTTTAGTATTTGTTGTTATAGCGGCAACAGAAATACATCATCTGTGAGAATTTCAGCTGTCAAACTATCACTGTTGTTGAGACACAGCCTGGTGACAGACAGACAGACAGACAGACTGACAGACTGACAGACTGACAGACTGACAGACAGACGGACAGCGGAGTCTTAGTAATAGTGTCCCGTTTTACTCCTTGAGTACGGAACCCTAAAAAAACAATGGTTCAGTTTCAATTATTTTTTTGAGTTGTTGAGTCGCCGCTGAAGATGGAATTGTCCCGTAAAAAAATATTACGACTTTCAAAGTGGATTAACACAAAAACAATGTGGAGACCGGATGATTGCTGCTTTTAGTAATGAAACACCTTCAAAGACGACAATATACAGGTTGAAGTGGCACCAGGCCCCTAAGGGTGCGCCTAGATAGCCTAGCCTAGATATAGCCTGTCTAGATAAGTTGAAGCCTAAGAATGTAAATGTAAATAGGTAGTCGAATAAAGGAAAGGTCTGCGTTACCAGGAAGGGTGTTATAAAGAAAACAAAGTATTAGTTTTAAAATTTAAGATCATTTATTGATTTATTGGTTTATTTGATTTGTTGTTTGATATTCGATTGGATTAATATTTGAATGATTTGCTATTTGTTTGTTTGTTTAAATATTTTAAACAAAGTATTTATTTGATAGTTAGTATTACTAGTATTTGATATTTATTTGTTGGTCTAGATATTAAACTGTAGTATTTATTTGATAAATAGTATCATTAGCATTTGGTTGGTATTTTAAATCAAATAATGAGTAATTGATAATCTTTCATATAAAAGCAAAATCGAAACTTTTATTATTATATCAAATAAGGCTAGTTAAACCCTTATTTGATGCTCGACTCACTTCCTGGGCATAATGTGGTTGGGAAAAGTCAGTCGAGCTTCCGGAAAAACCTCCACGCCTTTAGTGACACATCATTCTAACTAATTAAGGTACACAACTTAATTAGTTTCTTATAAAACTTCTTAAAACGATAGTATTTTACAAGGATGTACTTTGTGCATATAGTTTCTCGAGTTAAACATGTTTAATCGAATACAATTCACAAGACATTGTTCCTTAGGAAAACAATTACACACACACACGATAAAAAGTAGGTACTATCAATAATACACCAGTACTGAAGGTTGAATACTCCTTGACACCACAAAGGAATCGAACCCTTGTTGCATTACTTGATAAGGTTCTCTATTACTTTAGATACGAGGGTCGAACTCGTATCTCATTACTCTTATTCAGTATCATAACTTTATTACTTTTGAACAGAGTTCTTTATTTATTTCTTTTACTGATACAATAGACCACCTTAACTGGTCACAATAGGAGTGTTTACAACCACAATATTATCCTCGTATACACCCACAGTTATAAAACCCACAATACAATCTGGTCGTGTTTATTTGGCTTATTCCGTCAAGTACAGAGATTTCTATAATAATATCCTTTATTAACTGGGCAGTGCAATTACTGTGATCTTTAGTAATTAACTCCGAATAAACACGAATCCCAAAAACCCCTGCTGTAGGTACTTAGCTTTCAATTATTGCGTAGACTGCCGACCACTGATGTTACAATCTAATTAATAGGTTTCACATAGTATAGACTTGTCGAACACTCTTCTTTGACAATCTTATACAATTAGGTATCATTGATATAATATATGTAAACACCATCAACACAATCAGATGTACACGCTTCTCCCGTCAATTATCAAGTGAAGTCCTCCCCATCGGTTGACATCTTGAGACGGCCAACCGTTCCATCATTATTACAAACATTACTATAACTTATAAATATTAAGTTCCAACTCTAATTATAGTGACGTAAGGGTTCTCGAACTGCATGGTCATCCTTGGTGCATCTCTGCAGACGCCGGCGCCGCTCTCTCCTTCAGACGACGCTATTGTTCTAATAGTTACCAACATGTGCAACACAGATTGGCGTGCAGCATAGTCCTCTGTCTGGAATAAACATTTAACAACCGTAGACCATTGTATGGGATAATAGACATTAGCTCTGTGTCACAGAACTCCAAATAAAGTGTGTGTTTTGACCAACGACTCCATGCATACTCGTATTGTATCGATTTCCATTGAAATCTTTCACAGCTTTAAGGCAATAACTCGCCTTTTTCCTGACAAGTACGGCCATAAACTATAATATTTTGTTGTCTTAAAATGGTATTCATTCCAATGTTTTTGTTTCGTTAATACTGAGTATTTGACTACTAAACTAGGTAAACCATGTTACCATCTCAAGGTGGTATTCAGAATTTCAACGTGGCCGAGTATCCCTAACGGACGACGCGCGTGAAGGTCGACCAAAATCGGCAGTTACGCAAGAAAACGTCCAGCTGCATAAAAGAAAACAGGCATGTGACATATCGGGAAATTCAGGAGTATTTGCGGATTGGAATGAGTCAGATACAAATTATTTTACATGAAGAATTAAGCGTGCGAAAGTTGTTTTCCCGTTGGATCCCGCACTTATTGTCTGACGAGCAGAAAACGACTCGTGTCAATTGGTGCCGCAAAACATTGAATAAATTCAACGGAGGAAGCTCAAATGCAGTTTTTAGTGTCGTATCAGGTGACGAATCGTAGATATACGCATACGAGCCTGAAACTAAAAACCAATCTCGAGTATGGGGTAACGAAGACGAGCTTCAAGCCAACAAAAGTTATTCGCTCTCGCAGCAAGGCCAAGAAGATGGTGGCTATGTTTAAATAAATAAAATAAATAAAATAAATATTTGCGGACAATCTTACACACATCAACCTAGTCCCAAACTAAGCAAAGCTTGTACTATGGGTACTAGACGACGATATATATACTTATATAGAGAAATAAATACTTAAATAGATAGAAAAACATCCATGACTCAGGAACAAATATTCGTGCTCATCACACAAATAAATGCCCTTACCGGGATTCGAACCCAGGACCTCTTGCTTCGTAGGCAGGGTCACTACCAACTAGGCTAAAGCGGTCGTCGAAAATTTGTCTCCAAATCGGGTCACGTGGCTACTATTCCACTTGAAGATCGTAGAACGGTCAAAGCCGATTGGTATACAAGTATTTGTTTGCCAATTGTCTTTGCTGAACTTAGGAAAAAAGGCCTAGTCGCCGCATCATCCTTCACCACGACAATGCCAGCCGTCACACCGCTCGTAAAACAAATGAGTACCTGGAAGGTGAAAAAGTCGAACTACTGGACCATCCTCCATACAGCCCTGACCTAAGTCCCAACGACTTTTTCACATTTCCCAAAATCAAGGATAAGTTGCGTGGTGGGCGCGGTGTTTCGGCGGCCGGCAGAAGCAGTGGAGGCTTTTAAAATTTTTAACGACTGGTTTGAACGCATGGAAAAGTGCATAAAATATAAAATAAAAACAATAAAAATACTTAAATCAATGTAACTGCATATTTTTTTTATATTCCCGAAACTTTCAGTTTGACCCTCGTAGTGACCCTGCCTGCGTAGCCGGAGGTCCCGGGTTCGAATCCCGGTAAGGGCATTTATTTGTGTGATGAGCATAAATATGTGCTCCTGAGTCATGGATGTTTTCTATGTATTTATTTATCTATATAAGTATGTTTATCGTCGTCTAGTACCCATAGTAGTTTGCTTAGTTTGGGACTAGATCGATTTTTGTAAGATTGTATGAGAAAAAAAAATCTGTTTATTAGTATTTGTTGTTAAAGCGGCAACAGAAATACATCACCTGTGAAAATTTCAACTGTCTATCTATCACGGTTCGTGAGATACAGCCTGGTGACAGACGGACAGACAGACAGACAGACTGACGGACAGCGGAATCTTAGTAATAGGGTCCCGTTTTACTCTTTGAGTACGGAACCCTAAAAACGATGACGTAATATATGGACAAGCCCACACACATGACATATTGAAACAAACCTGTTAAATGCCCCATGAAGCGACTCATTTAACTCACAAAAATATTGTTAATTAGTAGAAAAGGGTATTAATACTTGAAAATAGGTACACTTGTAGTGATCATGTTAAATTCGTGTACGTGTGTTACAACGAGCAACCGCATCCTTAAATATTATTCGTGGATTTATTGGAATGAAATGAGAATAAATCATTCGTCATTCGAAAGTGTAGACGAATAAATTATTCGCGAATAAATGTTTATTCGAATAATTATTCGAATAAAAATCATTCCAACAATGCCCCTTTCTGCACCCACACAAGTAACATATTTTATTTAAATAATTCTATACAGAAGACTGAGCGCTTATAAATAGGTAATCGACATTCCACGACAATTATGTCTCATGCTGAACAATTTAGTTATTATTCCAATGAACACAATATTTCAATAAATCTCCACCCTAGCCGAACCGTGGTAAACGCCACGTTCGTCTTTATAAATGTTTAACAATCATTGACCTATCCATAATAAATGAAGGCCGAAACGCATTGACAGCGGTGGCGGCGCGGCGCAGTGTAGAGGTGGTACCGTCTGTAATGTTCGATCTAATAAAGCCGGGAAAAAGCGTTCGGATCCTTTCATATTAGCTCGAACATTACAAGTACCGCCTCCGCGCCACCCCGCGCCGCTTCGCCACGCTGTCAGTGCGTTTCGGCCTTGAATGCCTGCGACTCGCGACAGCACGGTCGGTAGTTGAGACGCAAAGCAATGACGGCCTTATTCTGCAAGAGATAAGGTTCATATTAAAACTTTAGTACGAAAAAATATGAATTAATTAATAATCGTGGATATTATTTGTTTAATTTGTTTCTTATAGTATTAATAATATGTTGACAGCATAAATCAAACACTTTCCAAGTAGTTATGTATTTTGGTTTTCCAAAAACTAACAATATTTGTGATTTTAGAAATCCGCAAAGAGAATCTGTTTAATTTTTAATAATTTATCAACACACATAATATACTATTCAGAATAATTTGTTAAATTGCAGTTATCTATAATTTCTGGTAAGATAATCCAGAAAATGTGTAACTTACTGAACTGTCTTTATTATTGATAGTCCCGGTTGATTAATTAGATTAATTTTGATTTCTTTAACTGGAATGCAAGCGTCATATCATAATAGAGGCACTTTTACAAAGTTACATATTATGCTGCACTTATGAAATCAGAATTTGTTAAAAATTTAGATTTTTGGTTTTTTTACAATGACGCGGAACCCTAAAATGTTTAATTCTTTTTATTTTAACTATAATTAACAATACTTTACATCATAGAAAAAGAAAATTACAGTTATCGAATTATGTCCGGGTTTAGCTAATTTGATTGGTCTATTATTTATTTTCTATTGAACCTATGATAATATTTTGACAACGTCACGAGCAGGAATAATTCTTCTATTAAATCAAAATAAAATTCAAAATCGGATAAATCTTTATCCAAATGTTTGTGTTGCGACCATTAAGGACCGATTGTTTCAAACCGTCGGTAATCGTAAGATACGTCAGTTAAGACCTTAGTGTATATATATTATACCTACATACAGATGCTACGTAAACTGTCGCCACCATAGAGGTTAGAATAGATAGAGGGACTCACCCACACATACACACATGGGTGACAAAGACGTATGCATAGACAATACCTCAAGTGGGAACGAGATACAGACATGACGTCCTCTCTATCTACGGTCGCCACAATGAGGAACGGCAACAAAGTAGATGATTCCCGTGGGGTAATCATGTAACTAAAAATTACCCCATCGCTTCCATATTTATTTTAATTTAGCGACCCGTCCCGGCTTCGCACGGGTGCAATGCTGATACTAAATATATATTTATTTATTATACATATAAACCTTCCCCTTGAATCATTCTATCTATTAAGAGTTAAAGTCGTTTTTACTGAAGCTTTATGTACATTCACTACCAGGAAGTCCAGGAACCCGCCTAGCAGCCTAGCTAGCACACTAGGTTTTATGTCGGCGAAAATGTACTGAAACGTCACGTAAAACCCGACATAAAGCCTAGTGTGCTAGCCCGGCGCAGCAACACGCGCGCTTTGTTTGCCACAACTGTTGTGGTGTGGCAAGTAGAAAAAACCGGCCAAGTGCGAGTCGGACTCGCGCACGAAAGATTCCGTACCATTATAGAAAGAAAGATACATTTATTCACTAACATACAGGACACACATATTAATCAAAAAAATAAGAATAAAATAACCGTAAAAAACATGTAACAAGTATGTCTGGCTGGCTCAGCATTATGCTGAGGTTTCAGTCAGACACCTACAGCGCTGATTTTCAGCCAGCACCGTCGGTGACTCACGGAAACGTCATACAATTATAATTACACAACTATATAATTGTGAAAGGCGAGAGAGAAATAAACATAAATACATAGTGAGATATATAGTACATGTACGCACTACCTACATGCAGCTTCAATAAAATAATAACTATTATCTATAAAAAAGGCAAAAAAATCACGTTTGTTGTATGGAAGCCTCCTGTAGCCTAGTTGGTAGTGACCCTGCCTACGAAGCCGGAGGTCCCGGGTTTGAATCCTGGTAAGGGCATTTATTTGTGTGATGAGCACAACTATTTGTTCGTGAGTCATGGATGTTTTCTATGTATTTAAGTATTTATTTATCTGTATAATTATGTTTTTCGTCGTCTAGTACCTATTGTACAAGCTTTGTTTAGGGCTAAGCCGATTTGTGTAAGCTTGTGAAAAAAAAAATAAAAAAAATATTTAAAAAATAATCATTCTGGTTTTTAGTTGTCAAACTATCACTGTTGTTGAGACACAGCCTGGTGACAGACGGACAGACAGACAGACGAACAGCGGAGTCTTAGTAATAGGGTCCCGTTGTACTCTTTGAGTACGGAACTGTCGCGAACGCCCTCTCGTTATATAGGAATGTAACTGGTACAAATACCGTCAGACTGCACAAAATTAGAGGGCGCCGCGAAAGGTTTATATATGAACATAGGAGGGATAATCTGAATCCTACCTTTCATCCAATGCAGTCCACGGATATCTGCTTCGCTTTCTGACACGACACGCGACACGAAGGTGCTCGCGTGCCCACACGATGACGCTCGCCTGTACCACCTGTGGTTATAAATATAACCATGACACACCCGTCACTCATGCCCCAGAACTCTTAGCACATACAAGTTCTACCTACTGAGCACAATTACATGGTGCACCTTGCACTATAGGAGGTTAGCCACACACTATGTGCGCTGTATACTTACTCATGTTCTCGCCTACCGGCCGAGCAACTATGAGCCTCCTCTTATACTGAACTCGCTCTCACAAACAAAGGATTATATACAAGTAGTCTCAAGTAGCAGTCTCAGATGATTTCATATTAGTAACTAGGATATATTGCGTCATCACATTAAAGAGGTCATCCTATACGGGCTCTACAGGTATAGTCAGTCAGTCTCGTTATGAGGTATTACATAGCCCGTCTAGTTCCCATCAAGCGATTCGACACGAATCTATCGGTGCCCGTCAAGGCTGCCTTACATTCGAGTTGTCCTCCTTCACAACCTATGAGGCACCTTGGCGTGGCCGGCCACTCACTAGGGCGCGCACCTTACGGCCTGTTCGCAACAGGGCTTACAGCGCTACTACGCACCTCCCCACCTTGCAGGGAGGCAGTTTGAACGATACCCGACTATCCCTTTCCACAACCGCCGTACTACGTAGGTTCACGCTAGTACGGGGGTGTTTCACACCAGCACACTGGCGAAACTTGGAACTCCCTCTTAGACACCATACAACGCGGAACCCAGTGCTCCGGACGTTGTATCGTGGGATCTCACCTCCGTGTAAGACCCTCGGGGACAAAGCTACGGGAACTAACATCCGTAATATCAACGAGTACCATTAACAGAGACGTTACCTTACACAACGCCCTAATGGCGGCAAAACGGGATAGTTTCACTTGGGTAGCTAGTTATAAAGTTACAGTAAGTATGAGCGTAATTGAGACATTAAGAATAGACGAAATATCAGGATATTGAGACACTCAGTTAGCATGCGACATATACCAGTATCATTACGTAAAACTCATGATTCTCATGATATGAAACATCGTCATAATACATAAATTATATAACACATTTATAGTAGAACAATAAGCAAATAGGAAAAAAGTAAAGTGATGAGAATCTAAGACACTTAGCTTTCAGAGATCAGCTGCGTAGCTCCCGGCTCCTTGGCGAGAACACCTCCTCAGACTACTTCGTCACTCGCCAATTTCAGATCACAAAATGAGGCTTCTCCAACAGAGCAAGCCCTTAAATGCTCCAAAGACTACAACCGTATTCTACCCACAGTCACAAATATATCATAACCTTGCCAGCGCGAATAATCTCTTAAGGTGGCACCACACGGTCCGACCACGAGTTAAAGTCATCGCGATATCATCAACTGCCATGATTCGCGACAGGAACCCTAAAAAAGTGGAACTATGACAAGGACAACGAATGATATATCCCTTTCTGTCACACTTTTTGCGATTTGTATACCACTGTCTCGCTCGCTCGTGGTATTATTATTACCATAGCTTGTCCCGAGTATTATAGGTCCAGTCGCCATCACATACATCGGAGCAGACAAGCACGTCACAAACATCAGAACACACCTTTATTTTCAAGGCATTAGGGTGCATGTGCCGATATTTTTGAACACCTATAGTGTACCTATGTATATGATGGCGACTGTCCATGGTTAAAACGGAAGTTTGACAGCTGGAGAAGTAAAGATGTCAGCGGCCGGCGCCATATTTAACATTACCTAACCTAACCTAACCGATCCGTCATATGCATAGAGGTATATCCTCTATCTACGGTCATATGCGGTTGTTGCAACCCGCCCTTTTTTTTTTTTTACGTGTTATGGCTTTTTGCTGCTTAGGCACTTTGCCAATGTCAAGTGGGGGAAGTTTTGGCTTTACGGTTCCGTGGAGTGCACCTAATAATTTTGCCCCTGTAACGACCATATTTGAATATTGGTAATAAGTGGATAAAAGAGTGCTTATATATATTCATAAATAGTTATAATTTGATATTATTCTTATCTATAAAATAAGCCAAAGCCTTAGCGACTTTGGGCTCAAAACTAGCCAAGAGAGTTTTAACATTAGTAGGGAGTTGGACTTTAAGTTTTGTTAGTAGGTCATAAAGAGAGAAAAGAGTTGAAGGACACTCGAGAAAAATGTGATCAATTGAACCTACATCATGCCCGCACAGACATTCCGCACTATTTATGACTTTGATTTTAAATAAAAATTCAGGGGAGCACAAATGTCCCAGCCTGAGGCGTATGATGCAACTAGTTACTCTTTTTTTTTAATTTGAATTTAAAAAACCAGGGAGAAGCCGGAATATTTCTTTGCAGTTCGTAAAACTGCAACTTGTTATCGGAAGCCCATAAAGCCGACCATGATGAAAATAGTTTTAACGATGAGATCGCGTCCAAGTCTTTGCTAAAGCTTTGAAAGAAAGTTCTATCACCGTTTTCTGCTGCTTCCTTTGCAGCTTTATCCGCTAATTCATTTCCATGTATACCCTTGTGGCTGGGGATCCAAGATAAGATTACTTCCAAGTTCAGAAGTCGACAGGATAGGAGACCCTCCTTGATGAGGCAAACCAACGGTGTTTTGGCCCAGTTTTTAATTGAGTTGTTTGTAATGGCTTGGATAGAGCTAAGGCTGTCTGAAAAAATGACTGCGTTTGCCAGTTTGTGTTCTTTAACATATTTAACCGCCTTCAGAATGGCAAAACATTCCCCAGTATATATAGAACAGATATTGGGCAATTGGAATTTGTGTACTGAGTTAAGGTAATCGTGAATGAAAGCACATCCTATTTCTATCTAACCTGCCCTTAATTAACGCTATCTTGTCAGTGTCAGTCAGTTGTCATGCTTGTCACTTGGAATTTATTTTGGACGCAGCGTGAGTCACGGTGTTTGCAGTGCCTTATAAAGCCTATTTTGACGTTTATACGTCAAAATAGCGGCGTGTTTGAGGAGACCTATCGTAGTTCTGTTTCGACGTCTGCAGGTGGCAGTCCAAAGCGGAAGCGGAAACAGGCCTGCCTAAGTATGGCATTAAAGCAAATTCCATTTTACGTAGTTTGATTGTAACTGAGACTACATTTCCACATTAGTATATTCGTTATACAATTGCTTCGGCTAAAAACACTTACTATTTACATATACTTTATTATTAAAAAAGAACATTGAATTTACGGTTCGAGCATTTTACGTGAAATGGAACGTAAAACATACAAACTTTATTCAATATAGTCTATGCCCAAACTTCCGTCATTCACGTCATTGTCAGACTGTCACCATTACATTGAAAATGGATTCATAATTGTCTTTAATTATTATTTATCGTTTATTATCGTGTGCTACGAGTGCGCTGATCGCTTGGACCTGCTGTTTTCTCATGTGTACCTTGATTTGGTTATTGACGATTGTAAGTCAGTAATATTATACCAAACTCGTAATAAGATACCAAACTGATGTAACCTACTGCTTGAATAACTGTTTCATGTTCGTAATTGACTGTGATTCCTCGAATAAAATATATTAGAACTCAGAAATTGCCTTTATTATTTTAAATTTATTCGTTAAGCAGGAATTGGCATATTATTATATATCAATATGTATGCATGTACAGGTAAAGTGTATATGTGTGTGTGAGTATTTCCGTTCACGCACACATGCGTACACTCGACGCACACATATGAACGTACTAGAGCTTACTCTTGGGCTGTTGAAGTCGGTTAAAACTAGATGACGCGCGGCATGCAAAACCTTGACTGACGTCTCTATCTCTATATATTCATAGTACTCTTTGGCGTGAGTGTGGTTTAACCTCTTGGGTCCCAAAGACGAGTAAAGTGAAATGGAAATTTCGACTTTATCGTTTTCGAGATTGCAATACAAGAGGCTACGATATCCCATTTTTGGGGCATCTTGGCCTACAGATGGTAGACCGGATATGGTTTATCAATATATTTTTTGCGGCATTTGCGTCCCTATCAAACTCGCTGTGGCACGTCGGGCAGACTCCCCAGCGCAGTCGATGGTTCATGCCAATTTTGCAAAATTCTCCCGTCTTCTGGTTGCAGCTGGAGCACGCCTGCGAAGTATACGCTTCGTCGACCACCTCCACTGTAATGTTGCGCTTGGAGCGCAGTCTCCTCAGCAGAGAATCATGCTTGAATTTGCGACCAGAAAACGAAGCCGTATTCATAAATTTGCTGCCGGCGCCATACAGCACGAGTACATTTTCCACCCTGCCACCGTCAAACACTTCTCTTGTGATTCGTTCCTCGCAGCGGGCCGCGCGCATAAACTTGTCTAGCCCGTGACGTGTGAGCTTGGGATTCTGCTCGTAGGGCACCTGCATGGCGTCAAACCATTTCATACGAAACTTGGTATATTCTATAACATGCTGGGTGTTTTTAGATGAAACTGGAAACGTAAATTTAGACCTTTCGCGCTGCATGGCGTCCAACACGGGCGTCAGCAATTTTTTACGTACGCGTTCTCGCTTCCATTCCAGCGTGTGCGAACGCACATATTTTCTTGTAATCATTTTAAAAGCGTGTCTGTGAGATTCTACAGTGGCGAGAGGTACTCGCGATCCAGGATCCACGGCTACTATCCTATCATGATGTATTTTCGCCTGTTTGCTGGGTGTGGTATGTGGCTTTTCTTTGAGGATACGGTTCATGGACATGCTGACGCTAATGCCGTCTGTTTGTAAACTGCACCCAAATTTAGTGTTGGCGCTCAGGTCCAACCACGGAGCCCACAGTTGGCGTAGGTGATCTGTGATTTTGGACCATTCGCTGGTGATGGTAGCTGGGGCCACTCTGCGTAGCAATTCATGCCATCCACGCGAACTGTACGTTATATGCTTCAGTCCGTGCGACGGCTGGGGAAACAGCCGAAAACTGTTCACTTTCATGCAGTCTTGTATGCGCATCCATTCCGGTACTGTACTCCACCACATGGTCCCCTTGACGCTATCCACGTTTACGGTAGCGCAAACGCTAGCAATTTCACGACTAATGTCATCATCCCCATCCGGCAACATTTTTTTATAATATGCATTATATAGGCGCTCGTCGTTGCGTTTCACCTGAAAGTACCGCGCCAGCCTAGAGTAGGCGTGTGTGGAAATGTTTGTATGTAGCGTAGTCTCATACTGTTTTGCTAGTTCTTGCACGATAAACGTCCGCAATTTGCCGTCGTATTTAAAGTTTGTTGTAGGCATCGGCATAGGGACCCTTTTCTTTCATGGCGTAGATGAACCGCAACACGTCGGGTTTAGCTGGCAATGTGGTACCGCACGTCTTCATGTATGCATTGTAAAATATACCCAGTTCTATGTAGAGCCTGGACAGGTCTCGTACGTCGCGTTTAATTTCCTCCAAAATACGGACACGCTGCTCGATAGACAGCAAGGGGCACAGGCACGAACATAGTCCTCGTTTGATGACGTAAACTTGTAAATTTTCAGCCACGTCTGCGTCCAAATTGCGTTTTCTAACTGACGGTAAATGTTTTAGGCATTTGGCCGAGCTCCTGCGCTGGTGATCGCCACCACCGCACACCTTACAGCCCGCCATTGGAATAATTAAAATTTCACAATTAAGTAGGGAGTTTGTCCCTTTAAGCTAAATAAAAGTGACCGTCCGTTTCCCGCCCCTTTTGGTGAAAATTTGTGTTTTCCCGCCTTTGTTTTTTTTTATTGGTTCCAAATTCCATTTTGTACGTATGTTCTTTCTATCAATAAAATCACGCTCAAGTTTTTTAGTTATGCAGCAATAAAAACAAATCTAACCTTTTGGTAATTTATCTCAACATCCTTAAATAACGTTTATTACAACATTCACATAATAATTTAATTATTTTGGCAAGGCGTTCGCCCTTAAAAAGGGTCCAGCATTATCATACCAAATTTCGGACCTAACCTAAATAAAAAAAAATTTTTTTTTTTTATATGGACTTGCGGGTGTTTGCCCATAGCCATTCTCAAGTAAATTAAAAGTGAAGACACAAAAAACAACAAATAGGGTTCAAAATAGTATAATCTAATATGTCCCTTACCGAGTACACCAGGACCCAGGAGCTTAAGTAAATAAATTGACAACCGATTGTTTTGGTTATCTTATCGCCTTATCATCTTGAATTGTCAATTGTTTATCTTAATGAGAATAATTTGAAATGCGTATTCCCATGAAGGTTGTTGACTAACTTCGCTAGAAAGAGAAGTTTAAGATTTACAGTTAGTTATTAATTTAACAGTATCGGATGGGAAGGGTGTTAAGACGGTTTGTGTTCACTTCAGTTACACCGAGCCTGCGAAACATGAGTATCGACATTGGAGGTATGTAACAATATAATACTATTGAATTACTGAAGCTGCATAACTGATAGCAAGCAGTACGACAGAAGGTTATTTCTTTGAGCGAGTTAAAAACTATATATCCAAACACGAAATTTTAAATCTGTTATGTCGTTCTGCACTTTGAACTACTATAGATAGAGTAGTGATTGAGCACGTGATTTTTTTAAATTCGAAATACTGAATTGACAAAAAATTCTATACATTATTGTATAATTATTGAACCTGAGGGCCTACCGCGAAAGGCATTCGAAGTTTCCCCTCTCTGTCATACTTACGAGTTCGTACTTAAGTGCGAAAAAGAGGGAAAACTTCGAATGCCGTTCGCGGTAGGCCCTCTGTTCACAAAATTCGAAAATAGGTTGATAAATACGACCTGAGGGTCTACCGCGAACGGCTTTCGAAGCTTTCCCTCTCTGTCGCACTTGCGTACGAACTCTCAAGTATGACAGAGAGGGGAAACTTCGAATGCCTTTCGCGGTAGGCCCTCTGTTGAGCCCGACAGACTGCCCAAACTGAAATGGAGAACTTTGTTTGCTTTGCTTGATCATTAAATTATATTGTTCCTATACTGATTAATTCCAATAAAGTCAGAGCAGTAGTGTAACTTGATAACTTCACTATTCCAGGAATGAGAATCAAATACAAGGACAAGAATGAAACGTTTTTGGAAAAGCATCTAGTGTCTAAAGAGCCATTCGGACAATTCAAGGCTTGGTTCGAAGAAGCTTGTACTAGAAAGGAGATCCTTGAACCGAACGCTATGTGCATAGCAACTGTGTCTCCGTAAGTACCAATCTGACTTTTATTGCTGAGGTAGTCAAGCATGAAATTACATTTGAGTTAGTTAAATGTGCTACTATTACCTTATTATTGTGTCAAGACTTGAGAATATGCTGGCAAGAGGTTTCAGTGGCCCAATTATTTTGATCTAACATGATGTGCCAATGTAGAGACTTCATAACTACCAATTTTTACTAACCTATGCTTACTCTAGAAAATTTGATAAATGGGTCAATCAACTTTTTCTTGTTGTTATTCTGTCCCGGTAAGCCAAGAGACAACAGTGACAGACTTTATTAGAAAAAATACTATAAACTGGACTCCTATCATGCTAAGGAGATGCGCCACCATGGAATGGGTTTACCAAGATGACAAAAACACGTGTTTAGTGGATTTAAACCTCATAAAATAATAGTTTTAAAGGGTGACCCAGGAGACGTAACCATGGCAACGAGCAACAAGAAATAGTTGATTGACCCAAATAATGAACCCCCCATTCCTTTTTTTTTACAGGCAAGGTTTCCCTTCAGCTAGATTTGTTTTACTCAAAGGCTATGGAAAGGAAGGCTTCAAGTTTTTCACTAATTATGAAAGTCGGAAAGCTAAAGAAATGGTAAGTTTTCAATTATGACAATTACTAGCCTTTTAATGGTCACAAATCTAGGTTGAAGTTATCATCAGTACAGTTGCATCCAGATAAGGGACTGCTGATATTACATTATATGTAATTATATTATCATCATCATCATATCAGCCGAAAGACGTCATCTGCTGGACATAGGCCTCCCCCGAAGAGTTCCAACGTGACCGGTCCTGCACCACCCGCATTTCATTATATGTATTATTATTATTTATTAGATATGTTAATTGTTAATAACCTAATCTTATTATACATTCATATTATGTTGAAATGTTGTTAATGTTTTATTATCAATAAATGATGAGTACATATGTATATGAGCATACCAACTACTGATACTTAATAAAATTAATATTTTTTCAGGATCTTAATCCAAATGTGGCAGCAACCTTTTACTGGGAAGTCCTGAACAGATCTGTAAGAATTGAGGGTCATGTGGAGAAGCTCAGTGAAGAGGAATCTACTGCCTACTTCCACAGCCGGCCCGTGCCGAGCCAGATTGCAGCCTGCGCCAGCTACCAGAGCACTCCCATAGAGTCCAGAGACGTGCTGTGTGAGCGGGAGAGTGTTCTGGAGGCTCAGTACCTGGTGCCTGAAAAGGAAGTTCCCAAACCAAGTTATTGGTAAGCAAAGGAATAAACTGAAAACAATTCTTCAACATCCATTAAATGATCATTTAGAATGAGTCAAAGCATGCGGTCTGTTGGGAAGCAGAAGCACTGCCCTATGACCTTCAAACCCAGAGAGGAAAGTAGAGGGCTAGTGTGGCATTAGGTATTGTCAGCGTCTTTCAACATACACTATCATCCTCATCATATCAGCCGAAAGACGTCCACTGCTGGACATAGGCCTCCCCCAAAGAGTTCCAAAGTGACCGGTCCTGCGCCACCTGCATGCGTGATCGCATCAGAAATGAGGCTATCCGCAGCAGAACCAAGGTAACCAATATAGCCCTCCGAATCGCTAAACATACACTAATACTATGCTATGAGCTAATAGTGCTATTCACTATTGAATTGTATGTTTTACTTGTTTCAGGGGTGGATACATAATTCGTCCACGAGCAGTGGAGTTCTGGCAAGGCCAGCGGGACCGCCTCCACGACAGGATCAAGTTCAGGAAGCCGAGAGACGGAGAACAGCCAGAAGGGATGCTACTGCATGAGGGAGAAGATGGGTGGCTCTTTGAAAGACTTTCACCATAACTTTTGTTATAAGTACTTACTTTGTTGCATTAGTTGTTCTTTTTAGGGTTCCGTACTCGAAAAGCAAAACGGGACCCTATTACTAAGACTCCGCTGTCCGTCAGTCTGTCTGTCCGTCAGTCTGTCTGTCCGTCTGTCACCAGGGTGTATCTCATGAATTTCACTTAAAAAAGAAATAATGAAATTAAAATAAAACAAATATTTAAGGGGGGCTCCCATACAACAAACGTAATTTTTTGCCGTTTTATAGATTATGGTACGGAACCCTTCGCGCGCGAGTCCAACTCGCACTTGGCCGGTTTTATTATGTAGTTTGATTTGAAATTAATAATTTAATTACCATGAATTACATCACACATATATGGGGATGGAGGGGGTCTACAAAGTGGGACATGTTGTGACAAGGGGGAGGGAAGAAGTCCCGAATTTTGTGACATCACATACATAATATTTATTAAAATCTAAAGTAAGTTTTTACTTTTTTTTGACTTTTTATTGTGTTCATTTTCTCTTTGTTGATTTTATAAACATATTTTTAAATTGTAATACTAAGTTATTTTGGAAGTGCTGGTCTGATTTATACTTTTCTAAATTGAAAATTTCTTAAGGCGATGTGAGCTCCAAAAACGGATTTTTAAAAAATCTTAGCTCTTGTTTGGATTATAATACGGCTGCCCTAAATTTAATTAGCAATCTTGAGGCCTTTTTCGAGGGATATCAGCTATTCAAATCCTGAGTTTTTGACTTTCGCTCGATAGAAAAAAATCACGAACATAGGTCTAAAATACACTTAAAAAAATTCTAACAAATTATGCACAACAGCTAAACATATTACAATTGGTTCTTAAAATCGGCAATGTCATGTTTGAGGGAAATCAGCTATTACTTTTTTATTTATTAAAACGCACAAAGAAATAAAATTAAAAAACATGATATCCGCACTTCCAAACACGCACTTCCATCTCGCTCACGCTTATGCTCAGTGAGAGGGAGTGAAGACCCGGACCTACGTCCCCCTAATATGTGATGTCACACCAGGGAGGAGGGGGTAGCCAAATGTGACCACGTGTGACAAGGCAGGGTCAAAAAGTCATGAAATTCGTGTGGCATAATAAATGAATGAGCCCAACGTGGTCATTTCCATCTTCCAACCTATCCAACCCAGGTTGCATATGAAACCTGGGTTGGATAGGTTAGAAGATGGGAATGATCCCAACAAAGTTTAGAATGTGGAGTCTTTTATAAAACATGTAATATGTAAAAAAACATAATGATCAATCATAAGCTATGTATTTTCAGTTTCTAGGATCAATCTTAGATTGTATGTCATGGGACTAATAAGTGGAAAAAGTCTTCCAATAATTTTAAATTTAATAAAACTTTATTTACAACTAAAGTTATATAAAGTTCTACACTGATAATTAATACATTGAATAAATGGTTAATCATGTCTTTTTGGTCAATTTTAATATTTCTCGGAGTATGCCCACTGAACTTTTCCAACAGACTGTACTTTCAAGGCGGCCATTTTTCTCAACACTTGCCTCAAATTGCCTCATACCTCCACCAACACCAAAATAGCAATTCTTTGCTGCAACATACACTTCACCACTTTTACTTAACCTTTTAAAGAACAAATCAATTAGCTTATCATAATTTGTTGTATTATAAATAGTCTCTGAAGTCAATATGATGTCGAAAACATCAGTATCTGCCAGTTTGTTGTTAAATGCGCCCCAGTCACCGGAATAGAATCTGCATTTCTTCATATCCATTGTTTTCTCGTCTTCTTCAATGTTTAATAATACATTGGGTATTGTAACACATTCTAATATCTCTTTATTCTGTAAAAAAAGGTACAAAATTTTAGGAAGATTTTTAAAGATACAATAGAAAGGAAATTCTCAGTGTCAACTGAGAAATAACTGATAAGATGTACTCTTATAATTACATAGTCTTGAAACGTGACCTGCGCTTCCTTTAACAATGCATACAATCCAAGAATACCAGCACCACAACCAAGGTCCAATACTTTTTTATTTTCAAATTGGATTTCAGTATGATTGTCAAGATATTCTACCAAGTCGTAGGTGCATTCCCATATTTTCAGACCACCTGAAAATACAACAATAATTATTAACAAAAGTTGATAAATATGTATAATTTTTTATTTATTTATTTTGAAACAAACTGTCTTAAATTTTATACATAATAATTAGCTAGAAGCTATACAGTAGCAATATTACTAGACCTACAGTTTCCTTATTTTTATTAAATTACACATAACTAAATCTCTAGGTATAACCGTTATCATTACATACATTCATCATAAATGACATGAGATAAAAAAACTGTCTGCAACAGACACCAA
Source organism: Epinotia brunnichana (assembly GCA_963854355.1). Classification (NCBI taxonomy): domain Eukaryota; kingdom Metazoa; phylum Arthropoda; class Insecta; order Lepidoptera; family Tortricidae; genus Epinotia; species Epinotia brunnichana. Next base: position 610,861 of record OY977946.1, read on the forward strand.
TAGACAGCCCAAGTGTTCCTTTGGACCAATATTGATATGGAAATGGAACAGAAAAGAACAAATTAGTATTGAATTGACACTCCTTGGATAGGTGTATGTTGTGGGTTGTGTACCTTCATATTTCCCAGCTACCAAGTCACTGTGTTCCTTTTCTGCAAGTTCAACTGCATTTTTGAACTCATTATCCTCTGTGTACATTTTGTTGAGTGCCTCAGAAGCCACCACATGACCTATTTCAACATCTCCGCAAACAAACATTCTAGCATGTTTTACAAGTTCTTCAATATCCTGCATTTGTTTGTTTGGTGTAACTTCTTCACAATCTAACCATATTATTTCTTCATTTGATTTATCTTTATTTTCTTGCCCCACATCTGCCTCATTTGAAAAGTTAAATTTAAAAGTGGACATTGTATGGTAATGTAAACTTTGTAATCCGTGATATTATATCATTTTAACCATATTTTAACAATTATTTGACATTTGTTTGACAGTACTTGTACTAGATTTTTTTTTCTACTTGTCATACTTGTGTCAAATCAAGTAGTGGCAACACAGATTACAGAGTAAATAAAATGTTCGAGGTATGGTAATAAACGCTCAAATAGTAATTATGTAAATAATATTTTTTGATATCAGCATGCGTCGGATGCGTTCATAAAGCACTGCATGTCAATTTATAAGAAAAGTTTCGAAACAACGTCAAAAAATCATAAAAATTGTACAAAATGAAAAAAATTTAATAATAAGATGTATTGGCGTGTGCCCTATTCAATACCATAATATGGCGTCAAACAAAGAGAAAGATGTAAGGCTTGAAAGTCTTCGTGCCTCGGTAGGATGTGCATGTAATAATTTTATATCTACAGTTTGATTATGGTATTACTATCATTGAACGCAGCTAAAAGCAAACCAAATTCAATTCCAATTCAATTCATCGTTTGTAGTGACGAGTTGTTGAACTAGCTAGTAAATTAAGCGGCTTTCTACCCCTTTGGATACAATAAGTGAATCGAATAAGTTTGGGTTGTAATTATAATTATCGATAGAATAATGACGGAAGTTGCGAAAAAGGTAAATTGTTCCACTTAGCAGCTATATTTGCTTGACACGAGTTGCGGACAATGAAGTGTGCGTGACCTTACACTTTGCGAGTAAAGTACGTCTAAATATAACCGTTGTGTGGTTTCATGGCACGTTTGGCTATACCACGATGTTTTGAGAATGGTTGACGGCTGGTCTCGGCCGCGGGGTCCTAGTGCCGTGTGTGGAAGTCAACATAACCTCCATGCGCGGCCATCAGTATGGCTGAAGCGGGCTGCGCGTGTATCGGCCGCTGCCGATTGTTTAATCTGTTTACCTCCACTTGCAATGTTTCAGGTGCAGGAGTACAAAGATTCTCTGAAGCAAAAAGCCGAGCATTTAATTATAAAAGGCTTCCCAGAGAAAATTGTGAAGTTAAATGAACTTCTGGAAACGCCAAATTTCCATAATCGAGATTTCGCTGATGTTCATCAGGTAATTCACCAAAGTGTCGCATTTTGAAGGCAAAATTACCTACATTTTTGCATTGTAAACACAAATAAGAAATAAAGTGCATTATTTTTCATTATCCTGCATTATTTATTACAATGAAATTTGTATAAACACTTTTCGTGTCAGTTTAAGGAAAACCTACTTAGTTAGTCAATTCTTTACAGTCATGAATTCAGGCCTTTAAAACGTTATAAAAATAGCACTATTATAACGCTATAATTCCGTTATTTGCCAAGATTGTATAGAAATTTTAAACATATCGTTATTTATAACGTTATAATATCACTATTTTCATAACGTTTTAAAGGCCTGGTCATGATCTACTTACTATGTGGCTAATATGATTTGTGTAAAATTGTCCCTTAATATAAAACTTATCAAATCAATATGAGTCGTGAAATGTCACATAAATTACACAGATGGTATTGCAAAGATTGTTATACAAATCTCACCCTTTCAGGACCTAAACATTCCAGTACCTCCACCTGCAGCATCTCTCAATGAGCCAAATGCCAAGCGGCCAAGAACGGACTCGTCGGAGACGTCCAGCCAGTCCACCCTGGATGGGACCCGTGTGTATGCGCTGCCCAACGGGTCAGTGCCATGCAACAAACCACTCTGTGACCTCATCCATCTAGTTAAACCACGCATTCGGGAGCTTGTGGAGGACTCTAATTTGGTAAGTGAATTAAGTAGCGATTTTTACAACATTCATTCATTAATTTAGCTTGCAGATTTTTTTTATATATTAAAAGTGATGTCAATAGTTGCGTCCACACCAAACGCACGCTCACCCGAGCGGCTCGCCCGAGCCCTCCGCACGTTCACCCGAGCCGCTCAGGCGAGCGTGCGGAGGGCTCGGGCGAGCCGCTTGGGTGAGCGTGCGTTCAGTGTGGACGCACACCGCGAAAATAATTTTCACGTTATTCATTTGAAAACGATAAATAAATAAATAAGTACATTGCCAGTAGCATGGCGCCGCGGCCCCTTTGATTTCGCCCAGAAAGCCCCGTCCACGCTAGGGGTGAGCGTGCGTTTGGTGTGGACGCACCTAATAACAAGTAATCTACATGACTATAAATGTTTGTACTCCAGGCAAAATACGGTTTTGAAAAACATTAATTTATAATAGCGTTTTTTTTCTTTAAAACATTATTCAAGAATCCAACAAATTTTCCATCAGGAAGTATTTATATAGATTTAAATAAAACATGAATTGTTTTTTTTTTTAATTATTTATCTTGAATATTATAATATAAAGCAAATGAAAATGAACCAAAATAAAGATAAAACCATTTATTCATATTTTTTCTGATGCTAAGCTAGTTAGTTTCAGACATCAAAATAGTGCATTACTTACCATGGGCGGTAATAAAGAAAGCCTCAGAGCTCATATTTATCGCCCTTGCCTTCGGCTCGGGCGTCAAATACCTGCGATCTGAGACATTCTTTGTTTAACCACCCTAGGTAAGTAATGTACTATTTTGATGTCTGAAATTTTGTTGGATTTTGTCGCTAGGTAACTATTTAATTGATAATGTATCCATTACATAGAAAAAATCAGTTATTATAAATAATTTCCAAATTTGACATTTTTTCCATACAAGTTGTCAGTTCATTGCCTGGACTATAGTTAGAAAAAGTTAACCACAAGCTAACAGAAACCCAAATGCTAGTTGCTAAGCATGGTCTAAAATCGAGGTTTCAGAATAAATAAAAAAAACCTTGTTGGTCACCTGGAACACTTGTTTTTTTATTAAATTTGTTGTAAGTGGTATTTCGGTCAGTTGCAGTGTTTTTTGGGTTTACAATTGTCTCAAGTTACAAGGTTTTTGCATATCGCATATTTGGTTAATCGCATATTGCGATAATTGTTCAAAATGTATTGTATTGCAATTTGATTCGTATAAAATAAGCTTTTTAATCATGTATAATATGAATAAGAAAAAGTTTATTGCTGAGTTTCATCTATCAAAAACCTTGTGACAGAACTTAAGGACCGACTAGGTATGTGTATGTAGGTTCATATATATATATATATATATATTATATATATATATATATGTATTCATATTTAGTTTTTATTTTCTTTCTTGTAGTTAGGTTGTTTATATTTTGTTTTCCGTTTCACCTACTGAAATCATATCCTTCCGGCTGATTTAACACTACACCCAAAATACTCTAATCATTAATAGACCCTAATTTCGAAATCATCTTCTCTCAAAAACCTCTTTTTTCGAAGGACACTACTCTCGATACAACCTAAATTCAAGTGGACTGCGTCCCATTACGAATGAGTCTCAAAACACTCTATTCCCAAAATACCCTAAAATAGCTACACCTAACAGTGGCGAAATAACCTAATGTCATAATCGCTTATTTACAAAACCCTCTAGTCCCAAAATACCCTAAAATTCAATTTTCATGAATTTATGCCACTTATCAATCAATCGCTTTAAACAGAAGGAAGTTCGCATACCTATTAGCTTTATGAATTTCGGTTCGTATCTGCTATTAATAAATAAATATTGGTTAGGGACGACAGTTTTTCAGTGACAATTCGAAAACCTTAAAGCTAATGCTGTTCAAAACAATTATCGTTGATAGTATTTAATATGCACTATGTCCTTGACTTTTTTCATATATTTTTTTACCCCACGGTTCGAAAGTTACGACTTTTAAAGCAATTTATGTAGCATTCACAAAATACTTTAGTCCGTATTTAAAATTTCATTTTCATAGGCCTTAACAGTTTTTGAGTAAAATTCCTGTGATATACAGACAGACAAACAGACGGACATGACGAAAATATATTTAAGGGTTCCGTTTTTGCCATTTTGACTACGGAACTATAAAAATCATCTCAATATATGTATAAAGCCGAAGACAGACTGATTGAAGGACCGACAACACAGCGATTTTATAAAGTTTGTTTTTTAACAAAGGAACCCTAAATTTCAGGAATGAACCTTCTTCTGTTTAAAGCAATTGATTAAAAAGTGGCATAAATTCACGAAAATTGAATTTTAGGGTATTTTGGGACTAGAGGGTTTTGTGAATAAGCGATTATGACATTAGGTTATTTCGCCACTGTTAGGTGTAGCTATTTTAGGGTATTTTGGGAATAGAGTATTTTGAGACTCATTCGTAATGGGACGCAGTCCACTTGAATTTGGGTTGTATCGAGAGTAGTGTCCTTCGAAAAAAGAGGTTTTTGAGAGAAGATGATTTCGAAATTAGGGTCTATTAATGATTAGAGTATTTTGGGTGTAGTGTAAAATCAGCCGGAAGGAATCCTATGATTATTTTGCTTCGTCTCCACCACTCTAAGAATGTCTGGAAAAGATCGCTTTTTAGCGAGAAGACCGCTTATTGTCTACCATTAATTTACCTTTATGTTTCTATTGTGTACTATTATTAAAGAATATTTGTGTTGTATTGTATACGTACAGTCAACAGCATAAACACATGTAACAATTTAATTTCCAGTTGAAAATGTGGATCTCATTCATGATCCCCAAAATCGAGGACGGTAACAATTTCGGCGTGTCGGTACAAGAGGACACGCTGGCCGAGATCCAGTCGGTGGAGTCGGAGGCAGCGGCCTTCTTCGACCAGATCTCGCGATACTTCATATCCAGGGCCAAGATCGTCTCCAAGGTCGCCAAGTATCCGCACATCGACGACTATAGGAGAGCAGTTGTAGTGAGTATATTTCGTGTATTACTATTTCGGCGTGTCGATACAAGAGGACACGCTGGCCGAGATCCAGTCGGTGGAGTCGGAGGCAGCGGCCTTCTTCGACCAGATCTCGCGATACTTCATATCCAGGGCCAAGATCGTCTCCAAGGTCGCCAAGTATCCGCACATCGACGACTATAGGAGAGCAGTTGTAGTGAGTATATTTCGTGTATTACTATTTCGGCGTGTCGATACAAGAGGACACGCTGGCCGAGATCCAGTCGGTGGAGTCGGAGGCAGCGGCCTTCTTCGACCAGATCTCGCGATACTTCATATCCAGGGCCAAGATCGTCTCCAAAGTCGCCAAGTATCCGCACATCGACGACTATAGGAGAGCAGTTGTAGTGAGTATATTTCGTGTATTACTATTTCGGCGTGTCGGTACAAGAGGACACGCTGGCCGAGATCCAGTCGGTGGAGTCGGAGGCAGCGGCCTTCTTCGACCAGATCTCGCGATACTTCATATCCAGGGCCAAGATCGTCTCCAAGGTTGCCAAGTATCCGCACATCGACGACTATAGGAGAGCAGTTGTAGTGAGTATATTTCGTGTATTACTATTTCGGCGTGTCGATACAAGAGGACACGCTGGCCGAGATCCAGTCGGTGGAGTCGGAGGCAGCGGCCTTCTTCGACCAGATCTCGCGATACTTCATATCCAGGGCCAAGATCGTCTCCAAGGTCGCCAAGTATCCGCACATCGACGACTATAGGAGAGCAGTTGTAGTGAGTATATTTCGTGTATTACTATTTCGGCGTGTCGATACAAGAGGACACGCTGGCCGAGATCCAGTCGGTGGAGTCGGAGGCAGCGGCCTTCTTCGACCAGATCTCGCGATACTTCATATCCAGGGCCAAGATCGTCTCCAAGGTCGCCAAGTATCCGCACATCGACGACTATAGGAGAGCAGTTGTAGTGAGTATATTTCTGCCGGCGGTTTGGCAACAGCGCCAGGCCAAAGTCGATATATCGGTCACCTTTAAAAAGCGGTTACGGTACCGGAAAAGTAAAGGTACCTTTATATTTCGAAAGCGAAACATAAAGGTTTCCGCTACCGAAACCGCTATTTGACAACCGATATGATGTCATACCGTTAAAATAGAATACCGGTATTTTTCGGTTATGCAGTCCCTGTTCAGCGGATCTAATAGATGATAATGCTCTTTCTGATTTTTAGGGTTCCGTACTAAAAGAGTAAAACGGGACCCTATTACAAAGACTTCGCTTTCCGTCCGTCCGTCTGTCTGTCACCAGGCTGTATCTCAAGAACCGTGATAGCTAGAGAGTTGAAATTTTCACAGATGATGTATTTCTGTTGCCGCTATAACAACAAATACTAAAAACAAAATAAAATAAATATTTTTATTGATAATGGTACGGAACTCTTCGTGCGCGAGTCCGACTCGCACTTGGCCAGTTTTTATTTCTTACTGAACTCACTTTAGCAAGTTCCTGTTTTGCCCTACGGTTGACTGGTAGAGAATGTCTTGTGGCATTAAGCCTTTGTACTTTTTTTATTTGTGCAAAAAGGTTATTAAATTAAATAAATATAATTAACAAAAAGAGCTGAGTTGTGACCATTTCGTGGCTAATGTGTATGTGCGTATGTGTCTAGTTTGTTTTTTTTTTTTTTTACATACATATAATCAGGCCTCTGTCCCAGAGGGGTAGGCAGAGATCACGGATCTCCATTTGCTATGATCCTGACAATTTACTTTCGCTTCACTCATTTTCATAACGTTTCTCATACATGCTCGTCGGTTTAGGGTACTTTTGACCTAGCTTTTCCGTAAGATTTCTTCAATTTGATCGGAGAAAGTTCGCCTAGGTCGTCCCCTTACAACTTGCCCTTCCACTCTTTTTACAAGCTTAATATTAATTTGACCTGTTCGTATGTAAATTGTAAGTTGTCCGTCAAAACCTGCAATCCATTTTTCAGTCACTTGCCGTTATCCGATTGAGCTGAAATTTTGGGTATAAGTATAGTTTGGATGACAATTCAATATTATGGAACCATCGAGCTGATCTGACGTACCGGCGCGGCGTGGGTAGGCCCCCCACAAGGTGGACTGATGACCTGGTAAAGTCCGCTGGATGCGGGTGGCGCAGGACCGGTCATTTTGGCACTTTTTGGGGGAGGCCTATGTCCAGCAGTGGACGTCTTTCGGCTGATATGATGATGATCATGAGCTGATCTGATGATGGAGACAGAAGGTGGCCATGGGAATTCGGTATTTAACCGACGTAACCCCGTTGAGTTTGGGCTCGTTAGAATCGTCTCAATGAGTAGTTGATGATGGTATACAGAAAAGTACAGTCGGCAATAAAAGCTTGTACCAAAAATGGAAGTTTTTGACGGAAACTTATTATACAGTGCTGGACAAAAAGAATCATACACTTACACGGAAATGAGAGTTTCTTTCTGAACTACTTTATGAATTCGATTACATATATTATATCTTAGGCAAACTTGTAGCACATTCCATGGCTTATTATATATAGATATTAAAATTTCAAGATTCAACAAATTTATTTATTTACATGGGTATTTATCAATAGCACTTCATTTTGCTCTGGAGAAATTAAATCATACATTAAACACAAACTCAATTAAACTTAATCTAATATTTTGTGTGGCCTCCTTTTGCTTTCAAAACCGCTGCTAATCTTCTAGGCACGCTTTCCACCAATGACTTTAGGTATTCAGGGTCGATATTGTAGCAGCAACAGTATGCTGAGGGTGTTGGCAGAGCGCCTCGACTGCCCGCTCACCAAATATTGGGTTGTCATTGGTAGGGCCAAGTAGGGAATAAAATATTCGCTACTTGGTCCTACCTTTCTGCCATAGGTAACCGAAGAGGTGCCTAAATGTAAATTTAATTAAAATTTTATTTAAACTAAACTTAATCGTGTAATACTAATATAGTCTTGTAAGCCCCATTTTTGTTACTAACACTATTATGGATCTCGGTCTGAATTAAACAATTCAATTTTTTTTTTTTTTTTTTTTATTGTCCCAAGCTTCTTCCAGTGCACTGAAGTAGGAATCCTTGTTAGTCACATTTGTTTTATTAATTTTGCTATCCAAATAAGACCATAAATTCTCAATCAGGTTGAGGTCGGGCGATTGTGGCGGCCATTCAAGCTGTTTGATCCTATTTGCCTTGAAGAATGCAGCGGATATTTTAGCTGTGTGCTTCGGGTCATTATCTTGCTGAAATAAATATCGGCCCTCCAAGCCACATTTAAGCAAAGTAATCTCTAAATTTTCTTGTAATACGTTAATATAATCTACAGCGGTCATTATTCCATTAATTCGAGCTAAGCTGCCAACTCCAGACCAAGCAAATGAGCCCCACACCATAACATTACCTCCACCATGCTTCACAGTTTTTTGTATGTTGCGTTCTGCCAACGCTTCGCAAGGCTTACGCCACACTCTGAACCGGCTTTTTTGTCCAAACAGCTCGAATTTACTTTCATCAGTCCATAAGATTGACTTCCAGTACTCCAAGGGCTTTCCAATATGTTTCTTCGCAAATGCAAGACGCTTTGTTTTGTTTTTACTGCTTATAAATGGACGCTTAGATGCTAAACAGTTTTTTAAACCATTTTCTCTGAGCCTGCGACGTACAGTTCGAGAACTGACCCTAAGATCCATCGTTTCTGTAATAGCTCTCGATGATATTTTTGGATTTAGCTTCGCACATCGAACAATTCTAGCATCATCGCGCAGAGTTGTTGATCGCTTGCGACCGACTCCAGGCAAGTTCGCCACAGTTCCTTGGTTTTCATGTTTCTTCCAAATGTGCTGTACAGCTCCCACAGAGATGGAATATTTTTCGGCAATTTTCCGAAACGAAATTTGTTTTTTCCTATCACGTATAACCAGATTACGAACATCTATGGAAATCTGTTTTCCTGACATCTTCAACATTGAAATAATACATGAAAGTTACTTCAAATGGTCAAGACTGACACAATGACCTATTTTTATTTTGTTTCTAGCCAGGCAATTACGTGGTACAATTTTATTTCTAGTAAAGCGTCCGTATTATCTATTTTGTCCAGAGTAAAATGACGCGGTAAAAGTAATCAAGCACTAGAAATCAATATTTTGAGAAGATCGCTAATATTGTTATATTAATAATAGAGCTCATTAAATGTCCTAAAAGTTTTCTATACAAACATCACGTGGTGAAGTTCACAAAAAAAGTTGTAAAGGAAAATATACTTTTCGTGTAAGTGTATGATTCTTTTTGTCCAGCACTGTATGTATACACTCTTCGTTAATCTTCTTTCTTTTTTTTGTCATGAATAAATGTTTGTTTGTTTTTTTTTTTTTTCTAAAATGTGATAACAATTTGTCCAGGAGTTGGACGAGAAGGAGTACCTGTCGCTGTGGCTGGTGATGTGCGAGATCCGCAACCGCTACTGCTCGCTGCACGACATCGTCGTCAAGAACCTAGAGAAGATCAAGAAGCCGCGCTCCTCCAACACGGATAGTTTGTACTAACATACACACACACACACACACACACACACACACACACACACACACACACACAGCGGTGCACTTGCGAATATTACCTTTTTTGACATAATCTCCTTTGATAGCCCAGAGCAGAGTTTCTAAAAAAAATGCCACTACATTTTTTCTGAAATTTGCTGCGACTTTTATGTTATTTCTACCCAGAATCACGATCTCTTTCCATCCCAATAGGAGAAAACAGTGTCCCATAAATTGCATACATTTTTGAACATTCCGATTATGTTACCGCCATACAAAGTATAAGGTAAATGGTAACACGATAGGAAATAGTTATTTGTTCAACAAGAGAGCAAATTAGATTTTTGCTGCGAGTGTTGATGTTGAGTCCCGAGCAAGCGAAAGATTCTATCTTGAGCGTAGTGAGGGACTCAAAGGCACGAGATGCAAATATCTTTGCTCTCGTGTGATACATACAACTTTTCACCTCAGCAGTGAGAACATCGTCACGTTAAAAAATATATCGCTAGGCTTTTACGCACCTATAATATTCTGAATTTGTAATAGAGCACTGGTTACATCATAGTGTGAACACTATGATGTAACCAGTGCTCGATATCAAAATTTAAAAAGCTACTTTGACTCACGGAGTGAGCAAAATCGCATTTTGCTCACTGTTTTCACGCAGCAAAATATGCTTGTTCGAGCTGCTGAGGTGTAAAATATCTTTGGGATATATTTTTTTTGATTCTGAATGGTAATAACATAAAACTCCTGGAAAAAAATTGCAATTATTAATATTGACATATTTTTTGAGAAACGCTCAGCTAGCACGGTGTTATCGCCACATTTTACGGCCCAAATAACACGTAAAACATGACCAGAAAACCTATCATGCTAGCTGCCCTGCCAGTTTAATGCAGCTAACAAGTTACAGTTTTACAAGATTCATTCAAAAACTGGCAACACTGGTCAGAGACAATCGCTATTGGTCTAGTGCGTCAGTGTTGCCAGTTCACTTGTAAAATAGTAACTGGTAGCTTCGTAAAACGCGCCGCCAGGCCTGTATGTCACCGACGGGACTTTACAAAGCCGAATTGTCATTATCAAATGACGATTTGGCGTACATTGCTGTGTCCTCAAGCGAAAAACAACTACTGAACATCGTCGTTATTTATTAACAGAGCAGTGTACGTTGAATTGTTTTTGTCAACTGACAATTGTCCACTTGTTGAAATATTCAGTCTGTTTGACAATCATGATATTGGTCAATAAAGTTTTTCTTATTGCTTGTAGCGATTACCTCTCTTGGTAACTTTTTCAATCCATCTTAAGGGGTTGAAATTAACTGAACATTATTTTAGGTGGTCATTATAAGCTCTTTATTGTTATGGGCTATCCAAGGGGTATAATAAACGTTTTTCTAAGAAATATTAGCTGAAAACTTAGCTAGGCCCCTCTTGCATTATAGTTATGGACTCAGTGGCGGATTTGCAGTCTTGGCCGCCCTAGGCCGGGCAGTACAGTCGCCATCACATACATCGGTACACTATAGGTGTTCAAAAATATCGGCACATGCACCATAATGCCTTGAAAATAGAGGTGTGTTCCGATGTTTGTGACGTGCTTGTTTGCTCCGATGTATGTGATGGCGACTGTACTAGCCTCTTAGCCGCCCTAGGCCGGGTAGTACTAGCCTCTTAGTCGCCCTAGGCCGGGTAGTACTAGCCTCTTAGCCGCCCTCGGCCGGGTAGTACTAGCCTCTTAGCCGCCCTAGGCCGGGTAGTACTAGCCTCTTAGCCGCCCTAGGCCGGGTAGTACAGTCGCCATCACATACATAGGTACACTATAGGTGTTCAAAAATATCGGCACATGAACCCTAATGCCTTGAAAATAGAGGTGTGTTCCGATGTTTGTGACGTGCTTGTTTGCTCCGATGTATGTGATGGCGACTGTACTAGCCTCTTAGCCGCCCTAGGCCGGGTAGTACTAGCCTCTTAGCCGCCCTAGGCCGGGTAGTACTAGCCTCTTAGCCGCCCTCGGCCGGGTAGTACTAGCCTCTTAGCCGCCCTAGGCCGGGTAGTACTAGCCTCTTAGCCGCCTTAGGCCGGGTAGTACAGTCGCCATCACATACATAGGTACACTATAGGTGTTCAAAAATATCGGCACATGAACCCTAATGCCTTGAAAATAGAGGTGTGTTCCGATGTTTGTGACGTGCTTGTTTGCTCCGATGTATGTGATGGCGACTGTACTAGCCTCTTAGCCGCCCTAGGCCGGGTAGTACTAGCTTCTTAGCCGCCCTAGGCCGGGTAGTACTAGCCTCTTAGCCGCCCTAGGCCGGGTAGTACTAGCCTCTTAGCCGCCCTAGGCCGGGTAGTACTAGCCTCTTAGCCGCCCTAGGCCGGGTAGTACTAGCCTCTTAGCCGCCCTAGGCCGTGTAGTACCAGCCGCCCCTTTCTCAGCTCCCATCATATATTTATTTGTCGATTGGCCGCCCCTAATATCTGGCCGCCCTAGGCCCGGGCCTACTTTGCCGTACGGGAAATCCGCCACTGTGTGGACTGTTCGAATAGGTGTTACAAATTTTAAATGTGTACTGTCTATTTGAACAGGTCACAATTATACAACTATTTTTTTTCCTTTTTGTCTCTTGACTTATGGGATAGAATGACAAGAAAAAGTTGATCGAGCCCAACCAAAAGTTTAAAATTTTAAATACACAATGAAAGTCATAGATTTGGTTGGGGTTTTACTGACAAAAGTTGTTATATGTCAAAAATGACGTTGGGTACTTGTTGATTGGCATCCAGCTATTGGCGGCCAGTGTTTATATAATTCTCGACACTATTGCTTACGAAATAAGGTTGAAAGTACTTACTGAAACGCCGTTAGAGAGATAACCTCATGTCAAAAAAGGTATATCGAACCAGCATCTCTTAGTCATATAATTGTAATGCCAGATCGTCTGATTGTTTCAAAGCGTTATTTTTTATTCACTAACCTATTTTAAGTACAAATACTGACATTACTAAGTTATTATAATCATTAATTATTTCGCCATGCAACAGTAATTTTGTAATAGAAGTATTTCGGAGTCCACTCTAATTCTCCGGACTGGTTTTTTTTATTAATTTAAATTAATGATCAGTAAATGTTTATGCGTAATACAACTATTGAAATTAAATTATTTTACCAATGTATAGGTATATACATATTTAAATTGAAAACTAGTGAGTAAAAAATAGATGCTTATGGGACTCGTAGTAAATGGGTATAACGAATGTTTCGTCACCTGTATTAATCATTAGTATTTTAATGTTGCGACTTCGTACCTCTCTCGGTACACGGTTAGGTCGCTTGTACGACACGGTTTTACGTACAGTTTAACCCTTTTTCAGGCCCTTTGAAAGGTTACAACTTACAACCAAATGTCAGTCTTACCCTTACAATTTAAGATATTGAAAGGCACTATATGATCGATATAACTCTGCCTGAAAGGGGGTTAAAAATCGTGATTCTTATGCGACAGCATCAAGTTAACGGTAAATGAGTACGGTAAAATGTGTGTTCAAGCGCTCTGTCTTGCTATAGGCCTATAGATTGAATAATACCGCGCCGTGAACATAATGTAATTCATCTTCGACCCTCCATACCATACATTCGACCGTTTATTCTGTAAGTTTAATGAAATATTGTATATTCGATTTTCATTTGAAGTGCCTGTGTTATTAAATAGTTAAGATTCATGTCGAGCCCACACGGATACTGATATTTTTGAGCATTGTATCTTTTATTTAAATATGTACCCGATACCAATAAATATTACATTTCTATGTACTTGTTTTCTTTTATTTCTACAGCTCTTGTCAGAGTTATTCCTACCCGTTACCACCAATTTTTACCGGCGGTAACAGCTGCGATTTTTTTCCTATCTTTTACCATTAAAGTACTTGGTGGTAACGAATGGGAATTTTTTCCCCATCTTTTACCACTAGAGTACTCGGTGCCGAAAATACTCCCAGTAGTTTATACTGGTAAAAGATGGGGATAAAAAATCCCAGCTGTTATCACTGTGCACTGTTACAAGCAAGTTACACGTGGGAATAACCGTTTTGTCCAGTTCCTGGTCTGACGGAACCTCTTTGACGGTGGTCAATAAGGTCGATTTTTAATTGCAGAGTTATGCCAACGCCTTTATTGACTACCTACCAACAAAATTAGTCACTCACGGTTCTCTATTGAAAATAACTGCTTACAATATTGGACATGTTATGTATAAATGGCATTGATGAGATTTCTACAGAGGTTTGAGAAATTCAGAAGTGTTTGCCATCCATGATGTAGTTGTGGCGGATTCAGAGTTTTCGGAGCTGAAGATTTCATTTAAAATCGGAGCCAGTTTTTTTGTTCTGTAGAAGGATTTACAATAATTATTTGGAGCCTGGTAGAGCTGCTTCTAATACAGGAACAAGAGAGAGAGAGAGGACAGTTGGGCATCCCACTGCATCGTAATTGATACCATCGGCAACACAGTTAATTGACCATCCGTGCACTTTATGTGCATTGTAATAATGTTCAATATAAATAGAGAATGAGATATTTATTGATAAAATCTATATTATTATTACGCGAGTCCGATTTTTGTACATGCCATCAGATCTACAGTTATGGTCCGATTTTGATAAATGATATGTCACTGGATTCGTCTCATGCTGCAGATTTGCAATAAGGTCTTCGTTTTTTCATTTTTTATCGGTAAGTTACTAAAATATAAATTTAAAGAAACTACTGTGCGTTGACCACGTGACTTTGGCTGCGTGACGTCACGTGGCGTAACTTCTGTTTTGACTCGAGATGACAATGTAAAATTATAAACAAGAATTAAACTCAAACTTGTACTAAGTTCTTCAGCATGAAAAATTATAAATGTTGAATCGGCCACATATGGATACAACAATAAGAAAAGTAAGAAAAATAGAAAGTAAACGGCCTTTTGTAAATATTGTTTATTTACATAAACTGACAGACGTATTGTGTCAAATGTGTTTTTTTTTATTGACAGAGACGTCAGTATTACTTGCCATGTTCTTTTTTACTTCAGAAAAGTTTATATACAAACTTATTTTTCCATATTCGAGATGTTGGGAGAAGAATGAGGTTTAATTAAATCAATTCATTGTCGTGGACCTCATAGACGGCTTTGTTAACCTTACTTAGTACAATTCAATTCAATTCAATTCAATCGTTTTATTTCAGACCATGTGATCCATATACTGTTAGTAACAAAATAAACTTAAAACTATGTTAGCAATTATTATAATACATAAAAAAAGAACTGCAGTACTAGGGTAATGCCGTATAGGCGCCGATAGGTTCCGCCTAATTTCCAGTATAAAGATGTAGAAAACGAAACTCGATTACAAAATTTTCTTTTCGGATGGCCCGGGACTCCCATTGGTGACTTTGTTTACCTGACTTGAATACCATCTAAATTATTTCAGGTTCAGATAATTATATTTTGATTACAGGTAGGAGGTTGGTTATATAAATTTTTGTAATTAAACGAGCAAAACTTGTACATATATATACAACGTGTCCCAAAACTCAACGATAAGCCGGCACCAGAGGATGGAGCTACTTATATAGATATATTTTATTTTATATATTTAGATATATTTTTTTCCTTATTTTTTCTCGACTAATCATAAGCAGCTCCATCCTCTGGTGCCGGCTTATCGTTGAGTTTTGGGACACGTGGTATTTGCAATCACGTTCTCGGAAACGGCTCTAACGATTTCGATTAAATTTGGAATACAGGGGCTTACGGGGGCGAGATATCGATCTAGATAGGTCTCATGTCCGGGAAAATTCGTTTTCTCCGTATTTTCTCCATTTTCACCCGAGCAGAGCTCGGTCGCCCAGGGACTGAATTGTAATTTGTCAAAACGATATGACTTAATACTGGAAAACATAAATTAGTAGATATTAAACTATTTAGCGGTACCGTGAAATGGGGTTAATAATTAATTTGATCAATTTCAGAATTAAAACGTCTGTAGGTACCTATGTAAATAAATATTTATGTAAATAAACAATATTTGAAGCGAAAGTGGATTGTCAGGATCGTAGCAAATGGAGATCCGTGATCTCTGCCTACCCCTCTGGGAAAGAGGCGTGATTATATGTATGTATGTGTGTATGTATGTAGGTACCTCCCTAAACGTTAACCCAAAAAAATAAGGAAAAAAATGCAAATATCGGTTTTTGGTCCTCTATCGATTGCACCGACAAAAAAAAAATTATTAATGTATCTCTTAGAAAAAAAATATATAAGTCTGTGATCAACTTTATACTCACATCGGGGTTACTTTAGAACCCCCCTTATTTTTAACGGATTATGATAGTGACAGCAATAAGGAAAAAAACCGGCCAAGTGCGAGTCAGACTCGCGCACGAAGGGTTCCGTACCATTATCTATAAAAAAAAACGATTTTATTCTGTGTTTTTAGTATTTGTTGTTATAGCGGCAACAGAAATACATCATCTGTGAAAATTTCAGCTGGAACTATCACGGTATCAGTGAGATACAGCCTGGTGACAGACAGACGGACGGACGGACGGACGGACAGCGGAGTCTTAGTAATAGGGTCCCATTTTACTCTTTGAGTACGGAACCCTAAAAACACTAGAACATAAAAAAAATCCGTTCAGAGGCTTAGGATTTATAAAGGTTTATGTGCCTTTGGGGTTACTTTGACAAAGAAAAAAAAGGGTATTTATTTTATATTAAATAAGGCTATCATTCACATAAGGATAACATTGCACATTGCACGTAGAACCGATGGCCGTTGGGGCGGAAAGGTTCTCGAGTGGCGACTACGTACTGGAAGGCGCAGCTTGGGTAAGCCCCCCACAAGGTGGACTGATGACCTGGTAAACTACGCACAAGGTATCCAGATCGTCTTGTGGTGCCATTTAGGAAGACTACACTTTACAGCAGAAGGGTATGGGTATTACCATCTACAATAAGTTACCAGAAGATTTAAAAAAAATGCCCCTTAATATGTTTAGAAGGCAACTTAAAAGATAGCTTGTGCAAAAATGCTTCTACTCGGTCAATGAATATTTAAATAATGACATTTTATGATAAGGGATGTGATATTTAGCAATGTATTCCAAAATTATTTTATTTTAACTACTACAATTATTTGACAATTGATATGACATACCTGTCTAATTTTACTTTAACTATTCCAGTGTAAGTAATACTTATTAAATATAGAATTGTATCTATTATTTATTGCTTAGCATGAAGTGTGACAAATCCTGTTAATATTAGGCACCTAACATTTTACGTGTTGCACGTACTAGCAGCAAAACATGTGATACTTTGTTTTAATTGTAATACCCTTATGTACACCATGTTTTTATGTAAAATAAATTGAATTGAATTGAATTGAATTAAAGGTCGTGGGAATCCGCTGGATGCGGGTGGCGCAGGACCGCTCATTGTGGCACTCTCTGGGGAAGGCCTATGTCCAGCAATGCACGTCTTTCGGCTGATATGATGATGATGATGATGAGGGTATCAGTGATCAAAGTAAACCCTCAGAAGTGCTAATGCTACAATTATCTAATAAAGCAAATGGCCGTCAAGGTTGTGATTTGCAACAGTATTTGATGTTATAGCCAGATACATGCCTGATTTAGTGAACTAGATAAAATTAATGTATTTACTATACTGAACGTTTTAACTTAGAAGTTATACAAGCTATTAAAAGTCCGTAAAATGAGTACGCACGTATTTTAATTTTTTTTTCATCGATCGGCGTGCCCGATCCCACGACTAGTAAAGACACACTGAAAGTGACGTTCAATGCTTCCAATCGTAAATAAAACCAAACGATGCGTTCAGAAATCGTATAAATTAGAGTTTAAACATGAAGAGAAGTTTTGATCAATGTAAACCCAGGAATTAAAGTAACCCCACGGTACCAATAAATAGCATGTGCCGATACTAATAATAAACAGGCGTAATGTCTGTAAAATGTAAGTTTGTATGTTGGGGGTAATCTCAGAAACTATACCCATCCTATTCTAAAAACCCTTTGTTCAGTAGGTAGGTTATATGTATGTATGTATGTAAGCACTTTATTGTACACAAAACAGGTTAAAACATAAACATGATACTTATGTAAGATTAAAGTAGGTACAAAGGCGAACTTATCCCTATAAGGGATCTCGGGGGGAATATAAGGGATATGTAGAATGGCCCTACAGGATTAAGTATGTGCTATATTTTATATCTTCGCTCCGCCTAGATTCTTTGTACACGCGGCGGAGCCGCGCGGGTAGCTAGTTATAAATAATTCTACATGTCATAGGATTATATTAAACTTACTACCTATAGATTAGTTTCATTTACAATACAGGATGGTCAGTTAACTGTGCTGGCGTTTGCACGTCTCGTCAGTGTCTGAGGTAAATAATTGAATTGAATTGAATTAAAAAAGCGCTTTCGATATCCCGGTGTCGTCACTGAATGAAATAGTCGCAGTAAAACTTGTAGCTTGTAATAGAAGCGGCAGTTTCTTCCTAATTAAATAAGTTGAAAAAAGCCTTCCACGTTATTACTTATTACAGGTTAAGCTTTAGTGAAATTGGCCCAAATATTTTTAATTGGTAGTGAAACTACTTTCGTCTTTAGGCGGCATAAATACTTTTTGCAAGTATTTATTCTCGGCCTAAACAAATTTTACATTTGATTTTAGAATTCCTATCAAATTATCATTGACATTGATACACGACATTAGGGTAAGTTTTTTGACAAGTCTCATAGTTATTTTACGTCTAGTTTAATTTTGTCACCTAAACTATTTTATGTATAATTTGTAAAAATATTTCTTTTTAATCGAAACTCTTAAACGCGCATACGTTCAATTAAGTAAGGGTATGATTATTGACTGTTGAGCAGTTCTAATGGCGAGCGACATTGACAGGCGGAATTTCGGGGATAGCGCGAGGAACAAACTCCATTGCGTGACCGCGCGGAAGGCTTCCAAGCACGTGTTCGATGGAGCCGGGGAGAACATACACTACTACAGCGACACAGAATCCCAAGGGTCGAGAAAGAGCAAGACACGATACATAAACTCTGCTATTTATATCGAGCCTGTGGAAGCGTCCCACTCGGTAACATCGCTGCGCACTGACGGCTCCTGCGTGGACGTCACTCCGCACCCGCACAGCACCTACCGGAGCAACTCGACGCCGTATCTCTCGGGTCGCACCTCGAGCACGTCCAGTATCAAGCGGAAGTCGTGTCGACTCGAGCTCGAGGCTACCGCTCGAGACGAGGAAACGCCTCGAGATGACCGCACGTACAGGTCTGTTCATGGTTGCAAGGGCATAGTAACTAGTGTTATTTGTATTGACGAGAGACACTTTCTCTAAAAACATTAGAACTATAGGTAATCATTATTTGTACCTATTTCGACCCTTAAGGAGCTTATAAGCCTGTGGGGTATTTAATTACTTTGATGCAGTTTTTATTAATTCTGATAGAGATCTCATGTTTCTCAATTTCGTTTTAATTTTGTGACATTTTGGTAGTTTGGTCAATCTGCAATTTTGAAATGATTATTGTTGCAAGATTTTTTATTGTAAATTTTCATTTGACATGTAAATGCCCCAGTGGCCTATTTGCAGACTAAATATTTGATTTTGACGTTTGACAGGGAAGCACAAGACACGTTCCGGCTGTCGGTGGCCTCGGTGTCGACCACGACTACGGCGAAGGAGGAGCGGGAGAGGAACGAAGCCAAGAAGAGGCAGGTGTTCGAGCAGTGGCTAGCGAGGAAGGAACGAGAGGTAAGACTAGGCGCGCCTCCAGTGTCAAGTGGAAGAGGTGTTGAATCGAGCTCGAGGCTACCGCTCAAAAGGAGACTTCGAGATGACCTCACGTCTATAGGGAAGGTACTTTTCGTCTATCGGTGGCGTCGGTGTCGACCACTACTATTGCCAATGAGGAGCGGGAGCGGGACCTCTAGGTAAGACTTATGCGGAGGCCGTGTTGACTCGAGCTCGAGGCTACCGCTCATGAGGAGACTCCTCGTGCACGGCACGATTCTTTCCGTTAGTGCAGGCATATCCGCTCGCCCTCCTTCTTTTATGACATTGTCGCGGGCTTGACTCAACGACCGTTGCAATAATGACTCATTAATCTCATTATTATCAGGTGATTTATTTATGCATACTCGTTTCACTATCATCGTTGTTAATAAGAGTCAAATCCGTGGTGCCGCTGCCGCCGTCATAGCTTATGCTTTGGGCTAAATATGCTCCTCTTCTGGACTTAACATTGCAGTCGAAGTTGTTAACGATCGATGCGTCGTTTAGCATTTCTATTTCATTCTTTAACCGGCTCACTTTCTCCATGGTCGCATAAGTCTGTTTTATATTACTTAGCTCACTCTGAATGATTACAATATCTTTAAGAAGCCTTGTCGCATCGATGTGATCAAAAGTTAGCGGAGGTAACTTGTAAAGCCCCCGAGCGAACATAAATGGGAATACATTCAAGGTCCACTTGTTTAAATAAACAAAATTATGTCATCAAGATCTCTTTGAGGTTTTCCTTCGCGTTTCCTGGTAATCTTGCGCAATTTAGATGGCACCAAGTCAAACAATAAGCCTTTGAACCGTATCGATGTCCGCGGCGGCGAGGGCCGTGGTACAGATTCGCACCAAGCTCTCGTCTCTCGTCACCTGGATTTTGTTCTGGATAAATGCCAGCACCTCACAGATCACCATATTGCAATTTTTGCACATAAGTACCTACGTTCGAAAACATAACAAGTTCGCCTCGTGGCGTACAGTCGCCATCACATACATCGGAGCAAACAAGCAGCTCACAAACATCGGAACACACCTCTATTTTCAAGGCATTAGGGTACATGTGCCGATATTTTTGAACACCTATAGTGTACCTATGTATGTGATGGCGACTGTACACAATGAACCGCGCGACAGACGACTGATTAATGTCCTACATGTGTCAAGTATACCCGTAGAACTAGTTAGTAAGTCAGGCTGATTGATTGCTTCGATATTTTAAAGCCTTACATTTTGTCAGCAACGTGAAAAAGCCCGTCAAGAGAAGCTAAAGCGGCAAACCCCGCCGCAGACGACCCCCGAGCAGCGCGAGGAGTCGTACCGGCGCTGGCTCGAGCGCAAGCGCACGCAGACCGAGCGCCGCCGCGCCGACGAGATCGTGCACCGGGTCCGCGACGCGGAACACCAGGCGGAACAGCGGAACGTGCGCGAGCGGGCCAAGGAGGAGAAGCTGGCTGGGTGGATACGGAAGAAGGAGGAGGATATGAAACGTAAGTGGTATTTAGAGGAGAGCAGATAGTCCATCATGCGGAACCAGCGGCGGAACAGCGTAACGCGCCAAGGTCGCCAGGGAAAACTAGCTATGGAAGAAGCAGGAGGAAATTATTTATTTATTTATTGGAAAACCAACAGCTCACAAAACAGATTAACAACAGATAAAGAAATAGAAGGCCAATTATAGGTTCTCACAGATAGCAATCTAATAGAAGTTAACATCACAATAGAAGTGTTAGACAGTTGCCCATTGAACTAGACTAAACAATTACGTAAAGTATTAAAGTAGTAAAAGTGTAAAAAAGTAGTAAAAAAAACCGGTCAAGTGCGAGTCTGACTCGCGCACCGAGGGTTCCGTACAAACGTTCATACACCATACCCGTCACGTCACGACCCCATTCATGCTTGAACAATCTTAACAGCTCATAGAGTAGAAGTTACCGTTGTACAGCGTCATCTGCATTTTGGTACTAATAACTTGCAACCTAATAGTATGTTTGTTTATCAGCGATATTTTTAGTTCCGTACTCAAAGAGTAAAACGGGACTCTATTACTAAGACTCCGCTGTCCGTCTGTCTGTCCGTCTATCTGTCTGTATGTCTGTCTGTCGGACTGTCTGTCACCAGGCTGTATCTCATGAACCATGACAGAAAACACAGTTGAAATTTTCACAGGTGATGTATTTTGGTTGCCGCTATAACAACATATACTAAAAGAACAGAATTAAAGAAATATGTATAGATAATGGTATGGAACCCTTCGTGCGCGAGTCCGACTCGCACTTGGCCGGTTTTTTACCTTTTTGGTACGGAACCCTAAAAACAAGAAGACAAAAAGGGCGGAAAGGGCAAGCTCACTTAAACTCATCAATATCATGCTCTCTCGACAGCTCGTTAAGGGTTCTGTCCGCGCGAATAAGGAAGCTGTTACGTCTGTAATTCGTTGATGCAAAGGGAACAGAAATAGGAGGATTGTACCTTTTTGTCCTGTTAGGAGTGTAGAAAATATACTACCAAGCAGTTCTTAACAGTCAACGGTGCCATTAGTAATTTTTAAGAAGTATATACCTAATGTCAGCAATTTCACGACGTTCCGACAGAGGCAAGAGATGGTGTCTTTTACATACGCATTAAACGTAAGTGCGTTGCTGCGATGCGAATAGAGTAGATACAACTTGCTACTGGCGTCGGCAATTCCTCATGGATCCCGTCGTCAGAACTTCACCAAAATCTGGAATCACCCTGTATAGATATACCTACTTAGTTTCGAACAAAATACAATTCATATTTACGCATAATCTGGGCAATCGTCCCTCAAAGGTAGTACTTGATGGATTTAGTTCTGATCCTATTGTAGCTTGTTCTGGTGTACCGCAGGGTTCAAATCTAGGACCACTCTTTTTCAACATATTCATCAACGATATCACAAACATTTTTTCACATTCCACTTGTTACCTTTTTGCGGATGATCTTAAACTAACACGCTCTGTTAGCTGTATGACTGACGCAGTCTTGTTGCAAGAAGATATCAATAAATTACATGACTGGTGCAACCGTAACAAGATGTACTTGAACCCAACCAAATGGTCTCACATTAAATTCACAATGAAGAGAAACATAACAAGAAGTGTTTACAACATTGCAGGAACGACACTGAATGAAGTCACTCACATTCATAACTTGGGAGTAGTTATTGATACAAAACTAAAATTTACAACCCATATTGATAATATTATAACATCAGCTAATAAATCTTTAGGATTCGTTATTAGAAATGGAAAGGAATTTAAAAATATTTCTACCTCACTAATGCTATATAATAGTTATGTTAGAAGTAATTTAGAGTATTGCTGTACCGCTTGGTCACCCGTTTATAAAGTTCACGTTAACAGAATAGAGAGGACCCAAAAAAGACTGCTAAAGCATTTGTCGTACCGATATAAACCACCAAGTCATGTAAGATCGTATCTAGACAAAATTAAACATTTTAAACTAGACAAATTAAGTAATAGAAGAACGCTGCTTAGTATGTCTTTCTTGTATAAAATCATGAACAATCTAATTGATTCGCCTCAAATTGTTGATAAGTTCTCTTTAAGCGTCCCGACTAGAATACCTCGCATGCCTCGTGCCTTATTTCACGTTCCTTTCTGTAGGACCAACTTTGGTAAGCACTCGCCTGTACCTCGCCTGTCGCGTTCTTACAATGATCTCGTTACAGAACAGGAAAATGTTGATATTTTTTGTGATTCCTCATAATAGCTTCAAATGCAAAATCAGGGATTTGTTGTTGAACCTTGAAGCATAGTCTGACTGATATGATTTAGTTTCTTATTTATAAGCCTAGATAATTAGTTTATTAATGCTAAGAATTGTAACGCAACGCATGATGTAGTTGCCTATTATTAGGGTTACAATTAGACATTACAAAGTGCTTGTTTTTTTTCTTTAAATGTTACATTAAGAACTCCGTTGGCAATCATTAAATAAAAAATAAAAATAAAATAAAAAAATAATTCTTAACCATGCACTTTGTAAAACATTGACTTTTATGCATTAATATCTTGTATGCTGTTTGGTAAAGAATTATCTATCGCTTTTTAACCCCCGACGCAAAAAGAGGGGCGTTATAAGTTTGACGTGTCTGTGTGTCTGTCTGTCTGTTTGTGTGTCTATTTGTGGCATCGTAGCTCCAAAACGAATGGACCTATTTGAATGCGGTTTTTTTATCCGAAATTTGACGTGATCGAGATGGTTTGTAGCTACGTTTCAACAAAATCGGTTCAGCCGTTTTTGAGATATTGAGGTATGAAATGAAAATATCGGGGGGTTTTCAATTTTTCTAGGTTGTTAATTATTTATATGAACTAAGCGCTTCCTTTCTTTTGAAGTCGGTAAAAAATGATATTTCCCATTGTAACTATCATTTTGTCACTCGACTAGTGATGAAGACCCGTGAGGAGCGGCGCGCGGCGCGCCTCGCCATCGAGGACAAGCGCAAGCGCGCGGAGGGCGAGCGCGCCTACCGCGACTGGCTGCGCACGAGTCGCAACAAGCCGCTGCCCGTGCCGCTCAACCAGGGAGAACTCAGTGAGTACACCGCTTAAATCTAACGCCTAGTATTCACTACACGAAGGAAGACAGGTAGGGAACAGCGGAATGTCGCTCATATTTGGAGCAGCCCAACTGGTGGAGTAAACGACGCAACCCCGTTTTTTTGGGCTTGTTAGTTCGATCATCTCAATAGTAGGTATCTAGTTGATGACGGTATACAGAAAAGTACAGTCGGTAATAAAAGCTTGCACCAAAAATGAAAATTTTGACAGGTACACTTATTTTGAATCTGTTTTCCTACAACAGGTATGCGAGGCTCAGTCTCCAAGATGTACATCAATCCTATCCCTTGGCAGGCGCCCACCTGAAGGCCAACAGCCCTTCAGGCAGGCGCCCACCTGAAGGCCAACAGCCCGGAACGACCGGTATCTGCGCCCGACAATTACATCCTATCCCTTGGCAGGCGCCCACCTGAAGGCCAACAGCCCGGAACGACCGGTATCTGCGCCCGACAATTACATCCTATCCCTTGGCAGGCGCCCACCTGAAGGCCAACAGCCCGGAACGACCGGTATCTGCGCCCGACAATTACATCCTATCCCTTGGCAGGCGCCCACCTGAAGGCCAACAGCCCGGAACGACCGGTATCTGCGCCCGACAATTACATCCTATCCCTTGGCAGGCGCCCACCTGA
The DNA here is from genome assembly GCA_963854355.1 of Epinotia brunnichana. Classification (NCBI taxonomy): domain Eukaryota; kingdom Metazoa; phylum Arthropoda; class Insecta; order Lepidoptera; family Tortricidae; genus Epinotia; species Epinotia brunnichana. The sequence continues at coordinate 635,765 of OY977946.1, forward strand.
AGGCCAACAGCCCGGAACGACCGGTATCTGCGCCCGACAATTACATCCTATCGCCCACTATCAATGTTCTATTAGCTTTTATTCTTACGAACTGTACTTTATTTTAGATTAAATTTTCGATTTTTACATAAACATTGTATTTATGGTCAGGGCATCGTGTTTAAATAATAAAGCCTTTATTTTAAAACGTTTATTTGATTTCTAACGATTTTAATTATCTACAGGGTCCCTTCAAGTTATACAAATGACGTGAATTAGAAAAATACCTATTTATAAAAATTGTTCGTCCGTGCGGCTTACGCTGTCTAAGAAATTCAGCACACGACTAGTTCCCTCGAAACATTAAGAATTACCTAGGAGTGCAACATGAAAAGCAAATGATTCGAATGTTGTTTTGATTCCAACCAGCCCGCTTACAAAATCCGTTAAAGCCACCAGTCATACGATCTGATTTCTAAAGAAAACTGTGTTCCTAAGACCATCGTCCCCCGTATACGCCATCGCTCGCGTGTGAAGTGACCCCTTCAGCGCCAAAGACTCCTAAAGTCGTCACGAGTGTCCACTCGGCCAAGAACGAAATAAGTAGTTATGGCGTGTGCATTTAAAGTAGCTTCACGCTTTAACGCATTCACTGCCACCGACGCGTATGTGCGTTCCAGTGACTTTCACCGTGTGCCATCGACGCACAGACGCGTTCGTAATTACGTAAAGTGCATTACATAAAGTACATTTTAAAAAGTGTGGCACCTGGCGAATGCCCAGGAAAAGGAGGTGGCAGTGAATGCGTTAAAGATAGGTCCTATAATAGCTCTATTGTAGCACAAACAGGGTGCAATGTTTGTATGTTAAATACAAGACATGAGAAGGAGAAGAAGGGGTCAAATGATCAATGTGTCATAACTGCTAAGAGTTGTAATAAAGCTAACCTTAACCTTTAAGATTCAGTTCAGCTCTGATGCCATTACTCTAGTGGAGTGATGGATATTCACTTTAACGGTACATTGTGACTTATAGACGGCGACGGAAAATACGAGACTTCAATGATACAAGGGAATGAGTTAACCTAAATCTGATTAAACTGCTTCCATCTCTAAATATGTCATTCTCAGGGAAAAGGGACCTTATTGGCACTTATGCATTATTGCAAATGCCACGATTCATGGCGTGATAATCATAAACAATAAGCGCCCTTTTCCCTGAAAATTACACAAATACTGAAGCTGTGATCATTCATTCAAATCAACTAAATTCTTGTTCTTTCAATAAACCTCCTCTTCCTCTTTGAGACGCAATATGTCGGATTTGTTCATGAAGTAGTAGGAGGGTTGACGTCCTTTGAGGTCCTTCAGCACGCGCTTGGAGCCCGCGCGAATGAGGACGCGGCATAAGGATTCCATCTTCTCCACTCCCATCGCGTAGTGTAGTGGCGTGCGCTCTAACTGGAAATAAAACAAAAATTGTGTCAGTCTTTAAGTACAGGCAGGGAAAAAAGCTGGTGATTTTAAAATGATCAAAATAACCTTTTATAGCCCCGTTCTGCTGCATCGAGGGAGCGTGCGCCCTTTACTTATAGGATGCCCCCCTACCCACCTGATAGCCGCCTATGGACGCTTGAAAACCAAAGAGTGTATCCTCATTGATGTTGTCTAACACTAGAACCTCACATTATCTTCAATGCCCAGCAGCTTTGGAAACATCGAGGCCAGCATGGCGACGACCTCGTCATGTTGTGCCAACTCTGCGAAGTGTGGTGCCGTTCTACTTAAGTAACTCTTGTCTGGAGCGAGCGTATGCCCGCTCTCTGCCTAGAGCTGAGTATTATACTCACTCTATGGACTCATGTCGTGATTGGTGCTGAATCAGAGGTATGAAGGTTCACAGTGTTGGCGACGGAACTAGTCAAAAGCTCACATTGTCTCCAATGCGTAGCAGCTCCGGAAACTTGGAGGCCAGCATGGCGACGACCTCCTCATGTTGGGCCAACACCGCGACGTGTAGCGCTGTTCTACTGAAGGAGCTCTTGCCTCGCGCGAGCGTGCGCCCGCCCTCGGCCGAAAGGGTGGTCTCGATGGCCGCTAAGTCTCCTCTTCTTATTGCGCTGTGGAGGGAGTCCCGCGAGTCCTAGTGAATAAGAATAAGATCTAAAAACCAAGACTTATGTAGAGGTAGGTACATAGGTAACTATATTGTGTGCAGAAAAAAAGAGAATTTTAGTAAGTTTTTGAGTTGTATTCTATCTAGGATTTTGAATTACGACAAAAGAACAAGCTAGAATTTTAGAAGACATTCAAAACTCTTCCTTATAGTTATGATTATAACAAATTTTCACCGCGTTATTGTAAGCGGTTTCCGTAGTTTACGAACGCCTGAAATTTCAGGGAGCTTACATTTATGTTGCCAGCCTTTTGTACACTCCTTCCTTGAAGATCTTCGTAGTGATATTATAGAATAATATAATAGAATAGATTTATTTATTTCAGACATTTTTTTTGTACATCCATATATTGTTAGTATAATCTTAACCTAGGTAGGTAGGTATTCATACATTCTGCGGGGCTAGTGCAACTAACGCGACGAGAGACGAGAAAACCTAACCTTCTCTTCCTAATTTGCACTGTGTAATTACTTAAGACAGAAATCGCTAAGACGTGCGCGAAACGACTTGGAAATAAGTGGTGCTAGGCGGACTACAGGGCAAAGTACCTCGGAACACCGGGGTCACTACCGGAGGCCGTCGGCAACGTAAAGGGTCTGCTAGGCTTCCTGGTGGAACTGGGTTGGCACGAATAACAGTAGTGCCAAAACCCCTACGCAAAATAGGCGCATTTATGACGTCGAGTTGCGGAAACCCAGCCCGCGTACAACCTATAACCTATAACCTATAAGTGGTGCTAGGCCCGCTGATATTGATATGACGAACCTCGAAAGCAGGTATGGATGCCAACACGTTGGTCATCTCGTTGTCCCCGCGGCTCGTCACCACCTCCGTTATGGGCACGCCCTCGTCATCCACCACGTCCAGTATGTGGTCGTAGCCTTCTAAGAACAGCTCCATTATCTTCTCCGTATTACCTGCGATAAGAATTACATTTTATAGGGAACTGCCAAACATTCGTTTTTAAGCTTTTGAACGGTACACGTTAAAGATATGTTTAGTACTTTTGCATCTTACTCCTTTTTAATAAGGCATTAAAGGAAATGATGGAATGCGGCTTGATATGAAGATCACCAGCTTGCTAAAAATATAAGACGTAGATGGGGGATGCGTTTCTTGAACAACTATTGTAGAACTCCCCAGGCAAATTGGTAAGGCGATTGTTTATTATTCCAAAATGGCTGCCGAATTTTAAAGCTCATGTAAGATTAAGATACAATACCACGTACCGGAAGGCGCAGCACGCTGTAGTAGCCCTTCACATGGTGAACTAATGAACTGGTAAAGGTCGCGGAGTCCGCTCGATGCGGGTGGCGCTGGGCCGGTCAATGAGGCACTCTTTGAGGGAGGTATATGTCCAGCAGTGGACGTCTTTCGGCTGATATGATGAGCATACAATATGAATTGCAATAAATATATTCAAATACTATATGGAAAAGACGAAATAAGCGTCACCTCTAGCAGCTAAATGCAGCACCCATCGGTCGATCTCCGCGGTATTCTCCAGCACGTTCGCCTGGATGGACACGTCGCGCGCCGTGCGGTACAGCTCGTCGCGGAAGGCCAGGTTCACATCAGACTCCTGGAGCAGCTGGAAGAGCGCGTTGCGTGTGTGCGTGCGCGCCGCAGCGAAGTGCAGCATCGACTGACCGTGCTCGTCCTGAAAATAAATATACTTCTTTAACACTCAGAAATGTGTACAGTCACCGGCATCAATAGGTACTTGATGGATCAAAGGCCACAAAAATATCTGACACGCTCTAACGGCTCTAAATAGAGTTGTCATCACAAGTTGTACATATCAAGTTAGCGTTGTCAAGTTAGTGTTGCGTATTCAACAGCTCTTTTAAGTCACTGGATTAAATCCTATCAAAAATCTTCTGATCGTAGGTACATTCATAAAAGATATTCAAGGAAAGCAAACTTACTCTATCAGCACTGCTGAAAGCAGCCTCCAGCGCATCGGGGCTTGTCTCACTCCTGGGATCAACCGTGATGACGTCAATAGGCCGGTGCGGTCTCGTGGCCGTGCGGGTCGCGCTGCGGGACAACTTAGCCTGTTCTGCAATCTTCAGGGGTTCTGCAATCACCGGCGGTGGCTGCTCGTTTTCAACTTCGGGTGCCTCTTGCGTCACTAACACATTGGATTCCTGTTTACAGAGTGGCGGCTAAAGGCATGCAAGTTAAGTGCAACTATTGCTTGATTCGCTTCTAGCCATGCAATAATATTTTGTCAATTTGATTTTATAAAGTTCTACAATTGTCGATATTACTAGCATTAGGTAAATCGTCAGCTCACCTGCGTACCTAGTCTTGGTTTCTCATTCTCCGGGAAATTGTGTAAGAAACTCGCGAGGAACGCCACCGGGTCCTTAGGCTTTACGTTTGCCACTTCGGTCAATCCTTTGATCAAAGGATCGCCGAGAGCTGTAAAAACAGTGTCCGTATAAAAGTCCTTCGTTTGCATTTCTTCCATTTTAATTTTATTTAAACTAGAATTATCTGAGAGCTTACACTTGGCGAGGTATCTGCCCTCGTCCGTCCGAAAGATGGGAATGTCCATGTGGCCGTTGGCGAGTAGTTCCGTACCTGAAACCGATATATTATTCAGTCGGCCTTCGGTGCGTGTGTGTGTGTTCACGTGTGAACGTACACGGCGCTGTACAGCTGTAGGCGTAGCGAGGGGGCAATTTGTGTTGAAAAAGCCGTCGGCAAATAGACCCATCTATTAGAGGCCACAGCTAATAATTGATATGACGTAGTTATTGATCGTCCATGATACATATCCTACACGACCTACCACCGTGACCCGAGTCATGGATTCGTGGTAGTCAAAGTCAATTACATATCGTCACTTTCACCTGAAATATAGTGTTCTTAATTGATTCCTACTTCATTATTTTGACCCTTTTCTTTCCCATTTAAGCCTAGCTTGGTACTTATAGAACACAAATACCTACACAACCGCCAAAAATGGAAAAACCCCATTAGAAAATATATTTCTTGTACAAAGAAGATACACTGTGAAGAAGAAATAAAACAACCGATCATGAAAGTTTGCGTTTAAAAATTTTTAAGCAGATTATTCAGTTGATATTTTATCCGTCTCGATACTTCAAGGAAACAGGAACAAGGCTTCAAGGGTTTTCTATATACAAAATGAAGGCCTCTTTTATAGATGAGTGTCACTGCGCGGCACAAAGAGCGACTACCTAGTCGTCCACATGTTTGTGTTTCACGTACCGTCGCCATTTGCGTTTGCAAGTATTCTGCTGCGAGCGCTGCGCCGCGTAGCGCCACGCATCCATAAACGAGGCTTAACGCCACTAGTGCTGTGAAAGGACACGTCAAACACACTCAATTTGTATCTAATGTTGGAAAGACTGGCATTGCTGTGGTACGATACGTGCAACGATAACATGAAGCTCATTGTAAACTGGTCGGTGTCAAAGCATCAGGATCACATCACTCGAATGTACAGGTCACACGAACACAACTCAAATGTGAGGGTGACTTAGAATAATATACTGTACTGACCTAAAACATTAACAGCAGTTCTCATGGTACTAGTGACGCGCTCCCACTCCGTAGACATTATCTGCACCTACATCTTTCCAACATTCGATTAAGTTATCATTAAAATAAATTAAAAAGTGGCTAGTCTAGTCTACAAACTTAATTCTTCGCTATTTTTTTTAAGGTTTCTCGTAATCCGACGTGTCTTGACCAGACAAGCTGCTCCGCTTTCGACGGAAAATATTGGATAGCATTGTCGCAATGTGCGCAGAGTTTTGCATCGACAAATCTTTTTCCAAATGCAACAAATTTGACGCTGCCGTTATGAAATCATTGAAACAGTTCGATTCGGTAACGCTGAGGCACTGATAGTTACTGATTCTGGCTATATCCGTGGTCAAAGTCTCTCTATACTGTAGTCCTCTCATGGCGCACAAATGCTTCATATTATCAGGATCTTTTGATAGTCCAGGGAAATTGACTATTAGGCTAAAACGGATACCAGATCCTAGAAATGTTGGTCTGCTAGACAAATGACCAAGTTTATAATCTAATACAAAATCCATTTTCTCGTGAAGGTATGACATGATGGTAAATAGTTTGCTGAACGGGAGGCCAATTTCTCCGGGTGATTCCGTAGGGCAAGCCGTTACCACTCGAATGTGGTCATGCACGTTTATCCAGATGGCTATAGTTCTGTCTTCGCTGACATAAACTCCACGTCCGTAAGGCCAGTGGGTACCGTGCAAACGAGTATAGTCATCGATTTCTTCTCTGTCACAGAGAGCAATCAGTAGCCCGGCAGACGCTAAGGCGGCAGAGATTTCAGATGGTTTTTCCAACACCTCATTCAGTGTGTAGTATGTTCCTCCCTTTTGGTCGGACTCAGGATTTGACTGTGCAGTAATTTTAGCAAAATCTTGTCGCATCAAAATTGTGGTTATAATGCGTTCTATTGTTTCCAATTTACTGATTTTCAAATTAATAGGCATCTCGAACCCTTGCAGGTTTCTGGAACATTCTATAGTACCCGACAGCACGAACTCATCACCAGGGTCTATGTTTAATTCAACGAGGGGCTCCGTAGAAGATGATGATGATTTTGTCTGTGGTCTTTGATGAGTCACAAAATCCGAAGGAGGATGCAGTGGCAAATCAGAGTGTACATTGATATTGTGCATGTCTTTAATTAAGGGAGTCAAAAATTCATGAAATACTTCGTAGGCGTAATAGTCGGGGGCAGTCACGCCTCCTGGGAAGTCTTCTTCCACGGTTTGGACGACGTTTCTATTATCGGGTAATTTTTTAACAGCCGGCCAAATTACATCGAACAAATCGTGATCTAATTTAGTGACTCTGTACTTGAGTACATCAAACACAGGTTTCTTGAGGAATCTGCCCAATACCAGTGGTGGCGTGGCTCGATTGGATGATGCTGAGAGAGGAGTGCGCGCGGGTCGAGCGGACGCCAGCAGGTGGTAGCAACGCTCGAGCGTCTCCAGAGCCTCTGGTACATCCAACATACGTCGCGACGAAACCTGGTCCTCTGGCACTGGTTTAATTTTAAACAAAGTTGTGCATACATTTATTAGAAATTGTAAGCAAAGTGCATTAGAACAAAGTGTCTACGAAGCTAATCCTCTTGCTTACCTTTGTCCGATAGCATTTCTTTGGCTGTTTCCTCATTTATGCCAAAGTCTGAAATCAACTGACTAAATGGCAATAAACTTGGATTTTTGTAATATTCTTCCGCTGACTGACCGTTCTGTGTACATAATAAGTTTTTAATGTTTGAATTAGAAATATTAGTAAACACAGGTTATGATTAAATAAGAGAATGTTCTTACATCATCCAAATCCTTCGCATTAGCCCCTAGTTGTTGCAATAAATTATAGTAGTGGCCGTTGTCCGGCAAAATAGCTGCATAATGTAAGGCCGTCCTTCCTTCAAAATCAACCGCTGAGAGCGTTTCAGGAAATCTGCGAGGAAGATAGACATTAATTAAAGGGGGAATAATTTTTTGTGCCGTCCTCATTTCTACTGTTTGCTGTTTAAAAGCAGATTACAAAAAATACGATTGCTCAATTAATTATAGCGTGTATCTACATGAGAACTGTATTAAGTATATCACGTCATTATCATTACACTATATTGTAAATTGAGTGACGATACTCAGTGGTTGACATATTTATTCTCTTGATTTTGTTTTATTTTTCTACTTACTCGTTATAGTATAGTATAGTGTATATTTGTTGACATTGTCTTAATTTAATGTAATAGTTTTTGACGATCGTGATAAACATTCTTATTTTTTTCTATTTTTTTTTGACATGTATGCAAATCTGTAATGTAATTTTTTATCATGAAATAAATAATGTAATCTAATCCAATCTATTAAAAAAATTGCTCTCAATTTCACCGGTTATCCAGGGGACGTATAACGTCCCCGATTTGTATGAAAATTGTGGTTTGTCACCTAGACAACCATTTTTTCTGCTAGAATACGTTTTTTTGCGAGATGCAACATATGTATATGCTCAAATAGACTGTTTATCTGGCTATAAGAACTCATACATTTTATCAACATACACTTGTTGTGGTTGTGGTAACTACTGGTAACTGATAGAGATAGTGAAGAAATAACAACGGGACATTTAAAAGTTGATTGAACCTAACGGGTAAACTCACGTATTAAATGTCACTACGGGCGACATTTAAAGCGGGGAAAGTTTAAATTGGAAGTAGGTAATTATTTTAATTTCAACACCCACCTGCCGCCAAGATATTTCATAATGTTAGTTTTTCCAAAAACTGTTGCTACGTGCAAAGGCGTGGCGCCATTGGGAGAAATAGAATCTCTTGCTATGGCGAATTTCCGCCGATCTAACGCGGCTTGAAGATCTCTTATATTGCCATCCCTGGCTGCTTGGTGGACTTTGTTAATTTTCTCCTAAAACAAAACGCTACAGCATAACGCTACAGCATAGAAACTAAATGTAAATGTACTTGCAGTAATTATGTGTAGTGACATTACCATATATGTAGAAACATTATCTAGAAATGCTTGTAATTCAGAATTTCCTGATCGTCTACCAACTAATCTTGATCCTTCACCGTTTAAGACCAATGCTGCCAACATTTCCATGTTCGCATTATTTATCAGCTCCGTCACTTCAGGGTCTATTTCACTGTCCTGTTAAACGTTATTGATTACCATTTTTTTAGCAAATTAAGTGTGGAAAATATAGAGTGAAAGGCATTCGCGGTCTAGTCTAAGAAGTACTATCAAACATACAGGTCTCTAACTAAAAAGCTGGCAAATCAATTTATGACAGTGGTGTTACGAATCGTGCCTGTGGAAATACACAGTGCTACAATGATGCTTCTATTCTAAACAACACCACAATCAGCTAATTAATTTACGTACTCGTTACCTTTATCAGTTTCGAATGTCTTACGGGGTGGTACGGTATGACTTATACTTACAACAGTGAGCCCGTTCCCGTGAACTGATCCGTCCCTCTGCGTAATACTTGCATCTTGGGAGTCCAATTCGGCTTCCCCGTTAACAATTCCTTCAATAAGACTGTCTTGTGTACGTCTTCCATCAGTCAGGTTTCCTTAATCAGCAAAATAATTAAAAATATTGAGCTTGTAAGGGACCCTTTTACAAATGATTAAATAGGTGTGGTGATTATGTTTTAATTGTTTCGTGTATCGTACCGGAAGAGATGGCACTTTTACCTCTCTTGGCACTATTCGTGTCGGATAGTTCCGCAGTACTTCTGAGGTTTGTGTCGCTGTATTCGGAATTAGCATCTCCGGGTACTTGTACATCATCGTCATCTTCGTTGTGGTCATTGTTGTTATTACCTTCTTTCGGAGAGTTAATAGTTTCCTCTTCTGATTCGCTATCAGTATCCCCAGCGTGTTCATAAACGTTACTACTTTTCACCAGGCCATCGTTTTCATCAGCTTGTAACTTACTATTATGTTCTTCATGATTTTCATCAGCAGTATCTTGTTCTTCATCTTTGGTGTCTATTTTTTCATCTTCTTCGGAATCTCTTGTCTTATCGTCATTTTCAGAGTGTTTGGTTTCCTGCGTCTCTTCATTTTCAGAGTGTTCGGTTTCCTGCGTCTCTGAAGGTTCTGGTTCTTGCTCTTCAGATTTTCCATTCATATTTTCTTCTATTTCAGGCTTTTCCATGTCTTTAACTTCCTCATGACTTTCAACAACATCGGGCAATTGATCTTTAATTTCCTTATTATTTTCTTCAGTTTGCTCATGCTCTAAACCATATGATTCGGGTTCAATATTTTCATCCTTTTCATCATTTTCCTCTTCTTCATGGGGGCTTTCGTGGTCGCCATTTTCCTCAGTTTTGTGCTCTTCGTTATTACGATCTTCTATGACCTCCTCGCCGTTCTCATCATCCGGTGCTTCTTCTGATTGGATTTCTTCATTTTTGGCATTTTCGTCATCTTCAGTATGGGTTTCAGTTCCTTCGCCTGTTTCTTCAGCTATTTGTGAATCCTAAAATGCAAAAATAAAAGTTCATGCAGATGCTTATCAAAAAGCTATGCAAATAAACCATTACAATAACAGTGTAAGCGTGGCATGCACTTCTCACCTCTATAACATTACCAATCGTATCGCCATTGTCGTGTTTAAGCTTGGCATGGTCCTCTAGGTCAGGCAAGTCTTTTATAAATTCATGCGTGCTACTTGTTTTCATTGCTCCTGCCTTGTTTTCTATAGATTCCGAGATTGTGGTTGTATTATTTTTGGATGAAAGGTTTTCATTGGATGCTTTCATTTTCCTCCTTGATTTCTTGTTGAGTTCGGCTATGACCTCGGTGTCCAGCAGCTTCCAATCCCACGAGGACGGGTAGGAGCTGGACGCCGTTCGGGGCGCTTCGGGGATTGTTTTCAGAAGATTTTTATCGATTTCCTGTGGTCTGTTAATGTAATACCCAGGCGTTTTGTTTTTCTACAAAAAATATAATATTGTTATCGAATTAACTATTTAAATCGTCATAATTAGTTATACAAGATTGTGAATAAGTATTTAATACGTGAGAGATTGAAGAATTTATCGTCTATTGATGAGATCTTAACGGTAATTAGTGATAAAATGTTTCTGTAATCTTTTTGCTAAATTATAATACCTACCCTTGTCAGCTGAAGCTTAGTAATTTTTTTGCCAATTGCTGCATTTTATTAACACTCAACGATGCAATGCAAAAATGTGTGTTATTTTTGCTATTGTAAGGTTGAAGTCAAAGATATATCGATACCTAATTTAGCACCATATTCCTTTGTAATAAGGCGAAAAATTTACACAGAATCCTTGAAGTCGACTGTAGTCGGTCCGAGTATGCAAGAAATTTAATACGTTGTTGGTACTTATAATGTATTGCTTTTAAGTACACATGAATCCGTCTGAGATTGCATGAATGGTAATTCTCAAGTAGTAGGTTCCTCTTTGTCGATGTCAATAAGGATGATTTTTGATTTCCTTGTTATGGAAATGGCGCCTTATTGCTTGAGAGTGACACAATTATCCTCGTAAAATTAAGTTATATTGGGTAACTTTCCAATTATGTTCGCATTTAATTATAGCGTGTGAAACGGAGTCAACTGTACGCTGTTCTGTTTCAAAGTCAACTGTAGTGTGAAGGTGAACAGGTGGGCTAGCACAACTTGCTCCCAAGTCACGTCGTGTGCGACTAGTGACTCCTATGTTCTCGCACTAGCCGAATAAGAAAGAGGAGGTTAGACTGTTCTCATCACGTCGTGGCGTCAGTTGTGCTACCCCGCAGTGTCAACCGTGGCATGCCCGACTCACGTTGTCCACCGCCGCCTCATCAGCCCCCAGTCCCACGAGCGTGCTGTACGTGTGCTGCTCGTCCCGCATCGTCGCCGCGTAGTGGAGAGGCGTGCGGCCGTCGTTGTCTACGTCGTTGATGCCCTGCGGGTACCGGTCCGCGATGTACTTCATTATGCTCACGTGGCCTAGACCGGCCGCCTGAAAATGGAAAGGTTTCATCATCATATCATAGTTTAGACTGTAGAATGTGTGGCGAGGAGGATGAGACTATGGAACACTTATTGTGTGAATGTCATGCCCTTGCCAGACAAGGAATGAACTACTTTGGTAACGGTTACCCGCAACCAAAGGAATTCAAGGTGCTCCCGGTGAACTGCATCATCCGTTTTGTAGAAATGATGGAGCAAGCCTGGAAGCAGGTATAAAGGAGAGGGCAAATGCACAAAAGATCCCACTGGGTCAAAGTACATCCGAAAGGGCCCTCACCTAGATAAGATAAGATAAGATCATCATATCAGCCGAAAGACAGCGTCCCCAGGTTGTTTTGCACCACTGCTTCGTGGATGACTCTAATACCGCGATTCTACTGCTTCAGAAAATCTCCCGATCTTTTCAGCGCCATCTCATTATGTCAGCCGAAAGACGTCCACTGCTGGACATAGACCTCCCCCAAAGCCAAAGTGACCAGTCCTGCGCCACCCGCATCCAGCGGACTCCCGCGACCTTTACCAGGCCATCAGTCCACCTTGTGGGGGGCCTACCCACGCCGCGCCTTCCGGTAGGTGGTCGCCACTCGAGAACCTTTCCGCCCCAACGGCCATCGGTTCTACGTGCAATGTACCGGGAAATGATCTCACCTTATGCATCACGGTCATGTTGTTGAGGTCCCGGCTGGACAGCGCCTGCGGCGTCACCGGCTCCCCCGCGTGCTTCATCAGCGCCTCAAGGTTGTTCTGCACCACTGCCTCGTGGATATCGCGGATTGTGTTCTGCAAGATAGGTCACATTATTAACCGACTTCAAAGAAGGAGGAGGTTCTCAATTCATCTGTATGTTTTTTTTGTGTTTGTTACGCGATCAGTCTGTAATTTGTGAACCAATTTAAATTTTTTTTTCTTTGTTGGAAGTTATATACTTCCAGATTGGTTGGTCCCGTTGTCACCAAAATCCAGTTCTGATGATGGAATCCTGGAGAAATCGAGGGAATTCTTCAAATTTTACAGGCAAACTTGAACCAATTTGGCTACTGATTTGAAGTCGGTTAAAACTTTGTTTTTAAAGTAAAAGTTTTAGTCTACCACTTTAACTGCCAGGAATACGCATAGTGGGCGTTCTGTTCGTAGGCGCTTTCCGTTACTTAGCGAGAAAACCACTGCATTGGCTACGAGCGCAGTGCTACGAAATTATTGGCAGTGAATGTGTTTTACAGTGCATGTTCCATGTTTTTAGGGTTCCGTAGCCAAATGGCAAAAAACGGAACCCTTATAGATTCGTCATGTCTGTCTGTCTGTCTGTCTGTCCGTCCGTATGTCACAGCCACTTTTTTCCGAGACTATAACAGCTATACTGTTGAAACTTGGTAAGTAGATGTATTCTGTGAACCGCATTAAGATTTTCACACATAAATCGAAAAAAAAATACTAAGTTTTGGGGGTCCCCATACTCAGAACTGAAACTCAAAAAAAAAATGTCATCAAACCCATACGTGTGGGGTATCTATGAATAAGTCTTCAAAAATGATTTTCTATCATATTTTTTTTCTAAACTGAATAGTTTGCGCGAGAGACACTTCCAAAGAGGTAAAATGTGTGTCCACCCCCCTGTAACTTCTAAAATAAGTGAACAATAAAACTAAAAAAAATATATGACGTATATTACCATGCAAACTTCCACCGAAAATTGCTTTGAACGAGATCTAGTAAGTAGTTTTTTTTAATAAGTACGTCATAAATCGTAAACCGCAATTTATTTTACGGAACCCTTCATGTGCGAGTCCAACTCGCACTTGGCCGCTTTGTTTTTCTATAATATCATTCATTACCAATCGTTTCGCCACGTTTTTATTTTCGGCCTTGTTGAGTAAGTTCAAAGGGTCTTGTTGACTATATTACAAGCTTATTTTTATTCCTGTACCGTTATCTGTCATTTATATAGGCTGTAGCTCAAATACAATGACACCACTAATAACTCGTCGAAAAACTCTATGCTCTATGGCCCAAAAACGCATTGTTTAGCGTTTTTTTTGGTTCTTACATTTTTCATAAAAGCACTGTTTAACTTTTTTTTTAATCGGTTGCTATATTGCAGTGGTGCCATTGGTGCCAACTTCATAAACAAATAGTTCGACATAAAAGTATTTATTTACGATTTAACATCTGTATATTACAAATTATTTTCTACAATAATAATAAATCATCATCTATTGTGTGTTAAATTACATGTTTTATAAATTCTTGGTATTATTTATAAAAATAAACAGTTCGAATTCGGTCCGGGTCCGGATTCGGTTTGGTTCGGATGGCAACTGCAAACAAATTAAAAGCAAAAGAAAACATAAGCAAGAGGTGTCACATTTCCGATTTGACACCAAAATACAGTTCAAAATTGTTGAAAATTAAAAGACGATAAACTATTAGTCCTAAACTATTAAGATTTTATTCGTGTTTGTGAAAATAAAAGTGTACGTTCCTTTTAAAATGGTCGAAGAAATTAATAACTGCACTCCTGAAGAAATTGCGTGAGTAGCAAAAGTACGAATAGAAAACTTGCTACCTGAAAAGTTTAACTATTCTGTAGTCTGCTATTTAAATATTTAAAACTTGTCGTAGAAAAAGAATTGTATGCAACGGTGTATAACTGGCCTAAAAACGCTCGTGGCGTCTTTAATTGCGATGCTCGCCAAGGCTCGCATCGCAACCCACGCCACGCGCGTTTTATGACCCTTATTATACAACAACAGTTGCATAAAATATTATTATTTAGCTCACCCCGTTTGTTTTAATCACGGAATACTTTTGTTCTGTGGTTTTAATCTTGGGTCAAATTTAGTAATTGAAATTTCACCCTCTTCCTTTCAACTGATTGATCTGTAATTTTGCATGCATATGTATATCGCATGACAATGCAATATTATGATGACATGGAGCTGATCTGATGCTGGAGCTGAAAGGTGGCCATAGGAACTCCGCAATAAAACGACACAACCCCATCGAGTTTGGGCTCGTTAGAATCGTCTCAATGATTGATGATGGTATACAGAAAAGTACAGTCGGCAATAAAAGCTTGTACCAAAAATGAAAATTTTGACAGAAACTTATTATTTATTGAATTGAAATTTCGTTTATATTTGCTACCACGCGCGCATGAGCGCTAATGTAATGTATGTTGTAATGATACAAGCGCCATACTAGCACCATTCGCAATACATAATCAATCATGGCACTACTGCCTCCGCAAATGTCTTAACTTTGCACTTGACACGCATCAGGCCCATAAGATATGATTCGCCTGATGATGAGTCATATCGAGGTGATATAGAAGCCTTTCGGGATTTGATGTTGATGATGTGTTCCCCCCGCACCCCAAGCTGTGGTGTGACGTCACTCGCCATCAAGTAAGGCACCGCCTCGAGGAACTTCTTGACCACGGGCTGGTTGGACACCTCGCTCAGTAGCTGGGCGCCGTGGCCCTCCCGCACCGCAAGCTGTGGTGTGACGTCACTCACCATCAAGTAAGGCACCGCCTCGAAGAACTTCTTGACCACGGGCTGGTTGGACACCTCGCTCAGTAGCTGGGCGCCGTGGCCCTCCCGCACCGCAAGCTGTGGTGTGACGTCACTCACCATCAAGTAAGGCACCGCCTCGAGGAACTTCTTGACCACGGGCTGGTTGGACACCTCGCTCAGTAGCTGTGGGCGCCGTGTCCCCCCCGCACCGCAAGCTGTGGTGTGACGTCACTCACCATCAAGTAAGGCACCGCCTCGAGGAACTTCTTGACCACGGGCTGGTTGGACACCTCGCTCAGTAGCTGTGGGCGCCGTGTCCCCCCCGCACCGCAAGCTGTGGTGTGACGTCACTCACCATCAAGTAAGGCACCGCCTCGAGGAACTTCTTTACCACGGGCTGGTTGGACACCTCGCTCAGTAGCTGGGCGCCGTGGCCCTCCCGCACCGCAAGCTGTGGTGTGACGTCACTCACCATCAAGTAAGGCACCGCCTCGAGGAACTTCTTGACCACGGGCTGGTTGGACACCTCGCTCAGTAGCTGTGGGCGCCGTGTCCCCCCCGCACCGCAAGCTGTGGTGTGACGTCACTCACCATCAAGTAAGGCACCGCCTCGAGGAACTTCTTGACCACGGGCTGGTTGGACACCTCGCTCAGTAGCTGGGCGCCGTGGCCCTCCCAGACCACGCGCTGCAGCCGCGCCATGTCGCGGTCGTGGATCCATATTCGGATGTTGTGCCGTTTTATCACCAATCCTGAAATTAAATCATACAAAAACTATGTTAAAAATCATTATCATCATCATCATATCAGCCGAAAGACGTCCACTGCTGGACATAGACCTCCCCTGCGCCACTCGCATCCAGCGACTCTCACGTCCTTTACCGGGTCATCAGTCCAGTCATGTGTGTGATGTTAAAGAATACTTTGTCACAAATAAAAGTATTTTATATATTTTTTGGATTAGTTTTAATTTAACGTAGAAATCTAGAGATCAGGACATCCAGTTAAGCAGAGGGCGCGGGTTCAAGACCCACCTGCCATCACGGTTAATTTTTTCTTTGTATTTGTTTTCTGTCCCTCTTCTTCTTAGTCGATCACGAGGGACTGAGGATTGTGACCCCATGCAATAGCCCTCCATGCATTTCGGATCCTCGTCAAGTGGACTGCATCGGAAAGACTGCATTTTGCAGTCCTCTGAATTGCATCAGTCCAGCGCACTGGAATCCTTCCTCTAGCGCGTTTGCCCTCCACAGAACCTAGAATTGGTATTTGTTTCTCTAGATCATGCCTAGATGAACGCAAGATATATCCAAAGAAACAAAGAGTCCTTTCCTGGCAGAGTCGTCTGGTGATGCCGAGTTCCTTTAAGATGGAGCTATTAGTTCTCATGGCTGTCCACGGAATCCTCAATAGTCTCGAACCTACCCCTGGTTGCTATTTTGCCGCAATAACGTTAAAATGCCATAGTTTTTCGACTACCTGTGTATATAAAAACAGCAAAGTTGTCGAGCTCTGTAGTAAATATATCTAACCAGTATCGGAAGTTAGAACAAAACCTCGTTGAATGATTTCTGACTGGAGCTAAATTCGACCCTACAGGAATAATAACTCAATGATATACGAGTAGGTATGTTTTGTATTAAATTGACTTCGTTTATAAAGTTGCACCACCGCCCACAATTTATCTGCTTTGTCTTAAGGTTGACTGGTGAAGTGTAACTAAGAAGAGTATTTTTTTTTATTTTAACAAGAATAAACTCTGTTCATGAATCAAAGCAGGAGTAAAGTTGTGAAAGGAAGCGAATGTAACGGATTTAGATATCTTCTTACCCATTAAAGATCATAGTCACCTCACACGGTCTTTAATTAATTTTGCCGTATGAGGGTGGCGCTGGCGTGATGTATGCTATCACGTGAGTAAAATAATCAGTTACATGACTTGCATGATTCACTTTCGTGTAACATGGGCCAGCAATAGCCACAATACAACGGGTACGTCACCACCACATAAGGCCGACGAAAACCACATCATGAAAGAACTAGACAACAAAAGCATGTGTTTCCCTTGGAATTGCAATCGATGTTGCGGTTCAAGGTGAAAGCATTCAATTGGAGAAACATAGTACCTATACGTAAACTCACGCCTGTATTCTCAAAGGGGCAGGCAGAGCACATTCATGACAATTTATTCTCAGTGCCACTAATAGCAGCCGTAGGTCTACCCGTGGTTTAACCATTACAACCAAGCGGTGCCGTACCCCGCACCCCGTTCACCGCGTTCATATTTTAGCGCCATCGTCATGTAGGCGAGTTAAATAGTGAAATTGTGTAATGAAATGGCAAAAAATATGTCTAAATTATTAGGGTTTATGGAGAAAATGTTATATTATTATTGGAGTGATTGCCCGTCGCCCACAACAAACTTCAACACTACACATCTAGCATAACTTGCTGCCAAGTCGTGTCTGTGTCACTCGCACTGTAATAAAAACAGGAGGGTAGATTTCTATTCGGACGGCTATAATATTCTAACGTGACACCACACGGAGCGAACAACAACATGATTTAAAAAGGTGATGAATCGAATTGCGTGTATATGTCCAATCGAGGGAGTTACGTAAATGGCTTTTTCTATCGTTAACGCGATTGGGCCTCGTTTATTGTCCGGAGTGATTGAAGGTTGATGAGGTGGTATTCAATTGACTAAATTTAGACTTCGATTTCTTTATGATCGAGTAACAAAGACGTGGTAAACTCGCTAAAGGTAAATTAAGTTTATGAAAGATTACCTAAATACAGGCAAATAAGATACATTGAGCAGAAGCTTGAACATAAGTCTTGAGGGAAACCGTTTGTGTGACGTCACTGGAAGACTTATTCAACGAGCGATGAGCGAGCGAAGCGAACGTCATAGTTCTCCGTTTCAGCTTGGACAAAATTCGTATGTCTGTGTGGTCTGTCCGGATGTTCGGTTGTTCTCCTCTACAGGTCGCATTTTTTAACCAATTCTCGTGAACTTTTGTGACCAGCTTTGATAATTATATGGATTCTTTTGTTGATTGAGTTTTTGAAATTAAAAAAAAATCTTCGAACACAAGACTGACTCGCGAAGTCGACAGCTCAAATAGTTTAATATATTAGGCAAAACTTGTTAAGGGAAGAACTGACGAGAGAAGTACATAGTTAGTCGTCAGTTTATTTATTTATTTAATCGTATGGCATTTAATCAGTCGTATACTATAAAATAATTTTCAAATTTTGCATCCACAGGATTACGTCACTGTCGAGGGTGAACAAGTGTGCCGGATTACCGTCGTATTTACTGAGCGGGCAGGTCTTGATGTTATGCTCAATGTCTTGCACCGCGGCCCCACAATCGCACCTCGGAGACTATCCAACCGCATTTGTATAGGAATGCACGTGAGCGTCCGCAGCCAGTTCTCAACTTGTTCAGCTGGCACCATTATTTTCTAGGCAATGAGAAGCCGGGTGGTTTCACTGTTGGGTTGATTGTTACACCCATGCTTTTGGGAGGATTGTCTATCCATTCCATTTCCCATTTTGCGGTTGTGTCAAAGTGCGTGTCCATGAGGTTTCTTGCAGTCTGGTAGGGAGGGTGTCGAGATTTCAGTCGGTGTGCCGGAGGGTTTACAAACTCGGCATTGGCAGGCAGATCGGGGCGGGCCAAGATTTTACGTGTCTCACGAACCAGCGCTTGCTGTCTTCTCAAGTGAGGTGGATATATGTGGCAAAGGGTTGGGAGCCACTTCACGGGTGTGCTCTTGATAGTCCCAGATATGGATCTCATATCTTGATTGAGCTGGACATCCACTTGCTTTGCGTGCGCACTGTTTAGCCAGGTAGGTGCGCAGTATTCTGCTGTCGAGTAAAGCAGACTGAGAGCAGAGGTGCGAAGCACATCACTGTTTGCTCCCCATGTGGTGCCAACAAGTTTGTGCAGGATGTTGTTTCGGGTTTGTAGCTTCTTCCCCATCTTAGCTTCTTCCCCATCTTCATTCGTCAGTTAAAAAGATAATTTGAGAAAGGCTAAGTCAAAGCAGCTGAATTATTTTTAATGCAAAGCTAGGTCGTCAAAATTCCAATAAGGTTTCCTGCAATCGTCCATGGTTTTCAATTCTTCAAGTTATCGTTCCGATAACGCGACTGAAGTGTCAAGGCCGCCCTGTATTATTCAGCGAGGAGGCACAGACAGACAACACTTTAATGTTTAATGTCGTCGATCGATGCCACACACCTGCTCGGTCGAATACGTGCCTCGTTCGATAATTATGCATCGAACCTTCCGGGCCGTGGGTTGAGGGTTCTTATTTTTAATTACATTACCGGGAGATTCTATCAGAGGAAATTCAAATTATGCATGAGAGTGACTCACGTTTTCTATGTTTACCCAAAAAAAATGCTTTAAATTCAATCAATCAATCAATCAAGAAGACAGAAGCATTTCGATTTTTGTTGTGCATTTGCTGTGGCTACTACTAGCTAACTCTCTGTATTTATTTGAAAGGCACACAGCCTCAATTTTCAGTGTTTTCGTGGAGTTCGAACGTACAGTACTAATTATATGTAACAAATCTATGCAGATTTGACGTCAAAGTCAAGATAGAGTTATATGAAAGTTGAAAAATGTAATTACTTCTTTTTTTTAATAAAAAAGGATCGGATACCGGTATTTTCACCATACAAAAATACCGGTATTACTACATTCTATCTCGTTCTTTGGTTTATGATAGAGACGTTGTTCGGATATTTGTGAACACCTTTGCCGCTACAATTGAACTGATGGTGACTGTAAATTAAGAGCCTAAAATACACTCAAAATATTAGAGGCTGATGGCATTTGCGTGGAACAAAAGGAAGCTACCATCTTCTTGGGATTTGGTATTGACCAGAAACTAACCTGGGCGACCCACGTTGACAAGCTGTGCGCTAGACTGGGTAGTGCGTGTTTCGCACTGCGCCGTCTTGCGCGAGTCGTACCGCGGCACGTTGTAAGGGCGAGCTATTTCGCGACTATTCACGCACTGCTACAGTACGGTGCGGAGATGTGGGGGCGCACCGCCGACTGGCAACGTATTTTCAGATGTCAAAAGAGGGCCGTGCGATCTGTGGTGCAGGTATGCCAGGAAACATCTGCGAGGCTTTTTTTCAAAGAACTTGGCATCAATCGTAGTTTTTCAAATCGCATCGTATACCTACGCACACTTAGACGAGTACAAAAAGCGCTCAGATTCATCTCAGATGCTGCGATACCCCAATACAATCCTCCCAGTAAAGCGACGACTGGCCAAATCCGAGAAGGCGACGCACGTGATGGGGCCAGCCGTGTACAACAAGTTGCCAGAGACAATCACGTCGGCTCGGACACTACTGATTTTCAAACGAAAACTAAAAAAATGGCTTCTCGAGCACACATTCTATAGCTTCGACGAATTTATAAACATTGAGTGAATATTTAAACTATTGCAATGCATTCATAACTAGTATATACATATTATTTGTAAGTATACACTTTTTGTGTAAAGCTAATAATAATAATATTTTATCTGCCAGAGATAAAAAATGAGACAGTTTATTAGGCAGGCGTCCGATGTTTCACCCAATAACCCGTTTTCTTTAGATTCCATCAACCAGCAATAGTCCCTATACACCCCAGCGGGTGCTGTCTCTGTGTGCGTCCCATGACACGGGCAGGGACAGCATCCGCTCGGTGTATAATTGTCAAAAGGGCCTCTACGTGTTGGCTCAGTTAGTACTTTGTAGGTACCTAGCCCCACGCACGCCTCCCAAAGGTCCGGGATATCATTGTCCCGTGAGCGGGAAAGACATACATAATATTTTTATTTTTCCTGCCATGTAAGTAATATTGAGAATTACGAATAAATGAATATGCATATTTTACCTTCGGTTAGCGACCACTTGAAGAACATGGTTTTTTCAATTGAAGATAACATCAATTCTACCGACCTAACAGCAACGCAGTTTCGTGATGGCCTTGCGATCAGATACGGTCATGTACCCTCTGGCCTGCCACCAACTTGCGATGGTTGCGGAGAAAATTGTTTCAACCTCAACCATGCACTTAATTGCAAGAAAGGAGGGCTCATAAAAAGAGGCCACGACCAACACAGAGACGACATCAAAAACTGGGCGGAACTAGCATGGGGTTCGGCTACTACTGAGCCAATAATGCGAGCCGCAACCCTAGATCAACCAGGGTTAATAAGCGACTTACTAATCGAAAGTGTATGGGAGCCAGCGAGGAAGGCGTTTTTTGACATTCGCATCGTAAATGCCGACGCCGCTTCGTATGGCTTACTCACATGGCCCACAATCGCACAAAACCACGCTCGCGAAAAACATCGCAAATATGACCTGGCTGCAGAAGATCTTAGAGCCTCATTTACTCCCCTTGTGGTCTCCTGTGATGGCATCGTCGGAATGGAATATGAATCCTTTATAAAGAAAACATCTCTAAAGCTATGTGAAAAATGGTCCAAACCATACTCACAAATAATAAGCTGGATCAAAGTCAAAATACAAATATCTATCATCAGAGCAGTCTCTATGAGAATTAGAGGAACGAGAAGAAGAATAGGAAGATTTGGATGCGAAGACGGCTGCGGAATACCCACCATAGAACACTAGATTCCTCTTCTTTTTTATGATATTGTATGAGCTAATATTGTATTATTTAACGCAATAAACTATTAGTCAGTCATTCTACAGAGCCTATTGAAACAGTCAGCCGTATGCCTTATTGTTTGTGGTTATGGAATAGGAATATACAAAAAAAACGAGAAAATATGCTTTCAGTTCACCAAGTCAGCTAAGTGGTCGCTAACCGGCACATTAAATTAGGTGGTCGCCAACCGGCGAAATGACCCTACTCCGGGGACTTTTGAAAAAACCGTTTCCGATCCCTGCCTAAAGCAAGCGTTGGTAAAAAGGCTTATACTAATTTGAGTTTGCTTACATTGTAGGTAGGTAATCATAATCAACTAGCCTGTGTAAAAGACATAAATATAAAGACTACAATGTAGATGATGGCCGCGCCCCGTGGCGTGACCGCCGCCCGCCATGCCGGCCATGCGATGACATTATCTACCCTACCCTTCGGTGTAAAAGGATTCAGCTATTTCGATGGTATGCTATTTTTTTGTTTGCTCATGTGTTAGGTATTTGTTACTTTATTGAACGAGTGAGCGAAGCGGTCAACAGTGCTTTCGTATGTCTGTCCGGATGTCCTCTTCAGGTCGTATTTCTCAATTGACTCTCGTGAACATTTGTGAGCCAGTTCGATAATTATTATGGTTTTTTTGTCGATTAATTGTTTTCATATTTTTTTAATGAACACGCGATTTGTGCGGGTTACAGAGCCACTAGTTAATTTAAGTTTTTGAAGACAATTTTTTTACAAGTTTTTTTTGCCGTTTGTACTGTTTTTGACACTCATCGATTACTTGTTTCTTAAGGCACTTGTCCCACCGCCGGCGAGTAGCGAGTACTCTCATAGTAAATCTTACTCGCGCGAGTACAACTCGTCGGAAATATCTGCGAACCTCGCTTCGCCAAATCCCAAGTTGTCAGATTTTTCTGGTGGTCACCTTGCCGGCCTCTATAAGAAGGAGACATGGTGGGGGTGAGATTTTGATGGGGTCTTATAGAGGCCGGCAAGGAGACCACCAGAAAAATCTGACAGCTTGGGATTTGGCGAAGCGAGGTTCGCAGATATTTCCGACGAGTTGTAAAAGCGAGTAAGAATTACTATGATAGTACTCGCTACTCGCCGGCGGTGGGACAAGTGCCTAAGGGTTTCTATGAGCCTACACGACTTATCTTGTGAACTCGTAGTTTAGGAGCTGCTATAGCCACCTTCTGTGTCCATCACCCGATCAGCTTGGTGGTTAACTTACATAAGTTTATCATATTTTAAGTGGCTGAAAATGGCAGTTGCAAGATTTTCCCCGCACATATGAACGAACGAACTAACAGAATAATATAAAGCGTGTATAAAAACCGGCCAAGTGCGAGTTGGACTCGCGCACGAAGGGTTCCGTACCATTATCTATAAAAACGGCAAAAAAATCACGATTGTTGTATGGGAGCCCCCCTTAAAAAACGTTTTATTTTGTTTTTAGTATTTGTTGTTATAGCGGCAACAGAAATACATAATCTGTGAAAATTTTAACTCTCTAGCTACCACGATTCTTGAGATACAGCCTGATGACAGATTATCTATAAAAACGGCAAAAAAAACACGTTTTTTGTATGGGAGCCCCCCCTTAAAAATATATAATTTTTTGTTTTTAGTATTTGATTTCATAGGGACAACAGTAATACATAATCTGTGAAAATTTCAACTCTCTAGCCATCACGGTTCTCGAGATACAGCCTGGTGACAGACAGACGGACGGACAGCGAAGTCTCAGTAATAGGGTCCCGTTTTACTCTTTGAGTACGGAACCCTAAAAAGGGTTACCTAACAAAACGGTTGCGAATACAAAGACATACAAGTAGGATCTGAAAATATGTTCTTTTCATTGCTTCACATCGTAGTCGCATTTCAATATAGGTACATAAAAGACAACAATGTTGCAAACAATCACATTTACATCGAAAATAAGTTCACACTTATGATCATTTTCTAGCTTTTATTAGACATAGCATGAACGCAACAAGTTCGCGTGTGAAGGCGCTCCAAGTCGGATTAACACGAAGGAGCGACGGAAAGCAACTCTTTCCCTTCACGAATAACGCCATTACTACGTTCCCCAAACACTTACCTTCCAGATTTATGGTTCGAATTATGTTACGTGTTATAACCGACTTTTTCTTTTAATAGCACCGAGAATAGAATAATTTATGGAAGAGCAGATTAGGGGAAAGTACAATTTGAGTTGAAAATAAAACATAATGAGGATCGCTAATTGCTTTGCGTCCAGTCGCTTGGAATACAATAAGTTTTCCATATGCAAATGAGGCGGTATTTAGATAAAACGCAGATAAGCCTTTGACAATTCGTGCCGCAGAACGAAATAAAATGAATTGTTTGTTTAGTGTTGTTTCTTGTGCTTTGAAACGAGTAACGTGGCCTAATAAATAGTAAGTTCGATCGAGACGCATTCTGGAATTGATTTAAAACAAACAAGGGGCAATGTTCCACTAAATGTACTCGAATTTTGGAATCGATTTTTAACCAACTTCCAAAAAGGAGGAGGTTCTCAATTCGTTGAAATCTTTTATTTTTTATGCATGTTCCCCGATCAGGTACTCAAAGACGCTTGGACCGATTTGGAAAATTGTTTTTTTGTATGAAAGGATATCCTTTCAAGATGGTCCCATAGTCACCAGGTCAGGATCTGATGACGGGATCCTGGAGAAATCGAGGGAAATCTACAAACTCGGTGAAGTCGGTTAAAAATTGGGAATAAATGTATTAATATAAATATACGGTATAAAAATAAATACATTAAGTATATAAAAAACACAATAGAATATACAATTAAAACTAGATTTAAAATTAAAACTAAAACTAACATAAGTAAAATAACCTACCAAAAACTTAAATTACTATCTAAATTTGGACCCTTTGGTAGGGTAAATTTTTAATTTTTAAAGTAAATTATGTATGTATCACGCTAGCTGGTTCATATTACATACATACATATAATCACGCCTCTTTCCCAGAGGGGTAGGCAGAGATCACGGATCTCCATTTGCTACGATCCTGACAAACCACTTTCGCTTCACTCACTTTCATAACATTTCTCATACATGCTCGTCGGTTTAGGGTACTTTTGACCTGGCCTTTCTGTAAGATTTCTGCAATTTGATCGGAGAAAGTTCGCCTAGGTCTTCCCCTTCCACTCTTTTTATATACACTCTCGTTCGTCTTGGTACCCATTATATGGTTTTTGTCATAATGCTTGTTTTTATTCCAGAATTAATTATATTATTAAACAAAGTTTAATTCAGAAATACACAATTCGTACTACAGTCGCTTTAACTCGGATACGTGAAAAGGAGCGAGAGGACACGTCGAATGAAGATGTAATGCGAAACGTTTTTGTCCTGAGACCAGCCTAGAGGTTCTATGTTAAACACAATTCAACCCTAATCCTTCGATATCCATGAGTTTATTTCCCATAACGCTGGTGTTGGCCATAATCATCATTTGCCATAAAAGTCTTTTTCTCTGAAACCCTAACATTTTCAGGAGATAATATTATATTGTATAGAACCCTGTACCTATGTTGTTAGGTTAGTTTTGTTTTAAAAAAATCCTGAAAAACTGACGTTTTCTTCAAAATTCTAATAAGGGCAACATCATATGGCAAACGTTACATTTATGGAAAATTAAATTATGGATTTCATTAGTAACCCAAGCTAATCTAATTTTATTAGTGCACCGCGCTCACACACACTTGGTAATGTGCTAACTAAATCATGCACTCTGCATGAACCAAGACGATTCAAATATAAATTACATAAATTAGAAACACGTTCTTGAATTAATTCCACGTTCCTTAATCGGGTCTTTAGAGACCGCC
This sequence comes from Epinotia brunnichana, assembly GCA_963854355.1. Lineage (NCBI taxonomy): Eukaryota > Metazoa > Arthropoda > Insecta > Lepidoptera > Tortricidae > Epinotia > Epinotia brunnichana. The sequence goes on from OY977946.1 coordinate 661,566, forward strand.
GTCCAACGCGAAATTGTTTACATACCGTAAGTACCAATTAACTGAAAAGGCACTTTAGTAGCACTGGCGGGGGTCATAAACCGGTATTAACTGAAAAGGCACTTTAGTAGCACTGGCGGGGGCCATAAACCGGTATCACCGTCATGGAATCAAACGAATGAACATATAAAAGAAAAACTAGAATCGATTAATGTATTTTAGAGTTAATGGAAATATGTCGGCCTTAGAAATAAATTATTCTATTGAGTTCGTAGTGGTTCTACGAAATTTCGTAGAGCGTCTACGACGTCGCTGTGCGGGCATTGTGACGATACTTTACTAATTGTTACTTACTGAGTTCAACACTGAGTGCTACTGACTCGACAGTTATTTGAATTAATGTACAGAGCGGAATAATTGTTTAGTACCTTGCTTGGACGATTTATGATGGGTCGTAGGGCTGGGATGGGACACTTCGAGGAATTAGTCAGTTGGGCCAGTTTTCCATACGCAATTTTTGACAGAAGCGGGCATATCCCCACTTTGAGGTCACTGTTATTATAGTGATTTTGTAAGATAGAGAATCGAGAAATACCGGCCACTAATGTGTCCAGTCGAGGCTAAGGCGAATATCCACCGGAGATGGGCGAAGTTGGTTTTTAGGGTTCCGTACCTCAAAAAGAAAAAGCGGAACCCTTATAGGGTCACTTTGTTGTCCGTCTGTCTGTCAAGACCCTTTATCTCGGGAAAGCGAGTGGGTATATACTCCAGTCTACAATCCTTTAAAGCTGTGGAAAAATCGAACTACTTTGTTAAGGTAAAAAAAAGATACGGCCGCTTATGTCGCAAAAAATGTATCTTCGACACTCTCAAGGGAATCAAAATTATATTAATTATAACCTAGAACTATGAAATTTGGTAATATCTTCTCTTATACTACAAGTACAGGGAAAAATCTGAAAACTATACATTTGTAATTTTGTACGGAACCCTCGGTGTGCGAGTCCGACTGTCCGACAATCATGCGAGGTGTCAAATAAGTATATGAAAGGCCTTGGATTTTCGGTTAATCACATAGTAACATCAAATTTTTGTAATGTTTTACAAGTACAGTCAGAACGTATAGCACAACTTGCTGCTAAGTCGTGTCGCGCGCGACTTAGCGACTCCTGTCTCACTCGTATTGTGCAAATTAGAAAGAGGCGGGTGGATTCTCTCGACTCGCGTCGCGCTTGTTGTTTCAGTTGTGCTAGCCCCGCAGGAGCAGAAGTTAAGCAGCTAAGCGGGCCGGGTCTTCAAAATAAACTGCACACGACTTTATTCTTAAGAAATTAAGAGAGTGTGTAGGTCATTTTGAACACACGGCCCGCTTAGTAACTTCTACTGCTGAATGTACCTCGGTTCAATACAAAAGTAAAACTATAATACTTCTATACGTCAGCGTTAGACATCAACCATGTACTCGTAAGTGCGTGTCATATTTTCCGTTTACAGGAAAATCTTATTTCCACGGCATAGGAAAATTGTTACCCACTGAGTAGAGTTGCATGTTTCATGAGTGTTTAATTTTCTTTATGTTAATTACAACATCACGTTGATATTCTTTTTTTTTAATGCACACTAAAACAAAATTAAAATGCAAGATGTGGATTTATTTCTCATAGTCCGCATTTAACGATACTATACATATAACGATAGTAAATATTTTTTAGGCGAACTTGTAACATTATACCTAAACGCAATGCATTCGAGCAACAAAAAAAAGTTCAAAGGCACGCAACTGTACAAACCCTTAAATTCAAAATAACAGGCGTCTATTTTTTGTAACAAGTACTTTGAAAACTTTATAATTCACCGAAGCTTAAACTGTAACTTATTTAGTCAACGAGTTAAAACTAAAAAACCCACTCGCGGTTACTTTTAAACTAAATTTGACGGCTTGAACCTAACTTTAAACTAGTTATAAGTGTCTAGGTTTAAGTTTTGTTTAGATTCAGTTTTACCAATGACTGTAACTATACGTAAAATAAATGTAATACAGGGTAAAAACAATGTTAACAGTAGGTAACTGACCTGGCTTGTCCGGCATGGCGTCGAGTCGGGCGGCGCGGGCGGAGTGCGCTGCGTGCGGCAGCAGGCGAGCGTGTGCCCGCCCCCCGCGCGCCGCCCCCGCGCCCTAGTGCAGGCCCGGACTGACCAACATGAATGTATCTAAAGGTACACTTACACGGGCAAACTTTCTGGGCGCGTGTCCTGCGCTAGCCGGCAGGTAAAAGTGAGACAATCGGCACATTCATCATAATCATATCAGCCGAAAGACGTCCACTGCTGGACGTAGGCCTCCCCCAAAGAGTGCCACAATGGTCGGTCCTGCGCCACCCGCATCCAGCGGACTCCCGCGACCTTTACCAGGTCATCAGTCCACCTTGTGGGGGGCCTACCCACGCCACGCAATCCGGTACGTGGTCGCCACTCAAGAACCTTTCCGCCCCAACGGCCATCGGTTCTACGTGCAATGTGCCCCGCCCACTGCCACTTAAGTTTAGCAATTCGGAGGGCTATATCGGTTACCTTGGTTCTGCTGCGGATAGCCTCATTTCTGATGCGATCGCGCAGAGAAACTCCCAGCACAGCCCTCTCCATCGCCCTTTGAGTGACTTTGAGCCTCATCGGCACATTACCGGGCAATTATTGCTCAAAAATATTGGTTGACTTTATAGGTCGGTTCACGGACGATAATCTTACGTGATAACGTCATAAGAAAACGTTGTGCTGCCATACAAACTTTGGACCCCCATTTCACCCCCTTAGAGGGTGAATTTTGAAAAATCCTTTACTCCTTAGTGCACCCCTAGATCTTATAAGGAACCTACGTGCCCAATTTGGGATCTCTAGAACCAGCGGTTTGGGCTGTGCGTTGATATTTCGTGCACGCAGCCGGCGTTCGGAACGGGACAATGAGTCACACTTTTTCATGCGTGCAGCCGGTGTTCATCGATTTATAAGACGTTTTCACGTCAAAATTGCCCGTGTAAATACACCTTTATGACACCGACTGACCTGGCTTGTGGGGCACGGTGGTTCTCATAGACCATCGATTCCAAACCTGGGAGTAATTACCCACATGAAGGTAACGCTGTTGTTCTTTGTGGGTAACAGAGTTGATATTTAGAATGGATGTTGAATGAGTAGTATGAGATAAATCAGTTTCCCTTATATGTCACGGGAATAACGATTACAAAATGGTTAAGGACCACTGTTTTGGTCTGACCAGAACAACACATGTTGTGATGAACAACTGACCTGGTCTGTAGCTAACTTACATACCTACACTACTCATTCCAGTGCTCGTCGATGCAAACTGCTGATTATCCCGGATTATAGACTTGCAAAGACTCGGAAAACAGTTGGTGTCATAGGCGCAACATTATAGAACTCACTACCAGCAGAGTTAAAACTAGTGCAAAACGACACAACTTTTACAAAACAACTAAAAACGCTATTGACCTGCCATATTAGCATGCTATAGTGTTGACGAATTTGTCGAGGTGTGTGGTGATCCGAATTTCGCAATTTAATTTTATTGTTAATAATTATTATATTACCTATGTTTAAATAAATTACAAATGTATATACTACCTACATAAGAAATTCCCTCATGCCATGCATGCAATTTGTTATTATATTATTAATTGTAACACTAAGAATTTGATGTACCTACTCTCTTGACATGTAAAATGTTTTTTATTTTATGAATAAATAAATCTGTATCTGTATCTGTAGGGCATGGCGATTCTCTTAGACTAACTAGACGACACAAGTTGCGGTGAACAACTGTCCTGGCTTGTTTACGATGGCTGTTCTATCAGACTGACCAAAATCAGGTCAGTTGTTTAATAGGTACATGTGTATATATAACATGTTTTAAACAACTGACCTGTCTGATGTGGTGAGTAGGGTATTGTAGGGTATGACGGTTCATTAGTATCAACTAGTGCTGACTGACTGACCTGGTTTGTCTACGACGGCTGTCCTCTCCGGTAGCACGAGCGCGGTGCGTTGCGCGCGGTAGAAGGCGGGAGTGCGGCCGGCCGCGTCCCGCGCGCCGCGCGCCGCGCCCGCGTGCTCCAGCAACGCTGCCGCGCTCCGCGACGCGTAGTGCAGCGCTGTGCGCCCGAACTGAACAACAATGGAACATGGTAAGGGCACATACCAAGAAAAAGGTATAGACGGCGCATTATGAACAACTTGATGAAGCTGGTTTTTAACCTTGCCAAATAAGTTAAGCACACGCGCGTATATGCTTCCAGATTGGTCCCATTGTTTCCAAAACCCCAGTTGGATGATGGGAACCATGAGGAATTGAGGGAACTCCTCAAATATATTAGGCACGCGTGTAGTAATTTCGGTATTTTCTATTATAACTCGTGTATTTGCACCCGAAAATCATAAATTTGGTGAAGTGGAAGTTGAATGATGAAGACCACAGATGGCTTGTGGAACTTCTCAATGATGTACTTCAAACTATATAAGTACGTCACAGATTCTGATATTTTTCCGTTGAAATAGCAAACAATGAAGTGCCAAAGGTAATTCTGAGATCCTTGAGGAATCGACGGAAGTCCTCAAATATTATCGGCCCACATACAGCGATTTGGTTTATTGGTTTAAAAATCAACGCTTTTGTTCTCGAAAATCAGTTCATGTGGTAAATTGGAAAAAAATGTGGAAATGTTTATGTGGCTTGGCGGAGTACTGAATTGAAGTCGGTTAAAACTTTGTTTTGAAAGTAAATTATCGTAATTCGTAATGCAGAGAACTGACCAACACGACTTATGTTAACATTTCAGGATTTTCAGATCAACAGCCTCTATTTTTTTAAAAGTTATAACTGTGGCCCGTAATTTGCGTTAGTAAACACATTCATTTCCAACAGTTTAGTAGAGCTACGCTCGCAAAAACGTTTAAAATGAAAGCGCCTACGAGCTGAGTCCACCTAACGAATTTCTGGCACATTAATTGTTTACTTAAGTCTAAAATAAACGCTATAAAGTCATCATACAACCCTAAGCCTCAACACACAAGGAAGCCCATAATGTGACACATTAATCCACGTAGGTATTTACATACTTCTTAGGTATAAACACAACTCGATTGCCATCCAATCGATCGCCTGATGGCCGCATATAGAACCCTAAATACCCGCGTGGAACGTATGTGTGTTAGATAACCATCAGCATTACCTACTATCTATCCAGGCATTCCAAAAATCTAACTCTTATCATTTGATAGTTAGAACAATTACTAGAACAATGTGCATGATGTTTACATTCGGCCTAAAACACATTCGGATGCGCGGATGTGTTTTAATTATTATTATTATTATTATCATATATTCAACACCACGTACGCTTACCCGCCGGATTAATACTTATCTGACATGATGCTCTCTGATGCGCTGACGCCTGACACAAGGAGCCTTCAGATGAATCTGAATTCAACCGTACTAAATGTATGAAACCGATGTCGTTCGTTCGATCGCATCACGACAGATAAATATGAATCTAATTTAACGCAAAAAGAACAGGGGGCCGATTTTTGACTTTCGAGCGCTCGAAAATTAAATAAAAGTTAATACGATTTTAGTGTCAAAATTGCAGGCACTTTCTACCGATAGAATTGAATACGAGTGGTCCATACCATTCGCTTTTATATTTTCTATCGCTATTTCAAAACAGCATTTCATCGTTTATGACAGTTTTCGAGTGAAAGATTCGAGCGCTCGAAAGTCAAAAATCGGTCCCCAGTAATGCATACAGACGATTCATACAGTCATTCACATTTTTCTTAAACTGTACGTAAAAACAAGCTTTGGAATTGGTTCAATGGGCGGCCATTACTAAGTGATAATTGGATATATCGAACCCGACGGACAAATCACAGTTAGAGCTATGTTTTCACAACGTTGTTAATGGGTTCTATGATTACTATTTTGTACTAATATTTCTAGTTTTAGTAAACTAGTTTTTGTACTTGAACCTGTGTAATTATGATATTTATTTAGTTGTTTATAATTCAGGCAACAAGACTCATATCACAAATACCTTAAAGACTTCATTTAGGCGACGTAACGGTATAATAACGGGATATCGGTTTCATAAATTTTAAAGGTGATGAAAACTGGTTGATGGATCTCATCTAGCCTTTTTTTTTTTTTTTTTTTTTTTTTTGTCCGGAGGAAAATCCTCATGGATACCACCGCGCCACGGGGAGGAGCAGTGGTTATGTCAGACTTGTACTGACTAAAAACCCCCGGGTGTTCCTCACACCCACTTTTTGGCCGGGATACGGGGACCATTATTCTTCCGCGTCCCGGCCAGTGGTCGTCCGCAGTCGGATCCAACACTGGGGGACCACCCATCCCCCCTCCATCAAAACAGTAGTGTGTCCGGAACACTTGGCACACCACCCAACCCGAGGACCCTACTCCTTCGGACGACGAACGTCCCCGTGTTCGTCGCCTGGAGGTCCTCCTTATGGTGGCAGTCGGCGGTCGTGCGCCAGCCTCCTGCGGCCAACTCTCCGGCGGCGCTGCTGGGGCGCCTCTACGGCATCCTCTCTGGCCCGTTCCGCACTTTCCTTCTGTGCCACTACTTCCTCACAGAAGGAAAGCATTGCCCTCCAAGATCTGTCGCTGTCGACCATAGATTTACGCTACTACCGGCAGCGACAGATCGCCACCAATTACCTGGGCCAGTTCATCCCTCTGACTCGCCCAGGCCGGACACAGCTCCAAGGTGTGCTGAGCTGTGTCCTCGGCCTCACTGCAGCTATGGCACTCCATAGTTGGTTCTCTCCCGGCTATGCGACACAGGTACCGTCCGAAGCAACCATGCCCCGTAAGTACCTGCGTCAGTCGGAAGGTAAGTGTCCCATGACTGCAGTCCAACCACTGTGACAGTACTGGGCGCACAGCCTCAATCGTTCTAGAGCCAGCAGATGGTGTTGCCAGCTTCTCTTTCCACAGCTCGACCGCCTGGAGCCGAAATTCCTCACGTTTCACCTCCACCTCCCTTGGTGCTGGCCAATGGTCCTGGGACCGTGCCTCCTCACGTCAGAAGTACGAGTATGCGAGGATTCTGGCTTCTAGGTCCCAGGGCAGTGAACCGGCCAGCACGCACGCCGCCTCCGTGGAGACCGTGTGGTATGCCCGGATTGCCCTGACAGCCATTACACGTTGCGATCTTCGCAGCAGGGCAGAGGTCCGGCTGCCTAAGGCATCGGCCCACACGGGTGCCCCATACAAGGCCATGGAGCGCACCACTCCAAGGTACAGCCGCCGGCAAGAGGCTTTGGGCCCTCCCGTATTTGGAAGTATACGCCCGAGAGCTGCAGCTGCACCTAATAACCTTGGAAGTGTACCTGAAAAGTTCACTTGCTGTCGAGGACAACGCCAAGGTAACGCATTGTCGACCCGACGTTGATGGACTGTCCCCCCACCACAATGTGTGCACCGGCTGGGGGCCCCCTCTGAGGCCCATGGAAAGAAATGGCCTCAGACTTGTTCAGTGCAACCTCCAAGCCAATTCGCCGGATTCGGCCCACCACATGGGCTACCGCAGCCGTCGTCAAAATGGCCGTTTCTCGAAAGTTGCCCCCCCGAGCGGTGACCAGCGTATCGTCAGCGTAGCAAATTACGTCCACTCCCCGCAAATTTGCTCCGCGTAACACCCAGTCATATCCGATGTTCCACAGAAGCGGGCCGAGAACCGACCCCTGCGGAACACCACACACCATCTCCCTCTGCCCCCACTCGTGCCGACCGGGAAAGGCCACAAACCTCTCAGAGTAAAGGTAAGCCTCAACTACACGGGGCAAGTATCTGGGCACCCCGTGATAGCGGAGTGCCTCCTTGATAGTTGCCCAGGGCAAGGTGTTAAACGCGTTGGCGATGTCAAGGGACACCGCCAAAACCGTTTCACCCCGAGCCACCGCCTCCTGTGCCAGGTTTTTAACCCGCAGGGTCGCATCTACTGTGGAGCGACCGCTGCGGAAGCCGAATTGGTTATCGACCAGATCGGGGCCCACTTCTCTCATGTGCCTGACGAGCCGGGCTGCTATTACGCGCTCAAAGAGTTTGCCCACCTCGTTCAGCAGAACAATCGGCCGATATGCTGACGGTGAATCTGTCGGGCGCCCATCTTTCCTTAGGAGCACGAGCCGGCCCGTTTTCCACTCACATGGAAAGCAGCCCTGTTCCACACATATCGAAAACAGCTCACGGAGCCTGGGCTCTAGGGCATCCATGGCCAGCACGGATGCCCTAGAGCCCAGGCTCGGTGGTTGACATCTAGCCTGTAATAACTGTAGAGTCATACTAGAACAGTCGGTGTTAGCGATGTTACGAGTTGATTTTCTTCCAACTCGAACAACTCGAGTTGATTCAGCCGCTAGCTTAAATCACAATTCTAATTGACTCGACTCGCATCAACCGAGTGGGATCCGCTTCGCGGCAGCAGCCGAAATGGGGCGAATCTGCGAGTCGGCGAGTCAAGTCGACTTCAGCGTATGATTCGTACCTATTCTCGATTTGGCGAATCCAATACGTATCGATTCTAGAGTTAGGTATGCGAGTCAAACCGGCGTTGGGACGGCGAGTTGATTCGAGTTGCGTCGAAATATTGGGGTAACGTACAAAACAAGAATTGTATCATATCTTTGACATCGACTGTACTAGTACATAGCTTTGTGGAGTAGTCGAGCTCACCGAGTCCCTCTGATGCACCAGCTGCGGGTAGTTGTCCACGAGCCACGCGACGATATCCGTGTACTCGTAGTACACGGCCTTGTGGAGTAACCCGACACCGGCCTCGTCGCGACACATCACGGTCTTCCGACGGCTATACTCGCCCTCCAACAGCCCCTGTAATGTAACCCTTTGTCAGAAGTAGCCTAGATACGTGCTTCTGAGGGAAAAGGGGTTGGGCACTTACGCTATTATTACGCCTTGAGTATCTATTGTCTCGCGTTAATAACGGCGTAAGTGCCCAACTGGCCCAACGCGCCAACGTCCCTTTTTCTTGATAAGAACGACTAACACCTCCTGTAGTAATGTAACCGTTTGTTAGAGATAATTTAGGTCCAATATCCTCATCCTCAGGAAAAAGAGACCTTATTAACCGACTTTCTCAATTTGACTGTATATATTTTTTTGGTGTGTTTGTTACGCGATAATTTGGTAATTTATGAACCGATTTGAAAAAATCTTTCTTTGTTTGAAAGTATATACTTCCAGGCCCCGTAGCATGGATGCCCTTATCACGTGCTAAGTGACAAGATAGAGCATTGGTCCCGTTGTCACCAAAATTCAGTGCTGATGATGGGATCCTGGAGAAATCGAGGGAACTCTTCAAATTTTATATGCAAACTTAAAGCAATTTGGCTACTGATTTGAAGTCGGTTAAAACTTTGTTTTTAAAGTAAATTATAGTCGTTGCCGCTTTTGCCGTTACTATGCTGTGAATCGTCGCAATTCTATCAGCACATTATTAATAATGGTATAAGCTCACGACTTTAAGGTTCCTTTTCCCTGAGAATGAATGACGCATATAATTGCACTATTGGGAGCATGCTATTCTCCTTCTATATGGACTGCATGGGCCTCGCACTTGGCTACAAGCGTAGAATAGTCTCATTTTGGCCTAGACTAGCTGCCGCAGCTGCGCTGCTAGGAGTACTCCTAAATATAACCCAACTAACAGAGACATCAATTACCAGATGTACCTGCAGTTCCAGCAGCGAGCCCTTCTCGACGGCCCCGTGCAGCGCCTCGCACTTGACGACCAGGGCCTCGATGTGGCTAGGCAGGGGCAGCGGGTCGGCCTCGGCTAGCAGGCGCCGGCCCTGCCCCGCCAGCACGGCGCGCTCCAGGCTGCCGTCGGCCCCGCCGCGGGCTAGCTGACGAAGTTGTGCGGCTGATACTACGCCTAATACTGTGGGATAGAAATAGAGATATGGAAACCTGAAACCACCAAGTTATTACCTGTGCACGGCTAGCACAAGACCACGCGAGATATACTATCCGTCTCTTTCTATTCAAAATACTTGGAAGGAGACGTCGTGCCAACATCCAGGGCGCAATACGACTAACCCACGCCTTGAGGAAAAGACGAAGATGAAGTAGACGGAGACGGTTGGCTTATCTGGCACGCGGCCTTGTGTAAGTCGTGGTGGTGGTAACAACTGGGAAAAAATTCTAGTTGTTCTCAGTGCACTGGCATCAAATTGGTGTGAGCAGGTGTTAATATCCCAAAATTGATGATTTCATCTACACTGCTTTTATCAAGACATGGCCCGTGTAATACCGGTTATCTTAGTACTTATTCACCGTAAGATATAAACTAAGATAACAGTGGACATACGCCGCCAGCGTGTACTATTGCTTTATATTAGAAAGAGTCATAACGCAGATCAAGGAAACAGAAGCATGAAACTTTTATAGGTTTAACCATGTCCGAATAAACTTAATAAATAAATAATCAAAGATTTCAACTGACCCAAACGGAAGTAACGCCCGACCTGCAAAGCAGTTTAAAGGATGACTCACGCTAGAACGAGCCGTGTCCGGCCCGGGCCGTTTTCTAAGAAAAACGACAGGGTTTTTGCGTGGCCGAGCCATACCCAAGCCCGGAGCCCGAAGCAGCTCAGTATCGGCACGGCCCGGCCATGGCTCGGCCGGGCTTGGGTATGGCTCAGCCGTGCAAAAATGCCGTCGTTTTTATTAGAAACGCTAGGCCAGACACGGCCCGTTCTAGCGTGAGTCATCCTTAACTCATTGTCCCACCGGCAACGTTCATTGGAAGCATTTTTCTCATCACAATAAAATGTTTTAAACTACAATTCATATTTGAAGGGTACGGAAAGAACACGAATAATAAGTTTTTTTTGAAAATTAATTTTAATGTCACTTAATATGTGGTTCATAACGAGCTCTGAACCAACGTTGCAGTGACCTCGCTGTAACATTATGCTGAGGCAAGCTCCTTTTTAACATCACACACACACATCATAACTGTAACATTAATTTTAAATTTATATTTTAATTCTAATCTTAAGGTTCACATGTATGTTTAATTATATAATTTCGTGTAATGCGATGTTGAATAAAGCTTTTCTACTTCTACTTCTACTCTAAATGTTGAGATAAAAAGCACATAAAAAAAAAGTGGTTAGACATATTCTTTCCTTGTTCCCATCGGGTTGCGGTCTGACGTCACGGCTCCTGTCGTGTCCGGCGTCAGAGCGAATCAGAAAACATCACGTCAGATATATATGATCCGGCTTACTCCACTAGTTAGCTAGCAATGGATAATCTTGTTGTAGTCACAAAATTGCATTAGCCATATTTGTTTACATTTTACTACATTCGTGTTTGCGTTCGTGGTACGAAAATATGCTGTCCTGACATGTTGTGACAGTTTTATACAATATAATTAAAATGCTAGGTCACCACTTCTTCTAATCGGGACCCAAAAGCTAATAACTTTTACATAATGTAAGCGGAAAACAAGTTTCGTAAACCCATTCAAGGCTAATGACTCACATGAGTCGTAACTCTATTACGAGCGATTTTGGCACAATGTTGCTACGCGCTACGGTGTAGCAAGCGTAGCGTTGCTTGGCTTCGAATGGGTTAATCACCGAGTAGGTTGCCGGGCTTTACAAAACCGAAAAATTTGCTACGCGTGACCGTGCAGCACGTAGCGTTGCTTGGCCTTAAATGGGTTATTTCTCAAGTAGGTTGCCTGGTTTTACAAAGAGGAAAAATCTGATACGCGCGACGGTGCAGCACATAGCGTTGCTTCGCCTCAAATGGGTTAATTATCAAGTAGGTTGCCGGTGTTACAAAGCGGAAAAATCTGCTACGCGCAACAGTGCAGCACGTAGTGTTCCGTAATTGAATCAGAATCAGAAGATTATTTTTTGCCACAATTGGCCTCAAATGGGTTAATTATCGAGTCGGTTGCCGGGTTTTACAAAAATCTGCTACGTGCGACGGTAAAGCACGTATAGCGTTGCTTGGCCTCGAATGGGAAATAAAACTAGATGTAGAAAGCGCGAGTAAGTTTAAAAAAAAATCCCACAAATGTTATCGACAAAACCAAAAAACTATAAATAATTATCGAACTTGTTCACAAAATTTCACGAGAATCGGCTGAGAAATGTGACCTGTAGAGATTAACAGCCGGACAGTTGAACAGTGGGACAGTGGGACATACGAAAGAGTTTTGGCCCAGGTTGAAACGAAACTTCGTTCGCTTTGCTCGCTCGTTCAATGAGAAACCGAAAACAGTTTAAATCTGGCGAAACACCTGACTCTTAATGATGCACAGTTCGGTTTTAGGTCCGGACTCTCCACGGAGACTGCAGTTCTTTGTCTCAAGCACACTGTCCGGTACTACACAGACAGGGAAACACTTGTGTACGCGTGTTTCCTTGATTTGTCGAAAGCCTTCGACTTGGTGCGCTATGTTAAACTGTGGCAGAAACTGTACGAGGATACCAACTTGCCCAGTGAGTTGACTGAATTGTTCAGGTACTGGTACGGTCACCAGAAAAATGTTGTCAGATGGTCCGATTCGCTTTCTGATTCGTACAGGCTGGAGTGCGGGGTGAGACAAGGGGGTTTGTCATCGCCCAAACTCTTCAGTCAGTTTGTTAATCGGTTGATGAGCTCAACAACACTATGACTGGATGCTCAGTGGATGGCACATTTGTGAATAACATTAGTTATGCAGATGACATGGTGTTGTTGGGCCCACCAAACAATGCCCTCAATAAGCTGATCAGGGTCTGCGAAGAGTATGCGGAGTCCCATGGGCTCAGGTATAATACTTCCAAGAGTGTGTTGCTGGTATTTAAGGCGGGGTGCAAATGCTATCCACGCGTTCCACCGGCTTATCTAACACCTCTGAAAATGGTAAAGGAGTTCAAGTACCTGGGTCACTGGGCCACGGAGACTCAGAGTGACAACAAGGACGTGGAGAGGGAGCGTAGGGCACTCTCAGTCAGGAGCAACATGTTGATTCGTAGGTTTGCAAGGTGTACCACCGACGTAAAGATTACCCTTTTTAAGGCGTTCTGCAAATCGTTTTACACCTGCAGCCTATGGATCAACTATACGCAAAAGGCTTACAGTGCTCTACGCGTCCACTAATGATGTTGTTGGGGCTGCCGCGCCATTGCAGTGCATCAGGGATGTTTTGCGAAGCGCACACGGATGGGTTTCACGCCATAATGCGGGCGCGGGTCGCGTCCCTGATGAGGCTTCGCGCGGCCCCGAACAGCCTCCTGCAGACGGTGGCGGCGCGCCTGGATGGTCCCTTCCTATCTATTGGGATAGGTTGCATAGGCCATCCAACTGCTAATTGTAACTGTAATATAATATCTACTAACATAGTTTTAAGATCACTGTTACCAACAAATTATGGAAATAATACTTGTGAATTAAATTATAAAAAAAAAAAAAAAACGATTGAGTCTAAAAGTCTAGATACTCACGTCCGATCGTGCTTCACGTTCGTTCGGCAGTGATACACCCAGAGATCTTTTTCAAATTTTTATTAAGGTAAACGTGCCAATGTTTTTAACGGCCTCCGTAGCCCAGTGGGTAGTGACTCTGCCTACGAAGCTGGAGGTCCCGGGTTCGAATCCCGGTCAGGGCATTTATTCGTGTGTTTATCACGAATATTTGTTCCTGAGTTATGGATGTTATATATGTATATAAGTATCTATATGTATGTATCTATTATATATATCATCGCCTAGTATCCACAACACAAGCCTTATTGAGCTTACCGTGGGCCTAGGTTGATTTGTGTAAGATTGTCCCATAATATTTATTTATATTTATTTATTTATTTATTTATAATGTTTGAATCCTTAATACTGGCGAAAGCAATAATTATGGGCAGTAAAGATATTATCAGAACTTTCTAATGACAGAATTAAAGGTTTGTAGCTGGCTGATATGAGTCTTGACTGTCGCGCACTCGTATGAAAATGAAAATGAATTTTATTTGAAGGATAATAACTAAATCAGTACATACCACTTGTCTTATTGCTAATACATATGTGTGAGCTTTTATGTATGCTCGGTTGCGTTGAGGTTAGAACACCCGAACGTATATGAACATATTATAGGTAGCAGTATTATTCAAAGCCTGAGCCTCTGTTTTAAATCCTTACATAACTTTTTAACTACCCATAGTAGTTACAAGCTTTGCTTAGTTTGGAACTAGGTTGCATTATATAAGATTGTCCGCAAATATTTATTTATTTATTGAACTTAAAAACTCAAGTAGCTGCGACCCTCTAAGAGAGTCTACGCGACCACTGTTTTAAGATACTGCCGAACACCCAGTAAGCCTGCAAGCGGATATTTGGTACAGTCCGCAACAGCTCCGCCAGTCGATCTGTTTGGCCCCGCGTGATGTACGGCCGAGTTGGCATTGTTGTCATATCGCGATAGATTACATACAGGGTGCTCTCCACTGTTCTTATATATTTATCTTGATTTATTTATCAGGCCCCCCACAAGGTGGACTGATGACCTGGTAAAGGTCGCGGGAGTCCGCTGGATGCGGGTGGCGCAGGACCGGTCATTTTGGCACTCTTTGGGGGAGACCTATGTCCAGCAGTGGACGTCTTTTGGCTGATATGATGATGATGATGATGATGATTGGGAGCTTTTGTCAAACTGACGATGTCAGCTCCAGCAGGCCACTCAACTACTGAATAAACATATTAAAGTAAATGGAGCAAAGGGTTTCTTTATTTCTATTCAAATTCAATATTGGTTATTGTTCAGAATTTAGTTGCACAATACAATGTATAATGTAAAAGTTATCGTAGGTAATCAGCATGCAAGCAATGTGCGATGCAATTCACAGAGAGAGATATATCATTTGATGTCTTTGTCGTAGTTTCACCATTTTTGTTTGCCGTATTCGGATTAAATTGAGGTTGTCGCAAACAAATCCCAGGTTAAGGAGGTCGTTAATGGTAAACCGTCAGTCATTAAAGTTCTGTCAGTGTAATGTGTGAGCGTGAGTGTGTGTGAGAGTGCGTGTGTGATCATGAGTATTTTGAAGTGAAGGTAAGTAAATAAATAAAATAAACAATTGAATACTGGTGAGATTATGGTAGTTTATGTTGGTATTGTATTGACTGGAATTATTTGATTTCACTTGAATCATGTCCACTGACGATTGGAACCGTAAAAATGACAGTTCGTAAATCGAGTGGGCTACGTAAATAAATACGCTAGGTAGTTCTGCGTGATAAATCGTGGCTTTTGAGCGACAGTGAATTTTTCATTGAAGATCACGAAGCTGTATTGCGAGAAAAGATCAATACTAAATAGATAAGCTTCTGGTAAGTATTTTCCTTTTAGTTATACTAACTATAATTACGTAGTGTAAATGATTATGCGATTCCAAAGGTCTATTCTATACCAACCGATGAAAGAGTTTTAGAAATCGGTTGAGTGGTTTCCTTTTTGTTTGTTTCTTGGCAATTAGGTAGGTACCCCGTGCATACAAACTCATAACATAAACTTCATAATATTAGTACCTATAGATAAATTATTTCATGGCATAGGCAGTTATGAGAAGTGTCGCAGTTAGGTTAGTAAATTAAAGGCAACCACATTGCAGTTATTTACGTACAAGCACAGTTTAAGTACGTCGTAATCATAAGCAAATTCCTTTTCCTAGAAACATGTCGGTTAAAAGAACTTGCCCTTGGCCAGAAAATGTAAAATGCAAATGGAACAGCCTGTTGGTCGCATGTTTATGACCATTTCTGAGATTGCTGGATTTATGGTCCAACAGCCGGTGGTCATGGCGTGACCGCACGGCTATTGCGTCTATAGTGGTCTATCATTTGCAAAAACTTGTTTCTTTACAGTGAGCTGGCCAATATATCTTCATCCAGAGTTTTTAGGGTTCGGAACCTCAAAAGAAAAAAAAATGGAAGCCTTATAGGATCACTTTGTTGTCCGTCTGTCCGTCTGTCTGTCTGTCAATACCCTTTTTTTCGGGAATGCGTGGAGGTATCGAGTTAAAATTAAAATTATATACTCAAGTTTTCAGTCTCTTGAAGCTATGAAAAAAATCAAACTTATAAGTTAACGTAAAAAACGGCCGATACGGCCGTTTAAATACAGCAAAAAACATATTTCGACACCGGCGTCAAGATATCATCCAAAAGTTGGCGGCTAATTCGCTGCCAACATTAGTTAACAACGTGTAGCCGATAACTTCACACTTAAATAAACCGACCAAATTAAGAAGTTCTCTATTAACTTGTTTAAACCATGTCTACACAGCACGGCTATCACAAGACGGCCCGCGAGCTCTCTCGATTTTTCTCGCACTATACCTCTCTTTCTAAGCTTTCTAATAAGATAGAAACGGATAGTGTGAGAAAAATCGAGAGAGCTCGCGCGCCGTCTTGTGATAGCCGTGCTGAACTATGAAATTTGTATGTTGTGTACAAGTACCTACAGTGAAACATCTGAAACTATATATTTGTACGGAATTTTGTACAGAACCCTCGGTGGGCGAGTTTTTTTTTAATATACCATGACTGTAGCAAACAAGCCTGCCTGATCGCAAGCCGACTGCAACGCCTTGCACTAGTTTAGGTTACGATGTACACTAAGTCGTCTCCCAGAGACATTTGTAGGTGAGCTTAACATATTTAGTGCATCCTCGGAAGCCTCTGGTGACCTTACTCATCGCCAGGAACACAACACCACATACCTACGAGCAAGTAATAATATATGCACGCAATTTAAACTTAATTTTAATTTTGACATGAATGACTGACTATGTCATGTCATAATAATTATTTTCACATGCCTTGAGGCAGAATGTATTAAGGGTCAACAATGTAACTACACTTATAACATCTACTGAACTTACCATATGTTCGTGAATAAACTTTCATTTCATTTCATTTCATTTCAAGTACCTAGTGGTGTTCTTATGGTCGCAGTCTTCTGTAAGGTACTTCCCCAGTTGGGCTCTCTGCCTCTCTAACATTAGTTCGTATAGAAAAAAGCGAAAAAAAATTGCGTAATCTTCCAGAGGTCTTGTATCATCATCATCATACCAGCTGAAATACGTCCACTGCTGGACATAGGCCTCCCCCAAAGAGTTCCAAAGTGGCCGGTCCTGCGCCACCCGCATCCAGCGACCTTTACCACTCTGACGAATCGACCTTTACGACTCTTTTGAGGTCTTGTATAATGTATATGCTGGCCTAACCTAAACTAGGCGACCGGTAAGCGTGAATTGCTGGAGTAAGTACTTGTTACTTTAATGTATTGCCAAGTATTCGCACTACCGGTAGTATGGTGACATTAACGTGACAGAGTAGCAACGTTGCTTCTTTAAGCTTAACTGTTGCCCGCGTGATTGAATCATTTAATTATACTTACCTACACGGAAGGCGTGCATTCTTATGCTAATTAATTTTTTTACTCGTGATTTATTACCAGTATATAGAGAAAGTTGATAAATAAAGTGAAATAAATAGCAGTTTACGATTTATGACGTATTAAAAAAAAACTACTTACTGGATCTCGTTCAAACCAATTTTCGGTGGAAGTTTACATGGTAATGTACATCATATATTTTTTTTAGTTTTATCATTCTCTTATTTTAGAAGTTACAGGGGGGGGGGGGACACATTTTACCACTTTGGAAGTGTCTCTCGCGCAAACTACTCAGTTTAGAAAAAAATGATATTAAAAACCTCAATATCATTTTAGAAGACCTATCCATAAATACCCCACACATATGGGTTTGATGAAATATTTTTTTTTATATTCAGTTCTGAGTATGGGGACCCCTAAAACTTAATGTCTTTTTTCGATTTTTGTGTAAAAATCTTAATGCGGTTCACAGAATACATCTACTTACCAAGTTTCAACAGTATAGCTCTTATAGTTTCGGAAAAAAGTGGCTGTGACATACGGACGGACAGACAGACAGACGGAGAGACATGACGACTCTATAAGGGTTCCGTTTTTTGCCATTTGGCTACGGAACCCTAAAAACGGCATAAAAATCACGTTTGTTGTATGGGAGCCCCCCTTAAAAAAAAATTTTATTTTGTTTTTAGTATGTGTTGTTATAGCGAAAACAGAAATACATAATCTATGAAAATTTCAACTCTCTAGCTATCACGGTTCTTGAGATACAGCCTGGTGACAGACAGACGGACGGACGGACGGACGGACGGAAAGCGAAGTCTTAGTAATAGGGTCCCGTTTTACTCTTTGAGTACGGAACCCTAAAAACCGGCCAAGAGCGTGTAGGGCCACGCTCAGTGTAGGGTTCCGTATTTTTTCGTCCGTCACAGTAAGTGTGTGAAATTATTTTGTAATTTTTTTTCAAGTTTAAAGTAATTTTCCTAGAAAGATAAAGTTCTACTTTTGAGAATTTCTCATATTTTTAAAACTTATGGTTCAAAAGTTAGAGGGGGGGGACACATTTTTTTTTACTTCTGGAGCGATTATCTCCGAAAATATTAACATTAGGTATCAAAAAATTATTTTAGCAAACCCCTATTCATTTTTAAATACCTTTCCAACAATATATCACACGTTAGTGTTGAAATAAAAAAAAACACTCCCCACGTTACGTATAGGGGAGGTACCCTAATAAAAAAAAAAACTTATTATTTTACCACTTTGTCGGCGTGATTGATATACATATTAGTACCAAATTTCAGCTTTCTAGTGCTAACGGTTACTGAGATTATCCGTGGACGGACGGACAGACAAAGCGAAACTATAAGGGTTCTTAGTCGACTACGGAACCCTAAAAATTAATTAAATGACAAGCTTATACATACAAGCAGGGCAACAATACACATATAGGTACACATATACAATAAGAATAACACATGCAAATTTAAACATACAGAAAGTCTTACGTATTTAATATTTTTATCAATAATATAAATAAACTAATGATATTATATATTACAATGGTTTTGATAGAGGAGCGTTTCTCAAAAAAAAGCGACTATTATTAATACAATTTTCCAAGAGTTTTATGTTATTTCCACTCAGAATCACGAGCTCTTTCGACCCTGATAGGACAAAAAAACGATCCAAAGATATTTTTCCTATTCTGTTACCATTTCCCATATACAGTCAGCAGCAGAAGTAGCTAAGCAGGCCGGGTGTTCAAAATGACCTGCACACGACTTAATTCTTAAGAAATTAAGAGCGTGTGCAGGTCATTTTGAACGCCTGGCCCGTTAAGCTACTTCTGCGGCTGACTGTACCTACTTTGTATGGCGGTAAGGTACCACAATGAGAAAGTTAAAAAATGTATGGATTTTTGGAATACTTTTTTCTCCTATTGGGATGGAAAGAGATCGTGATTCTGGGTAGAAATAACATAGAGAATGCAGAAAATCTCATAAAAAATGTAGGGGCATTGAGAAACGCTCATAGGCAGAAAATATAAAAACCGGCCAAGTGCGAGTTGGACTCGCGCACGAAGGGTTCCGTACCATTATCTATAAAAACGGTAAAAAAATACGTTTGTTGTATGGGAGCCCCCCTTAAAAATATATTTTATTTTGTTTTTAGTATTTGTTGTTATTGCGGCAACAGAAATACGTAATCTGTGAAAATGTCAACTCTCTAGCTATCACGGTTCTTGAGATACAGCCTGGTGACAGACAGACGGACGGACGGACAGCGAAGTCTTAGTAATACGGTCCCGTTTTACTCTTTGAGTACGGAACCCTAAAAATGAAAATAGGAAAAGGTCACGGGATAGACAGACGGTGATCTGTTAGAAGAGTTTTAATGCAGCAATAGATCTAGCACACCTTAAGTCCAATGGTAGAGAGTTCCAAAGTAGAGTATTTAGCACGAAAAGTAAAATAGGTGTAAATTTTATTTTTATTTTTATGCAACGACGGTGGCAAACAAGCTTACGGCCTGCCTGATGTTAAGCAGTTACCGTAGCCTATGGACACTTGTGACTCCAGAAAAATCAGAAGCGCGTTGTCGACACTTTATTCACTTGAGGATTCGCTGTGTTGGCAGATAGAGACATGCAGGTCCCTCACTCCCAACACAGCGCACCCTAGGGAGCTCTGGCGACCTTACTCACCACCAGGAACACAACACCAAATACTTCATGGCATGCAATAATATAGCAACACTACATAGCAGTGGTGCTATTATGGCTGCGGTCTTCTGTAAGGTGGAGGTACTTCCCCAGTTGGGCTTTTCCACATACGAGCATTCCGCTGTGTGCCCTACCTCTCTAAATTCAATTGTCGTGTTTAAAATAACCTTTAGTACCTAGAGCTAACGTGACAGCGATAGACAATCGACGGTTGTTATATGTTCGACATATTTATACGAATTATTTCCCAGTTATTAGACAGAAACTATTAAATAGCCAGATCATCGGCTATTGAAATGTTTTGTAGGCCGCCTCAGGTGAACAGCCGATTGGTCGTCGAACCCCGCTCAATATTACACGTGTCCACAGCACGTTTACATACAAGCTTGCCACGCCATTACGAGCTTTAACCCCATTAAAAAGGGTTGTAAATGATTGAAGAGAGGGCTAATTTGATGTGCTAGTTCCATTAGTGTCGGGGATGGACGAGTAAATAAAGAGGGACCGCCGATGTCTGCACAAAGTAGCGCATTCAAAATAAAAAGGCCTACTGTACTATTTATTTTTGTACGCCACTGGGTCCTCTACTTAATATATGTAATACAAATACAACACCATTCCTATATGTATGAACTCAATGATAAAACATTCACTTATGTCAGTAACAAACATCACATTTTGTCGATCTTTTATACCCACATTCATGCTAAAAGTGGCACTGGAACACAAGTTTCATGTGCTCTGCTTACCCCTTTTAGGGATAAAGGCGTGATTGTATGTATGTATGTATGTTATGTTATGTCAGTAAAGTGTTAAACAGTGGTTTAAGAACTATACGAAATGAACGGTAAGTCAGGTTAGGTAATTCAGATGACTCAGTACTTACGAGTACGTCATAGTCAGTATGGATTTTCAATGGGGTTGGCCGGTGAAAGCTAATTGTAGATGGCGCTCTTCTAGATTCTATACGATGAGAGAGAGGGACGGAAGATCGATTGTACCTACTATGTACGGAAACAATATACTGTTCTTAGGCAAAAATATTCCGCATAGCTTTAATCCACAACCTTTTATTTTTAGCCTTTTTCGGATAACGGTGGATTCCCACTACGGAGCAAAATAAATCCATTTTAGCAAAAATAAATAATAAGTACTTCCCGCCATACAAATTTAGCATTTTTAGGTACAACTAGTGGAGCTGTCAGTTTAACAGTTGCCTTGCCCATTGCAGTAACATTGCCTTGTATCAGTTACGTACCGTCTATATTCGTAAGTATATTATACATGCAAGCTCAAGCTAGTTGACATTTCTTTAAAAGCGGAAGAATATGGTGCTCAGTCGTCATAAATAGGTAAGCAGGTGCGGTGAGAATCACCGCTTTGTTTAGCCATTGGCAGTCCTCTCGATTTATTCGTCCATGATGGCATGATGTAGGGTCAGCATGATCTATTCACGATATTGTGGCCATTACGCTCGCATAACCTGTGAACAACAACTTTATCTCTGTCCTGTCATGACATCGAAGTGGGATACTGGGACGTAGTACTGTATCGTGTATTAACCCTTTAACCGCCATAGTCTGATTTATAAGACATAAAATATCCAGCTCAGTTCACCGCAGTCTGATATGTAAGACAAAGTTTTGATTTGATTTTGGACACGCATATGCAAGCCCTAATCTGGGTGGTGTACTTTGGTATCGGCGGTGCCACGAGCGTCGAGCATGCCCGATAGAAAATTCCAAGCTATTCTTTATATACCATGCAGTGTGATCGATATGGTAAATGTCTAACCGGTAATCATATGGGTGGTGATAGTTTGAGTGCGGTCCATTTTTTCACTCTAAAGCTGTCAAAGATGATGAAATGCTATTTTGAAATAGCGATAGAAAATTTAAGTTGAAAACTCGTATTCAATTACGAGTATAAGACGTATTTACACGTATTTTATTTTCGAGCGCACGAATGTCAAAATCTGCTTCTCTGCTGTGTCCTGCTGTGTAGTGCCCAGTGAACCAATCAATCAATCAAGATAATCTCAACCAAGATATGACTATCTAATGGACTGTAGATTATTACGAATAGATCGTAACTTGTAACACAAAACTAGTGGGTTTGCGCGCTGTAGAACTCACGAGACTGTCTTTTTAAACTAGTGGGTTTGCGCGCTGTAGAACTCACGAGACTGTCTTTTTAAACTAGTGGGTTTGCGCGCTGTAGAACTCACGAGACTGTCTTTTTAAACTAGTGGGTTTGCGCGCTGTAGAACTCACGAGACTGTCTTTTTAAACTAGTGGGTTTGCGCGCTGTAGAACTCACGAGACTGTCTTTTTAAACTAGTGGGTTTGCGCGCTGTAGAACTCACGAGACTGTCTTTTTAAACTAGTGGGTTTGCGCGCTGTAGAACTCACGAGACTGTCTTTTTAAACTAGTGGGTTTGCGCGCTGTAGAACTCACGAGACTGTCTTTTTAAACTAGTGGGTTTGCGCGCTGTAGAACTCACGAGACTGTCTTTTTAAACTAGTGGGTTTGCGCGCTGTAGAACTCACGAGACTGTCTTTTTAAACTAGTGGGTTTGCGCGCTGTAGAACTCACGAGACTGTCTTTTTAAACCCCTGACGCAAAAAGAGGGGTGTTATAAGTTTGACGTGTCTGTGTGCGTGTCTGTCGTTGGCATCTAATCGAATAGACCGATTTGAATGCGGTTTTTTAATTCGAAAGCTGATGTGATCGAGATGGTTCTTAGTTACGTTTCAACAAAATCGATTGAGCCGTTTTTGAGGTATTGAACTTTGAAATGAAAATTTCGGGGGTTTTTCAACTTTTCTAAGTTGTAAGTAGTTATTACAAAACCTCCAAATCAAGCTGGCTTCCGCCCCGGATTTTCCACAATTGACCACCTTCATACACTTAACCAGATTATTGAAAAGTTTAGATCACTCATTCTGCCATAGTTACCGCTCTTCAAAACCAAAACATTGATCCCATTTATATTAGTTTAATAAACACCATTTACAACAATAGCACAGCAGACGTTAAACTCCAGTCATCCGGTCCGTCGTTCCGCATACAGCGGTGACCCGCTGTCTCCGAAACTATTCACGAGCACGCTTGAAGAAGTCTTCAAGAGCCTGGCAGTTTCTTGGGAGGAGAGGGGAATAGTCGTCGGCGGTAAGAGGTTATCAAACCTTCGCTTCGCCGACGACATTGTTCTTTTCGCCTCTTTTGCAACAGAACTTCAGCTCATGCTCGAAGACCTGAGCGCAAGCCTTCAAATTGGACTAAAAATGAATTGGTCGAAGACTCAGGTGATGACCAACAGCACGAGACGTAGGGTCGAGGTTGACGGGCATATCATACACTATGTCGACGAGTACATTTACTTGGGCCAGTTAGTCTCTTTCAGCAACAAGCAAGACTAGGAAGTCGAACGCCGGGTCGAAAACGCCTGGAAGAGCTACTGGTCAATGAAGGAGCTAATGAAGGGCAACTTTCCTCTGACACTAAAGCGGAAACTCGTCGACATGTGTATTTTACCTGTCCTAACCTACGATGCCCAAATACTCATCATCGATCACTCACTGAGAGCCAGAAGTCCAAATTGAAGGTTAGCCAACGCGCTATGGAGCGCAGTATTCTAGGTGTCAAAAGGACGGATCGGGTCCGAAACACTACACTGCGCTCCAAAACACGCATAGCTGACGTGGGTGTAAAAACTGCCAGGCTCAAGTGGGACTGGGCCGGCCACGTCTGCCGCATGAATCCAGATAGGTGGGCTAGTATAGCTAACAAGTGGGTGCCACATGACGGGCGACGCAGACGGGGCCGAGCTAGACGGAGATGGCGGGACGACCTGGATGTATTCCTCAGCAATTGGGCGGAAGAGGCATCTAGTAGGGATGCATGGACATCACGGGGATGCCTTTGCCCAGCAGTGGGACACACAATAGGCTCATATAAATAAAAAAGTTATTACAAGCTTTTATTTAACTTGACCTGTTCGTTTGTTAGTTAGGTTGCGAGTTCAACCGATTGAGCTGAAATTTTGAGTATAAGTATAGTTTGGATGACAATTCATTAGGTATTATGGTATCATCGAGCTGATCTGATGATGGAGACAGTACTTACAGACGTAACCCCGTTGAGTTTGGGCTCGTTAAAATCGTCTCAATGAGTAGTTGATGACGGTTTACAGAACAATACTGTTGGCAATAAATGCTTGTATCAAACATTACATTTTTGGCAGAAAACTGGATCGACAAAAAAATTATACAGTGTGTTACCGGCATGCGGACTTTTGTAAAGTAGAGTAAATTAACATAGTTATTTAACTTAACTGTGACTTTAATTTAATTAATAAACTAAAATTCAGACTTTATTAACTTTCTAACAAAATTTAAATTGCCAGCAATGTACAGTCGACTACAAAGAGATGTATGTTTTTTAATGTTGCAAAATGATGTATGTATTTATACCTTATTACTATGGCAGTAAAGTCTATGTATAAGTGTTTGTGGGTGTATGTATGGATACATGTATTTGTAGTCGACTGTACAGCGAAGTAAATTGACAAGTAAGTGACAGCTCTTCATACTTTGTTTAGTGCGACGTCATACATGTAAGTAGTACATTGAAGGTTCGGATTTTGGAAATTTAATTGTGCAGTTAATTTACATAATTCATCATCATCATCATCATATCAGCTGAAAGACGTCCACTGCTGGACACCGGCCTCCCGCAAAGAGTGCCAACATGACCGGTCCTGCGCCACCCGCATCCAGCGGACTCCCACGACCTTTACCAGGTCATTTACATAATTATGATTTGCTAATACATGTAAACAACTGCTAATGGAACATGTTATTAGCAGATTTAATAAATTCCCGCGTGCCGATCACACACTAGGTATATGCTTACAAAACTTCACGAGGATCGGTTGAGTAATGCGACATGTAGAGGAGATCACAGTTGATCTCCTCTACATGTCGCATTACTCAACCGATTCGCTTGAAATCCGGCCAACCAAACATACAAAAGAATTAAACGGAGAACTTTGTTCGCTCGATCGTTCAATAACGATTCCATGTTTATGATTCATAGAGATCGTTACAGGGGTCAGGAGAACTGCGGATATTGCGTATGAAGTCCATTGGATATAAATGTTTCCCACATTGTCACGACTTTCGTTATGACGATTATTTAATCTTATCTAGGTGAGGGCCCTTTCAGGTACTTTCTTTGCCCTTTCTTTTATGCCTACTGCCAAGCTCGCTCGATCACTTCCACTAACCGGATGATGCAGCTTAGCGGGAGTACCTTGAAATCCTTTGGTTGTGGGTAGCCGTTACCAAAGTAATTCATTCTTGGGCAATCTGGCAAGGGCACATGGTTTATCTTAATGATGATTAGCAGCAGTTATAATCCAGAGGTAGACAGTTAAAATACTTTTGCCGTGAAATATAAAATACAAATTTTATTACAATTACACTAGACTTTTATCTAGGGTGTGCTTTGTAATGAGGTCGCCCCCACTGCCCGCATAAGGTCTTAAGCGGCGACTATTCTTCACTAAAATACTTCATTTTGTAGTCAGATTCAGGAGTAGTTATTGCGAAATACCGCGCGCTATTCGTATAATTCAGTCCCGTGAGACAGCCACGCTATTTACAACCTACTTTTACCTCGTCGATCACGTCTGGTATATGGTGACCCAGACTTCAGAGTTTTAGAGAGGTAGGGTTGAGGGGAATGTTATCTGGCTCATATTCGGAGTGGTCCACCTGGGTTATAAATACAAGTACCTCAACCTTTCAGAAGACCGCAGCTATACGAGTAATAACTGAACAATACTATGTGATCTGTAGGTATGTCTACCACAACCCTGCACGTGTCTCCTGGGTGGTGCTAAATGAGTGACAACACTTTCGGCAAAATAGGCGCTAACTATAAACGTAGGTTTAAAATGTAGGTTTGTGGTGTTGTGTTTCTGGTGACGAGTGAGGTCGCCAGAGCTTCCGAGGGTGCTCTACGTTGAGAGTGAAGGAGCTGCGTTGGTCCTTCGCTGTTAGCTCGGTGGATCCTCAAATCAGTAAAGGGCTAGCAAGGCGTATATCACAGACACTCCTATAGAGTTGCAATCAGTCAAGCATACTTTTTTCTATGCACACAAAGTTCTATGCTACAGCTTGGGCCGAAAATCTTTCGTATGTCCTTTCTGTTACGATGTCCGACACTTACTCTAAAAATAAATAAAATAAATAGTGAGACAATGTCTAGAATAATTAGCAACCTAAATGAAAAAAAGAGTGCAGGTTATGACAGAATAAGAGCTAGAGATATAAAACTTATGAATAAAAATATATCACCTGTACTTACACACCTTATAAACCAGTGTATTGAGCATTCCATATATCCAGACAAACTAAAAATAGGACTAATCAGACCAATACATAAAAAAGGTAGTCTAATTGACACGAACAACTTTAGGCCAATCACAATACTTCCCGTGATAGATAAATTAATTGAAAAATTTCTAGGTAAATCAATCAATGACTTTCTGTCGGGAAACGGTATAATACATGGGAAGCAGTATGGATTCCAAAAAGGAAAAAATACCACCCAACTCCTAGCTCAATTCACAGATGAAGTAAACAAACACATAAATGACAGAAAACACGTATTGACAGTTATGATTGACTTCAGCAAGGCATTTGACACCCTAGATCATGAAAAGTTGTATAATAAATTACAGCAAAATGGTATACAGGGGCCCACCCTGAATTTGATAAAAAGCTATCACAAAAATAGATACAGCTCGGTTAGCATCGCCGGAGAGCAAAGTGAGCGACACAAGTCTCTACATGGCACAGCACAATGCTCTATAATCGGCCCAACCGAATACCTAATCTATGCCAATGATATGTGCAACATATTTAGTGAGCCATCTGTGTACCAGTTCGCTGATGATACATGTTTAATAACAGCTGATTCTAATATTAATGAGGCTGAAAGTAGTATGCAGCGCGAGTTCGATGCATTATGCAGATGGTCGCACGATGCCGGGCTATCCATAAACTACCAAAAAACTAAGATGATTCATATCCACTCACCTTATCTCAAAACAAGTACAGTTCCCAAAATTATAGCACACGAACACTCATGCCTACATGACTTGAACTCGCGTTGCAACTGCAACTGTAAACCTCTGGACGTAGTAAATCACCATACCTACCTTGGTCTGGTAATTGATAGCAAGTTTAACTGGGGCCCTCATATAGATAACGTATGCAAGAGACTAAGAGCCATTCTAAGCAACTTAAGCATACTTAAACATAAAATGCCTTATAATACACTTCGACTATTGTATATGGCCATGGCTGACTCGATAATAAATTATGGAATATCTTGTTATGGAAGAACCTATAAAACTTACCTACAGCGAATATACAATATACAAATAAGAATGTTGAAAACCAAGTAATTATGATAAATTATTCCAGCACTGTAAAGTATTAAATGTATTTGATAAAGCCAAAATGGCCGTTATAATAGAATATAGCCATAACCTGGATAAACTAATTAGGTATAAAAGACCCGCTCCATTTCGTGTACTAGACAAAAGTAAGAACTTCACTGTACCAAAAAGTACTAACATATATGGACAAAGAGTAGGGTCCAGTCACTTACCGCATATCCTAAATAGTTTACCCAGTGAGGTTATAGATATTATAGAGAATAAACCACAGAAGATCAAATGTACCCTGAAGAAGATCATGTGTGATAAGTAAAATAATAGAAAATAAATAAATAAATACTGTTATGCGAACACTTATATTATATAAATAAGTTAAGTTATATAGATTAAACTTAGAAATGTGATAGATATTAGCTAAGCTTAGCAAATAATCTCAAAAAATTGAGATTGCGCTAAGCAATTAGTAGGCATACTTGTAACAATTAAATTAATGCAATAAACAGTTTAAATTTTAAAATTTTAATTTTTTTTTTAAAAGTCCAGCTGTCTTTCTGTCCGGCTGTTCTCCCCTACAGGTCGCATTTCTCAACCGATTCTCGTCAAAGTTTGTGAGCAGGTTCGTTAATTATATATATTTTTTTAAAGATAGGCTAGCGATTTCTTCAGCTCACAAAGCCACACAATTTAAAACCCAATACTAACATAACGATACCCTAGTTCACAATCGTACTAATTACGGGGAAAAAAGTGGTGTAATTAAGACGATAGTGCACAAATCATAAAGTTACAATTTCAGTGACAAATAAAATGTAATTAGTACGACTGTGAACTACGGTATCGATAAATAAGAACCATTTCGACAAACAAGCCTCATGTTTTAAAAAGCGGCCAAGTGCGAGTCGGACTCGCACATGAAGGGTTCCGTGAAATAAACTGCGGTTTACAATTTATGACGTATTAAAAAAAAACTACTTATTAGATCTCGTTCAAACCAATTTTCGGTGGAAGTTTACATTACCATGTAAATCATATATTTTATTTAGTTTTATCATTCTCTTATTTTAGAAGTTACAGGGGGGGACACACACATTTTACCACTTTGGAAGTGTCTCTCGCGCAAACTATTCAGTTTAGAAAAAAATGATCTTAGAAACATCAATATCATTTTTTAAGACCTATCCATAGATACCCCACAAGTATGGGTTTGATGAAAAAATTTTTTTTGAGTTTCAGTTCTGAGTATGGGGACTCCTAAAACTTAATGTTTTTTTTCGATTTTTGTGTGAAAATCTTAATGCGGTTCACAGTATACATCTACTTACCAAGTTTCAACAGTATAGCTCTTATAGTTTCGGAAAAAAGTGGCTGTGACATACGGATGGACAGACAGACAGACAGACAGACGGACGGACATGACGAATCTATAAGGGTTCCGTTTTTTGCCGCATTCCGGTTCATCCCTCCGGGAGTTAAGACGCCACAGACAAACTCATGTGCACATGTTAAACTTCAACATCCCTCGTATGATAAAAATACTTATACTGGCTCGCCTGAGTTTAGATATCTGTAAGCATTGTGAATAACGCGCTGCTCCACGCCACGCGTGCAAAATGTCCACGCCATCACGCCACGCAAAGGTCGACACGTGATCTTGTTTCTGACCGGTTACTGGCAGGAGCGGAGTAACACTTTTCTGATATTGTCTAGAAATACTCTATAAGAAGAAAAACCGGCCAAGTGCGAGTCGGACTCGCGCACGAAGGGTTCCGTACCATTATCAATAAAAATATTTATTTTATTCTGTTTTTAGTATTTATTTGTTGTTATAGCGGCAACAGAAATACATCATCTGTGAAAATTTCAACTGGAACTATCACGGTATCAGTGAGATACAGCCTGGTGACAGACAGACGGACAGCGGAGTCTTAGTAATAGGGTCCCGTTTTACTCTTTGAGCACGGAACCCTAAAAAGGCAGAAGGGGCAGGAAATCTGGACATATGGAGCCCGAATCTTAAAAGAAATGCGTTATAATTTTTAACTCCGACGCAAGCACGGGATGTTATAAATAAGTTTAACGTATCTGTAAATCTGTGTCTTTCTGTGACTTTGTAGCACCTAAACGGATGAACCGAATTGAGTGGGGTATTTTTTAAGTCTTGTCTGTCGAGATAGTTCTTAGGAATGTTTGAATTGTCGGTTTTTTTTTTCAATTTTTTTATAGATTAGAATCATCATCATCATCATCATATCAGCCGAAAGACGTCCACTGCTGGACATAGGCCTCCCCCAAAGAGTGCCACAATGGCCGGTCCTGCGCCACCCGCATCCAGCGGACTCCCGCGACCTTTAGATAGATAGATTAGAATATACTAGGAAAAAATATTGTATAAGACCGTGTAGGTACAAAGGTGTTTGTACAGAAGCATGCCAACAGTTTTACCCTTATTCGGGCATACAATTTTATAAATCTTAACCTAGGTACAGTCAGCGTTATATAGTTAGTAGCAGTCAAAGTGGTCAAATAGTTCGGTACACCATACTAAATATATGGTGTACCGAACTATTTGACTACCTTGGTTGCTACTAACTATATGACGCTGACTGTACAATTTATAAAAAATACTACATTACACATAACTATTATAATAGTCGTTTAGATTGTAGAAAACTATCTATTAGAAAGTTTTTTAAACAGCTTTTTACAGGAGGATTCTTAAAAATGCGTATGGCTGATATGAATGTACTTTTGTTGTGGATGTACTCACTTTTGGGACGGTAATATTATATATGTATTGAGACCCATCTGTGTATGTACACGCCACGGGAGAACCGATGCCCCATTTGAGTGCAGTTCGGCATATTTGTTGTAACTGGGCTTTTTGCCCGACGACTGCCTCAGAAGGAGGGTTACGTGCTTCGCGCGTATGTATGTACGTGGACAAAAAAAAAACCGGCCAAGTGCGAGTCGGATTCGCGTACGAAGGGTTCCGTACCATTATCTATAAAAATATTTATGTTCGGGCCGATCGTCTGCCCGCCCCGTAAATGCATCTCGTGTGTACGCCCGTTTAGTCTGTGGTTTTGAAGGTGACACTTGGATGTCACATTTTTGCTTGTCATAAATTTTCACGGAACAGGTCGGGAACCGTGTGCTTTGATAACCTCACTTGTCGACACGAATGTCGGAGATTTTTTGTTTGGATAATTGGTTGTAATTGCTCTTTTTGTGGACAAGGTTTTGTTGGCCGAGTGTTTGTTTGTGTATTGGTTGAAGTGTTAAGAGACTCGTGTTGGTAGCTTGAAGGCCCGAGTCATTTTGGTGAAAACAGAACATTTGGTGATAATAGTGGCGGGAAGATTTGGCGCCTGGGATACGGACCCCGCATTGTTGCACAGCTCGGGGAACAACACGGCCCCGGAGGCAGCTTGGGAGACTTGATTTAACTTGACTGACCATTGACGGATAACGGACAGACTTGACAAGATATCGCGTCGATGGGAACGGGTAAGTGAACTCCACATTGTATACCACTTTTGATGGCCATTACTGGCACTACATATAGTGAGCGGCGCGAGACACGTTCAGCTCCTAGCATTAAGCGAGGACTGAACAATTTATTTTATTCTGTTTTTAGTATTTGTTGTTATAGATAGCGGCAACAGAAATACATCATCTGTGAAAACTTCAACTGGAACTATCACGGTATCAGTGAGATACAGCCTGGTGACAGACAGACAGACTGACAGACAGACAGACAGACAGACAGACATACAGACAGACGGACAGCGGAGTCTTAGTAATAGGGTCCCGTTTTACTCTTTGAGTACGGAACCCTAAAAACTACTTTCACGGGCTACAGTCCAAACGGCTTGATGGATTTTGACATATCGCTGCCCCAATATTATAGGGTTCTATGTTGCACTTTTATCAACTTGAAATTTGAAGTTTGTCAGAGTGACACTAAGTCCAAATTGAAATACCCCGACAGTGTACAGAACCCTATAATATTGGGGCAGCGATATGTTGGATAAAGCGATATTTGAAAAAGCAATTGGGTTTTTGAAAAATCTTCTCATTTCCTATGTTTATGTAGTTATTTTATTACTTATATCTGGATTGGCAGTGGCTATAAGTAAGCGGTCTCCGACAGCACAACGGATCACGGAGACGCAACTTGTAACTTGTATCATAAGCATAGCAGTCATCGTTATTCACTACAGAGCAGTTTTAACGATAGTCAATCATTCAATCAAATATGTGCTTTGTTAAGTCATAACTAGTCATTAGGTAATCCATTATTTACTACAATCATGCCTGCACCGGTACTTTCCGCAGATCAATCAATTATGCACATTAAGTATAACAATAGCCTTGTCTATAAACCTCCAGCGCAACTGCTCTGTTCTCAAAGTCCATTAATTAGATCACAAATTATAACATGATGGTTTAGTTATATTTGCACTTTTTACGTTTAAATATACTTAGTTAATGTTAGTACAGTCGCCATCACATACATAGGTACACTATAGGTGTTCAAAAATATCGGCACATGCACCCTAATGCCTTGAAAATAGAGGTGTGTTCCGATGTTTGTGACGTGCTTGTTTGCTCCGATGTATGTGATGGCGACTGTACGAAAGCTTGAAATTGGATAGAATTTAGGGTGGAAAGCATCAATTGGCTCTCCAACATTGCCTGGCAATAATTTACTTTGAAAACAAAGTTTTAACCGACGAAAAATCAATCATCCCCTATTTTCGTACCCTTAGGGTTGGTTTTTTTTTCCAAATTTATATGGGACCAATTTCGGGTTATACCCTTTCCAATAAAAAAAGAATTATCAAAATCGAACTACTCTGTAAAAAGTTATGCGTGGTCATACATAAAAAAAATATATATATACGCGTCGAATTGAGAACCTCCTCCGTTTTTTTCGTCGGTTGAAAAGGCATGACTCTTACGTGAGGCCATTGACTCACATTAGAGTCATGCCTCTGCGAGTGATTTCCGCTATAAAACGGAAAAATTTTCCCACCCGCCGTAGGGCGTAGCCATTCTGGTGTCTGTACAGTTTCAATATTTGACCGCTACATGTCGTATCAGCGGTCGTCTGGGCTTCGACCATTATACATGTCGTTAAGATTGCACGGCGGCGACCTTCGCTTACTAAACAACGTTACATTCAAATGTCTACACTGCACTGGTGACCTAATGTTCTGTTGAACATGTTGACACGTAAAATAGTCTAAGTTTATTGTATTAAATATATCGTAGCATTAACTTTTACATTAAATATAGATATTATGTGTTTACCTATTTTGATTAAAGAAAACTGATTCTCTTAGATGTTAGAAGTAAATAGGAATGTACTGCGACCTGCGCAACAACTTCTTCTTGAGTTGAACCCATCCAAGGTCAATGACTCGTATCATATATATATATATATATATATATATATGAGCCATGCCTCTACGTGCCATTTCCGCCACAGAGCGGAAAAACGCTGCTAAGCGCTACGGCGTAGCAGACGTAGCGTTGAGTGGCCTCGAATGGGTTAAATATTTCCATTAAGAGGCTGACAAGACCAAATTTGTTGAAATTGATATTATTTGAGCAGTTGTATAAGAAAAACTATTTGTTCTAGCACATCAAAAAAAATATAAGTTAATATTCATCATATTTCCAAGACCGTAGACGGACTCGAAACATAATTGGATGAAATCGGCTCGATAGAAAATAATTGCAAAGATTGGTCTTAAAATCATCTTAAACGGTTCTATGTCCTTATTTTTTTGACGTATGGGTCTGCAATTAAAAACACGAAGTCCACATATTCATACCTAAACCGTAGACGAGCCATATTTCACAAATAATCCACACTTTTTTTTATTTCAATATTTATTCATTATTTTCGTCTAAAACCTGGCCGCTCAAGTAACATTCACTCTCGCTTACTCCAATACAAATAGACAGTGTGCGAGTTTTAGGTGTTGACAGCGCCTTAAAGATACAAAATGGTCGACTAACATTGTGTAGCAAAAACGCACGGTACGTAGCGCTACGCCGTAGTCCGTAGCACCTTAATGTCGATACGTAGCAAAAAGCGCCCGTAGCGGCCTGACGCATGTGTGTCGTGATTGACGCTCAATTGGTTAATTTGTCGATCTGAATATTCAATTTAAAGTAATTTAATCTAAACTCAGTACGTTCACTCACGTCACGATGCATCACATATGGCTTCCAAATTTATTTAAAAATTGCGTAATTAAAGAGTTTAAACTTTATTTTAATAAAGTTAAGGTTGTGTTTGTAAACTCTGGATTCATTATGTCACGAGCGTGTTACATTGCCTGTGGAAATGTAATATGCGCAAGACATGTTTGCCCGCGAGTTGTTCAGTTTACGTTGACTCTGACGACGTATGTTAATAAATTATCTTGTTGCAAAGCCTACTTTAATACCTGCAGTATAAAGTTCAAAATTTAAATGAATGCTTAGGAAATTTGAGGGCAAGTGCTGAGCAGTGTATTTCAGCAAAGCACGCGATCGGCTTTTGGGCTGACAGAATGTTTGCACGACAATTTCATCCTGGCAGGTCGCTGATCGGAATTTGTTTTAATTTTTTTTTTCGGATTGGGAGCTAGGTAGGTTATAGAGAGGTAGGTCACAGCGGAATGTCATCTCGCTCGTATGTGGAGCAGCCCAACTGGGGAAGTACCTCCACCTTACAGAAGACCGCAGCCATAATAGCACCACTGCTTTGTAGTGTTATTATTGCATGCTATGAAGTATGTGGTGTTGTTTTCCTGGTGGTGAGTAAGGTCGCTCGCTAGGGTGCGCTGTGTTGGGAGTGAGGGACCTGCATGTCTCTATCTGGCAACACAGTGAATCCTCAAGTGAATAAAGGGTCGGCAACGCGCTTGTGATGCTTCTGAAGTCACAAGTGTCCATAGGCGACGGTACCAGCTTAACATCAGACAGGCCGTAAGCTTGTTTGCCACCGTCGTAGTATAAAAAAAAAAGATTATTGTTTCGTATCAGAATTCAATGTAAACTAAGGTAATATTATTGTCATAAACGAAAAAATGAGGAAGGAGGAGGAAGTCTGCTAGATTGTAGCTTTGTATGAATTGTAAGTTTGTATGTAGGGGGTAACCTCCGAAACCACTTATCCGATTAAAAATTATTATTTTTTTGCATCTAAACTAATATTATTAAGAGGTAATAATTCTAAAGAAGCTTTGTACGTTTGTATGTAGGACTAATCTAGAATATACTTCTAGAATGGATATAACTGTTCTGTTCTCATTTAGTAGTTTTTAATGTGGTAACACTTTGATGCCTGCTTTTGACAGGTGTCAAATTATAAGATTAAAAATTTGTCAACTCACTTGCCTTGACATCGCTTTGAGAGACAGTTGTAAAAAAGTTATCGAGCTCCGCGCGAATAGACGCGCGGTTTAGTGCCTTGAAGGGAGCGGACGGACATCTCATTTCATCAGCCGGGCGTACTCAGGTGGCAGGTAACCTTGGGATCAGGTGAGTCTGTGCAGTTCGAACCAGGTCTCGGGGTCCTACACCTGACGAAGGAGCAGCTCAGCAGCTCCAGGCATCGGTGAGTGTCCTTTCAATAACTTCAAGGTGCTATATCGTCGTTTATTTCATTATTTCTCGTTCTCGAAATTTTGAATATACAGTCCATTTAATTAACATATTAACATTTTGTTCCTTCGAGCCGAATTTGAAAAGGCGAGCCTGTGGATATTTCGTTTTCTATCGTTTTTGAAGCAAATCCATCTAATTTTGGTGTTAAATTGTCGTTTTGCATTAATATTTTTTCGTCCACCAAAATAGAGGGTAAGCTTCGAAATTTTTGCATTCCACAGTTTCGTAGTTTTATTTACGTTTCGTTATAGGCAATGGTTGTGTAAATCGGAACGCACCTTTGCCATAGATAGATACTAACTGTCAAGTGACGTTTTAGCTCAGTTAGTTCGCCTAACATCAAAGTTGATTGTTTATGTATGAGTACTTTGATTTTGCAGCTTGTTTTTCGTGGTAATTCTTTACAATGAGTGACCATGGGGATGGGAATGCATCCGCGGACGTTGATATGGCCCGTGTGTCAAGGGATTACGCGGTTATGCGACTTGATCATATATACGAATCCAGTTTGGTCGGCTACATTGATCAAGATTTGTTTGATTTAGAAAAGGAATTCCATGACGCACAAATAAATGTGTTGTTAAGCTTAAGTCCACAACAACGTTCGAGTGAATACGTGGTTTCAAGAGAATTTGAAGTTCGATTAAAATCGGTACAAGCTAGGTTACGAAAAAGTACACAAAACGTCGACGTTAAACCGGTAGAAGTGAACAATTCTTTAAGTGCTACCCATTTACCAAAAATAACGATTAAAATGTTTACCGGGAAGCTGGAGGACTGGGTTGGGTTTAAGGAACTGTTCGACTCACTAATTCATAAGCGAAGCATATCTAATGTCGAAAAATTGCACTACTTGGTGTCAAGTGTAGAAGGTTCCGCTTATGATTTAATCAAAGGGTTTCCGTTGTCTGATGATAACTATTTGAGTGCTTATGAAACGCTGTGTAAACATTATGATAAAAAGCGTCAAATTGCTATTGTTTATTATGAGAAGCTGCTAAACTGTGAACCAATTAAAAATAAAACTGATTTGGACCGAGTATTTCGAACTTTCAATGAAAATTTAAATATATTGTCGAAATTTAAATTGCCTGATGAGAACTTCATGCTCTATTATTTATTATGGTCCAAATTGGATGTATGTACCCGCGAAGCATTTGAGTTACAACTTGACTCAAATGTTGACATCCCGGCCTTTGAAAATTTGCAATCATTCATTGAAAAAAGAAGTCAAGCATTAGAAAATTCAAATCCAAAATTAAGGGTATCGACCCCTACTAATAAATTTGTTGGTAAAAATAAATCTTCGCTTATTGTGCCTTCAGCACCAACACCTGTGGTGAGTTGTCCGATGTGCGCTGTTGTTGGGCATGAAAAAATGAGCATGAGGCATGAGTTGGGTAAATGCCCTAACTTTTTAAATCTGAAGCCAACTGAGAGGTTTTCCAAGGTCAAGGAGAGTAGGCTATGTATCCTTTGTTTGAAGCCATCACACAGCATGAAAATGTGTAAGTCGAGTGTGCGCTGTGAAAAATGCAACTATCGTCATCACACCTTGCTCCACTTTGACAAAGTTGGTGAAGATGCTCACGGGTCAAAGGACAATTCTCATATGACAACATTATCGGTTCCATCTTTTAGTAACCAAGTGTTATTCTCTACAGCTGTTGTTAGGGTAAAGGATAATAATGGACAGTTGGTACCAATCCGAATTTTGTTCGATTCGGGCAGTGCTTGCAATTTTATGGCTTTGGGTGCAGCAAACCGGCTTGGATTACCATTAAGTGAATGTCACCAAACCATCAATGGCATCGGAGTGACATCTACGGGCACACTTGGGGCTGTTTCGTGTGAGATTTCTCCCTCTAAAGGAGGATCTTCACATAGATTTGAAATTGAAGCATTTGTTTTGCCACTAATTTGCTCGGACATGCCATCTGGTCAAATTGATATCTCAACCTGGGACCATCTTAGGAATTTGGTTCTTGCTGACCCACTTTTCTATGAACCAGGACCAATTGACATGCTAGTCAATGTCAGTTTTTTGTCGTCAGCGCTTCAACCTGGTCTTGTAAAGGGCGAGTCAGGTCAACCCATTGCCATCAATACTGTTTTCGGGTGGCTAATAATGGGTGAATGTGCTGTTGGCATTGACTATTCTCGTTGTCGCTCTCGAGACAATTCTAGGGTCGCTACCACGGATTGTAATCTCGTTTCGTCGTTGCCTCTGGGCAACACTAGTCAGCAGTTTGCGGAGATAAAGAATGTCGTAACTCCTCAAACAGCTGTTCTCTCGAAAAAAATGTCGTGTCGTGTTCGTAACGATTCTTGTGTGACTACCAAGGATTGTCTTTTCGTTTCGAGCTTGTCTCTGGACAACAAGATCAAGCGGTTTTGGGAGATAGAAAATGTTGACACTCCTGAAACTGTGATTATGTCGAAAAATGATTTGTCGTGCGAAAGCCATATGGAGGCTGGTTATCGTCGTGAGCCTGAAGGAACAATGGTTGTTCCACTAACTTTTGTGGACCTTCAGGACAAGCCTCGGTTTTCGAATTCTCGTGAAATCGCTCTTAGGCGACTTCTAACTTTGGAGAGGAAGTTTCGTATAAACCCTCAATTTCGGAC
Source organism: Epinotia brunnichana (assembly GCA_963854355.1). NCBI lineage: Eukaryota > Metazoa > Arthropoda > Insecta > Lepidoptera > Tortricidae > Epinotia > Epinotia brunnichana. Next base: position 699,540 of record OY977946.1, read on the forward strand.
AGCTTATGTCAAATTTATGAATGACTATATTGAGTGTGGTCACATGGAAGAAGTCGAACCCCCTTCGTCTCGTGAAGGTCACTTCTACTATATTCCACATTTTGGAATATTGCGTCCCGACTCTATTTCAACTCCTTTACGGTCAGTTTTTGACGCCAGTGCTAAAGATGCCCTCGGAAAGTCTTTGAATGACACATTACTGCCAGGCCCGAAACTACAAAAGAATATCTTCGATTTGTTGATTCGTTTTCGCTGGCACGTTGTTGTCTTCACAGGGGATATAAAGCAAATGTACCGTCAATTTCTCGTTGATCTTCAAGATTGCGATTATCAACGCATCTTGTGGAGGCCCTCTCCAGAGGAACCTGTGAAAGATTTTCGTTTACTGACTGTCAGTTATGGCGTCTCTTGTGCCCCATATCAAGCACTTTGGTGTATTTCGAAGTTGGCCAAGGAGTACTCTTCAACTGCCCCTTTGGGTGCAGCAGTTCTCAGCAGAGATACTTATGTCGATGATATAGTGTCAGGCGCAGACTCTGTGGAGAGTGCGGTGCAAATTCGTGACGAACTGTTGAAAATTTTGTCGTCAGCACGTCTTCACTTGCGCAAGTGGACCTCTAATAGTAATGAGTTTCTTCGAAACCTGTCAGAGTCAGATTTGTATTCGGAACAATTTCGGAATTTTGAAGACGGTCATGACCTGTCGTTGAAGATTTTAGGTCTACTGTGGTTGCCTAAATCGGATGAGTTTTCGTTCAAAACCACTTCTGTCGATGGTCGTTGTACTAAGCGATCAATATTGTCGGATATCGCTCGCATTTTCGACCCGCTTGGACTATTGTCACCTGTCGTGTTCCTTGCGAAGTATATTATGCAACTTTTGTGGTCCTCGGGAGTGCAATGGGACGACGAAGTTCCTGAGAATATCGCTAGTGAGTGGCTCAAACTAAAATCGCAACTTTCGTCGTTGAGTTCGCTTTCTATTCCTCGTAGAATGATCGAGACGTTCCAGGACATTCAGTTCCATGGCTTTTGCGATGCCTCAGAGCGTGGTTATTGTGCCGTTGTTTTTTGTCGCACCGTTAACAATAACCAAGAAATAGTCGTGCGTCTCTGTTGTGCAAAATCTAAAGTAGCACCACTCCGCAAACTTTCGTATCCTCGTCTTGAATTGCAAGCGGCTGTTTTACTTGCCGATGTCATGTCAGCAGTTGCCCAATCGCTTAAAGAGCTCCATCAGATAAACAAAGTTTTCGCGTGGTCGGACTCTACTGTCTCATTGACGTGGATTAAGTCCTGCCCTTCACGTTGGAAGACATTTGTCGCTAACCGGACTGCTTCAATCCAAGATAAAATTGCTCCCGATTCTTGGCACCATGTTTCCACTGTTGACAATCCAGCAGACCATGGATCTCGTGGTTTACTTCCTGCGGATCTACGGCGGTGTGAATCATGGTGGACGGGACCTACTTGGCTTTCGCAACCGGAAGATAGCTGGCCGAGCCATCTCTCGCAAGTCGACGGATCAGCCTTTGACGAAGAAAAGGTGTTGACTCTGTTCAGTGCCAACAATTCTGATTTCATTGATCAGATGTTGAATCGTTTTTCGTCCTTTCGTCGTGTCGTTAATACTTTGTCGTATTGTTTTCGGTACCTTCATAATCTGAAGGACCCCAGCCGCAAAATCGCCGGAAATGCATTGTCGTCTAGTGAAACGAACCATACCATTCATTTTCTCGTTAGACACGTACAAGAGCGTGTCTTTGCGACAGAAATTAGAAATGTACAAAAAGGTTCAATTGACTCACTCCCCAAACCGTTTCGTAAATTATGTCCATTTCTGGATAAGGACGGTTTGCTCAGGGTGGGCGGTCGGCTCTCTCAAAGTCTTAACATGGACTATGAGAAGAAGCATCCCTTGTTGTTACCTCGTGCACACAAACTCACTTCATTAATAGTCGAGGAATATCATCGCAGATTCCTGCATCCTGGCTTGCAAACTTTGCAAAACCTAATTGCCCAGGACTTTTGGATCTTATCGCCCAAACGGGCCATCCTCTCGGTTATATCATCCTGCATCAAGTGTTTTCGTGTCCGTCCTCGAGTATGTCCGCCACCTCTGATGGGAGACTTACCATCGTTTCGAATTAACCAGATAAAGCCATTTTCGTCTGCAGCCGTTGTTTATGCTGGCCCATTTAACATTTCGCTTGGTCGGTCGAGAGGCAGCAAATCATACAAGGGCTATATTTGTGTTTTCGTGTGTACTGCCACGAAGGCAGTCCACTTGGAGTTAGTGTCGGAGCTGACGTCTGAAGCCTACCTGGCTGCGCTACGGCGTTTTATCGCGCGCAGGAGTCGTTGTTCCCGATTGGTTTCGGACCAAGGACGGAACTTCATAGGCGCCAGCAACCTTCTAAAAGAATTGATGGCTGAAGCTTCGCAGGTGGAGCACATAGAATTCGTTTTTAACCCTCCTGGTAGCCCGCATTTCTCAGGATTGGTTGAAGCGGGTGTGAAGTCAGTTAAGACTCATCTGTTGCGAGTAATCGGTTTACAGCGCCTCACCTTCGAGGAATTTTACACGCTTTTAACTCAGATTGAGGCAATGCTCAATTCACGCCCTTTGACGCCGCTAAGCTCGGACCCCAATGATTTTTCCGTTTTATCTGCGGGCCATTTTTTGACATTAGAGCCATTGACTCTCCTTCCTGAGCCACCTTTAACGGATGTTAAAGTTAGTCCACTCAAGCGTTGGAAATTGTTGCAAAAGATGCACCAAGATTTTTGGCGTAAATGGCATCTTGAATATCTTCACACTCTCCAACAGCGCAACAAGTGGTTCAAAAAGGAGCAAAACATTGAAGTCGGTACAATGGTTCTTATAGTCAACGAACAGTGCAGCCCTTTAAACTGGAGTCTAGGCAGAGTGACTAAACTTCATCCAGGTGTCGACGGTACCTGTCGTGTCGTAACCGTTCGCACTGTAACTGGTGAATTTAAGCGTCCAGTGGTTAAGCTTTGCCCTCTACCCCTTGTTAATTAGCTAAGTAATTTCGTAGATATAATTAGTCATAGGTTGCCCTTAAGGCTTTATCGGCTTAAAGTCTAGGCTAATAAACTGAATAAAATAAAATACTTGTAGTCAATTAGTTAAGAAAAGGGATTAGTCCTACCAAAGTTCTTTTGAAAATACCTTGTATTTTGGTGGGCGGAATGTTCTGTTCTCATTTAGTAGTTTTTAATGTGGTAACACTTTGATGCCTGCTTTTGACAGGTGTCAAATTATAAGATTAAAAATTTGTCAACTCACTTGCCTTGACATCGCTTTGAGATACAGTTGTAAAAAAGTTATCGAGCTCCGCGCGAATAGACGCGCGGTTTAGTGCCTTGAAGGGAGCGGACGGACATCTCATTTCACCCTTCCTGGCCCCTTGCTCCTGCAGCCACTTCATCACACTTTCCGTCACCCCTCCAGCGCCTCTTTACTGCTGGAATATCTACATTTCATTTCAGTCATATAAAACAATAGCCTTACGTCTGGGTGGGATGTAGTGCACGTAGATGCAGTCCTTCCTGGCCCCTCGCTCCTGCAGCCACTTCATCACACTTTCCGTCACCCCTCCAGCGCCTCTTTACTGCTGGAATATCTACATTTCATTCTAGTAATATATAACAATGGCCTTACGTCTGGGTGGGATGTAGTGCACGTAGATGCCGTCCTTCCTGGCCCCTCGCTCCTGCAGCCACTTCATCACACTTTCCGTCACCCCTCCAGCGCCTCTTTACTGCTGGAATATCTACATTTCATTTCAGTCATATAAAACAATAGCCTTACGTCTGGGTGGGATGTAGTGCACGTAGATGCCGTCCTTCCTGGCCCCTCGCTCCTGCAGCCACTTCATCACACTTTCCGTCACCCCTCCAGCGCCTCTTAACTGCTGGAATATCTACATTTCATTCTAGTAATATATAACAATAGCCTTACGTCTGGGTGGGCTGTGGTGCACGTAGATGCCGTCCTTCCTGGCCCCTTGCTCCTGCAGCCACTTCATCACACTTTCCGTCACCCCTCCAGCGCCTCTTTACTGCTGGAATATCTACATTTCATTCTAGTAATATATAACAATAGCCTTACGTCTGGGTGGGCTGTGGTGCACGTAGATGCCGTCCTTCCTGGCCCCTCGCTCCTGCAGCCACTTCATCACACTTTCCGTCACCCCTCCAGCGCCTCTTTACTGCTGGAATATCTACATTTCATTTCAGTCATATAAAACAATAGCCTTACGTCTGGGTGGGATGTAGTGCATGTAGATGCCGTCCTTCCTGGCCCCTCGCTCCTGCAGCCACTTCATCACACTTTCCGTCACCCCTCCAGCGCCTCTTTACTGCTGGAATATCTACATTTCATTTCAGTCATATAAAACAATAGCCTTACGTCTGGGTGGGATGTAGTGCACGTAGATGCCGTCCTTCCTGGCCCCTCGCTGCTGCAGCCACTTCATCACACTTTCCGTCACCCCTCCAGCGCCTCTTAACTGCTGGAATATCTACATTTCATTCTAGTAATATATAACAATAGCCTTACGTCTGGGTGGGCTGTGGTGCACGTAGATGCCGTCCTTCCTGGCCCCTTGCTCCTGCAGCCACTTCATCACACTTTCCGTCCCCCCTCCAGCGCCTCTTTACTGCTGGAATATCTACATTTCATTTCAGTCATATAAAACAATAGCCTTACGTCTGGGTGGGATGTAGTGCACGTAGATGCAGTCCTTCCTGGCCCCTTGCTCCTGCAGCCACTTCATCACACTTTTCGTCACCCCTCCAGCGCCTCTTTACTGCTGGAATATCTACATTTCATTTCAGTCATATAAAACAATAGCCTTACGTCTGGGTGGGATGTAGTGCACGTAGATGCAGTCATTCTTGACCCTTTGCTCCTGCAGCCACTTCATCACACTTTCCGTCACCCCTCCAGCGCCTCTTAACTGCTGGAATATCTACATTTCATTCTAGTAATATATAATAATAGCCTTACGTCTGGGTGGGATGTAGTGCACGTAGATGCCGTCCTTCCTGGCCCCTCGCTCCTGCAGCCACTTCATCACACTTTCCGTCACCCCTCCAGCGCCTCTTAACTGCTGGAATATCTACATTTCATTCTAGTAATATATAACAATAGCCTTACGTCTGGGTGGGATGTAGTGCACGTAGATGCCGTCCTTCCTGGCCCCTCGCTCCTGCAGCCACTTCATCACACTTTCCGTCACCCCTCCAGCGCCTCTTAACTGCTGGAATATCTACATTTCATTCTAGTAATATATAACAATAGCCTTACGTCTGGGTGGGCTGTGGTGCACGTAGATGCCGTCCTTCCTGGCCCCTCGCTCCTGCAGCCACTTCTTCACACTCTCCATCACCACCCTCCAGCGATGCCGTTTCTTCACTACTGAAACATCTACATTTTTCATTATACAGTTTTTGTTTTTGTTACATAACGTCTTTGAGACCACCTTCTCTTGTAAAGTCATAGCAAGGCTATTCCGTCAGAGGGGATCGTCAAACCGTTGCAATTCCCGTTTTAAAATCTCATGCAAGGCATTGGATAATGACAATAGTACATTGTGATTCAAAATTCATGTATATAAAATGTTATCAAAAGTAAATAGTTTTACATGGTTTTACTAAATGAATCCTATATCATATCCAAGAAGAAATAAATAATTAATTCACAAGAAGTATTTAATTTGTTTAGTTGAGTAAGAATCCATTTGCCAAGAATAGGGAACATTACGCAAAACTCTTCGTAGGTGGCGACTCTAGCAGCGTTGACATTGTATCTCGTTCCCACTTGCGGTATTGTCTATGCAAGCATCCTTGTCACTCATTTGACAATCAATTGTGCATGTGTGTGTGAATCCCTATATTCCTATAGTGGTTTACAGTAATACTAATAAGTGGTAGTGCTGCCTCTGGCGGCAGAACATTGCAGTAATATTTCCTATTAAAAAAACCTGTATAACCCGGTCAATTTAAGAACGCACCGAGTCCATACATACAACTTGCTGCAAGGTGCCAACGTGTCTTAATCGGGATATAATATAACCATAACACACGAGTGCCGTAATGTTATAAAACACGCGTGTTTAATACCCAGGATTATGAACATAAAAGCGGCACAATAAGAGGCACGTTATGAGCAAATGTGTTGAAAAATAACATTGTCTTTAATTGCCCATTTTAACAGGCACTTTATTTAGGTGAGATTTGGAAAACGGGGACAGAAAGCAGAATGTTGTTACCCCTCGGACAGAATAGCCCTGGTTGACTTTACTAAGTAACCAAATTATCCTTTATCGTTGATTATAATTTGACTGTTGCAATCAGCACGGTGTGTTATTTCCCTGCCCTCGTAGATTGGTAGTACTATCATAAAATTTGTTTAATAGCCAGCCTCTTTCATACATTACTGGAAATCAACTTGAAATATTAACGCCGGAAATTCTTAGTAACGTGTGACTATGACGTGGGTAGTAGCACACATTTGGTCATGTCCGTGTCATCGATTTGTCGGCCGGCGGGGTGGTCGATAATGTGCCATATTAAATATTTATCGGTGTTTCGAGCTGTCTGACTGCCATTGTTCAAGTTTTTGACCTATTACCGAAATAACAGTTCTATAATACTGTGTGTATGTGTATAATTACATAGTTAGGTAACGAGTCGATATTAAGTAGTAACTTAAGTGTAAGGATTAAAGTTCATATTTGTTCGTAAAATTGTATACTTATCCGTACAAATGCATTAAACCATATTGTATGCGTGACACGGATCCACGCTAAGCATTTGTGCCTATAATTTTAAATCTCTTGATCATCTTTTGATTTCTTTATCTAGACATCCGCATCCAAGGGGTTAAGACAATAACACTGACCTGTATGTAATATAGTCTGCAAGGTCTCTATTCAACACACACCGAAGTTTGACGACCGCTTTAGCCTAGTTGGTAGTGACCCTGCCTACGAAGCAAGAGGTCCTGGGTTCGAATCCCGGTAAGGGCATTTATTTGTGTGATGAGCACGAATATTTGTTTCTGAGTCATGGATGTTTTCTATGGTATATAAGTATTTATTTCTCTATATAAGTATCTATATCGTCGTCTAGTACCCATAGTACAAGCTTTGCTTAGTTTGGGATTAGGTTGATTTGTGTAAGATTGTCCGCAAATATTTATTTATTTATTTTATTTAGTATATTGTAACGACAAATCGTTTTTTTTAAGTTTTACATTCGTGCTATTAAATTAACATGTTTATCATGATGAGTACCTAATGCATTCCAAAAAGTAGTTCTTCACAGGCTACATCACAGTTACTATATGCTGTAGAAGGTTTATTGTCACGTCACACGCCACACATGTCACGTTATTTATGAACGAACGACTTCTGACAAGTAATGTCAGAAAGTGACAAATCTATCATACGGTAAACACAAGCATCATAAACTTAGCCTCGAATGACCAAGCTAGAATAAAGAAATCAGTTTTTCGTGTGAGAGTACCTACACATCAAAACTGTAACTAATCTTAGAATAAACTATTCCTGCTTTATCGACACTTAAAACAGCACACACGTTTTGTTCGACAGCTTCAAGGCAATATACTGAATAATGTATACAGCGAGCTGTTGCAGTTGAATAGATAGCTGGCACCATTACCGTGGCTCGGCCACATTCCCGGTTCACACGAGACGCGGTCTTGGCGACAATGGGTACAGGCGACGAAACAGCGCGAGTTAATATACTAAGTCGAGTTTTAAAATGAGGGTAAAGTGCCATCAAAACGATTTTATTGAGAGGGCATAAGGTTGCTCAAATATTTTTGAATCTTTGGGAACGTACTTACAGTGAAGCGGTAATTACACTTCGTCGTTCGCCGCATGCTGCATGCGCCGACCGCAAAAGTGTAAAGAACACGTTAGTCGGCCGCATTTGGCGATCGACAGCTGCCAACACACTGACATTGGCGGACAGACTAGTGTAAAGATGACGTTTGTTGGCCTACGTAGTTTAAAATGAATTCGGCGACCGCATTAGGTGAACAACGAAGTGTAATTGCCGCTTAAGGGAAATGTACTCACGTACCACCATAGAACCCTGTCGCAATTGACAGGCCGCCGTGACTAAAACTTGAGTGATATTGATATGTCACCTTATTGCAATAGGGTTCTACGGTGGTACGTGATTCAATTTACCTTACTGCACATATATTTATGAACTCGACTGTACATAAATACATAAGCTCACGACTGTGTTCCCAAAATATATTTTCAGTGCCATTGCCAGCAATAGGGATGTTGATTGACGTTGTCAGTATTAAGTTTGTCGCTTTGTTCTAAAAAGTTTGTAGGGAAACGAGAACACGATACGTCTCGATTTTCTATGATCAAACGGCGAAGGCTTGCTTAAAAAGCTTAAAACAAATAAGTTGAAACGGCTTGTAACATGTGACCTTTCCGATTATTTTGTCTTCCAATTTATTTAAGTACTTATGCCTAATTTCTAAATGAAAAATGATTTGCAAATTTAGAAGAACACTTACTTTTATATATATACCTACGAACAGTGCAATTTGAATAAAAGCTTATAAAACAGAACACAATTTTACCCGTCTCTACTCAACTTGAGTACTTATTTTTGGGTCAACGGTGCGGTAAAAAGTTGCGATTGGATAATGCGTTGTGGTAGGATATATCCGACAGGCGCAACTTTTTAGCACGACTGTATCTGACTCAGCGATAATTTAAATAAAAAGAAAATCATCGCAACAAAGGGTCGTCGACAGAATAATTAATGGCCCGAGCTGAATATTTTTAATTCGGCTTAATGCCCTAACACCAAGCTTCTACACCGTGTTTTTTTTGATTTCCGTTAACTTTAAGGGAAGAATCCTCAGGTTAAATGGAACTAATTTCTCTCAGAAACTAGTGTCTTAACTCTTACTATTTTTCAGATATTCAATAAATCAATTTAATGACCGAATCAGTGTGAATGGTCCTTTATTTTATTAACGTGTTGACAAGTGCTGTCGTAGGTGAAAATTAATTTTGTGTTAATTGAGATTAAGTGTTAGAGCCCTCCCACACTGTAATATTGATTTAGTTTGTATGAAAAATTATTTTTTTTTTTTTTCGAATTTAACAAAAAGCAACATACGAGGTAGGTTCTGTTAATGAACCGAACATCGTGTCGAAATTAACGGAAATCAAAAAATACACGGTGTATAACGAAAATTAACTGTAACTAGCTACACGCGTTGCGATTCCAAGAAGCATAAGATCCGCAAACAGACACGCATTGCGATTCCAAGAAGCATAAAATCCGCAAACAGACACGCATTGCGATTCCAAGAAGCATAAAATCCGCAAACAGACACGCATTGCGATTCCAAGAAGCATAAAATCCGCAAACAGACACGCATTGCGATTCCAAGAGGCATAAGGTCCGCAAACAGACACGCATTGCGATTCCAAGAAGCATAAGGTCCGCAAAAAGACACGCATTGCGATTCCAAGAAGCATAACATCCGCAAACAGACACGCATTGCGATTCCAAGAAGCATAAAATCGGCAAACAGACACGCATTGCGATTCCAAGAAGCATAAGGTCCGCAAACAGACACGCATTGCGATTCCAAGAAGCAAAAGGTCCGCAAAAAAACACGCATTGCGATTCCAAGAAGAATCACAAGCGCGTTGCTGACAATTTATTGATTTGAGGATTTGTTGACACTCTTATTACTTACATACTTTATAGGCGGTGCAGTTTGAGAAAGTAGTAAGCTAAGTTATGATCTGTGTTTAGCTGTTGTAGTGTTACTGTTAAGTATCTTGTACATTTTTATTTGTCATATTGAAATAAACTATTTAAAAACAAAAAAAAACTCTTATTACCTATACAACACGTCCTCATGTATAGTCGACGTCACAGTTAGGTATATGTTTCATCAACTAGCGAACACATTAATTAGATGTAGATTAACGGTAAAAAAATGACTTCCATGTCGTGTCTCCAACCCAGAATTCAAGCAAATTACTCAAAAACGTACCAAGATTTGAATAACTTATATATATTCACGTATGACTAATTAGTTGATACAACATATAATATGGGATTTAAAAAAAAATTATAATTAAGATTTGGTGTGTTCTGTCACGCATAGCCATAGCGTCATCGGCGATGTATCAGCAGGACATAACACAAATCGCCATTACCTTAAAATGTATACAAATCTTTGACTTCGATTGTACTTACTTGTGAGGCAATGTGTAGGTGGAAGTTGCGAATACAATCATGCTTTTGCCAAACTAACTGCAATACACACAAATTCTTAAACACGTTGGTGATCTTAATTATTTATTTTACCATTTGCAATATTATAACGACAAGACCTAAAGTTTGATGGATTACGAGTACGAGTCTTAAGTTTACTTCAATTTGGACCTATTTATTTTTCCCACGGTCCATCGACGCTACAGAGTCCGTCTTAGGAAAGTTGCGATGAGAGTGGGTCTGTTTGCTTGTCTCTAGTTCCGTTGCTTTGCTCTGAAATTTAAAATACAATGTCACATATTTTTGCTCAAAGAACTGCTTTAAAAATACTAGTTGTGTCTTTACCCACCAGTAGTTAATTGATTTAAAATACGATGATACAATTCATTGAACTTCTTTTGACGTTTCACGTTAGATGGCGTGCGTACTACCAAAGTTGGCAGTAAAATAAAATGTTCCAAGTTAAGTTCTTCCTTCTGATGGTATTTCCGACGGGAGGGATCCTTTTTGACGACCAAGCGAGGATTTCTACTTCGATGCTTTTCGGAAGAGGCTGTGCTGCTGCTAGAGAACGCTGTGACTGTTTCATGGGTGTTTCTATATGGTTTTCTAGGTTGGGTGGAGGGTCCCGCGGCGTGGTAGCAGCAGGTTGGCTCGTGGCGGGCGGAGCCGCGCGGCGCAGCGTAGCTGGGGCCCGCCGTGCACTCGTCCTGCACCACCCGCCCTCTCTGGCCCTGCTCCGGCGACATCAGCCGGTCGTCTGCACTTCTGTGATTCCGATGACTGTACTCGGGCCACCTTTTGCTGGACATGATGACACCGGAGGCGTTCTGGCCGGTTCCCGCGTCTTCGTCTCTCGGGTGTTTGTGCTTGTGGCTCGCTACGATTATGTCGGTTTTGCCAACTCGTCCCGGGCAGTTTTCCTGGCGGTTGTTTAGTTTGACTATCCGGTAATGGCGCCGTCGCCTGCGCTCGACGTGCGCGACGCGCTCTCTCAGGAGGCCGTCTATGAGCCGCTGCAGCTCGCTCCTGGTGTTGACCCGCTCCTGCTGCGCGTGCCGGCGGCCCAGCCGCGTCGTCGGCCAGTGCGTGCGGCACACGTCCTCCCAAATAATGTCACTGAGCACGGCTTCTCGAGACGGAGTTAGCTTTATACCGTCGTTACGCGGAGCAAACTCACCCTGCGCCAAGTAGTGCACGGTGTCCATCAGTCTATAATCGCGCACAGGGTTGAGTTTGTGTCGTATCTTGCCCATGCGTTCGGCAGCCTGGTGCGGCTGGTCGTCCCGCTTAGTCGTCGCGGACGCGGACTGCCGCCGTCCCCGCGCCGTGAGCCCATCGTACGCTGTGAAGTCCCGCCCGTATTGTTCCGAATTATGTACTTTTTCTATAGTAGTACCCTTATTGGTCAACAGTGGACCCGATTGCTGTGCGTATCTTTGGAACGCCGACGTTTCCGGGATGTGGCTGTAATGTTCTATGTAGCTACAGCCGGGCCGCGACCCAGAGTTGTTTCTCATCATGTCGTCCCTGGATCCCTCATCAGATGAGGACAGAGTATGATCATTATCACCCAGAACCATTTCTTGTCGTCGTACTAAACGCTGTAATTTCTGTATTCTTTTATTTAAATTGTTTATTGAGGTTGATAGATTGTCACTGTTAATATCATTTGCATCTATAAATGTATGAATGTTTTCGGCTAAGTTCGGTGCTTCATTCAGGTTTCGATTGGGTTCGTGATGTTTTAGGGAGCGTACACGGCGGTGCGCATGCACATAACATTTTTCCGTTGGTCTATCTTTCGCCTTATAATTATTGTGTTTCCGCGGCAGGCTCTCTACCTGCGACTGGTCATGGAGCGCCTGATCGAACGGGTCGTTGGGTGTCTCTTTACGTTCTCCCTGATTCTTGTCTGTGTTGCGAGTAATGGGACTGGCGGAGCTTGAACGCGTTTCGCTAAAATCTGTTGAAAAAGTATTTGTTTTAGGCTAGTTTTCGTGTCATGCGGACCGTCAGCACAGATCGCTCCGCAAGACCAATATGTATAGAAAATCTTGGACTTGGACCCATCAGCTTTACAGCAAAACTTTCCATGAATTTAATACATATCGGTGCGGTGCGGAGCGATCCGTACTGACGGTCCGCCCGACACTATAACTACAACTTAGTCGAAAAACCCCCGACATTTTAATTTCAAAGTTCAATATCTCAAACGTGGCTAAACCGATTTTATTGAAACGTAGTTAAGAACCATTTTGATCACGTCAGCTTACGGATAAAAAAAAACCGCATACTAATTTTTCGTTTAGGAGCTACGATGCCACAGACATACATATACACAGACACGTCAAAGTTATAACACCCCTCTTTTTCCGTCAAATATGAACAGAGATGGGCCGAGATGTGTTTTCATTTGTTTGCCACCTCGCTAGGTGTCAAATATATCATAACATAACTTCGCACAAGAGGGTATGTGGGAGTTGCTCGAGGCTGATAGCGGCGCTATCCGTGGGAAATACTAAACAGTTGTTTTAATTATTAATTAATATTCCACACTACAACCTAAGGGTAAATGACCAAAGTTACAAATCCTTTTTCCTATCCCATCGAGTGGGGTAACTAAATGAGGGGTTTGAAAAGGCGATTACAAAAACACAAACTTATGGCATGAGAATTTTAAAAGTTTAGTCTTGAATTGCAAAGAAAATAACCGTCTGGTGCTATTTATTGACATATCAAACGAAAGAATTTTGTAAGCTTGTTATAAATATATCCATCTTTAGTTTGGTTTAAATACACCTCCGAAGAGAACATTTCTGATAGGTATTCACCCTTAACCGGTTGTGAAAGAATACCTACCAAATGCAAAAATAAAAAGAAAATTATAAAATAAACCTTACACCTACTCAAAGACAGGTGGTCTCCAAAAGCGAGTGCTGATCTAGATTTTTCAGATCCCTGAAAATAAATAAGACTGTAATTGCGATCGCATTCATCCAAATTGAATCTTAATAACAAACTCTGCTCACCCTTCTTGAATTGAATCGGCCCTTTTCAGCTATGTAGATAGTTTGGATTGCAGGACTTTGTGGATTAATAGTTACGAGGACTCGTTGCAAAGGCTCCTGATTGATGGATTTATTTTGGAAGGTGAGGTCTGGAAATGCAATTAGGTAATTTTAGAATACTTATAAGATGCGAAGCATAACAACTGGCGCAGCATTAGATGATTGCCCGTGTAGGTATATTAATTTATTTCAACAGATTATAAGTACACGGACATTCCGATGAAGATTTTAGATCATTAAAGTAATAACTCGTAAGTGAGACGATGTAAATTGGTAACCCTACCTGGAAAAAATAGTTTTTTGTACGAGCGAGTAGCCTCCGAATTAAATTCACACTTCAGTTGACGAATTACTTTATCTACCTGGTTGGATAGTAACTTATTTTTTGATGGAGATTTTTTATCTTCCATCACATTTTATTTTTCGCCTTCCGGGCATAGTTTTTAATTAATAGGCAAAATAATTAGAAATAATAAATTTACCACGAAAATTTGGTGTTTGTGTGCAATGACGCCAATGAAGAGTATGACATGACAGCTATACGAAAAAAAGAGTTTCAAGAAGATTTTACAGGGGCATGTCATTATTTTTAAACCAACCTCAATCTGTCCAGTTTATAAAGTAAACCTCTTTTATGATTAATCCACTTACTTGTGAACTTAATAATGAAGGAAATATGTGTATTTGTATATACGGACGTGTATTTGTAATAATTATTAATCGTATTTATCCTTCTATGAACTGTATTTTGTAAATTTCTTCTACTGACTTTTGTACTGGTTTGTTCGAAAATAGAAGAAGTGGGAAAACAAATAGACTGTCAAAATCAACATAGTGACGTTTCACCAATTTATGTTTCTTTAATAAAAATATTATCCAATTTTCTGATGAATAATTAATAATTAGTTAAGGTTGTAAAGCAATTAAGGTTCCGATTATGTCGGACAAAGAGGAGAAAGAGAGAAACAGGCGGGCTGTAGAGCCTACTGTGATCGTGGTGAACCAGCAGTCTTCAGCCGACAACAGGATGAAGTCCTACCCATCAGACATGCAGGATGAATCAAGCGAGTTGATTCACAAACGGTCCAAAATACCTGATATCCCTAGTAAGAACTATGTGAACTGCTAACTCAAAAACAATTCCATCATCATGCCATGATCATTACCCTTAACATCTGTAAATAAAAGATCAGCATTCGTAAAAGTGCGGCGTAACTACCTTGGCTTGTAACTCTTGTAAGGTCTGTACGAGAGCGACATTGACATCCGCATAATCGTTTTATGACATGTAAAAGTCATACGTCGCGTTGTAGGAGGCGCAGCGTGCGTCTCAATTCTTGTGTGTGGGACTCATCATGTATCTAATAATATAATACATCATAAAACAGTTTCAAGCGCATACGTTATTGTTGTAGCTGTAGAGTTTCGAATCTGTACCAAAAAACAACAATATCCTGACCTGAGGCTGACATGACCTCTCGCTAGTGTGGCTGCAGGGGGACCCCTCCATATTTATCCTTATACACTACATGTGGTTGTATACATTTGCAGAATGTATTACTGTTTCACGCTTACATAGCAAACTATTTTGCAAAGTCTTCGTTTTTTATGAAATTAATCATTTTAATTTTCATAAATCATTTTCAAATCATTTTAATTTTCATTTCATTCGTCTTGATAGATTATAGATACTGTTACACCCTACAACAACGAATTAAGATAATTTAATGATCATTCCGCTGCCAATAAAATTATCATTCATGCTGCATTGTGGCAATCTTTGTGGGAGGCCTATGTCCAAAAGTGGACGTCTTTCGGCTGATATGATGATGATAATAATGATGATGCTGATGATGATGATACATGATTATTCTGACGTCAGCTTAAAACAAAACTAGACGTGGATTTCAACTGACTAAAATCTTTAATTTTCAGCCGTAGCAGTGGAATTGAAAGAACCGGGTACTACACAACATATTGAACTCAAAAAACAAGAAAGTGCAGAAATAAATACCCAAACACCATGTGAGATTTTAACTTGTATACCAATACGAACTTACTTAAATTTTCTATGACCTTTTATGGCAAATACGTCTGTGTACAGTTGCCACCACATACATAGGTACACTATAGGTGTTCAAAAATATCGGCGCATGCACCCTAATGCCTTGAAAATAGAGGTGTGTTCCGATGTTTGTGACGTGCTTGTTTGCTCCGTTGTATGTGATGGCGACTGTACACGTGTTAGTTTGTCTATCTTTTAGTTCCTGATCTCGTATCAATTGCTCAAAGATTAACTGGAACAGATCCCTTACAGGGATAAGTTCGCCTTTGTACCAACTTAACCTATTTTGTCTGTATTTTTACCAAGTGTGTACATTACAGTTTTTACATATAGTATAGTTACATACTTTACATTCATACTCGTACCTTCGCTCGTTCCCTAAATATCAGAACTGCAAAATACTATATTGCCGATTTACCCGATTTCTGAAATATGGATTCCCAAAATACCACACTTTCTTTTTACCGTGTTTTTTTATACATACGAGTATATCGGATTGTCAAAGCAACTATTTCTCAAACACCATGTTCCCTTTAAAACCGAATTCCCATGATGATTCCCATTTCCATTGTGATTTCAAAATTTGACGTTTTGGGTTAGGGAACATGGTGTATTGAGAAAATGGTATTTTATAAAATAGATATAAAAGGAACATAATATATAAAAATACTGGTATAGTGGGAATCTGATATTTTGATAAGCATGGATGTCGGCAATTCGATATTTTGCAATAAATGTTTTAAGGGAACGAGCGCATACCTTTGCTTCCTAGTTACTTAAGTACGCCTATTTGCGAGATAAAGCATTTCTCCTTCTCGGACTCACATATTATAGAAAGCGACCAACGATTTATGTCAAAACGCGGTCATTCTCTGGGATAGTTATTTTCGTTTGTTTCCAGTACCTACTGGACTTCCGAAAAACCAGGCTACCAATATGCTGTCCTCCAACTCGCACATGCCAGAAATCGTAAAACCCTTCGAGGCCATAGGACTTAACACAATGGAATCAGAACCTGTGCTGGTAAGTATAGTATAAGCTGCGGTTATCGGTGTTATTTCAAAGGTTTTGTTTCTATTGGACGCTAATAATGCACTTGCCACAATATTTATTTATTCCGAACACACTTACATATTACAATAAGTCATACATTCATTACATTACACAATAAATCAGAAAGTCAGAATCCATTATTTAGGTACATTATAAATAAACAAACACTCATTACATTAGACAGAAAAAAAATTCATGAAAAGAAAACATTCGTGTCAACTTTTAAAGAACGTCAGATATCAAGAAAAATAATTGCCAAATCTGTACAATAGTTATGTAGTACAATCTTATTAATCAAAAAGTTCCAATTTATTCATATTGCATGCAATTTTCAAGACACAACCTAGCACGCCTCACGTAAACACCTAAGCTATCGTGGAATATATTTGCATCAGGGACCCTCTTGTATAAATCATTAAAAAAAGAGGAAAAGTGCCCTACGCGTAGGAGCATTTGTCCCCCCGTCTGGTGCGCGCCATGTTCCACGCAAAAAATATGCGAAGCATAGAAACTCTTCATCAAGTGTTTACTAGTACTAAGAGGGTGGCAAACAAGCATGCCCCAGAAGAGTGAGTCTAAGTCTAATTTATTTAATCGTATGGCATACATTATTTGGCCTTTGAGTTTGTCACTCTTTTGTAGGTACCACCCAGGGGACACGTGCAGGGTTGTGGTAGGTAGCTCCTGCGGACGCAAGTGACAGTTGTCCCCCCTTTGTCAAGTGAGTGGGTAACTCGACTGTTAGAGGTTCTTAAGCCGCCCAAAGGCCTCTAACTCGGCTTAACGACTACTGTCATAGGCAGCAGCCGGGAACAACTGCTTAGCGTGCCTTCCAAAGCACGGAAGCGGTCATTTATACCACTCAAACAGGCGGTCACCCATCTAAAGACTGACCGCTGCCATCTTTGCTTGACCTGCGTT
Organism: Epinotia brunnichana; assembly: GCA_963854355.1. Classification (NCBI taxonomy): domain Eukaryota; kingdom Metazoa; phylum Arthropoda; class Insecta; order Lepidoptera; family Tortricidae; genus Epinotia; species Epinotia brunnichana. The sequence goes on from OY977946.1 coordinate 716,979, forward strand.
ATCGTTTCCGACTCGCAGGCGCCGCTGGGCTATGAACGCTAATCTAATGCCTTGATCACACGTACCGAGCAAACGGGCGAGACATCGCTCTCGGCCGAGTAGGTACTCGGTGCTTATAAACAGTCACTCGCTATGTTATACGCACCGAGTACTCGGCCGAGAGCACTGTCTCGCCCGTTTGCTCGGTACGTGTGATCAAGGCATAAGCGCGTTACCAAAACTTTATTGATTCGAGGATTTGTTGTTTTGACAGCTAGATACATGCAAGTAGCTCACACTCAACACATTGCATTATCGGGACCTCTTGCGAGCTTACCAACAGGAACACAACACCGCGTACCGACAGAGCCAGTAGTGATGTTATTGTGGCAGAGTTCTTCTGTATGCGGGACGTACGTCCTCAATAGGGAACATTACGCAAAACTCTTCTTAGGGGGCGACACTAGCAGCGTTGACATTGTATCTCGTTCCCACTTGCGGTATTGTCTATGCAAACATTCTTGTCACTCATTTCTTCAAACATTCTTGTGACGGGGAGGGTAAAATAACTCTGAGTTTTGCCCTAAACGATACAGTGCCTCTCAGCGTACAAATTATACTTTTCTTTTCTTGTCTGTTTTGCCTACTAACATTTAGCTTTAAAATTATTTTATGTACTAACAAACTTATGGATTCTATGCCGCATTTTGTATTGATATCTTTAGTTGCTCAATGCCTGTGTTCTTCTTACGTGAATCATAATGTGGAGGCTTTAGTTAAAGATAATATTAACTAAAACCTAAGCTACTTTTATTGATTCTTAACACACTAGTAAAATATTCTATTAGAAAGGCAGGGCTGGAGGATGTCATCTCGCTCATATATTTGGAGTAGCCCGCCCAATAATGGGGAATGGATGGAAATTTTAGAAGTGCCTGATTATTTTTTTGGTGTTAGGAATAACCTTCCTTAGCACCAGAAAAAAGTTGCAGACTTTTCAGCAGCGTCAATTATTTTTGAAAAATATAAACAGTTTCCTCACTTACGTTTTGGGTTTAGGACGGCAAATGAGACACTTTCCTTGATCCGTCTCATATTACAAAAAAATATCTTGAAAATCTGTGGTAAACTGACACTGGCAATAATATTGACGGCTGCAGCAGCTATATTGGTCATGGCCAGGGTCAGATATTTAAAAAAAAATTGTAATATGAATATGAGACGGATCAAGGAAAGTGTCTCATTCACCGCCCTAAACCCAAAACGTAAATGAGAAAACTGTTAGTATTTTTCAAAAATAATTGACGAAGCTTAAAAGGCTGCAACTTTTTTCTGGTGCTAAGGAAGGTTATTCCTATCACCAAAAAAATAATCAGGCACTTCTAAAATTTTCATCCATTCCCCATTATTGGGCGGGCTACTCCAAATATATGAGCGAGATGACATCCTCCAGCCCTGCCTTTCTAATAGAATATTTTACTAGTGTGTTAAGAATCAATAAAAGTAGCTTAGGCTTTAGTTAATATTATTTTAAACTAAAGCCTCCACATTATGATTCACGTAAGAAGAACACAGGCATTGAGCAACTAAAGATATCAATACAAAATGCGGTTTTCAAGTGCCAAGCTTTTATATGTTTGTATGTTTTATATTTCGAATTGCAACGTTGATAAACTTCCCGCGTTGCAAATGTGTTATTTTTTGTACATTTATATAATTCAGGTGACAGTAAATATTATGGTTCAGCAAAGCTCGTCTGATCCCGGAAATGGAAAGGGCTTTATGAAATAATTGAAAGCTATGCAAAAGGCTAATTTTATTGTGTAAGAAATTTAATAAACAATCATGCAATTGCAGAAGGTGATACCATCTGAGCCTATTCCCCTCGAAATAAAGCCGACAAAGTCCAGAGCCTCCTTGCGTTCGGGGAAGACGGCAGGAGAAGACGTTTCAGATGAAGAAGCTTTGTCCGATGACATCACAGTGCTACCGACCCGCGAGGCCACTAGACTCTCTGACTGGGTACGTAACTTTGATGCAATATAATGTAGAAGTTAGTTTCGTTTGAGAGTAGTTAACATAACTAATAATTATGGAACGTTCGGTCTTCGAGGAAGCGAATTTACAATGAACACAGCGCAAACTATTGGGCATGCATCGCGAGGGGCGCGTCTTCGTGAAATTGAACGATGGATATATTTGCCAACATTATTATATTTTTATAGAGAATCTATCATTCGTAGCCGCTCTCACAAGAAATTACTGTTTCTTTTGTTCAGTTTCGAAGAACTGAAACTCATGTGTCACTAAGTATTATGTATCCGTCCTGGCACAACTTGATTTCAAGACCATTTTTTGAGGAGGGTACAAATACATTTTAATATCCGACGGCGCGGTAGCCCGCATGCAAAAGTTCTCAGAATTAAATTCCGTGACCTCCAAATTTAATTAAATTAATGTCATACACAGGTTAGTAGCTGATAGTCAAGAACAGACATAGATATACTGATACCTACTTTATTTTACTGTCATTAGGGGTAGGCTTAAAACAAGACAGATAAATATTATAAGAATTCAGGGTCCCTAATTTTCAGAAAAGGCGGGATAGCGAAACTGTCTCGCTTATAGCTAAAGAACACACATAAAGAAGTTGTATTTTTATGAGCAGGAATCAGTCTCACTATAGTGAATTAAATGCCTATTATGGTTACGGTTATCAAATGACAAGATTAGGCGACACTCCGAGCATGGTAAGCCCACCACGTGAGTTTGGCCCGTTGGACAGTTGCAGGCTGCACGGCGTTCGACCAAACCGGATCTCGCTCTATCTTATAACTTGAATTCCGTTCGCGGTGCTCGGACATTGGGACGCGGCTAGTGCTTTAACTTGTCAAAGTCACGAGATAAACTTAACGATCATTATAATAGTTACAAGTTACGCTTTCTTGTTGAATCTGTGTATGATAGGTCCGTATTGTTATAGTCGGATGAGCAAGAAGCTGGCGGGCTGCCGCGCACGGAGTCCCGGTCGTCGCGCGTGACGCGCGCCGTGCGACAACTGTTCTGTTGCGGGGTGGCCTACTCGCCCGCCTCCGAAGAGGACATAACCACCGAACGCGCCTTCTCCGCTATCTGAAACTCTAGCTCTTGTTTGTGGACGGTGACTGGACGAGGCTTGAGTGCCCGCTCGGAGCGGGTGGCGGCAGCGCTTTCATTCGTCAGGTGACAGCCAAAACTCACTAAATGCAGAAAACATATTTAAGAAATAGCAAATGTATTGAAGTAGTAATGAGGTTGAATTTCCCTTTACCTCTTACGTGTAGATAGCGAGTTTTGGCTGTCATTCAAGGATATGTTTTGAACCCCGCATGATCTGCCGCGCGACACGCTCGTGTCGAACACTCGTCGCTTAGACTTTCTCTTCAATTTCTAATTCAAGACCAAATCTACCAAAGTTCTGCCACTGACTGTAGAGATTGACAGACATATCGTATGTTGTAACATTGACAGTGCTGAAAGTCTTCGTTTCTATCACAAAACCCATTTTCGATAACACTTGATCGTGCATAGAAAAGGATGGCAACGATTACCAGTGCAATATGAATATTTCAACCACAAAACAGTTGTTATAAGTTTGTTATTGATATGATATTGTATTTATATTGACTTATTTAATAGACTGACTCAGACTTCAAAAAAAACCCTAATATGTTATTTATTATCTGTAAGTATATATTCGCTAAAAATGTAAATATACCATTGAGAATATAATATACCTACACATTACTAGATTTTTGTCTTGAATTAGGAATTGGAGTAACAAACACTCGTGTGCTAAGTCTTATATTTGTGTTACGCGTGTTCCGCCCCGTGCGCCGCCCCGCCTATCGCCCACCCGTCCGCAAACGCGGCCTACCCTAATATAGTTCCTCATTGGAACAGGTCTAGATAATGTGCGCCGAGCTATTGATAAGGATATCGACACGTGTGTTAATAGTTTAAACATGTACATAATGTATGGAAATTAAATATGCTTTTGGTTTTTTAAAGAGTGGTTTTCGTTGTACGAGTAGGTGATTAAAATAGCTAATGTTGTGATTTAGCGGTCAGTCGAGAGGTAAGAATAGTGTTATGCAGTACTGAGAAGACTCGCGTCGGCGTTAGAAGCCTTAACTCTTTTCCAGGCAGAGGCGTTATCAATCAATCAATCATTTTATTTCGGAATAAATCCATATTTGGTTAATTACAATAAATAACTTAAATGTAATGTTAGTACACTTTACAAAATTATCCACTTATATTAAACATTAATACATATATGACAAACTAAAAGGCATGCTTGGCTACAAGGATATCACATGCAATTTATTCCAGTGATACAGAAATGGGCCATCGTTCCTTTCTGCCACTGTCTCCAGGAGGCTGTTGGGGCTAAGGCCGGAACACGTTTTCGCAATATTGCGTGAAATCCATCCGTGCGCGCCTCCGCGAACATTCCTGACGCGCTGCAATGTTTCGGCAGCCCCAACAGCATCCTGAAAGCGTTGTTATACTGGACGCGCAGGGCGCTGTAAGCTTTTTGAGTATAATTACACTACTTATGCCTGTCAAACATGTCTCTGAATGTCAATGAATAAGACTGACACATGACTGACACTTCTCAACTGCCAGCCTGGAAAAGGGTTATATACTTTTAGACTCGTCGTCTCTGCCTTGCTAAGGATTATGATGATCCTTATCAAGGCAAACTGGTGGTGATGACTGATGACACTATGGCCGACACCGAGCTGCTTCCGAGCCTGGCTTGGGTATGGCTCGGAAGCGCAAAAACGCTGTCGCTTTTCTTTTCGGCCCGTTCTAGCGTGAGTCATCCTTTACGGTGACGACGCCGGGCCGTGGATATTTATTTTATTTATTTAAAATTATTACACAGCATAACAGTTAAAAAACCAAGTCACTGTGAATTACAAGGGCCCTAAGGATCAAACCCTAAGGGTCAATTGTATCATCCTCCTAGCGTTAATTCCCGGCTGTGCCCCTAAAGGAGCCCGGGGTTCGCTTTGCCACCTAATCCTAAGATAAATTAATATTTTATATTGTGTATTATTAATAAATTTGGCAATATTCACAGAAAAGACGCTTAAGGTAAACTTTCTATTCGCCGACGTTGCACTACTGTAAAGTCAGCGACGTCAGCGTCATATAGTTAGTAGCAACCAAAGTAGTCAAATAGTTCGGTACACCATATATTTAGTATGGTGTACCGAACTATTTGACCACTTTGGTTGCTACTAACTATATGACGCTGACTGTACCTATGGTATGGGCACTTTATATCAAAGGCTTAAATTCGAATGAAGAAAAATGATCTTAGTTCGAATTTAACCCATATTGCTTAGACATAAAGTGCCTATGCCATACACTGGTGCACCGTGGAGGACCGGGCCCTTGGTATTGAAAATTGTTTTCAGGTGACAGGTTATGTAGAAAAGAAAAAACAGATTTCCTGGAGTGATCCTGAATATTTTAAAACAGTACATCTTCAGGTAAGTACTTATTTGTAATTCATGTGCTATACATGCCCCAATAAGGTCTAGTCGTGGGTTGGAATGTCAGACGGTAGTCGCTTTCGTAATACAAAATAAATATATAAACCGGCCAAGTGCGAGTCGGACTCGCGCACGAAGGGTTCCGTACCATTATCAATAAAAAATATTTATTTTATTCTGTTTTTAGTATTTGTTTTTATAGCGGCAACAGAAATACATCATCTGTGAAAATTTCAACGGTAACTATAACGGTATTTAAGGTGGTTCGATTGCCATACAAAACGTTATTTGACATTCGTAGGCTAACGGCGTGATATTTTAAGAAACTTATGTAGTAAACTTTCATCAATTGGCTTCCCATTTGCGCCAAATTCCCCCTTTCCTAGAATAAACTTGTATAAACTAGATTAATTTGAGAAATTGGTTTGTCACGTGATATTTTGGGAAAACTATGTTTCTCAAATTAATCTAGTTTATACAAGTTTATTCTAGGAAAGGGGGAATTTGGCGCAAATGGGAAGCCAATTGATGAAAGTTTACTACATAAGTTTCTTAAAATATCACGCTGTTAGCCTGCGAATATCAAATAACGCTTTGTATGGCAATCGAACCACCTTAACTTGGACTGTCCCGAATTGGTCTCTCAAATAATGTTTAATGCTCGTCTTCGTCGCACTCGTCATACCCCAATGTTACACGTGCCAATGCATGGCACCAACTACGCTAAGAATAACGTGCTCACACGAATTGCTCGAACTTATAATGCGGATTTCAGTAGCGTAGATATATTTAGATATTCAAAGGCATCTTTTAAAATGCAAGTAATTAATAGTGTTAAGAATAAGCAGCATAAATAGTTTTAGAAATAGGTAACTCACCTCTTATCATGTTTAAAAAAGTTGTAGTATTGTACATAAGTTACTTAATCTATTTGTTTAGAGTAAATATGGGATTAATACAATAATATTGTCACTAGGATAAAATATAGCAATATATTATTCTCATTTGCGGTAACCTATATAGATTGACATGCTTGGTTATGCTTTCATCTTCAAAAAAGAAAAAAAAAACAATGACTTAAACTTAATTAAAAAAAAAATCTCTCTTTCACACATGTTATGATAGTCCGTTCAACTGTCAACTTTACATATCAAGTTATCTAGGTAAACCTGTAATTGGCCATACTACTGTGTATTATATTATAAGTTACATACTTTGTATCGCTGTTGGTTTTCTGAATAAATAATAATAATAATCAGTGAGACCTGAACGAGTGAGCCTGGTGGCAGACAGACAGACATAAAGACAGACAGACAGACAGACAGTAATAGGGTCCCGTTTTACTCTTTGAGTACGGAACCCTAAAAAACTGCCATTTGGTGTCAAAGCGGACCCCGGGCTCGTTTAGGGTACCTACTACCAGGAAAAACGCTAAGATGATAATACAGTTAGCAGCAGAAGTAACTAAGCGGGCTGGGTGTTCAAAATGACCTGCACTCAACTTTATTCTTTAGAAATTAAGAGCGTGTGCAGGTCATTTTGAACACCTGGCCCGCTTAGCTACTTCTGCTGCTGACTGTACATGCCTTAAAATGTTGTAGGAGCTGAGCGTGGAATCACTTCGCCTCCAGGCGAGCACTTCATTCGCCGCGAGCAGCGGCGGCGGCGCAGGGACCACCTGGCCAGCGCCGCGCGGGCTCTCCCTGCGTTTATCCCGGGTAAGGACATAAAAAAAAACATACTGTTGGTGTGGTTTCATATACTATTTTTAACTCCCGACGGAAAAAAGGGGTGTTATACGTTTGCCGTGTCTGTGTTTCTGTGTGTGTGTCTGTCTGTGGCATCGTAGCTCCTAAACGAATGGACTGATTTGAATGCGGTTTTTTTATCCAAAAGCTGACGTAATCGAGATGGTTCTTAGCTAGGTTTCAACAAAATCGGTTTCAGCCGTTTTTGAGATATTAAACTTTGAAATTAAAATGTCGAGGGTTTTTCAACTTTTTTAAGTTGTAGCTATTTTGTGAGTGTATAAGGTCGTTGTGTAATCGTGTAGGCGGGTATAGACGCACCATTTGCCACACGCGAAACTTCTTATACTTACGGTCGTATAAATAAGCGCAAGCCGTCCGAGAGGCGCCTTCCCGAAGCGCGAAATGGTGCGCGCGTGTAAGCCCATATATCGAAATGGTGCGCGCGTGTAAGCCCATATATCGAAATGGTGCGCGCATGTAAGCCCATATATCGAAATGGTGCGCGCGTGTAAGCCCATATATCGAAACAACTTATAAGCTAGACGCGATGCAACTCTCCTGCGATCTGTTTGCAGATGGCTGGAGGATCGTTGACTTTGACTCTCTGTGTTTGAAATTGTGTGAGTTGCTTATTTAGAATTATTGTTTTTATTTTTTATAAAAGCATGTCTAATGTTCCCATGATTTAAAAAAAATGTAATGACTTAGGATGTCTCCTGTAATGTTACATTTTTGTTATTTTTCGTGTCTATACTATACAACGCGGCAAAAATAACGCAATCTGAAAACGCACTTTATGTCAGGGAATGGATGAAAATTTCAGAACTTGCTGATATTTTTTTTGGTGATTTTTCTGGTGCTAAGGAAGGTTATCCTTCCTTAGCACCAGAAAAAAGTTGCAGACTTTTCAGCTGAATCATTTATTTTTGAAAAATATAAACAGTTTCCTCACTTACGTTTTGGGTTTAGGACGGTGAATAAGACACTTTCCTTGATCCGTCTCATATTACAAAAAAAAAAATTCTGACCCTGGCAATGACAAATATAGCTGCTGCAGCTGTCAATATCATTGCCAGTGCCAGTACCACTGATTTTTAAGATATTTTCTTGTAATATGAGGCGGATCAAGGAAAGTTTCTCATTCGCCGTCCTAAACCCAAAACGTAAGTGAGGAAACTGTTTATATTTTTCAAAAATAAATGATTCAGCTGAAAAGTCTGCAACTTTTTTCTGGTGCTAAGGAAGGTTATTACTATCATCAAAAAAATAATCAGGCACTTCTAAAATTTTCATCCATTCCCAATTTACTTGGCCGTAGTTGCACAAATATGACTCGGCACCTCTTTTGTTTTTTTATACAAAGGAAACAGATGCACCACGAATATTTGGGCTAAATCACTATACAAAATAAGATGGTTAACTATGGCTCTCATTTCAGAAATCTATGACTAATTTGGACGCATCTAAGTCGGGAATTAGCATCGTAATCTCCAAGGTAGGTACCATGTGTTTTCTGAAGTTCCTATAGAAACCACTTGGTTTAAATTCTATTGTATTTTATTTGGAATGCGTCCTCAGGTGGGTATTTACTTTTAAGACATTAAGAATCGCTACGCTATACTCGTATCCAATCCCGTGGCTTACCCGGAAAGCACCTACGGCGTAGTACGTCCGGTAGGCGGCTTCCTGGCGGTGAAAGTGTTAATTACGTTGTAAAGCCGGATCAGAAATATATGTGTATTGTCAGGAGGCCGTGTGTATTTTAGGGTTCCATGGCCAAAATGGCAAAAACGGAACCCTTATAGTTTCGTCATGTCCGTCTGTATGTCTGTCCGTCTGTCCGTATGTCACAGGCATTTTACTCGAATACTATATGGTCAGTTTGAATAAAATTTGGAGAACAGGTGTATTTTGTTACCGGGGGACGTCGTGGTGACATGTTCGCGATCCCATGGCGCTCCCATTAACGGCAGGGACGGAAACGCCGGAGTGGTTTTAGTGGGTAGAATCCCTCCCCCTTCTCTTTAAATAGAGATGGCTGGAGGGTGTGAGTCCCACATACCCCCCATTATAGCTTCCCGGCTGGGGGGATGCGTAAGTGCATTTCCACTCCGTCAAAAAAAAAACAATCCATATGTATTATCATCATATTATTATATTCGAAAGTCTGTATCTAATGAAATTAGGTATGGAGAAACTGGTGCAGCGGGACAAACCTTTTAATCGGCGCCAGCCAGCAATCCAGTATTGCGTTCGTGTTTCAGCACACACGAAAGACTTTTGTTATTTCACAGTAAAACACTTATACTTTGATAGTCACTTGTGGTTTTTGTATGCACACTTGTAGGCTTTTTTGAGTTTTTCAACAGTTTTTGAGTGAGAGTTAGCGCGCGCGCGACGGGTATTTTTTGTGCACTGAGGTTTGGGTGGGGGGTGAAGGAAAGTTGCCAGGTATGGCGTGTAATAGGATGCGTTCAAAAATGTGTGGTTGTATAATAAAAATATAAATAAAGTAAATGAGTAAAATTAATAATAATGTGTAGGTATTGGCGCAGCCAACTTCGGGGGGCCTAGAGGTTTCCTCTACATTGCGTTATTTGCGTTGAAATTATAATATTTCTAATTCTTAAGAACTAAGTTTAAACAATTAAAAATTAGTTTATTGAGTAGGTAACGGACATAGCCGAGTTACAGGGCGTATATAAGTTCCTGAAGAAGATTTAACTCTAGCGACGCGAATGATATTATCTTTTCCGGGGAAAACTTCTGAGACAACAGCGAGAGGCCAAAACATAGGATGAGAATGATTATCTTTAATAATGACAACTGTTCCCACACTCACAGGTTTGGAGGGTGAATTCCATTTGTTGCGTTGTTGGAGCGAAGTAAGGTACTCCATACTCCAGCGTTTCCAGTAACTTTGTACTATTTTATTTAGAAGTTGATAGCGGGTTAATCTATTTTCTGATACAGCGGGGTCTATATTTTCTGCAGGTAGATATTTGAGTGGAGTAATATTTAAAAAGTGACTGGGACTTAATGCAGTCGGATCAGAAGGATCTGACGACAAGACACAAATTGGACGGCTGTTTAGCAAACCTTCAATTTGTACCAAAATTGTATTAAGTTCCTCATATGTGAGAATTTGACTTCCGATAGCTTTGTATAAGTGAGTTTTAACCGATCTGACATTAGTCTCACTCAAACCGTTAAAATGCGGGCCATAAGGCGGGCTGTGTTGAAACTGAATCTTATTTTGTGTGAGATAATGACTCAGATAGTTATTATAATCAGTGGACTGTATAAGCGGGTAAATTTCGTTCAATTTGCGTTTCGCGCCAATAAAATTGGAACCTCCGTCGCTATATAATATTGAGACTGGACCTCTGCGTGAAATAAAGCGCTTGAACGCGGCAAGAAATAAATCTGTACTTAGATCGGAGACCAGCTCTAAGTGAAGCGCTTTTGTTGTTAGACAAACAAACAAACAGATATAAGCTTTGTGGCTTTTTACGCCTCGCTTGCGTATGTGCGTAACGTAGAAAGGTCCGGCGTAATCGACGGCCGTATGCACAAAGGATTTGACTTGAGAAACCCTAATGGACGGAAGGTCACCCATGGGTGGATTAGTGGAAAGCGGTTTAAGTTTAAAACAAGAGTTACACTTGTGTACTCTTTGGCGAATTAAATTGCGAGCGGAGAGAATCCAGTATTTCTGCCTAATCAGAGATAATACTAGAGCGGGTCCTGTGTGTAAATTCGATGAGTGATAATAATCTACCAAAAGTGACACTATTCTACCTTTAGCTGACATCAATATTGGATGTTTTTGATTAAAATCCAACTGAGAATGGGTCAGTCTGCCTCCTACTCTTATGAGTCCTTTGTCGTCAACAAAGGGGCGGAGTTTTAACACTGATTTGTTTGGGCAAATTTTATTATTTTTAAACGCGTCGAGTTCTTGAGAAAAGTGGTTAGATTGTTCGTGGCGTAACACATAGTCTTCTGCGTGTTCTAAATCGTTCAAAGTGATATCTCCTTGAGGTTTGAGTAATTTTGAGAAACGAAGTAGGTATACGAATGAGCGAATGAATTTAATCCACGTCGAGCATCGTTTGGCGAGATCTTGAATTGGGTGAGTATTTTCTGTTATAGATGTTGTTTGCGTGTGAAGCGATGTAGTTTTAGTTTCCTGTAACTCTATTGTTTCGTTATGATTAACTTTATATTCTTTTACAGGCCAGTCGCTAACGGGAGCGGACAGCCACTGCGGACCATGGAACCAGAGCGTGTTATTTACTAATCCTGTCGGCGTTACAGGGCGAGAGACAATATCTGCGGGGTTTTGTACACCACGAACGTGGAACCAGTGGGATGCGGGTAAGTATTCGTTTATTTGAGCTATACGGTTAGCTACGAAGGTATGAAACCGATGAGCGGGCGAGTGGATCCAGGTAAGAGTCACAGTAGAATCAGAGAATGCGTATATTTTATTTATGTTACAGCGCTTGTTGAGGACATCGCGAACTGAGTTTATTAACTTAGCAAGCAAAACTGCGGCACAGAGTTCTAACCGAGCGAGGGTTTTATTAGGATTGGAGACTTTAGATTTAGCGGTGAGTAATTTCACAGAGTCTGCGGGCGCGTTTTCATCATTATCAACGCGGATGTAGATGGCAGCACCGTAACATTGCTGACTGGCATCCGCGAATCCGAGTAAAGTTATTTTATTTGTAGAAGTTATGCCTATGTGACGCGGTATTTTTAATTCCGATAAATGCGGTAGTTCCTTGTGGAATTGTTTCCATTTGGAAATAATGAAATCAGGCACCTCGTCATCCCAAGAAAGTTGTAATTTCCAACATTCTTGAATGAGGAGCTTCATGTAAGCGACAACGGGGCTAATGAGACCGAGCGGGTCAAATAAGCGCGCGGTGACAGAGAGAATCGAGCGTTTAGTACAAGTTTCAGGGAAGTCTATGTTGATTTTAAAATGAAAATTGTCATCAGCAGGTTGCCATTGCATACCTACGATTTTAGTATGTGCGTTGGGATCATCATCAAATTTAATAGCGAGCGGGCTTTTGTGTGCGGATGGAATACGCGACATGAGTTGATTATCATTCGAGATCCATTTTATTAAATTGAAACCTCCAGATTTGAACATAGCGATCATTTCTTTATATGTATTTTCAGCGGTGTCTACACCATCGACGGAGCTGATATAATCATCTACGTACATATGATTTTCGGCTTCATAAGCGGCGAGCGGGTAAGTATCGCGACTGTCTGCTGCGAGCTGACGCACGACACGCATGGCGAGATAAGGCGAGCTTGACACGCCAAACCAAACTTTATTGAATTGGTATACGTCAATAGGTGAATTGGGATCAAATCTAAACAGGATTCGTTGAAACGTGTGATGATTTGCGGAGAGTTTAACTTGAAAGTACATTTTTTCAATATCGGCGGTTATGGCGGTTGAGAACATGCGGAGATTGACAAGTAATTCGACGATGTTATTTTGTAGAATAGGCCCTACATAAAGCAAATCATTTAGAGATTTGCCTGACGTAGTCTTGCAACCAGCGTCCAGAACAATTCGAGTTTTCGATGTTTCTTTATCAGGACGGTAAACGGCTCTGTGGGGTAAGTGATAAGCGTGAGTTTCTTGAAAATCGTTTTGAACTTTGGTTAAATACCCTTGATCAATGTATGTTTGAATAGTTGCGTTATAATCAGCGCGCAAGTCCGATGAGTCTAATTTCTTTTCTAGATTTAACAGACGGTATTTCGCTGCAGTATAAGAAGAACCTAATTCGGTAGGCGAATGTTTGAACGGGAGGTCAACCGTGTATCTGCCGGTGTCATCGCGTGAGTAAGTTGCTTGTAATATTTTTTCACAAGCTTCATCGTCGGGACTGAAATGTTTTTTATCAGGGACGTTTTCTATTTCCCAAAAGCGTTGCGTTAATTGATCGAGTGAGTTGTCTTGCATTTGACAAAAAAATGTCTTGTCAGAGTTGTGCGAGTGAGTAGCGGGTTCGTCGAGAGTGCGAGAATGAGCGTGTGATGAGCGCGGAAAACATTGGGCTTTACCCATGGCTACATATCCGAGAGTAGTTTCTATACCTACGACCGAGGAGTTCGGCGAGGTCGATTTATTCGATCCGAGTAAAAGCGGAAATAATTCGTTGCCTATTAAACAGTCTATTTCACCTGGTGAGTAATAATGGTCATCAGCCATCGGCAAATGTTGTAGATGAACTAATTCCGTTCTATCCACTTCCGCGTTGGGTAAAAAGTCCGTAATTGTGTCTATAACTCGAGCGCACACTGTATAAGTACAGCGCGAGTCGAAGCGAGAGTGTATTTGAAATTGCGTTATTCCGAGAGAATGATTTTCTACTTGACCGATACCTTTGACGACAGAGGGCGCGGGTGTTACCTTTAAATTTAAGCGTTCACAACATGATTGTGTAACAAAGTTACTCATTGATCCCGTATCAAGAAATAAACGCATTTGACTTGATTTATTATTACTATGCACGTTAACGGTAGCGGTGGGCAATAATACTGTCGTATCACAATTTGAAATGCGCGCGGGAACAGTAACAGAAAGCGCGAAGTTATTATCATTACTTGTGTGAGCGCGCGGCGGCGGGCCGCCGTGAGTGCGAGCGGTGCTCACCGCAGGCGAGCACTGTGACTGCGAGTGCGAGTGAGAAGGCGCGGAATCATACGTTCGCGGCGTAGGCGAGCGCGGGACGCGATTCGAGTTGCTATTATCAGTGTTATCAGCTGATCGCGGGAAATGAGATGCATTTGAATAAGTATCGAAATGCAGTAACGAGTGATGTTTTCGGCTGCAAATTGAGCATTTGTTTGTTGATTTACACGAACTTATATGGTGAAAACCTAAACAATTAATACAGAACGTATGCTGACGTACGATATCGTTGCGCGTTTGAGTGTTTTGATTTAGAAAATATTCACACTTGAACAGTGGATGAGCTTGTTGAGAATTACACACTTTACATGGTCGAGACTGAGAAGTAGTGTCAGATCTGTCAGACTTATAGAAAGTCTGAGGTTGAGGAGCGGTATTCAATTGCGTACAAAACGTTTTTGTTTTGTTAATTTGCGGTGCGGGTTTAGAAAATTGGGTGCGAGTATTATTACTTTGAGAGCGGGATGGTGCGTGGAGTAGTTGGAGTTTATTCTGCTCAGTTAGGAATTTTTTCAAATCACTAAATTGGGGTATATTGACATGTCTATGAGCTTGTTCAAATAAGTCAAGCATAGGTTTTTCTAGCTTGCTTAATGCAATATGAGTTATAATGAAATCTGACAAATTGTCAATCTTTAAGCGTTGCAGCGCTGCTTCAGCGGAGCAAAAGTTGTCAAGCATATTATCAGCTGACTGCCCAGGCTTTTGTTGTAACATTTGATCTAGATAGCCAGAAGCTTGCACCCTGGTATCATGGTATTTAGATAGAAGAGCTTGCCAGATGATGTCATAATTTTCTGAGGTAGCGGTGATTCCGGAGCACACATTTAGTGCCTTGCCGGAGAGACAGCCAATTAGGTACTGGACCTTTTCAGCACTTGTGAGGCGAGTATTAATGTGTATAACACTGAGGAAATTTTCATAAAATATAGGCCATTTAGAAGGAGTACCATCAAAACCTATGAGATTGAGTGGGGGCAATTTTGTGTTATAATTATCATTTTTCTTTTTGTCCTCAAGTTCCTGTCTCAGATTTGTTTCTGTCTGCTTAATAAAACAATATAACTCATCAAATGTATTGAGAATACTGTAACTCGGTAGAACATCGGGGTTTTCTTTGATCTTCTCAATCATAAGTTTATCTACAGTGTCTATATAATCTGAACGCGTCTTGTCGATAGATTGAGCCCTAGCTAGAAATTGTATGCGTGTTACATCATTGGATACCTTTAGGCTTAACTTATAAATCTCCTGGATTATTTGAAACAAACATTGTTTTTTGTGTTCCAAAAAAGTTATCATGACAGAATCTTCATCTTCACTAGCAGTATTACCACCCATATTGGTAGGTAAATTAATTACTAGTTATGTATGCGTCGTTTCAATTTAAAGCGAAAAAAGTTGAACGTTCAAATGTCAGAGAAATACGCGAGCGCGAAGTAAAAAGCAATGGCGGGTAGGTAGGTATTTAGCGCGCAAGCGATCAAACTAGTTTACAATATTCTTTCGAAATATGAGTGATCTACAAGAAATATATATACAAACTTATAGAATGGGTATAATAATTGAGTTTTGAGAATGATTTACTGCAAAATAACGTAATATGTTGGCGATGCGAACAAATAAAGTTTGGTAGAATGGCGGTGCGTAAACGTGTTTGTATAAAGTAAATTACGTAAATAATCGTTTTAGAATTATATAATTTGTGTATGAGTGATTGGAAATGAGAATATTTGTATGAGGTAGGATCCGGCTCGAAGGACCACGACTTGGTGCAGCGGGACAAACCTTTTAATCGGCGCCAGCCAGCAATCCAGTATTGCGTTCGTGTTTCAGCACACACGAAAGACTTTTGTTATTTCACAGTAAAACACTTATACTTTGATAGTCACTTGTGGTTTTTGTATGCACACTTGTAGGCTTTTTGAGTTTTTCAACAGTTTTTGAGTGAGAGTTAGCGCGCGCGCGACGGGTATTTTTTGTGCACTGAGGTTTGGGTGGGGGGTGAAGGAAAGTTGCCAGGTATGGCGTGTAATAGGATGCGTTCAAAAATGTGTGGTTGTATAATAAAAATATAAATAAAGTAAATGAGTAAAATTAATAATAATGTGTAGGTATTGGCGCAGCCAGATACTTTTGAGACCCTGAGAAGGACATTTTCATTCATCTTGTTTTTTCATCGCGGAAGTCATCACTTAGAAAGGGTGAAAACTTGAAAAGAGATTGAAGTTTCTATGGAATAATTAATATGCCTAAACAGTAAAGTATTCCATTGCATATATAGATTTGCATAATTTTGTTGCCTGACATATTTTTTTACGGCGCCTGACCCATGTCTAATAGCATATTTTGCTCTTATTGCTCTTAGTTTTTTCAGGCGTTTAACATATAGTTTAGCTATAAATTACAAAAGTTTATCAAATTATAGCAATATAGGTAATAAAGAGAGTACTGAGGCCTGGCCAAAACCGTTATCTAATTACTAGCTGCCCGCGTGGCTTCAACCACATATTGCAAAGAACGCAGCCAAACGCACGGGATAAACATAGCCTTTAACCATACAAAAAGTCCATTCTAACCGCAGGTGAAATAATTTTTGAAATCGGATAAGCGGTTCAGGAGATTACCTACCCAAAACGAACAAACTAACAAAGCTACAAATGAACTACAATCTCACGTACAGTACCTACCTCTTTATATTATTATAGTACAGATTTAAAGTACTAGCTTTTGCCCGCGACTTCGTCTAGACATATATCAAATCGGTTAAAGGACGTGTATAACATAATGTCTATTTAGTAACAACAGTATATTCTGCCTACGCATTCTTAGCCTTCAAGAAGTTTAGTGTATCTCTCTTTAAATTTAAGAGTTATCCTCTTGTCGGTGGAGTATTTTCCACTTCGCTCTGTCGTACGCCAGCCCCTTGACTCACTCGAAGTTTAGTGTAAGAGACGAATTTTTTGCTGGAAAACAGTAGGTATATGCTGCCTACGCATTCTAAGCCTTCAAGAAGTTTAGTGTAAGAAACCAACTGGAAAAGATGTAGAAGGACATCAAGTCAAGTACGAAGGTAAGATATTTGACATAAAATTTATAAATTTTGAACTCGTGGGTATAAATGTTTCCCGATACGTGTGTAACTTCTGTTATTGACTAATTGTCATAATCTTTCAGTACTGTCAAATCGTTTTTGCTCCCGCGATAACGATGTATGCCTATAATCCAAATTTCATTCAAATACATTTTATAGCTTTCGAGTAAAATGTCTTGAATTATTTCCATAATATATATTATAAAATTTATAAAATAATCTGTACCGATGATAGGAAATTCCTCTATGAGACACATTTTTTATTGTGCTGTTATATGAGCAGCTTCTAACAGCGCAATACAACATTTTCCGTTAACAAACAAACATATATTTTTTCATATTTTACTCATGTCATTCGCCGCCCGCGCTTGATAGGTGACTGACAATAAACTGTGCAAGAAGTGAGCTAATTTAAGCTCATGTTTAGCGACACGGGAACGCCCACTCACCACTTCCAATGGTTGGTTATTCCGTGCGGATAACAAAGTGATCCTATAAATAAGGGTTCCGTTTTTCTTTTTGAGGTACGAAAATCTAACGCCCTTCGACTTACCTTTGATTATACAAACGTAATTTAGCTCCAATTTTAAAACGGCACGCTGGAATGACATGCAACTTTGTATACCCAAGTGGATTCGCCATATCTAGGTCCAGGATGCCGTTTTAAAATTAGAAAACTGTAAAAATTAGAAGCCCCCTAATTTTTGTCTTACTCGCTCGCTAATGCTCTTTTCCCGCAAACGCCAACTTGCGAAATTTTGATAAAAAATCATACTGTAAAAAACGAATATTATTTATACAGGGTGGGCCCTGTAACACGAGCAAATATTCAAAAGGAGGCTTCCTTAGAGCATTTGCATTAACCCCTTGTGTATCATTCACTTTCAAAATTTTTGGTTACGGAGAAATTTTGATCTAAAGTTATGACCTCCAAGTAATGTATCTTGGCACCACGAGATCATATCACGGCAGTCAATGCAGATTTTGAGGTAACATCATAGTTTTTGCATTTTTGTGTTCAACAGATAGTTTTGTGATTTTTTCATTTTTTTTTCTTTTTTTTTGTGTTTTTAAAATAAAAAATTACTCATAGCACTCCAGAAGAGTAAAAAAATACAAGTAAACTTATTTTATAATTTTTTTTTTTTCAAATAAAATATTTTTTTTTCGCATAAAACCACTTCGAAATAATTGTTCACAAGCTTAATAATCTACCGTTTAATTTTTTGCTCCAGTTACAGGGCCCACCCTGTATATATATATATATATAAAATATTATATTATATAAAAACGAATTTCCGGAATATCAAACGATGATTTTAGATACCGTGCTTTGCCTGGACCTTGGCGTTTCAAAAACGATCATGTGGCGTAGCTACTACCCTTATTGAAAAGTTAGGTTCAAACTGATTTTATTGCTTAACAGGGATCTTTCACGGAGTCCAAACGCCAACCTGATGAGAGCGATGATTGTGACGAGGTACTTATATACGCATAGGTAAACAGATTATTTAAGTGACGAAGGTAAAGTCCCACTTTCTTTCTCATGACGAGACGTGTGGTGATAATAGCCATTTTATTCGTTACATACGTAAATCTCCGTAGATTAACATACAATTAGACACACATATAATTAGACATACAATTAGACTTGGCCGTTCAAGTCTAATTATATTTATGCGATTTTCAATCGTTTTCCCCGACATAAGTTGGAAACCGTATACATATTAGACATAGCCATAATTTATTGGTAATAATAACACATTACAGGTCAAAATATTTCATACATGAATCACTTTAAAAATAAAAATCATTGTATAATTAGATTATTATATAAAAAAATTACATAAACATCATTGGGTTGATGTACAATTTGGCATAATACAAATATTCATTTAATAATTCATAATGCATTTAACATCCATATTTTTTGTTTATCGTATGTTTGTATTCTATAAATTCTTTAAAGCTGTAAAAACACTGCTGCGTAACTGTACCTAGAAGTAACATTTCTCATGCAAATCTGCAATCCTAATTGTTAGCAATCAGTGCTAACATCCAAATATTTGCAGGTTTACTTAGCAGTAGACTCGTGGTCACACCATTTTGTCACGCCAGCAGTGTGACGAGTAATTTATTTTACTCGTGGTCACACCACTTTAACATAACACGTGCATTACCTACCTATTACTACCCTCCCTACCAGACTGCAAGAAACCTCATGGACACGCACTTTGACACAACCGCAAAATGGGAAATGGAATGGATAGACAATCCTCCCAAAAGCATGGGTGTTACAATCAACCCAACAGTGAAACCACCCGGCTTCTCATTGCCTAGAAAAGAATGGTGCCAGCTGAACAGGTTGAGAACTGGCTGCGGACGCTCACGTGCATTCCTATACAAATGCGGTTGGATAGAGTCTCCGAGGTGCGATTGTGGGGCCGCGGTGCAAGACATTGAGCATATCATCAAGAGCTGCCCGCTCAGTAAATACGACGGTAATCCGGCAGACTTGTTCACTCTCGACAGAGACGTAATCCTATGGATGCAAAATTTGAAAATTCTTTTATAGTATTCGACTGATTAAATGCCATACGATTAAATAAATAACCTACCTATTCTACTCCAAGGCAGGTCGGTGTAGGTACGACGACGAGCGAAGCGAGGAAGGGTGTTAGGAAGAACCGCGACCCTACAGCGCGAGCCGAGCGAGCGAAGCGAGCGTGCCGCGGCAGCGGCCAGCGAAACGCCGGAACCGAACATGTTATTTCACTTCCTCATACTAGACAATACTTGTAATCTGTGACGTTATTATGTAATATTTTCCCACACTAGTAGTGTGAATACAAGTCTCATACTTTGGTACGTTACTATTCGTCACACCAAACAGTGTGACTACGAGGAAAATAAATTCCTCGTGGTCACACAAGTGGGACAAAATTATGTGACCACGAGTCTGGCCTCCAAAACTTACATTTACTTACCTAATCTCCTTGGTTTAAACTTATGTTCAATGATCACCACTTTTTAAAGTCTATAACGGTTGCAAACATACCATCCTGAGCGTAAGCACGGCAAGCACCGAACCCTATGGACGCTTGTAATTCCAGAAGATTCACAAGCGCGTTGCCGATGATTATTGATTGAGGATTTGCTATGTTGATAGGCTAGAGACGAATGCGGGTCCGTCACTCTCAACACATCCTCGGGAGGTTGGTCAACCTTAAGACCAAGAACACAGCACTACACACCTAGTAGAAAGTGTAACAGTACTTTGAATTTGTTACAGGACTGCCCAAGGCAATGCATGTGTCCCCCGCAACAGAAACACGATTCAGCATGTGAGAAAATAAAACAGTTCTGCAACAGATGGATGAATTTCTCATTTATTCAAAAATAAATAAACTTAACAATACACGTTTACTATAATAAAACGTATTTGGCTGGTTAAACATGACTTTCATTTATGGAATAACAGGTACTGACTCCAATTTGGATTAAACAACACTGAATCATGAATTGGGTTAGCACTTGACTAGTGAATTATTAGTATGGTACTTCAGTATTTAGTTTTTAACCTTTTCACCGCCATTGACTTGATACGAAGTCCGCACATCTCGTGCCCCACATGCCGACGACTCGATATCAAGTCACAAAAATCAAAATAAAATGCACCTTCGTTTGACAATACAAAGTTGACAGTTATTTACGTGCAATTTGTTGCTTGGCGTGGGTGGCACGCTATTTCTTTTTTGACGTGGCGGCGAATAGGTTAAAGTCAATGGTTTTTTTTTAAATTCTTTGCTGCCGGAATCTAGCAGCCACACATCAACATGTTTCACAAGTAGATAAACAATTGTTTTCTGTTCGCCGCACGTAGCGATGCGTGGGCTGGAATGGGTTTAACCTTTCCGAAAAGTTCATCCAGTTCAGTTTGAATCATGTGAACGTCATAATAGAAAAAAAACTATTTTTTTTTATATAAGAACTGGCCCCGTAGCATGGATGGCGTTATCACGCGATAAGTGATAGGATAAGAGCGTCGTCTCGTTCTATCGAACGGTGTCAGCCAGGGACGGATGCTCTATCCTGTCACTTATCGCGTGATAAGGCCATTCATGCTACGGGGCCTGTTCTGTGGAAGAAATATTCATATTGCACTAGTAATCAATGCGATCTGAACAACCAATAACAACGCTGCCACTGGTATATGAATAAATACGTCGTTGTCAATATTGAAATAAGGCAGTGACAGACAAAGATCTTTGGTACATTTTTGGTCTTCAAAATAGAAATTGGAATATAGATTTTATATCTTTCCAATAAGGTTCACAAAACTGTGTTGTCGATGTACTGCAGCCATAGCTCTTGAGCGGTGCTAGGATACCTTGTCTGTCTTGTACAAGTTTAGTAAAACAGTTTATCACAGTTGTAATCCCACGAGACTTCCGACAGGTTCCGATCACAAGGATCCCTGGATGCTGCGCAATTTTGCAGATTGGCTTTTCAACATCATTAGATATATTGGGTACTTTCATCAGTACTAAATTTAATATCGTTCATAATGTTGTCATATGAGCCTATAGGTTCCGACCACGGACAGGATTCCTGGTTTTGTCCAGATACTTCTGCACAATACGCACACTACGATGGATATCTTGCAAGAGTTAAAGACGTAGCCCTTGATGGCTGTACTTGAGGAGACTTTACTAGTCCCGAAAGCCCAGTAAAACTTCCTCAATACTGTCAGACGTCACTAGTGGTGTGAGCTTGGCCGAGCATTAAAGACTCGAGCAGTAGAGTCCTCTCAGTGCAGCATAACGCTAACCTTAACTATAACGGTTCAAGTCTGGACCGAGCGCTAAATCACAACACTGGACGTCACATAACACGCGCCTATACGGTCCGCCTGCAACAAGGATCCTTGGTCTTCTCTAGATACTCTCGCACACTGTGGGGGATTCAACAAATGCTGCAGCTGCAGCCCATGTATCTGAGATGACTTTACGAACGGGAGAATTTAACACCAGGTGAGGCCATGAAAGCCAAGTAAAGCCACGCGCCTATACGTTCCGCTCGCAGCAAGGATCCTTGGTCTTCTCTAGTTACTTTTGCACCAGGCGCACACTGTGGGGGATTAAAAAAATGTATCTGAGGTGACTTTATGAACGGGAGAACTTTACACCAGGTGAGGCCATGAAAGCCCAGTAAAGCCACGCGCCTATACGTTCCGCCCGCAGCAAGGATCCTTAGTCTTCTCTAGATACTCCTGCACCAGGCGCACACTGCGCGGAACCTTGCAGGTGCTGCAACCGCAGCCTTTGAGCGGCGCGAGGTGCTGCACGCTGAGCGCGCGCGCCTTGTCGTAGTCCTGCGGTCGCGGCCGCCAGCAGAGCTCGTACGAGCCGTCCGTACAGGTGTGTTTGCGACAAATCTGAAATATAAGGAAACAATTAGGACATGGTGAATTGGAAGGCGTTCACTAAAATAGCAGACCAGCTATTGAATCCATTGACTTATTATTACTTCGCCTAGCCTGGCTACGAAGAACATTTTTCTTGCCGTCTTCCATCAGGCCATCTTGGAATTTTAGTATTAGTGCCCATGGCTTGTATGATATAGGATGTCTGCTGTAAATATAAATCAATGAGACCAGATAAAAGTTTCCAGACTTCGGTGGTGTTTCTGGTTGTGGCTGGAGTTGAGCAAACTGTCAATGTCATGCGAAAATTTGTGCTACATGTTCAAATTCAAATTCAAATTCAAATATTTATTCGTGACACACAATTTACACATACAAAAGAAATAATATAATACATATTTTGTCACGAAATGGATGGATGAATGTCTGGTCTATACATATGTAAATACTAGCTGTTGCCCGCGACTTCGTCCGCGTAGAACTTTTTATCGTCTTAGAAAATGATTTCTCTCAATACAAAATTTGAACCCTCTTTTAGGGGATAATTAAAAAAAAAGTTGATGTTCATTTTCTAGTTTGTGAACAAACAGTCTAAAACCAAAGTTAAAAATCTCATACTTTTAAAATGCCTTGAAATACTCAAACTTTGAACCAATTTTAACACTCTTAGGGGATGAATTTTGTAAAACTCTGAAATCAGTTTTGTAGTCTTTTAACGTACAGAATAAGACCGAAGTTAAAAATCTCTTACTCACACTTTAAAATTTTATTGCTCGCCATTTAAAATTTGAACCCCCTTTTAAACCCCCTTAGAGGTTGAATTTTTCTAATCGCTGAAAGAACTTTTTTCGTAAACTTTTAAGTCTCTAGCTCAAAAAAAGTGTTGCCCATACAAAGCTTTCTTAACCCCCTTAGGGGTGGAATTTTCTAAAACTCTGAAAGTACTTTATTATTAATTTTAATAAGTAACATTTTGAATAGTTTTAAGTCTAGTAAAAAAAAAAAGTTTTTCCCACACAACACTGGCTACCCTTCTTAAGGATCTTAAGGATCCCCATAGGGATGGAGTTTTCTAAAACGCTGAAAGTTCTTTTTTAGTATTCTAATAAGTAATCTTTTTGCAAAGTTTTAAGTCTAACTCAAAAAAAAGTGTTGTCCATGCAAAGCTTGCTCTCCTTTATAACCCTATTAGGGGTGGAATTTTCTAAAACGATTTGTGTTCTTTTTTTGTATTTTAATAAGTAATCTTTCTACAAAGTTTCAAGTCTCTAACTCAAAAACATAAACTTTCCCTGATAAAAACTTTGCACCCCTTTTTATCCCCCTTAGGGATAGATTTTTTCAAAACGCTGAAAGTCTTTTTTTTTGTATTTTTATAAGTAATCTTTCTACAAAGTTTTAAGTGTCTAGCTCAGAAAAAGTGTTCCCCATACAAACCTTGCACCCTTTTTTAACCCCCTTAGGGAATGATTTTTGTAAAACGCCGAATGTAGTATTTTTCATGTTCTAATAAGTAATTTTTCGTCAAAATTTTAAGTATCTATTAAAAAAAAATATGCTTTTCCCATACAAACTTTGCACCCTATTTTACCCCCTTAGGGGTGAAATTTTCCAAAACACTGAAAGTACTTTCTTTGTATTTAAATAATCTTTCTACAAAATTTTAGGACTCTAGCTAAAAAAAATAGTTTCCCACATACAAACTTTGCACCCCTATTTTAGCCCCCTATTTTTAGGGGTAGAATTTTCTAAAACGCTGAAAGTACTTAATTTGTATTCTGATGACTAATCTTTCTACAAAGTTTTAAGTCTCTATTTAAAAAAAATATTGTTTTCCCCATACAAAATTTGCACCCCTATTTTACCCCCTTAGGGGTAGATTTTTTTAAAACACTGAATCTAGGTACTTTATTTGTATTCTAATGAATAATTTCTCTACAAAGTTTTAAGTCTCTATTTAAAAAAAAGTAGTTTTTCCCATACAAACTTTGCACTCTATTATACCCCTTTAGGGGTAGAATTTTCTAAAACCCTGGAAGTTCTTTATTTGTATTCTAATGACTGATCTTTCTACAAAGTTTTAAGTCTCTATTTAAAAAAAAAATGTTTCCCCCATACAAACCTTGCACCCCTATTTTACCCCCGTAGGGGTGGAATTTCCCAAAACGCTGAAAGTGTTTCATTTGTATTCTAATAACTAATTTTTCTACAAAGTTTAAGTCTATAGCTCAAAAAAAAAAGGTTCTCCCATACAAACTTTGCACCCCCATTTTACCCCCTTAGAATTTTCAAAAATCCCTTTTTATCCCTAGCCCACGTTATAAAAGCAACATACTGTGCAAAAATCAACTCTCTAAGATTAGTAGTTTCGGCTGAGCGTTGATGAGTGAGTGAGTGAGTGAGTGAGTGAATAAGTCAGTCAGGACATAGGCATTTATTATGTATAAATAGATAGAAGATAATGAAACTCCCATTCAAATATCTCAAAAAATTATGAAGCTACATCCGTTTTAATGTCGCTTGTTAGAGTGAGAAAACGATGAGGGACTGTGACGTCAATATACTCGAGCGTCATAGTAAAAAACAATCGTTTCATATGAAGGTGCGTTTTGCGGAAAAGGGACAGAACATACCCCCTCTTAAAACTTTGGACTCTTATAACTTAATCATTACCTATATAACCTCTTGCTTTGTTTTTTTCTCCATTTGACTATATTTATTTTAAATTCTTTTTCGAGAAAATACATTATGATTATTTACCATATTTTCGATTCCTGAGCTATAACCACGAACTTCGGAATTCGAAAATATTCGGGTATCTCTATCTCTATCGCACTAACCATACTCGAGTGACAGGGATGCAAATATATGAACATTGAGTATCGGTTTTCGTGGTAGCGCCGCAGGTACTTTGGCTGAATGCGCCGAGCGCGTGCCATTGTCATTCAAAAAAAACTAATTCGTGTTAATTATATTGTTCAAATTTGTTGATTTCATTTATTGAAATTACGACATAAAACGACATTTGCGCATATAAGTTCTTATATCAGAATCGAATATTTTTTTATGGTTTATATTTTAGCATTTGTCTCGTAAAGGTCTATCGTAGACGGGATTTAAATTATTAATAAGTGAAAGGCAAAGCAATTCCGCCATTTTGACGAAAATTTGACGGTTCTTATAGCTGACAGTTGGAGCAGCGTTTGATTTCAATAAAAATAAATGAAAAATTAAATGAAGTCGTATATTTCGGAAAATTAATTAACTGTCGCAGTCGGATAAAAACTATCCTAAGTTGCAGCTAGAATAATAATGTACCTATATAAAATGTTTCATATTTTTCCGTTCATGGGATGCTGAGAACATTCGAACCGCGCAAAGCTTAGTTTCAAACTGGCTGATTCTTTTTTTAATTTAGAGATTTATTATAAGTGGAGATAAATAAATAGAAGATAATGAAACTCCCATTCAAATATCTCAAAAAATTATGAAGCTACATCCGTTTTAATGTCGCTTGTTAGAGTGAGAAAACGATGAGGGACTGTGACGTCAATATACTCGAGCGTCATAGTAAAAAACAATCGTTTCATATGAAGGTGCGTTTTGCGGAAAAGGGACAGAACATACCCCCTCTTAAAACGTTGGACTCTTATAACTTAATCATTACCTATATAACCTCTTGCTTTGTTTTTTTCTCCATTTGACTATATTTATTTTAAATTCTTTTTCGAGAAAATACATTATGATTATTTACCATATTTTCGATTCCTGAGCTATAACCACGAACTTCGGAATTCGAAAATATTCGGGTATCTCTATCTCTATCGCACTAACCATACTCGAGTGACAGGGATGCAAATATATGAACATTGAGTATCGGTTTTCGTGGTAGCGCCGCAGGTACTTTGGCTGAATGCGCCGAGCGCGTGCCATTGTCATTCAAAAAAAACAAATTCGTGTTAATTATATTGTTCAAATTTGTTGATTTCATTTATTGAAATTACGACATAAAACGACATTTGCGCATATAAGTTCTCATATCAGAATCGAATATTTTTTTATGGTTTATATTTTAGCATTTGTCTCGTAAAGGTCTATCGTAGACGGGATTTAAATTATTAATAAGTGAAAGGCAAAGCAATTCCGCCATTTTGACGAAAATTTGACGGTTCTTATAGCTGACAGTTGGAGCAGCGTTTGATTTCAATAAAAATAAATGAAAAATTAAATGAAGTCGTATATTTCGGAAAATTAATTAACTGTCGCAGTCGGATAAAAACTATCCTAAGTTGCAGCTAGAATAATAATGTACCTATATAAAATGTTTCATATTTTTCCGTTCATGGGATGCTGAGAACATTCGAACCGCGCAAAGCTTAGTTTCAAACTGGCTGATTCTTTTTTTAATTTAGAGATTTATTATAAGTGGAGATAACTCTATCAGTTAACCAGATTAAAGTTTTCATAATTTGGTGATGTTTGGTGGTGGCTGAGCGTTGTATGCAGCGCGCTACCGGGTCCAATGGAGCCATCTTTACTCCCCTACACGTAATGGTCACGTTCTTCAGCATTGAGGGAACTGATTGGTTCGGACGGGACCGACTGCCAGGTACTAACCGAGGCAAGATACTCGTCGCGACACGCGTCGGGGCAGTCGCAGGTCCAGTTGACGGGCGGCACGCACGGGCGCGCCGGCGGCTCGTAGCACGTGCTCGGGTGCACGCAGCAGTACGGCGTGCAGCACGACGAGCACATCGAGTACACCTGGAAACATACCAATGGGAAGCGTCAGACCTGCCTACATCTATAGTCAGTACATTACTGCAGATGCCGGGAAAGAATAGCTTGCCGGGTGAGTAGGTATAGGTTTTCAAGGCCAGGCATGTATAGTGCTTTTCTCAAACATGCAATGAAATAAATAAAAAAAACACCAAGAAATCAAACAAATTTTCATGGCTGAACGCCGTGATGCTGTGCCACAAATTGTGGGATGAAAATTAAAAAAAAAATACTTTTCGGCTTCTTTTACAGTTCTCTTGGGTTGTTCCGCCCGAAACGTGATACTTTGAAGCCTGTTATAACGCACGTAATGACGACATTTCATTGCATGTTAGAGAAAAATCACTGTTTACCCTCCTCCTCTACCCTTGAGGCCTACTCGCAGAATAAATATTTGAGTATTGCAGGCGAATCAGGATCACGCACGATCGGACTTCATGCAGGAATGACAGTGTAGACCTGAGAGGGTGTCTGATCCGACATGCGCATACAGTCGTAGAAAATACGCTTAATTTGCTACTGCGAAAGTTTGACGCGTGTCGGACGCGCAGATGTTAAATAGCTCCGTTAAAATATAAATTACTCCAGAAAAGCAATATTTTAATGTCTATAAAATGTTGTCAGAAAAAAAACATGGGTTCATCAGTTACAGATCGTTCAATCCACGAAGCCACGCCCTACTCGTACCTAAACTATGAACAAACCAATGGTATTAAATTCGACATCCCTCTAACCTTATTAGATTGAAAGATCTATACCAAAAATAAGATACTGAACAGTTTTACACTGGTTCCAAGTCTTGGTATTCACTAACCTCGCTGCGACGCGCCGCTGGCGCAGCAGACCACGGCACGTTATTTAGACAGCACGCCATATACCCTGACCTGGAACACAGTAAATATATTAGCTAAAGCAGTATCCCAACAAGTCTCTTGTGACCTTTTATACCTAATAAGAGTACAGAAAATAATTTTATTTTAGCGACGCGTGTCTGTGAGTGCGTCACATAGGGCGTTTGTACGGATTTGTTTTACTGCTTTAAGCTATATATCTACTGTGCCTGGAACCAGTGTATGATGTTGCACCGATGGCTCGACTCGTAGGACCAACCGCTTAATTATCCTGCGGTGCAGGCTCGCTACGACCCAGAAGTTACTCGGGGTCTTTGGCGCAAAATTGTATAACTTGCTACCAGAGGAGATAAAACTATCAAAAACCGAAAAAATGTTCGACAACAAATTTAAAACTATGTTCAACAACATAGTATGCTACAGCGTTGATGAATTTGTTGAGATGTGCACTGGCCCTAAGTATTAGGAGCACCTACATAACCTTACAGTTAAGGTATCACAATTTAGTAACGAATATTTTTAAATTGAAATTTCATGTATCACTCAGACATGTAAAGCTATATGCGACCTTATTTGACATCCTTATTCTGACTTGTAAAACATTAACTTTTATGAATAAATATGCTACTCGATGAGCCGATGCAAAGGTTAACTTTGACATTCTGATTGACGGGAATATATTAGAAGTCAAATTCACTATAAAACATTCCTACACGATTGGTCTAAGACATATGTAATAGTTCATACATGTGTAATAGTTCAACATGATTTGATTGACAGGGTTAATATACAAAATACCACCAAGAGACGTCAAAGTTACAGGAGTTAGATGACTACTCGCTGATGGATCCCATTTTGCTCCAAAAATCCTCAGTAAATAGATCCCATTCCGCTACAAAAACGCTATTTTTCTTAGATATTCGTACTCTATTATAGCTGTGCCCTCTGCTATCTTGTATAACAAAATCTGTGCCATTAGGTAAACTAAAAATACTTATCCTGATTTCAAGAACTAGTAAAAAATTTAATAAATTATCTACCAGCCAGATGGCGCGGGCTATCTCATTCCGGATGTAGGGAAGGCAGTTACACAGAAGACAGTGCTCAAACTTGGACAACTCGGGAATGCCCAGGTTCTTCGTCACGCCGGATGCTCCTAAGATCACCTGAAAAATAATGGCCAGATTATACACGACTTTATGGTCGTACGCACAGTAAGCCAAGAAGGTCTACCACTTTTCGACTCTATTACAAGTACGTTCAAAAGTAAAGTAAAGTAAAGTAAATTTTATTTGTAAAGCATAGGTAACAAAGATGGTACAATGGTAATAATGCGTATCACTATGTTTGGCCATTTAGGCATACAAATTTGCAAGCAGCATGCATTACATACTTAATAAAACATAAAAAGTAATAGACACTTTATTTGCTGACCGTATAGACTGAACCCAAATACAGACTTATAAGGAAACAGGCTACGTGAGAGTTTTGAAGTTATTTGGGTAGTATTAGGTGTTGTGAAGATGATCTGTGCCGGCCAGATGTTAAAGTGCTGTCGCATTAGGCCCAGACTATAGTTGCGTGTCTTAGCAATGGATCAAAAGAAAGATGGGGCTGCCATAAGAGCCACCCCTTTTTACAAGCTTTCTATTAACTTGCAATGTATATGTATATGTACCTAACTAACTAAGTATATATACTAGGTATGTATAACTATGTTAGTTCGGGTGGAATCTTGCAACACCATTTTGAAGCAGATATCTTCAACACCGGTTGAACTGAAATTTTGGGTAAAGGTATAGTTTGGATGACAATTCAATATTATGGTACCATCGAGCTGATCTGATGATGGAGACAGAAGGTGGCCATGGGAATTCAGTACTTAAGGCGCTCTTATTAGACGATATTTAGGTATTTGCGGAGGTGAGGCAGACGGAGCGGGAGACGCGCGTCCCGCGCACCCCGCTAACGGCCTTATTCTGTTGGCATCCGTATTCGGCTCGTTTTTGCGGATCATACGATCAAATATTGTCTTCTTGAATAATTGTTTTATTTTTCAAATCTTGGTTGATTTGTGTAAGATTGTCCCCAAATATTTATTGTTTATTTATTTATTTAA
This sequence comes from Epinotia brunnichana, assembly GCA_963854355.1. NCBI lineage: Eukaryota > Metazoa > Arthropoda > Insecta > Lepidoptera > Tortricidae > Epinotia > Epinotia brunnichana. The sequence continues at coordinate 747,256 of OY977946.1, forward strand.
ATCTATTTTTTTAAAGAAAATAAGGAATAATAGGTAGTTACAGTTCTTAAGTACATCGTAGTATGATGACATCAATTATGGACACTTACTTTCCAAAGATATGTTAGTACAGATTTCTTCATCATCAATCCACCTATCGTTTTCCCAGTTCCTATGTGGGTGCTTCCGTTTTCCAAATACGTAGAACTGATAAAATAATAGTACATCTTCACTTCCTAAGGGTGAACGTCACCAATTATGGATTGTACTAATATATTACAGGTTTTTTAAACCGAAATAAAATCGATTACTTTAAACGGCCTCCGTAGTCCAGTGGGTAGTGACTCTGCCTACGAAGCTGGAGGTCCCGGGTTCGAATCCCGGTCAGGGCATTTATTTGTGTGTTTATCACGAATATTTGTTCCTGAGTTATGGATGTTATATATGTATATAAGTATCTATATGTATGTATCTATTATATATATCATCGCCTAGTACCCACAACACAAGCCTTATTGAGCTTACCGTGGGCCTGGGTTGATTTGTGTAAGATTGTCCCGTAATATTTATTTATTTATTTATTTATTTATTTATTACTTCTAGGTAAAGTTATAGCGCCGGTTAACATCCGCTTAAGAAACCATCAAAAATAATAAACAAATAGCTATGTTCATCTATTTATCTCCTGGCAAATTATATTTTTACCATGTATGTCTTTCCCGCTCACGGGACAATGATGTCCCGGACCTTTGGGAGGCATGCGTGGGGCTAGGTACCTACAAAGTACCAACGGCGCCAACACGTAGAGGCCCTTTTGACAATTTAATGAAATGCAAGGAGTATTATTACCATAATTATTACCTTTGTTACATAAGTATGACTGACTGATCAAAAACTGGATAATTAGACCACTGTTAGTCAGAAGAGCATTTTATTATACAGGGTGGTTATTTTAAGACCAGCAAGTTCTTCAGTACATGACTATGTCTATTAAAAAATGTAATTTGACCAAACATCATATAAAAATAACAAATTCAATTTGTCTCTTAAATACCTAAAAGTGTTATGTCACTGCGCTCGCGCGGCGCGTGCTGCCTACCATGCTACCTCGACCAGCGGCCACACCGCGATGGAACTTGATACTCTCAACAAGCCAACAAGATTGGACTTATACTTGGCTCTATACTCCAGGCAAAATACGGTTTCGAAAATCATTAATTTATAATAGCGTTTTTTTGTATATTTCATTTTTAATCGTTATTCTAAGATGCTTTACACAAGAATCCAACAAACTTTCCAACCGGAAGTAATTATATAAATATAAATTAAGCTTTAATTGTCTTTTTTTGTTTGATTTATATTGATTTTTTTAAAGCAAATGTAAATTTAGGTAAAAGCCTCCTCGATCTCATGCCATTTTTTTCGGTCTTTAGCCAACTGCATCCAGCTAGGTCCGGCGACCTCAGTTATGTCATTGGTCCAACGTCTTCGTCGTCTACCTTTCCTTCTTTTGCCTTTCGGCCCTGACCAGTTTGTTGCTTCCAGTGCCCTTCTTTTCTCCTAATATCTGGCGATATATGGCTTTTACCCGAATGGGGTCCATATAAGAAAGAAAAAATGGCATAAATCTTTTAGATTTAGTAAATAAGTACTAACACAAACAATATGGAATAAATAAAGCTTAAATAAATATATATATATATATATATAAACTAGCTGTTGCCCGCGACTTCGTCCACGTATAACATGTTATCGTCTAAATGTTTGTTTAATAAAAAAAAACATTGAAATTAGTTTTGTACAGTCAGCATCAGATAGTTAGTAGCAGCCTAGGTAACCAAATATATCGCAACACGTCTTTGTTAATATAGGTGTAAGGATGTGTTACGATATATTTGGCTACTTTGGCTGCTACTAACTATATGACGATGACTGTACCTAGTCTTTAAGTAAACAGTCTAAAACCGAAGAAACAAATCTCTCTTTATTTCAAAATGTCTTGCTCTCTATACAAACTTAGAACCCTCTTTGAACTCTCATAGTAAATAGTCTGAAACCGAAGTTACAAATTTACAACTTTAAAAATGTCTTGCTCTCTATACATAATTCGAACCCCCTTTTAACCTTCTTAAGTGATTAATAATTAAAAAACCGAAGTAACAAATCCCTTACTTTAAAAATGTCTTGCTCTCCATACAAACTAGAAGAACTGTATATCCTAGAAGTAGGTATTTTTGTCAAGACCAATCCAAGCATGTTCAGTAACGTTTCAGAAGGCCGCAGTATTCCGACACGTAAACAATACAAACAAAAATTGAAAACTTTGCAGGGTAGCAACAACACAGCGCTAATCAGAGGCGAAATTTTGGGAATGGCACCAAACATTTTCAATAAAATTCCAGACTGAATTAAACACTGGATATTAATAAATTTAAAAGACAATTGACTTCAGATTCAGATTTGTTTATTATCATAATTTTACAATTGAAATCATAGTACAATGAATATACAGATAAAAATGTGTTAAAATTATAACTTGTCAGTTACAATAAAATACAATAGATGTGTACAGTTGTGTACAGAATTGTTATTATTTGTAAATAGTTTATTAATACTTATACTCATAGCATAATGCTATTACATAAAATAGAGAAAGAAAACATAATACAAATATTAACGTCAAGCTTTTAAGATCTTGTTATTTAGTCATTTGAAAGAAATTCTTGTAAACTATACAGTGTTTTTTCAAGCAATAGTTGTTTTACATGGAAGCGAAAAGAGTTGTCGTTCGTTATGGTTTTAAGGTTTGAAGGTAGCCGGTTAAAAAGTATTTGTCCTATTAACTTCGGAAGTTTTGTGCCTATTCTAAGTCTGGGCGAGATTGTTTTGAAGTGGATACTTCTTTGCTCGCGTTCTTGTATAGGGGTACAGTTCAAAATGTATCACGTAACTTCCGGATTAACTTTTTGTAGAGAAGCCTAATCTGTTTTCAAATAATTGTTTGTTACATGTTTTAATCCTTCTTTATTTGCTATTAGTTGTTAATCACAAAATGTTATTTAGTTTATGTGACGGGCATGAAAACTATGCTGAAATGACCGCCATTTTCAATGCCTCGCGAGTCAAACGAGCTACGTCAGTCAATGTTGCTATATATACCGATTTATCTGTGCTTATACAGATTTTAGTGAATTAATGCAGATATATTATATTTTACGGGGACAACCAACAAATAAGTATCCACTTAAACTTAATTAACGGTTGTATCTCGGACACAACCCGCTTCTTTTTAAGTTATTTGCATTTCTCATTGATCTTGAACTATTTTCACCTCTCCTTTGAAATTCATTTGGATAACGTTTAACATACATCAAAACTTCCAATATATAAGTTGAAACTGATGTTAAGATAATAAGTTTTCTTAAATGTTCGCGACACGTGTATCTGTCCTTTGCATAGGGAAGTACTCTAATTGCACGTTTCTGGATCTTTAGGATGCGCTCATAATCCGTACTGTTGCCCCAAAGCATTATCCCGTATGAAAGTTGAGAGTATATGTACGCATAATACAGCTCTTTTAAGCAACTTTCTGACACAAGTGGTCTTAACTGTCTTAGAGCATAGATCCCTCTTGCTAACTTACTGTATTATGTATCTATGTGATCTTTCCATGACATTATTGAATCAATCATTTCAATCAATAGATCAATATTTGATTGAAAAGTGTTATTATACCATTAAATATTACTTAAACGACCCTACGACATAACATGATTCCATTCAAGACATTCCTCAGTTATAATATTCTTTAGTTATAGTAATTTTTGAGAGTTTTTGACATGTATTTGAAGTATTTAACACCAATCACTGTATTGATATTTATTTTTTTATTTTTATAAATATATTAGCTGGCTGAAATATTTTGTAAACCTACATTGTGGGTAATGCACAGAAGTCTTATATTTTGTATACCAACAATACTTGTAAAAGTTGTTACCTATGTTTAACAAAATAAATTTAATTGAATTGAAAGTACTTAATTTGTATTCTAATAAGTAATCTTTATGCAAAAATTTAAGTCTCTAGCTTTAAAAATAAAGTTTCCCCCATACAAACTTTGCACCCCTATTTACCCCCTTTAGCGGTGGAATTTCCAAAAATCCTTCTTAGCGTTGCCTACGTTGTAAAAGGTAGTTCTGGTGTAAATTTCAACTCTCTAGTCTTAGTAGTTTCGGATGTGCGTTGATGAGTGAGTGAGTGAGTGAGTCATATCAATAACTCCATACCGACAAAAGGTATGTTCACTTAGATAACGTCACATTTATTTGCTTTAGTGGGCTTATTTTTAAAGGGGCGTGGCGGGGGAGGCTTTCTTGGTTGTTATTTGGAGAAACAGCGGTGGCAGAGTGAGTGCGAGATGTGAAACAAATACAAATACAACAAATACAAATTATAAACGGCATACTTTAGTGTTTTGTGATGGGTATCATGTGCACAAACAGCTGGCAAAGTTTTGCAGCTGTATAGGGGAACACCCTGTAGTACTTTGTACCAGACTGCCTCAGAAGGAAGTTTATGTTTTTCGAGCGTATGTATCATCATATCAGCCGAAAGACGTCCACTGCTGGAGATAGGCCTCCCCCAAAGAGTGCCACAATAGCCGGTCCTGCGCCACCCGCATCCAGCGGACTCCCGCGACCTTTACCAGGTCATTAGTCCACCTTGTGGGGAGCTTAACCACGCCGCGCCTTCCGGTACGTGGTTGCCACTCGAGAACCTTTCCGCCCCAACGGCCATCGGTTCTACGTGCAATGTACCCCGCCCACTGATACTTAAGTTTAGCGATTCGGAGGGCTATATCGGTTACCGTGGTTCTGCTGCGGATAGCCTCATTTCTGATGCGATCGCACAGAGAAACTCCCAGCATAGCCATCTCCATCGCCTTTTGAGTGACTTTGAGCCTTCTTATGAGGCCTATAGTAAACGACCACGTTTCCGTTCCATATGTCATCACTGGCAACACACACTGGTCAAAGACTCTCGTCTTGAGACACTGCGGAATATTGGACGAAAAGATGTGTCGTAGCGTATGTATGCATGTATGTCTATAACGAAGATGAGGAAGGGCCGTGGCCTGCTGCTGGTGGAGTGGCAGGGTCTTTTTCCGCACTCGTTTTTAATAGAATCTACTAAACAGCAAGTAAATATACTTCAGTTCACCAACTCGTTTAGGACTTTAGTCTAGGTAGTCGCTATCCGGCGCAATAGCCCTAAATGCTTTTGATATATTTCTGTATGAATAAATAAATATATTATTCGTACAGTCCATAATTGGTACCATTACCCCCCCAACCATGTGCTCGTGTCCGAATCCGATTTACACCCGACTACTTACTACCTAACAGTTCTAAATACGTATTCAGGATAACTGAAGATTTTTATTGACATCTTGTCAATATGCTCCAGCTACCTATTAATACGTTTTAGGTGCGGATGTAGAAACGCTTTAATGTAGTAAATATCGCATACCTTATATTTGTTATTCTATCATTTCGAATGTGTTCTCCAGCATGTATTAGCGTTTCCTATTCCTTTATATATTTTTATTTACCTTGATAACTCGAAATAATTGCTGCAAAAAGGCGTATTTGCGTGCCAGGTAAACATTCACAGGTCCGTCGTCGGCAGTGGCCACGGGCGTACTAAATTGTACTCGCCACCGCGCATGCATGACGCGGACACCCGGTTTTTCAGACAAATGACCAAATGTATTGAATTATCAAACATATTGAAATTCTAAGAAGCCGGTAGATAGATCTACCAAAAAGCTACCTATCACAACAAATTTCATTGTAATATTCCAAATAACTTTTGAGATATTTCGAGTTTGGTGGTAAAAAAGCACTGTTTTGAAAGGCAAAATCTATCGAGGTTTTTGTAAGCAATCGTGATTTTACGAAGTACGAACATAGCCTATGAACTGAAGATATACATATCAAAAATTTGGATCTCTAGCAATAGTACAAGTATACTAATAATCGGTTTGGAAAAGGCACTTTTTCGATGCGCAGCTGCATACAGCGCCTTAACCGACGTAACCCGGTTGAGTTTGGGCTCGTTAGAATCGTCTCCATGAGTAGTTGATGATGGTATGCAGTACAGGCGGCAATAAAAGCTTGTATCAAAAATTAAATTTTCGACAAACACTTATTGTTGGTTGGTTTGGTTGTGTTTGTCACCTGACCTTTGACCTGAAGATCATTTGGCTCTTTCGTAACCGATTTGAAAAAATCACGATTATGAGCTATAACCTCGAACTTCGAGATTTGAAGGTCGGGTAGGTATCTCCATCTCTATCGCACTTACATTACTCAAGTGACAGGGATGCATCATATACGAATTTCGAGTTTCGATTTTCGTGGTAGGGCCGCTGGTCGTTCATCGATTAGTAACTAAGTATAATATCCAATGTACAATACAAACTTCGCTGGCGAAGAACTGGCTGTTCAGGTTGCTGTTTAGCGCCCTAGGCTGACACTGTTTCTGTGCCACTAACTTACTTCACTGGCGAAGAACTGGTTGTTCAGGTTGTCGACGTAAGCGCGGCGATCTCTCTTCAGCGCCCTTGGCTGACACTGTTTCTGTGCCACTAACTTACTTCACTGGCGAAGAACTGGCTGTTCTGGTTGTCGACGTAAGCGCGGCGATCCCTCTTCGGTGCCCTTGGTTGACACTGTTTCTGTGCCACTAACTTACTTCACTGGCGAAGAACTGGCAGCACGGCGCGCAGGTGTTCAGACTGTCAACGTACGCGCACTGCACGACGCCGCCCTGCCCCTTCAGGCCGCGCGCCACGTTGACGGTGGTGCGCGCGATGGCGTACGCGCCCGCCAGGCACGCGGTCTCGCGGCAGCAGCCCTTGGCCGCGCACACCGCTTCTGTGCCGCTCATTATGCAGGAGGTCACGCATTCCACCTGAAAGCGTTACACTCCATTGAGATACTAAAGGTTATCACGCATATCGTAAGAATTTGTCTGATCTTGGACGTTTTGGTGGAGATGGTCCAATATTAAAATGTAATGATATTACGTTCTTGCGCCGTGCGTAATAGTACATTACTTACCTAGGGCGGTTAAACAAAGAATGTCTCAGATCGCAGGTATTTGACGCCCAAGCCGAAGGCAAGGGCGATAAATATGCGCTCTGAGGCTTTCTTTATTACCGCCCGTGGTAAGTACAAAATTTTACGTCTCTATCTGGCCAGGAAGTGGGGTTTTCCGCACGCATAGCGTGCGGTAATTCCTACTTTATGGCCAGGTATGACGTAAATGTGTTTATTTATAAATAATCTTTAATGTTATTAAGCATTCTCTACCAGCCGACCTTAATTTTTCCGCTCAGCCTCGTGCAACGGAGGTTTTGCACTACTTCCATATTAACTCTCGTCGCGGCACTAAGTATGTCAAAAACAAAAGTGAGAGTGTACCTGTTCGTGTGACATGAGGCACGGGTGCACGGACGAGGACAGCACGGGCACCATGGTCTGCGGCGTGGCGCCCCCAATGACCGGCACGCGCACGGACTCGGGCGGCACGCGCAGGAAGTCCGCCAGCACCGTGTTGGCGCGCACGCAGTTCAGCTCCACGCAGCCGAGCAGCTTGCGCGGATTGTACGCGCTGCGCAGGCGCTGTATCTCCGCCACTATCGGGACCATGCTCTCTACGGGCTCCGTTGCTACTACTGTGAACGCCTGGAAAAATCATAGTAACTTACAATTACACGGTTAAGCTCACGTATTAACGGCAGTTTATATGTCGCGGAAGTATCACTTTAATCACAGTATCGCGTGATTCAAGCGATACTGCCGCGAAATCTCATACTGAAGAAGAACTCCCAAAGAGTTCGAAACGCGTCGCCCGTAGTGACATTTAATATGTGGGTTTTTAACAGTGTAATTATTAGTATGATTTTAATATTATTGTTGCTTACGCTAGGACAAACATTGCAGATTTGAATAGCGATGTCCGACACGGCCGGAGCGTTGTTTTCGAACTTGTCGCATTCGTTGCGCACCACAATTACCACGATTTTGGAATCCTGGAACATAACGTTTCATAATTTAGAAATAATAAAATAAAGGCCAAGTGCGAGTCAGACTCGCGCACCGAGGGTTCCGGACAACCCGTAGAATAGAAACAAGTCCACTATAAACTAACACTCACTAAGTATGTATTCACATACTTAGTGCGTGTCAGTTTATACTGGACATCAAATTTTCTATGATGTAACTAAAAAATTACAGTTTTCGCAATTTTTCCTTTATCTGTGCTATAAGACGTTGCTTTGTACCAAATTTCAAGATTCTGAGTTCACGGGAAGTACCCTGTAGGTTTTGATTCTCTTGCGAGTTTCGAAAATTTGCGGTAATTTGCGGAAATTTGCGGCATAAACGGCTGTATCTTTTGATTGCGTTGACTTAGAAGTTTGATTTTTTCACAGCTTCAAGAGACAGTAGACTTGAGTATTTGATAGAATTTCAGCTTGATACCTTCACGTGTTCCAGAGAAAAAGGGTCTTGACAGACGGACGGACGGACGGCCAACAAAGTGATCCTATAAGGGTTCCGCTTTTTCCTTTCGAGGTGCGGAACCCTAAAAACACAATTGACCTAACCACAATAATTAAAAATTCATAAGTAAGATGAAGGTAAGAGGAAAGGGAATTACAGCAAATCGACTTTCAGATTTGACGCAGTTTTTTTTAACTAAGTTTATAATAACAGTTAGCCACAATTATGCGTGTACCTCAGGTTCCGAAGCACCAGCCGAGAATGCAAAAAGAATTAATGCTCAGATAAGAGAGGGAAAGAAACCTACACATTACCCAAAATGCTGGCTCTCATTGATCAATGTATGATGATGATAATGATTCATAAGTTGGGGAGTCAAGGTGCCCACTTCACAAAGCTACAACTTACAATTTTACAAGTCTAATGCTAGCACTTCACTTAGCGTTGCGTGGTTGCCTCTATTTCATTTGCCATAGTAAGGAAAAAGATGCAACACGAATATTTGGGCAAATACCGCCAAGTGAAGTGCCACCATATACCGCACTGTTTCCGCATTCCCACCTCCAATCACGGACGGCACGAGCGGTGCGAAGTTATAAGATACAACGAGACGGTTTTGACGGACGTGTGTTTAGTTTAGTTATTATATCTAATTTTACAAATTTCATATAATACAAGTAATTTGGCTTTTACTACTTGTCATACAGTGATCGTCTCATAATAATTATATTGACAAGTTATAATGTGCAGCATATATACAAAATATATAGCTACATTGAAAATAGTGAAAATATTAATTAATTAGATCAAATAATGTTGCAATGGCAAGTGTCAGTACATTAAATAAAAATTAGAATTAAAATCAAACTAAACAAAGATGAATTGAAATCCTAATCAAAAGTTGTGCCTGAGTACAGGTAACAATCATATCAATGGGCTGATGCAGTCACGCGGCGGACTGCTATGCTCTGACGGATGCACGTTGGGATGCGGCTGTTATTGGTCAAGCACTTCAGTGTTGCCAGTTTAAACTTGTGAAATGGGTGACAGATGTAGAATATGTACCGCCAAGGCATCGCACAGCATGTGGCGGCCGGAGTAGGACGACACCTTGCACTTGGTGTCGATGTGGCTGAGCTCCATGCCGTACCCGCAGGTCGCCAACGTGTCGTACAGTGCGATCTCGTCCAGAAGTGGACACTGCTTCAGCAGCATTGCGAGCGGCTGACCTGGAAAATGGTTTTAAGACTAGCATTATCAATTTGTCACTGGCAACAAATTGGGTAAAGGTCTAGGTAGCAGAATGACTATGTCCGCAAAACGTCGTAGTTTTATAACACGAGTACCTCAGTAAACACAACGACTTTTTTGCATAATGACCTAGTAAGCAGTTTGTCTTGGTTGCACGATCGTCAATTATAGCAGAATGCTGTAGTTGCACAATGACTAGGTAGATTTTGGTCATATTCTACTTATTATGCCTTGGTTGTAAAATGACATGTATGTATATTGTCTAGATACCTACTGTTACACTAATTACTTGCTGAAAATGTTTTGTATTGTTGGCAGCGCTCATTACCTTTATATTTTCATATTATCTATTAAGCTCGAACAAACGCGCATCAGGTTGGCAACACTGATGCGGTATAAAAGAAAAAAAGAGGAGGTTTCGGATGGCGGGAAGGATGGCTGTCAAGTGTGAATGTCAGACAGAAAAAACGGATGAATTATATACAATATGTGATTGATAAATGATAATGTGATTAAGTGCATTAATTGCTAATAAGCGGAAGTATTACAATAAACAGAGGCAATTATTGAATGGTTTTATACTACTACAGTCAGCATCGAATAGTTAGTAGCAGCCAAAGTAGCTAAATATATCACAACAAACCCCTATTCTGTCTATTCTTACAATATATTTTCATTTTCATTTCATTTCAATAATTAGACGTGTACCGAAATATTTGGCTACTTTGGCTGCTACTAACTATATGTCAACAACCTTTCTGTCATTTCCTTTTCATTCAATTATGTAGGCATTTTGCAACTGAGACCTTCTAAATATCTGGCTAAATGCCTATCCTGCCATTTTACTCTCAAGATGTTCTGCTACTTAATCGATTTGCTATTAGGACATTTTGCTTATTGAGCCGTTTTGCAAACAAAGACGTTGTACGACTAAGTCCAATTTTGTATTTGTACCCAGTCATTTGAATATTATAGCATTTTACATGCTTGGACATGTTACTACCGTGACTTGATGCAAATTAGACCTTTACTAATATAGTAATTCTACTACCCAGTCCTTATGACCCTAACCCAACAATTCCATGGGCTAATCAATGTGTGTCATTGTGCTACAGCAACGGCTCGCATATGGCTCGCGGTTGAGTCGACGAGCCCACTGTGAGCCGGACATGAAGGTACGAGCCCTTCATGTCGCTCGTGTAGTGAGTGGGCGAATATGAATTTGTCCAGCGTATGCTAGGCTTTAAGGATCAGCCACACTGTTCTAGGTAATTTCTAGGTAAAATGTAGGCCCATAATCGATCGATAATAAACCGACGAGCATGTATGAGAAATGTTATGAAAGTGAGTGAAGCGAAAGTGATTTGTCAGGATCGTAGCAAATGGAGATCCGTGATCTCTGCCTACCCCTCTGGGAAAGAGGCGTGATTATATGTATGTATGTATGAAACAAACTCTGCGACAAACTTTATCCAACCCAATCCGTTACCCGGTTTTGTGTCATTGAGTAACGAATTAAATGTCCGAACATATAGATCTTCACAAGTATAATATCTATTTGGATTTTTTATTCTGCTGCACAGCTTTAGGAAAGGCTAATACTGGAACGGTTTATCCAAATATAGTTTTCGCATGAAAGAGTACCTAATAAATAAACCTCCTCATAAACTTTCGCGGTAAATCTTTAAAATAAAATAATAATATTAGTATTGGCTTTCCAACCACTTGTCAATCCTTTATTTATTTATTTATTGTATAATTTCGATGCAAGTGGGTGCCACATGACGGGCGACGCAGACGGGGCCGACCTAGACGGAGATGGCCGGACGACCTGGATGAATTCCTCAGCAATTGGGCGGAAGAAGCATCTAGTAGGGACGCATGGAGATCACGGGGAGAGGCCTTTGCCCAGCAGTGGGACACACAATAGGCTCATAAATAAAAAATAAAAAAAAATCGATATACCTACATGACAGACAAAAAAAAACTATGCATAAAATATAATAGTAGGTATTTCAATTGTACACGTTATATTTACATTCATTAATATGATTGTATTTTTCTTTGATTACTTTGTGTTCTTGGTTTGTTCTAGATGTTTTTGTACACGGTGTAAGTTTGTCGATCTCGTTCATACCTACCTTCCACTCAATTGCTCAAAGGTTAGCTGTTTGCTTTTGTACCTACTTTAATCTTACATCTATACATATTATAAACCAAAGTCGCCGGCCGCGTACGTCTGTGGGTATGTTATTGATAAACTCGAAAACGACTTAATCGATTTTTATGCCGTTTGCACCAATACGTAGAGAATTTCACGGTGGTGGTTTTAATATATAATTTATTGATGTTGCGATTGTAATTAATTCGTTACAACGATTTATTTCAACCAATTCAGATAATTTCGGTGTTATTTTGACGTGACAAATGGGTTCTTAGATAGACAATTGACAACGTCATACGCTGATATAGAATACTAATTTCGTCAACATTATCAAAGTCTACGGTGGCCCATCGGATACGACGCTGGTAAATTGTTAGTAAGTTATACATATAAGTCCCGTCTTCGAGTCTCGGTAGACGAGGCAACTTTTTGCTTTTTAGGGTTCCGTAGCCAAAATGGCAAAAACGTAACCCTTATAGTTTCGTCATGTCCGTCTGTCCGTCTGTCCGTCTGTTCGTCTGTCCGTATGTCACAGGCATTTTACTCGAAAACTATAAAGTGTATTTGAATGAAATTTAGAATATAGGTGTATTTTGTTAGCCGCTACATAGTTATGCATTGAAATGACTAAATAAATATTTTTTTCGGAGTGCACTCCATACATGTAACTGCAAGCCAAAAGAAAAAAAAACATTGTAAGTCCACATGTGGCACATCAATCGATAGGTCTTTCAAACCACTAGTCTTACTTAATATAGGTTGTAGTGTACATGGTTAGGCACGGAACCCTTCGTTGTGCGTGGTCCGACACGCACTTGGCCACTTTTTTTATATTGTTTTTCTATAACTTTTGGGTGGAACAAAGGGCGGATTAAATGCCACAAACAAAGCATATTTTGTAGGTTTATGATCCACATTTTTTAACCTTTTTACTTTTATATAGTCTCCGTAGCAGAGAAGTTTAAGTCATTAATCAATATACCTATACACTTAAACATCACCTCAACATATGTCTGTGAGAAAGGGGCAAAAAAAAATTTAGTTAACAGTGTTTGATGAAAAAAGGGGTCAGTAGGTACGGATAGTTAGTTAAACTACGAATAATTTTGTTCCGGAATAGAAAAATGGACTTCACAGTACCTATACCATGGGAGGCACGGGAAACACTTTTAACAAAAATTGCTGTTTGCAAAGGTAAGATGCAATAGTAAATGGTGGCGGTGGTGGATACGAAAAGGTCCGCACCACGTCCGCACAGAATACCGCGACTCCGCACCGCGCCACTAGACTCCGCCACCGCCTACCGCTGTCAGTGCGCCGAAACGCTACGCTACTTTACGTAACTGTACGAGCAGGTACCTACCAATAGTACCTACGGGAAGAAGTGTTTATGTTGCAGAAAACAGCTGTCGAAGCCTAAGAACGCACAAGTGTATATGCGGATTACTATTTTATTCTCCTGAGTCGTTTGTCAAATCCTACCAGTAGTCCTACCCTGAAAGACACATAGGTATTTTATTTATTAATTTAAATCAGGCAACAAATGCCCATATTAGAAATACCATAATAATAAAATATTAATAATAAACTTATTAAAAACTACACAAACGCACTATTAAGTACTGCGATCTGTTGCGCATTTTCGTGTTGTCAGGTAACCGACCGCGAAAACGCCGGAACCTGACTCGCTTCGGCCAAAATTCTTCCTTAGTGAAGGTCAATAGATGGTCTATCGGAACTCTCACCACAAATTCCCGATATGGCGTGACTCCAACCTCACGGCCCTCAGGATGAATGCAGTCTTTACATGCACATACTCCACTACTACCTCTGCATTCGTAGAATAGTGCAGCCGGGACACGTAAAGCGGGACATAATATCACACGACTTGACGAAGTCAACGCGACTTTAAAAAGCATTCCTATTAATATGACGACGACTACAAACTCCTTTGGACAAGCTACGGCCATCTTTAACATCTTTTCGTCCAATATTCCGCACTGACTCAAGACGAGAATCTTCGACCAGTGTGTGTTGCCAGTGATGACTTATGGCACTGAACCGTGGTCGCATACCTACTATTTGCCTCATAAGTAGGCTCAGTCACCCAAAGGGCAATGGAAAGGGCTATGCTGGGAGTTTCTCTACGTGATCGCATGAGAAATGAGGCACGGCATTCGATATAGCTCTACGAATCGCTAAACTTAAAAGTGGCAGTGGACGTTTAGGGTATAGTACAGGTACACAACTGAAGTAAAACCCCTCTTCAATATAGGGGTGACGTGTTATGTTTGTGTTAGAGAATTTAAATATGTAATGTGTATTCGAATACATCAACACTCCTTACAAGAAGGGCTTTACTAAGTGTTTTAACCATATAACTGATGCCCGTTGGGGCGGGGAAGGTGGACTGATGACCTGGTAAAAGTTGCGGGAGTCCGCTGGGTGCGGGTGACGCAGGACTTGTCATTGTGGTACCCTTTGTAGCAGAGGCCGTTTATCGGCTGATATGATGATGATGTTAAAAATGATTAATAAGTAAAATTTAAAATTTTTGGTCGACAACGAAATCAGGCGTTGATGACATAGCGTCCAAGCAACGAAGAGGTGAATAAAGTGAAATATTTTATACTGAACAAGTTTCAAAGTCTAAGTGAGGAACATCTTTCTGAGGACCCCGTAGTAAATGCTGACGAAGTGCAGCGTACGCTTTGCTAAAGTTTTTTTTCTATGAAAATTAGACCCGCCGAGGAAAAACTTATTGCGCAAAAAGTGTTTTAGGTATTAAATGAAACAAACTGGCTCTGGCTACTATGTAGTAGGTCTATGTAAATTAAATAATAAATACATCTTGGACAACCCGTGCGAAGCCGGGGCGGGCAGCTAGTATCATGTTTATCTTTTAACCTGTTTTGTGTACAATAAAGTGCTTACATTAGATATATACATTAATATGAAGTCTTGATGACATACCGGTACATCCTGCAGCCCCGCAGATGGTGACCTTCATGCCAGCGGGGCTGGTGCTGTACCGACACACCGGGTGGTTCCAACTCTTAAAAGACTCCGGTTTTAACGCATGGCACCCGTTGATACCCTGCCGCACCCCCACTCGACATAACACCCTTAAAACACACAAAACCATTTTTTTACTAAAGGGATTTTATATATATTTTTGCATGATTTAAATTTTGTAACCGAAAATTTTACATGATTAAAGTGATATTTTTGAAGTTTCGAGTATTCTTCTATATTTCGACAAGCTGTCAATGCCGTCAAAGAGAATATAAACACTACGTTTTACGAAACTTTTTGCGGCGTAAATACAGAGCTAAATTCATAGATACGCTAAGTTGGGATTGACCTATGTTTTCTTTCTCACTGTTAAAACCAAACAGTGATACTTGTGGTGTTTATTGTGGTGTGAATTGATGTGTTTAATGTAGTCATCTCATCTGCTATTACAAAAGGCTTGAGAATGTATTTCCAAACGGCAGGGATTTCCCTAAGTACGTACTTACTTAAGTACGTATACTAATTTGCCACTTCAACACGAATAAAATTATGAAATGTTACTAATACCAATATTCTATCAATTACATACGTATATGACAGTTGTACCGTTTATTTATTAGGGTTTCGTAGCCAAATGGAAAAAAACGGAACCCTTATAGATTCGTCATGTCTGTCTGTCTGTCTGTCTGTCCGTCCGTATGTCACAGCCTTTTTTTTCCGAAACTATAAGAGCTATACTGTTAAAACTTGGTAAGTAGATGTATTCTGTGAACCGCATTAAGATTTTCACACAAAAATCGAAAAAAAACATTAAGTTTTAGGGGTCCCCATACACAGAACTGAAACTCAAAAAAAAAAAATTCGTCAAACCTATAGGTACGTGTTTGATGAAAAAATTTTTTTTGGATAGATCTATGGATAGGTCTTCAAAAATGATATTAAGGTATATTAACATCATTTTTTTCTAAACTGAATAGTTTGCGCGAGAGACACTTCCAAAGTGGTAAAATGTGTGTCCCCCCCTGTAGCTTCTAAAATAAGAGAATGATAAAACTAAAAAAAAAATATGATGTACATTAGTACATTACCATGCAAACTTCCACCGAAAATTGGTTTGAACGAGATCTAGTAAGTAGTTTTTTTTAATACGTCATAAATCTTAAACCGCAATTTATTTTACGGAACCCTTCATGTGCGAGTCTGACTCGCACTTGGCCTTTTTTTATAATACAACACAACAAAAAAAACGAGACTGACAAAGAATATATAGCAATCATAATAAATAATATTATTTTCTTGGAAAATCATTGCAAGCACCGTTTTGAGAACCGACAGATAAAGCTCACCGGCGGCTTTGACCTCGAACCCACTCGTCCGTCCATCTATTGCCTACTTTCTAGCCTCTACAACAATGTACTATTTTTTCTACGGCCGGTATACAAAAATATCAGCGCTGCAATCAATTTGGTTAAACATAAAAAAATTGAAATTTAAAAAAATACCAACAGCTTGTCAAAGTATTGTTCGTCAGTGGGCGGGTTACGTTTATAACTTACCCACTTATGTCGTTTTGCGGCGATAAATGCAAATGTGTCTGATATAAAAAAATAGTAAATTTTCTTCTATAATTACGCATTGGAAAGCTAATGTTATAAAATGTCATTTGTTGATACATATCATAGTATGAATCAACGAACCATTACTCAGATATGGGCACTCAATGAATATTTCAGTGAGTGATCGTGATAAGAACGCTTTTATATAGCGACAGGCGCAGCGCAGCCACGGTCGTTAAAACCGTCGTTTTTATGCCAACGAGTTAAGGTTTATTTTCGATGCACCATTAGTCGGCAATTATTCTAATGTAGCCACGTTGCAGTTACCTTTAAATTTATCGATGCTAATCATCTTCCAACCTTACAAACGTGCACTAGTTTATTGAAACTGTGCTGCCAGAGAACAGGCTAACATGACACACATAAAGCACATAAGAGCTAAAGCTAGTGACAGACCGAGTGTGATTATGAGCGCGTTTAAGCCCATCTACATTGTAGTAACGATGTTAGGGCTTCTGCCGTACTCACTCAAGTTCCCGAAAGGCCCGGAGGGCGCGGTCATAATCCGCAAATCCATTTACTTCAACTCGCTATGCTCGGTTTCAATAATTCTAATACTCTACTCGTTTTTCGTCCTTCACACACAACAGGTGTTCGCTGCCACCGAAAGCAACACAATGACTGAAGTTCTCACTACTAAGTTTAACTACATGACGGAGATGCTCACGCTTCTAATTTTTGCTACGAGCAGTTATTATTGCGCCTTTAAATATAGATTTACTTACGAGAAAATCTTGAATGTGATCGTTTCATCCAGTAACAAATATCCAGGAACTTCGCTTCGACAACTCCAATTACATGTGAAGGTTGTGACAGCGTGTCTTGGCATATTATTAGTAACACAGTGCACGGTGAATTTCACCAGATACGACTCCTTATGGAAGAAGTTGTTGGTGACTTCAAGCTTCATTTTACCGCAAATGATTCAATTCGCTGTGATTAGCTTCTATTACGTCCTGATCTTGATGGTTGTAGGAATCTTGAGGGACATTAATGACCAAGTCAAGGAAATTGTTAAGGTGAGGAAGTTTAATGCCGCTGAGTTCATCAAAGTTGAAATGAGGACAGTCGGGTTGCGTCAGATAGAAGTTGTTTATGTGGATATTTTAGAAACCAAGCGAGAGATCAACAAGGTATTTGAAGCATCGATGTTGGTGACGGCAGTGCAGTGCTTCCACTCGATAGTGAGCGAGTCCCACATCCTTTACCACGGGCTTTTAGTCGACAGGACGCTAACCACGCACGACGTCTTTAACTGCTCTATTTGGATCGGCTACCAGTTGCTCAAGATTTATATCATGTCGTGTTCCGGAAACATGTTGAAAGAACAGGTAATGACATTAGTTAGTTTACACAAATACTGCCTGGGTGACCGCACTTTTGCTCTATGGAAACGGAGAAAACGACACAGCTCACTCGATCGTTCCCCAAGTAAACCCCAGTATTGTAGTCACAACAAGTGTCAAAGATGTTTTGGGTAAATTTTTGAAGAGTTCGTTTTATCGACATTTGTATGGTTTTTGATTTTTTTTGAAATATTAGATTCGTATCGACAACGTGAGGTAGGGCTTTTAAAAATTAAAAATATTGTGCATGAGGCACCACTCTGCTTCTAATGGTTAGCTAGATATTGATGCTTAAGAGGAAAGACCACTGGCCATTTTTCCATACAAACGTTCTCGACTGTTTCCTCCGAGGTTTTTGACCGTAGATTTATGATTTTTTTTAATAATATTAACATCATCAATATATGTGTCGGTACGTTTTGTTTTTTTTGATATTCTTATTTTTACAAGTGCTAGGTTACTTTAAAGAAAGCTTAAAACGGCTCAATTACATAGTCGCAAACATACGCCTAGTACACAAATCTGTTAACAATAAGCGCAAATATCAAAACAGCCCGACATTTAACATTTCATTCCTATTCATTTACCAAAATTTGGTTACGATTGATAAAGTTTCGGTGGAGGAAACAGTCGAGAACGAAACCTCGATTTTTATGATTTTTACTTGGGACTTTTAGTCGGAGCTGCAGTTGTCCTTATCACACTAACTTTTGGGGCGGTAACGATATGGTAAATACGTATACAGACGTGTGAAAAGTTATCGATAAATCTAAAGTCGTCGATATCTTCTTTTTATATGGCCTTTTGTAAGAAGTGTTGCTGATAGCAGGAAAGTCAAAATAAAGTTTTATTTCGAATATCATAATGGCGTCAAATTGGTACCCAAACAGGGCAATACTTTGTTAATAAATGTGTATTACTTAACTGTGAATTTGCCTGTTAAAATTGTAAGACAATAGATAGGGTAAAGTGACTAATAGTAGGAATTTTGTTATATGATATCATATTTTATGTTCGTGACTTGAACGTGACTATTTGAAAACAATTACTTTGCTTAAAAAATCTTATATTTTTACAAGCTTTTATTTTTTAGTTTTACCTGTCCCGTTGTCTGTCTGTAATCAAATCTTGCAAGTTTAATTTGACACACTTCCCGGTGACCGATTGGGCTGAAATTTTGAGTATAAGTATAGTTTGGATGACAATTCAATATTATGGTAAGTACCATCTAGCTGATCTGATGATGGAGACAGAAGGTGGCCATGGGAATTCAGTACTTAACCGATATAACCCTGTTGAATTTGGGCTCGTTAGAATTGTCTCAATGAGTAGTTGATGACGGCATACAGAAAAGTACAGTCGGCAATAAAAGCTTGTACCAAAAATATTTTTTTTGACAGAAACTTTTAGTATGTAGGTAGGAAGTAATTTCCGGAACCTCAACCACTGATCCGATTTCAAAAATCCATACACCTGTGTAAGACATGGACTTAGGCTACGTATATTGCGTTCTTTGCAATACGCGGGCGAAACCGCGCGAGCTGCAAGTGTAAAATAAAAATGCAACAACACCTGTATTTTTTTATAAACACAGAATTTAATTTAATTCCAGACTATTATATTCTACTTATAAACATGAACTTAAAATCAAATTTACTTTCTGGGATTCGAACCTGAGACCTCTGACTCGGAAAGCTAACGATTACTGACCACGCCACGACGTGACATACCTACATTACTAGGTACTCGAAATAAATCTACTTATTTGTGACTGGTAAGTAAGTTTGACAATGTGTCGTGAAAGACATAATTTAATAGCCAACTGCAACAGTGGTATGTCAACATCGCCGATGAATTTTGTAACATTGTATTCTAAATTTAAATGCAACTGTCTGTGTGCGTGCGTGCACACAAGCTCGCGCACGGCCCCGCCTCCGTCAGCGCGACAGAAATATTTATTGGGAATTCTCGAATCTGAAAAAGGCTCAGCTAATGTGCGCTCTTAATAAATAAACGCCCATACAAATGTCGTGATAGCCGTACCAAAATACATCGTTATAAAGACTTGCCTGTTTCCTCCGTCAAAAATACCAGTTCTGCATCCATTCCCGTTGGAAATTGAAGTTCAACTAACGTGTTATCGAATCGTAAAGTAAATATTACGGTGGGCCTATAGAAAAACAGATTTTAAGGGTCTTGAGCTTGAGTCCAATAAAAGGGTCATTCGTGGGGCAGCAACTAAAATACTTCAGTGGTTTTAATTATTCACCCATTATTTTTGAAAATATTTGAACTAGTACACTAATAAATGATCTTTATACCAGAACAAGTTGTTTATTTATACGTTGCCGCAGACTACAGTTATGAAATTTTGTTTGAGCAAAACTGCAAGTGGGACACGCGAAAAAGCGATAAATTTCGCTGTTTTACGACGTGAAATATATTTTTTCTCAGAATTGATTTATATTAAATGTATTATAATATATATTTTAAGTACTTTATAATACATAGAATCCAAATATATATGTATCAATACTTAAACTGACTTGAAATTAAAGGCATGGGACAGCAAAAACAGCTCCTTTGAAAATTGACCCTTTTCTAAAGAAACCAAAAAAACAAGTCTATTTAAAAATGTTGTTCGTGGGAATACCTTGTAATAATAATTAACTTTCAAAACAAAGTTTTAACCGACTTCAAATCAGGAGCCAAATTGCTTCAAGTTTGCCTATAAAATTTGAAGAGTTCCCTCAATTTCTCCAGGATTCCATCATCAGAACTGGATTTTAGTGACAACGGGACCAATCTGGAAGTATATGCTTTCAAACAAAGAAAGAATTTTTCAAATCGGTTCATAAATTACGGAGTTATCGCGTAACATACACACATAAAAAAATAAAATAAAAAAACATACAGACGAATTGAGAACCTCCTCCTTTTTTGAAGTCGGTTAAGAATAGGATAGAACAACACTTAAATTCACTAAAATATTTTACAGGTGGCGAAAATTGGCCGTAGTTTACATGACATTCCAGCAGGAAAAGAGGATACTAGATTATATCTAGAAGTAAGACAAGCATTTGAACAGAGTAAATAATGATTGTGTTTGGTCAATGATTAATGTTTTGCATTTTTGCGTCAGATACAACACTTCTCAACGCTGATTTTGTTCCAAAATGCTGAGTTGACTGTTTACAATTACTTTCCTCTGGATGCAACTCTCACTTTTAATGTACGTAGGTACCCCATTTTTTACAAGTTATGTGAATTTAACGGGAGCGTATAATGTTCTTTAATATTTTTTGGTAGTTTGAAATGTAAAAATTTAAACGATATTACTAAGTGTTTATTAAAAGAAGATGTACACGACGACAAAGCGTGCATTTAATGCACACTTAGTGTAGCTTGTACGATTAAAAAAACCGCAAATCGATCTACAGTTTAGCCATTTGGCACACGGATATCGTGTCAGGAGGAGCCCAAACTTGGTATGTTTCGAAAATTTATTTCGTGTTATTTAAAATACAATGGCTGAAATGTAATGATGTGGAATATTTTAAGAATCGCCTCAAAATGCCCTTTCATTAGATACAACACACGATAGGTTTCTGATTTTTTTTTCCATACAAAAAATAAAATGTCTTGGCACTCCCCTCCTAAGGGAAATTTTTTTAGGAACTGCGGGGTCAAAAAAATTGTTTTGACCTCTAGTATGCGTGTGCCAAATGGCTAAACTGTAGATCGATTTGCGGTTTTTCTTTGAAATTGGGTTTGTACGGCTACCACTACACTAACTTGATCGTCTCATCTGGCATCCACCAGCGATACACCACATAGGCCTCATCTGCCCAGGGTACTAGCCATGTTCTTTGCATTATCCATCGGACACTCTTATCTGCCCGACGAGTTAATGAAAACCACTGTAATACCGATTATTAAGAACCGAACGAGTGATGTATCGGATAAAAACAATTATAGGCCCATCTCTCTAGCGACTATAATTGCAAAAGTGCTGGATAGTCTGCTTGATCAACAGTTAAGTGCTCACGTAAAGCTGAATGACGCTCAGTTTGGTTTCAGAGCTGGGGTGTCGACTGAGTCAGCTATTTACTGTCTCAAGCACACTGTCCGGTATTATGCAAAAGAACGGACCCATGTGTATGCTTGTTTCTTGGACCTTTCTAAGGCCTTCGACCTAGTGTCGTACGATATCATGTGGTCAAAATTATATGAAGAGACAAGTATGCCCAGGGAGCTTGTATCAATATTTAAATATTGGTATAGGCACCAAACAAATGTTGTGAGATGGGCTGGTTGTTTGTCGGGTGTATACAGGTTGAAGTGCGGAGTGAGACAGGGTGGGTTGACGTCTCCAAAGCTCTTCAATCTGTATATGAATCGACTGATCGAGGAGCTCAGTAACACCCTCAGCTACGCGGACGAAATGGTGTTGCTGAGCCCTTGCGTTGAGGAATTTGCTAGCCGTATGCGATGGCTATGCTGCAGCCCAAGGCCTCAAGTACAACGCGACGAAAAGTGAGCTGTTGTTGTTCAAGGCGGGCAATAAAACTTATGATATTGTCCCGCCAGTAGTACTTGACGGCACGCCATTAAAAAGAGTCTCACAATTTAAGTACTTGGGGCACTGGGAGACGCTATGCGACGATCTCGACATAGAGAGAGAGCGCCGGGCCTTGGCGGTCCGTTGTAATATGCTGGCTCGTAGGTTCGCACGGTGTTGTAGTGAGGGTGTCAAAGTTACCTTATTTAAGGCATTTTGTCAATCCTTCTACTCGTGTGCGCTGTGGGTTGGGTATACGCAGCGGGCTGTCAATGCCATAAGAGTGCAGTACAATAATGCGTTCAGGGTGCTGTTGGGTCTGCCCCGCTATTGCAGTGCGTCCGGCATGTTCGCGGCGGCGGGCGTGCCGGGATTCCACGCAATAATGCGCAGTAGGGTGGCATCACTCATGCGGAGGGTACGGGGTAGTACCAACAGCATCCTGCAATCGCTTGTTGAACGGGTGGACTGCCCGATAATGCGGTACTGGGACGAGGTGCATGCTCCGGTGCGTGCCCCCTCACGCCGATATTAATTTTGCTAAGTTACTTGTTTTTGTTACTAACACTAGTTTTTAAGTTAATATATTGTTACTAACAAATTATGGATGAATACCTAGTCCGAAATAAATGATTTTTAATTTAATTTAATAGGGTTACTTAGATAATATATGTTTGCGCACTTTGTCTTGCTAGTTTTTTTTCTCCTTATGACATCGCAATAAGGTGAAGTCTGATGTATATTTAATAATTTCAGATAATTTCTGCGGCGGTTATGTACCTGATTATGCTTGTGCAGTTTGATAGGAGTCCTTGATTGATAGATACGTATGTGTATATAATTAATTATGGAGGACATACCTACAGCGCAGCGCTTCTTCAACGAAATTCAGAAGGTCGTATGCAAAAGAGTGCGTACCTACATCTTTGAAAAGCGGTGGAGGCCAATTTCCGCACGTGCTATTCCATGCACATCCCTATACTGTGTACTTTATGGCTCAATAACAAAATAAAAATATCTGGTATTACTTACCGTTTTCTTTATAATTCAAATTTTAAGCGACTTTTGGGACCTCTAATATAAGCTAAAATCAACTCCTCTCAATACCAGAATTGTTCTGAAAAGGTCATAAGTACAGTCAAGGTCACCAATATGTATATACCCAAAGTTGCAAAAATATGTATACAACAACCTTACTTCCGTAGCAATAAGGTCTGTATACATATTTCTGTAAGTTTGTGGTGTATACATATTGGTGACCTTGACTGTACAAATATCTTATGACATTCATTCGCTGAAGATTATTATATGAATTACTTACGATTACTATATATATTGATACATAATAGTAATGATAAATCTCTTATGATTATAATGGCTATTAAAAACGAATCAACAATCCATTTAACTATAAAAGATTGGAATACACACATTTAATTAATTGTAGGTACCTATAAAAGGTTATTATAATTGTTAAAGATAGGTAAGTTTTTCAGTATTGTCTTATTATGTATTCGTTACTTCATTATTTTCTTTAGCTTTGTTGCACCAGTATCTAATGAATTATGAACGCACTCTAAATGTTTGCAATAATTATTGACTAAATAGCGGAAGAGCGTATTTAGATTAAACAGAGCATCATGTAATCTAAGATTTTTCTACCATTAAAGGGTATGGAGAATGATAGTTGGAACAGAACCCTCGATGCGCGAGTTAAACTAGCACTTGACCGTTTTTTAACGCAATACAGCCAAAACATAACACAGAAAGCCAATTTTACATCAGTAATTTCATGAAGAAAATTGGTTTTCGAAAACTTAACATAACTAGGTATTAAGAGGTGAGAGTATAAACATGGAAAATTTATAAAATACTAGCTTTTGCCCGCGACTTCGTCCGCGCGTAACTCGTTTATACCGTAACTTTCTCCCACCTTTTCACCCCCTTAGGTGATGAATTTCCAGATAAAAACTATCATTAGTAAGGATTCTTTGGGAAGGCCGCGGAATTCAAAGTATCTCTACACCAAATTTCATCTCAATCGGTTCAGCAGTTTAAGCATGAAAAGGTAACAGACAGACAGAGTTACATTCGCATTTGTAATATAAGTATGGATTGTATGAAGGAAAGGGTCATTATGGCTGAGTTGCATGATTTTATAGATTAGCTTACTGCGAACGCCTTTTTTCACAAAATATACTCCGCCGCAAACTTGGTGTCTATGACCCGCCTCACCATAATAGATGCATGTAGGCTTTTTTCAGTATTATTTTGCATTTTCATATCACACGGCCGTAAGGACCTTTTCTACTAAACCGTAGAACTAAATTAACTGACTTGTAATTTAAATATTTAATATTAAAAATAAAGATACGTCAACAAAATGTTACATCTAATAGTTTTCAAAATAGCATAATATAATAAAACGTCTTTTTTACCCCGTTTTAGAAAACATTTTCGAAACTACCGCCATAAGGAACCTTTACCCTTGGAACGTCACATACATATATTTACCTATGTAATGTTCCTATTCCCCAGGACTCCCAACTACCGCTATACCGTAAATGGGTTCCATCCAATTTTACACCCCCCATTTCACCTCCTTGGAGAATGCTCCAGGACTCAAACTATCTCTATACCAAATTTCATCAAAATGGGCTACATCCAAATTTTCACCCCCATTTCACCCCCTTAGGGGATGATTTCCGGAATGTAAACTATCATATGTCCTTTTCTAGGACTCAAACTATCTTTCAACTAAATTTTATCAAAATGTGTCATAAACGAATTTCCACCCCCAATTACACCCCCTTAGGGGATGATTTTCGGGATAAAACCATCCTATGTCCTTCCTTAACTATCGCTATACCGTAAATGGGTTCAATCCAAATTTTCATTCACCATTTCTCACCCCCTTATGTGTTCCCCTTATTTCCTCCTTTTATGTGTTCCGGAATAAAAATTATTCTATGTTCTTTCCTTGGACTGAGACCTCTCTCTATACCAAATTTCATCTAAATGGGTTCTATCGAAATCTTCAACCCTCATTTCACCACCTCAGGAAACGATTTTTCGGGATTAAAACTATGCATTGTCCTTCCCTAGGACTCCTTTTATCTCTTTACCAAATTTCATCTATTAAATGGGTTTTATCCAAATTTTCACCCCCTATTTCATCCCTGAGGGGATGATTTTCGGGATTAAAACAATCCGTTGTCATACTCCGGGACTCAAACTATCGTTCAACCAAATTTCATCAAAATAGATCACAAACAAATTTTCACCCCCAATTACACCCCCTTAGGGGATGATTTTCGAGAGTAAACTATCTTTTGTCCTTCCCCAAGACTACGACTCGCTATACCGTAAATGGGTTCCATCCAAATTTTCATACCTCATTTCACCCCCCTAGGAGATGATTTCTGGACTAAAAATTATGCTAAGTCCTTCCCCAGGACTCTTAACTATCTCCATACCAAATTTCATCTAAATCGGTTCTATCCAAATTTTCACCTCTCATTTCACCCCCTTAGGAGATGATTTAATGACAAGATAAAAACTATGCATTGTCCTTCCCTGGGACTCCTTCTATCTCTATACCAAATTTTAACTAAATGGGATTTATCCACATTTTCATCCCTATTTAATCCCCTTGGGGGATGATTTTCGGGATTCAAACTATCCATTGTCAATCTCCGGGACTCACACTATATCTATACCAAATTTGGTCTAAACGGAGTCCATCCAAAATTTCACCCCCCATTTCACCCCCTTAGGAGAAGATTTCCAAAATATAAACTATCCAATGTCCTTCCCCAGAACTTAAACTACCTCTAAACCAAATTTTATCAAAATGGATTACATCCAAATTTCCCCCCCTCCATTTTACCCCCTAAAGGGAAAAATTTTGGGATAAAAACTATCTTTTGACCTTTCCCGGGACTCAAACTAATTATATACAAAATTTCATCCAAATCGGTGTAGCGGTTTAAATAGCTCCATACAAATTTCCACCCCCCATTTCATCCCCTTAGGGGTTGATTTCCAGGATAAACACTACCTTAAGTCCTTCCCCAGGACTCAAACTATTTCTATACCAAATGTCATCTTAATCGGTTCAGCCGTTTTCACGTGATGCGCGGTCACATAAACAGACAAACAGATAAACAGATAAACAGATAAACAGACAAACAGACAAAAATTCTAAAAACTGTTGGAACGTGTTCTGTTACCGATTTTAAGTACCTATCCCTAGCCAATATTTTTTCGAATATCTTCCATGTACAGACTTTCGACCCTCTTCAGCTTTATTATATGTATAGATTACTGAGAATTAGCGCTAATACCAACGCTCTATTCGTTATCGTGAACAAATCAAGTCAAAATATTGTCGAGTTTCAATTAATCTCTTTTGGAAGTGAACTGTTTACGAGAAGCCATGTTTGCAATCTTGAAGAAATATTTTTCCCGGTGGTTAACCAGGATGAACAATAAAATTAGGTTTTCACTTCTAATGCTCGCAAAGTTCGCCTTTGTGCTGAATGTATGCTGCACAAAATGCCACTTTTATGTTCTATTGCACAAAGTAAAACTGTTTTAAAGACTAAGATAATCGGGCCTAACAGTCACACACAATAAAACTTCGTAGAATAAACTTACCATTTGATTTGATTATTTTTAATAAATTTCACATCTGTGTTCTCCATTACTAATTTAATAAAACTAGAATAAAAAAATAGGAGTCAATTATTATTTTAAAACGTATTGAACCAATCAATGGCTTGGCAGTATGAAGTGCCTAAGTCTAATATCACGTGTCGAAAATTAAACATAAAAATTAAGTGACGGGAATGAGCTATTATTTTATTTTATTTTGCAATTATTTGTTATTTTCTCGCAATCGAAGTGACATGACAGTGCATATAACTCGGGCATAAATAAGTCCTCGCCGGTGGCTCGGGTGGATATAAACGTCTCAGGTTAAATGGCTCGTTTTATGCGCTTGTTGTATAATCTACTATTCCTGCAAATTTTCAAACCGTTACATTTGCTGCTCTCGGCTTGTTTCCTCGAGCCGTAGAGTTCCCTGATGGGAAAACAAATCCTATCGTCGTTTCTAAATACCTACTCCACAATTAATGCGGCATGCACATTGCTTATTTATTTATTTATTTATTATTATTAAAAACATTTTAACACAACATTACAGTCCTAAAACCAATGCGTCATGTAAACGATACTAAACAATACAACAAAACAAAAAAAAAACAAATAAAATTACATTGGTACAGTTGATTGCCTGTCATCCATCTCCTCACAGAAGCTCAGACATTCACCGCACA
Organism: Epinotia brunnichana; assembly: GCA_963854355.1. NCBI lineage: Eukaryota > Metazoa > Arthropoda > Insecta > Lepidoptera > Tortricidae > Epinotia > Epinotia brunnichana. The sequence goes on from OY977946.1 coordinate 775,100, forward strand.
CATACATCCATCGCCACGCAAGTAAGTCACACTCCGGTGCTGATGCCAAGATAATGCGTCTTGTTAGGGGATTCCGTCGAACAAATACGATCGAAATACGATGATGATCTTTTCTAGTTTTGCCGCAAAGTCTGAAAGTGCGTAGAGTTTTCCTTGATTTTTTTAAACTAGAGTAAACATTAAAATATAATGTATGCATGAACTTTTGACAATTTATTCAGCTGCCCACACGTGTATGTACGATGTATGGTTTGGGTGTAATTTACATTTTACAAGCGCGGCCGCGGCGTTTATGATGACGTCATTTCAGGGGAATTCTGCTCCTTAGAGATTGTCTCCCAGCAGTTTTGGAATCCAGAGGACATGCCTCACAACATACTAAAATATGGCGCCGGTATCCGAAAGTGAAGTATTTTCCCCTAACAACATGCACTAAGAGCTTATGTGTTTAGCTACGCCGTAGTCAATAGCAGCTTAACCACATTCACGGCTTCGCTACGCTCGTAGCGCTACGCCGTAGTCAATAGCAGCTTAACACATTCACGGTACGCTACGCTCGTAGCGCTACGCCGTAGTCAATAGCAGCTTAACACATTCACGGTACGCTACGGTCGTAGCGCTACGCCGTAGTCAATAGCAGCTTAACACATTCACGGTACGCTACGCTCGTAGAGCTACGCCATAGTCAATAGCAGCTTAACACATTCACGGCACGTTACGCTCGTAGCGCTACGCCGTAGTCAATAGCAGCTTAACACATTCACAGTACGCTACGCTCGTAGAGCTACGCCGTAGTCAATAGCAGCTTAACACATTCACGGTACGCTACGCTCGTAGCGCTACGCCGTAGTCAATAGCAGCTTAACACATTCACGGTATGCTACGCTCGTAGAGCTACGCCGTAGTCAATAGCAGCTTAACACATTCACGGTATGCTACGTTCGTAGAGCTACGCCGTAGTCAATAGCAGTTTAACACATTCACGGTACGTTACGCTCGTAGAGCTACGCCGTAGTCAATAGCAGCTTAACACATTCACGGTACGCTACGCTTGTAGAGCTACGCCGTAGTCAATAGCAGCTTAACACATTCACGGTACGTTACGCTCGTAGAGCTACGCCGTAGTCAATAGCAGCTTAACACATTCACGGTACGCTACGCTTGTAGAGCTACGCCGTAGTCAATAGCAGCTTAACACATTCACGGTACGTTACGCTCGTAGAGCTACGCCGTAGTCAATAGCAGCTTAATACATTCACGGTACGCTACGCTTGTAGAGCTACGCCGTAGTCAATAGCAGCTTAACACATTCACAGTACGCTACGCTCGTAGAGCTACGCCGTAGTCAATAGCAGCTTAACACATTCACGGTACGCTACGCTTGTAGAGCTACGCCGTAGTCAATAGCAGCTTAACACATTCACAGTACGCTACGCTCGTAGAGCTACGCCGTAGTCAATAGCAGCTTAACACATTCACGGTACGCTACGCTCGTAGCGCTACGCCGTAGTCAATAGCAGCTTAACACATTCACGGTACGCTACGCTTGTAGAGCTACGCCGTAGTCAATAGCAGCTTAACACATTCACAGTACGCTACGCTCGTAGAGCTACGCCGTAGTCAATAGCAGCTTAACACATTCACGGTACGCTACGCTCGTAGCGCTACTAGTTTGCAAGTAAAATCTTTAGGAAGTAATTCAGGGAATGTGCTATGGATGTGATAAGAAAGTTTGTTAATATAAAAGTGTAAATTCAATAAATCAGTTTATTTCTCATACAGTTGTTTTCATCAATATTTAGAGAACCTACCCCAGTCAATGAGAGCTAAGCGGAGCGCGGGATTAACACTCCCAAAAATGTTGTTACGATTTAGGGCGTTACCTGGCTATCTATGAAATACGCTCGAGCGGTTCATCTGCTGTCGTCTTCTTAGATACCCATTGTCTTCAGCCTTGTACCCACAGTTTTGCTTAGTTTGGGACTAGGTCGATTTGTGTAACATTGTCCGCAAATAATATTTATTATAATATTATTCAATAAAAATAAATATATTATTATTAAAAAATATATATATATATTATTATTAAATATAATATTATTATTGTTACATTTTTATTAATAAACTAGCTGTTGCCCGCGACTTCGTCCTCGTAGAACTTTTTATCGTCTTAGAAAATGATTTCTCTCAATACAAAATTTGAACCCTCTTTTAGGGGATAATTAAAAAAAAAGTTGATGTTCATTTTCTAGTTTGTGAACAAACAGTCTAAAACCAAAGTCAAAAATCTCATACTTTAAAAATGCCTTGAAATACTCAAACTTTGAACCAATTTTAACACTCTTAGGGGATGAATTTGGAAAAACACTGAAATCAGTTTTGTAGTCTTTTAACGTACAGAATAAGACCGAAGTTAAAAATCTCTTACTCACACTTTAAAATTTTATTGCTCGCCATTTAAAATTTGAACCCCCTTTTAAACCCCCTTAGAGGTTGAATTTTTCTAATCGCTGAAAGAACTTTTTTCGTAAACTTTTAAGTCTCTAGCTCAAAAAAAGTGTTGCCAATACAAAGCTTTCTTAACCCCCTTAGGGGTGGAATTTTCTAAAACTCTGAAAGTACTTTATTATTAATTTTAATAAGTAACATTTTGAATAGTTTTAAGTCTAGTAAAAAAAAAAGTTTTTCCCACACAACACTGGCTACCCTTCTTAAGGATCTTAAGGATCCCCTTAGGGATGGAGTTTTCTAAAACGCTGAAAGTTCTTTTTTAGTATTCTAATAAGGAATCTTTTTGCAAAGTTTTAAGTCTAACTCAAAAAAAAGTGTTGCCCATGCAAAGCTTGCTCTCTTTTTTAACCCTATTAGGGGTGGAATTTTCTAAAACGATTTGTGTTCTTTTTTTGTATTTTAATAAGTAATCTTTCTACAAAGTTTCAAGTCTCTAACTCAAAAACATAAACTTTCCCTGATAAAAACTTTGCACCCCTTTTTATCCCCCTTAAGGATAGATTTTTTCAAAACGCTGAGTCTTTTTTTTTGTATTTTTATAAGTAATCTTTCTACAAAGTTTTAAGTGTCTAGCTCAGAAAAAGTGTTCCCCATACAAACCTTGCACCCTTTTTTAACCCCCTTAGGGAATGATTTTTGTAAAACGCCGAATGTAGTATTTTTCATGTTCTAATAAGTAATTTTTCGTCAAAATTTTAAGTCTCTATTAAAAAAAAAATGTTTTTCCCATACAAACTTTGCACCCTATTTTACCCCCTTAGGGGTGAAATTTTCCAAAACGCTGAAAGTACTTTCTTTGTATTTAAATAATCTTTCTACAAAGTTTTAGGACTCTAGCTAAAAAAATAGTTTCCCACATACAAACTTTGCACCCCTATTTTAGCCCCCTATTTTTAGGGGTAGAATTTTCTAAAACGCTGAAAGTACTTAATTTGTATTCTGATGACTAATCTTTCTACAAAGTTTTAAGTCTCTATTTAATAAAAATATTGTTTCCCCCATACAAAATTTGCACCCCTATTTTACCCCCTTAGGGGTAGATTTTTTTAAAACACTGAATCTAGGTACTTTATTTGTATTCTAATGAATAATTTCTCTACAAAGTTTTAAGTCTCTATTTAAAAAAAAAGTAGTAGTTTTCCCATACAAACTTTGCACTCTATTTTACCCCTTTAGGGGTAGAATTTTCTAAAACCCTGAAAGTTCTTTATTTGTATTCTAATGACTGATCTTTCTACAAAGTTTTAAGTCTCTATTTAAAAAAAAAATGTTTCCCCCATACAAACCTTGCACCCCTATTTTACCCCCGTAGGGGTGGAATTTTCCAAAACGCTGAAAGTGTTTCATTTGTATTCTAATAACTAATTTTTCTACAAAGTTTAAGTCTATAGCTCAAAAAAAAGGTTCTCCCATACAAACTTTGCACCCCCATTTTACCCCCTTAGGGGTAGAATTTTCAAAAATCCCTTTTTATCCCTAGCCCACGTTATAAAAGCAACATACTGTGCAAAAATCAACTCTCTAAGATTAGTAGTTTCGGCTGTGCGTTGATGAGTGAGTGAGTGAGTGATTGAGTGAATAAGTCAGTCAGGACATAGGCATTTATTATGTATAAACAAATAGAAGATAATGAAACTCCCATTCAAATATCTCAAAAAATTATGAAGCTACATCCGTTTTAATGTTGCTTGTTAGAGTGAGAAAACGATGAGGGACTGTGACGTCAATATACTCGAGCGTCATAGTAAAAAACAATCGTTTCATATGAAGGTGCGTTTTGCGGAAAAGGGACAGAACATACCCCCTCTTAAAACTTTGGACTCTTATAACTTAATCATTACCTATATAACCTCTTGCTTTGTTTTTTTCTCCATTTGACTATATTTATTTTAAATTCTTTTTCGAGAAAATACATTATGATTATTTACCATATTTTCGATTCCTGAGCTATAACCACGAACTTCGGAATTCGAAAATATTCGGGTATCTCTATCTCTATCGCACTAACCATACTCGAGTGACAGGGATGCAAATATATGAACATTGAGTATCGGTTTTCGTGGTAGCGCCGCAGGTACTTTGGCTGAATGCGCCGAGCGCGTGCCATTGTCATTCAAAAAAAACAAATTCGTGTTAATTATATTGTTCAAATTTGTTGATTTCATTTATTGAAATTACGACATAAAACGACATTTGCGCATATAAGTTCTCATATCAGAATCGAATATTTTTTTATGGTTTATATTTTAGCATTTGTCTCGTAAAGGTCTATCGTAGACGGGATTTAAATTATTAATAAGTGAAAGGCAAAGCAATTCCGCCATTTTGACGAAATTTGACGGTTCTTATAGCTGACAGTTGGAGCAGCGTTTGATTTCAATAAAAATAAATGAAAAATTAAATGAAGTCGTATATTTCGGAAAATTAATTAACTGTCGCAGTCGGATAAAAACTATCCTAAGTTGCAGCTAGAATAATAATGTACCTATATAAAATGTTTCATATTTTTCCGTTCATGGGATGCTGAGAACATTCGAACCGCGCAAAGCTTAGTTTCAAACTGGCTGATTCTTTTTTTAATTTAGAGATTTATTATAAGTAGAGATCATTGCACTGTTTTGTCAAACTGCACCAAAATCACCAAATACATTGCAGAAGATGCCACAATCTGAAAAAAATAAAAATAAATGTTTAAAAATGTAATGTAGCATAATTATAAATTGCGACTATTATATAGCCCTCTGGCCAGGCAAAATTTGCGTCAGTATTTTTTTTCTGCGTGATAACTACTTAGGTGGTCGTCAGCTGAGGCAATGTTGGCTGCTTGACCAGCTATATATACCCCCCAAAAAGATAGTTTTTTATCTCGCCCCGATTGAGTACCTGTAGTATTAAATAATAGCTGACCCAATACCTTGAAAGAAAAAAAACGTTAACTTACTAATAATACGTCACCAAGTTCGGTTATTGATGTCGCCTGTTACAAATTGAATGAAAGCAAATATGCTTTTATCATGCTGTGTGGGGATCCTAACGTCCTAGTATTTAAGTCTTTTATTTTGCTTGTTATTTTAATTGTGTAATTTTGTGACGTTAAATAAATGTATTTTCTTTCTTTCTTTCTATTAGATGATGATTTCCAAAAGGCGTCACCAATAAAACTGCACATGGCGACCAGCTGACTGACTATCCACCACTTCATAGTCAGCTGACGTTTCATTTTCTTCATAATAATGGGTTAGCTATTATTTGATACTATAATCATCATCATCATCATCATCATATCAGCCGAAAGACGTCCACTTCTGGACAAAGGCATCCCCCAAAGAGTGCCACAATGGCCGGTCCTGCGCCACCCGCATCCAGCGGACTGGAAGACGTTTTCAAGACTCTGGACTGGAGAAGGTTAGGCATCAACATCAATGGCGAGTACATCACTCACCTTCGGTTTGCTGATGATATAGTAGTCTTGGCTGAGACCATGGAGGACTTGAGTACTATGCTCGATGACCTCAGTAAAGCTTCCGATACAAACGTCCATGTAGTACCAACTCCCATTTCAATCGGACACTTTACGCTCGAAGTTGTAGACGATTATGTATACCTAGGACAGACTGTCCAGTTAGGTAGGTCCAACTTTGAGAAAGAGGTCAATCGTCGAAACCAACTCGGCTGGGCAGCATTCGGGAAGCTACGGCACATCTTTTCGTCCAATATCCCGCAGTATCTATTGATGACCAGTGTGTATTGCCAGTGATGACATATGGCACGGAAACATGGTCGCTGACTATGGGCCTCATAAGAAGGCTCAAAGTCACTCAAAGGGCAATGAAGAGGGCTATGCTGGGAGTTTCTCTGCGCGATCGCATCAGAAATGAGGCTATCCGAAGCAGAACCAAGGTAACCGATACAGCCCTCCGAATTGCTAAACTTAAGTGACATTGCTCGTAGAACCGATGGCCGTTGGGGCGGAAAGGTTCTCGGGTGGCGACCACGTACCGGAAGGCGCGGCGTGGTTAGGCCCCCCAGAAAGTGGCCTGATGACTATAATTAAGCGGAATAAAATTACGAAAAATAATCTACTTGTTTGGGAGGCTGGCGCGGGTGAATGCCACAACAGTGCCGCAGCTGATGGCGCTTCATGATACAACTTTATGAACCATCTTACAAGTTACCGCCTACGAGAAGCTCATGACAATCTGTTCCTAGCTCGCTGACCATTAGTTCTTTACTTACATTGAACATGAGAGTTGCATCCAATGGAAAATATCCGTGGATAGTGATAGTCGCATCTTGAAAATTCATCAGCGACGAGAAATGTTGAACCTGTTTTGAGAGACAAATGAATTACACTCTGTCTTCAATATTTATAATTGCTGATTCTACATAGTGTGGTATTTCTAAAGACAATAATTTTATCTCTTTATTTCACAGTTTAACAACGTACCTAGTGTCTTTCACAGTTTTCCCGAAAGATCAATCGTTAATTACATTAGTCACCCGTAGCCGCACACTGCTAATAATTAGGTATGTGGTGTTTTAAGTAGAGGAAGTACATACATACTACATACTTAAAGAATCAAAACCTACTTCTAAATATACTTTCAAATCTCGATCACTGCTGTTTGGAATGTTATGAAGAGTCCGGCCAATTCTATTCACCTGGAACAGTTAACACCACAGATGTATGAATATAAGGAGATCGGACATGGCGGCCGATTTGTATAGAGTGAGCCTGTCGCAAGTACATTAACCCACACAACGCCCAAGTAATTGACAAGACAAAGCACGCACACATCTAAAACACACACTCTTGTATACCTACACGCTTATTTGACAATAAACGCGCATCATATCAGGCATTTTGGGAAAAAACGTAATATTCTCTGCGATCAGCACGCGTGCACAGTATGGCAGTGTATGCCCATTGAGCATACAGCTGCAACACGGCCGCCGGCGGCTTGTCCTCTCTCTAGTTTTCTATGCTCTGAGGTTAACACACTCACAGGCAAATAAAACAACCACATCGACCCCCAAGAAACCGTAAGTGGAACTATTACCCACCTGAGTTTTCAGTAAAGATCCTGTTCTCGCTAAAGCATATACTTTCGCGAGCTGATAAAACACTGTATACATGCTCTCGATGACGTTGTGCACAGAGAAGTTCGCCTGGAAGGAGAGCCCGTGGTACACCGTGTGCGGGGTGCTCACCAGCTTGTGAAAGATGATCGCCAGCGCCGACAACATCGGGACCTGGAACGCTGCGTTTACCTGCCTCTTCACCTCCATCGCCTTTGCGTAAACATCCTCTAATTCAGCTATGGCTTCTCCCAAATCAGCCTTGACAAATTTATCACAGACATTTCTCTTATAAAGAATCAGCGTCAACTCCTCCTCAATATTCTTTAACACAGTTTTTACCAGCAAAATCATTACGAAATAAAACGCAATCATTGTGAACTGTATCATATCTGGTAGAGTAATTGTCATATTTATCAGGGTTTTTTTCCAGGCTCCTAAATCACTTGTATAATTGATAACTTCCAGATGGAGGAAGATCACCAACAGAGAGCCGAGCACAACACAGTTCACCTGTACGCGCAGCTTCCCAAGTATCAGTCTCCTGCTACCCTTTGCTAATCGATCCCAACAGTGGGCACTCTCATTCAGCATCTTGATGTACAAAGTTTTGTCTCGGATCACATAAAAGTAGGAGACTGTGCAGAATTGTATTTGTCCAACTAAGTTAATGGTGTAAGTCGTTTGAGTCAAAACATCTCCTGAAAGCGAGTTGTCTTTACCAGAGACGTTCAATTCCAGTAAGTGAAGAACAAAAAAGCCGTGGATGACTAAAATCATAAAGAATGTGCAAGCCGCATTCATTGTGGAGTATTTAGAAACGACAATGGCATTTGTTTTCCCATCAGGGAACTCTACGGCTCGAGGGAACAAACCGAGAGCAGAAAGTATAACGTAAAGAGGTTTGAAAATCTGCAGGAAACCTAATTGTTCATCCTGGTTAACCACGGGGGAAAAATATTTCTTTAAGATTGCTAACATGGCTGCTCGCAAACAATTCACTTCCGAGTGAGATTGGAAGTCGACAATATTTTGACTTGATTTATTCACGATAACGAATAGAGAGTTGGTATTACGCGCTAATCGACCGTAATATTTTATAAATTATACATGTTTATGGTCTCACGCATGTTTAGTTTTTGAAAGCCAACTTCCTGCGTGTAATTACTGATGTTACATAACTGCGTTATGTCGTGTCGTGTCGCTTTAAATGGGGTTTTTTTGGCTGCGTGCCGTAAAAAATCAGGTCAAGGGCGAGACTGACTCGCGCACCGATGGTTTTGTAGAAGCTTTCATAATCCATACCTATTCTAAAAAAGTTTTAACTGGATGCAATGTCTAAGCTGAATCCGCTCTCCCGCTCAAAACTACCTATTCAGTGTTGCCAACATAAAAAAATCCAAAACAAGTCGCAACACATTGATTGGAGAACAACCATACGTTTTCTGACAATCATTCTTTCAACATGCGGACGCAACGGTGCGGAGCGGAACTCCATTGAGGTTAGTCGTGTCCACGCAGTGCGCAGCGCAAAACCAGTTATCGAGACCCCTGCCATACGGGGATAACCCGGGCCTTCAGTGTCAAGCTCCGCTGGACGACTCCGCCGGCTTGACCAGTCACAAGACCCATTGCTTACGACCTAAGTACGAGCGGCCGGTGTCTCGCTCGACTGGTTTCTTGGATCTGCGCGTAACTAGGTATACCCACTACTCATTTTTATTTTTCACCGTTGTGCTTCGGCGCTCCGCTTATCTCTCGCTAATACAATGGCAAACTGCGCTGCTTGCCTGAAGGTGATAAAAACATCGCAATGTTTTGAATGCTCCAAATGTAAGGACAAGTATCACGCCGTGTGCGTAAATATCACAGATGTTAAGAAAGTCACTGAGAGCAACAAATCGAACTGGACATGCCCGGCTTGCCAAAGCAGGGAACCGAAGAATGGTAATACAAACACACCGGTCAGGACACCCGTCACTAGCGACGAGGGTAGCGGAAATGTGACGCTGCGCGCGCAAAATCGCAAGGTTATCCCTCTGTCCACCCCACCTGCGGCGCCTGCGGCGCCCACTGTCGCAAGCACGGGCCCCGTCAGCAACTCGCTGTCAGAGCTTACTTCAGAAATTAGATTAATGCGCGCTAACGTATTTGAGATGAGTGAACAGTTAAAAAACCTCACTAAATGCGTAACTCAATGCACCGCTTGTCTTGATGAATATGAGGCGAGGCTGACACAATGTAACATGAAAATACAAACTTTAGAAAATCAGGCAATAGAAAATGTCTTTCTAAAGGAACAAGTGTCACGTCTAGAAACCCAGATAAACTTCCAAGCTCAATCAATACTTCGCAATGACATAGAAATTATAGGCATCAACGAGCAACCCAACGAAAATCCATATCATATTGTCTTAACGACGGCTGCAAAAATCGGAGTAAAACTCTGTGAAGGTGATATCGATTTTGCAAACCGGGCTGGCCCCTGGCCCGGCGGAATGGAGGATACTAACAGGCCCCGGCCTATTGCCGTCCGATTCGTGCGCCAGAACCAGCGTAAGGAGTTCCTCAAAGCTGCAAATTCCAGGCGGAACCTTAACTCAAAGGATATCGAAGTGGCGGGAGTAACCCGGAAACTGTTCTTTAATGAACGCCTAACTAAGGTAACCCGGCATATATTTCGTGAAGCCAGGAATAAAAAGAAAACCGCTGGCTACAAATACTGCTGGACCAGGGGAGGAAACATTTATATCCGTAAACACGAAGGCAGTCCGGCCATCGCGATTCGATGCATCGCAGACCTGGAGGAAATCCAAGGAGAGGACAAAGAGCGCCAGACATCGGACATCACGAAGGGCTCCTCAGTGGGTGCTCCCGCCGACCAAGCGCAATAACAATTTTTACGTATGCCAATTATGTTGGTGTATGACACTGGTTAAGTGTCTAACTAACATTACAATGCATTGTAGTTTGTATAATCCCACCATTCCAAATACAGAATCAAAAACCACACAATACCTCACACATACACAAACACACACACACTACCTTCTAATCGAGCCCTATCAAGACATTGACACTCTTAAGAAATCCCGCAAACAATCGACTATGACCCCTCTGACTGCTCAATGTAGCGTGACACCAAGAACTAGTTCTGTTCCTGTAAATTACTGCTTCCCTTCGTCTTTAATACTAAATGGCGAATGTACCTAGTATACTTGAAGAAATCGATAACTAGTTTGTCACTAAATGTCATGACTCATGAAATAAATGCCCCAGAAGAGTGTAACGTATTGCTGTCCAAGTACAACGCGAGGTTCCTGTCGCTGAACATCAGAAGCCTAAATTGTCATTTCGATGATTTGCTAGTGACCTTGAAGAGATTATCAGTTGATTTCGACGCTATAGTCCTAACAGAGTGTTGGCTGAGGGAAAGCTGCATCATTCCCCAAATTGAAGGTTATTATTCTTTTGCCTCAACCAAATATATAAATCAAGCTAGTGGAGTGGTTATTTATGTTAGGGACCGCTGGGCTTGCTCTACGGTCGAAACTAGATTTGAAGATGCAGATTGCTTACTAATACGTATTCCGAAGCTTTTTACACTTATTCGCATTTACCGGTCACCATCATTTAAAAACATAAACAATTTTCTTAAGAGTGCTCTTCAAAAAAGCGCTCGCTCAGAATTCGGTATTTTGACACGCGTAGTGCGTTTGTGTGTGTAAATACTACTACCACCCACACAAACGTACCTAACCCCCACATGCACAGCGAGATCGCACCAGCCGCGGGTGCCGTCCCTTTCTAGCTATATGTAAGTGCGATCGGGATAGAACTAACCACGGAGCTTGCCGATGCAAATAGCTGTATAGCGCACCGTTGGAATTCACTCCGTGACCGATATTGATACTTGCACTAAAAAGTGGTAAGTATTACTTCGCTAACATGATGTTCTAGAACATCATGTTAGCGAAGTTAGATAACTTGAATAAAGTAAGTATTTGATTTTTGAGCACAAGTTTTCTATTTGTATTAAAATACTATGATATGACAAAGTATATTTAGTTTCGTTTTTTTAGTATAAAATAAACTAACGAGTTTTAAAGTTGTCAGTAATAAGAATAATGATTTGTTTTACGGATATTAATAGTTTGCATGTTATCTGAGTCTTATTTATATATAGTAATGTAATTAAATTATACCAGTCGACCCACTACTAGGAAATTACTGGGTACTGACGTATTCATTTCTTGAAGAATTTTTTTTTTGTTATGGACAGTAAAAAAAAACTGCCCTTCATAGAAATTGCTATGTCCGTTTCTTACCAAAGGAACTGAAAATTATAAATTATACAAACACAGCTTTTTATCTAGAATACAATTAATTAATGCGTGATTTTATTCAAAAGCCTAAAACCTCAGATGATAAAAAGGAATAGATATGAAACGGGGGCTTGGCGCGTGTCGGTGCGACATGGCCAAATGGGCATGTCACTGCCCACCGCATGTTAGTCGCAATTTGCCGTGAATCTGAAATGTTTTTCCACGTTTACTCAAAATGCCGAATTGTAGCGTGGTTACATGCAAAAATAGGAATGAATCTAAAACCTACATAAATGGTGGAGTCACGCACCACATGTGAGTATTAGTATTTTCACTTAAGTCAGTAAAAACTAATATTTTAATAAATAAACGCAACGCCGCCTCATTTCTCGGGATCGAACTAACATATCGAACGAAAAAGCATATTTTTGTTCTATGCGTTGTACATTGAATGTTCAATACAGTAAACCACGGCGCAATGTATTAAACCACTATGGATATGGACGATGCTTGAATTTTTTTGTGGTACGGCCGCTGCTTGGCGTCGCAAACTAGAGCGGTGCCAAAGTGCAGTTACAATTTACGCGTAATCGATAAAATAGAAGTACGATATCATACTAGTTATTTTATTTCGACTACTTTCGCTGTTTTATTTAATTTAATTACTTGTTTTGGTTGGGTGCCTATCTTAAAGGTAACTAATAAGATTAAAAGGCACAAAATGTTTACGGTACCTACTAATAAGATTTTCACTAAGTTGCAGTATGAACGGTAAATAGACATAATAAAATTGTATATACAAGTATATAATTTAGTTGCAAATGGCTTCAGAACAACTTAAAATGTGATATTATTACCAATAATTTATTTTAAATGAGTATTTTTTACTTTCATTTGAAATGTGATAATTGAAGAAGAAATCTCGGTTTCTTATTACAGTTTTCCAAAGAATCCGAGTAGGTACTAAAAAAATGGATAGATGCTACTGGCAGAGGTCCTAACTGGTTTCCTGTACAGAGAAGAGGTAATGTGTTCGTAACATTTTCAAGAAAAATGTTTCCAACCACTTAATAAGAGCCGTACACTTTTCGAATATTTGACACCTCGCTTGCTTGAAACCTAGGTGTAAAATGTATGGTAACACATCTCCGCACATCTTTGGTGGATACTCGCCCTTAGCCTTAAATCTCGTAATATGAGTAATGGACATATTATTTCGCGCCAAAATGCGATACGGATCGGCCTGGTCAAAAATATCGATGTGACCAGAGTTTTAAATGTATGTGAACACGAACTTATAAAAAGCCGTTTATGTTACTCTGTAGGTATTCGTCAATATTTTTTACTTTTGCGATTTATGGTAAGTTAACAACCCGTGTTATTTAAACTTGTAGCTAAAAGTTTAAATACCACCACATAAACTTACCATGTTGTTGAAGTTGTTACCTATCAATATCATAACATAATATTAATTTTAATATCAATGTCGATAAAACATAATTTTAACGTTTGTCGCCCCCCTAGTGTAGTGCGTTTAAGCCAATCACAGCCCTTGTTTGCATGTTGCCGTAGACTCACTGGCAACGCCCGAGTCTTTGTTTTTACACGGTTCAATATGGGCGCTGCGGTGGGAGAAAACTGGGGACATCGGTTTTGGTTGGAATTAAGCAGTACGGCACTTCTCCCTTTTTTTATGTTCTGAGCCTAAAACCTATGTCACTTATTAGGATTCCGTACTCAAAGAGTAAAACGGGACCCTATTACTAAGACTCCGCTGTCCGTCTGTCTGTCTGAATGCCTGTCTGTCCTTCTGTCACCAGGCTGTATCTCATGAACCGTGAAAGATAGAGATTTTCACAGATGATGTATTTCTGTTGTCGCTATTTATAACAAAAAATACTAAAAAACAGAATACATCTTTTTATTTTTATTTTAGTTTTTATTTGTTTCTTTTTATTTTACAATCTTACACAAATCGACTTTGCCCCAAACTAAGCAAAGCTTGTACTATGGGTACTAGACGACGATAAACATACTTATATAGATAAATAAATACTTAAATACATAGAAAACATCCATGACTCAGGAACAAATATTTATGGTCATCACACAAATAAATGCCCTTACCGGGATTCGAACCCGGGACCTCCAGCTTCGTAGGCAGAGTCACTACCAAGTTACTAACTAGGCTACAGGGGGCTCCTATACAACAAACGTGATTTTAGATATAGATATTTTGCCGTTTTTAGATATAGATAATGGTACGGTACCCTTCGTGCGCGAGTCCGACTCGCACTTGGCCGGTTTTTTTAACATTTATTTCGAAATAAAGAGTGATACTCGGAAATGTCGAAGGGAAGGTCAATCGTCGAATCCGACTCGGCTGGGCAGCATTCGGGAAGCTACGGCACATCTTTTCGTCCAATATTCCGCAGTGTCTCAAGACGAGAGTCTTTGACCAGTGTGTGTTGCCAGTGATGACATATGGCACGGAAACGTGGTCGCTTACTATAGGCCTCATAAGAAGGCTCAAAGTCACTCAAAGGGCAATGGAGAGGGCTATGCTGGGAGTTTCCCTGCGCGATCGCATCAGAAATGAGGCTATCCGCAGCAGAACCAAGGGAACCGATATATCCCTCCGAATTGCTAAACTTAAGTGGCAGTGGGCGGGGCACATTGCACGTAGAACCGATGGCCGTTGGGGCGGAAAGGTTCTGGAGTGGCAACCACGTACCGGAAGGCGCAGCGTGGGTAGGCCCCCCGCAAGGTGGACTGATGACCTGGTAAAGGTCGCGGGAGTCCGCTGGATGCGGGTGGCGCAGGAACGGCCATTGTGGCACTCTTTGGGGGATGCCTATGTCCAGCAGTGGACGTCTTTCGGCTGATATGATGATGATGATGATGATGACTCGGAAATGTAATAAAACCACGTAAAAATCTCCCTTTCCAGTGTAAACCCCCGGTGTGTGTTATTATTATATATAAACGAAAATAATAACTAAATGCAAGGTAGGATCGTGCTGTACTTAACAAACGCCACATAAGCTTGTTTTTTAAAATGTTTTTTATTCATCTTGTTATTTTCAATAACCCTGCATATTATGTCGCTGGTTCGTGGGTACTTGTACAGACAAATCACACAAACCCAAACAAGATAGGTCTATCTATTTTAGTTTAGGAGTTCCCATGACCAACTTCCATCATCAGATCCTGGAAATCATCCATCACCAAAGTGTTTACCAAGACAAAACAGATGAGCCCAAACTAGATGGGTTTATCTAGTTTAGTTTAGGAGTTCCATGACCACCTTCCAGCTCCATTATCAGACTCTGGAAATCATCCAGCACCAAAGTCTTGCCGTGCCATGACCAAATTAATGAGCCCAAATTCGATGGCTTTATCTTGTTGAGTTTAGGAGTTGCTATGGCCACCTTCCGACTCCATCATCAGACCAGCTCTATGATATTATGGCATTGTCACCGAAGATACGCAATTGTACCTAATTTGAAGATTTCGCCCAAACTAACATACATACATACATACTAACTAATCATAATGGCCGTTGGGG
This sequence comes from Epinotia brunnichana, assembly GCA_963854355.1. NCBI lineage: Eukaryota > Metazoa > Arthropoda > Insecta > Lepidoptera > Tortricidae > Epinotia > Epinotia brunnichana. The sequence continues at coordinate 790,583 of OY977946.1, forward strand.
CGGGGAGGTTCTCGAGAGGCGACTACGTACCGGAAACTGCAGCGGACCCTCCACAAGGTGGACTGATAGTAACAAGTAAATAAATTAAATCTATCAAGTATCACGATCACTCGTACAATAATAATTGACTATAGAACGCGTAGTTTAGACAAAAGGATCCAACCCACAAGATATCACCATTGAAATGTATGACTTTTGTTTTAGGTAGAAGGTTCAATTTTAAATGTTACATATCCTGTGGGTTTGAGCCTTTTCGCTACACTACGTCATATCTGATAGCTATGCAATTCATAACTTGTCTCGATTTGCCTCACGAATGTATCCCCAGTATAGTTTGACCCCGAGGTTTGTAACAACTATGCCTAGTCGGAGATCAAAATAATATTATTTTATCTGAAGAGTGGCCGGTTAGCTTCGTGAATAGCCACAAATAAACAGAGTACACGTCTGTCTCGGAGGGCTATTCAGCCGGTACTGAGATATATTCCCGCGCGGCGGTAAATTTATACTAGTTTTGAATAATTATTTATAAATATAAATGTTGACTAAATTTATATTTTTTGGACTGGATCTTGTTGGAACAAGCATGAACTTTAATGTTGTGTAAGATTCAATACACAAATAATTCAACAATAATGAGAAAATCCTCGAGTTTTCAGTAAGATTTTGTTGACAAATATGGTGCAATTGAGAACAGTTTACATATATATACGTGCAGAATAAGGAAAATTCGAGGCGGCTAGTAGCAATGGCAACATATTACGCTAGTGAAAATAGAATAAAACAAGTAGGTTCTCATATAACATCATGGAAAATTAGGGGCTCAAACTTATGACTCTGCGCTCTCTTCAGAAAACTACTGTCAGTAATCGGGTATTTTCGGTTAAAGTATTCAGTTCTTCGTAAATTGGAGGCGGCTAGGACCAATATGAGGAGTTTACCTATGCAAATAAGTAACCGGGATCTAAAAAAAGCTCTCCGTTTCTTAGAATTACAACGTCAAAAATCCGTCATTCTCGCTTATTCCTGACCAAAAAACGAGCGCCCTCTTAAATCAATATTATCAGACTTAAGTAACAACCCATATGTAATTTTGACAGGTGACATAAACATAGACCTTATGCTCGATAGCGCTCACACCTCGGAATACCTTTGTCTTTTGGCAGAGCATGAGTATATCGCTGCTGTAAATAGGCCAACTCGTGGTATGGCAAGTCTTGACCATTTTTTCATTAAATCCAAAAGTAAGACTGATTCATGACTTGATTCTTTTGGGTATCTCTGCTTCAATCCCTTCGCCTAAGGAGGCTGTTAAGTATCGCGACAACGTGGACCACATCGCCATTGCATCTGAATTGGCGAAACAAGACTGGTCCATTGTTATGAATCAGAAAGAAGCTTCCGAATCTGCGTATATCTTTATGGATATTCTGAGTGGCACTATCAGTAAGCACAGTCATAGAGTAAAGCTAAAAAGCTCCAATTTACCCCTTAAACCTTGGATGACCCACGGCCTCATAAAATGCTCTTTAAACAGGGACAAACTTCACGCGGACTCGACAAAATATCCAAATGATTCAGTTAAGAGATTAATATATACAAGATACAGAAATTTCTACATAGGTTTACTGCGAAGAATTAAAAATGAATATCAATCAATCAATCAATCAATTATTTATTCTGCAAATAGGCCACAAGGGCACTTTTACATGTCAAATGGTGTTCTACAATATAATATTAATAATCTTACACAATAATCATTTTAAAATTGCAGATTTTAACTAATTTGTACCTAAATGGTTAACAAACTAAATGTCACTGAATGAAAACTAGAACAATCCAAAATTGTAAAATATTATCAAATACATTCGATATAAGGTCTGTATCAGAATTAACAATAAGTTTATGATATAATTTAGTACCCCAGAGATGTATAATGTCTCTGAGCATCCAAATACGATTAATAATTATTCTAATGTTCTTATAGAGATGTATACTGTCCCTAAGCGTTAAAACAAAAAAAAGGATCATTAATGTAATATTGTCAGAGATGTACAGGGTCAATAACAATAAAACGTGTCAAGAACAGAATGATGTCTCTCGTCAAAATAATGATAATAACACTAGTATTTAGGTAGTTACTATGCCCTTGCAAGCATGAACAGACCGGACTCCACAAACAGCACCCGATCACGAGTATGACGCATATCTCAGCCATCGCCTCCCTCAACCATATGTTAGGGAAGGTGGCGACCCGATCAACGACGCCACCGTAAGCAAAGCCCTTTAAGCGAGCATGACATATTCAAGCCACACTGGACATTGATAATAGCAAAGATTAAAGCTACTTGTTCGGCGAGAAAAAGCATTACGTGCTCTCATGTTACATAAAACGGAACAGCTATTTCCGGTACTTATAATAATTACAAAGGTAATACGCCAAGACAATCATACTCGAAGGTATATTAATTCTAATACAATTTGACTGCTACTAGCTTAAAGGCATTTTTGTCGTTTATGAAATCGTTGACATTATAATACGCCTTGCTTAGCAAATATTTTTTTATATGAGACTTAAATTTACTTAACGGCAAATTAACAATTTCGGTAGGTATTTTATTGTAAAAACGTATACAGTTCCCCACGAACGACGTGCTAACCTTGCGAAGACGACTGTACTGCACTGCGATCTTGTGTTTACTTCTGGTGTTGTAGTCGTGGATATCACTGTTGAGTTTGAAGTCCTGAAGGTTTTTCCGCACATACATAATATTCTCAAGAATGTATTGGCATGCTACAGTAAGAATATTTGCCTCCTTAAATTTGTCCCTGAGAGAATTTCGGGCTTTTAGTTCGTAGATGGACCGTACAGCTCGTTTCTGTAGCACGAAGATGGTCTGGATATCAGCCGCTTTTCCCCACAACAGGATTCCGTAGGACATAACACTGTGGAAGTAACTGTAGTACACCAGCCTGGCCGTCTCAACGTTTGTTAACTGTCTTATACGTCTTACTGCATAGGCTGCAGAACCAAGTTTGCCGGCTAGGGTGTCGATATGCGCATGCCATTGTAGTTTTGAGTCCAAGGTGATGCCTAAAAACACTGTTCTATCTTCAAATTCCAGTTCATCGCCCTTTAATTTGATCCTGGTATTGTTTACGTGCTTGACATTAGGTAAAGTGAATCTGATACACTTTGTTTTCTTGGAATTTAACAGTAAATTATTTGCTGTAAACCATTCCACAACAGTGTTGAGCGCATCATTAATATTATCGAAGCTTGTCTCTTTCCTGTCTACCTTGAAAATAAGCGACGTGTCGTCTGCGAATAACACTATATCATGCTTATCTTGCACCACATTTGGTAGGTCATTGATGTAAATCAGAAACAAAAATGGACCCAGAATCGAGCCTTAAGGAACACCAAGAGCAACAGTTGTCCCCGCTGAGTGCATCCCGTTGACGACTACTCGTTGTGTTCTCTCAGAAAGATACGATGATACAAGATCAAGAGCACCGTTTTTAATCCCATAATGTCTTAACTTTCTGATTAAATTCTCGTGATCAACGCAATCAAATGCCTTTGATAAATCACAGAACACTCCAATAGCATCTTGAGCCTTGAGATATGATAGGAAGCAACTTATTACAAACAAAAATAATCCAAGGAAACTCTGGGACACGATTAAAAATATCACTCGTTCACACCCCGCAAAAAGTAATGCTGACATTTTATGTACGACTAAGGACTCCATAAAGGAGTCTTTAAACTCTTGTAACTATTACTTCTCAACAATTGGCCAAAAACTCTCGGACCAAATCTTAACAAATCTTGGAACTTCGCACGATGTCCTAGCCTCCAAGGTCCAAATAAACAACCATCCGGTGCATTCTCTCTTTCTACATCCTACAAACGATGCCGATGTCCAAAGACTCATTTTTAATTTAAAAGATGACAGTGCCCCTGGTATAGATGGTGTCACCAACCGGCTGGTTAAAAAAATAAAAAACTATATCGTAACGCCTCTTACGTACATTTTCAATCTTAGTCTCTCCGCCGGTATCTTCCCAGAGATATGGAAAACTGCTGCAGTCGCCCCTATTTATAAGAGTGGTGATAAAAGTTCTGAAGTAAACTATAGGCCTATTTCCCTTTTGAGTACTTTCTCTAAGATGCTCGAAAAAATAGTTAATCAGCAACTAGTTAGTTATTTGGAAACGAATAACGCTCTAGCAAGAAATCAATATGGTTTCCGAAAAGGGAGATCAACTGAAGATGCAGTGACTTTATTGACGGAGACCATCTCGGACCATCTTGACCAAGGCAAAAAAAGCGTTGGGGTTTTCCTTGATTTGGCAAAAGCCTTCGACACAGTGTCAATTCCGATCCTTTTGTCAAAACTAGAAGCAACTGGGATTCGAGGTCCGCCTCTCGAATGGTTTCGCAGTTACCTTACAGATAGGAAACAGAGTGTCAGGGTCGGAGGATCTACTAGCGACCCAACTAGTATATCATTTGGAGTCCCGCAGGGTAGCATATTGGGGCCCACCCTATTTTTACTATACCTTAACGATTTATCCTCACTCAAAATACAAAACGCTGATATGATTAACTACGCAGACGATACAGTTGTAATTTTCCATGGTTCAACCTGGCATGATGTTTTTGAATTTGCACAGCAAGGGATGGCACTATGTGCAAACTGGCTGAATAACAACCTGCTAAGCTTGAATCATTCAAAAACTAATTACGTATGCTTTTTTAAGATAAACGCATCCTGTCCCCCCAATGAAACTCAAATAATTTTACATAATTGCAAGAATCCTACTAATGCAGCTGGGTGCCGCGACTGTTCTCAATGTCACACTATTTCGAGGGTAGAATCAATAAAATATCTAGGAGTGTTGATTGATGAAAAGCTAAGTTTTAAGCAACATACATCCACTACGGCAAAAAGAGTGCGTAAGTTAATATATATTATGAAAATTTTAAGAGACGTAGCTGACGCTGATTTATTAAAAACGGTATACTTAAGTCTATGCCAGTCTGTCCTGTCTTACTGTATTCTGGCGTGGGGCGGAGCGGGGACTTCGTCGCTAATTGTCCTAGAGCGCGCTCAGAGGTCCGTTCTTAAAGTGATGTTAAAAAAGGCAACTCGCTTTTCAACAGTCCAACTTTTCAAAGAGGCCAAAATGCTAAGTGTCAGAAAGCTTTTTCTGCTCAAACTAGTTTCCAATGCTCACCGGGAAGCTTCGTCTGTGCCAGAAGTGGTCGGACCTGATCGGCTGCGGAAACGTAGCTTCAGGTTGCCAATACCGCCTACAAAAACTCACTTCTCTAGACGTTTAAGTACTTACCTGAAACCTTTCATGTATAATAAATTCTGCAAAACACTAGATTTAAGTAAATTGTCCTCAAGAGAAGTTAAAATGTATGTGACAAAGGTGTGCTGTGATTGGAGTTACGACGACACGGAACGTTTTCTGCGGAACCAATATAATTAACACCCATACATGCACACACGCACTCACACAACTCCACACACACATACACACACACTTACAAACACAAACACCACATACACACAAATTCCCCCATTTAGATCTTACCTTTTATGTCTAACATTATTATAATTATTTTTTTACTTAAATTCAATGTTCTTTCTTTTATTGTTTCGATGTTTCTTTATAAGTTAAGTTATAGCAGTCATATGTAATAAAAAAATAAAATAAAAAAACAATCAGGTCAACTGCACTCCTTAGCCCCAAGATACAGGCTTTGCCTAGTTTGGGGTCCACCAGATACAGTTTTTGGTCGAAAAATTTATTTCTTATCAAATAAACGAATTTATTTATTATTATTTATTTATTTATTAACATCTTGCACGTTTGCAAAAAATAATCGCGGGTGTTCTAGAACGTACAGTCAGCATCAATAATATGTAGGTATACGAATTTGAGTCTTATCCCACAGACATAAGTGCCGAAATGTTTACATATTTTTGATGCTGACTGTACAATTCATATCCGCTACCCGCGCGGCTCCACCGCGTATATACCTAACGAACCTAGGTGGTATGACGGGATAAAATATAGCACATAAATATAACCTACTGAAGAAAGGATTTTAGAATAGGATGGGTATGGTATCTGAGATTATCCCTAACATACAAACTTACATTTCACAGTCATTACACCTTTTATTATTAGCATCGGCACAGATCAAAGAATACTGTATCTGGGACCGGTCATGGTACTCATGGTTTAAAATAATATTGTACCCGTAAATAGTTTAGTACTGGTATATGTTTCTAGTATTTTAAAGTCATGTCGGTTTGAAAAATTTAATTTTATACCTCTCTACTCGACTCTCGATTCCACTCGATTACTTAAATTTCTTCTCGGATGCCGGGGACCCCCATTGGCGACTTTGTTGACCTGACTTGAATACCATCCAAATAATTTCAGGTTCAGATAATTATACTTCCATTTTTTATTTATAAGCCTCTATTTCTCACATTAAATAAAATAGATAATGTAAACCTTTTTTTTTTTTTTTGTTTTTTACAAGTGAGGTACCAATTTTTGGGCAAAGGCCTCCTCCAGCTCCTTCCAGATTACCCTGTCCTTGGCTTTGCGGGTCCATGCCGGTCCGGCAATTTGGGCGATGTCGTCAGCCCACCGCCGCCGCGGGCGACCGCGCAGGCGTTTCGCGTCTCGTGGATGCCAGTGTAGGATCCTCTCGCTCCACCTATTCTCGGTTGTTCTTATTACATGGCCGGTCCATCTCCATTTCAACCTACATGCTAGTTCAGCAGCATCTGTGACTTTTGTTATTTTCCTGATTTCACAATTCCTCTTTCTGTCACTCCGTCTGATATTCAGCATGCTTCTCTCGGTTGCCCTTTGAAATACATTTATCTTCTGGGTTATGTCTCTGGTAAGTGTCCAGGTTTGGCATCCATACAATAGAGTTGGTAGAACTATTGAGTCCATTGCTTTCCTCTTTAGGTGGATTGGGAGCTTTGACTTAAATATGAATTTTAAGGACCAGTACTTGTTCCATGCGATTTTTATCCTTCGCTCGACTTCGATTGATGTTTGTTGACTGAATGATATTATTATCTCCAAATATACATAGTTGTCCACATAGTCTATATTGCTGGATTCTGTTATGATAGGTATTCTGTCCCCGTTTGTCATGGCAAACGTTTTTTGTTTGTTCATTTGCAAACCACATTTCTTGCTTTCTTTATCTAAAGTATCCAGCATATAGACTATATCGTCGTGGTTATTTGCCATCAAAACTATGTCATCAGCGAAGCGAAGGTTGCTGAGGTATTCGCCATTAATGTTTATTCCTTTTGTCTCCCAATCTAATTTTCTAAATATTTATTCCAAAAGAGCTGTAAACAGGTTTTATATACTTCCATAACAGGTGTAAAAGAAGATAGAGTTCATTATTCAATGAACATTTTACGTGGCGCTAACCTTTTTCTTGCAAAAAATGGCACGCGTTCGCAAACAAAAGCAGATAAGGGCATTGTGTACCTGGCTAACAAAGAACCATTCATGGGCCCACTTCATATAATCTAAACTATAACTAGTATTTTATCCTCAGAGCATAGAATACTAGAAAGAGGACAAGCCGCCGGTGGCCGTGTCGCAGCTGTATGCTCAATGGGCATACACTGCCATACTGTGCACGCGTGCTGATCGCAGACAATATTACGTTTTTTCCCGAAATGCCTGATATGATGCGCGTTTATTGTCAAATAAGCGTGTAGGTATACAAGTGTGTGTGTTTTAGATGTGTGCGTACTTTGTCTTGTCAATTACTTGGGCGATGTGTGGGTTAATGTACTTGCGACAGGCTCACTCTATACAAATCGGCCGCCATGTCCGATCTCCTTATATTCATACATCTGTGAGCAGAACCGATCTAACTTTTCAGCAGAACAGAACACATTGACATGGACTCGCTACATTGTTTAAATTATTTTAATTCTTACCTCATCTGCAACTGGTTCCCGGTGTAAGCCAAAACGTACATTTTTATCAACGAGTACACAATCCAAAAACTTCTCTCGAATAACATATTGTAGTTCATGGTTTTGGAGACGACCAGACCATGGTACATCGTATGCGTGTTTCGCAAGGCTGTATGACAACTAAGAAGAATAATAAAAGCAAGAGGAGTCTCGAATGCTTTGCCGATTTCCTGTTTAATTGTTAATGCCTTCACATACGATAGCTCCAAGTGGCGGAGAAAACTTCGATTCTCTGCATCAGTAGAATTTGCAGTCGTAGTTCCCTCACCGGACCGACTAATGGAACGATGTTTTGTATTGGCAAGCATCTTACAATGCATCTTGATATTCTTCAACAACCCTATTACCAAGAGTATCATAGCGCTGTAGAATGCCACCACTAAACCCGTAACGATCTCGGGAAGGAATAGGAATAATCCAAGACAAATGTTTTTATACGCTACAGTACATTGCACTGTACGAACAATTAAAAAGAGCAGTGCCCAAGCCATAATCGGTACGACAAGCCTTCTCCGCAAGTATCGCAGTATAGAGTAAATGTTGACTAATCATAATTCGGACCAACAAAAAGCTACTTCCTGAAGTATATTTACGTAAATCTTAGCGTTTCGGAACGTAAAAAAATATTTGGCGACATCACCAATAAACCTAAAGGAAATTCCAATTAAATTGTTAATATTTGTAATTAAATTGACGTGTTTACCGCTGATCGTTATTGGTATCATTATAGTTAGTTTGACGTAGCAATTGTAACAAAGAAACGCAAACATCAGAAGTCCGCAAAAGGAATGCAGGATAAAGGACTTGCGAGTTACTCTGTAGGCATGTTTTTCGGTCGGGAATTGGATAGAATAGGGAAACAGCCCCAGACAAGACAGCAAGATATACGTGGGCTTAAAGAGCACTATAACATTTAGATCGTGAGCAAAATATCGTTTCATAAATGAAAACATTTTGATTCACGCTTCGTGGGTTGTGAATAAATAAAAACCCTTACAGACGACGAATAAAATAGGCAGGAAGGGCTACTGTTCTGACACAGAATAGGTATAAAACAGAAAACCAAGTCAGGCGATCACGTGACGATCGCGCGGCCTGGGCCGCTTATGTATCAACTCAGGGCTGTGCCAAATATTTAATAACAATCCATAAAAGGAGTTGATCCGAGTTGCACCGAGTTTTCTCGCATAAAAAAACCATTTTCTTCGTAGATATTCAAGAGATGAATCATACCTTACTAACAATATACAAACCACTATCTATTTATAATATAATGTGTGAAATTGAAATAGCATAGAATAATATATCATCCACTTTAGCATTATAAAAATTATAATACATACCTACCTACTTACTTGTCTTCGGAACGTCATCATCATCAATATTAAGAGGGCCTGGTCGTTGCAGCATTCTGCGAAACGTAAGCAACGTAAGATAGATTTTTAGGAATTTCGTACATAGACATTTTGAAGTTTGGAACTTAATGTAGAACCAACACTTTTAGGAATTCATAGCTACATTAGTAGGTACCTACATTTTATTTTCTAAGAGATGTTTTCACTAATTTCTGCAAATATTGAAGGACTAACTTACATATACGCATAGTCCAAGTTGCGACTATTTTTTGTGTTTAAAATTATTATGTTGTTTATTCTTTATAAACAATGTATCTATCTATCATTACAGCTTGTAAAAAGAGAAAAATATGTCATGTCCCAAAATCATAAACCTTTTAAATATTCACCAACTATTTACAACTAGCTCTTAACAGCAGACAAAACTAACATTAGAAAATGTTAACACGCTTTGGAATCACAGTAGATAATCACTGTATTTAGTTGTTCAAATCGTTTATATCCAAAAATATTAAGTACCTACTTAGTTGATACGTTTTTAATAACCGCCACAACATACGCGACTCAAGTTGTTGTTAGGTTTGTAACATTGCTCAATCCGTTAGTAACTAATATGTAATTTCCAGCATTTGTACAGCAAAGCATTCCTGGTGAAAATAAAACAGTTAGTAGTAGTGTTATATGTAAATATAACACATTAAACTCACGTGGTATTAATTCACGTTGACTCAGGTGGAACTATGGTTTCGCGCATAAAGAACTATTTTGCGCGTCGAAATTCATACAGTGAAACTAATATAATTGCAACTTTAAACCCATTTTTCTTGGTAATGTTATTGTTTGGATTGTTTCCCCTCACGACTGCAACTCCTGAAGGAAAAGACGCGGTACTAAAACCAAAGACGCTATCAGTAACTTGTACATATATCTTTGCTTTTTTGTGGATTACATTAGTGACTGCATGTATTGTCACAGTTGTGGTGAATGACATTAATGATCCGATTTTATACTGGATGACTAAAATGAATTACCTTATAGAGGACGCTATACTGATAATTATCAACATGGTGTCATATTTATGTATGTTTAAGAATAGAAATATTTATTTAAACTTGTTTAACGAAGTCTCCTCTATTTGGTTTAATTTAGGGAACAGAAATGCTCGTGCGATATTGAAACAATTCCAGTTTGTGATCTATTTCTCACTGGGGTGCTTCTTCGGAACAATGATTGTTCAAATAATCTATTTTAACATAAAAGATGAGGAAGTATGGATTAACACATCTTATATTGTACCAAAATTGATACCGTACTTCATGGTAACTCTGTACATGGTGACTGGATGCATGGTGGTTTGCTTATTAAAAAATATCGAGCAATGTTGTCGTGAAATTGGCTCAGTCAGGAAAAACGCTATATATTGCTTTGTAATAGTGAGGTCTATACGATCTCGAAACACACTGCAAGAATTGGAGACGGCCTATAAGTATACTATGGGTGTTAAGCGAGATATCATCAGAATATTCCAGATAGCGGCGCTAATCATAGTGGTGCAAGCGTTCCACGCCCTGGTCGTAGAAGCGCACTACTTGTATCATTTAGTGGTGATAAGCAGGCAATGTACAACTATAGAAATTGTTCTCCAACTGTTGTATATATGGATACAAACCTCGAAAATTTGTTTTTTGTCGATCCCGGGAACGCTGATGAAACAAGAGGTAAGCTTTTATTATTTACCATTGTGTGAGTAGGTACACCAGAAATGCCACGAATCGGAGGCGATGGTGACGTATTGTAAGGCTAGCTGACATATTTTAAGGCTAGCTGACGTATTGTAAGGCTAGCTATAACAACTCCCATACTTCCCTCATAACGACTACGAGCACTCTGTCGAAAGCGAAACGGAAACAAAGAGAAGTTTTTATTATATATTTAAAATGTATTGCGCAGTAACAAGTTACAAATACAAAAGGCGAAGTTTATGCCATAAGGTATTCTCATGCATTAAAGATGAATGAAAATAAAACCCGGCAGCACAATTTGTATTGTTGAGAGTATGGCTAGCTACTTCCTCGGTCAATGGATAGGAATTGCTTGGCAATGAGGAAATGTGATCAGCCTTATGGGCAGGGGCAGCGACTTTCGAGAGTGTATGTATTAGTTGAACGACCGAGCGAAGCGAACTAAGCTCAGCAGCAGTCTTCAGCTTGGACCAAAATTCTTTCCTATTCGTGGCTTTTCTCCTCTATAGGTCGCATTTCTCAACCAATTCTCGTGAAATTTTGTGAGTATGTTCAATAATTGTATAGCTTTTGTTGACGTTTCAGTTTTTCTTTATAAAAACATTTTTTGTGATAAAATACCTACCTACTTGCGAGTTCTTCAGCTCACAGAGCCACTAGTTAAGTAGTGAAGTATCTATGTTTAAGTTTTGGATAAACTTTGGTCATACACCATTTAATTCGACTTGTTAAACTTTTTTTAGGAAACAAAAATTGGCCAAGCGTTACACAGCATTGCAGTTGAGGATCTCAAAATATTGGCCGAGGTGAGTAGATTTTGTAATGCGCGTGAATTTGATTAGTAAGAAAGTAAATGCAACATTTGAATACTACAAATTACAAGAAATACGCGCACGACGCACGACGCGATCCAATACGATACGTAACGAAAATTCAATTTTTGTACTCGACGATTAAAATATGTGTTAATACACATATTTTAATCTTAATAGATTTCATAGAGAATACTGCAACATCACTCTTTTCATCGTTGAATAGTCTGTTACTTCCAAAACAACCGAAATAACTGTTTCGATACGCTCTAGACAACCGATTTTTTTTTTAAATAGAACTAAAATAAATTCGACCAATCACGTGGCTGCTTTACCGAACTGTAATGAATTGGACCAATAGAATCGCTTTGATTATTGAGTTTACTCGTTGATGTCGTACGCTTGTTGATGTCTTTTAGATATCAACGAGCGTACGAGCGATGGGCTGCACTTCGTTTCAACAGTATCGAGTTAGGTTAATCAGTTCAGTTGACTCGTAGAAAATTAATTTTATCTATCCAAATATCATAAACCCTCCACGATGCGCTCAAGAACCGCACATTATGACCACCATAAAAATAGACTGTTTTGTTAGAACAAATTTCTTATCTGTGTAAATGTTATTTATTATTGCTAAATAATAACATCGATTTCGATAACATTATTTCATTCAAATTTCGAACGTCTCAAAAACAAAGAAATTTGATTTAACCTCTATTCTAATATCAGTCGAGATGACGTTTAGTTCGAAATGAATTGTCAATTTGCATACAAATTTAACAAATGTCTCACGTAAGTAAGATATCGAACGATATGACAGTTGGATCCGACTCTAGTTTGTCTCTGAATTAAAAAAGAACTATGACAGCTGCCAGAAAACAACGCCGCGATGCCGGTCATAATATGCCGCTCCTGAATGCATCATGGAGGCTTATGATATGTGGATAGATAAAGTAGTGTATGTAACTATACATAATTAGGCATTAAGATACTCGTGTGATGTTATTATGAAACTCGCCTTCGGCTCGTTTCATAAACCCACACTCGTGTTTAATGCCCTTCATTATGTACAGTCACATAAACTACTATTAATGAACTCGTACAAAAAGTATTGTTCACAATAGTGTTATAATCAAGCTTTTTAATCTCGTACCTTACTTAGGCCACTCAGCAAGCTTCGTGGCCTAAACACGGTACTCGACTAAAAAGCTCTCTATTACGATTGTGAAAAATACAATATAAAAAATACAATATAAAAAATACAATTCTTCTCGTATCGAGCGAACTTTACTATTTTAGCTAGTAATGGACTTCAACTAAAGGGCTATAGGAAACACAAATCGGTTTGGGTATTAATGACAGATCCAGGCCGTGTGAATAATTTGACCTCATTCTCAGTAAGGATTTATCACAGTTATTATTATTATTTTGTTTGGGGGCCTTAATGTGCCGCTTCGACCAGCAAGTGATCTATTGTGGCAGCCCTTTCTTTAGAGTTCACCGTTAAGTCCCGTTGCCTCCAGGAAATTCCAGATTCTTTGGGCGGTGCTATATTTTACCTCTTGTGGGTGCACTATGTGCCGCCCTAGGTAGGTACTTCTTTTGTGCATGAGTGGTCTGCAGGAGCAGAGAATGTGCATTGCAGTCTCCTCTGTCTCCTGGCAGAACCTGCAGGTTGCGTCCTGCTTCATACCCATTTGAAACAGGTGTTTGTTCATTTTGCAATGTCCTGTCAGGATTCTTGTCACTGCGCAGGTTTTGTGCCTTTTGAATTGTAATATGTACGTATGTATGTATGACAGTGGTATTCAACCCTCCACCGTCGCAGCCGATGTGCGCACCAGACACGTGACAAGAGAGTTGGTTATATGCCATCAGAATATTCGAGCTTTAGAGAACAAAACCCAACAGCTAGAAGACTTGTTACAAAGCTAATTATCTCGTGACGTACTGGGAATCACTGAACACTGGTTACCTATAACGAAACTGAAGTGCATTAACGTTGAAGGATTCAAATTAGTATCTAGTTTTTGCAGAAAGGATAATGAACACGGAGGTGCATGTATCTACGTACGAAATAATTTAATAGCGATAGAAAATGTAGATGTGACCGCGCTGTCTGAGAAACGTTATTGTGAAGTCTCGGCTGTAGACCTTTTGGATTTAAATATGACCGTTGTTTGTTTATATAGATCTAATAGTCAAATTAGCAACGACGAATTCCTGTGGTACCTGGAGCGCTTGCTCGATAGGCTGACAGAACTTGAGCGAGACTGTGTTATTGTGGGGGACATGAACATAGACGATAGACACAACAGCAAACCCGTTCTCAAAAGACTGGCAGACCTTCTTAGAGCCCACGACTTTAAAAATGAAGTAGATTTTCCCACTAGAATCACGAATACGACTGCCACTAGCCTCGACCATGTGTACTGGAACGGGGAGCGCGGCGCGCTGCGCACGGCGCCGGTGAGTACGCACTAGGGAATGCAAAAACCGATAAAATTTCAAAACCGGTAATTAACCGAAACGACAAGCTCAAAACCGGTTAACCGGTTATTAACCGGTTTCTATACGAATACCTAATAATATTAGTATTGAAGGATAATTTGACTGTACATACAGTCTTTCTGGTTTATAAGTAGGCAAGGTGTAGTGGGGTAAATAAAAATTTTTTTTTTCATCATTTTTATAAACGACAGGACAGGTGAGACAAAAATATATATAAATTTAATGACTTACCAAGCAATGCCTAGTGTGGGGGTAAGCATTATAGTATTAGGCTTTGTTTTTAAGAAATAAACTATTTGTAATCGTAATCAACTTTGGTAATTTAAATAACTGTATATTTGGTCTAAGTCTTCCGCGAATTAAACAATATTTGTCATTTGAAAATTCACACACGGCACAATACAACACAAAACTTCCGTGAACATGCAAGATAGCCACAAGCCCCTTCTGCCCCTTTGACGAGCCATACGTAAAAGTAGATATATACATATACACAGTCCGTACTTGGTGATCGCCCTTCTGCTATAGAGAGAACTAATGATGACTTGGTACGCATTCTCAAGTGAATTCAACGATATGGTCTGATTGTGAACCCAGCAAAGACCTAAGTCATTGTTATTGGCAGCAACAAACGGATTTCTAGAATTGATTTTGTAAATATCTCTCCAATACTTTTTGGTGGGGTTGAATTTGCTTACTCGATGAAAGTAAAAAACTTGGGATCATTATGGATCGCACCTTGTCTTGGGTGCCTCAATTGAATGAAGTGAGCAGGAAGGTGTTTACTACAGTAGGGTGTCTCAGCCGGTTTCGTAATTTTATACCTACCGCAACTAAAATTGCGCTCGCTCAAACATTTCTGAGGAGCAATTTTATAAGCTTGAACGTCTCAAAAATGTCTGCATTTGGTTTATATTCGGGTTAAGCAAATATGACAAAAGTGTTTCTAGTTTCCGTTCCAAACTCAAGTGGTTAGTGCCTATCGGTTATCGCCGTAACTCTCACATTTTTTAAAAGTTTCTTTTAACTTTACATTCGTTATCTTGTAAATGATATAATAGTTCGTTCCCTATTAGGGCTATTCGACTGTGAAACTCTTTCCATTTTGACATTAGAAGGGCAAAATCTATTGGTAACTTCAAAAATCCTTAAATAACATTATACCTACTTGTCGCTCCCCTTATCCAGATATTGCAACGAAGAGTATTTATATTGTATTGTGGATTGTGGGGATGTTGTGCAGACAACAGAGGCAACTCGCCTTCGTCATTATAAATATTGATATAACTCATCAGCACAGCACCATAATTCAATACTGTAAAGGTGTTCGATTAGAATAGGAAATCCATATACAAATTAGCTTATCAGTGTACATTTTTCAAATGGCTGTATCCAGTATTATTTTACCACTGATAATACATATCTTTTACTTACATATTTTATTTGATATTTTGTTGACTAAATATCGATTTCGGCTCACAGTTTCAGGCATTTTATAAATTATACTAATTTCGGTTATTAACCGGTTTTTAGAGTAAAAAACCGGTTATTAACCGAGCACAAAAAGTTCCGGTTAACCGGTTTTTTGGTTAACCGGTTAACCGGTTTGCATTCCCTAGTACGCACCTCAGTGACCACCCAGCCGTGCGCGCCGCGCTCGCGCGCCCCGCCCCGCCCCCGCCGCCGCCGCGCACTAGAAAAGGTCGCATCTGCTCACAGCGCAACTACGCCAATTTTGACTCTGCCGTACAGAGTGTGGATTGGCATTTGGCAAGCTATTTTGCTGCGGAACGAGATGTCGGCCGAAGATTTGATTATGTCAGTCAATAACGTGATTAGAAATAAGGTTGAAATATGTTTCCCTATAACCACAATTAATAATGGGAAAAAAGTGTTTAGATTATTTTTACAATTCTGGACTAGTTTAGAGTAGGACTCTAGTGATTCTAGTGCCAGCAGAGCAGCTTGGCTGTCCGAGTTGATGTAGATATGTTGGTTCCTTAGGTTTCTTTCAAGATTGATCTCCACTCATTTATTTAATGCGAAGAGTTCAGCCTGAAAGATTGAGGCCTCCTTCCCCATGCTGACGCTAGCTTTGAACTTTGGCCTCTCACCGTAGATCCACATCCAACATCATCACCTTTTTTTGATCCATCTGTATACCAAATGTGGCTTCCCTCCTTGAAGTGCATTTGGTCGTTTGTCCATTTGTCTCTCGGAGGTATTTCCACTGTATACAGTCTAGTGAATTTGCATTCCACGTATGTGTCGTCAGTGGGCATGCTTAGGTTTTTGTTATCAAAAACAAGGGCCTCAAGTTTGCTTAGCGCTTGAGAGCGCCATTTTGGCCTTGTTAGTGTGCATTGCAAGACGGCACGCGAGCTTGTGATAATGATAACCGTGCAGGAAATAATTTACTTTCAAAACAAAGTTTTAACCGACTTCAATTCAGTACTCCGCCAAGCCACATGAACATTTCCACATTTTTTTTCCAATTTATTTTGATGATTTTCCAATTTATTTTGACAATGATTTTCGAGAACAAAAGCGTTGATTTTTAGACCAATAAACCAAATCGCTGTATGTGGGCCGATAATATTTGAGGACTTCCATCGATTCCTCAAGGATCTCAAAATTATTTTTGGCACTTCATTGTTTGCTATTTCAACGGAATAATATCAGAATCTGTGACGTACTTATATAGTTTGAAGTACATCATTGAGAAGCTCCACAAGCCGTCTGTGGTCTTCATCATCACTTCCACTTCACCAAATTTATGATTTCCGGGTGTAAATAGATAGATAGATAGATAGATTCATTTATTTCTTTTAGAAAATAACATATTATTTTACATCAAAAATAAGATGGACTCACTAAGAGATCGTCAATATGTAGGTACCTATAATAATTTGATATTATAAAAACAATAAAAAATGTCACAAGTAAAAGTCAAAAAGAAAAATAATAATGTCAATAAACTAAGGGGACTTGGCTGTGGGGACCAGAGAAGCCGGCTCCTGGTTACACGCATTCCCGTCGGTGCATACCGGCACCTTTATAGAACCCCACACCCTGCGTGTGGCTACCTGTCTGCGGCTTGGAGTCCGGGTATGTGCTCCACACACGTGTCCCTGCGGCAGTGAGGTCGACGCGCTGGGACATCACGGTCTTTCGTGCCAAAAGAGTGCGGGCCGCTTTTCCAGACACGCCGCACTCAACGACATTCTACGCCGCTCTCTTGCCAGCGTCAATGTGCCGGCCCTGTTAGAGCCACCCGGCATTCTCAGAGACGATGGCAAGAGACCGGATGGAATGTCGTTAATTCCGTGGAAGATGGGTCAGGTGTTGGTGTGGGACGCCACCTGCGTCGACACAGTGGCCCCTTCCCATCTCCACGGATCTTCCTCCAGAGCCGGTGCGGCTGCAGAGGCCGCGGAAAAGGCAAAAACTAACAAATATAGGGGTCTCGGCGCCGAATACTGCTTTGTTCCGTTCGGCGTCGAGACCCTTGGTCCGTGGGGTCCCAGCGCCCTCAATCTTTACAAAGAACTGTCTAAAAAATTAGCCGACACCACCGGGGACCGAAGAGCTGGCAGCTTCCTCGCTCAACGCATTAGTATTGCAATACAGCGGGGAAATGCTGCCAGCATCATCGGCACCATGCCGCGGGGAGACCCTTTATTTTAGTTATAAAATAGGTTTTTTACATTCTTTTGTTTTTAATCTTATTTAGTTTAAGTTTTTGTATTTTGTCAATAAACTCTTTGTAAGTATAAACTTGTATACATAATTAGGATATCCTAAGCAACGCCAAATGTCAAAATAAGTTATTTTATCAATAGGTACAATATCAAAATATAAAAATACAACGATAACATGGCAAAATAGTATAAAAAACAAAAACAACACAAATACTTAATAACTTAAAGATAATTATCATAACAAATTAATTTTAAAATTTGATTTCGTTATATTACTTTACGGAATATAACGGTTTGGACAATGAATGAATGAATGAATGAAATTTTTATTTCGTGTAACCATGGACACATGTTGTTAGTAGAATTTACAAAAACTAGGGGGTTAGTAGTTACAGCTAAACTTACATTTAAAACAAAACAACACTGACAGGGGAGTGTAGTCCCTCGCAGTGCGACATGTAGGGACAGTCAACCCTGTCCGCTATCATGCGCAGAATGCTGTTGGGACTGCGGCGCACCCTGCGCACCAGGGATGCTGCGCGCGTACGCATGCTCGTATAAAAACAGTCCACACGCGCCGCCGCGAACATCCCTGATGCGCTACAGAAACGAGGCAGTCCCATCAACACCCGGAACGCATTATTATACTGGACCCTAAGGGCCCCATATGCCCGTTGCGTATACTGCTCCCACAGATTGCAGGTATAGAGGGAGGTGCAAAACGCCCTAAACAAAAGTTCCTAAATAAAAGTTCCTTCAGCCGGTGCCCAAATGTATTATCTGAGATTTCATTTTTGAGACTGGCGGGTAGGCGTTCATAAAACAACGGGCCTACTACTCGGGGATTTTGATCGAACGAATACACGAGTTATAATAGAAAATACCGACATTACTACACGCGTGCCTATTATATTTGAGGAGTTCCCTCAATTCCTCATGGTTCCCATCATCCAACTGGGGTTTTCGAAACAATGGGACCAATCTGAAAGCATATACTTTCAGTTAAAAAAAGAATTGTACGAATCGGTTCATAAATGACGGAGTTCTGAGGTAACAAACATTAAAAATAAAAAACAATAAAAAAATACATCCTAATTGAGAACCTCCTCCTTTTTTTGAAGTCGGTTAAAAAAGAGAATGAGTACCTTACTTCACAAGCACTTTACCTTAATTTTCATGGCTTTCAGATACAAAACTTCTCATCTGTGATGGCGTATCAAGAAAGCGAAATGACGGCCTGCGGATATTTTGCTTTAGATGCCAGTTTGTTGTTCAATGTGAGTGATTATTATAAAATTTATAATAGGTAACTATCGCAATCACTAAATTTAACTTCCCAGCTGTTCCGAATTTTCATTACAGCTTCACTGTAGCTCAGCGGTAAGCCACGCGACTTTCAAACCCCGGCTCGTACCATGGGTTTTTTTCGTAAACTTATTTACCTACCAATGAAATAACATTTGATATTTAACAGTGGTTTTTCGGTGTAAGAAAACATCGTGAGGAAACCGGTCTAATCCCAATATGGTCTAGTTTTCCCTCACCTTCCGGTCAGATGGCAGTTGCTTTCGTAAAACTAGTGCCTATGCCAAATCTTGGGGCAAAACCGAAAATAATATTAGTAGGATGATAATCATTACCATCATCATCATCACTATCAGCTATATTAATGTAATTGTGCTAGTGTCATTGAAATGACCCGCGTATTATTATGTAGTTATTTATTTATTAGCCTAGTAATCCAATGCAAGTTTCATGTGTTTGTTAGTAGGTACTTTGTAGCTATTATCTTATCTTATATAATATGTGAGGGCCCTTTCGGGTGCACTTTGACCCAGTGGCATTTTTTTTGCATTTGCCCTCTCCTTTATGCCGGCTTATCTTATCTTATCTTATCTAGGTGAGGGCCCTTTCGGATGCACTTCGACCCAGTGGGATCTTTTGAGCATTTGCCCTCTCCTTTATACCTGCTCCCAGGCTTGCTCCATCATTTCCACAAAGCGGATGATGCAGTTCGCCGGGAGCACCTTGAATTCCTTTGGTTGCGGGTAACCGTTACCAAAGTAGTTCATTCTTTGTCTGGCAAGGGCATGACATTCACACAATAAGTGTTCCATAGTCTCATCCTCCTCGCCACACATTCTACAGTCTAAACTATCAGATAGTCCCATCTTGGCCAAGAGATCCTTGACCCCGAAGTGACCAGTGAACACCCCAGATATAATTCTGAGTTGCTTCCTACTGGATTTCCAGAGTTTTCTGGTCCAGCCCGAGTCCACTCCTTCTATGAAGAGCTTAGAGTGCCTTAAGCCAGCCTCATTCCTCCACTCGTGTTGGTGTTTGGTTTTGGCGTAGGCTTTAAAGGCCGATATTATGGTCCCCTGCGAGAGTCCCACAAATGGTTGCCGGCTTGCTCCATCATTTCCACAAAATGGATGATGCAGTTCACCGAATTCCTTTGGTTGCGGGTAGCCGTAACCGAAATAATTCATTATTTGTCTGGCAAGGGACACAATACATTCACACAATAATTTTGTAGCTATTCGTTGTATATGTATATTAATTTGATAGAATTTTTTTTTGTATTGCAAACATGTAGTAATACCTACTTTAATGTTTTTCAGACCCTCGCTGCCGCGACTCAATATTTAGTTATTTTGATACAATTCGACAACAAAGACAATAGTGCGAATAACCACAAATAAAATATACTATAGCTACCCAACAACGCGTACACTTTTTTGATGTGGAAATAAGCATGGTAATTTAATATTTACAAAGAGCACAATAAAAAATAAATCCACAGTTGACACAAGTTTTTGTAAACATTGTAGGTAATGAGACCGTTTATTTTATATTTTGTTAATTTTCTTAGTTTTTATCCATTTGTGGCCACCTCAACATTTATAATTTCTTATGATGAAGACCTTACCTTACCTTGGTTTGAGTTCAATTCTTGTTAATTGTTTTAAATTGATATACTTCTCAAGTCAAAACAGGAGTTACGTCACGTGACATCACGCAGCCAAAGTTACGTGGTCAGGGCACAGTAGTTTTTTTACTAAAAATGTTATTACTTTTTCGATAAAAAAATAATACTTAGAGCTTATTGCAACTTTTCAGCATGAGACAAATCGAATGAGATATCATTTTTCAAAATCTAACCATAACTTTTGATCTGATGGTATATGTACCGTGGTATCCTTTAAGATCACCTATGACCCAGGTGATCGATGTCTTATGGGATCACCCAGGTGATCCTATTATACACCATATCCAGCACGATCCCCTGGGTGATTGTAGTGGACAGAATTATATCCAGTAGGATACCCCAGAAAATGATATTACTTTGCAAGTGATTCTAGTGGAATTTATCCATTAAGATCCAGGCAGGTCGCGGAAAGACTCCAAAGCTTTTGAGGGGAGCTTGAGCCGCTTAGCTACTAGCATAAGTACTTTGTTAATATACATCATGTACACACATATATAGTGCACGTATGGTCAGTTAACTGTGTTGGTGATGGTACAAAAACTTCATTAACTTCGGTCATATGGTCCTTCGAAGAAGGTGGTATGGAAGATTAGACGACTTTAAGAATTTGGAGGAGTAGGGAATACTTTGTATCTAGTCACAAAGACAAAGAGGTACAAAAGCTATGTTTAAATTTCCAGGAATGTACAAGGATGTGTTTGTATAAGGACTAGTTGAAACGAACGGACCATGCAGTATAACCACGGCATAAAGGCAATCATAGTGACCAACGACATTCCTCATGATGACATACTACGTATAAAACTGTTTATTAATTAAGTAATCCATAATTCATAATTTATTGCGTTAATAATCATGTGTGTATATAAGGTCTTACAAAGGGCATTTTACAGCTAGTGTTCACATGAACCCTGTTAGGGTATATAGCAATGTACTTAACTAAAACTAAATACTAAAGAAATTACCTATAATATTTCAACATTTACATTTAACACATTTTTATATGGCATGCAACATGTGCGTCTTAGTAGTGAAATTTGTAGAAATTCAAAAATTATTAAAACAGTTTTGTTATCGCTGAGGGCAATAACACGCGACGTGGGCTGAGTGAGAGGAGAATGGGAGTGAGAAAATGGCTGGCTTACTTGAATGTGTAGGTAAGGTTGTTCTGTGTACTGGGCCGCGACGACTTAAGCGGCTTGCCGTGCTGATATGATGGATGGGCTGAGTAGGAGTCTTCTTCTGGTTTCGAGCCGACCTTGAGCTGATGAAAGTCTTCACGCACACTGAGGGTTATAATTCACTCGCGCGCCTAGTCTTGAGCTGATGAGCCACGTAACGTCACAGTCACTACAATAAGGGTACCGGCCGGTATAATCACGACACTTTCGTAGGTTCAGGTGAGCACGGAACGCTGGGATTGAGATACACGTCAGTGCGCGACGGCGGTCAAATGGCTACTCTTTGAGCGAGTCGCGAGCGCCGGCTCGTGGACGAGCGAATCGATGAATGATTGAACGAGTTATCTATATCGTCGCGCCGATGGCGCGAACAAGTTTTCCATTTTAACTCGGTAAAAAAGTACTTAATTCAATTTAACGTCGACAGTAAAATAATTCAATTTATAGGTATAATAATGATTAAAAATTCCATTTATATGTTATAATTAATAAAAATCTTATCGTATTCATTATTCATTGGGTACATATCAATTGGGTATAACTATGAGAAAATATGATTTACATTTATTTATTAATATGTACATTTATACATATATTTTTAATTTCATAAGGTTGTATCATTTAAAAATTCATCAATAGACTAATATCACCTTTTAATTGGCAGATCTTTAAGTTTTCTTTTGAATAATTCATCTTTGGTTTCGTTTTTTATTTTGTAGTAGTTTTAGTAGGTAATGCATTAAATATAAAATGAGCTACCTATGCGTTTTATTTATGATGAACATTGAAACAGTACCTACAAGTAAATACGTAACTGATAAAAGGCATTATTAATGTACTCAGCAGAGATTGAAATCATTTAAAGTGACCGAAATTTTAGAAAACTGTCAATGAAATTGGAAGCTTGGATGGTAGAGTCGCTTTTTTCAACGGATTACCACTTTGAGTATTAAGCCCACTGGAGATGTCATAACGTAAACTCTTCGAACAAATTTTTTCGCCACTTTTAGCGGGGGGTGAGGTAAACACGTACAGCACACCACCAAAATATGAATAAATCAACAGACACAAATTTAGTTGTTGAGATAAAAGCACACTACAAAAAAATTTAACACATCAAAAATTTCACGCACACAGACAGAGTTTTCAAGTAACCGTGCAGCATACATACGAACAAGTTAGTAATGGGACACAACGGACAGATCTGAAGAATGAGTCAAATCAGTTTGATGATTGAACTGAATATAATAACTAATAATCTTATACTATTTATTATAAAATTGTAAAAGTGAAAATTCTGTACATTGAAGATACTACCCAAAAAAATGTTTATTTGTATGTATGTCTGTCTGCATTTATGTGCCCCTGTGTCCTTAGCCCTCGCGCACAGTTAAACTGTGGAATGAACTGTCGCCCGCGGTTTTTCCGGGCTGATACCGAGATAATGTGATGAATGATAATCTTACAAATATCATATGCAGCAGCCAGCAGATCTATACTTAACGCACTCCAGGATTTCAATAAGGTTCTTAAATTTACAATGAGGCATTGCGAAGATCGGGTATCTGCTTCAGACGTTGCTGCAGCTGAAGCACCGGCAGTATTCGATTTTGTTGGTTCAATATTTTTTTTTTTACAGGAGTATCCTCCTAATAAAATAATAAAAGTAAAATGTTAGTTTATTTTATTTCATATTATAAATATAGATTACTTTTGAAAATATTCAGAAGAAAAACCGAAAGAAGCGCCGCGCCGACCCACAAGTGTTACCAAAGATGACGCCACCTGGTGTAAAAGTTGACAGTCACATCACAACGCACAAGGATAACATATCAGTACACTTTCCATAGTAAATCCAGCTTGAAATCAAATGATTCTAAAAATCATTACACATTATAATTTTCTGCGCTGTGTCTAATTACTCGTCACTTAAGTACACTCTTTTAGAGTGAGGAACTGTTGAAATGGATTTTTGAATTAAAGCTTGACCACAAATATATTATGAGGATTGTCAAGAGGGCGCTATTTATGAGATCATATGGCAATAATTTTGCAACTATCAATCTATCGATTCGGTTCTTAGGTTATCATTTAAAATCCATTTAGTAGAATGCTCTTTTTTGTAAAAGTTTTTAGTTTAGTAAACACGTGTACCTACACATTATTGATAATATTCCACTCACGACTGTTAATAATTTTTAGCGTTTTGTTAATATTTGTCTTTAAAGAAATGTGAACGACCACCACGAATGACGTTGACATTATAAAAAAAAAAAAAAAAAAAAAAAAAAATCACCAACCAATCACAAATAACAACAAATAATCATAAAATCATTGCCAGTGTAAGAAATTAGTTCCAGTGAAATTCCGCAATATGGCGCATCCTCATTTATATTTGTGGTGGTCAGGCTTTAGAAATTGGGATGGTTTCGAAAATAAGTGTAAAAATGGGGCAATATCCTGGTGCTGGTGGTCCATGGGGTGGTATCCTGAGGGCATTTGCGGAGAGGTTTGACTGTGAGTATGTGAATCACTGCCATATGATCCACGTACTGACAGTCAAGCCCTACTAAGTACTGTCCTTATTTTATATGTATTAGGTTATAGTACTTACTAACTTTAGGCTAAGAAACTGTAACTAACTTTATCTATGATCCCAGTTGGTCGAAATAAATGTCTTGAATTGAATTGAATTGAATATATAATTTGTTATCATTAATTTGATTTTATGGAAAAAAGCCGGGTTTAAAAATTTAATGTCGATTTAGGAAAAACAAAAAAAAAAGAAACTCACCAAACAAGGACATAGTCGCAAAGAAGGTATTGCACCTTCAATCAATGTCTTTCTGTTAGTATCATTTTTGTAGCTTTCCGGAGTAAAGTGCTCCGAACAGATAACACTTGTACGTGTAGGTTTCCAATAATAATTTTCGTTTTTACAAAATTTTCTCCATTTCTCCTTTATATAGGGATATTTTGGAAATCTATAAGGACATATAATTATATTAAATATAGTATATGAATATCACATATGTTGTGATTTTTGTACTTAAAAATCTTATTTGTCTAAGTATGGCAACATTACAATACTTGAAGCATTGATTTTGAACGGTACTTCGCCACAATCACGACTAAGTTATAAATAATAAAAGGGTAGTTGAAAAAAAGGTGAGGTGATGGTGGGGAAGTGCGGTTGAAAGAAAACGTTGGGCGTTAGATCATTCTTTGTTACCCGTGCGAGGATAAGGTTGTGTGAATTTAGTGGTCAAGACCCAGTAATTATAGCTCTAGTTCAATTGTGTTGTTGGTTAATTTTGTGATTACTCATAGTGGTGACGAAGTACAATAAATATTTATTTGGATCGAGGAATTTTATTACAATTCAGAAGTGGGCGTGAGTTTGCGCGCCATGCCAGACGAAAACAGTAAGTAATTTTTGAATATCCTTTTTATTAGACATGAAAATAGACTATTGATCGCAAGTGTACGCTTACAAAACGAAATAGCGTTGCATTCGTTTAGAGTTTTAGAGCATTTGTCTGATTAACGAATTATAAAACTGCTTGCATGGTGCAACGGTATAATGTGCAGTTTTATGTTGAGCTAACAGCCATGTAGGTGTGCTGTCTAGCATAGGTGCAGCCATGTAGGTGTGCTGCTTATAGGGAGCTAACAGCCATGATAGATAGATAGATAGATAAAATTTTATTCATCACTCAAGGTATACATTGTTATGCAAGTTATACAACAACAATTATATTACAGCAAGTGTGACTAGTCAAACCAAAAATGTATACTATAACAGTATCAAATTTAAATCAAGAAATACAATTGTAAAATTTGTCATATTTTTAAATATTTAAATATTGTTTACAATTTCATATTAAAAAATTCGTTTAAACTATATAAAGTCTTGTTTATTAGTAAGTCTTTCACTCGAGCACTGAACACTGTGAGTCTTTGTTCTAGTTTGATGCAGTTCGGTAGATGGTTATATAATTTTCTGCCAATGACTCCCGGCCTTTTATTCGACATAGAAAGTTTGTGGGGACTTAAACAAAGGTCGTTTGGACAACGACTTGGATACTTCAAGGGTCCTTTCTTGCGGAAATCATGGATATTTCTACGAACATACAAGATAGTTTCGAATATATATAGTGCTACTGAAGTCATTATTTTAAGTGACTTAAAGAATCCTCGGCATGTATCTTTATATCCGGCTTTCATTATGACTCTTATAGCCCGTTTCTGCATTTTCAGTACTCTCTCATGGTCTGACGAGTTTCCCCATAATATTATGCCATATGACATAATGGAGTGTACATATGCATAATAGGATTTGATGAGACAATCCTGGGAAATAAGCGGACGTAGTTGCTTTAGAGCGTAGACACCAGTTGCCATTTTTTCGCATACATAGTCTATATGCGTTTTCCACGTCATGGCGGAATCTATATTGAAACCCAACATTTTCGCTTCGTTTGAACTGTATAAGCAACAACGGTCAGTTAGTTCTATTTTTAGTACATCCTTAATATTAGTCTTCGCGTTGAAAAATACAACGTTCGTCTTGTTCGAATTCAGAGTAAGCCCATTATTATTAAACCATGATTTTACGGTTGCCATAATCTTGTTGATTTTTTCCATGACAATATGTATGGTTTCACCTTTAATGACTATTGTGGTATCGTCAGCATATATTATAAATTTACCATCTATATCTGTCTGAGCAAGATCATTCATAAACAGCAAGAATAGGGTGTTACCCAGCGCAGATCCCTGCGGTACACCAACATCGGGGACGATTTTTGGTTTGGATTTGAATTTTTTACCGTCTATTGAGACTTCAACTGTCTGTTCTCTGTTGTTCAGAAACGACTCCAAAAGTTGTAACTCTACTCCTTTAATGCCGTACATTTTAACTTTGTGAATTAAAAGTTGATGATCAATGCTGTCGAATGCTTTAGACAGATCTAGAAAAATCGCAGCTACTTTTAGTTTACTGTCTAATGTTTGTATGACTTCATTTATAAGCTGTAATGCAGCCGAAGTAGTTGATCTTCCTTTTCTGTAGGCATACTGGACGTCTGTCAGAAGGTTATTCGTCTCCATGTGGTTCATTATAGCGCTAGATAATAAGGATTCGACTACTTTCGATATTGTGGGAACAATAGTGATTGGTCTGTAGTTGGTAATTGATCCCCTATCTCCTTTGCCTTTAAACAAAGGACAAACTCTAGTTTTCTTCAGTTCGTTGGGATATGATCCACTCTTATAGATTGTGTTAATCACGTAGCACATTAAGTTAATTAATTCATCCGATTGGGCTAAGTGGTTCAGCAATTGACCTGTTATGTCATATATGTCTTTCGTTCTAGACTTCGATATTTTTGTCTTCATGGTTTCTCTTAATGCTTTAGGGGACGTGGGACAGAAATTGCATTCGCTTGTATTTGTGGGTGATGGTACATTTTCTAACGCTTTTGCTCTATCGATTGATCTATTGTTCAATATGTTTTTACTTATTTCGATGAAATATGAGTTAATATAGTCTGGCAGTTCAATTGATCCAATTGGCTTTAAAGTAGTGGGATCCTCGAGAAACCATTGTGACATCTTGTTATTTTTATTAGTTTCTTCTTTGATTACCTGCCATATCTCTTTTTTTCATGTAGGTGTGCTGTCTAGCATAGGTGCAGCCATGTAGGTGTGCTGTCTAGCATAGGTGCAGCCATGTAGGTGTGCTGCTTATAGGGAGCTAACAGCCATGTAGGTGTGCTGTCTAGCATAGGTGCAGCCATGTAGGTGTCCTGCTTATAGGGAGCTAACAGCCATGTAGGTGTGCTGTCTAGCATAGGTGCAGCCATGTAGGTGTGCTGCTTATAGGGAGCTAACAGCCATGTAGGTGTGCTGTCTAGCATAAGTGCAGCCATGAAGGTGTGCTGCTTATAGTGAGCTAACAGCCATGTAGGTGTGCTGTCTAGCATAGGTGCAGCCATGTAGGTGTGCTGCTTATAGTGAGCTAACGGCCATGTGGGTGTGCTGTCTAGCATAGGTGCAGCCATGTAGGTGTGAATGAATGAATGAATGAATGAATGATTTATTTGATAAACACAACCACAACATTAAATACAAATACTTAAAACTAGGAAAAAATAAAAAGAAGTACAATGTTGAGGGTGGTCTCAAAAAGGAGTCCACTCAGCATGTGTCGGAGCATGGAAAACCCCGACGCTGATTTTCAGTGAATCCTTTACACAAATTACATGACACAAATAAAAGCAGATCTAAATACAAATTTTACAGAGAGTGCAGTGCGCAGGTACATATAGCTTGATTTTTGAAACAGGATAAATACATACTTAAACGGCCTCCGTAGCCCAGTGGGTAGTGACTCTGCCTACGAAGCTGGAGGTCCCGGGTTCGAATCCCGGTCAGGGCATTTATTTGTGTGTTTATCACGAATATTTGTTCCTGAGTTATGGATGTCATATATGTATATAAGTATCTATATGTATGTATCTATTATATATATCATCGCCTAGTACCCACAACACAAGCCTTATTGAGCTTACCGTGGGCCTAGGTTGATTTGTGTAAAATTGTCCCGTAATATTTATTTATTTATACTAGTGAAAAATATAAATAACTACATAACAGTCAATTATGTTCAACATATATAAAATGGATGTATGAATATAATATATAGACATAGACATAATTTAATGGTAATAACACATTATATATATAAAAATAAAAATAAAGTAGGTTTATATTTCATCGGCTAGCTAGACAGGAGACGTCTGTTCCTTTAGCAGGTGGAGTTTTAATTTGTTCTTAAAAGTGGCCAGTGAACTTGCATTTTTTATTGGCGGTGGAAGATTGTTCCAGCATCGCGTGGCAGCGTACTTGAAGCTACCACGGAAGCTAGCCGACTTGTGTCGCGGGCAGATAAGGCGGGGGGCTTGTCTTACATGTCTACGGGAAAATATTAATCTTTCGTACAGGTACGATGGTTGCTTACACAGTATTATCCCAAATAGCAAAGTAGCGAAGTGTAGTTTCCTCCGAGCTTCCATTTTGAGGAGACTACCATTGTTTAAAAATGGTGTCACATGAGCTCTGGGTGGAACTTGGAAGCAAAACCTGTGTGCTGCTTATAGTGAGCTAACAGCCATGTAGGTGTGCTGTTTAGCATAGGTGCAGCCATGTAGGTGTGCTGCTTATAGTGAGCTAACAGCCATGTAGGTGTGCTGTCTAGCATAGGTGCAGCCATGTAGGTGTGCTGCTTATAGTGAGCTAACAGACATGTAGGTGTGCTGTTTAGCATAGACGCCGCCATGTAGGTGCGCAAAGTCAAAGTCATGAAAGTCAAAGTCAACAAAGTCAAAGTCATGAAAGTCAAAGTCATCAAAGTCAAAGTCATCAAAGTCATCAAAGTCAAAGTCATCAAAGTCAAAGTCATCAAAGTCAAAGTCATCAAAGTATTAAGTCACATGTTACTAACACACTATGGATCACTAGGTCTGAAATAAAGTATTTTTATTTTTATTTTATTTTATTTTTATTTAAAGTCAAAGTCATCAAAGTCAAAGTCATCAAAGTCAATGTCAAAGTCATCAAAGTCAATGTCAAAGTCATCAAAGTCAATGTCAAAGTCATCAAAGTCAATGTCAAAGTCATCAAAGTCAATGTCAAAGTCATCAAAGTCAAAGTCATCATTCAAAGCCAAAGTCAAAGCCAAAGTCATCAAAGTCAAAGTCATCAAAGTCAAATTCATCGGTCAAAGTCATCAAAGACAAAGTCAAATTCATCAAAGTTATCAAAGTCAAAGTCGTCAAAGTCAAGATCATCAATGTCAAAGTCATCAAATGCAAAGACATCAAAGTCAAAGGCATCAGTCATAGCCAAAGTCATCAAAGTCAAAGTCAAATTCATCAAAGTCATCAAAGTCAAAGTCATCAAAGTCAAAGTCATCAAAGTCAAAGTCATCAGTCAAAATCGTCAAAGTCAAAGTCAAATTCATCAAAGTCATCAAAGACAAAGTCATTAATGTCAAAGTCAACAAGGTCGTCAAAGTAGTCAAAGGGCGCAGTTCTGAAGGAAGAACATAAAATGCGCTTTACATTTACAGATGATGAGGCGAGTTACACACCGAAACGTCCCAGGCGGAAACGCAGGCGATCCTCGTCATCAGTGGAAGCTGACGAGACTCCTGCACAAAGAAGCCGAACGGGATTAACCGCCGATGAATTGTTGAAGATCGTGACTGCACTGCAAGGTGTACCAAGTAAGAATACTTCCTCTAATAACGTAGTTCCGGAATTCGACCCTAACATCAGAGCACAGGATGTTGAACGTTGGTTAAGGAAGGTGAACGAGTGCGCAGAAATCTATTCCTGGGATGAGTAACAGACGATTCACTATGCGTTACAGAAGTTACGCGGGTTGGCCAAAAGTTGGTACGAGTCGCTTCCGTCGCTCAGTTACTCTTGGGAGGTTTGGCAGAGTAAATTAATGAAAGCTTTCCCAAATTATGTAAATTATGGTAAAATATTGGATGAAATGCTGAGCCGAAAATCTCGCACAGACGAAACTCTTAGAGACTATTTTTACGAAAAATTGTCGTTGTTGAGTAGATGCGAGATTTTCGGTCGAAAGGCAGTAGACTGTATAATATATGGAATTACGGATAGTTCAGTTAGAAACGGTGCCCAAGCTCTCAAATGTAAGGAACCGGAGGACTTGTTAAATTACCTAGCTTCGCAACAGCCCTCACAATCTAGAGACGCATCACGAGGCCCATCGGTATCAAGCTCGTTAAAGAGGCGTGACTTTCGTAGTAATGTTTCGGGCAGAAGTTTCATAAGTAGCAGGGGAGGTGATTCCACCTGTTTTAATTGCAACGAGCGCGGACATATTTTTCTAAATTGTACCAAGCCCATTGTCAAGTGCGGGAAATGCTACAGAGTAGGACATAATATTGAGAACTGCGCTAGGAGACCATTACAAATACAAGCGCGTGGAACCACCGGCCCAAACGATCAGTCTGCTGAAAAGAAGGTGCTCAAAGTAGTAGTAGATAGCGGCAATTTGCTGACAGGGAAGGATGGTCCAAGACCGACCTTCGAGACAAAAACATCTGAGGGTCACCTTGGACACGACACCCCGCTTTGCAACGGCGTGACCATTGACGTAAATGATAAGTTCAATAAAATCGTTTGCGTCAATGGAAAGACGTTAAATGCCTACATTGACTTCGGGAGTGACTGTAGCCTAATTCGGTATTCGGATGCAGTCGCGCTGGGGTTAATTGAAACCGGAAGCACGTCATTGCCTACAATAAGAGGCTTCGGAAATTCTACAGTCATTCCGAAATTCAAAGCTGCTGTGCAGGTTATAATTGACGAAATTGATACGGAACTGGACGTTTTGGCCGTTGATGACGCGTATTTGCAAGTTCCCTTATTGATACGACAAAATTATACTGAAATGTCATCTGTAACCGTATTGAAAGACAATGAGAAGTTGTTCTTTTATCATACTCCCACCGATGTTTCCGAGAAACAAAGCCAGACCCTTGGTCTTTATGTCTTTAGAGATGTTACGATTACTAAAGGAGGTTTAGTGGAAGTTTGCACAAAGGAGACTTACACTGGTAGCATTTACTCGGACGGAGGTACCAGGATGAATCCCAATCAGGAGTATCACCTACATCAGGGTTGTTACGTAGTAAATGAGAATAGGGCGGTAGTATTTATTACGTCTCTGACTGGGGCGGCGCTTAAATTTAAGGCAGGGACGTTGTTAGCTAGGGCCAACCCAATAGGAGGAGTCAAGACTTTGCTTGTACAAACTGAGCCAGACGAAAAGGAAATGACGCCAATTGACAAAACGGAAGTTAGAGTAGATGACAAAGCCGATGAGAAAACCCGAGAAAGACTTCACCAGCTCCTCCAAAAGTATAGAAAGTGTTTTGCCAAAAACCTTAAGGAGTTAGGATGTGCTAAAGATGCCGTCATGAATTTGGACCTGGATGATGATACACCAGTGGTGTATAGACCTTATCGATTGTCGTATCAGGAACGTCAAAAGCTAAGGGATATTGTTGACGAGTTGGTCACAAATGATATTGCACAGGAGTCGAACTCTAACTATGCGAGTCCCATATTGCTAGTAAAGAAAAAGAATGGAGAGTCTCGACTCTGTGTGGACTACAGAGCCCTCAATAATAAAACTATAAAAGACAAATATCCCCTACCTTTAATTGATGATCAGCTGTCCAATTTGAGCGGGAATAGGTATTTTATAACTCTGGATCTAGCCTCCGGCTACTACCAGATTTCGATGGGAGAAGGCAGTCGACACCGGACCGCGTTTGTCACCCCTGACGGGCATTATGAGTTTAAGCGAATGCCTTTTGGGTTGGCAAACGCGCCAGCCGTATTTCAAAAGATGATGAATGGGTTATTGGGTACGCGTAGGTTTAAGAGTGCCCTAGCGTATATGGATGACCTTCTAATTCCATCGTCATCAATCGATGAGGGGTTTGAAAGATTAGAGGACGTCTTGAAACTCATTCAGGAAGCTGGTTTAACCCTTAATTTGTCGAAATGCAGTTTTTTCGACTCGAGCATTCAGTATTTGGGGTACGAGATATCCGCCGATGGCATTAAACCAAGCGAGAGGAAGATATTAGCGGTGCGAGATTTTCCCGTACCTCGAAATGTCCATGAAGTTCGACAGTTCCTGGGCTTGGCGAGCTATTTTCGTCGATTTGTAAAAGGGTTTGGCGAAACTGCTAGACCTCTAACTACGCTTCTCAGGAAAAATGTACAGTGGCAGTGGAGCACTGACGAGGTCAAGTCATTTGAGACGTTGAAAGAATGTCTTATTAAACGTCCTCTGCTGGCATTGTACAATCCTGAGTTAGAGACTGAGGTGCACACTGATGCAAGTTCCTTGGGACTAGGTGGCATTCTCATGCAGTGGCAGAAGGTTCCCAGGGTGTTGAAACCTGTTGCATACTTTAGCCGGCAGACCACGCCCGAGGAACGTCATTTCCACTCATATGAATTAGAGACTTTGGCGGTGGTCTGCTCGCTGAAAAAGTTTCGACCCTATCTCCTGGGACTTGACTTTACTGTATACACGGACTGTAATGCGCTACGAACCACCCGTACAAAGCGTGATCTGATCCCAAGGATTGCGCGCTGGTGGTTAACGATAAGTGAATACACCTTTAATATTGAATACCGACCGGGTTGCCGGATGAGTCACGTGGACGCCTTGAGCCGCAATCCACCAAAGGTTAGTGATTCACTACTGTCAGCCAACGTCTTACACATAAACGCTGATAATTGGATTCTTACATTGCAAATGGCCGACCCTAAACTCGAAAGAATGTTTAAGGTCTTAAAACCAGGCTTAGATCGGGAGACTTCTGACATTAAGAATAACTTTGTTGTTAAGAATCATGCACTACACAGGAAAGTGGAAGA
The DNA here is from genome assembly GCA_963854355.1 of Epinotia brunnichana. Taxonomy (NCBI): domain Eukaryota; kingdom Metazoa; phylum Arthropoda; class Insecta; order Lepidoptera; family Tortricidae; genus Epinotia; species Epinotia brunnichana. The sequence goes on from OY977946.1 coordinate 824,429, forward strand.
CGGGTTGCGGCTGGTAGTACCCAAAGATGCAAGATGGCAGATCTGTTGAGCAAACTACGATGATGTGGGTCACTTCGGATTTGCAAAAACGTTGGAACGCATACAAAATCGCTATTGGTTCCCCAAACTAAGACGTTTTGTTAAGAAATACGTGGCGGCTTGTATCGATTGCGCGTATACCAAAGATAATGCAGCGCGAACGAGTACTGGCTTCCTACATCCAATAGAAAAGGTGGCACATCCGTTCGACACATTGCACTTGGACCATTTGGGACCATTTGTTAAAAGTAAAGCTGGCAACAGCTACGTTCTAACTATAGTGGACAGTTTTACAAAGTACGTTTTTGCTAGACTAGTCAAAGATACGAAAACAAAGAACGTAGTTAAAGTTCTCGATAATTTATTTTACGACTTTATGATACCACGCAGAATTATATCGGACCGCGGAACTGCATTCACATCGGGTCAATTTAAAGACTTTTGTTCGAGCAAAGGTATTAAACATGTGCTTAATGCAGTTGCCTGTCCTAGGGCAAATGGGCAGGCTGAGAGATATAATCAGACTATTCTCACTGCCCTAGCTACACAGAATTTTGAAAATGATGAACGCCACTGGGACAGGCGGCTGGGTCAAGTACAATGGGGTGTTAATAATACCGTTAATGCTACGACAAAGAAAAGTGCGTCTGAATTACTCTTTGGGATTAAATCGAACTGTCCCATTGATAACAAGTTATCGACAGACCATGACGAGGAGAGGGATACTGACGGTACGACGTTGACTTCAGTTGTCAGTGAGATGGGAGGCGAAGAAATACTTCTCCACCGTCCCTCTTTGGTTACAGAAGTTTTGAGTGAGGGTCAGGGGATCACCTCGCATTCACTGACTGACGATGCGCCTTCCGCGGTAGGGACTGGTAGGCGGGTCGATGAAATTAGGAAAGAGGCGTCAGCGAATATCAAGCATAGTCAGGACAGACAGAAGGAATTATATGATAGGAATAGAGTTTCAGCGGTCGCATATTCGGTCGGTGATCTAGTAAAACTTACAAAGACTAGCTTTTATAATAACGGAAAGAGTAAAAAACTGTTACCTAAGTTCATCGGTCCATATAAAGTTACTTGTTGTTTAGGTAACGATCGTTATAGGGTTACGAATGTACCTGGGTTTAACGCAAAGAAATATGATAGTGTGATAGCGTCTGATAGGATGCGTCCTTGGATCAGTGTACATGCACTGCAGGTAAACAGGTCATCTGGTTCCGAGTCATTGGACTCCGATTCAAACTCCGAATGAAATAAATAAACGAAATGGGATGCAAGTACCTAATCTACTATTGATTAATAAAATTAAGTATAACCCTACTAAGAATACGATTAATATGTTAGTGTCATTAAATAAAAATAGTTAATAATGTTTAAGGTGTTATAGTAAATAGTAAATTAAATATGTCAATGATTGTTTTTGTATCAAGGGTTAACTGACGAGTGTTGTGATTTGCACGTGCTCCGGAGATAGCACGCAGTCGGATGACCGAGTGTTGTTATTTTTGTACTTAAACTTCTTATTTGTCTAAGTATGGCAACATTACAATACTTTCCCGCTCACGGAACAATGATGTCCCGGACCTTTGGGAGGCGTTCGTGGGGCTAGGTACCTACAAAGTACCAACTAAGCCAACACGTAGAGGCCCTTTTGACAATTTAATGAAATGCAAGGAGTACACCGAGCGGATGCTGTCCCTGCCCGTGTCATGGGACGCACACAGAGACAGCATCCGCTGGGGTGTATAGGAACTATTGCTGGTTGATGGAATCTAAAGAAAACGGGTTATTGGGTGAAAATGATGGACTAGTGGCTGGGCTATTGGGTGAAACATCGGACGCCTGCCTAATAAACTGTCTCATGTGTTTTATCTCTGGCAGACGGTGACTCGCCAACTGCTAGATGGGCCCCTATTAATAGCGACATTAAAAAATGGCCTAAGGGCAACACCAGTCAGAGAGGCTGGGGGGGTAGAGAGGTGGCACTGAACTTTAAACATATAGCCAACTCGCCACTTAGGTGTCCACATTTACCCTCGAGCAACAGCTCTTGCGACTCCACTCTGGACAGCCAGTTAAGGCAAGCCAGAGGTGGGGGGCCTGTCCAACCAACCACCCGATCGGCTCAGCCTGACCACAGGACACCCCCAGGAGCACTCAGGTACGTAGGGTCGCTACTCCCTAACAGCCCGCCACAAGCTGCCTTACGTTGACCGATTGCACCAGAAATCTGGTGGGCGATGGGCCCGTCACATCCCTACGCCTATTATTATTATTAATAGTTAAAAATTCATCAAACTAGTATTTAAGAGATCTTGTAGGTTGATAATATTAAACACAACAAACACTCATGAGTTTGTGGTGTCTAAGCCAACATAATAATTATGAGTGTTCATACACTCATAATTAAAATCGCTTATTTACATACCTACTACCTGCCAGGCTGTACGGCTATCACAAGACGGCGCGAGAGCTCTCTCGATTTTTCTCGCTCTATCCGTCTCTCTCTTATTAGAACACTTAGAAAGAGAGGCATAGTGCGAGAGAAATCGAGAGAGCTCGCGGGCCGTCTTGTGATAGCCGTGCTCTGTAAGTCAAACTGTCAAATTTTTCGTACATTCAGATTTTAATGAACACCGCTTACAATTACTGACCGTTTCGAGCAACCTACCCTAAGTTAGTAATACTTTCACATCATCTCAAACAGCGACTAGAATTATTCTTTTCAAATTGTTTTTTTTTCAAACTTTGAAGACGTATAAGTATTTTATGATTTAGACTATTATATTTCATGCAAACGACATTTTCCATGTACTTATTTTTCGTCTAAAGGTAATACCCATAGCAAAAATTGTGCTCAGTTGGGGACTAAATAGGTCGATTTGTGTAAAAATTTGTTCAAAATATTGATTTCTTTATCAAAATCGTGCAGTGCTCACAGGGACTTAATTACTGCACTCGCTGCATGAAGTATACATTCATGTAGACACGCTAAACAATACATTAGCGCGTGTTTAGTTAAATGCCTATTTACCGACCATTTCAATTAATTTCTCGCCCCTACTAGGTAGCTAACTTGGCTACGATGGATCCACACACGACAGTAGGTACTTACAAGTGTTTCCTTTGACCGGACATAAATTGCGGTGCTGTGCGGTGGTGGTGTTCCACAAAAAGTCACCGTTAAATAATGTTTACGACGCTAAATCTGTATTTCTCCCCTTTCGAGAGACGAAACGAAGAATTACGTTTACTACAAATTTTCAAACCTCTATACATTGTGCTCTCAGTGCTTGGGCTGATACCGTGTTCCATCGAAATTCCGCAAGGGAAGCTAGACATTATTTTGCACAACTACTCTTTTAAACACTCGCTGTGTGCCCTGTTCACGCTACTGATCGTAACAATATTCTTCGGGCTCCACGTTCATCAAATTATTACTTCACGTGAAGACAACATTTTAGCGGAAGACAATACGTCGAAGGCGAATTACTTGATTGAATTAGTCTTACAATATATTTTCTGTCTAGTTGCATACTTTTGCGCTTTTCAAAAGAAAGATGTTTACGTGTCGATGTTAGGGGAAATCACTCGGTCCTGGAACGACCTGCCTTATGTGAATAGAGGCATCATTCTAGGAAGATTGCGCGTGAAAATCAACTGTGTACTTTTCGGAGTTTTAACCCTAGTTCTGATCGCACTGACGGCAATTACGTACGCTGCCTCGTCTAGTTTATGGAAAAGGATGTTGATAACTGTGTCTTTCAATTTGCCAGAGATGATACAATTCGCTGTGGTAGCTCTTTATTTAGTGTTTGTCCTAATGGTCGAAGCGCTGTTGAAGAATATCGAGGACCACTGTAAGATGTTCATGAGAGCTCCGAGAAGTATTAAGAATAGCAGTTCGAAAGTGGAGTCGGATCGAGTCCCTGTAACGCTGTCTCAAATGCAGAGCGTGTACATGAAGGTGCTGCGAGTGAAGCGGCAGATCAACGCAGTCTTTCAGGCACCCATCCTGTTTTGCCTACTACAATCTTTCCACACAATAGTCAGTGAATCATACAACATAAGCTACGGATTATTTTATCAAGACGAATTCGAAACATATAACTTGATAGAATGCTCCTACTGGATTCTGATGCAACTGATAAAGATTTACGTTCTGGCACTTTCGGGAACCTTACTAAAGTCAGAGGTAGGGACGACTGAAAACTGGGTTTTTTTTTAAGTAAGTAAGTAAGTAAGTAAGTAAGTAAGTGTTTTATTTGTAAACATAGGTAATTACAGTGGTTGTCTTTTTTTACAGTCTCACTATGTTTTGCCAATAGGCGTACAAAAACTTTGAGCTTAATACTAAATGAGTACCTTATACCTACTATCATGCATACAAAATTGAGGTGCCTTTGTACAAATTATAATTATATAGTAAGGTCAGCAATTGAAGTAATTAAATTTTGCGGAAGATTCTACATCCTCGGCATCATGTGAAATATGTTATACTCTATTGTGAATTGTATTTCAGGTAGTCAGAATTGGGCGTACCATTCATAATATCACGATTAGTGACAATGATGAAACAAAACTATTTCTGGAGGTAGGTACCTAACGTGAATTTTTACCAGTTTACTTGAATTGGATTCTCATGTCATCATTTGTCCAATTGATTGTGACTGATGAAAACACGGACACGTTAGCAAAAATCATAGCTACAGTCTACGTATCCCTTCGGTTTATAAATTGCCTTGATTTATTGAGCGAGCAAGCGAAGTGAACTGGGATTTTTGGTTTCAGCTTGGGCAAAAATGCTTTCGTATGTCTGTCCGGATATCCGACTTTTCTCTCCTGTAGGTCGTATTTAACAACCGATTCTCGAGAAATTTTGTGAGCCAGGTTCAATAATGATAAGTAGGATTTTTTTGTTGATATTTGGAAATTTAAAAAAGTTAGACTCGCGAGGTCTATACAACTCACAGAGCCACATGTTAGTCTACTTTCAAAAAAATATGTTTTGTTCATTTCGAAAAAGTGACTAAAAAAAAAGTTTACGAACCTGCTCACAAAAGTTCACGAGAATCGGTTGAGAAATATGACCTTTAGAGGAGAACAGCGGGACAGCGTGACAGACAACGGACAACGATTTTCGACCCAGCAGGGACCGATTTTTGACTTTCGAGACTCTTTCATTTGATAACGGTCAAAAATGTTGAAACGCTGTTTTTATGGCGCTGTCAACACCCAAAACGCGCACACTGTATATTTGTATCGGAGTAAACGAGAGCGAGTGTTACTTGAGCGGCCAGGTTTTAGACGAAAATAATGAATAAATATTGAAATAAAAAAAAGTGTGTATTATTTGTGAAATATGGCTCGTCTACGGTTTAGGTATGAATATGTGGACTTCATGTTTTTAATTGCAGACCCATACGTCAAAAAAATAAGGACTTAGAACCGTTTAAGATGATTTTAAGACCAATCTTTGCAATTATTTTCTATCGAGCCGATTTCATCCAATTATGTTTCGAGTCCGTCTACGGTCTTGGAAATATGATGAATACCTATTAACTTATATTTTTTTTGATGTGCTAGAACAAATAGTTTTTCTTATACAACTGCTTAAATAATATCAATTTCAACAAAATTGGTCTTGTCAGCCTCTTAACTAGCGACAGAAAATTGAAAAACGATTGGTATTGACTACTTGTATTTTATTCTATCAGTAGAAAGTTAGTGTCTACAGTTTTGACACTACGATCGTATTTACTTTTATTTCATTTTCGAGCGCTCGAAAGTCAAGAATCGGCTCCAGGTTGAAGCATAAAATTTCGTTTGCTTTGCTCGCTCGTTCGATGACTATTCAAGTTTAAAGTATTGTTCTTGTTTTCGTCCCCAGATTCAACACTTTTCAACGCTCATGACTTTTCAAGACGCTGAAATTACTGTTTATGGCTACTTCACATTGGAAGCTCCACTCATGTTTAATGTAAGTCGAAATAAGTCGGTTATTCTACGAACTCGAGGCATGCAACTCTTAATACCAGCCTATAGCAACCGATATACCTAAGACGATCATTGCAGCCTAAGTGAACGAGGGAGCAAAGCGTTCAGCTTGGACCAAACTTCTTACGTATGTAGCGTTCTCCTCTGCACAGGGGCGGCGGCATATGGTAATGGCGGCAAATGTACGGGTACTATCCTTTTTTATACCCTACAAAGTTCCTGCTAGGGGTATTGGGTTTTAATTCTCTGGAAGCGAGGCGTAACTATGCACTACTCACGGTTGGTTGCAAAATTTTACGAGGTGATTCAGACTGCCCTGAACTGGTGGAGCGGATAGTGAGGCTGCACACTCCGTTGCAATCTTGGATGCATCTACGTCCGCGAAACCGACCACTGCTTGCTCCTCCGGAGGCGCGAACTGTGGCTCATAGTAAGTCGCCGCTTATTCGAGCTCTTCACTGCCTCAATGTACTTCTCGCATCTGCTTCTGACTGGGATGTTTTCGCTTGTAGCTGGGTAGGGTAATTTCGCCGGTTGGCGACCACCTAATTTCATGTGCCGGTTAGCGACCACTTAGCTGACTTGGTGAACTGAAAGCATTTTATCTCATTTTTTTTGTAAATTCCTATTCCATAACTACAAACAATAAGGCATACGGCTGACTGTTTCAATAGGCTCTGTAGAATTGATATTATCTTCAATTGAAAAAAACCATGTTCTTCAAGGGGTCGCTAACCGAAGGTGGTCGCGTAACCGGCGAAATGACCCTAAAAGTCTGTCGTGAATGCTTTAGGTTTAGCGAGACGATGATGGATGACCGTCAGTCTTCGATAGTATATTAAGTATGCTGGAAATGTTAATTCTAAGATTCACAGTGCATTAGTTCTGTAACTGTAATACTGTGTAATAATTGTGTGGATAAATAAATAAATAAAATAAATGGTACATGTCCTAAACTACCTAGTACCTATCCAAAACTTGTTTTCTTTGGGATGTGTTTGGGTTAATTTGCATAAGATTCCACAATTACTTGATTAGTTATTGGAACTCAAATAAGACTAACTTAATTAAGAGGATTGTGAACCTGTAAATTTTCATACAAAAAGCGATAACGTTTTTCACCCCGTAAACATCGATCGATTTTTGTAATTTTTGGACGTATTGTAGATATAGTGAAATACTAGGTCTGTACGTTTTGATTTTTAAGAAATATTGCTTACGTTAAAAGTTATTAGCATCTAAAAATCTATATTTTTGACTTAAAAACTTTGTCTATCTTTTTATTTTTTTTAATTTATCTTAACTGATTAACTAAAAAAGGAAAACGTACAGACATAAATTTAAGTGTACTTAATCCAATTATACCAAAATTATTTAATTTCATTAAGGTTTAGGGGGGTAAAAACGTTATCACCTGAAACCATATTTCAACAAGAAAATGTAGGCAACAACCTCCAGGACTTGCAATTCTCTCTATCGCACGATACGGGTCGGGAGGCAGAGCGGTGTGAGACAGATAGATTTTTTTTTAAATACCTACTCGCACCGCGTATCGACACTTCACAATCCTCTTAAATGCAAAATTTAGGTGTCAATGAAGTTATTGGCGATTTGTCAGCGCTAGCGTCTTGTCGCCTGAAATGACGAAACGCCGCGCGCCGCGACGCTGCCTACGCCTGCACGGGTATAGGAGACGCTACACTCTCTCTCTCTTTCTAAGCTTTCTAATTAGAAAGAGACGAATAGTTTATCTCGCCGCGACACAGTGTGATAATAGCTGTAACCCTTCCATATCCCTTCCCTTTCAGATGGTGGCAGCAGCAGTGATGTATTTAGTGATATTAGTACAGTTTGCTAAAACTAAATAAGTGAGAGGAGGACACCGATTAAGTATATTGGTTTCTTTTTTAGCACCTTTTTGTTCGTAAAACCTTTCACGAAACCCATTTCTTATCTAGACAGATATAAGTATTAGTACATCTTGTATTGTTATGTAGATCGGTACTTATTAAAAAAAAAGTTGTAGGGTCACCGGTTACAAGACTAGTTTCAGTTTACGACCACAAGGTTTCTTTTCTACAATTAACGAAAATATTTTTACATACCATCGAACATTGAGTCGTATTCATTTATTAGTTAGATACATCTTCATCATCAAATCAGCCGAAAGACGTCCACTGCTGGACATAGGCCTCCCCCAAAGAATGCCAAAGTGACCGGTTAGATATATAATAGGAGCCTATTAAAATAAAACGAGAAAATATCCTTTATATTTGTCAAATCTAAGTGGTCGTAAACCGGCATGTTAAATGGGCGGTCGGTATCTAGCGCGATGATTCCACCCTGTGTCTGGTCGGAGTCGTTGTTAATTTCTCATTCGGTGCGGACCTTTTCATATTAGCTCGAACATTACAACCGGTACCGCCTCCGCACCACACCGCACCGCGCCGCCACCGCTGTCTGTGCGTTTCGACCTTAAATAAATCCATTACAAAGTATTAATTGTAATATAACTCGGACAAATCAGTGCATATAATAAAATAATTAAACAACCAACGCAGAGCGGGGCCCGCAAACATCACATCGATTTTTATACAAGAGTGCATCGTCGTGTGACAGATCGCATCCCGCGTCGATGCACGCGTTGTCTGTTTATAAACAGTCCCTGGGCGACCGAGCTCTGCTCGGATGAAAATGGAGAAAATACGGAGAAAACGAATTTCCCCGGACATGAGACCCATCTAGATCGATTTATTGCCTCCTTCACCACCTACATTCCAAATTTCATCGAAATCGTTAGAGCCGTTTCCGAGAACGTGATTGCAAATATATATACAAATATTGCTCGTTTAATAGAATAGGATGTTTATGCATTTACGCTTATTTGCGATTCAGTTTCCGATGCGTAGGCATAGTGAATGATGATAATGACAATTAATGATGGAATAGTACATTGTTGTAGAGGCTAGAAAGTAAGTCGTACTAACTCGTCCATCTATTGCACTTTCAGCCGAGGCTTAACATAGTGCTTTTCACGTCTACTGCGAGGAAATTGCAAATAATCATAATTTTAAATCAAAATTAAGTTCCTAATTGAAGATCATAATACTAATCAAAAAACAAAAGAAGCGCGGCACCGCTCGCCGGCGCGGCGGCGCCGCTCCTCCCGCTCGACGCCCTGTGATTGGTCGAAGAGCTGTTCAAACTGAACAACCACTATTACAATGACAAACCACTCAAAAATAATCGGCCAATAGCAGAGTAAAAAGTAAAAAAGGCCGCTAAACACTACATTTTACTTTGCAAATCTACATTGTTTGACTGTTTTTGAATTGTACTAGTAAGAACTACTTTCTACTCTCATTTCAATCCATCTTTGGCCATATTTCCGAGCAGTTGGCGTGAATAAGTTTTAACTAGTTGTGGCAATATTTTTATTTTCTGATACAACGACGGTGGCAAACAAGCTTACGCCCTGACACGGCTATTAATGACATTAATATGGAAAACATTCAGTAGTAACTACTTTTTTACCATTTTTTCTTAATCATTACAATTTAAAACGCATTTACCTGTGCATGCATATAAAGAGGGTCACCAGTGTAGCGCAACTAGGAACAAAAAGATGAATGACGTCCAACTGCTCAAATTCAGCATCAAATCTGAAAATTTCTGACAAGTGACAAGAGTCGCTTAACTTCAAACTCGGGTAAATCCAATTCTGACATTTTTTAAGATTTTGGTATGAAATAAAAGGGTAAAAAACTAGTTTTGTTATAATTTAATCGGTTTAGTATAATTTTGTCTGGTTTTTGAGAAAAATACAGTTAAAATCATAATATTTTATCAAAATCAGATAAATCCATACTTATGACAGTTTTTTTCAAATGTAGGTAGGGTCATTTCGCCGGTTACGCGACCACCTTCGGTTAGCGACCACTTGAAGAACATGTTTTTTTCAATTGAAGATAACATCAATTCTACAGAGCCTATTGAAACAGTCAGCCGTATGCCTTATTGTTTGTAGTTATGGAATAGGAATTTACAAAAAAAACTAGAAAATATGCTTTCAGTTCACCAAGTCAGCTAAGTGGTCGCTAACCAGCACAAGAAATTAGGTGGTCGCCAACCGGCGAAATGACCCTAAGTCCATCCAAGCCAATCAGCGAAAGAAGTTTGTTCAACATGGCTGACAATTTCTAATCGTATTTTTTTTTTAAATCTAAATAAATCCAGGTCTTTTAAATCAAAATTATACAAATCCACGCTGAGTTTTTTCAAAGATAGATAAATTACAATCGATTATATCAAATGAAGGTAAATCCAATCTAAATTTGATTTTTTGTAAAGAATGGATGGTGTTAATGCTGAATTTGCCGAACAGGATGGCTTTATTTAATGGTTTAGCCATAATAAAAGAAATACTGCCTTTCACATCACCATATTAACGTTATTATCACTTTATTTCAATTATCTCGGAAGTGGTTAGAGTGGATTTATCTGAATTTGAAGTTAATCGACACAGTTTTCTATCTGTGCTTTTGCTATGGCGGACTCATGCTATCTCCTACTTCCGTTCTTTCTCTGTCTGTCATTTTGTCATGGTGACTTTGGCCGGTTACCATGGATATTATAACTTCACGAGAAAACATGTGTGTGTCAAACAAACAAACAATGCTTTTGACGAAATAAAATTAATAATTATCTTAAAATAAAACACGTAAGTATTAATAACGAAATATCAAGCGCCAATATTGATTTACTTATAAAAAACAACGGTTGGTACTTGGATAAAACCTACAAGCGCGAGGTTTCTTAGTTCGAAAAGAATTCACACGCGCCAATACGCACACAAACGCACCTCACCGTTGCGCGTGAACTGCGTTTCTATGCGTTATTATTAAAGGGCGGACAGTGGATGCAATATACGTCAAAGTCATGTCAAGCGATATACTTAATATGGATATGACTACAATTGGTTTAAAGAAGAGTATATTTGCCATAGTTATTTTTAATATAAATATTAAAGGAAACGCATAAACTCGCAAGTGAAAACGTCAATGTAATTGACAAGTCGTAATAGATATAAACTATAAAAAAAAATTGATCATAGAAATGAAAAACGAATTTAATCAGAGACTGGAAAATCAAACAACACAAATTAACCAACTAGAAGGCAAGATAACTGCAAGAATAACAACACACATAGACTCGAAATTTGAGGAATTAAATGATGGTTTTAAGAACTTAAGAATTCAAGTAGAAAATCAGGAGAAGAGATTATATTATTTAGAAAAAAACAGTACTCAAAGGAACCTTATATTCTTTGGGATAGAAGATAGTGAACAAGAAACATACACCCAGCTGCAAGACAAAATACTAGGAACTATCAACATATCAATTAAAGTGGAGACCCATGAAACTGAAATACAGGCACTTAGACGGATAGGCAAAAAAGGGGATCGGCCAAGGCCGGTATCAGTTGCGTTTACCACAATGGGCAAGAAAATCAAAATTTTACAAACTAAGCGGAATCTAGAAGGCACAAATATTTATATCAAAGAAGAATTTCTACCTCACATTTTAAAGATCAGAGAAGAGCTGAAAGTTAAACAACAAAAAGAACTGGATAAAGGAAATATCGCCTACCTAAGATACGATAAGTTAATCGTGAAACAACCGAGAATCGAAAATACACACAAGAAGCGACCTCTTTCTGCATCTCCACAGTCGCAGCAGCTTGGATCGCTCAACCCCAACACTGAAACCCCGTTTGCCACCCTGAACCAACCCATAAACCAGACAAATAAGAAGCATAAACATTCAAATTCAATGATGTCGTACGTAACGAAAGAAATCAAAGAAGCATGAAATTCACAGGCCTTCTCCACCCCCTCTCCAACACTGTCACAAAAAAGTATAGAACAAAACCACAACATTCTCCCACCACGGGTGGTCGCCGCGGGAGATTACGACCAAAACCCTCCATCTCGAACATTGAGACGAAATAGTACTATATACCTACTTACCTACAATGTCAGATCATTAGTAGATGAAGCAAGAATCATCCAACTTGAACACAGTTTAAAAAACATAAAATGGGATATCATAGGACTGTCAGAAGTTAAAAAATCTGGCCAAAACATAGAAGAATACAAAAATTACATACTTTTATATAATGGACTAAAAAGTGGGCGAAATGGCGTCGGATTCATGGTGAAAAAATATCTCAAACAAAATATAGACAGTTTTAATGTGATATCTGATCGGATCGTACGCCTAGATATGGTATTAGAAAACACAGACGTAAGTATTATCCAAGTTTATGCTCCCACGGAAAGGACTATGGACCAGGAAATGGAAGACTTCTATTGCAAATTAACACTGGCTCTAAACAACACGAAAAAAAACACATTTTTGATGGGCGACTTCAATTCTAAGATAGGCGTGCCCTCAAGAGATGAGAATTCCGTTCTTGGGAAATATGGATACGGGAACAGAAATGAAAGAGGGCAAATGCTGATAGATTTCTGTCTGGAACATAGATTTATCATCACAAACACAATGTTTAAAAAAAACGAACAAAATAAATGGACATGGCAATCTCCTAACGGCAAACATAGAAATGAGATTGATTTTATCCTGGTCAAAAATATGAAATTAGTCAAGAATGTACAGGTACTGAATACCACCTTCTCATCGGATCATCGCCCTGTCAGATGTGAAATCGAGCTATCTGGAGTCTCTAAAAAAGGTCGTAAATACTTACAAAAAACAAAGTCTACGTCGTTCACGCCACTAGAACAAGAATCACTGAAAAATATTTTAAATGATAAGCAAATCTTATACACAGAAAGTACAGATGAAACATACAGAAATATAATAAATGTGATACAAAGCTGCTTACGACAACTTCCCAACACAAGAAGCGAGAACAATCCGTATGACATAATCATAAACGATGATATTATAAAACTTATGCAAGAACGGGAAACTCTAAAAAACATTACAAACAGAACTTTCGCAGACAGAAAACGACTAAGGATACTACATAAAACAATTAAGAAGAAAGTAAAAGAAGCTCAGAAAGTGCAAAGAATAAATATACTTATGGAACAGTTAGAGAATTCAGGCTCAAGCAAAAAAGCGCTCAAAAAAACAAATGATAAAAAACAATGGATTATGGAGTTTAAAGACAATCAGAACAAGCTAGTAACGTCGAGAAGAGATTTACTTCAGGCTGCCACCAACTACTACCAAGACCTATACAAAGAAATAAATAGTGAAACCGACAACAACTATAGATATCTTGACATAAACCAACAAGTATTACCCTTTCTACAATCAGAGATTAGAACAGCAATAGGAAAAATGAAGAAAAATAAGAGCCCGGGCGAGGACGGCATTACTAGTGATATTATAAAAAGCTTTGATGACTCTATCTACCCAGTACTAGTAAAGTTATTCAATCAAGTATTGCTATACAACGATATCCCTAGCTCATGGAAGACCAGCATTATTACCCTACTATATAAGAAAGGAGACCCGAAAAACATAGGAAACTATAGACCCATTAGTTTACTTCCTACAATTTATAAGATATTTACAACTGCAATACTCAACCGTATTGCAATTGAAATAGAAGACAACCAGAGTAGAGAACAAGCTGGCTTCCGAAAAAATTACTCGACAATCGACCATCTGTTCACTGTAACACAAATTATAGAGAAATACGCAGAATATAGAAAAATCCTTTATATAGCTCTGATAGACTACAGCAAAGCTTTTGACTCTATCAAGCATAGCAAGCTCTGGGAAGCCCTCAGTGAACAAGGAATAAATAAAAAATACATTTCATTACTGAAAAATATATATACAAACTGCAACGCGAAGATCAGACTAGAGAAGCCAGGTGAAGCTTTCAATATAGAGCGAGGTGTAAGACAAGGAGATACTATCTCTCCCAAACTATTCATAGCGCTGTTAGAGTACATATTTATACGAATTAATTGGGACAGAAAGGGACTGAAAATAAATGGCGAGTATCTATCACACCTCCGCTTCGCTGACGACATAATTCTAATGTCAGAAAACTTTGAAGACCTCCAGGATATGATACAAAAATTAAATGAGGAAAGCATAAAATGCGGATTGAATATGAACTTAGACAAAACCAAATTAATGACCAACGGAAAGAAAGAACCCCTATATGTTGCAGGACAAAGTGTAGAGTACGTTGACGACTATATATATTTAGGTCAAAATATCAGCTTTACAGATAGAACAACAAAAGAAATAAAGAGACGTATAATGCTGTCATGGAAAAAATATTGGTCGCTAAAAGAGATTTTTAAAGGTAACTTCCCCCTCCATATTAAAAAGAAAGTTATGGACTCAGCCGTGATGACGACCCTCACATATGGCTCTCAAACGTGGTCCCCTACACTTAATGCCCGAAAAAAGATAAGATCCTTCCAAAGAGCGACAGAGCGTAGTATGCTCGGCATCAAGCTACGAGATCGTGTTAAAAGCGAGGATATCAGAAAGAGAACAAAGATAATCGATGCACTTGAACAGGTCGCAAGACTAAAATGGAAGTGGGCGGGACACGTGGCTAGAATAAACGACGACAGATGGAGTCATCAAGTCATACACTGGCAATACATCGAAGGAACCCGGAGACAAGGACGCCCCCTGCAAAGATGGAAAGACGATGTTACCGCAATAGCGGGCAACATGTGGACCCGACACGCTCAAGACAGGAACAGATGGCTAGAGATGGAGGAGGCCTTCATCCAGAGATGGATGATCCCCAAATAAACAACATACTATATATGTACCTAATAATCATAACTTTTGTAATAACTGCATGCATATTTCAAATATTATAAAAAATCAATTAATTACGAGACACTGTATAAAGACTCTACCTCAATACTTAATAATATAAAAAAAAAAAAAAAAAAAAAAAAAATTAAATAGGCACCTATGAGTTTACTTATACAGTGCAAATTGCTAATACATATATAGATACACCAAAGATCAAAGTATTCATATTAAAGTGAATAGAGAATGCATAATTACGTATGAAATGTAATAATATTAAAATTTAAATATTAAAAATAAAACTGTAAAGATATATAAAGAGATATATTAGATAGGTGCATGTATTAACTTATCATACAAATGAAATAGGATGATCAAATATTTACCTATGTAGTTTGTTTAAATTAAGCATGCTATTTCTAAAATGATGGGAAATAAAGGCTATTTTTATTATTTTATTTATTTATTATTATAATAGATATAAACACTTAATAGTCTCAAGAGGGGATAATTTACAAGTGGCCAGTAATTTCTTAATAATCACATTTTGTTCTATGGAGGATAGAGATATTTTGTAATTTCTGATATATTTTTAATAAAAATGTATAGATAAATATTGCTCAAAATTTAATAAAAGTCTTATCCATCTTATGCTTTTGTCACCCGATTGCATCCGCTGTCCGCCCATTAGTTATTATTCTAAGATTGCGACCCACAAAGATGTGTACAGATTGGTGTTTTTTTTTAAATATACTGTGATTTGGAAATAAGTGTGAAATAAACTGTATATTTGTTCTCCTTTTATTATTTCATACCTAAATCGGATTAGTTTTAGATTTTGTAAAGCAATTTTCTGTTCATGCAGTGGGCCCAACGACGTCCCTAATCATAATTTATCGATATCGATAACGTTGGGTTCTAATATTATCGATATCGATAACGTTAAGTACTACAACCCTACTATCGTCCTCGTTCGTTTGGTTGGTAAATCTACTTCCGTACTAGCGTTTATTTTTATTGGTATTGTGGTTTTGTGGTATTTCAAAGTAGCTAAAGTTCGAATGAGTTGTCATGTCAAAATCAAATGACAATGTCACTGTCATCCAAAACCTTGTTCGAAGTCCCGTCTCTTATTTATATTCTCTTTGAGGGTCACCTTCATAACACATCTGAAGTTCAATATAAAATAATAAAATAAAATACCTAGCCTTTTATTCCGTCTCATCAGCCAAAAGTTGCATTACCAAAATGAAATAAACTAGTTAACTATATATTTATTTTTACTTGTTCTTATCCGCTAAATATGTATTTACTAGTTCATTATAAATTTAAATAGTTACATAAATAACATTATCCTTCTACGACCCAGTTTCGAAGAGGGTACTTCCGAGGAAGACCCAATGTCCTAATATTAGAACTAATTAATAAAGTACTGAACGCCCAGACCAAAAATTGTTCGTATCTGGTTAACCGCAACATATACAGCCGTCATATTTTAGGGGCGTTATAATATTGATTTAGGCTTGTCAGACAAAAAAGAAAAAACACCAATATCTTTTGTTCTTTATTTAGCACATTGGACTGTCACATATAATCTACAGCAAATCGAACAGTCTTCAAAATCTCATTAAAAGTTAGTATTTAAACACTTAATACTATCATCATATATTATCATAGTTACAATAATAAGTTTTCTTTCTCATAGAAAGCTCAAATATCATACATAAAATCAAAATTTTGGCATCAATATCAACAAAACAATAATATTTGTACCATTAAAGTTTCATAATTGGCCTTATTCTAATAAAAACTCAAAAACCCCTCGGCGAATGGGAATTTAGACAAAAAAAAACACGATAACAATACTAATAAATACTATTATTGGCCTTTTTTTACAATAGGAATTCAAAAATCACATAGAAAATGTAAATTTCTATAAAATATTTCTAACAAAAAAATCAACTAAACTTTATTATTATTTTCTATTTATAAATAATAATTTAATACAAAAACTCATTCGAATAAACAGGATGCCAAACCATTAAAAAAAAGCGACTTACAGTATACCCGCCCAGCATACTAGTACTAGTACAAATAAATTATCGTCAAAATACATGTCGAAAATGACGACATTACGGTGAAATAACAGTATTTACACATAAGTTATTAGTTTTTCTCAAAAACAATACAAAATACAGTAAGTTTCAGATAAAGATTTCAAATATATTAATAAGTTAAACTAACCTCTTCTCGTTTCACGTGTCATTGCTGCGACGTCTCGTGACAGAAGACCGAAGATACCCCTCCCTGCTCACTTGAAGCAGTGCTGCCACAATGCCAAATATATCCACAGACTAACCGACAACGTAGAGATGACATGGCGCGTAATATAAAAATACCAGGTGTCAGTAAATATTTTGTTCTAGTAATATCACAGTGGGTTATTGCTCCAAGTCTCTGTTTAAATACTTGGGCTTTCACTGCAAACTGATTTTGTCCTAGTATTATCACTTTGAACCCCAGGAGGTTATTATAGTTAATCACCTGAACTGTGTCTTGATTAAGTGCCATATCACATGCAACGTGATCTCAATCCGGCTGGCAATCACAATACTTCACATAACTCGGCTCAGGCGAACCAGACAAGCCTGACCTCCGATCACGCGTAACTTTTAGCAATAGTGAGGTCAAGTTAGACAAGAAACCATTGATGAGACCTGTCGAGATTGTGGATGGACTATAGCTGAAGTCCAGTGCTCATATGGACTTAATTGCTGCACTCACCGCATGAGGTATAGACTTGCTGAATAATACAGTAGGGAGTGATGAGTTTCATTCTTTACGCCCACTCTTGATAATTACTCGCTCACTAGTGTAATGACTGATGCTCACATACGACAGTAATTATTCCGCCTTTGACCGGTTTTCAACTGCGGGTTTACAACACAACAGTAAACAATGTTTACGACACTAAATATGTACTTCTCGCCTTTCGTGAGACGAAACGAGGAATTACGTTTCCTACAAATTTTCAAACCTCTATATATTGTCCTCTCAGTGCTTGGGCTGATACCGTTTTCCATCGAAATTCCGCAAGGGAAGCTAGACATTATTTTGCACAAGTCCGCTTTAAAACACTCGCTATGTGCCTTGTTCACGCTACTGATCATATCAACATTCTTTGGACTCCACGTACATCAGGTTATTACTTCACGCGAAGACAACGTTTTAGCGGACGACAATACGGCGAAAGCAAATTACTTAATTGAATTAGTAACGCAGTTTACTTTTTGTCTTGTTGCATATTTCTGCGCTTTTCAAAAGAAAAATGTTTACGTTTCGATGTTAAGGGAAGTCACTCGGTCCTGGGATGACTTACCTTATGTAAATAGAGGAATCATTCTAGGACGATTGCGCGTGAAAATCAACTGTGTACTTTTCGGAGCTCTCATACTAGTTCTGATCACACTGACGGCTGTTACTTACGCTGGCTCAACTAGCTTATGGAAAAGGATATTGATAACACTGTCTTTCAATTTGCCAGAGATGATACAATTCACGGTGGCAGCTTTTTATTTAGTGTCTGTCCTAATGGTGGTAGCGTTGTTGAAGAATATCGAAGATCATTGTAGGATGTTCATGAGAGCCAGGAGAAGTATTAAGAATAGCAGTTCGAAAGTGGAGTCGGGTCGAGTCCCTGTAACACTGTCTCAAATGCAGAGCGTGTACATAAAGGCGCTGCGAGTGAAGCGGCAGATCAACTCAGTCTTTCAGGCACCCATCCTGTTTTGTTTACTACAATCTTTCCACACAATGGTCAGCGAATCGTACGACATATGCCACGGACTCCTTTACCAAGACAACTTTGAAACTCACAACTTGATTGAATGTTCCTTCTGGGTAATTATGCAACTGATGAAAATTTACGCTTTAGCGCATTCAGGATCATTACTGAAGTCAGAGGTACGACTGAAATCTACCGTTTTATTTTATTTATTTTTGCAAGTGCTGTGACATACTCGCATGATGTGATATATGTAAAACCCAGTTCAGTACCTATTTTATTTCAGATGATTAGAATTGGACGTACAATCCACAACATCCGGAGTAGTGACGATGATGATACAAAACTATTAATGGAGGTAAATGTTGCTTGTACACCTATAATCTGATGGTTTCATAATATCTAATGTAAACACATACCTCTAAGACGATTTAATTCGGTAAGAACATTACCAACCTTGATTGACCTGCCTCACGTTTTTGCCTACGCAAGTTTTACCACGATGTGGCCAAAATAAATTACTCCACGAGAGCATTACCGAGTGTAAGTGCAGCGTTACATCTGAACGCACCATGAGACAAAAACGGCGGTCCGGGGTGGCAACACCGGGCGCAGGGATGTCAAGGGAGATGTCATGGCTGGCAACACTGGAAGAGATGGATCAATCGAGATTCAATACTTGACTGTATAATATTCGGACCGGGGTGGCAACACCGGGCGCAGGGATGTCAAGGGAGATGTCATGGCTGGCAACACTGGAAGAGATGGATCGATCGAGATTCAATACTTGACTGTATAATATTGATTTTGGAAAATATATCGTGTAACAAACAGTTGGTGCTTTAATTAGATTACACGAGAGACAATATTTTCAGGGCTACATTCGCTTTAAGTTCCACGTGACCGAATTTTACAAAGTTCTTTCTTTGGTAGGAAACTCCAAAAAAAAAAACTCAACGAGCGAATTCATTAAGTGTTTTCTTGCTTTTTTTCCCAGATTCAACATTTTTCGACGTTAATGACTTTTCAAGACACTGAAATTACTATTTTTGGCTACTTTTCATTAGAAGCTCCACTCATGTTTAATGTAAGTTGAAATGAGTCGTTCAGGTATTCTTCGGGTTTAATAAAAGTATGTGACCACTGCCTACTTAGGAAGCTGCGTTTTATACAGCCCATGCGGTCGGCGGCGCGGGCCCCGTCTTGGAACGTCAGTCAAACATAAAGGCGTTGCTTGAGAGTGTTTATATATACAGTAGTTAGTGTTTAGGGGCATTTTCATTAATTCGTGCACCCAATTAGCATAATTTGTTAAACAAAAATTAACTCAGTGTCAGTTTTGTAACGAAAGTTAAGCATACAAATGATGTCAAACTGAACCTTTTACGCATTTAAATAAGGTCTATATGCATATGATTTATATATTGAAAAGAAAAAGTAATTTTTTATACAAACTAAATACTTAATTGTCGTTACAAAACTGACACTTGAGTTAATTTTTGTTTAACAAATTATGCTAATTGGGTGCACGAATAATTGAAAATGCCCATAGGTACTGTTGGTTGTGATTGTGAGCGTTTTCATAGTCGCCCGAGAGAACATGCCATCTTCATTATCACGCGATTCACTCATATCTATGTTGTGTGATTTGTTCTAGAGTCTTGGGTGTTTTATATGTAGGGTCGTCGCACCGGTTTCGCGACCAGTGTCAGTTAACGACCACCTGGAGGATAAGTTTTCTTTAATAAAGTTGACAACGTTAAATTTCTACTGAACCTAAACCAACAGTTAGGTTAGCCGTATGTTTCTTTTGTACCTAAATATTTTATAGGAATATTCTTAAAATCCAAGAAAATATCCTTCCAGCGGCGCTACCATGAACTTCGAATATCGAACTTCGTATATCTCTGTTTCGGTCGCTCGAGTACCATAAACCATAAGTGCGATAGAGATGGAGATATACGAAGTTCGAGATTCGAAGTTCGTGGTTATAGCCCTGCACCAGCATTATGCGGCGCACAAAATTAGGTGGACGCTAACCGGCGCAATTACCTTACCTATTTACCCTCGATAATCGCCAAATCGGTCAGCAACGCAACAACAATGGCGGAGATTATTTTATATGGCTGACTTTTTTATAAAACTGTCATTGCAATTAAAACTTTCTACCTAGCAAGGTAGAGTTGCTATTTGAATGGACCACTTTGATGCAATTCGGCCAATTCAAATAATCTCAAGTATACTTAGACGGAAAGGCGGACGCGGAAGGCGCGGCGTGGGTTGCCCCCCCCCCCCCCACAAGGTGGACTGATGACCTGGTAAAGGTCGCGGGAGTCCGCTGGATGCGGGTGGCGCAGGACCGGCCATATTGTGGCACTATTTGGGGGAGGCCTATCTCCAGCAGTGGACGTCTTTCGGCTGATATGATTATGATGATGATGATACTTAGATAGACTAATAATATATTATGGTGTCTGCTTCCCACCAGTCCGTGTGCTTGTTTGCCACCGCCGCGTCTGCGCACTCATTTACACTATCAGTGTCTAGGTACTGAAAATAATGATTTGTGGGCTGTTTCAGATGCTTGCAGCAGCTGTGATGTATTTAATAATCCTGGTGCAGTTTACTAAAGGCAAATAAATGGGGAGAGGATGTATAACGTATATCTACCCAAGGATTATGTAAAAGGCTAGACCACAGGTGACCAAAGAGCTGGCAGCTTCCTTACACAGCGGATTAGTATTGCTATTCAGCGAAGTAAGGGTGCCTTTGCACCAGAGAGGTGCTATGCCATGCTATGCTATGTTTTCATACAATTGACACGTAGGTCCAGTTACAGCTACGTTTCAAATGTATGAAAACATAGCATAGCATGGCATAGCACATCTCTGTTGGAAAGGCACCCTAATGCTGCCAGCATCTTTGGTACGATGCCACGGTGGGGGTCCTTTTTAACATAGCATAGCATGGCATAGCACATCTCTGTTGGAAAGGCAACCTAATGCTGCCAGCATCTTTGGTACGATGCCACGGTGGGGGTCCTTTTTAACATAGCATAGCATGGCATAGCACATCTCTGTTGGAAAGGCACCCTAATGCTGCCAGCATCTTTGGTACGATGCCACGGTGGGGGTCCTTTTTAACATAGCATAGCATGGCATAGCACATCTCTGTTGGAAAGGCAACCTAATGCTGCCAGCATCTTTGGTACGATGCCACGGTGGGGGTCCTTTTTAACATAGCATGGCATGGCATAGCACATCTCTGTTGGAAAGGCACCCTAATGCTGCCAGCATCTTTGGTACGATGCCACGGTGGGGGTCCTTTTTAACATAGCATAGCATGGCATAGCACATCTCTGTTGGAAAGGCACCCTAATGCTGCCAGCATCTTTGGTACGATGCCACGGTGGGGGTCCTTTTTAACATAGCATAGCATGGCATAGCACATCTCTGTTGGAAAGGCACCCTAATGCTGCCAGCATCTTTGGTACGATGCCACGGTGGGGTCCTTTTTAACATAGCATGGCATGGCATAGCACATCTCTGTTGGAAAGGCACCCTAATGCTGCCAGCATCTTTGGTACGATGCCACGGTGGGGGTCCTTTTTAACATAGCATAGCATGGCATAGCACATCTCTGTTGGAAAGGCACCCTAATGCTGCCAGCATCTTTGGTACGATGCCACGGTGGGGGTCCTTTTTAACCCCCCACGCAAAAAGAGGGGTGTTATAAGTTTGACATGTCTGTGTGTCTGGCTGTGTGTCTGTCTGTGGCATTGTAGCTCCTAAACGAATGGACCAATTTTAATGCGGTTTTTTTGTCCGAAAGCTGACGTGATCGAGATTATTGTTAGCAACGTTTAAACAAAATCGGTTTAGTCGTTTTTGAGATATTCAACTTTGAAATGAAAATGTCGGGGTTTTTCAACTTTTTTAAGTTGTGGTTATTAAACATACTTAGATTAAAATGTTAAGGTAACTTGGAGTTTTTATATTGTTAATAGTTTTAAATGAGTTCTCAACGTATTTTTTAATGAAGATAAATTTCAACACAGTATTATGTAAAATCAAACCAACTCATTGAGTTCGTAGCTATAGGTACAGCAAAATTTGCAAGTATCCGATTTGGAATAAGCAGCAATAAACATGTATAATTTTGAATCAAGAATTAAAATAGTCTGGAGTAGGTATAAGCTTTGTATCTTTATTAATCCGCAGCCAGACAGTCCTACTTGGGCCACGACAAAGCCAAATGTATGCTGACGCAACACATTTTTGTCTAGATATAGTTTGATGTAACACAAGGACTTAATAAATACTGTTTATTTTATTTATCGCCTCTGAAAGTTTATATCTCTGTCGGTCTTGCGTGGCACACAGCTATCGTCTTGCGAGTTAAAAGTCGCACCACATGATCACCTGCATAACAGTCTGAAAGCCATTACATACCTCGCCATTTATCACAACAACTCCCATTCCAACTATAGCAAACTATAGCAAGTTATTGTGACAAACTGCTATAGTGGCATCTGTACACGACATAAAAGTGCATTATACGGCGTTTGATAATTAAAAGAGGGGAGAGGGGTTGTCAAGAATGTTTAAATTTTATAACAGCAAACTCAAATACTGAATTCCCATAACCACCTTCTGTCTCCATCATCAGATCAGTTCGATGGTACCATAATATTGATTTGTCATCCAGACTATAGTACTAATACCCAAAATTACAGCTCAATTGGATAACGGCAAGTTAGGTACTGAAAAATGGATTGCAAATTTTGGCGGACGACTTACATACTTATACTTATGTATCTACATACTTGCGTGAGTGCTTTTTACAGTCGAGTTCTAAAATATGTGCACGGACAAGTGATCAAATAATGTGAACACGACTTTGTTTTCAAGGACATAAGGTTGCTCAGATATTATTGAACTTTCGGGAACGTATATATACATACGAACAGGTCAAGTTAATATAAAACTTGTAAAAATTAAAATTCATTTTAGTAGTGTGCTCAGTAAGCATCCTTCAATTTAGACCACATCGTAGCTTCCCGTCATATCACCTGAGATTGTGGTGGATGGAACGCAATTTGATTTTATTGTGATCTTGGTTCGGTTGCAAGTAAGTAATTCTTTTTACATCCACATTACTCAAATCAATAAATTATATTGGTACTTTTTACATCGTGCAAATATAGGGCTTTCCAAATATTTTTTTATGTTTTATATATATTATAAGGATATTTAAAAAGAAGAAGAAAACTTCAATTTTCGTATTTTTCAGTTTTTACCTTTTTTTGTTAAAAAAATGCATATAAAATACCAGGAATAAATTTGGCATCCTTGGTTTATACGAAAATGATACCAAACTTGCCATAATAGCTAAATGCATTTATTATGATTTTGGTTCCGTGGAAAGTGATTGATTTTTTTGTACGCACAATACTCAGACTAAAAAATCATATTAGTACATTGTTTAACAAGGGGCGTATGAGGAATATTGCAAACGAGAGTCTATAGGGAGCCCGACGCCGTAAGGCGGAGGGCTTTTGATGACTCGAGTTTGCAATATTCTTACGCCCGTGTTATACACAATGTTTTTCATCACATTTGCGAGGAAATAAATAACCATAAAAGACAGAAAAACCTATGTTTTATACAAGCGCATCAAGTTCACTTCTAGATCAGTGTGAGTGGAGGGCGGAGCTTCAATATTTCAACCAATCACAGAGCATGGAGCATGTGGTTCTTGCAGGGCGTGGCCTGCTCGATTTTATTTTACAACCAATCACAGAGCAGAATTCTTGCCGTGCAGATTTGCTTATCCGATCAGATCACACACAAGCTCATTACTCCCTTGGGACCATTATTTCCCGCGGAAACAATTTAGGCCATTGTATACAGGCAAGGAATAACACCATTTATGAGCAAGTGTGATAAAAAGGAATTTTTACAATGTTTAACTATAGGGCTATCCAAGTATGTCTATTGTTATTTTCTGAAAATTTAAATAAAAAAAATATAAATTGCTAGGTTTGTAGTGGCCTTTACCAACTATCGACCTATGGCGGCCTCTACACGGTGAATAATTACTGTGATCCTGGTTTGTCAGTATGCAAGCAATATTCAGTATGGAAGCAGTATTGAATGGCCCTTTAAACGCTAATTATTTATCGCGTCAGTATTAAGGGTGGCCAGACGGTAATTCTGGTTCTTTCATATTCTCATCTCGCTCTATCATATAGCTGTGTACCGCTCATACCATCCAACAAGCGGAACGTGGGGTGAGCCTTTTATTTTAGTCGCTGACAGTGACACTGCCTGTCGCGTCGACATAAATAAAATAAACGTCGAAGGTGCAAATACAAGAATTGACAGATGAGATCATGATATTTATCACGAAGCGTTTGGTTGAACAATATTATTAAGACATGTCTCTTAATTCTTTATTTTCTGTGGGCGGATTTCAAAATTTCCGGATAATTCTGCAGTATATTGACAGTCCTGTGATACACGTCAATATGCATGTGATCCATATTGTGATATGGGTGGATTGTCAGTATTTAATCACCGTGTAGTGGCCGCCAATCAAAAGTCGCATCACGCACGTTCCAGAGTAAGGTGCTGCTTGGGTGCCGCTACACGTACGAAATTGGCGGAATGCAGTGGACCCCGTGTTTTCTGCCCGTCGGAAGCTCGGTGGCCGGCCAAACCAAGGTCACTCCATACTAGATTTTCTTTGACCTAAGTAGCTTGGCCGTCCGCTGATTTCGCTCATTTAGCGTCACCTGTACGAAGCTATTAGAATGTACATATACCTATTTCGCTCTATCGAATAGCTTCTTACCGCACATGATATCCGCCGCGCTGGAGTGTGCGGATGCGGCTAAAAGGTCTACTTGACATAATTAGGAGGCGCTACCCGTACGAAATCGGCTGACTGCATGCAGTACGCCGCTTGATTTCGGCACGGAATCCTGCAAAATTCTATTCCTACCTCGCTTTATATTATAACTTCGTACCACTCGTGCCATCCGACGAGCTCGGACATCTGGCGTCAGCTAAAAAATAATTTTCCTATCTCGCTGTATCTCATAGCTTCGTACTGCTTTTGCAATTCATTCTAACCATGGACATAGGATATCCTACGTTCATGATTCTAACTAAATGTAATTTTGAATGTAGGAATGTAATGCGGTCTCATTCTTTCTATATCTGCATCTCTTTCGGTTGTAATAAATTGCTACGATTGTAAAGTATTAGCGACATGGTAGTGCTGTTTTTATTTTGATAAAAAATGTTACTCTTACAGATTGGCCACAATTACAATCTAAAAATCAGTCTCATTTCGTTTGATATGTTTGTTAGTAAGGCCGGCCACAGACACACGGAATTTTCATTCGGTTTCCATGCGGAATGACAGGTGGGAACGAGACGTCGCTCTACACATGTATAGCACTATCTCACTTGCACATGTAATTCCGTAAGGAAACCGAATGAAAATTCCGTGTGTCTGTGACCGGTCTTAGTGACGATTTTTTTAGTTCTGTCTACGTGCGCGGGGTCGGTGTCTCGGTGTGCGCAGAGAGAGCTCATCGAAGCGTTCGGGTGTTCGTTGAAGTTATTCCTTGTTCCTTATTTTACGGTCAGTATTTACCGGCTTTCATTAGTTTATCGACATAATCGCCGTCACATCATTTTCCGCAGATTCTTTCTTCTAATCGCAACAAGTATAGTAATATGAAGGTACGCGATGTCATCTTAACCTATTTATTTTATCACCTCTTATTAATGTACATGTATCATTTACCATCATAAGATAATCATGTATCATCGTAATTTACGTTTTTCTATTGAAATTCGTTGAAACAGTAATTAATTTAGGGTTATCAATACACCGGCAGGCCGCCGTCCGGCATGCCATTATGGGGCCATCTTGAACTTCTGTAATGGCGGCCGTTCTTGTCACATGTGACGAGTTTAATTTTGCCACTAAGCGGTCTTATTACTCCATTACAAAGGCATAGATTGTGTTATTTGTTCTGTGAGTTGTGTTGTGTTGTGATATGAGGTCGATGCAGATGGAGGGCGGCGTAGTGCATCCGCACGCGGTGGGAGCGGTGGGCGTAGTGCACGGCGTGCCGACCGCGGTGCACGGGCTGCCGGTGCACGGCGCGGGCCCGGACGGCGAGCACGCGCCGCACGGCCCGAGACGCCGCTACCAGAACCGCCCCAAGCCGCCCAATAACTTGGAGAGGCTGCCGTTGGACGAAGCTGCTAAGAGAGTCAGTACCCTCTTCTTATTTTGTAACATTTGTTGCTGCTAATTGGATCATTATTATCAACTCCTCTTATTGTTGTTGACCTAATCCTTGTATAAGGATTGGTCGTGAAGATAATAGATTATGAAATCCTCCTCCTTTAAAAAATAAAAGTAATGTCAGACAGAACTGTCATTTCTTGTGCTTTACCTTTCGAGCTTTACCTATAGGAATTGTAACTTATATTTATAATCATCAATTAGGAGATGGAGTCTCTCCCCATGAAGACGCCAGTCTCAGTTCTGCAAGAGCTGCTGGCTCGCCGAGGAACCGTGCCAAAGTACGAACTTGTGCAAATTGAAGGCATGATTCATGAACCTACCTTCCGTTACCGAGTGACTGTGGCTGATCTTGTGGGTAAGCAATTTTTTTCTTACTTTTTATAAGTTAAATATTTCTAGATCCTTATAAGATAAATCAGCTGATAATAATGAAACAGTTGTTAGTCCCGATAATAGGTCTTTGAATTCTGGGGATGTAACAATATAATAGAACTGCAACCGCAATATCTATTATAGAGGCATGAAAAAATTATGAATTTCAATACAGTTTTCTTTGTGCTGATTATTATTATTTCTGGTAGTGGCTTTCGGGCTGTCAAAGCCCTTATATCACTGCGACCATCGCTGATCCATTGTGATCGCCACTTACTACAATTCTTGGTCAAGTCCTGCAAACTCGAAGAATTGCAGGATTTTGTTGAACTCAAGAAATTTGATCTCCTCCGGGCACATGATGTGTTTGCCCAGGAAGGAGTTACGACTGCGCATGAGGCAAGGGCAATCGGTTAGGATGTGTGTAGGCGTCTCCTCTGCTTCAAAGCAGAATCTGCACTGCCTTGTGTCACACAGTCCTATCGTTTGCATGTGCTTATTTAGGCGGCAGTGCCCAGTAAGCACCCTGACCAGCATGCGTAGACGGTTCCTACTTAGCGCCAAGGCGTCAGAAGACGCCTTTTTGCTAAAGGCTCTAATAAGTGCCTTGGAATGTTTCAGTCCTGGGTTAGCTCTCCAGGCTTGAATGGTCTTGTAGAAACAATAGGCTTTTAGAGTGAGCTTGGTTAGACTTTTAGGGATACCACAGAACGGCTCTGGTCCGCAGTGTGTTCCCTTCGCCCCCTCTCGTGCAAGCTCATCAGCCTTTTCATTTCCCTCGATGCCTGCATGCCCTGGGATGCAGGCATCGAGGCTGCTGATACCATGTAGGTATTCTAAAAAAATTTTGTTTATTAACAACACATTTTATCTATTCGTTGTGGTAAAAAACATTCAAACTACCTGGCCATTAAATATATCTTTTTGCAACAGCTATGGGCACTGGTCGCTCTAAGAAAGAGGCCAAGCACTCGGCAGCCAAGGCCCTGCTGGACAAGCTAACTGGTGCGGCTCCCGCTGACCCGCCCTCAAATGGAACTCTGCCTGAGGCGTAAGTATTTATTTATACTGTTATAATTTCGAGTTTCTTACCTCAAAAAAAGGAAAGGTGTCCATCTGTCAAGAACCTATTTCTCAGGAGCACTTGGAAGTATCTAGTTCAAATGAATATCTAATAATCATGCATGCAATCCCTTGGTAAAGAAAGAAATCAACATTCTAAGTCCATGCA
Organism: Epinotia brunnichana; assembly: GCA_963854355.1. Lineage (NCBI taxonomy): Eukaryota > Metazoa > Arthropoda > Insecta > Lepidoptera > Tortricidae > Epinotia > Epinotia brunnichana. The sequence goes on from OY977946.1 coordinate 853,015, forward strand.
ATGAAAATACCGTATACTCTCAGAGGAATGAAAACCTACAGGGTAATCGCCTTTGACCTAGAATCATGAAATCTGGCAGGAAGTGTGACCTAACTGAAGTGAAGTAGGTATCGACATCCAAGATTGTATGGAACCCTCGGTGCGCGATCAGACCCGCTCTTGTTTGTTTTGGATCCTTGATTAGATTGAGCAGAGCTAACAATTTTCAGATTGTGCTACAAAAGGGCATTGGGTAACCTTGTATGATAAAAATTGTCGTTAGGCCAAGGATTTTTTATAATGGTTTAGGGGACCCAGATATATATTGCAAATACCTCGGCACCAATGGATTTACAGTATTACATTTTGTACCAAAATATGTTCGTTTTCAATAGATCTATCATAATCAGAGCCCGGATTTTTCACGGCAAAACAAAACACTATCGTAATCTAGCCAGTGATAGATGTGATCTACCACTTTTATGAGTGGCCGATCACCTAAAAAGATGACAATACTTTTACCCAATGCCCTTTGCAGAGTAGTGCATCACCACACGTATAATAGGGGTGTAGACACTAAATAAAATAATCAATAATGTTGCATTTTCTCGAAAAAGGATTAAAAATGTAGTCAAATGGAGAAACCAAAGCTTTAAGAGGGGGTATGTTCTGTCCCTTTTCCGCAAAACGCACTTTCATATAAAACAATTGTCATTTACTATGACGCTAGACGATCGTGACTACTACAAGCAACATTAAAACGGTTGAGCTTCGTAATTTTTTGAGATATTCAATGGGATTTTCGTCATTAGGCATATTTTTTTGGCTTCTTTCTTTTGTAGTTATAATAAATTAGAGTCCCACACCCCTATTATTTATGGTGTGTGTTTTGTTGTATAGTGGTGCAGTGGTGTCTTCGTTTGAGGACAAGCTCATGGGCAACCCGGTGGGCTGGCTGCAGGAGCTCTGCATGTCGCGCTTCTGGCCGCCGCCGTCCTACCACGCCGAGAATGATGACAATGTCAACAGGCGTGAGTGCTTTTTACATTTTGTTTACAGTGACAATGACTTAGATTGGATACTACTCCCTCATGGTATTTTAGCTTTGTTGGTTATCCGCCATATTTTTTTTACCGTAATTTCAATGAAGGAGATCTTGTGACTGGGCGGTATGGCGACATAGGTTAACCTTATGATCTGGACGCGCCCTAAGAAGCAGTACCTTGGTTCCAGGCTTGCCGCACGAGCGCCAGTTCACCATCATCTGTACGCTGCTGAAGCGGCGCGAGGTGGGCACGGGCAAGTCCAAGAAGCTGGCCAAGCGCCAGGCCGCATACAAGATGTGGCAGGCGCTGCAGGACAACCCGCCGGAGACCTTCCCGATGCCCGACGAGGAGGTAACACCACTCACTATACAGTTCACCATTATCTGCACACTGCTGTTTCTGTGCAACTATTTGCCTCGCGAGTAGCTCGCCGCGCGGGGCGAGCATGCTTAAGGCTGAGCCGCTCAAATTCGTACGCAGCTTAAAATTAGCAAAGTCAATGAAACAGTTGGATTTTTTGGCATAACACAAAATTAGTCCCATGGTACAAGTTGGTCAGAATCATGGATAGATTCAAATTTTGCTATTTTTATCACCAATTTGAAGACACCACGTATTGTCCATCTTTATGAAGGGCACCCGTACCAAGTTCATACGTAACTTTGCGTCTGTGAAGCGAGCCTCGAGTCGCATCCCTCTGACACCTCTGGTATGCTCTCGTACGTCTAGCACAACTTGCTGCTAAGTCGTGTCGCGCGCGACTCCTGTCTCACTCGTATTGTGCAAATTAGAAAGAGGCGGGTGGATTCTCTCGACTCGCGTCGCGCTTGTTGTGTCAGTTCTGCTAGCCCCGCTGGTACCTACACAAACGCAAAGTTATGTCGCGTACTGTACAGAGGTTGCTAACTTGACTCACAATACTGTACCGAGCACTGACTTACATAGAGGTTTTATAGTGTACCGCAAGGTGATCTGTTCTCTTTCATACAAGTTTGAACATTACAAACGTTTTTGCCGCCGTGCCACTACTGTCATCTTTTTTTAACGCCGCCCTAGAATTTACATAATTATATACATTCATACGGGTTACTGAATGGTGGACAAGGTCATCGAAACGGTCAGCGGGCAGACCAACAGCCCGATGGACTGATGATATCTGCTGAACAGGAAGCAAACAGTGGATAAGATTAGCACAGGATCGGGGAGAGTGGCGTAATAAAGAAGAAACCTATACTCAACAGTGGGTGGATACGGGCTGAATAGATAGATAGATATACATTTTGTTTTAAAGAAAAACTTATATGGTGGGCGGCCAGATGGTACACTTTATAAAGAAACACTAACAATAAGTCTGTAAGCTATACATGATAGCCTCGTCTAATTGGCACATAAATCTGAAACTACAAGAAAGAAAAATTTGACCATGGAACTGTAACATAGATTTTGGAAATTTGATAAATATTCATACAGGTAAAAATGCTTTGAAATTGAAAACGCCTTAATTCTTTCGTATGATTTTTCATTGCTTCATATAATATGAACTCAATTAGATTGCTCACACATTAGCATATTTGAACTATTACCCAACAGAAAACCACTAGAACAAAGAAATAAATTACAACATCTAGTTAGTAAGGACTAGCCCCTGTAGTCAAGATCATGTCGAAATATGACCTTCTGTGAAACAGAAATAATATATTATGTGTGCAGTATTATCATTTTTAGCATGTGATTCCACTTTTATTGATATATATATAACCTTTTGAAAGCCAGCAAAGTTTAAAAGCAAAAAAAATTAGCTGGACATTGCCGCCGAGCAGCTACCTCAAGCAATGTGTACCCTCACTTATGCTAGCTTTTCGGTTCGGGCATGGCGTTCAGAAGGTTAACCTGTGTTAACCCCCGTGTAACTAACACTTTTAAACCTTTTTCCAAATTGATTAACAGCCATGAGTGGCGAGTGGCTCCTCTGTGGTCCCGTAAGGGTTAGCGCTTGGCCAGGTGTTTTACTATCTTTCGGTCGGTGACGTCACAAGCTCCGATGAAGCGAGGGGTCACCGAGGTCTGTGTTTATAATTGGTGTTATGTTTTAGGGCGGAGTGGCGGCCCGCTATGCCGACCTGAAAGATAGTAAAATCTCCACACTGACTACCAGTCACAGCCACAAGGTGTCGCAGTTTCACAAACATCTCAAACAATCTGTCGGCCCCAACCTGGCCAAGTTGCAGGTATGCCAGATTTTCATTATTATGCATGGGTATGGTCGCCGGTAATGTTATAAATCGATATCTCCTACGTACCCCAAGTTTCATAATTGTGCATGAAGAAAGTTGGTCGTTTAACCGTCTCGTAGTTAGAAACCGCTCTTTGAGTGCTGTCGTTTGAATATCAATTATAATTGGATACATTCCTGGGTTAATAACATATAATTCTATTTAGTCCGTCAGTTACATTATCAAAAAATATTGGATACGTATTTTTTTTTATCAATCCATCAAAAAATGGTGAAGATATAGCCCGTCAAAGTTCGGCTTAACGTCGCATTATGTTAAAGTGTACCATAAGGTGGCGTCACGCGGAACTTTAACGGACTAAGTATATCATTATTTATTGCAAAAACAAAAAGTACGTGTCCAATATATTTTTTTATGTAACTGATGGACTAAATATATTTTTTCAGGAAAAGTATCCAATTGAGTGTTTAATCGTTTCCAGGTGACTCCGTTGAACAACAAGGACTTCAACTTTGTGCAGTTCCTGCAGGAGATCGCCTCGGAGCAGTCGTTCGAGGTGACATACGTGGACATAGAGGAGAAGTCCATGTCGGGGCTCCGACAGTGCCTCGTGCAGCTGTCCACGCTGCCAGTGGCGGTGTGCTATGGCAGCGGGCCGGGCAGCAAGGACGCGCAGGCCTCGGCCGCACAGAACGCGCTCGAGTACCTCAAGATCATGACCAAGAAGTGAGCGGCCCCAAGTCCAGCGACATCACCGCCCCGGCCCGGATACTCCTGAATGAACTGTTGCTGTTTAATGCTCTGTCGGGGCTGATGTCGCTAGGTTTTGAGTCGAAGCTCCTTACCACTTCCCATTTGAATGGCATTGCCGGTGCCAGTAGCACTTCGGGCTATGCTTTATAACTGGCACGTTTGCAGTATCTTACTTGTGACTTATTTTTGACTTATGGTGCGCTGCAGGTATTTTGATTCCTTTATAATTTTATTCAGCAAGTGACTTCTCACTTGTACTATGACTGCCAACGTGCGAGGGTAAATTGCATAGCCCGTAAACATAATGAAACAAAGTATGGAGTGGTCATATAATATAATACAAGCTATACTTTGCATAGAATTAGTGTAATTTTCCCAGCGTGGAAATTACTTAAAAAAAAAGAAAAAAATACAAAAAAATATATATAAAATAAAAATAAAATGTAAAAAAAAGTGTGGACTATAATATTTCCAGTTTAATATTCAGCATTATTCTAGGCATGTTTTTGAATTCATATCTAAAACAATGATTATTATCAATTTAAAAAAAAACGAATATATTAGCTTTTAATGTACCTATATTATAGTAATCATGGCAAAGCCTATCATATATTTTCCTTAACAGATTCCTATATAACTTAGTTACGAACATTATGTTAAGTCTGGTGTGTTTGGAACATCAACATGCTGAGCATTAAACGGAAAATGAATTCTCAGCTCGTAATGTAATGTAATGTAATGTAATGTAATGTCTTGTTGACGACCGCCGGCCTTTGCTTTGTAACAAGCTCCGACAGGGCCCTTTACTTGAGCGGAACATGAACTTCTTACAAAGTGCAAGGGTTGGATTTAGCATATGTGTGATGGCAGGATTGCTAATCGATTTTAGTTATATTTTAAGCAGTCACTGTTGTAGGTTTTCTTTTAAAAGCATGATGGAAAACTTTGCAGGGAAGCTGAGAACTATGTGTCAGAGTGAATATATCACTGGTATTGTGGTTGCGGAGTTAGGATCCCTTGCCTGTGAAAATGGGCATTATTTTAATGCAAAGTATAGAGGTTGTAACAATGTCTACCTGTACAGCATCGTCGCCACTGCTTCCTGCGAGGCAAGGACGAGGATTCTGCGCACCCGGGGTTTGTTTTAAATTGAACGGTGTGTGCCCACTATACCCGCTGCCGCACTGTTCAACTTGGACAAGACTTGCCAGAGTAAAGGATTGGAGTTCTGTTCAACCAAGACCGACTAAATATCGTCCTCCCGGACCAACTGGGCGTGAGTTGTTTGTTTTGTGTTTAGTGAGTCTTGGTTTTACTTCTTGTGATTCATCGCAAGGATAATCTTATTGTATAATAATGTCACTATTGTGAACACTTTGAATGAATTCATATTTGCATAGATGTACGTTTTGTTTATTAAAAAAAACCGTAAGATATAATTTTGTCAATGCACTGTTTGCTCTAATTACAATAAAATTTGGATGTTGCTTAACTTAATATACCGTTTCATTTACTTGTACCGTTCGCCCCAGTAGCGCGCTAGCGCCAGCTTTCGTGAGATCATCTATAAATAAAATAAAAATAAAAATCATTTATTTCAGACTCATAAAATCCATAAGTTTGTTAGTACATAAAATAATTTTAAAGCTAAATGTTAGTAGGCAAAACAGAAAAGAAAAGAAAAGTATAATTTGTACGCTGAGAGGCACTGTGTCGTTCAGGACAAAACTCAGAGTTATTTTACCCTCCCCGTCACAATGCCAACCCAGTGCCCTAACATAGGGCAATCCCAACGTCCTTCCAATATCCTCAGAATGCTGTTCTCACTTCCTCGCACTCGTCTCAGCAGCGAGGCGACCCTCTTGCGTATGATGGCATGGAAGCCATCAGTGTGCGCTTCGGCAAACATGCCTGACGCACTGCAGTGACGAGGCAGCTTGAACAGCATCCTGAAGATATTGTTGAATTGCACACGTAACGCATTGTAGGCTCGCTTTGTATGCCTCATCCATAGACTGCACGTGTAAAAAGACGTACAATAGGCTTTAAAGAATGTCAGCTTGACTTCCCTTGTACACCGTGCAAATCTACGGATGAGCATGTTGCCCCTGATTGCTAAGGCTCTTCTCTCCCTTTCGATATCCAGGTCATCATTCATATTCTCGGTTACTATATGACCCAGATATTTAAAAATATATATGACCCAGATATATAGGGTCAGATTGTCTCATGGGAGCAAAACTATATATTTACAGCGAGGGCGCTATATTGAATCTGGAGCGTAACAAGGGATTCAAGTATTTACGCCCAAGACGGAAATAGTTTTGCTACCGAGTGGTACGGCCTGGTACATACTGTTTTTCACACTTGAGGAACATTGAAATCGCTCAATTGAAGGCAACAATAGTACATAACTTGCCAAGGGCGGTAAAACAAAATGTCTCAGATCGCAGGTATTAGACGCCAAAGCCGAAGGCAAGGGCGATAAATATGCGATCTGAGGTTTTCTTTATTACCGCTTGGTGAGTACGAAATTTTACGTATCTCCCTGGCCAGGAAGTGGGATTTTCCGCACGCCTATGGGGGATCAAGTTGTACTTTTCTCCCCTGGTTCTGCTAGTCCGAAAAGAGTAAATTGTTGAAAGGAAAATTTAAATATCTCAAAATGAGGGATTTAAATTTTCCTCACGTGTGAAAAGCAGTATGTCTAGGTAGCAAAATTATATCCGTCGGTAAAACATTTGAATCCCCCGGTACGCTCAAAATTCTCGCCGTAAGTGCTGTTGGAAATTGTATTCTCAACCATGGCAACACCGAACTGTCTAATGACATTTTCCCTTCCGGATATATTGTCTCTGTTCTCTGATCATCGCTATGGCTGCTGCATCTGACTGTTTGTAAAACTATCTAATAGTATTTTAGAAGTGTATAATTTAATATGTGATCGTCTGTATCAACGACCATGAAGCCTCAGTATTTGTGAGTAAATGCGTACTTCTTATGGGACATTATATGTGAGTTTAATTTACCACCGCACCGCTGTTCTTGTTAGCCTCCCACGCCAGGTAATCCCTGCTAAGTAACTCTGTCTGATGATCAGGATAATTCCATCAAGTGCATCATTTTGCTCCCTTGAGAAAAGTCTTTATATACCATCGGGTTTTATGACTTATCGTTGTGGATAACGTGACGGATGTCTTATCGACAATAGGGAACATTACGCAAAACTCTTCGTAGGTGGCGACACTAGCAGCGTTGACATTGTATCTCGTTCCCACTTGAGGTATTGTCTATGCAAGCGTCCTTGTCACTCATTTGACAATCAATTGTGCATGCGTGTGTGAATCCCTATATTCCTATAAGGTTTACTATTAGTGGTAGTGCTGCCTCTGGCGGCAAAACATTGCAGTAATGTTCCCTATTAAGGGCGTTATCAATACAATACAGCCGGGTCCGCTGCACCAATGTTTTCCATATTTTTAAACATCTAACATGTTTTCCGTCAGGTTCGGCAAACGAAATTTGTTTAATACAACAATTATAACAAACACTTATTTAATAAGGTATTGTTTTGATTGGCAAAACATGTTTGTCGTTTAAAAACCACAAAAACATGGCGCAGCGGAGCTTGCGTTTAGGCTATTCTATTGCATTAAACATGGTGTCGGTTTCAAATAAACGAAAGATGACAAATTCATTTATGGAATAATATTTACACCATTTCATATAAAAAAAATGAGATAAAAGAAAATAAGTTTCAGCAAACATTTTTGACGTTAAAAACCACGAAAACATGTTTTTCCAATCAAAACAATACCCTATTTGTTTGCCGAAACTGACGGAAAACATGTTAGATGTTTAAAAACATGGAAAACATTGGTGCAGCCGACCCAGCTTTAGACATCAGTAAAGCCCGGTTCACATTTGTCTGTCTGTCAGAGTATCCTAGGTTCATGGTATGTCGTGTTGTGTAGTGACGCATCAAGGTTTCATACTTACATTTAATATGGTTGCGTTCACATTTCTCTGATGCCGACAAATGTGAACCGAATTTAATCAATGGATATCAAATTAAAAACTGGTGTTATAGGCCACTATTATGGGCATTTTCGAATAAATACCTATGTGCCCAATTAGCGTGAGTTGTCAAACAAAAATTAACTCGGTGTCAGTACTGACACTGAGTTAATTTTTGTTTGACAAACTACTAAACTTAGTAACCACTATTAGCATACAAATTATCCGAAAATTAACTAGTTTCACATTTAAGTAATGTGTTTATAAAGGAATTGAAAATAAAAAGTTTGTGTTCATGCAAACTGAATAGGTGCTTAAAATAATGGCCAGAGACTGCTCAGAATCGGGAGCGTTGGAAAAAGTGGGCCTAGCAGTGGGACACTACAGACAGGCACACAACAAAAAAAAACATTTTGATAATAGATAAAACAAGCAAATAATTGTACTAAAACCTTTAATCAACATCGGTTTAACAGACAACAGATTAATTAAGGCCTAAACGGTTTCTTTCGCACAAACTTAAACTGGCACAACTTAGCTCGTCGTGACCCCAAACCAGAATTCACTTGAGAGCCACACCCCCGCTGTGCGCAAGGAGCCGAGGGCACGGGCGACGCATACGTATCACAATCATCTCGTGAAAAGCGCCAAGTTTCCATTTCATTCGGCGATGACTCTAAATTGAACCTATTGTCCAAGTTGTGGTTATCGAAATTCTCAGCTTCCATGTTAGAATAATCTGCGTCAAACTCGGGATTTTCGTAAGAGTCTGTGTTTATCGCTTGATCTGCGATGGTGGGAGAATAAACAGGCGTATTATCACTGAAAGGCGCTGGGGGAGGTATAATGTCGGTAACTTCTTGACTGCCTTCAGTAAAGTATTGTAGAAGTAGCTTTGGATTAAAGATGCTGTCGTCTTTAATATCTTCCAACTGGTCTAATTTTAAACTGTGGACGGAGACTGGAGATTCGTAAGAGTTATCGTTGTGGTCACAAGTTTCCGAGATCAAATTGATTTGATTTGGCTCATGCAGTTCTAGGTATTGTGGTTGTGTTTCATTTTTAAATACTTTAATTGCAGGACCAGCTACCGGACTAGCAATTGGAGCTGATCTACGGGAATTTGTTAAATTGTCAGGTAAAGGCACATTCATGGCGTTAATTTCACTTATTCTAAAAGGTTTCCTGCTTTTGGTTAGGCTGGTGTCAGTTTTTGTACCGAACGTTGTGTTTCCAACAATCTTGTTAGTTATATTTGTTCTCGGTGTCTGTGTTTCAGGTTTGCTGAAAATACGAAAACAATTAAAACCAATATTTATTAAAAACTTGGAAGACATAAGTAATTAATCATCAGTCGTCATGAATGTATACTTACGCTAACATTCTGCTATACCTATGGAAAATATTCTCAATACTGTTATTTGCTGTGCGAGGTTCTGCTTTGTTTTCGATACGTTCTAATGATATTTTTCTTGAATCGACATTATCAGTGTGATTAGATTCACTGGTGACCTTGGTATGTTCGCTTATAGCTGTATTTTTTTGAGTATTCATTAGGTGTAGATTCATAATTTTGTTGTTTTGTGACTTGTTGTTGACATCTTCTGTATAATGGTCTCCTTTATATGACTTGTTTGTGTTAGCTTTGTCTTGTTTGACTACTTCTGTTATATCGAAATCTACCTGTAGCTTTCTTGTAATTCGAAGTTCGTGATCAGAAGCATATTTTTTCGTGCAGACATCTACTTTCGTTGCTGTATAAGAGAACCTTTTGAAGTAGCTCTCCCCTTTATTATTGTATTGTTCAGGAATATCTTTTGCGACCATATGCTTTGTATCGGATAAACGTTCAATTCTGTTTACAACGTTTGGGGCATTGGGGTAAAAAAAACTACCAGGCTGGGAATTATTCTGTATCGAATTACAATTGTTAGCCAAAGGTTTCAAATTCGAAGCGCTTGGCTGAATAGCTCCCCTTTGGTACGATGTAACCCAATTAGTTGGACTTGGCTCGTTTTCAATGTGATAATTTTCTTTTTCTTGTTCGACCATATTTTTAGAAACCGGTAGATGTTCAATTCTTTTTAGAATTGGCCTTGTATGGGAATGACAATAAAAGCTACCAGGCCTATAATTATTCTGTATCGAATAATTATTATTTGTCATTGGTTTCAAATTGGAAGCGCCTGACTGAATTTGATCCGATGTAACCCAATTAGGGCTCCTTGTGCTATACTTCTCTTCAATGTGGTTTGGAACATTTTGATGATCGATTGAATATGGAGTTGTAAATTTTTCTACCATCATATTATTCGGGCCGAATAAACTTTGGTGACCAGTGGTACATGGGATTAAGGATTTAAAGAGATTTGTGCGGTCGTTTTCTTTAACTTTAGTTTCGACTTTATGATTCAATGGCATCAAAGATTTAGTGTCATCATCGCTTGGTTTCGACATCAGGGCTACTACCGAGTTAACTGGTTTAAAGTTTTTATCGCACGTAATTTTATGATTAGAGCCGGTTTTCTCACGTCTATCGTTATTATCAGTTTCATTATCTGCCCTGTTCATACTTAGCGGCGTATTTGGAAGTCTATCAATACCTTCGCTGATATCATTATTTTCTTCAATACTCTTGCTTTTATGATGAATCCCGTTAATTTCGTCACATTGTCTTAAGTCTAAGTCAATAGTTTGTTCTAGGTTTTCTATACAATTATTGGTTTCTATAATTGACTCAGTCGTTATATTTACCTCAGCCGGGTCAAGATTTTCGCCATAGGCGTAGTTTTGGTTACTTAAACCATCTTGGTCAGTATTAACACCGTCTTGTAGGCCAGGACTTTTGATATTGCTACATGCTACATCTAGATTGCCTGATTTACTGCTATCCATATTGTCTTGTTCATCACATTTAACGTTTGTATTTGTGCCCGTAGTCGGAGCACTTTTAACATATACTTCTGGTAGTTCCTCGTCTTCTGGAGTATGGATCAGTTCATCTATTTGTGGCATTTTTTGTTTTGTTGTAGTTTGTGTCTGCTGTAAAAATCTATTTACTAGGTCCTTGATTGTACCTGAAAATCCACTATCAGTACTTTTGTCACCGGTTTTGTCTTTGTCATCAGTGTGATCTCTCTTTTCTATCAAATCAATAAAGCTGTAATTTGTTTTCATATTTATATTTTTGTGTATTTTAGAGTCTTTGACAGATCTTCTGGATTCATTCACAAAACGTGGTGTGTTATTTATTTTCCTATACTTGAGATCAACTTTATCAGTATCTTGAATTGGTCTTCTAGTACCATGGGCACGATGCATCATTGGAATCTTTGTTATGTCAGATGGATCACTCGGCATGTTTTTAGAAATAGAATCGTTACCAGAAATTTCAGATTCTATCTTGCTTATGTATCTCTTGATCTTAAAATCATCTATATATTTGTCGTCTTCATTAAAATTTATTTCTTCCGATAGATCGTCTGCAACTTCTATTGTAAGATCTACAGTAGGAGACTCAATTGTCACTTTTTCAACATTGACTGGAGAATCGGCTCCACTCTTGCCATCTAAGAGATCATGTATGACTTTGTTAGACAGTGCAACTGATTTGTGTATATCCATTTTTAGTGCTTTTGAAGTTTCACCAAAAGATTCTTTCAGAGCCTGAATTTTTTGCGTTATAACATATTCACGCTTCCTTTTTTCTTTACATTGTGTTATGTCATTATCACTGTTAATTTTTCGCTTTCTTTCTCTATACACATCTGTAATGGCAGTTTGTTTTCCTGCGACGCTTTTTCTGGAGATGCTTGAATTTGACCAATGATTATCACGCGGGATTTGCGGGTCTAAATCGAGGAATAAATAATCAGCTTGCGTGTCAATACCAACTGTTGGAAAAGAAACGTTTTGTCATTATTCTATTAAATTATACACAAAGACTTGCTCACCTACCTACGATATAGAAAAAAATATTAGTGGGGCGCGTCCTAGTGAAATTAACGATCTGCGACATCATTCCGAACAATATTTTAAAAAGGAGTCTTACCAATAACGGAACTCACGCAGTGGATGAATATTTTGTGTTCACAACTTAGTTTCCTCGTAATTTCATGTCTCATTGTTCCATCATATACACCTATGAAGTCTTTATCTCTAGAATAAAAATGGGGCCCGTAAATAATTTCATAATTACGTGCTTTTAAAACTTAGTTAATTACAGTGCTTCTATTTTCTTTTATTATTATTGTTTGATTTGTGGGCCTTCATATGCCACTTCGACCAGCAAGTGATCTTGTGACAGCCCTTTCTTTAGAGTTCACCGTTAAGGCCCTATGCCTCCAATCTCCAGATTATTTGGGCGGTGACATGTACCTCTTCTGGGTGCACGATGTGCCGCCCTAGGTAGGTACATCTTCTGTGCATGAGTGGTCCGCAGGAGCAGAGAATGAGCATTGCTGTCTCCTCTGTCTCCTGGCAGAACCTGCAAGTGGCGTCCTGTTTTCATACCCATTTGGAACAGGTGTTTGTTGTATTTTCTTAACCCACCAGTCTATCGCTATCGCCAATCACACTCACTCCTGTATCTAACAGTGTATTAGGTGGATGTCGCCAAAAACGAAGATTCTAAATGTCTCCCGAAAATAGAAGCACTGTAAAGACCGGTAAAATGTATCGACACAAAAGCAGCCTTACGTGAACTGAGTGAGTAATATCAAATTGTTTTCCGAATCCCCGACAACCAGGTAACTCCTGTGGGCGTCTCCCGCAGTGAACTGGCTCATGTTCTCTGATAGATACGCGTGGTTTAGAAGCATCAGTTGAACGGTTATTGATCGGCTGTCTATTGGTGTTACGGATAACTGGTATTTCGGTAGTAAGCTGACTTGCTTGCGTATTATGTTTCCGGCGGGGGGGCCTTTGTTCATTATCTGAAAAGTGAGGGTCGTTCGTAGGTGCCACACCGTTTGCCATTATTTCATCATTGCTGACCTAGGTCATTAGGCTCAGGTCCAGGCCGCTACATGATATTTACGAATCAATTTTTTATCGAGCGATTTTTTTGCCATTAGGTCAATTGTAAGCATTTAGTAGTTTTGCTAGTTCGGAACTTTAACTAGCGATAAGATAACACACAGTACATAATGCCTACCATTACATAAAGTTCACTTAATAGAAAATCGTATTGTATTAAGGTACCTACTACAGATCAGTCTAGTCAGTAATTTATCTCGACATAATTTTGAAAATCATAATCATAGTGTAGGTACTTATCATTAGACTTTACATTTCCAGAAGTTTCCTTAATTAAACCGGTTTACAAAGTTGAACTAGTGGAACTATAGGGGTAGTTCTTTTCCAAAGATGTTTTAGTGAGTAGTAGGTAGGTAGGTAGTTACTTTTCCCAACCAACGAATTCACTCAATGAAACTGATGAGAACAAATGGGAACTCTCATGAAAATCATGACGTACCGAAGTACCTTATGTTTCTCAAAGTAAAAGACATATGTACTTAACGTGACCCAATTTTCTTAGACTTTATTTCACGTACCCTTTCCAAGTCCCTAGGATGGCTTTCTTCCAGCAGCAAAAAGCTGGTCACACCAGCGCTGGCCAGCAACGTGCTGAACGTTGGTCCGATCCCTTTCAGTTGCTTGCTGACATAAGGCGAGTTCTCCCATAGATGTGCTTCGATGCACTTGGCTAGTACGATCGAGTTTAACACGGCTGACAAATATGGCGGCTGTTGGGTGACTAGCTCTGGGCGTGTTACGTATCTCACTAAACCTGAAGGAGTAATGAACTTTAAATTGGTGCAAAAGCTATACCTATGGATATTTTTATTACTACTGGCAAGATTTTAGGTGCTGAATCTGTTAAATTCAATAAGATACCATGGAAGGAGCAATTATAGGTGCATGCAGCAGAGCATTAGGGGTGTCAGGGGAACCAAACAGGTGAAGTGTTGTTACTAGGTCAAGCGGTCATATGAAAGGGCTTGAGTGCACACTGAAACGAAACATGTTTATTCTACTGTGGTTAATTTTTAATTTACCAAGAATAATGTTGAAAATGATACCTTTACCCCTGTATCGGACCTTACAGACTCACTTGGCCGGTTTTTCCCAAACTCGTGGTTGGTTCCATAGCAAAATTTGTTTGTAGATTGAGCCCCACAATTTGTTTGTCGATAAATAAATAAAAATCCATCCTAAAATGACTCCAGTGAAGTGGCAGTTTGATAAATTGCTTCATTGATGAAACTAAACACAAAACATACGTACATTTGCACACCCTGGATGCCGTTTTCATCACTTTCATGGCTTCTTGGTTCAAAGATGGTTCGGGAATGGAGAGACATCCTAGAGTAGCTTGGATGATGCTGTAAAAGCCACATTACATTATTTACTAGTTAACATCCTATATAATAACACCGGTATAACACAGTGTTTGGAAGCTAGATGCCAACTCGCAAAGACATTTAGGGCTAGTAGACGAAGTCATATGGCGATTTTGTTGTACTCGTAGTTTTCCAGATATAGGTTATTTTTTTTTTCCTTATCATCATCCTCCTAATGTTTTTCCCGGTTTTACCCTATAGGAGTCCGGGTCCGCTTTGGCGTCTAATCCTATAATTTGGCGTAAGCACTAGTTTTACGAAAGATACTACTCTCTGACCTTCCAAACCAGAGGAAACTTGAGCCCTTGTTGGGACTGGACCGGTTTCCTTTTCTCACGATGTTTTCCTTCACCGAAAAGGTACTGTTAAATATCGAATGACAGGGTAATTTTTCCTAGATCATCGTAAAATTAAAATTTCTGATACCAATCCTTACAATCTTTGTACCTTTGTACCTATAGCTCCCAAACAGCATTTAATTATAGAACATCATTATATAGGTCGGTACAGATGTAGTGAATAATCTACATCAGTCAACCTCAGTACTTTTTGTACCGTGACCGACTGAAATAGCAAGACACGTTCGTACGTTCTCGTAAAAAAACGATGAGAAACCACTATGCACTACAATCTACGTCTGTAATAGGTTACCAGTTCAGCTTCATCTGTCTCGTGCTGATTTTCCCTTTCATAGGGAACCGTATAGTAGCCGCCTTATTGTTTCTATTGAGCAAGTTGAGACAGCGTCTCTCGTCCACGCGCAAGTGCATATCGGATAGTTCGTGGCTCTCGCAGACGAGCCAGAGCAGGCGCTCGAGGGTTTCTGTCCCTTCGATCTGTAGACAAATAATCGATTGTTGAAGGCTTAGCAGATATTAAAAGGAAAATTCAGGTATTCTTTATCTGAAATACAATTAAGCGGACTTCTATTTTGAAACCAAACATTTATTTCCTAATGATAATAATTACCTATATCCAATGCCAGCAATAAGTCGTGCTCATTCATATACCTATACATATTTGCCCGCGACTTCGTACGCGTAGATCTTGTTAATCGCTTTGGATGATAATTGCTCCTAAAGTACATATTTCAGGCGTAGGCCCCCTTACAAACTTCCACCCCTTTAAGAGATGATTTCCGAGATGTTGACTATTAGGTAAATGTCCTTTCAATGGTCTCAAACTGCATCCATGCCAAATTTCATACAAACCGATTCAGCGGTTTAAGCGTGAAAAGGCTACAGACAGAGTAACTTTGGCATTTATCATATTTAGATACTACCGTAAAAGGGAGCTTACTTAATGACACGATTCGCTTATGAGTTATGACTTCAATTGGTAACCTTATTTGCCCAATGCCCACACAACTATTTACAAATATACGTTAAAGTTTGGACCATGGATCATAATTATTAAGGTAGGTATCTTAAAAACCCGTTCCTGCTTCAACTGATTCCCCACGGCCAGATGCGGCGACCGAACTGCCATTTCAAAGCAAAACAAACATATTCCCAATTACAGTAACAATTTTATTCCCACGTCAAGAAGTTCGCAACCCCGACCTTTTGCATATCTCATTATGTCCTCACCAGAGTGGGGTAATGAATAAGTGGTAGGTAGATACCTAACCACGCGAGCCGGCTATTCGTGGAAGTTATTTCGGCCACTCGGCGGGTAACTACCGTTGTACTGAGACAAATGGCTGAGGAACGGTAATCAATTTATGTGAGCAAAGGGGAGTGAGGCAGACCTGAGTACCGGGAAGTTAACCAATTAATGAAGAATCAAGGATTTTGCCTGACCCTATGCTAATAGAATAGCATAAGTACAAAACTATGTCTACGTAATAATAATGATACACGTCAAAATACTATGATAATGTCGGGCTAGTATAGCACCTTCTGTCTTCCCGTGGATGTATAAGAGTCAACAATAGGGTTGAAGTGTGTCCTGAGCGACAGGCTAGGAA
Organism: Epinotia brunnichana; assembly: GCA_963854355.1. Lineage (NCBI taxonomy): Eukaryota > Metazoa > Arthropoda > Insecta > Lepidoptera > Tortricidae > Epinotia > Epinotia brunnichana. The sequence continues at coordinate 869,417 of OY977946.1, forward strand.
CCTAACACTGCCATATCAAATTTTACTCCATCTTTATACCTACAATTGCTAGAAGTGGCATATCATAATTCATATTTAATTTCGCTCTGTCTACCCTTTTTGAGAATAGAGGCGTGAGTTCATGTATGCAAATGACAATGTTATGTGGTGTATTTTATACCTGCAAGGTGAAGCGGAATTGAACGACTAAATTTAAGTTTGATTTATTCGCCGATAGATAAGTAGTTAGTAGGAAAAGGAATCTTCCCGTTCCGCCAGCATGCCTCGCTTATATAACCCGTGGAAAAACACCATTAAAACAAATATGATTTTTTCCACCTACGAGTATGAAATAAATCAATTATTTTTATTCATTTTACTAGATTTTACTTTTTATTTAGTTACATAGAATTAACATCAAGGCGCCACTGAAAATCAGCGCTGCGAAATAGGTATCACCATTTCGTGGCACAAAGCTGAGTTGCAGCCATTTTAGCATTTAATCATTGTCTGTAATGTTTTTTCTTTTATCCTACAATATGGTAAATAAACGTATTTTCTTTATTTTCTTTTCTTTCAAATAAATGAACTTTGCTGCAAGTACGCTGTAACGGCATTTTACAACTCAAAATCTACTAGTGTTTATAAAAAAGAAAACCAGTATGTAAAGGTACCTGTAGTCCCACACAATAATGATGAGAGATCATGACTCACCTACCTATAAAACAAATGTGTGTAACCGTGGTGTAACCTATCATGTATTTTGGTGTCATGGTCATATTTACCTTCATGATGCTCTTCATAGTTTCCACGTCCATGTAAAACAAGGACATAAGGCGGCCGGCTTCAGTGGACTCTATGCAGCTTGCCTCGTCCATTGTAATGAGCCCCGAACTCGCCAAACTATTCATAGCTTTGAGGCATAGTTCTAGAACAAACAGGGACATTATGTTATTGGTAGATTTACTCCCATACCTGTGGGTGGTGTTCCACTCGGCCAAGATATATGTCCAGTGTGCATTGCGTCTAATTCAGTCTTCAAGCAAAATGTGAGACGCAAATACATTTGATCAAAGATCTTGGACGGAAATTTGACGAGTGGAATACCGCCCACAGTTAGGCACACGGATGCTAGGGGGTGATTTCCGGGATCAAAATGTGTGGAACTCAAGATGTGTCTGTGTGTTAACAGACAATTGGCAGAGCCTGCTTACTAAAATAAGTGCGTTGTGTTATACAGCGTGTATTTTTAAAATTACCTCAAATTGTAACCAGAGGTAGCTGTTAGGGCTATGAACCGATATTGCAAGAATTTTGTTCTTAACTGTTAACTTTTCTTTCCTTATAAAATAATTCAGCACGCAATGTATAACATTGTCTTAGTGATGTGACGTCACAACAAGTAACCCGCTTCTTCCATGTGACAAATGAGTGTAAGCATTAACTACATTTCTGCTCGATAAATTTTCAAAAATGAATTACGCATTGGTAGTTAGGATTAACTTACAATTTTCTTACTATATTATCGGTTCGTAGTACTAAAAGGTATGTATGGTTACAATTTGAGGTAATATTAAACATACAGGCTGTAGATTGAGTAAGTGCCGCTTTTTATTATTTGTTTGTATAATGTATAGATTTAAGTATATTAAAAGTCCTAATATTGTCTATATGTAGTGTATTACTTAGGTACCTACATTTGTTTTTTTTCTCTTCACGTATTCGTAACAGACTTTTTTCTTTGCACCTTTTATAAGTCTCTGTTTAGCCCAATGGTTAGCTGGTAGAGAATGCCTTTTGGCAGTAAGCTCGCCATTTATACATTTTTTTTGTATTTTGTGTAATGTAAATGTAATGTCAACTATTAAATAAATAATTAAATATATAAATATACCAAATGTCACCTCAAACGTCTCAACGGTTAAGCGTGATAATTAATTAATTTAATTTCTTTATTCAGACAACAGGATCCACGGTTTGTTAGTAGTTTTCTTAATCCTATGTTAGTAAATATACAGGGTGTGGCCTGTAATAGGAGCAAAAAATTAAACGGTAGATTATTAAAGAAAAATTAAGAAAAAAAAAACTTCAAAATAACTTTACTTTTATTTTTTTACTCTTCTGGAGTGCTATAAGTAACTTTTTATTTTAAAGAAACTAAAACAAAAGAAAAAAAAATTAGAAAATCATAAAAATATCTTTTGAAAACAAAAATGCAAAAACTATTATGATTCGTTACGTGATGTCACCTCAAAATCCGCATTGACTGCTGTGCTATGATGTCGTGGTGCCAAGATACATTACTTGGAGGTCATAACTTTAGATCAAAATATCTCCGAATACAAAAAAAAATTAAATAAATGGGACACGAGGGGTTACTGCAAATGATCTAAGGAAGCATCCTTTTGAATATTTGCTCCTGTTATTTACAGGCCACACCCTATAAGTTGAAGATATAGTATTTTTAATTAAGTGTTGCATTATTGAGCGCTCACAGACAAGACAGACAGGGGTCGAATTGAATTGAAATCAGTTTGATATTAGTTGCACGTGTTCGTTAAGCACGCTTATCATCATCCTATGATAGCCTCGCAGCAACATACAGTTCTAACACTTCTAACCCACGATGGTCTTAATATACGTTTGCAAACAACTGTATACTGTACACATGCCATACGAATAAATAAATAAATCATCCTATGTACGATTGGCGTCACACATAATTATGTTCACACAATCAGTCAATGTGCAATAGCATATTTCTTTCTAATAAATCGAACAATTTATATGTAAGGTCAATGAGGGCAAAACCGTCGTATTTTTGTACAAGTTCAATTTGGTTGGCCATAACTATGTTAATATTCACTTTTTAATAAACTTTTTAGTAAGCATTTATTTAACTTTTTGAGGATATTTGTGTAAAATAGCTAATACGTCAGGTTATTTAAATATGATTTTTTTTCAAAAACATGTCAGCAGACGGATTTTCCCTAGGTTTTGGGGCTTTTCCGTCTAGCAGTTACTTTTCGTGTACCAGGACGTATTACAAATCTGTACGTCAAGTAAGCAAATGTAAATGTACTTTTGATCGAAACTAAACCTTAGCGAATTAAATTTAAGGTTTATTTTTAATTTTATGGCCAAATATATATTTTTTGGGGCTATTCCGGCCTATTTTGAAAATCAGAAGTAATAAACCTTTTATTGAAGTTTAAAATCAAGTCTACTTTTTAATTAAAACTGTGATATTTGAGAAATGAAACGCCGCAAGTACGTAACACAGCTGATGCTTTATTGCGACTGAATGGCGGTATTCAAACAAATGATGAAATACGTAGGTATACCCACATATCCATACATAACACCCTTGCACTTATTCTAATATTTATTACATGGTAGATAATAAATAAGCTAAAATGAAATGACAGATTAATATATCAACATAATAGAGTACATGCTACTTCCCAAGGCAGATGAACAGTATTTAATAAAAGTTATAACTATCACTAAGTTCACGCTGCCACTAACAGTATTGACAACAACATTATACCTTCATTCTAATATGCACCGTTGTGCATTACTATACGGTTCACATGCGCCAGTTATTTAAGCATAAATAATAGGTAATGATTGTACAGTTAAACTACTGTGAAACATTAATAGGATGCCTATTCTCTGCTGACATGGTATTGTTTAGGTTGAAGTGAATAATGTGAGCTAAAACAAACAATATGTAAATCTAATTTTAAACTAACACATTAAGTATAACAATACATCTTCGACCATAATTGAATAAAAGAATCAGTCAAAATCAAATCCGTAGCGTCGGACCTTCTTGGGAATTCTCTTAGGTGTTGTCGGTAACGGTGGTAATTCTACGCGTTTGAAACACTTTGTGATTTCCCCTCCGACTGCAATCGGCTCACCTTCCTCGCGCGACGCGGGTGGGGCCTCAGGGGCGGCCGGTCCTGGCGCCGGCTGCTCCGGCGCCATCGCCGTCGCGGGCGCGGGCACCGCGGCACTACCGGGCTCGCTGGGCGCGGCCATACTAGCACCGTCGGCGGTGCTCCCTGGTTCGGTCTCAACGTAGAATGGAGGTGGAGGACAAACGTTCGAGTTTCTCAAGCGCCGCCGCTTCATTTGATCTATATGGCGATGATGCGTAGATCCGTCACTTGTCACAACCGTATAATCAGATTTTCCTAACTTCTTAGGTATGTAACCGTCTGACCATTTTGTTCCCGTTTGGAACGTCCTACATCGTACAGGCTCGCCTACATCTAAATGCCTAGACGGTTTACGCGATCGTTCTACTACTTTAAACTGTTCGTTTATTACCTTAGCTGTCCTATCAGGTTTTATAGCATCTAATCGAATGCGTAGATCGCGACCCTGTAACAGCCGGGCCGGTGACTCACCGGTAGTGCTGTGAGGTGTATTGTGATAGTGTAGTAGAAATTTTAGAATGGCCCGGTCGGGGTTAACCCCCTCGTGTTTGGCCTTCTTAATTACGTTTTTAACTAACTTCACAGCTCCCTCCGCTGCCCCATTAGAAGCCGGGTGGTAAGGTGCTGAATAAATGTGATGCACGCTGTTTATTTCTAAAAAACGGTTAAACTCCTGGCTCGAAAACGGTGGGCCATTGTCCGAAACGATCTGTTTTGGAATACCCCACCTTGACCACGAGTCCATTAACCTGTCTATGACATTACCGGCCGTAGTTCGTACCATCTTGGATACCTCTATCCACTTGGACCTTGCGTCTATTGATACCATATACGTGCTTCCGCCAATAGGTCCCAAAAAATCGATATGAACCCGCTCGTAGGCTCGTGACGGCCAATGCCATGGCACGGGCGCACTCGCTGGCGGCGCCGGGGCCACCGCCGCACACGTGTCGCACGCACGGCACCGCGCCTCGATCGCCTCGTCCAGCCCAGGCCACCATACATAACTCCTGGCCATGGCTTTGGTCTTCACGATTCCCATGTGGGGCTCGTGTAGTTCACGCAGCACCACTTCGCGGCACGCCTCTGGAACTACTACGCGGTGCCCCCACATTACACAATCGAGTTCTAAATATAACTCCTTCTGCCTATTAAAATATGGCTGAATTTCTCTCATGTCGGCACTGGTAGGCCACCCATTTTTTATATAATTAACTACCCTACCTAACAATGCATCTCTGGACGTCATCCGGCGTATTTCGTTACAATCAAGAAAAAGCGCGTCAGATGCGAAGTGCAAGTAAGACTGCTCCGGCGGGTCAACCTCTTTACTTTGTCCTATCGGTAGTCGGGACATTGCGTCGGCGCAATTGTGTGCTGTGTTTACATACTCAATATCAAAGTCATAAGCCATCAATAGCAACGCCCAACGCTGCATACGACTCGAGGTCATGCTTGGTACACCGGTGTGCCTACAAGGCACATTCTCAGTTAGCGATTAGATATTGTATAATACGTGCCGTAGATTAAGTGCGTGCGAGATGTGCGAATGATAATACATGTAGCTACTCGTATATATACCGTGTGAATTAATGAATAAACAACTATTGTATAGACAGTACTTCAGAGTCTCTATCTGAGCGTGGACTGCCATAAACCCCTCTGGGGTGAAGTCCACACTCACCCTGTCTACTCCCCCATCAACATTCTAATTATTGCCAGGCAGTGGACACTATCCACAACCACCAACCACCGTCTGGCAAAGTGGTGACCCCGACTAAAGAAACACGCTGCACCTGAATCGCGACTGAAAAACGCATCGACCCCGACTGAAACAAGAAGAACACGCATCGCTGAAGCCCGACTGAAACAAGAAGAACACGCATCGCTGAAGCCCGACTAAAGTAAAACGCGCGCCCCGACGACTAAATACGCAACGATCTGGCAAAGAAGTTGAACAAAATCAAAACGCCTACTTCCGACGACTGAACGCGCAACCATCTGGTTAAGTGGGGACAAAAATACGCCGCACCCACCTGAAGAAATACGCCGCGACACATTGAAGAAACACGCTGCACCCTCTCGAAGATATACGCCGCGCCCGCTCGAAGATATACGCCGCACCCACTCGAAAAATACGCCGCGCCACATTAAAGAAACACGCTGCACCCGCCTGAAGAAATACGCCGCGCCCGCTTGCATTAGGTAACACTGCCTGAAACAAAAGTCCAATGAAGAAACGCGCCGCTCCCGACGATAAGGATCCGCTCCCGACCAGAACAACGCACTCCCGACTGGAACTACGCCCTTGTTGATGAAGAGACCAGATTGAAAACGCATTCTCATGTTTCTCTCCAGGACCCCATTCGAACGCCTTCTCATCGAGTATGATATTCCGACAAGGAAGACATAACTGAGAAGCAGCGTCAATATGTTAATTCATATTACAGCGCACACGACAAGCCAAGAAGCCTAAAACAGCAAATTGTGCATTTTGTCACGCGCCTTCGTGCCACACTAATCGTGGCCGACTTCGCCGTCCATCGAGCAGCGTCCATGGTGCGACGCCTGCTGCGTCACGGCCCGGGGACATACTGGATGAAGAATTTGCAGCCGTTTAAGCCTGCCTCCAATATTTCGCGAAGAAGAAGTGTAAGGTAGAAGACGTCATTCATTGCAAGGATAGCGTCGCAACGCAACACAGTTGGCGAAAATGCAACTCGTCGTAATTATACAGAGCAGAAGCAATTCGCAGCACGCGTAATAAAATGTCGACGCAGCGCTGAGCGTTGGATAGTTTTTTGTCAAGATCAAGGTCGCGGAGTCGCGTCGTCAGCATATTTTTATAAACGCGCATCACGGTTTCCATTTTTCAAGGTAATTTACTTAAGATGCTATTTTTAATTGTATTTAGATAACTATCATATTTTTTTTTTTATTATTGTGCTGTATGTAACATTGCCCTGGAAGACGAATGCCCAGGATGAGATAAGCTGCAGCTGCTCTGAGCCTATATGCCTCTATTTATTTTTATTGTGCTAAGCCCAACTTGTAATTGACCGAAAAGGTAATTCAAGCCTGGATTGTATGTACACGACTATTGTAAGTACTTTCTTTCGCACTGTTTTATAAATGTTGTGGTCTTATACACACAGCAAGTTTAACATTTCTCAAGCATCCGAAAACGAACTTAGAAATGCGTGTGCCTATTATATTAAGTATTTTGTCTTTTTTAGTGATATAGTTGATTTGATTGTTATTGTGTAGTTACCTACCTACTTTTCTCATATATGTATATGTGACCAGTAACTTAGCAGGAAATGGGATTTCATCCCATTTTTGTTGTAAGGGGGGAGATATGTGCCTACAAGGCACATTCTCAGTTAGCGATTAGATATTGTATAATACGTGCCGTAGATTAAGTGCGTGCGAGATGTGCGAATGATAATACATGTAGCTACTCGTATATATACCGTGTGAATTAATGAATAAACAACTATTGTATAGACAGTACTTCAGAGTCTCTATCTGAGCGTGGACTGCCATAAACCCCTCTGGGATGAAGTCCACACTCACCCTGTCTACTCCCCCATCAACATTCTAATTATTGCCAGGCAGTGGACACTATCCACAACCACCAACCACCGTCTGGCAAAACCGGTTTGCGGGCCAAAAATGCTTACTAAGGGCTTATGATCTGTTTTCAAAGTAAACCGCCTACCGTATAAATACTGGTGAAACTTCTGAGAGCAAAATATTATAGCAAGCGCCTCCCTATGGATTTGTGAGTAATTCTGCTCCGCCGCATTGAGTTTCCTCGATATGTACGCCACCGGGCGCTCCCGCCCCTGCCTATCCGGCTGACTGAGGACTCCGGCGACCCCACATGGACTGGCATCACACGTTAGCGTTAGGCTGTTACCCGGGTCGTAGTGAGCTAATACCTGCTTACCGAGCAACAATGCTTTAACCTTGTTGAATGATGCCTCGCACTCCACGGTCCAGTTCCATCGCGCACCCTTTTTTAGTAAACAGTGCATAGGGTGTAATATATCGCTCGCGCTTGGAATAAACTTTGAATAAAAATTTATCATACCTAAAAATGACCGTACCTCAGATACACTCGATGGTGGCGGCATTTTGGCCACAGCCGCGACCTTATTGGAGTCGGGCTTGATACCGTCCTTACTGACGACATAACCTAGATAACATACCTCGTCAGCAAGGAACGTACACTTACTTTTCTTTAGCTTTAACCCCAAATCTCTCAACTTTTTTAATACGGCCTCCAATGTAGCTAAATGTGCCTCCCGAGTTTTGCCAAATACCAAGATGTCGTCACAGAAAGTTTGAGCATTAGGTATATCCTTTACTATTGACTCACTGATTCTACAGAATATTCCCGAACTAGACGACAAACCATACGGTAACCTATTATATTTAAACAACCCTCGATGAGTATTTATAACTGTTAACATCTTTGACTCCTCGGATAAACAAATCTGATTATACGCCTGGGACAAGTCTATTTTGGTAAACGTTTCTCCACCTGATAAGTTAGCAAATAACTCCTCCACCTTTGGCAACGGATACCTATCCACCATCAAAACAGGATTGAGCGTGACCTTGAAATCTGCGCAAACTCTCAAACCTCCATCCTTCTTAGTGACCGGAACCAGGGGCGTCGCCCAGTCCGCGCAGTCGACGGGCTCGATGACGCCGCTCCGCAGCATGCCATCCAGCTCGTCATCGACGCGGCCCCGCAGCGCGAATGGCAGGGGCCGCGCGCGCCGGAACACCGGCGCCGCGTCCTCGCGCACGCGCAGCGTGGCCGTCCCTCCGCTGTAGCACCCCAGGCCCCCATCGAACACTTGTTTATATCTGTCGAGAATTACATCCAAATCGCTATTAACATTGCTAACGGAGTTGATTTTGCTGATCGGACTAACTTTCAATAACGGTATTTTTATACACAACTCGGCTAGCCACTGCCTGCCCATTAAATTGGTTTCACCTTTTTCTAGTATATACAAATCTAGTCTCTTTGTGATCGATTCGTATCTTACAGATGGCGTAATGACCCCACACGGTTTTACCTTTGTACCATCATAAAACTTGAACACGGTATTAGTATCCCTTAACTTCTCGTCTTTGAAATACAAATCAAACGTTGTTTTACTTATAAAAGAACTAGAAGCTCCCGTGTCCACTTCCATCACTAATTGTCGGCCATTAACGTACACAGGAAAACTCACCGGTTTGTACTGGCCTAAGGACATCCTGTAGACCGCTTCCTCTTCTTCAGAGTCACTTTTTTCTTCTTTTTCCTCTTCAGTAACAAAGTAGGTCCATGGTCGACCTCTATTGTGCCCTTGAGTCGCCTGCCGGTTGCCGGACAATCCCCCGGGACACACTCGGCGCAGATGCTCCGTCGCATGACACATGCTACATACATAACCTCTAAACTTGCATGTAGAATAATTATGGTTCAAAGCACCACAAGCAGCGCATGCAGTTGCAGCACCCGCACTTCCAGCGTTTCCTCGTGCATTGAAAATTGTTTTCTTGCGCTGCGCCTGCGGCCACTGCCCGGCCGCGCGCCCCGCGCCCTCCCCGCCGCTCGCGACCCGATGAAGCTCCCCCGCGGGCTCCCCGTACACCCGAGTACTGCAGCCCGCTATAACCGCTGCATCACGCTCTGCCGCCTCCAATGAGCGTGCCAAGGTCACAGCCCTGGCGTACGACAGTTCCTCCTCCGCAAACAACCGCTGCCGTATAACGTCTCCACTTACGCCGCACACAAATTGATCTCGAAGATTATCCGCCAAGGTTTCCTTAAAATCACAAGTACGTACTAGTTTCTTGAGCTCCGTGACGTATTGTGATACAGTCTCACCCGCTGCTTGCTTCCGGAGCCGAAAACGGTAACGTTCTGCCATGACGGATGGTTTCGGATTTAAATGGTTTTTTACCAACGCCACCAACTGTACAAACTCTAATTCCGACGGTTTCTTCGGGCTCGCTAGATTAGACATCAACTCGTAGCACTGATCTCCAACCACCGAAATTAGCGTCGCTAACTGTTTATCTTCAGAAACAGCGTTGGCTTTGAAATACATTTGAAGCCGCTCACAGTACGAGTCCCAACTTCCACTTTCGATATCAAACTCGCGGATTTTACCGATTGACATTGTACTTATGTTTATTTTGCACGCGTTTTAGACAACAATTGTCACTTTTCTGCCTACAAACTGTTTTCCAGACGTCGCCAATGTGATATTTGAGAAATGAAACGCCGCAAGTACGTAACACAGCTGATGCTTTATTGCGACTGAATGGCGGTATTCAAACAAATGATGAAATACGTAGGTATACCCACATATCCATACATAACGACCGGTGGGACATGGTGCAATTTTGCCTTAACAAGTCGAATCAGCTTACAATTCTAGAATAAAAATACAGAATTTTGATATGTAGATCTCGATCACCTCTGCATTTTTAGAAAATATAATCGACACATAGTTTCGTAAATTTAAAAAAGGTTGGCAATATATGAAATGGGGATTTTCCGGCATATGACGGTTTTGACCAATTCACACCGGACGGCTTTTTCCCACTTGAGAGTTGAGGAATTATACATTTTTAACAAGTAGTTTCACAACAAGTAACGATAATGTAAAATGGATCAAACTACCAATAAGCCTGATTAACGAACAATATAATAACCATACTTACTAAACCGTAACCCGCATTTTCTGATCGCAATTTCAAAAAAAGGAGCAAGGCTCCGAACTCGTGTTTTGACTTCGGAGCTCAACGAAACTTTCAAGGCAATTTTATTGCATGTGCTGCCTACATAGCGCCATCTGTTTTTGACTGTTGGTAGCAAATACAGTCGCTGCTTTATCGATCGAGTCGGCTAGTGCGTATTGTGGTTAGAATTGCCGCAAAAGCCGTTGTACGGAAATACCCCGCAGACGGAGTTGGCCGCACTGACCTTACACTAGCTTCTGCCCGCGACTCCGTCCGCGTTGAACACGTTTATATCGTAGCTTCATACAAACTTTCACCCTCTTACGGGATGATTTCCGGGATAAAAACTAATGTTACGGTGTAATTTTGACGTTGACACATTAACTTTCAGACTCGCAGCGCCATCTATTGCAGGACAGCGCAAGCGATTATTCCGGCATTTATTGACCAACGGAGGTACTGCGCCAGGGCGTTTATCATCTCGTTCAAGGCAACGATATAAGTCTTTTTTTTGTGTGTTGTGTGTGAATCGCTAGGAATAATCCTTAACTTTTAACAAGCTATTAGAAAATATGATGATATTTGATTTTTAATAAATAATTTGTCGTCTCCTTCCATTTTATTGGTGTCATTCATGGAATCTGCCATGAGATATTAATGGTGTAATTTAATAATGCAAACGAGCCTCACACCGACCTAAGCGTTATAATAAAGCCTGCTTATATATACATTTAACTTTAGAATCAAACTTCGTCCTCGGTCAGGGACCTACATTTTAATCTCATCTAAGAGAGCCACGCCGCTATCCCTACAGTAGAGTTAAGGTTTAGTAAATATTGAAACGATTGTGAAAATTGTAATAAACTTACTTTTATAATTGAATCTTTGTTCATATTTCTATGTGGCTAGCTACTAAATAGGTCTCCTGCATATAACTCTTTTGCATTTTAGAGTATAAATTGAAATGCATGGCGCCCTCTTTAGAAAACACTAATTGCTCCTATGACCGTGAACCCAAAGCACACCCACCTCTGTGAGAAATCTATCTGACTGACTAGCGCGGTGCACAAGATCAAGTGTGGACGACTCTTCGAGTTCGTCAGGTTACTGTTACACACATAGGTAAGTGATAGCCGTCTACGCATACCATCAAACACGGTTTATCTCGTTACACTATATTATGTCCTTCCCCGGGACTCAAACTATCTCTATACCCAATTTCATCCCTATCGGTTCAGCGGTTTAAGCGTGAAGAGGTAACAGACAGACCGAAAGACACACTTTCGCATTTATAATATTAGTAATTAGTTGACGTCAACTGTACGTCCCACTGCTGGGCTATGGTATGGTCCCGACGCTGGTACAGTAGCTCTAGTAGGTATACGTTTTATCGATAAATATAATACGTTTTCGAACGCGTTTGCGTTTAGTTTCAATTTGTGTGGCGAAAACGTATATGTATCGATAAAACTTATACTAGAGCTACTTCACATAGAACGTTCCTGATAAATATCAAACCGAATTCAATTTGAGGCGTATCGAATTGACTGCCACCTGTTTACTTAATTATCCGATCGCAGTTAGGGTGACCAGATGTCAGGAATTTTCCTGACATGTCAGGAATTTTAGACATATGTCAGGAATGCGGCCGGAAAAGGGAAATGTCAGGAATTTTCAGCAAATAAATGAAACAATAGAATTGTATACACTGTAAACTTTTATTTTTAATCACAATAACAAAAAATCTAAAGCCACAAGTACTTTGGAGTTTCATAAATTGTAACTTATAAATAATCGTACCTAATTATATCTTCTCTGTGTCAAGCTCGTGTCAGGAATTTTGGCAAAAAATCAGGAATTTTGTCAGGACTTTTGAAATTTGTATCTAGTAACCCTAATCGCAGTAAGTCAAAGTCAAAAATCTAAATATTTATTTAGTATCATAAGTATTTTAACAAAATCTAGGCTGGTGCCTCTTTTAAGTAAAAAATATACCTGTATTAAGAGACACCGCTCTTCCACATGGTGTAGCTTAATTAATTAATACGTAGTTAACTTTAGAACATTTTATGACATAAAGAAACTAAACAAAAGTAAGTAAGTATATGAGAGAAAAATTAGGTAAAACGCTAATATACAAGTTTAATAAGTAAGTCTTATTATTATTACGACCGGATACCAGCCCTTCGTAATGTTATAAACACTAATACGGGAAGGGTCAAGTGTCAGTACAAACATCTGCGTCTGATATGGAAAAATACCAAACGATTACGTTAATTCATTGTGACCTAGAAGAGAATACGACGATCAGCATTATTTATAAACTATTAAAACAGCTAGAATCCTCATTACTCGGCAGCGTCTTCAGAAATACCTTACGTAAAGGGCAAGCAATAACAAGGTATGCGCCGCAAATGGTAAACGCGAAGCGAGATTGATGATTATTCTATTGGATTAATATATCGATCGAATAATAGGTAAGTTACCGAGTAATTACTATACGTAAATCCTACATACGTATTTGGAAACGTAACATATGTTCTTGAGATCCATTTCTATTGATTCATAATTTTAGTCTTCAGGAATGAACGCGTAAATTGGCCATTTCCATTTACATGCCTAAACTCCTCAGATACACCTGCCCAATTCTACCTAAATAAATTCCCGTCTCCATAACCTTTGGGATCAGCAGGGTACTTGCGTAACTTTTAGAGCGAGCGTTAGGACATACCTCCCAACAATATTTTTTGCCTTCTGACAGTTGATTACCTAATGTTCTAACGCGCCTTCTAAAATCTCGGAATTATCCCGCTAAACGAGCAGTGACATTTTTCCAGTGGTTTTACTGTGGATGAATATTTAATTGACACGCTCAAAAGCTTCTGTTAAAAATGTATTTATAAGTCGGTATGTAACAGAGACTTATTCGTAAAGAACGGTTTACCACTTCGGCGAACTCCGTGAAAGCTCGAACAAATAAGTCATTTAATATAGTATCGCATGTCAGCCCTCACTTACGGACGATCGCGTGCGCCACAAGCGAGCGTCGACAAATGCTAAGCAATGCGAGTCACCGGGGCTCTTCACAAGCGTCCGCCACTTGCCTGAAGCTGAACCAGTGTACGAGTAGGTATATACTCGTATAGTTACAAGAAGACTCACACCATCCTCCACTATAGATTATACAAGTATATGTATAAAGTCTATAGTATAGACAAACCACAACCTAACGTAACTTCGCATTTCGATTATATTTAGTAGTTGAGCGTTTCTCAAAACAAATGCCACTACTTTAATTGCGAGTTTTTCTGGGAGTTCGGAGGAGTGAATCATCACATTTGATCCTAATAGGATAAAAAAACCCAAAGTTGATTTTCCTATTGTGTTACCATTTCCCATATACTTTGTGTGGGCGGTAACATAAAAAAAAAGTTCAAAAATATATGGAAAATTTGGGACACTTTGTTTCTCCTATCGGGATGAAAAGAGCGAATGATTCTGAGTAGAAATAACATAAAAGTATGAGAACATATCCTAAAGAATTCAGTGTTTTTTTTTAAGAAATGCTTACTTAGTTAATAGGTCTGGTTCGCCTGAAGCGACGACAAGCGTTGCAAATACAGCCAAGGATGCGTGGCCATCCATCACGAGCCGGAACCACTTGAGGTCGCGAGGACGAGACACGAGTTAACTGGAGCGGAGTACGAGTTGAAGAATGGATGTCCTTTTACAAGCTGACTGGCGGGTGGAAGTGGGTTCGAATCCCAGTAAGGGCAAATATTTGTGTGATGAGTATAAATTATAATAGTAATATTTGTTTCTCAGTTTTGGTTGTTTTCTATGTACCACAACAACAGTACAATATTAAACTTAAAGCTAGTCAAATATACTATTTACGAATTCTCTATCCCCTTGGTTATCTTGGATCTATTAAATATATCGTCGACGCAAACGCGTTTGAAAACGTATTGTATCGATAAAACTTATACTATACTAGAGCCTCTGTTTATCATGGTTTTCCCTTTTGTTAGGCTCAACTACTTTAGCCCTAAATGCTTCATTAGACCTAATGATTTTTTTCTAGAATAGTAAACATCATATAATTCTTGCAAAACAAACCTAACCTAACCTAATGGCTTTCTATTTGATGATATTCAAAGAAAACCCGAAAAGTTTACTGTTTTGAAGAAAAATGCATTAGGTCTGAAACATTAGAGGAAAAGTTAGCTGAAGCGACAGGACCCCGTTTATCATTCGTATAGTATATGTGGTATATCTGCCGTGATTTTTAAAAAGGCAGTCTTCTGACATCACTTACTTTTGAGAAAAACGCAAAAGCAGTCTTCAATTGGATTTTTTTACTTTAATCAGGCTGTGTAAGAATATATGACGCAATGATGATTTTAGGTATTAAAAAGGTGCCTGTTCTATCTTTTTTCATTGTTATTTATTATATTTTTACATATTCCTTTAAATTATATCAAGAAATAATTGTGGTATGTATTTTGGGAGTTTATTTACAACCTATAATAATTCACTAAAAGGCAGCTAAAGTCCCGAAGCTGCCTTTTACTGAATTATTACTAACAAATTTATCATTGAAAATTAAAATTCCTTTCAATTGTATGCTCGTAATTCTTTAAAAGGCAGTGTTTTCAGTTAGCGGCCTTTTTGTAAAGTTTCTTGTCTATAAATCCTTTTCGTTTAATTATTTACAAAGAAGTGAAAGTCCAGTTACTGCCTTTAAATAAATTATTCCACCAAACTACTTCTTTAAAGCAAACGATAGCAAAATTATATCCACTGAGTAATTCACTACAAAGCAGTCTTAAATGCTCAAATGCAATTTACTGCTTTTTAAGTAATTTTCTTCTATAAAATATTTTTTCTTAAACTTCGATAACAACAGTCAAGTGAATTAAAATTAAATAAAACACTCATATTATCATTTATTAAAATGGCATATTACAAAATATAAAATCATGGAAAAGGCACTGTATATTTCTTATATCAGGGCCTGCGTTCGTTCGCGCCAAAATCACGTGAGCGTGCCAATATTCAAGGTACGTATTAGACCCGGAGATGCTGACACAATTTTTTAAGGTATTTGTACCAAGTATGGTGGTGACCCTTCAGGGGTCTAATTACGTAATGAAGAAAAGGAAAATGATGGTGATAGCGCTGGTACTGGCGGCCAAAATGCGTGGGCGTTAATCGCACGTGTCGGATAAATTACGAAAATCGAACAATTTGTTACTCAAAAATTCTTGTATTTTCCGATAGTCGATGAAAGAATAAGTAGGCGGCTGCGACTGCAATACGCCTAAAACGCCTCATTCTATGGACGAAACTAGACATACCGCACACGAAGATCCATAACAAACTGATCACAATCCTACCTATGATGGAGGCTTCAATCGACAAAATACCAAAAACTGCAGTCTTTAGGAAAGACTACGGCATATCACTGACGGAAGATTTAAAAGAGGGGCTAAACCAAACAGACCTTAGAATCTTTACACATGGTTCAAAAACAAATACGGGAACTCAGAGGATTTAAACATACACATATCCAAACCACTGGGTGTACAAAACACGGTATTCCAGGCTGAATGCGTAGGAATAATTGAAGCCTGCAATGCCATAAAGAGACGACAAGTCGAAAACACTAACATATGGATACTCTCAGACAGTAAATCGGTACTACAAGCACTAAGCAGTGATAACATCACATCTAGCTTGATATACGAAAGCCACCAAAGCCTCACAGAGGTGTGCGCAGATAAAAACAAAGTTACTATACAATGGATCAAGAGGCACAGTGGTTCAAGAGGAACGATACAGCGGATGAACTGGCCAGGAAAGGCTCAGAAACAACGGCATACGGACCGGAGCCAATCTTGCCCCTGCCACAAAGCTACATATACAATCAACTGGACCAACACACTAAAGAACTACATTAAAGATACTAGGAGGAGACAGACACATGCAGACAGAGCAAAGAGATTCTGTCGAAACGCGACTACAAACTCACAACCGCACTACTAAGGACACGTAGAAACCAACTGCGCAAGATAGTGGGAATAATAAGAGGACATAACACCTTGAACAGACGCCTCTATAACTTAGGTATCACAGACAGCCCCATGTGCAGAGCGTGCATGGAGGCAGAAGAATCGACTAAACATATACTGTTGGACTGCAAGCAGGTAGAAGTATACAGAATAAAGCACCTAGGTTCTCCAGACACACTACGGGACGCAGTCAACACCAAGGCACTCAGCAACTTTCTAGACGAGCTGGGGTGGTTAGAGTAGCGCCACACCGCCGTTTCACGCAAAATAGGCACAATGGATGTCGACTTACGGAAAACGCCCAGTATAACTGACTAACTAACGCCCACGCATTTGGGCTGCCAGTACTAGCGCCATGACCATCATTTTCCTTTTCTGATTACGTAATTAGACCCCTGAAGGGTCGCCATACTTGGTACAAATACCTTAAAATTTTGTGTCAGCATCTCCCGGTCTATTACGTACTTTAAATATTGGCACGCTCACGTGAATTTGGCGCGAACGAACGCACGCCCTGCCTCACACGTCCGCTGCGGCTCGCATCTGTCGTTGAAACAAACTTTAAAAAATCCATGTAAAAATATTATAGGTGCGCGATAAAACATGACTGCCTTTAAAATAATTATTGCGAGAAAACTGCGTTTTAGTATCCGATGGATGCCAAAAAATTGTAATTAATAAAAAAAAATTGTGACGTACATTCCTTTTTTGAAGTATAGAAGTAAGTAATATCAATCAAATAATTATTAAGAAGGCAGCTAACGTCACATGACTGCCTTTTAAATAATTTTTACTCAAAAGCTGCTTTTTAATGAATTATTGTAAAGTAAATTGATGAACTATAATTATCAATAGGCAGTTTGGTACAAAACTGCCTTTTAAATAAGTTTTGCCTAAAATATTTCCCATATATTACGCAGTCAAAGGACTTTAACTGCTTTTTTAAGGATGAATGTCAGATGACTGCGTTTTAATGAATTCGGCACTGGTAAGAATGCACTTGACTGCCTTTTATTGAAAAATTATCTCAAAAACTAAATGTGATAGAGAAAAACGGGTAAGATAGGTCAACGCGTCTTTTTTTCCTGATCACAGCACAATATATAACTCAAAATTGGTGAATTGTCAGATGACTGCCTTTTTAAGAATCACGGCAGATATACAGTCAACATCATTAAACATGTATACACTTTTGGTGGTTCTAGGACCTTATCGCTTAGAGATAAGGTCCTAGAACCACCAAACGTGTATACATGTTTATGATGCTGTCTGTACAACATCCCTATGGCCGGTCGGGTCTTGAACGCTTCCAGGTTATCTAATACCTATTCATTGAACGACACGGCACGACCCAGTACAGATCATAAAAACCAGATGTCCTGACTAAAAGCCTATGAGAAAACGTCTAGCGCCAATTTGAATTACAAATAAGGTTGCAGGATGTTCTGATCGGATTCTTACTTGCAGTTGTTTACTCATTAAAAGCAATTATAAATAAATATAGAACCTTACATACCGGATACATTTATCAATTAATAGGGAACATTACGCAAAGCTCTGCGTAGGGGGCGACACTAACACAAACCGTAAACAAACCGCCAAAACGTACAATGTCATATTTATTAACCTAATAACAAACAATAACAAATAATTGATGAAAACGCGTTAAACTACAATAGTTTGATTATTATTCGTGTGTAAAATACCTGTACTGTGATATTAAAATGGCACCCTTTAGCCATTTAAAGGTGGATGAGGGCTTTTTTTGCTTTACGACGTATCACCGCATCCCATAGTTTTCGTATCATCGTTTCCTTCGGAAATGAATGATGCCCTTCGTTCTTGCATCCAATTACGCAGCACTGATGCATTTTATTTGTTGAAATATTATCTTCCCTATTTGATCCAGAGCTTTGAAGGGCTTGTCAAAGTTGTCAAAGAAACTGTTTACTAATTGTGATAGTGCTGCACTCTGGCGGCAGAACATAGCAGTAATGTTCCCTATTGGTATTGTATATTTCATCTCACGCTTAATAAGACATATATTTTCTTGGTTCGTGTAAATCGATTTTGCAAGATGAATACCAGAAATAATAACATGGTTTTTATGACGATCTTATGTCATAAGATGTATGTCACAACTTTCAATAGCTAATTGAGCTGTAAATTAAAACCACATTAGATCGACAGAAGCAGTAGTTAGTACCTAGAGACAAGTTAATGCAAATAATCGTCATATCTACGAGCTAACAACTTAAGTTATGTAATAAACATAATTGTATTGCCTATTTACTCTGTCTAGTGTCGATAAAAAAACGTAATGTTCGAGTAAAAATTTGGTATGTTACTATGGAATGGACGCAAGTCTAAGTGTAAATTCTGTAAAAAAAGCAACAAAAATATAATAAATGCTCTTAGTTTTCAACGTATTTTTTGATGACATGCAGGCAGCTTGTGGCGGGCTGTTAGACAGTAGCGACCCTACGTACCCTCCTGCTCCTGGGGGTGTCCTGTGGTCAGGCTGAGCCGATCGGGTGGTTGGTTGGACAGGCCCCCCACCTCTGGCTTGCCTTAACTGGCTGTCCAGAGTGGAGTCGCAAGAGCTGTTGCTCGAGGGTAGATGTGGACACCTAAGTGGCGAGTTGGCTATATGTTTAAAGTTCAGTGCCACCTCTCTACCCCCCCAGCCTCTCTGACTGGTGTTGCCCTTAGGCCATTTTTTAATGTCGCTATTAATAGGGGCCCATCTAGCAGTTGGCGAGTACCTAGCCCCACGCACGCCTCCCAAAGGTCCGGGACATCATTGTCCCGTGAGCGGGAAAGACATACATGATAATAATAATAATAAATATTACGGGACAGTCTTACACAAATCAACTTAGGCCCACGGTAAGCTCAGTAAGGCTTGTGTTGTGGGTACTAGGCGATGATATATATAATAGATACATACATATAGATACTTATATACATATTTAACATCCATAACCCAGTAACATAGTGGGTAGTAAGTTGTTGAACACCTAAGTACCTTGTCGTTTTCACTCGTTTGACAACTTCATATGGCAGTTTAACATGACGTTTAATGCGACGCGGTACAAAGGTGTTAAGCCCCTTGTGAGGCTGACCGTACCGTACCTGTCCTTATTGAGTACCTACTGAACTGCCTACTTGAGAAGTACGGTCAGACATTGTTCAGACAAACAAACCGTGTGATTTAAAACATCAAACAGCTAATCCATTTCATAGCTTTAATTAGAGGTCATAATATATTTCATCACATGACAATAGAGTGACAGTGAACAATGTGTGGATAATCTCGCGGATCTTTCGCTGTAATGGGTGTCATTATATCCTGTCGTATTGGAAATAACCACAATTATAAACAATTTGCAAGCTCAAAAGTTCATTGCAGTTTTATCACGTATATTTGTAGCCGTTTAGTCACTTCGTGGCATTTTATAATGGCTGTCAGTTATGTGTTCGGTTTGTGCGAGTGGGGTAGTGGCAGAGACGGATATTAATAGATTAATTTTTTAATCAACGAATTAATCGATTAAACAATCAATCGTCACAAAATTCATCGCTATTAAATTAATCGCTATTAAATTAATCGTCGCATACATCGATTGACGATTGATCGATCGTCATTTTAATCGACTAAACTTCACGATTAAATCTCGATTCAAAATTGGAGCACAGCACGTTACAAAAATTCAATGTCTTGTCATGACGTATTGTACATTTGGAAATCATTCTAGCAGGTAGGCTGTATTAAATCGATATAAATTACAATATAAAAAGAAAGCATCTGACGAATGCTTTGGCTTGTTATTTATCAAGCGATAACCACGAACATAATATTCTTCCAGTCAGCCGTAGGTATTGTCACATTCCATAATATATAGCAATTTGTCAACTTAACCGTAACCTACACTTAAAAAAGACTTATTCATTCCTGATAACAATCGAGAGAAAATTAATCTAATTAATCAATCGATTGAAGATTTAGTCACTCGTATTTAATCGACGATTAATTTAATTTAATCGTGACTAAATTAGTCGAAACTCTTACGACTAAGATTGATCAATCGTCATTTTTAAACGTTAGTCGCGATTAAGTTGGTTAATCTTAATCGTTAATCGTTAGTCGATTACATTTTGTCCACCACTGGTAGTGAGGTAATTAAATCTGAACTCTACAAGCCGTTAGAATAAAAATATAATATATGTTACTTTTGTAAGAATCCACGGAAGACCAGCGGCGAACACCATTTCAATGACGATTTTAAATACTAAAACTTGTCACTTAAGTTTTAAAGCGCCATGAGTAAAAACCTTGTATGCTATCTTCATAATTTTCTCAATATATCATGGATCTGTATATCTTATTCGATAAAAATAATGGTAAAATGTAGCGACACCGGTAAAGCTGTTGGTTCTAAAGATCATCTGCTTCACATTGTAACCCCTCTCTACAAAAAATATTTTAAATAGCTGACCCTGGCAATGACCAATATAGCTGCTGCAGCTGTCAATATCATTGCCAGTGTCAGTTTACCACGGATTTTTATGATATTTTTATGTAATATGAGACGGATCAAGGAAATTGTTTCATTCGCCGTCCTAACCACAAAACGTAAATGAAACTGTTTATATTTTTCAAAAATAATTGACGCATCTGAAAAGTCTGCAACTTTTTTCTGGTGCTAAGGAAGGTTATTCCTATGTCCAAAAAAAAAATCAGGCGTTTCTAAAATTTTCATCCATTCCCCATTGTCAATCGTGGCGCGCAATCGGGATGTTGTCGGTTTTTTGGGCACACTTCAAAGGAATCGTGGCGTAGCGTGGCCTGTGGTGTTCACACAATCGCCCATTGTTTATATTGTTTTGTTGGGCCCACTTACCTTCGATTTTCTTCAAGATGAGCTGCATAGGCGCTGCCGGTGGCAGCCCCAGGTATCTCTTGGGATCCTTAGCCGCCCGCACGTAGAGGAACGTGGACCGAAGCCACTCCACGCACTGAGCCACGTCCGCGACTGTCCCTAGCGCTGCTTCACTGTTCAGGTTCTCTGCTAGGCGCTTGTGGAGGTAGCTTTGCAGGGGCTCGCTGCCGCCTACGAGAGCTTGGTAACGGGGCTGGAAGAAAAACGGATATATATTATATCATCATCATATCAGCCGAAAGACGTCCACTGCAGGAAAGTGCTCCTCCAAGAGTGCCACAATAACCCTGCGCCACCCGCACCCAGCGGACTCCCGTGACCTTTACCAGCCGGAATATGGAGTAAATTCATTAGTTGCAATCTATTCGAATTTTATTTAGTAGCCTCAATATTAACCGAACACGCAAACACAATATGCTCCCTAAGTACCTATGAAAGTTTGAGACCAGCCCAGTGTAATTAATATAGAAAGCATTGTGCACAAGGTAGGTTCCAAGTTTCAAGATCCGGTTCCCTGGCTTTAAGGATTAAAACCGAAAGCGGCACCTACTGTGTGTGTCGCATTGTGTAGCATAGAACCCCCTAAAACCTTAACCTTAAACTGTTGGTATCGCTCGAAGCTCGAATTCGAAAAGACGTGCCTTGAGCTATATTTAAGCACACATAATTCGAAGTTTGGGTATCCCCTTTTCTGTCGCACTTATAGGGCTTGCAACTTTCTGATTATTCGAATATACAACCCGTACCTACGAATTGAGTTGAGACTCGAGCGCGTACTAGGGTGGAAATCAAAAAAGATGCATATAGTTAAGAGCCTTAATCTAATCTATGCTTTAACTTTTCTCATTTTCGTAACGGCAATTACTCATACATTATATATGGGTAATTGCCGTTACGAAAATGAGAAAAGTTAAAGCGTAGATTAGATTAAGGCTCTTAACTATGGGCATTTTTTTTGATTTCCACCCACTAACGTCATACGAGCGAGGCCTCAAGTTAAAGGATGACTCACGCTAGAACGGGTCGTTTTCTAATAAAAGGGCCAATCAACTTTTGGACCCACAGTATTTTGTCCGGTAACGCAAGATACAGAACTGTCATGTTTGTTAGAGAAACTGCTATAAACCAGGTACCCAATTGTGTATAACGATGGTTTACACCAGCAGTTACGATATGCCACAGATTTAAATTGGATTGATAGACACAGGTTTGAAATAGATTGATTTGAAAGTTTGTAAAAAGTAACACAGGAGACAGAAAAAGTGTGGGTGAAAAAGTTGATTGACCCAAAAACGACGGCGTTTTTACGCAGCCGAGCTAAACCCAAGCCCAGCCAAGTTACGGCCGGGCCGTGCCGACACCGGGCAGCTTCCGAGCCTCAGAAGTAGCCCGGTGTCGGCTCGGCCGCGCAAAAACGCCGTCGTTTTTATTAGAAACCCCGTTATAGCGTGAGTCATCCTTAACTCGTACGGGATATAGATTTATAGATAGGTATCAAATATTCGGCTCATTTTGAATTTTCAATAGTTGGACAAGCGGTGTTCGAATATATATTAAAACATCATGATTTGTAAACAAACGGAGTTGTAACCACGCTTATCTCTAACGGTCTTTAGACCTCACTGCATGCAGTGCACTAAATGAAAGAGACTGCAAAAAGACAGGTGTGAAGAATGTCCCGTTAATTAGACAGTTAGACTTAACACTGCCACTCTGAATCAGTCAGCGCACTGAATTTAGCATAGTGTAAAGCGATTCTGACACTGAACTAAATGCATCATTTGCACATCGCGCGCGGTTGGGGGCGCACGCTCATAGCAGAATGACGACCAAGGAAACATTTAGTTATTCTAAAAGCTCTTGAACTATAGGTATAAAATAAAATGCCTTGCCCTTAACCGTACGGAGTAGCTAATGCTAATAACTAATTGTTGTATTATTTTTAATATGCCTTCGCCAGCGTAATGCAAAGAACACAGGCAAACCCGCGAGATAAAACATATGCACCTAATAGACATCGGATAAGTGGTTCCGGAGACTACCCATTATACCTGCATATATAGCTAAAATCTCATAGACTTTTTCTTTTTATAAATAACTAGCGACCCGCCCCGGTTTCGCACGGGTTTATATGTATAATACATGCATGTATTATACATACATATCTTCCTTTTGAATCACTCTATCTATTAAAAAAAATCGCATCAAAATCCGTTGCGTAGTTTTAATGATCTAAGCATAGGTACATAGGGACAGACAGACAGACAGCGGGAAGCGACTTTGTTTTATATACACGCATGTATTATACATATAAACCTTCCTCTTGAATTACTCTATCTATAAAAAAAAGCGGCCAAGTGCGAGTCGGACTCGCACATGAAGGATTCCGTTACATAAATTGCTTTTTACGATATATGACGTATTAAAAAAAAACTACTTACCAGATCTCGTTCAAACCAATTTTCGGTGGAAGTTTGCATCATATATTTTTTTGAGTTTTATCATTCTCTTATTTAAGAAGTTACAGGGGGGGGGGACACACATTTTACCACTTTGGAAGTGTCTCTCGCGCAAACTATTCAGTTTAGAAAAAAATTATCTTAAAAACATTAATATCATTTTTGACGACCTATCCATAGATACCCCACACGTATGGGTTTGATGAAAAAAACATTTTTGAGTTTCAGTTTTGTGTATGGGGACCCCTAAAACTTAATGTTTTTTTCGATTTTTGTGTAAAAATCTTAATGCGGTTTACAAAATACATCTACTCGTACATAGCAAGTTTCAACAGTATAGCTCTTATGGTTTCGGAAAAAAATGGCTGTGACATACGGACGGACAGACAGACAGACGGACATGACGAATCGATAAGGGTTCCGTTTTTTGCCATTTGGCTACGGAACCCTAAAAAACCGCATCAAAATCCGTTGCGTAGTTTTAATGATCTAAGCATACATAGGGACAGACAGACAGACAGCGGGAAGCGACTTTGTTTTATATACATGCATGTATTATACATATAAACCTTCCTCTTGAATTACTCTATCTATAAAAAAAAGCGGCCAAGTGCGAGTCGGACTCGCACATGAAGGGTTCCGTTACATAAATTGCTTTTTACGATATATGACGTCTTACTAGATCTCGTTCAAACTAATTCTCGTTGGAAGTTTGCATAGTAATGTACATCATATATTTTTTTCAGTTTTATCATTCTCTTATTTTAGAAGTTACAGGGGGGGGACACATTTTACCACTTTGGAAGTGTCTCACATGTTAGAAACCTCAATATCATTTTTAAAGACCTATCCATAGATACCCCACAAGTATGGGTTTGATGAAAAAAAATTTTTTTGAGCTTCAGTTCTAAGTATGGGGAACCCCGAAATTTATTGTTTTTTTTCTATTTTTGTGTAAAAATCTTAATGCAGTTTACAGAATACATCTACTTACCAAGTTTCAACAGTATTGCTCTTATAGTTTCGGAAAAAAGTGGCTGTGACATACGGACGGACAGACAGACAGACAGACAGACATAACGAATCTATAAGGGTTCCGTTTTTGCCATTTGGCTACGGAACCTTAAAAACCGCATCAAAATCCGTTGCGTAGTTTTAATGATCTAAGCATACATAGGGACAGACAGACAGACAGACAGCGGGAAGCGACTTTGTTTTGAAGTGGATACTTCTTTGCTCGCGTTATATAGGTACAGTTCAAAATGTATCACGTGACTTCCGGAATAACTTTTTGTAGAGAAGCCTAATCTGATTTCAAATAATTGTTTGTTACATGTTTTAATCCTTCTTTATTTGCCATTAGTTGTTAATCACAAAATGTTATTTAGTTTATGTGGCGGACATGAAACTAATGCTGAAATAACCGCCATTTTCAATGTATCGCGAGTCAAATGAGCTATATACGTCAGTCAATGTTGTTATATATACCGATTTATCTGTACTTATACAGATTTTAGTGAAATAATTCAGATTTATTAGGGTTCCATAGCCAACAAAGATGTATCCACTTAAACTTAATTAACGGTTGTATCTCCGACACAACCCGCTTTTTTATACTAAGTATGTAGTAATGATAATAGCTTCTGCCCGCGACTCCGTCCACGTGGAACTCGTTTATATCGTAGCTCCATACAAACTTTCACCCCCATTTCACCCCCTTAAGGGATGATTTCCGGGATACAGCAACTTCGACCGCTGAACCTCAAAACTGCGTCAGTCAGGGTACTTAACGCGTGTTTGAGCCTCAACAGACATAGTGATTATTTAAAAAAAATATTTGACAGGTGTTCGTTTTTATTTGTCAAATGCCATAGTTGTCAAATAAAAGCGATTAATTTTTGGGATACATTTTTTTGGCAGACACATTTATTTTACGATTTAACCAAAATGGGGATGACACCAGAGGAGAAGAAGGCAAAAAAAGATGCCAAACAGCTAGAAAAATTAAAAAAAGAAGCAGAAGCACGTAGAAAAATTAAAAATATCGAACTACAGCGGGAGATCGCTGCACAAACGAAGAATAGAGATGCCCTGGACCGCACCTACAGGGAACTCATGGTCAAGATAAAAGAGCCAGTCTTCAAGCGAGACATTGAAGTCATGTGGCGTACTTTCGAACGAGCTTACGACAAAAAAGACTACCAAATGGCACATATTATGAGACTTATGAATGTAGCTGACGACCAATTTCAACGCACTGTAGCAAGCTTCTGTGACACTATAGACACGATGATCAACAAATTCTTAACAGAACTGGAGGAACTATCCAAACAGAATGATCAAAATACAGCTCTTATGTTGAGGAGGGGTGAAGTGGAAGTAGATGATATTATGAAAGACCACAACACAGCGGAAACACACTTACAACTCCTTTTGTATACCGCGGACAAGGAAGCTGATACCACAGTGTGGGCAACGCGGGGTGAAAATCTAGTAAAAGAAGATGAAGAACGCACCAAGTTCGCCAACGATAGAGAAAACCTACGTTCCTACCTAGAAAACACTTACAACAACATGTGGGATGCTTATAAAGCAGTTCTCAAAGAATACGTTTCTGAAACCGCTGAAAATCAGAAGAGGGTTCGTAAATTACGTCGCAAGGAGAATACGATGGCTGACGTAATAGCTTCGCAAGGTAAGAGAATAGCCAACAGTGACGGTATGTTAAGACGCCTGCGGACAGAGTTGGCGGCGTACGAATCTGGTACCAAACAAGCTGTGTTCCGAGACCGGCGCGACAGGCACCGCGCCGCGTGCCATAAACTAAAGCAACGCATGATCAACGGGGTGAACCTCGACAATTCCCTATTGGCAGTACTAGTGAGCGCATCAGATAGTACATTAGAATGGCTTGACGCCGCTCACAAAAAAGGAGAAAAGATTCTACGTATGGCAGCGCTCTGTAGAAAATTCGAAACCCAAAGAGAAAAAGTCCTCCCTTACGGAACAGAACAGCCTCATTCTCCGACACAAACAAAGACAAGCGTCCGCAAGCAACCTTCGGATGATTCACTGGTAATAAACGCTATTTCATCGACTTGCGGCATGACGAGAATGTGGCAGCGCGTCGCCAAAGCTGAATTAACCAAACGCGCTTTGATGCGGGAAAGAGAATTATTGCTACAAGAGAACCAAATGATTGAACGTAGGTTAAAGGAGCTTAAGAATCAGACTGCCACAGCGAAGGCTAAGCCATGTCTCTGCACAGACAAGAAAGTCGAGAAGGGTGTGGTTCATCCTCAATCAATTGAAGGATCATTAGAAGCGAGTAAGATAATTAAATTTAATTCTGAATTTAAATAATTATTATTTTATTGAATTAACGAATAAATTAATGTTCCGTTCTCAATGTCGTGTTGGATGTTCACAACTCACCTGCACCCATCTCTCATGAGCATAATAAGCAGTTCCGGCATTGATGGCACTGCATTGGAACAGTATTTGTGTCGATAGGTTTGTTTTCGTCGTCGCGCGCGTTTGTGTCGCAACCAGACGAAACCCTCGAGAGTCGCAAACGATGCTACTTTGACCTTACC
This sequence comes from Epinotia brunnichana, assembly GCA_963854355.1. Taxonomy (NCBI): domain Eukaryota; kingdom Metazoa; phylum Arthropoda; class Insecta; order Lepidoptera; family Tortricidae; genus Epinotia; species Epinotia brunnichana. Next base: position 897,171 of record OY977946.1, read on the forward strand.
CACTTCTGAACTTGTGGTACCGGTAATAAACGTGAGCGGTAACTCGCTTCTATGGCTAACACCTAGCTATAGGTTACACATTACACATACTTAAATACTATCTTAAAAAATGTTCCGGGTTTACAAACTCGTCATCATCAATCTATAGGTACTTATAGGTACGTTCCACTGCTGCCCATGAAAAGTAATTCGCTCCCACGCTGTTCCAGTGCGGTTTGGGGAATTCGCAAAAGTTTATTGGTACGGTCAATTCTAAAATATGCATTCATTTGGGAACGTAAGTCTGGGGAATAGGATATAAATCGTATACATAATATGAATACACGTGATCATTTGAAACGTTTCAAAGCCGCTAATCCTTAGATTACTTATTAGGTAAACTGTGGGAGTGGTGGATACACCACGATTAACATCAGTTAACGATTCTGAAGTTAGCCTCGAGTCGCCTCCCGCATACCCGTCCGACCCCTCTGACACATTTGCGGTGCTCCTAGTATTAGCTAACATCAGAATCGTTAACTGCACCGTCAATGGTTAACTCTAATCTATAATAGGATAAATAGCATCCAATAAGTTCGTATTTTGTACCGTTCTCCGGCTACTAAAAGTAGCGTCAAAACCTAAGTATTAAGTACTTATAATGCAAGTTTTCAATTAACTGCTTAAAGTATGCACGATTAATTGATAATCCATAAATGTTTTATGAGCTGTTTGAGTAAGTTAAAAGACATTTAAAATTATAATTATGATGATCTGTCGGTAATTGGTTTTAAAGCCTGTACGTAATTTGTTATCGTGTCTTTTTTAAATCAATATTTGCACACAATCTTACACAAATCGACCAAGTCGTAAACTAAGCAAAGCTTGTAGGTACTATGGGTAGGTACCAGACGACGATAAACATACCTTACCTACTTAGGTATATAAATAAATAAATACCTGAATATATAGAAAACATTAATGACTCGGGAACAAAATATTCGTGCTCATAACACAAATAAATGCACTTACCGGGATTTAAATTAAACCCAGGACATCTAGCTTTCGTAGGCAGGGTCACTACCAACTAGGCCAAACAGGTCGTCAAGTATTTGTTACATAGGTATGTATACTGTTTTATTAATATTATCATGCCCTTTTCGCACTCAAATTATTACCCGTGAACAAGCGTTAACTATATTCAAACTATTATTGAATAGATATGTGACATTTAACAGAATCCTCTTTTCAGTTTCATCACGATAGTCATGTTGTAAAGGAATAAATTAAATCGCATACTTAAAAGATGCCATTATGGGAATAGCAAGTCTAAGTAAGGCTTGGAACAATAAAATTACAATTGATTATTGATCGCGTTGACGGATAATTTGATGACGGAGTGCAGCTTCTTCGAATACCAAAAACATGACGGAATTCTGCAATGTTATTATGAAACTTCTTTTCTATATTTACCTAGGTATTTAATTCATTATAAATATTTTCTTCATTATAAATAACCTTAAAACATCGTATCAAAAATTACCAAAAAAAATTTTAGGTAGGTAACAAAAAAGGAAAATTTATTTTTAAGCATGCGTTATTGTCTCACAAATAAAATATATATTTTTTTTACATAAAGATGCTCAGGCAAAGTTTTCTTACACATTTTACATAGACCTTTTCATATAAAACGAGCGTATGAAATTCGCAGACGTAACCGAATCCCATATGGCCATTACGTGAGTTATCGTTTCTCGTAACAATACTAAATCTCAACAGTTGAAGAGCGTGTCAAAGATCTGTGAGCATACGATACGAAAGCGACTTCCTGATGCTGGATGACAGATCTGGCTGCTTTCACTGGCCGATATGGCAAGGATAGTTATGACTACATAAGAGGAACCACCATTGAACGACGAAATAAAATAGACTTGTGAATACGCTCACCCACAAATAAATCTTGACGCCGCGATTTGTCGTAACTAAGCGTAGGTAGAGATCTAGTTTCGTTAGGCGTGTTGAATGAGGTGAGACGCATGAGCGCGTAAAGAGTAACAGCCCAAAGAACAAGTATATACCGTGGAAGGGAACATTACTGGGGCACATGCCTCATCATCCTCCTAGCGTTATTATTCCCGGTTGTGCCCCTAAAGAAGCCCGGGGTCCGCTTTGACACCTAATCCCAAGATTTGGCATAGGCACTAATTTTTTTACGAAAGCGACTGCCATCTGACCTTCCAACCCAGAGGGAAAACTAGACCTTATTGGGATTAGACCGGTTTCCTCACGATGTTTTCCTTCACCGAAAAGCTAACGGTAAATATTCCGTACATAAGTTCTGAAAAACTCATTAGTACGAGCCGGGATTCGAGCCCACGACCGCCGCTTGACTGCCGCATGCCTGAACCACTAGGCTACCGTAGCTACTGGGGCATGTGCCTACGGGTGGTAAATTAGTATAGACCCCTACTAGTTGGCGAACTGTTTAACTCGGAGGGGGAAGTGCTTATTTGATGTGTTGCTAAATGACGTCATGCTGTAAGGCCGCAATTATGTAGTGTGCCTGTTCGGGATGACTACGACTCTTCGGAATTATGTAGTGTACCCGTTCGGGATGACTACGACTCTTCGGAATTATGTAGTGTACCCGTTCGGGATGACTACGACTCTTCGGAATTATGTAGTGTACCCGTTCGGGATGACTACGATTCTTCGGAAATATGTAGTGTACCCGTTCGGGATGACTACGATTCTTCGGAATTATGTAGTGTGCCCGTTCGGGATGACTACGACTCTTCGGAATTATGTAGTGTGCCCGTTCGGGATGACTATGACTCTTCGGAATGATGTAGTGTACCCGTTCGGGATGACTATGACTCTTCGTAATTATGTAGTGTACCCGTTCGGGATGACTACGACTCTTCGGAATTATGTAGTGTGCCCGTTCGGGATGACTATGACTCTTCAGAATTATGTAGTGTACCCGTTCGGGATGACTACGACTCTTCGGAATTATGTAGTGTACGCGTTCGGGATGACTATGACTCTTCGGAATTATGTAGTGTACGCGTTCGGGATGACTACGACTCTTCGGAATTATGTAGTGTACGCGTTCGGGATGACTACGACTCTTCGGGATGCCTAGTCATTTGTCCGAAAGCTTATTTTTCCGAATTCCATAATTCAGACAACCATGATTCGCTGAAGGATTGTTACAGTTTTGATTTAACTTACTAATGCCGTTGCAGTCGTTTTAAGTGATGGCTAAAGTGACTTATAACTTTAAGCACACCCATCTTATACCCTTTGGGTCATCGAAAAAACTAGGTTAGGAGACAGCTAGAGATATGACCTTTTGATATATTGTGTAGTTTGACGAGCTGAATCCAATGGTGCAATAAAAACCAAAGGGAATTAACTATTACTATTAACTCGTTTTACTCCTTTCTTCACTAGAGGCACTGAATTAATAACCTTACCTAACCTATTTATAGGACATCCTACCTAATCCATCTGCGTCCAAATTTTCGTTTAGCGGATAAGGGCGTTCGGAAGTTTTAAATTTCGCTATAATGATGGTTTTGGAAGATTACCCAGACGAATGTTTTAAATTGTCTACCAAATTAATTAGGTAGTACCTTCCTAATAAGAAACCTAGTTCAAGGTAGAACTAATAAATAATAATATCCAGGTACCTAGTACCTGCAACCTAGATGTAACCTAAATGTAACCTAGATTTAAGCTTCTTTGCTGTGCCCTTACGGGGTCCATTTTATTATTTGTAACTCTTGTAAGTTGTAATATTATGTGTGCAATAAATATTTTGAGTTTGAGTTTGAATATGCGATAATGCTATAGGCAGTTGTGAGCGTTTTTATAGTCACATGACAGCACGTTCGTCGTCTATATATAAACGTGGCCTTAGAGCGTAACCCCATTTAGTAACATTTCCAATAAGGTCTAGTTTCCCCTCCGAGTTGGAAGGTTGGGTAGCACTGGCGGCAGTATCTTTTTCGTTAATAAACAAAATAAATCTACATAACATAAAAAAGTCCTACATTTGGTTACCTACACGTAAGTGGCAGTTAGAACGTCGCGCGCATCTGTTTTATTTTAAGGCCTCCACACACCGGTACCATATTGTAGGCTTTTGTTTTTCCAGTATCAAGTGTTATAAAGAAGGCCTCCACACACCGGTCGCGGGCGCGGGTCGGGCGCGGGCCCGCGCAAGTTGTAAAACATTGAAACTACACTTCAAACACACATCGAACGCGGGTCCGCGGACAACTTGCGCGGGCCCGCGCCCGACCCGCGCCCGCGACCGGTGTGTGGATGCCTTTATAACACTTGATACTGGAAAAACAAAAGCCTACAATATGGTATAATTACAAACTGCTGCTCCATATGGTCACCTCTTTAATTGGTAATATGTTTACCGTACCTACTATATACCATCTTCAGTATATAATGTAGCAAAATGGAGCAGACATCCTTCCTTGAAAACAGGCGCTTTGTGCTTTGCTCAAAGCTATTATGCTCATCACGACACTTCTCGCAACGCTTCTCAATTCAAAGCTCTGGAAAACTTGTGCGCTATTGCGTTGCAAATTTGCGTGTCTTAATTTACAATTGAGTCTTTGTTATTAAAATTCCTTACTAGGTGTGTATGTTTTGCAATTCGTATAATTTGTTGTACTCGTACCTATATTGTTTTGAGGACCGGTTTATTAGCCTAACGGACCTGTCTTGGGTTCGAATCCCGGGAAATATTTTGTGTCAAGAGCATGAATATTTAGAGTTTTTGGATGATTTCTATATATTAAAGTATTTATATTATAGGTAAATATAAAATATAACGTCGACTAATACCACACAAGATATAACACAACACAATAATATAATATAACACAAGCTTTATTAATGCTGACGCCCGTAGGTATTGTGTTAAAAGAGGGCACAGGCCCCGCGCTGTAGTTAAATAATTAAGTACTATAATTTGAAACTTAATCTTCAGGTGGGTAGTCAGAGACAAAATAACCACTTCTACATATAACCAGATACTGGTAAATCTAAAAGACTGTTAGGTACTGTCTAAGCTAGACTGGCAATGTATGATATGAACTCAATGAAAAAGCTTCTTACAAATGTTATTAAACAAAGAATACGAAATGGATGGTAGAAAACTCTCTATATAGTGAAACTGTTACATCAGACCCATTATTTAAACCGAACGCGACTTCGCAGTCAGCATTTACTAGTCTCTAATATCTAAAACGTCTGATTCTGGAAGGACAAACAGGATTGTATCAATGTCAACCAATATGATCTTCTGAAAAATACCGCACTTCATTTGCTGTAAATAAATATATGCCTACTCATTGAAAGGTCAAGAAAGATTAGGTTTCCTTATAATAAAAATAGGTGATCGGGTGCTGTTTGTGGAGTCCGCGTCAAGGGCATAGTAACTACCTAAATACTAGCGTTATTATCATTATTTTGACGAGAGACATCATTCTGTTCTTGACACGTTTTATTGTTATTGACCCTGTACATCTTTGACAATATTACATTAATGATCCTTTTTTTTCTGTTTTAACGATTAGAGACAGTATACATCTCTATAAGAACATTAGAATAATTATTAATTGTATTTGGATGCTCAGAGACATTATACATCTCTGGGGTACTAAATTAATATCATAAACTTATTTTTAATTCTGATACAGACCTTTTAACGAATGTATTTGATAATATTTTACAATTTTGGATTTTTTTAGTTTTCATTTAGTGACATTTAGTTTGTTAACCATTTAGGTACTAATTGGTTAAAATCTGCAATTTTAAAATGATTATTGTGTAAGATTATTAATATTATATTGTAGAATGCCATTTGACATGTAAAAGTGCCCTTGTGGCCTATTTGCAGAATAAATAATTGATTTTGATTTTGGTGTAAATACGGATCATTAAAGCCACCCGGTAGTAATACAAGTAATTATGGTAGTTTCATAATTATTTTCCAATCAAGAATTCGTCACCCATCACACACATTCGACTCATCAAACAATTAACACATAAGGTTCACGGTCATTCAATATTTTAATTGGCCCATAGCTGAGAGCACGCATGGATGTTAAAAGTTACGAAAAGTATAAAGTAAGTACCTACGCATGTTGCGAAAACTCGTTTGATATTTTGATACATGTTATAATGGCGCGATGGTCAACCTTATTAGGCTCTTTCATCGGCGTCTATTGTTAAAGCTCATGTCATGGAGTCACGAGTAAATCCCCTGACGATTGAATGCTTTGAGACATTCATCGATAGATGATTTGTGAGATTCCAGTGTCTTGCCCTTACCAGGGTATAACCCGGGATCTCAAACGGCAGGGTTACTATTACTATCGACTAGGCGAAAGTGAAATGTAATTGATCGGTAGAAACTATGCGTAAATCGCTAAACTTAATGGGCGGGGCACAATGCACGTAGAACCGGTGGCCGTTGGGGGGTAAAGCTTCTCGAGTGGCGACCACGTATGTACAGTCACCATCACATACATCGGAGCAAACAAGCACGTCACAAACATCGGAACACACCTCTATTTTCAAGGCATTAGAGTGCATATGCCGATATTTTTGAACACCTAATTTAGTGTACCTATGTATATGTGATGGCGAATGTACCGGTAAACGTAAGGTGGACTGATGACCTGGTAAAGGTCGCGGGAGTCCGCTGGATGGACCGGTCCTTGTGGCACTCTTTGGGGGAGGCCTATGTCCATCAGTATGACCTATGTCCAGCAGTCTTTCGGCTGATATGATGATGATGAACTCGGCGCAAAAGGAGCGTCGGCCGTCTACCAGTTCGATCAACTCTCACCCACAAATATATCTTGACGCCGCGACTCGTAGTAACTAAGCGTAGGTAGAGGTTTAGTTTCGTTAGGCGTGACGGGTGGGGTGCTGAGACGCATGAGCGCGTAAAGAATAACAGCCCAGCAGTGGGCGATTACGGGCTGAAAATGATGATGATGATGTCAAAGGAGGTCAGATAGTGAACTTTGTTGGTAAACCTTGGTTACAGTCGCCATCACATACATCGGTACACTATAGGTGTTCAAAAATATTGGCACATGCACCCTAATGCCTTGAAAATAGAGGTGTGTTCCGATGTTTGTGACGTGCTTGTTTGCTCCGATGTATGTGATGGCGACTGTACCTAAGTAGTAGGGCAGAGGGAGGCGGGATTAAAAATAAGTTTTTATCTTCTTTGTTTTAGTCGTTTATGTCTCTCATACACAAATGTATTTATCCGTATCCTGAAGATAACGTTGTCAAGCCTAATTCTGATCTTTGAAGTGTATACGCGGTAACGCCGTAGCCCAACGGTTCGGCCACGACTTGAAACGGCAGTAAAGCCATACGTGAGATGAGAGCGATACAGCCGATACACCGCGCTCCGATGTCTAAAGAGTCTAAACCCTAAGGCTTGGCGGCTGGCCGCACTGCGGCTGCCCGCGCGGCTAACCGGAAGCCCAAAATTGTATGTAACCGTATCATCTATACGCATTAAATTGCGGCTGCCGTCCAACCGCTCCGGTCGCTGGCTTCGCTGCGGCCCCTACTCGGGCGGGTAACCGGACGGTCGCTGTACCTACGCACTACGCGGTTTCACTGCGGTTGCCAGTTTGCGGCACAACGCGCGTAAATATAATAAATACCGACAGCCTCTTCGACGTCCATCTTGGAAATGACGAGTAGACTCGACCGCGCGGTCGCTGTACGCACTATATCCGGCTGGCCGCGCTGCGGCTGGCCGTTCGGTTGGCCGCAAGTGCAACCGCAACCCGCTAAGTGCGTACATAGCCTAAGACTTAGGAGCACTCGAGCGTCCACTCAGGTAGGTAATAGTATAGTGTAAACACTATACTATTAGTGTAAGGCCTAAGTGAACGCTCGAGTCGGGCGTGCGGAGGAGAGGGGCGTGCGGCGTTCTTGTTAAACAAATGAAACTCATACTGGTGTCCTGAGGGCCTACCGCGAAAGGCATTCGAAATTTTCCCTTTCTGTCATACTTGTGATTTCGTACGTAAGTGCGACAGAGAGGGAAAACTTCGAATGCCGTTCGCGGTAGGCCCTCTGAGTAGACGCTGCATAAAGCGAATGCACGCTCGCCCGCCCCGCTGCACGCCCCGCCGAACGCTCCGCTCCGTGCGTCCACTCAGGCCTTACACTAATGATACGGCCTATGAAACTGACGGTCCTGGATTCGAATCCCGGTAAGAGCAAATATTTGTGTGATGTGATGAGCATCAATATTTGTTTCTGAGTCATGGATATTTTCTATGTAATTAAGTATTTTTACAAGCTTTATATTAACTTGCACTGTTCGTATGTATGTAAATATGTAAGTATGTAAGTTGTCCGTCAAAATTTGCAATCCGTTTTTCAGTCACTTCCCGTTATCCAATTGAGCTGAAATTTTGCAAGCATATGTACCTATATTTGCATGACAATACAATATTATGGAGCTGGAAGGTGGTCATAGGAGCTCCGCAATAAAACGACCAACCCCATCGAGTTTGGGCTCGTTAGAATCGCCTCAATGAGTACTTGATGGTGGTATGCAGAAAAGTACAGTCGGCAGTAAAAACTTGTACCAAAAATGAAATTTTTGACAGAAAATTATTATTTCTTAGATATATCGTGGGCTAGTAAGTATAGGTACCCATAAACACGAGCCTTCCTCGTACTATGGGGCTAGCTCGATTTGATTTGACTGTCCTTTAATATTGATTTATATATTTAATGATCGACCTCACCGAAGCTTAAAATATATTGTCGCGGCATTTGCGGTGACCACCGCGTCTTGGCATGCATCGCGATTTGAACGCATCGGATGAACCAGCGTCAGTTGGGGTCCCTTATTAGGTACAATTACGAACCTACATATATCTATGTGTGACCCGTAACCTAAGAGGCGGTTTTATTGATCAAGCCTTATTTATCCATTACCTATTACTAGAAATGCGAAAGTAACTCTGCCCGTCTGTGTCACGCTTAAAACTGCTGAACCGATTGAGATGAAATTTGGTATAGAGATAGGATACTTTTTTATCCTGGTAGTCTTCCCTTCACTCCCAATGGGGGGCGGAGGTTTGTATGGAGTCTATGGTGGTACAATATATTTGATATATTATACATGAGTAACATTAGTTCCACGCAGTCGTAGTGGCGGGTAAAAGCTAGTATTACTGTATATTAACTAATTAATTATTAATTTGTATTGCTAGCAAACTAGGTAAGCAGGTAATACAAATGCAATGATCAAATTGATTTGAAATTTGGTTAAAATAGACAAAATGAGGATGCACCCAGTAACAACGTAAACTGATAGCAGAAAGGCTTGACTAAAAAATAACACATTAAGAAAACAATTTCTAGTGGATGTATGCAAGTTTTCAGGAAGGTTCTCGCTGTTCAGTTGACACTCACCTATGTAAATCATACTATGAAACAACAATTAAGCCCGGGTCGCCGAACGCGAGCAAAGGTCATACTCTGGAAGCTTGATATTTACTCATGACTATCGCGGTATCACCGCGATCTGAATGCATGCATCCCGGCGTTGCGAGAGTCGTGGGGTGCAATATAAGACGCGGGTGAGGCTGGGCGAGGCAACAGTCGAGCTACGTCCGCTTTGGGAACACCATAGTTGACTTGTGCTGTGTTGTGATTGTTTGTTTGCGGTGAGTCAGCTTGTGCACGCATGGAGACCTAATCAGAGTGTTTGTGAAATTGTGCGATTTGATTTGGCACTTTTCGTTATTGTTCGGCTTTTTACATTCGATTGTCGATCATGTTAAACAAACATCATAATTATGTATATACTTGTTCCAAAAATACCACAATTTTTATTTTAAAAAAATGCTCGGGCATCTAATCCAAGAAATACATTATGAGCAATGAATACGGGTACTTTCAATGCAAAGTGTGTTCATATTATAAATATCATTTAAGATGATATTTCCCAATATCAGCTAGTCGATCACGTAACGCATTGTACGAACGTCGGGTAGGTCTAAATGTCACTTTTTATATGGAAAATTGACAGTTGATTTGTACCGACGCCCGTTGGGAACGTTACGTGATTACCCCTCTGGTATACATTGTATCGTGGTGTTTAAACTTTAAAACAATCATTGTATTGTTTCGCTAACTTGTTTCATAACAAAATATCAGCCTGAAAATGACATCTAGATATTAAAGAAAGTAAATAAAGTCCCCAACCCGCATAGGGGCAGCGTGGCAACTACAGCCGATTCCCTGTCATCCATGAGAGGAATGCCAGTGCCCCCAGTAGCACATATTATAGGCTAAAAATGATGATAAGAATCAATCTGTAAAGAGATGTAAACGGGTGTTTATATTTATGGAAAACCCACATGTGCCCACAATATTGCACACACATAATAGTTTTCAAGTGGTACAAGTAATACTTCCTTATACAAACTCATTTAACACTAACGCATAAAACTTAACAACAATAGACCATCCGTCGCACATTGAGCGCTGAATTGACAATCGATTTATGTAATAACTGCAACCGAGGTTTAAAATTTCACATAGACTGTGGTTCAAGGTTCTCGACAATTTAAATATGTATATGTATAATATTGAATGAGTACAAGTGGGTTTTTTGCCACGTAGTGTCAAAATCGAAAACATCCACAGAAAACCAGTGCCATTTTGGCACTGCTGTGTCAACTGAATTGCTGAGTGGATACCATTTCGATAACACACCCGTTGCTTGTTAGTTATTATAGTAGTTTATGCAATCGTTATATAATGTATGCTTTTTAAGTCGAGTACCACGTTTAGGCCACGAAGCTTGCTGAGTGGCCTAATTAAGGTACGAGACTTAAAAAACTAATTATATAACTATTGTATACAATACTTTTTCTACTATTATTAAACAAACTTGGTATCTATTGAAAATCGTCCTGCTGAAATGAAGCGCAGCAGCTTAGTATCTTTGCGCGTTGATCATCATCCTCCTAGCGTTATTATTCCCGGTTGAGCCCCTAAAGGAGCCCGGGGTCCGCTTTGACACCTAATCCCAAGATTTGGCATAGGCACTAATTTTACGAAAGCGACTGCCATCTGACCTTCCAACCCAGAGGGAAAACTAGACCTTATTGGGATTAGACCGGTTTCCTCACGATGTTTTCCTTCACCGAAAAGCTAACGGTAAATATTCCGTACATAAGTTCCGAAAAACTCATTGGTACGAGCCGGGATTCGAACCCACGACCGCCGCTTGACAGCCGCATGCCTGAACCACTAGGCTACCGTAGCTTACTAGGCTACCGTAGCTTATCTTTGCGCGTTGATGTCATCACAATTAAATAAATAAATAAATATTACGGGACAGTCTTACACAAATCAACCTAGGCCCACGGTAAGCTCAGTTAGGCTTGTGTTGTGGGTACTAGGCGATGATATATATAATAGATACATACATATAGATATTTATATACATACATTATATATCTTACACAGCTCCTGGATTCATAAGATGACTGCTGGCGGTTATCTTATGAAACCATACGAGCTCCGTGACGAGCTCGTGGAGCTCCAGGATTAAAAAGTATGTGATCTTAGTTTCGTGTACGAAATCTTAATTCAAAGATTAAAGTCGATGAGTAGAAAATAGTATTTTTCACAATCGTGTTATAATAGAGAGCTTTTTAGTCGAGTACCGTGTTTAGGCCACGAAGCTTGCTGAGTGGCCTAAGTAAGGTACGAGATTAAAAAGCTTGATCATAACACTATTGTGAACAATACTTTTTGTACGAGTTCATTAAAATTAATTTTCTACGAGTCAACTGAACTAATTAAACAAACTCGATACTGTTGAAACGAAGTGCAGCTCATCGCTCGTACGCTTGTTGATATCTTAAAAGACATCAACGAGCGTACGACATCAAAGCGATTCTATTGGTCCAATTCATTACAGTTCAGTAAAGCAGCCACGTGATTGGTCGAATTTATTTTAGTTGTCTGGAGCGTATCGAAAAGTAGTTATTTCGATTGTTTCGACAGTAACATGGACTACAACTATGAAAAGAGTGACGTTGCAGTATTCTCTATGAAATCTTAATACACATATTTTAATCGTCGAGTACAAAAAGGTATATTGTGTGAATGTATGTGTACTGATGTGTTATCATCGGAATAAATGTCTTCCTATTCTATTCTATTTTATTCTAAACTATTAATCAGTACAGGCTGCACACGCGGCTCCAGCCGCGTTTAGAAGCACAGCTGGATATAATAAAATATATTCAAGATACTGATGAAAAAAATTAAGAATTCGACGGGTCGTTTTTAGCGCGGCACCCACTATAATATCACCTGACCCGATCACCCAGGTGATCGTATTGGAGGAATATGTTTTATGAGATCACCCAGGTGATCGTATTGGAGGAATATGTTTTATGAGATCACCCAGGTGATCGTATTGGAGGAATATGTTTTATGAGATCACCCAGGTGATCGTATTGGAGGAATATGTTTTATGAGATCACCCAGGTGATCGTATTGGAGGAATATGTTTTATGAGATCACCCAGGTGATCGTATTGGAGGAATATGTTTTATGAGATCACCCAGGTGATCGTATTGGAGGAATATGTTTTATGAGATCACCCAGGTGATCGTATTGTACGCCATATCCAGCACGATCCCCTGGATGATTTTAGTGGACAGAATTATATCCAGTAGGATACCCCAGAAAGTAATATTACTTTGCAAGTGATTCAAGTGGACGAACTTATCCAGTAAGATCACCCCCGCAGCTTGTACTCGTATATGTATAGCGCATACAAAATGAATGACAGAACTTGACTATTTGACAAATAAAGAAGCTAATCTATTAGACGGCCTACCTTAACCTTAAAGCTTGTTTATTGGCCTATCATTAAACTATTAAATGTATTTTCTCATTAACGAAATTATCTAAATTAGCCCATTATTAAACTAATTATTCAATGTTATCAGTTGCACAGATGTGAAAATCAATTGTTAACCTAGCCTATGCAAAAACGTGAGAATCTAGATCTGGCGGCGCGGGGCGCTAGGTTTTTACGTACTGAGGCAATGACGATTTATTACGATTATTACAACAATCAGGGCATAGTTTGTTAACTATATTATGTAAGCCAATCTTGCTAGGCGGTCTTGAAAATGCCCTTACATTACCCACATTTATTTAAACTTTCACGATTTTCACACATTTTTTACCTAAATAAACTTAATCGCGTCATCATCGGTATGATGTTTTCCTGGTTGTACCAAGGAGCCCGGGTCTGCTTTGGCTCCTACTAGTCTCAAGATTTGGTGTAGGCACAAGTTTTACGAAAACGGTAGCTATCTGACCTTCTAACCCAGAGAGAAAACTAAGCCTTTCTCACGATGTTTTCCTTCACTGAAAAGCTACTGTTAAATATCAAAAGCTACTGTTAAATAAATATCAAATGATACTTCGTATAGGTAAGTAGGTACTTTAAAGTAAGCCCTTATAAGAACGGATAGATTCGACCTGGGTTTTATTTTGTTAATCTGCTGTATGACCTAAATGTATAGTCCCAAATGACCTTTCTGATAATTTGTGGCTAAAATATTCATCCTTGAGTCACCGTAGCTATTTAAACACATTAAACTGGTAATTAATTTGTATTAAATACTACATTTTATTAGACAGCTTCTTCAAAACAGTATTTAAATGATTCTAAATTACGAGACATTCGTTTAGGAACAATTGCTAATTATGTGTAATAAATAGCCTAATAAACTAAGTTACAGCAGGTTTTCAGCCTTTCAGAAACTGAGACTGGGTAACGAAGGTCAAACGGTTGCACTTAGTTTTCAGCGTACCTACCTCTACTTTCAAATTTATTTTTATCAATATTTAAATTTAATAGGAATCATAATCAGCATTATCGTATGTTTGAAATAAACCAAACTGAAACTGTCAATGAGCACTTTATTAAGTAGGTAAATGTATTTCTGCAAGGACTTTGAAAAAAAAAGTATTGTCTCGTTACTCGTATACAGGGTGGGCCCTGTAACAGGAGCAAAAAATTAAACGGTAGATTATTAAGCTTATGAACAATTATTTCCAAGTGATTTTAAGTGAAAAAAAAATTATTTTTTTTAATCTTTTAAATAATATTACTTGTATTTTTTTCTCTTCTGGAGTGCTAGTAGGTAACTTTATATTTAAAAAAAAACATGGAAAAATTAAATAAAACTTAAAAAATCACTAAAATAACTACTAACTAAGTGAACTATGATTTAGACGTATCAGCATCAGCTGCCTGTCAAAAAAAAAATATATATATCTTTTGAAAACAATAATGCAATGCCGTGATATGATCATGTGGTGCCAAGATACATTACTTGGAGGACATAACTTTAGATCAAAATTTCTCCGAAACCTAAATTTGCTCTAACTAAGCAAATGCTCTAACTAAGGAGCGTCCTTTACTTTCCTCTTTTTTCGTCCTTGTCTTTTGCGTCATTTGAATATTTGCAAAAATGACAGTTGATATTAGATATGCCCGTGCCCTAATTACTAGGTATGCTGCTCTACGCGTTATTTGTACCGGGCACGGAAAGTATTTACAGTATATTAAATTAGATTGAGAATATTAGTGAACGTTAAACAGATTCCAGATTCACTTTGCCTTATCTTATATTGTCTCCATATATCTCTACATAGAATAATTAATATTTTCAGCTGTAATAAAATTACGGAAATAGTACGCAAAGTGAGAGATGTCTGGCTTTTATTCTAATGAAGCTCTCTTGAACGCACTTATACGGGTCCCTTTGGGACTCTGCTTTTGTAGGTATAGTGCCCCGGTAGTTAAAGTAGCTGGATGCCTGAGTTTAGATGTGTGCGAATAGTTTGATATAATGTTTCATCCAACGACGAGTTAGCCTAGTGGGTAGTGACGCTGCCTATGAAGCTCAAGGTACTGGGTTCGAATCCCGGTAAGGGCAAATATTAGTGTGATGAGCATGAATATTTGTTTCTGAGTCTTGGATTTTTTCTATGAATTTAAGTAATTATATCTATTAAATATATCGTCATCTAGTACCCATAACACAAGCCTTATTGACCTTACTATGAGACTAGTTCAATTTGTGTAAGATTGACTCTCAATATTTATTTATTTAATCAAGTAAGAACTTATGTTATTATATTATGTATGTCTCAAAAAAACAATGAGAAAAAAGAATGAGGTAATAACTTAAAAGCGTTAATTATTTTGAAAGAAAGAAAGAAAGAAATAAATAAAAATGTTTATTGTCACACAAACAGATTACATACGAAAAATACATTTTGAGAAAACAATACAAGATTATTTGTGTGACAAAAGGAACGAACTCAGCATGTGCTGTGACAGTCATTGCGGCTGTACAGCGCTGGTTTTCAGTTCGTCCCCTTTTCACTCACACCACTTCCACATTGACTGCTAGTGCGGGTCGAGGTAGAACAAAAAATAAAGAAAAACACAAAGTAATTACAATATAATACAATAAAAAAACGGTAAAATAAAAAAAAGAGAAAGGAAAGAAGAACACTTAGATTAGCTTAAACCTACTTATAGGGAAAATAACTTAACTTACTACAGAGTTTAGTTTCTAACCTGTTGGAACAGACAGGTCGATATATTTTAAATGCACATATGTTAAATAATAATAACAACCACAAGACACCAGATTTAAATAGTCATATTATACCCTTCAGCTTGTATCTAATTGTTTTGCTATCAAAATTAAACTCAATTTGCGCTTAAACGTTAGGAGGGACAAGTTAGTTCGTAAAGGCGGTGGTATGTCGTTCCATATCTTAGATGCCGAGTATTTAAAAGAACCCCGAAAACCCGCGGTTTTGTGGTGCGGAGCATTCATTTTGTTTAAAAACTTACTGCGAGTGTTTGGGTCATGAGCATCTTTCATCCACTTTATTTTTTTCAAAGATATTCAGGTTTTTGTGTAGAAACTATGCTTCGAATCAAACTTGCCAAATGCAGTGTCCTGCGTGCAGCCATTTTTAAGATTTTCCTCTCATTGAGGAATGGTGTAATACAGGATCGTTTGGGCACAGAAAAACAGAATCTAGTACAGGCATTCTGAACTCTCTGGATTGCCTGCGCGGTTTTAGCAAAGAGTCGTGGCCCATATACGGTATCACAGTAATTGAACTGAGAGAGTACAAGTGACTCCACTAAAATTAGCCTTACCTCTTCTGAGAGGAAATTTCTAATGCCGTACAGAACTTTCAATCTATAGAAAGCGTTTCTTATTTTTATATTTACGTGTTCAATGAACCGCAGATCACTATCCATCAGTAAACCTAGATTTTTGGCGACTTCCACTCTCTCAACGCCCTCCCCGTCAATCACAAGTATCTGGTCATGGCTATTTACGCAACTACGCTGCAGTTTAGAGCCCAATACAAGATATTTTGACTTTGCAGGGTTCAAGACTAAGTTATTATTGGATGCCCATTTGTATACAATATCAAGATCCTCATTTACTAACTTCACCGCAAGTTTTGTATCTTGTGGGTCAAATGAGAAATATATCTGCGTGTCGTCTGCATACAGATGTATTCTGCAATGCTTGAGGAGCTTACTAAGGTCTGCAGTAAATAAAATAGAAAGTAACGGGCTGAAAATTGAACCCTGTGGTGTACCTCGTTTGACTGGCTTAGTTGTTGAGCGCAATTCCTGGCCGCATGCATTTTCCGTAAGAACATACTGCTTGCGGTCTGTTAGATATGATATGAACCATTTCCGAGTCGATACTGACAGACCAAAAGTACGCCATTTTTGCTATCAGTAATTCCTTACTAATGCAGTCCAATGCTCGTGAAAAGTCGAGCAATACGAGTATACTGCATTTACGCTCATCAGTAGCTGATAATATGTCATCCGTTACATGAGCCAACGCGGTAGTCGTACTGTGCCCGCTGCGGAATCCAGATTGTACGGTGAGTAGCATAGTATTCTGCTCTAAGTATTTAGTCAGCTGAGAGCAAACCACTCTTTCAAGAAGCTTGGACATGACCGGGAGGATGCTTATCGGACGTAAGTCTTTATGGGTTTCCACAGTAGAACTCTTGGTGAGGGTTAACCCTGGCAATCTTCCATGCCTCAGGGAACACTTTTAAGGAAATTGACTTATTCACTATAGCCGTAATTATAGGTAACGTAAGAGGTAGCGTCATACGAATCATTTGTATGGTAATTAAATCATCTCCGCAGGCATTCGTTTTAATATTACTGATTATATTTAAAATTTGGTCTTCGGAACTCTCCCATATTTCAAAAGTACTACTTCCAAATCTGTTCTTAATGAAATAGCTACAAGTATTCAAGTTGATATGACTGTTACCTGGTATATTTAAAAAATAATCGTTGATATCATCGGGATTATTTAAATAGTCAGGTATAGGAGTATGTTCTCACTAACAAAAGCCGAGGATTTTTTTAAATGCTGCCACATTTTAGCAGGGTACTTTATATTGTTATTAACATAGAAAGTAAAATAAGCCAATTTCTCTCGTTTGATAGAGCTATTAACTAAATTACGCAATTCTTTATAGTAATCAATATGGAAGTCGATTTTAGTTGACTGAGCTCTTATAAGTGCTTTATTACGCATACTCATCATAAGTTTAACATTGTCAGTTAGCCATGGGTGTGGCTTATCTTTTACAAGCACTCGTTTAATCGGAGCATGCTTATCGAACAGTATTGTCATATAGCTATCGAAACACTTTACCATTTCATTGACATCCTCAGGCAGCAGAACATCTAACCAAGGTATAGCACGGAGGTCATTTTGAAAT
The DNA here is from genome assembly GCA_963854355.1 of Epinotia brunnichana. Lineage (NCBI taxonomy): Eukaryota > Metazoa > Arthropoda > Insecta > Lepidoptera > Tortricidae > Epinotia > Epinotia brunnichana. The sequence continues at coordinate 915,078 of OY977946.1, forward strand.
TCAGACTCGTTTATTTTGTTTAAAGATCTAAAAGTCATAACGCGCGGCACATCCTTGGGTTTCTTTATACGAAATTCAGAAACAACCAGCGCGTGATCGCTCAAAGACGGATTGTGGTAGACTTTTGTCTGTTTGCATAGTTCAGGGGCATCTGTTAGAATTAAGTCCAAAAGAGTTGCAGAGTGTTCTGTAATACGTGTGGCCTCCTGTACCAGTTGACTAAGACTTTGTTGTGCGAAAAACGTTAACAGCTCGGGACCATGATTCTTACCCGGCTGCAAAAGATCTACATTAAAGTCAGTTAGTACGAACACATGATTGCAAAATGCGAAAGCACTTACCGAGTCACTAAGCGCATCAATAGCGTTACCTACTGTCAGTGACTCAGGCCTATTTTGCAACTAGAATAAGGCTCGGGTCGGGTGTCCTTCTTTACCAAACAATTTTAACAGCGGCTTATTTAAGTAGGTGCCTAGCAGTGGCGGAGCGCCCGTACAGTAGACGGCAAACTTCGTGCGCAAATGAGGGGAAGTGGGGGGGCAGCTTGCACGTACAATTCGCCTTTGCGCAGGCAAGGTCATTTGCGCACGAAGTTTGCCGTCTACTGTACAAACCGATTCCCACCGGCTTGCCTAAAATTTATACTCTAGGTAAACTCTTTCATTACTTTTTTTGTTTCGGGTTGCCCATCGAATGTAAATCGCTGCTACTGGTGCCTAGGTACCAATTGGTCTTATTAGCATATAATTTTAACGAACTAGATTCCCCATAAATTTACTTACCCCAACTTCTCGGACTCAAGCTAAGCTACAATAATTTATATTTTTTTAGTTTAGTAAAATATTTTGTTTCTTTATTTTTTAGGCCATTAATAATAATAATACTCCTTAAACACTTGCCTGACGTTACCGAGACAATGGGCTTGTTGCGTGGTGTTAAAATTGATAACGTCGTGTTGCTAAATGGATAGTAAACCATCAATTGATTGTAATAAATATTATTTAAATCATAAAAAGATAATAAGATAATAATAATAACCTTGTAAGTTTAGAAAAAAAAGTTTTTTTTATTTATTGTCCAAGAGTAAATTTAAAGGTACCAATAGAATCCTTACGCTTTTATAAAATCTATGGACCTAAACGCAGTATTTCGCGACCGAAACAGCAATTTACTTCATTTTCCATGCAACGGTTAGTAAAAATTGCACGGTGTGACGTCATACTTTAAAGCCAATCAGTATGAAGCGTTTCGGCTGCTGTCAGCTAGGTCCGTCTTTAACTCGATTATTTGGGTATTAATGTCCTTTAAATGTAGTTGCTTCCATACAAACATTTGTTCATCTACAAAAACTGGTTCGAATGGCATCGTAAACAAATTTAAGGTCACAAGCCCATTCACTTCATATCAAAAGAGTGTAAAGTATACCTACTTGAAGTAAAACAAACGAAGGTAGTAACAACCATTTGTAAAGAATCCGGTATGAACCCATAAATCACTAGGTACTTAGCGTTAAAGCAATAGTAACATAATTGCAAATGCTAATTTCAACACCACCTACAATTTCTTCCCGAGCATTTTTCCCGACAAAAACACCTAAGTACATACGCAATCACATGTCTGCAAGCAAGATTGTTGTGAGACAAGACAAAGCAATTCCCTTTAGGATCGATCACGCGAGGCCGCAAATCTCAATTATTGGCATACCTACCGATGTTTTATGCAGATAATACCCGCCAATGTCACATTATTGCTAATTATTTTAATTAGCTTACACTATTCAGCCTTTAATTTGTTATTAAAGTCTCAGGCAATTTATTTACGAGCATCGCTTTATTCACGGTAGGTAAGCTTGAGACGCCACGCTGTGACATGTTCTTCTTACAACATTCTTGGTAGCCGTTGCGTTTGAGATATTTTTTAATCGCGTGGATAAATCTAATTAAATATCTAGTTGGTATTATTAAAATTAAATAAAAAATAATTGGGAACACGATAAAAACCAAACAAACCTTGAATAAACGCAAAACCGGCGTTAAGAATGCTAAAATAATTTTAAACCTGTGCAATACTATTTATCGTCTGGATTACACGCATTTTCACCATTTAGGGTCCAAATGGTTGTCTGTGCGTAGATCGAGATCCAGTTTACGAAAAAATGGGGCTACTTAGATAGACTTAAACACTTAACATTTATGACATATAAACTCACGCCTATATATATGTTCCCAAAAGGTAGGCAGATCACAATAATTTAATTTCAGTGCCACATTTAGCAGTTGTAGGTTTAAATATGGAGATAATGTGGTATTGTAGTGACAGAAAGCTAGCCCATCGCCCACAACACAACACACTTCAACGCGGTCACCACAGTCAATTATTATTACACTCTCTGGAAGGAGTGATATTCAATCAAAACCGAAATATCACACGGGATAGACTAAACATAACAGATAAAGAATAGATTAGGTATATGATATATAATTTATTAATTATTATAATATTATATCATTCTTTATTTCCTGTACTAATTCGATTAAGCAATTAAAAATATGCGAAAATGCTGCCACGCGGGAAATCTCGAGTGTGATAAGAGCTGAATTATCAAAGTACGAGTAGCGCCTGCATTCCAAATTCACCCCCTTTTACTACACAATTTATACAGGGAAACCTTTTTAAGGTTACAGAATGTGATTGTTTATATTTGGTTTAATAATAAGCACGGTAATGGTAGGAAGTCAGTCCTCGACAATGTTACTTTTATAAATCAATCAATAAATATCTTACATAAAAAAATCTAGCTCCAAATTAAGCTACGTAAGGTTTGTGTTATGGGTACTAGTAACGATATATTTGCATCCAGAACCGTCAGTATCGCAGACAGGATTCTTACCTACTAGGTTAAACTGGTCATTATTCAATCATTGCACCTATTTTTTTATAAACCTGGTTATAATTATAACTAACACGTTCTTTGCTGCAGTTTTTATTCAAGCAGTGAGAAAATTATCGCAATGTGATTCGTGATATAGACACATAATGCTTCCGATAATTGCTAAATACGATTGCGCTGACATTTTCACCATAAATTATAAAAGGCGTTAATGACACGTACTTAAATGATTTATTATTAGTGTCCTTCGTATTATACCCATTTAGTCACAATATGGAACATCTCGCAAGAGTAGATTAGTGCCAGTATATTTCGCGTCCATGTGTGTAATAATAATAATAAACATATTTTTATCGTCTACGTAACATGAGACATTTTACTCAGAGTTCCATTAAACCCTAACACAAAACAGTCCACTGCCGCTAATTTGAAGTAGGTATTTAAAAATGGGTTATATCGTCATTAGGTTAATCAATTGTGCTATTCCGATGCGTAACCATTCATGTAGTTATTCATATATGAATATACCAAAAAGCGATCTTCTTTTTGATTTAATTATGTACACATCAGTCAATCTTCCTTGATCTAATTAACTAACATGACAACGTACATAGCTAATTATTCAAAACATCAATAGGTACATTTGTTTATCTCGGACTGCAGTAATTATCGCATTCTTCACCAGCCAGTAGCATAATGGAAAAACAATTAATGTCTGTTTGGATTGAAGAACAGTCTCAATCAAGATGACACGTGTATATTATGACTGAGACGGGGGGATAATGCTATTCATAAACCGGGTACCCATTGTTGGGGTGACTCGAAAAAAATGGGGTTACTTTGATGGACTAGTAAAATTGTTGCAATCCCACGTTATTAATAGTTAGTTTCATCAATTATCCAATTAGGTAAACAATAAGAACGTGTATTCACTAACTCATAATAACTATTGCGAAAGAAATGGCGTTAGACTGTATGATAAAAAGTTGCCCCTAACCCTAAATATACAACATATATGTTGTATATTTTATATACGGATATTTTTTGAAAATCATCAAATGATTGATGATAATCTATGCAATGTAAATAGTATTTTATACAATCGTTACACAATGAGGGCTAATATTAATAATTGTGTATAACTATAGTATACAATACTTACTTTTTCTACGAGTCAACTGAAATAATTAAACAAACTTGGTATCTATTGAAAATCTAAGCCCTGCTGAAACAAAGCGCAACCCACCGGCTCAACGTTTCGTTGATGTCTTTTGTTCTATGACCAAGGCGACGTACTATTGGTCAAATTAATTATAAGTTAGTTCATTAAAGGCACCACGTGATTGGTCATTATACTACGTGTAAACGATTTCTTAAATAAATGTCATTTAGAAACGATGAAAAATATGAAATGAAAACCTCTTTTATTGCAAGCAAAACGTATTGTACGGTTGATACGGTCGATTTTTATTGCTCCGGTGTGTAGGTACAGTCGCCATCACATACATAGGTACACTCTAGGTGTTCAAAAATATCGGCACATGCACCCTAATGCCTTGAAAATAGAGGTGTGTTCCGATGTTTGTGACGTGCTTGTTTGCTCCGATGTATGTGATGGCGACTGTACATACTTCACTGAAAGCAAAAAGTCATAACCACCAAAGGTGTATGTAAATCGAAAATACCTTCGAAACAATGAGCACGCCAATCGAATTGTTTATGGTCGAAAGACAAAGGATCCACGGAGTGTGCTATTTCGCAAGCTGATTCTCTGAAACGTTTCATTGCGATGTGTAGGACCAAATAGGTCGCGTCATATTGATTCGAAAGGGTTCCGTCTACTTACACTCGGAATGAAGCATTTTATTTCATGTTACAACCTATTCGTTTAAGTTTTTATGTAAGTTGGTGGTAATCTGCGAAACTCCACATCCAATTTTAAAGATTCTTTCAACAGTATATACTGTATAGCGTTGTGTTATTTTTGGATAAATGGATTAAACGTAGACTATATTATCTTATCCCGTAGCTTTTTCTGGGTCATTCGCCCTTAATCTTATCAAGAAAAGCTTATCCATACAGGAGGCCTAATTATAATCGCGTTTATACCTACTTCACGACTCACGTATTCATTTCTTTCTGTCAAGTGGTGACAGAATAAGACTAATAAGTAGACCAGGTATGCGGTCGATTACCCAATCTATGAAAAAAGATGGTTGGCATTTTTAATTTTAAACGTCTTCAAAAAAGGAGGTTATTTTACTGTATGGGTGGGGCCTGTAACTGGAGCAAAAAATTAAACGGTAGAATATTAAGCTTGTGAACAATTATTGTCAAGTGGTTTTAAGCGAAAAAAAAAATCTTTTTTTGAAAAAAAAAAAAAATTAAAAAAAAAATCTTTTTTTGGAAAAAAAAAATTAAAATAAGTTTACTTGTAGGTATTTTATTGCTCTTCTTGCTATGAGTAACTTTTTATTTTAAAAACAAAAAAACATGAAAAAACAAAACTATTTGTTGAACACAAAAATGCAAAAACTATTATGACTCATTATCATTGTTATCATTACATGAATTTACCTCAAAATCCGCATTGACTGCCGTGATATGATCTCGTGGTGCCAAGATACATTACTTGGAGAACACAACTGTAGATCAAAATTTCTCCGAAACCAAAAATACACAAGGGGTTACTGCAAATGCTCTAAGGAAGCGTCCATTTGAATATTTGCTCCAGTTACAGGGCCCACCCGTATATATATATTTTTTTAATGTAGGGTCATCGATTTCTCTGTCAATTGTGAACCAATTTCCAAAATTATTTTTTAATCATAAGATAATACTCCTGAGGTAGTCCCATTGTCACCAAATCAGGATCTCATGATGGGATCCCAGAGAAATTGAGGGCAACCTCCAAATTTTATAGGCACGTGTAGTGATTTAGGTAGTTTCTGTTAAGTACATGTGTACTTAACAGAAAATACACCGAACACTCGTATATTTACCCTCGTGTATTTACCCTCGAAAATCGCAATTTTGATGAAGTGGAAGTAGTGGAACTGATGATGAAGACCACAGGTGACTTATGGAACCCCTCAAAGATGTAAATTACCTACGCCGAAGATTCTGACATGACTCCGTTGAAGTAGCAACTAATGAAGTGTTAATTCTGAGATCCATGAGGAATCGACGGAACTCCTCAAATATTATCAGCCCGCAGATAGTGACTTGGGTTTTTCTGTAATAATCAACGCATTTGCTCCCAGAAGCAGTTCATGTGGTGGATAAGACATCCATCACTCCCGCACTATCATACTTGTCAGAATGTGACCGATATCTTATCGACAGCGATAAAATGTCAACCATGCTAGCCGCCCGCTGTATATTAATTAAGCGCATAGAGTATGGGACTAGTGTTTTGAGTGTGTGTAACAAATGAAGAATGATGTATTAATGAACAGATGTCGTCAACGAAATGGTTCTCGTGTGCGCTGCTGGTGGTGTGCGCGGCGGCGGCGCTGCTGGCGCGGCCGGCCGCGTCGGCGCCCGCGCCGCAACAAGACGACGGCCCGCCTGTGCCGGTGAGTACCTTCCTTAAACCTAAGTTCTCGTGTGCGCTGCTGGTGGTGTGCGCGGCGGCGGCGCTGCTGGCGCGGCCGGCCGCGTCGGCGCCCGCGCCGCAACAAGACGACGGCCCGCCTATGCCGGTGAGTACCTTCCTTAAACCTAAGTTCTCGTGTGCGCTGCTGGTGGTGTGCGCGGCGGCGGCGCTGCTGGCGCGGCCGGCCGCGTCGGCGCCCGCGCCGCAACAAGACGACGGCCCGCCTATGCCGGTGAGTACCTTCCTTAAACCTAAGTTCTCGTGTGCGCTGCTGGTGGTGTGCGCGGCGGCGGCGCTGCTGGCGCGGCCGGCCGCGTCGGCGCCCGCGCCGCAACAAGACGACGGCCCGCCTATGCCGGTGAGTACCTTCCTTAAACCTAAGTTCTCGTGTGCGCTGCTGGTGGTGTGCGCGGCGGCGGCGCTGCTGGCGCGGCCGGCCGCGTCGGCGCCCGCGCCGCAACAAGACGACGGCCCGCCTATGCCGGTGAGTACCTTCCTTAAACCTAAGTTCTCGTGTGCGCTGCTGGTGGTGTGCGCGGCGGCGGCGCTGCTGGCGCGGCCGGCCGCGTCGGCGCCCGCGCCGCAACAAGACGACGGCCCGCCTATGCCGGTGAGTACCTTCCTTAAACCTAAGTTCTCGTGTGCGCTGCTGGTGGTGTGCGCGGCGGCGGCGCTGCTGGCGCGGCCGGCCGCGTCGGCGCCCGCGCCGCAACAAGACGACGGCCCGCCTATGCCGGTGAGTACCTTCCTTAAACCTAAGTTCTCGTGTGCGCTGCTGGTGGTGTGCGCGGCGGCGGCGCTGCTGGCGCGGCCGGCCGCGTCGGCGCCCGCGCCGCAACAAGACGACGGCCCGCCTATGCCGGTGAGTACCTTCCTTAAACCTAAGTTCTCGTGTGCGCTGCTGGTGGTGTGCGCGGCGGCGGCGCTGCTGGCGCGGCCGGCCGCGTCGGCGCCCGCGCCGCAACAAGACGACGGCCCGCCTATGCCGGTGAGTACCTTCCTTAAACCTAAGTTCTCGTGTGCGCTGCTGGTGGTGTGCGCGGCGGCGGCGCTGCTGGCGCGGCCGGCCGCGTCGGCGCCCGCGCCGCAACAAGACGACGGCCCGCCTATGCCGGTGAGTACCTTCCTTAAACCTAAGTTCTCGTGTGCGCTGCTGGTGGTGTGCGCGGCGGCGGCGCTGCTGGCGCGGCCGGCCGCGTCGGCGCCCGCGCCGCAACAAGACGACGGCCCGCCTATGCCGGTGAGTACCTTCCTTAAACCTAAGTTCTCGTGTGCGCTGCTGGTGGTGTGCGCGGCGGCGGCGCTGCTGGCGCGGCCGGCCGCGTCGGCGCCCGCGCCGCAACAAGACGACGGCCCGCCTATGCCGGTGAGTACCTTCCTTAAACCTAAGTTCTCGTGTGCGCTGCTGGTGGTGTGCGCGGCGGCGGCGCTGCTGGCGCGGCCGGCCGCGTCGGCGCCCGCGCCGCAACAAGACGACGGCCCGCCTATGCCGGTGAGTACCTTCCTTAAACCTAAGTTCTCGTGTGCGCTGCTGGTGGTGTGCGCGGCGGCGGCGCTGCTGGCGCGGCCGGCCGCGTCGGCGCCCGCGCCGCAACAAGACGACGGCCCGCCTATGCCGGTGAGTACCTTCCTTAAACCTAAGTTCTCGTGTGCGCTGCTGGTGGTGTGCGCGGCGGCGGCGCTGCTGGCGCGGCCGGCCGCGTCGGCGCCCGCGCCGCAACAAGACGACGGCCCGCCTATGCCGGTGAGTACCTTCCTTAAACCTAAGTTCTCGTGTGCGCTGCTGGTGGTGTGCGCGGCGGCGGCGCTGCTGGCGCGGCCGGCCGCGTCGGCGCCCGCGCCGCAACAAGACGACGGCCCGCCTATGCCGGTGAGTACCTTCCTTAAACCTAAGTTCTCGTGTGCGCTGCTGGTGGTGTGCGCGGCGGCGGCGCTGCTGGCGCGGCCGGCCGCGTCGGCGCCCGCGCCGCAACAAGACGACGGCCCGCCTATGCCGGTGAGTACCTTCCTTAAACCTAAGTTCTCGTGTGCGCTGCTGGTGGTGTGCGCGGCGGCGGCGCTGCTGGCGCGGCCGGCCGCGTCGGCGCCCGCGCCGCAACAAGACGACGGCCCGCCTATGCCGGTGAGTACCTTCCTTAAACCTAAGTTCTCGTGTGCGCTGCTGGTGGTGTGCGCGGCGGCGGCGCTGCTGGCGCGGCCGGCCGCGTCGGCGCCCGCGCCGCAACAAGACGACGGCCCGCCTATGCCGGTGAGTACCTTCCTTAAACCTAAGTTCTCGTGTGCGCTGCTGGTGGTGTGCGCGGCGGCGGCGCTGCTGGCGCGGCCGGCCGCGTCGGCGCCCGCGCCGCAACAAGACGACGGCCCGCCTATGCCGGTGAGTACCTTCCTTAAACCTAAGTTCTCGTGTGCGCTGCTGGTGGTGTGCGCGGCGGCGGCGCTGCTGGCGCGGCCGGCCGCGTCGGCGCCCGCGCCGCAACAAGACGACGGCCCGCCTATGCCGGTGAGTACCTTCCTTAAACCTAAGTTCTCGTGTGCGCTGCTGGTGGTGTGCGCGGCGGCGGCGCTGCTGGCGCGGCCGGCCGCGTCGGCGCCCGCGCCGCAACAAGACGACGGCCCGCCTATGCCGGTGAGTACCTTCCTTAAACCTAAGTTCTCGTGTGCGCTGCTGGTGGTGTGCGCGGCGGCGGCGCTGCTGGCGCGGCCGGCCGCGTCGGCGCCCGCGCCGCAACAAGACGACGGCCCGCCTATGCCGGTGAGTACCTTCCTTAAACCTAAGTTCTCGTGTGCGCTGCTGGTGGTGTGCGCGGCGGCGGCGCTGCTGGCGCGGCCGGCCGCGTCGGCGCCCGCGCCGCAACAAGACGACGGCCCGCCTATGCCGGTGAGTACCTTCCTTAAACCTAAGTTCTCGTGTGCGCTGCTGGTGGTGTGCGCGGCGGCGGCGCTGCTGGCGCGGCCGGCCGCGTCGGCGCCCGCGCCGCAACAAGACGACGGCCCGCCTATGCCGGTGAGTACCTTCCTTAAACCTAAGTTCTCGTGTGCGCTGCTGGTGGTGTGCGCGGCGGCGGCGCTGCTGGCGCGGCCGGCCGCGTCGGCGCCCGCGCCGCAACAAGACGACGGCCCGCCTATGCCGGTGAGTACCTTCCTTAAACCTAAGTTCTCGTGTGCGCTGCTGGTGGTGTGCGCGGCGGCGGCGCTGCTGGCGCGGCCGGCCGCGTCGGCGCCCGCGCCGCAACAAGACGACGGCCCGCCTATGCCGGTGAGTACCTTCCTTAAACCTAAGTTCTCGTGTGCGCTGCTGGTGGTGTGCGCGGCGGCGGCGCTGCTGGCGCGGCCGGCCGCGTCGGCGCCCGCGCCGCAACAAGACGACGGCCCGCCTATGCCGGTGAGTACCTTCCTTAAACCTAAGTTCTCGTGTGCGCTGCTGGTGGTGTGCGCGGCGGCGGCGCTGCTGGCGCGGCCGGCCGCGTCGGCGCCCGCGCCGCAACAAGACGACGGCCCGCCTATGCCGGTGAGTACCTTCCTTAAACCTAAGTTCTCGTGTGCGCTGCTGGTGGTGTGCGCGGCGGCGGCGCTGCTGGCGCGGCCGGCCGCGTCGGCGCCCGCGCCGCAACAAGACGACGGCCCGCCTATGCCGGTGAGTACCTTCCTTAAACCTAAGTTCTCGTGTGCGCTGCTGGTGGTGTGCGCGGCGGCGGCGCTGCTGGCGCGGCCGGCCGCGTCGGCGCCCGCGCCGCAACAAGACGACGGCCCGCCTATGCCGGTGAGTACCTTCCTTAAACCTAAGTTCTCGTGTGCGCTGCTGGTGGTGTGCGCGGCGGCGGCGCTGCTGGCGCGGCCGGCCGCGTCGGCGCCCGCGCCGCAACAAGACGACGGCCCGCCTATGCCGGTGAGTACCTTCCTTAAACCTAAGTTCTCGTGTGCGCTGCTGGTGGTGTGCGCGGCGGCGGCGCTGCTGGCGCGGCCGGCCGCGTCGGCGCCCGCGCCGCAACAAGACGACGGCCCGCCTATGCCGGTGAGTACCTTCCTTAAACCTAAGTTCTCGTGTGCGCTGCTGGTGGTGTGCGCGGCGGCGGCGCTGCTGGCGCGGCCGGCCGCGTCGGCGCCCGCGCCGCAACAAGACGACGGCCCGCCTATGCCGGTGAGTACCTTCCTTAAACCTAAGTTCTCGTGTGCGCTGCTGGTGGTGTGCGCGGCGGCGGCGCTGCTGGCGCGGCCGGCCGCGTCGGCGCCCGCGCCGCAACAAGACGACGGCCCGCCTATGCCGGTGAGTACCTTCCTTAAACCTAAGTTCTCGTGTGCGCTGCTGGTGGTGTGCGCGGCGGCGGCGCTGCTGGCGCGGCCGGCCGCGTCGGCGCCCGCGCCGCAACAAGACGACGGCCCGCCTATGCCGGTGAGTACCTTCCTTAAACCTAAGTTCTCGTGTGCGCTGCTGGTGGTGTGCGCGGCGGCGGCGCTGCTGGCGCGGCCGGCCGCGTCGGCGCCCGCGCCGCAACAAGACGACGGCCCGCCTATGCCGGTGAGTACCTTCCTTAAACCTAAGTTCTCGTGTGCGCTGCTGGTGGTGTGCGCGGCGGCGGCGCTGCTGGCGCGGCCGGCCGCGTCGGCGCCCGCGCCGCAACAAGACGACGGCCCGCCTATGCCGGTGAGTACCTTCCTTAAACCTAAGTTCTCGTGTGCGCTGCTGGTGGTGTGCGCGGCGGCGGCGCTGCTGGCGCGGCCGGCCGCGTCGGCGCCCGCGCCGCAACAAGACGACGGCCCGCCTATGCCGGTGAGTACCTTCCTTAAACCTAAGTTCTCGTGTGCGCTGCTGGTGGTGTGCGCGGCGGCGGCGCTGCTGGCGCGGCCGGCCGCGTCGGCGCCCGCGCCGCAACAAGACGACGGCCCGCCTATGCCGGTGAGTACCTTCCTTAAACCTAAGTTCCCGATTCGACCAGCGCGGGTATCACATACTCTCGAGCTCTCTCGCACTATCCGTCTCTTTCTAAGCGGTCTAATAAGAGAGAGACGGATAGTGCGAGAGAGCTCGAGAGTATGTCGCGGCCGTCTTGTGATAGCCGTGCAGGTCCAGGTCACGAGGCGTTTTTAACGAGCTTCATACTGCGGTCTGGCCTTAGCCTAGCTAAGGGCTCGTCCAGAAATGATGACATCATAAATTTGACTTTCTTGTGGTATGAAAAAATTACACGTGATATGAAAAAATTATACGATGGAGGAGGGGTGGTCCAAGAATGTCTTCTTGGACCACCCCTCCTCCATCGTAATCATTTGTGATGTTGTGACCCCCCCCCCCCCTCCCCCTCCCTATAAACGATCACATGATCTCTGGACGAGCCCCTAGCATGATCGCGTTTACGTGGGACATATGGCATGCGTACGTCGACGTCAAAGAGATGATCAAATTTTTCGCATTATTTCTATGGAATAAGGTGCAAAACGAGCGGGGTCAGGGGTGCTAAGAATCTCCGGCGAAGATCCGGCTACCACCACCAACGCGGCGTGGGTGTAGGCCCCCCACAAGGTGGACTGATGGCCTGGTAAAGGTCGCGGGAGTCCGCTGCGGATGCGGGTGGCGCAGGACCGGCCATTGTGGCACTATTTGCGGGAAGCATATGTCCAGCAGTGGACGTCTTTCGGCTGATATGATGATGATGAAGGTGCAAAAGTGTACACATATCTTTGACGTCGACTGTACTTACAAGCAACAGCAAGTATTAAGTACGAGAGGCCAATATGTTCCTCGGTGTAATGAATGACGCACCGTATAATATATGTTCTGGTAGATGTGCCTAATCAATTAAGATCTAAAACTGAATAATTTCTACATGAATTTGCACCTTAGGTCTGCCCATAATTTGTCATTTTATAGCGTGATGACGTATTGCATATGTTTTGGTAACTTTACCTAATCAATGAAGCTCTAAAATTCATTAATAAATTCAATAATTTCTAGCAAAAAAACAATTTCTAAATGGATTTTGCTTTTCATATTTTTCTCTCATCATCCGATAGAGCTTTAACTAATATATTTTTAAGGCTTTGGTATAGCGAATAAATACTAGAAAGGAGAGGAATATTGTATTCTAATTTGCATCTACAATTTAAAATTAACACCTCCAATTTTTAACACCTTAATTCCTATTTGACACATATTGTTCACCTCCATTCTTATGAATTAAGATCGAAAATGTCAAGTATAGTGCCAGAGTGACGTTTACTGTAATTATCATAGGTGACACTTAGCAGATGTCACGCAATAACATTTAACGCGATAGACTAAGGGCCCATAAAACTAAAAGTTGTCTGCCTTAACACATAAACCGCAAGGATGCGCATCGGCAATAACTTAAACAAAACGTGAATACCTTTGACCTACACCGCGATGTGTTCAGGCGAACTTTATACATTGCAACAGGATGCTGAGTCCTAGAAACGGATGACATTAGCTTAATGTTAACGTAATTATAACGGGGACATTTATACTGATCAGGGTAACCTGGCCTTATGCGACCTGTGTTTAACCTTGACATTGAAAGGGATTCAGTTCAATCTGAAATTTTAAAATAAACCTTAGGATTAGATTTGGAAGTTAAAATTGAACTAGGTTACGTTCAATAAAAAACAAGAGACTAACTATGATTATATAAAGACCGGTTTTAGCCTAGTGAGTAGATTAGAGCTAACGAAGCTGATGATCCTGGGTTCGAATTTTTAAATGCAGTTACCTATTTCTTTTTCTATAATTGGCCTTTTGATAGAATAGGTTTAGGTTTAAAGAACTTTACTTCCCATAAGAATTAAAAGAACTCACTTAGGTACTTACAGTGTTTAAAAATAGGATAAGTTAGGTATACCTACATATTAAAAATCGAAGGGTGCAGAAAACCATTACAATAGTTATTGCGCTAAGCGCTCGGACCGTATCTTCGCGTAATCCTTATTATAACAAATTTCTTTATTGTAGTTTCAGATTTTCCTTCACTGCCCCCATTTAGATAATACATCCTGTATTTTTACTGTATATGTAGCTTAAAAGACTTATTTAAAACGCAGAAAAGCTTTAGATTTTTCATATAACTCAAGCGATCGCCTTATCAGGCGCATCAAACCATTAAGTATGCTAACTATGTGAACTGGCGGCGCGAACCACTAATTGGCCATTGCGTTTACCTTTGTGCTCTTTTAATTCTTATCTAGTTTATTTAAATCATTAATTGTAAGCAGTTAAGATCACCGCATTGTCTAAGGATTCTAGAACTTAATTAGGTTATAGCTGTTTATGTGCATTACCTTTTTAGTAATTAATGATTGATGCGTCTAAAGTATTTGCGATATTTGGAGTAAATGCCATAGTGGTAAACATGGCAGATGTTATGCGATGGATGATTCTAACCGTCCTAGTTAAGAGTGTGAGTCAGAGAGAAGACATTTTGTTGGGTAAACTTGGGCTTTGCAAGTCTACCTCCATCGTACCTTTTTTGTGTAAAGGATAGATTTGTTTACCAATCTATTGATGAAATTTAACATGTCTCTGTTAACTACTTATAAAGTGTGTTTTGTCCACAGATGTATGAATATAAGGAGATCGGACATGGCGGCCGATTTGTATAGAGTGAGCCTGTCGCAAGTACATTAACCCACACATCGCCCAAGTAATTGACAAGACAAAGCACGCACACATCTAAAACACACACACTTGTATACCTACACGCTTATTTGACAATAAACGCGCATCATATCAGGCATTTTGAGAAAAAACGTAATATTGTCTGCGATCAGCACGCGTGCACAGTATGGCAGTGTATGCCCATTGAGCATACAGCTGCGACACGGCCGCCGGCGGCTTGTCCTCTCTCTAGTATTCTATGCTCTGAGGTTTTGTCCCTTGCTCATAAAACACAAATGTCAAAGGCAAACGAGTTTCAAGGTTTCAACGGCACTGTAAGTAAAATAACGGTTTGATGAACGTTTACGAATAATTAAGGGGGTTTGGTTTGCAGTGTACAAACATTACGGTTTAGCCGGGTTACATATTGAAGGAACTTTAACACAGTTAGGGTGGGTTGCAAAAAACCTCAGAGCATAGAATACTAGAGAGAGGACAAGCCGCCGGCGGCCGCGTCGCAGTTGTTAGCTCAATGGGCATGTACTCTGCCATATTACGTTTCTTCCCAAAATGCCTGATATGATGCGCGTGTATTGTCCAATAAGAGCGTAGGTATACAAGTATGTGTGTTTTAGATGTGTGCGTGCTTTGTCTTGTCAATTACTTGGGCTTTGTGTGGGTAAATGTACTTGCGACAGGCGTACTCAATACAAATCGGCCGGCATGTCCGATCTCCTTATATTCATACATCTGTGCACAAAACCGTCTCTAATCGGAAGCGGTGTTCGTTATAATCTGAATGTAGGTATGGAAAGTTTGACAAGTTTGTATGGAATTACAGCTGCTGGCGCCATATTTAACGTTGAACAGTCTGTAGGTAATCGTAAGTGGGTCACAACCCGCTTTTAGTTTGAACAAGAATTCTAAATATTCCGTTTACTTCCGTATGTGTAAAATACAACAAAGAATAAGTACCTAGTATTTTCATCATTGCAATTAGGAGATTAGCGTCCAAACTTAGCGTTTTATTTTCTAATTTTAAGCCTAGACTTGGGGTAAGTAAAGTCCCTAAAAATAATTACAACTGTGTGTATTAGGCAACAACGCGAACACGAATTATGCTTCAAGTCCTGCGAGTTCTAAAATAATGACTTAATTTGAACTTTGTTCGCTATTTTAGTCATCTCAAGTGTACGTCGTGACTCTTCCAAATAAAATGTAGACAAACTGCAATAAAAAGAGAATAATTTCCTCTAATCAGACTGGTTTTTTTATACTTTATCATAATCATTTATTTGCATTGATCATATATACAATATACATCGTCATAAAATACACATGTCAAATATAATATCTATACTAGCTATAGGTATAAATTCACAATAAAATTATAATGTTCAATGAATATTCATTCAGGACAGGAGTAAATAATTAATTATTTTGTACAGTCGCCATCACATACAAAGGTACACTATAGGTGTTCAAAAATATCGGAACATGCACCCTAATGCCTTGAAAATAGAGGTGTGTTCCGATGTTTGTGACGTGCTTGTTTGCTCCGATGTATGTGATGGCGACTGTATCAGGTATATTATATGCTCCAATACGTAAGGCAAAGTATTCAGATTCCCTGTAAAAATTCTGCCTTTTGGACCAGTTAGGCGCGTGAGCTGACATGCAAAACTGAGCTCCGAGGTAGCATTTTTTATATACCTCTATGCCATAAACCTGCATGATGGTAAACAGAATACATAGTCGTAATATGTATAACCAATGATGGACACTTGCGACTTCATAAGAGTGAGAAACGCGTTGCCGACCCTTTATTATATTTTTCGCGAACTAGACCGAACAGTTGGCGTAGGAATTTATTCTAACGGACGCTATTGCTATCCGACCTTCTAGCCCTAAACGGAAACTAAGTATTGGAATCTCAGGGATCTGGTAAATCGTACCTATTTACATTAGACTTCACCTTTAGCTTAGATCCATAAGGAAAGGGTCAGCAAAAACGTCTCATTGATACAATGCACTTATACTTCCAGTCTGTCAGTATGAATCACCTCTCATCAATCGCTTGTGAAACCCCGCGGCCGATGATACTCGTAATTCAATATTGTGCCGTACAATGAAAATGTCAACGTAATCGTACTTTATGAAGAGATGACGGTGTATTATTCACTATGTCGGAAAGCTCTTTGATATTGGAAAAGGTTAATCTGCTAGATGATTAGACCCTACGGCATTAACGTGGTGATAGTTAACTACGACGGTGACGCACAAGCGTACGGGCTGCCTGTAAGCAGACACCGTGGTCTATGAACGCTTGAGAATCCAGATGAATCACAAGCGCGTTGCCAAAGCCTTTATTGAATTTTGATGTTGCTACCTAAAGACCGCTCGGGAAATGATGATATGATGCATATCTTCCTATCATACAAGTTTCCATGTAAGGGTTACCACGCCAAAGACACGTCCACCAATTACCACCTTTTTTTTTTCTACGCGTCCTTCTAAGATGGGCGTGGGCCCCTTGGGGCCTTCAACTAATTGCCGATAACTAGTAATGTGTAGGTCGGGTATACCACATACCAATCAATCCAAAAACCAATAACTAATCTATTCGAGGTAGATCGAGGATCAATCCATATGGATCGCTTTGATGTATTAACTACTTAACCACTATATTAACACATTGAAACAAAGGTTTCGTTGTTAAATTTTTTGCAATTATCTTATACTACGGGGCTAGCACAACTTGCTGGCCAGTCGATCGATGAAAAATTATGATTAGGTACCTATTCTTTATGATTCATCGATCCTCATTCTAAACTGTCCGCATCAGCGATCGCGCGATATTTTAGCGTTGGCCCAAACGATTGAATCATAAACTAAGTAAAATGGTCCATCGAGCCGGATGGCAAGTAAAATTAATACATGTTGTTATTATTTCCAGTATGAATACAAATACGACGTGGAAGACCAAGAGAAGATGCTTTTCTTCGGAGCCAACGAGGCCGGTGACGCCCAGGGCAAAGTCAACGGCGGATACAAAGTATTGCTCCCTGACGGCAGACTTATGACGGTGGAGTATACTGTGGAGGGAGACAGCGGATTCGTCCCCAAGATAAGTTTTGAGGACAATGCTAACCCGTTCGGCAAAGGCAAATAAGTAGTGTACGATTGGTAACCCAACCAAGCGAAGTAGACAACTGCTGGCGCGGGGTTATCTAGCGCAATCACTCAATTTAAACTCCGAATTTTCAGTTTTCAGAGCTCTTTTTCTCTAAACCCATGAAGTTTTCAGGGTTATTATAAACCAAGCTTAATCTAACCTTATGGTTTCACCATAAGTATTAGGAAAATCAAAAACTTGGGGGTTTTCGAGAAAACGGGAGTTGGGAAATTAAATTTAGTGATTGCGTTACGCGTTAGGATACCGGCTCGGAAGGAAAGTTATACATTGAATGTCTAGTTGGTTTGGTCGGTTAGTAGATAAATTCTATAACTGCCAGTATGTTACAGTCTCTGGATTCCATTTAACTGTTAGAAAGTGGCCCTAGTTTTTTTTCAATAGTGTTCAAAGTGTCAGTATTGAAGCTTTTTTGGTTTATGTTTTAAATGATTGTTGAGTTTAACAGCATTTAGATCGAAAATATTTAATGTGTGCCTAGTCGAATTCGAATCTCGATAAAGGTTAGGTTTTAAAACATAATAATTGTAAAGATTAATCCGAAAATCGAGGAAATGTTCTTCCCATTATTTTGTCTGCAAATATACTAAGTACTCTAACTTAAACGTGACTGTCAAATTTTGAAATCAACCTTAACTAATTCTGTCTTATTTGTCGTTTTGGGTTTGTTTTTTTTTTTACTTTGTGATAGTTATGCTTTAGTATTTTTGGTCTTCTTTGTTATTATTTCTTTTGATATTTTTTTTGCATAAAAACTGTTTATTTTACCACTATTAAAATTCAATTGGATGTTTACCGATTGTAAAAAGTTACCAATTCTGTGATTCAATTAGGAAGTAGTTATAAGGCCACTATTGCCATTCGTTTTAAGGAATTTTATTATTAGTGTATAATTTTGTATAAATATGACTATTGTTTTATCACCAAACTATGACGATTTTGTATACATACAATAAAATATTAACGATTACATTTTTTTATTCATTCAAGGATATCAGCAATTAAACTATTTGGTAAGCAATTAATATGTCTAAAAACACAGTAAGTAAAGTAAATAGGCCTATAAGCGTGTACGTTTTATGAGCGTATCTGATTGATAATCTTACAGAAAACACGTGCAGGAACGTAAACAAAGCAATTACTTAGTCGTTAACACCTTATAATGGAATAGTAGGTATTACGCTGACATACTATTATACTCGTGTGTGACGAGCTAAGAAGAAATATCTAGTCTAAGATACTGCGATACCTACAATTACATATCCTAATTATTTTTCCGAAGATCTAACATATTACCCTATTTAAAAATTGATTTTAAATATACGAGGAATCACAACGTGAAGGCGATTTTTTAGCAATGCAATGCTGTTATTCAAATTTCAAACAGAAAGGACCTTCATTTTAGTTAGATAGGGTTAAGGTTACCTCGGCTGCGGGCTGGCCTGCTACTTGGGATTGAATATAGTCGGAGGTTTGAAGAACCATTAGGTAGTACTTAGTCGACCATCTCTGATGCCAGCACTGGGGTTTCGAAGTCCTCAAAGATTAAACGCCCACTTGGCGTGAAGTGGCACAAAGGGATTTTCTCTTATGTCATATGCCAATACCCATCGAGCCGGTGTAGAAGTACCTAAGCTGGGTTACCTTGTCATGTGCGCGTGTCATGATGACGGCGGTGGCACTTGTGTCGAACTGCGGGCGCCCCGCGCGGCCCACCATCTGCAGCACCGTGCTGATGCTGTACTCCTGCACACACATCATCATCAGCCTATAGTATACGTCCCAATGCTGGGCACCTTCTCTCATGGCAGTAGTCCCCACGCTGGCCCAGGCGGGTTGGGGACTGCACACGCAGTTAATATTTATTTAAACTTTACTGCACAACACACAGAAACAAATGGCGAGCTTAATGCCAAATGGTACCTTTATACTAACAGAGATTTACGAAAGACGCAAAATTTTCTTCGTTACGAAATCTCGTGAAAATACAATACAAGATATTGAAATTGTATAACATTAAATACAAAGATTCCCAAGTTTAAAATTGGATTTTAAAATCGTACCTAATTAAAACCTAACATCAAGAAATGGTAAAGGTCGCGGGAGTCCGCTAGATGCGGGTGGCGCAGGACCGGTCATTTTGGCACTCTTTGGGGGAGGCCTATGTCCAGCAGTGGACGTCTTTCGGCTGATATGATGATGATGATGACGATCAAGAAATGTTTACACGTGTTATATCTACTTAAGTACTACTTACTCTTTGTGCAAGAGACTTGTCTCTTCCAGCAGCATTGGAATTCTTTGTTTAAAAACATCTATGATATAAAAAAATACGTTTGATCTTAATCGGTAAAAATATTGGCATGATCATGATCGAGCACATCTCATAAAATTGGTTTTAATTAATTATATGTCAGGAATTTGCCTATGTTAAAATCACGCGACTTACTTGATAAGCACCACCGACGTATTGCTGAGTGTTCTTTACAATTACAAGGTGCGCCGGTAAGTTCACACCCATTGCTGAAACCAAAGTCATAACGTTAACACAAAGAAGCGTCGATAATAATCAAAATGCACGGTAATTAACTTATAGATACCCCCTATTTGGGTTACCTATTTCGACAAATTGAAAGGTCACTAGAATCAAATTTGACTACAAAAGTTGCAGAACTTAGAACTGGATTTCGGAACTTTCGCGCCTTTGATGCTCTGCTACTTTCGTGCTTGAGGTTGATGAAGAAAACCTAGCCGTCAAAGACGAAGAAGGTAGTTGTTGTTTTCCAAAACTACAGACTATCAAGATTAGATATCTCAAAAAGTATACAAGATACCGAAAAGCTTGACAGAGTAGAACTTGTAGCAAATTTAATCAGTTTTCATTTTGTATAGAATAGTTATGTCGCTAGGAAGCATAGTTTCCGAGATATAAGCAAAATTGGGACCTTCAAATCAATGCTTCAATCAAGCGAAGTGTGGAATAACGAGTCTTGGTAACTTACCCAAAGTGGTGGTAGTGATGAGTATAGGCAAGTCCCTGTTCCTAAAGGCTGGCTCGATGTTAACCCTCTCTTCGTACAGCAGGCCGGCGTGGTGGCAGCCCACGCTACTCATCACGAGCAACTGAGCGAAGTGCGGAATAACGAGTCTTGGTAACTTACCCAAAGTGGTGGTAGTGATGAGTATAGGCAAGTCCCTGTTCCTAAAGGCTCGCTCGATGTTAACCCTCTCTTCGTACAGCAGGCCGGCGTGGTGGCAGCCCACGCTACTCATCACGAGCAACTGAGCGAAGTGCGGAATTACGAGTCTTGGTAACTTACCCAGAGTGGTGGTAGTGATGAGTATAGGCAAGTCCCTGTTCCTAAAGGCTCGCTCGATGTTAACCCTCTCTTCGTACAGCAGGCCGGCGTGGTGGCAGCCCACGCTACTCATCACGAGCAACTGAGCGAAGTGCGGAATTACGAGTCTTGGTAACTTACCCAGAGTGGTGGTAGTGATGAGTATAGGCAAGTCCCTGTTCCTAAAGGCTCGCTCGATGTTAACCCTCTCTTCGTACAGCAGGCCGGCGTGGTGGCAGCCCACGCTACTCATCACGAGCAACTGAGCGAAGTGCGGAATTACGAGTCTTGGTAACTTACCCAGAGTGGTGGTAGTGATGAGTATAGGCAAGTCCCTGTTCCTAAAGGCTCGCTCGATGTTAACCCTCTCTTCGTACAGCAGGCCGGCGTGGTGGCAGCCCACGCTACTCATCACGAGCAACTGAGCGAAGTGCGGAATTACGAGTCTTGGTAACTTACCCAGAGTGGTGGTAGTGATGAGTATAGGCAAGTCCCTGTTCCTAAAGGCTCGCTCGATGTTAACCCTCTCTTCGTACAGCAGGCCGGCGTGGTGGCAGCCCACGCTACTCATCACGAGCAACTGAGCGAAGTGCGGAATTACGAGTCTTGGTAACTTACCCAGAGTGGTGGTAGTGATGAGTATAGGCAAGTCCCTGTTCCTAAAGGCTCGCTCGATGTTAACCCTCTCTTCGTACAGCAGGCCGGCGTGGTGGCAGCCCACGCTACTCATCACGAGCAACTGAGCGAAGTGCGGAATTACGAGTCTTGGTAACTTACCCAGAGTGGTGGTAGTGATGAGTATAGGCAAGTCCCTGTTCCTAAAGGCTCGCTCGATGTTAACCCTCTCTTCGTACAGCAGGCCGGCGTGGTGGCAGCCCACGCTACTCATCACGAGCAACTGAGCGAAGTGCGGAATTACGAGTCTTGGTAACTTACCCAGAGTGGTGGTAGTGATGAGTATAGGCAAGTCCCTGTTCCTAAAGGCTCGCTCGATGTTAACCCTCTCTTCGTACAGCAGGCCGGCGTGGTGGCAGCCCACGCCACTCATCACGAGCATCTGAGCGAAGTGTGGAATATCGAGTTTTGGTAACATACGCCCGCCACGTACAGGCTGAGGACTGCATTCCGCCGCTGAATTAGACCACCTGTATGTGGCAGCATCATACATTTTTTTATGGAGCGGCTGGCAAGCTGAATCAGCCTGGCGGTATTCGGCGGCTGAATTCGCCGGCGGAAGAAGCCTGTATGTAGCGGGCCTTAAGTAAGAAATACCAAAGATTCTCAGAGGGGTAATCGCGTAACGTTCCGAACGCGCGTCGGTACAATTTCACTGTCAAATTTCTATATACAAAGTGACATTTAGACCTACCCGACGTTCGTACAACGCGTTAAGTGATCGACCTGCTGTATCTAGATGTAGATGGACTTGGTAGACTGACTTCATAATTCATGTAAGGACATTCATTCATTCATTTTTGGAAGGAGTTGATCTGGTTACCAAAAATATGTGGACTAATGTTGGCATGTTGATTGTAAGTGCATAAAACAAGCCATTTAATCCGAGCGTTTGCTAGTATAAGAAGAACTCGAAAACTCTTTTCTTGGGTGGTCGTTATCACTAAGGAGTTGAACGGTCAAATGACGATGGTATTATGGTATTTCAATCCGGGTAAAAAAGTAAGACATCTTAATAGGTATCTAGGAAAAAAATATACTTTTTGTCTGTCTAGAATGAAATATAGTCACAATTGCGGTAACCACTGAAATTTACCTGTAATTTCTTATTCTTTAAAGTAGACGCCAGTGCAGTGAGCTTTCCTTTCTGCTCTGGGCTGAAAGTGACTGTCACCTCTCTTGATAAAGCTTCTGCGGTGAGAGCGACACTTTTTCGAGTGTTACAAAATATCTGTAATATTATATTAGGTACGTGTAATTGGATAAAATCTGTCTACGCTCTTAAATTAATTTACGTCATAAAGTAGGAATTACCGCACGCTATGCGTGCGGAAAACCCCACTTCCTGGCCAGATAGAGACGTAAAATTTTGTACTCACCACGGGCGGTAATCAAGAAAGCCTCAGAGCGCATATTTATCGCCCTTGCCTTCGGCTCGGGCGTCAAATACCTGCGATCTGAGACATTCTTTGTTTAACCGCCCTAGGTAAGTAATGTACTATTACGTTACACCTGGTGACAAAGTGGCAATGACCACCCGCTTCGCTTGTGGAAGTCCCATTTCCTGGCTGGGGGTACGAAAAATGTTGTACCTACTCACTACAGGCGGTAATAAAGAACGCCTCACATCACATTTTTACTGCCCTAAAGTAGGTAGTGTAATAAGAGAAAGATGTGGAATAGAAATAGAAGACGATGTAGTGACTTTTGAGAAATTACCCAGAGTTTTATAACATAATACAAATCCCGCACAAATAAATATAATTCTCAAATTTTGCTAAATAAGTATCTAAATAAAGTATTGAAATTAGGGTCAATATCCACCAGAAATACACCTACATGCGAGGTGTCAAACATATGAAAACAAATTTTCGCATATCTCTGGCGGCAGTCGGCCTCATAAGTAGCTGAACACCTAAGTCCTTGTCGTTTTCACTCGTTTGACAACTTCATATGGCAGTTTAACATGACGTTTAATGCGACACGGTACAAAGGCCCCAGCCTCTTGTGAGGCTGACCGTACCTACTCCAGTAAATTAAACAAGCTCATGAAATTACCAAAGTTGGTTTTCCATTATAGTATCTCTGGATAATGGGCCACAGTTTGTAGTTGAGGATTAAATCAAACTTGAATATACTCGTGCCTTCCGCACAAGGATAGCCTTCTACGATGCGCTGTAATTTCACTGGACGGCATTCATCTCCAAATCTGAAAGCGAAATGTCTGGACACTGAAACGACCTAGGATTTATGGAGCTAGTAAGGAATATCTTGATGAAAGTAGCATGTGCAGTTGAGGTCAAGGCATGCTTACATTTCCCGCTTTATTTAAACGGTATGATATTTATAACGGTGCAAAAGTGTACCTAAACATATATTTGAGGTCGACGGTATACCTGTAAGTAACTGTATGGGCTACTTTTATCAACTGCTTTGATTGTATAAGTATTAGGACTTAAAACTTTCAGTATAATTAAGGGTTTGCTTTTGCAAACTATAGTCTCTAGAATTACTTCGCTCTAACATCGGTTTCGCATTTCAATCTTCGCCCACCTTCGCGCCCCTTCTGAACCAAATCACCGGAAACATTGAAAAGCGAAACACGCGAAGTGGCGAATTAAAATAGTCCTCTTGAATGTGCGTTTTGCGTTAAGTTCAACAATCTACTCCGTGGGGTAATCATGTAACGTTCCGAACGCGCGTCGGTACAATTTAACTATCAATTTTCCATATAAAAGTGACATTTAGACCTACCCGACGTTCGTACAATGCGTGACGTGATCGACCTGCTGCTCCTATACCTGACGTAGCTCTACACTCTACACAATGCACTGATAGGCTGATTATAGTGATTATCTAATGGGTATTTATACCTACTTTGTACTAAAATTTGTTAGCAAATAAGTCCAAATAGAAAGTACTTATGGAACACAGCAGGCTTGTCACTCGTCCCGAGCCAGTCCGCCACATCCTCAGGATTGCTGACGGTGGCGGAAATGGCCACGAATCTGATGCGAGGAGGCGCGCTGTGGGTTACTTCACCGCCTTGGTATTGATTCTGGAGTTGTTCTATACGGTGCGCTGATTGGGCTGCCGACTAAAATTATATTGACGATTTTGGACGGGTTTTGAGTTGGGCAAATGCAATTATGTGACTCAGCGAAGGTGTATAATATAACTGACAGTGGCAAAATAGCCACAAATTTGATGTGAGGACCTTCACCGCCTTGGCACCTAGGTATTGCTTCTGTAGTTTTTTAGAATACGGTGCTTTGTGCTGGCGTTCTTTGTTCTTTCGGTACTGGTATTGCTTTCGAAAACTTTGCCTTAAGTTCTCGTAATTTTTTCTTGAAATTTCTGAGAATATTCCAACTTTGTTTCCCTTGTGTCCTCTAAAATGTCGTTTGCAAATCGTCAGTGAAAGAAGGCCCCAAGATGTAACGAATGCAGAAGAGGATATAATAAATAAATAATAAATATTACGGGACAATCTTACACAAATCAACCTAGGCCTACGGTAAGCTCAATAAGGCTTGTGTTGTGGGTACTAGGCGATGACATATATAATAGATAAATACATAAAGACGCATATATACATATATAACATCCATAACTCAGTAATAAATGCCCTGACCGGGATTCGAACCCGGGACCTCCAGCTTCGTAGGCAGAGTCACTACCCACTGGGCTACGGAGGCCGTGATATGATAGACGGATAGCCTTAGGTACCTATTATTAATATAATTATTTAGGGCGGGTTCATACTTCGCCCAAAGGCTGAGCCTGGCCTTCCAACAGGGAAACGCGGCGAGCGTCTTTGGAACGGTGCCCGGGGCAGCATTGGGTTGTGTCGAGGGCGGCCAATTTTGTATGTGATAAGTTTTGTTTTGTTTGGTTTAAGAATATTTGAAATAGTTGTAAACGAGGCTAATCCACGTGTATGAAAAATTAAAATGATTTATTCCGGAAACAAACTAGTCCACAATAATGACTGGTTCACTTACTTCAACAGTCTTCATTCTGCTGACGACGGCTTCCAGCACGGGCCCCCTGCTCTCATCGTTGAGTATGTGCACCTCGTCGATCAGGAACAACTTGATCATCTCCACCAGACCGCGGTGGTCGCGCCAGCGGCGAGTTAACATGTCCCATTTTTCTGGCGTGGTTATTATTACTCTGAATCAAGGTTACAATTTATTTAAAACGCTTCGCAACCTCTGTGTTGTCACATCTAACGAACGCGAAGGGTGTACCTATGTATATGCTACACGTTAAAAGTGCAACTTTCTTGCTAAGTTTAATACATTTCAACGAATTTGAAGTAAATTACACCAATTACAAGCTCACCTGTATGGTGCTAATTGCGTGAAGTCTACATCCGTGTCGCCAGTGACCTCGATGCAGAGGAGCCCTAGTTTCGTAAGCTTGGGGTACCACTCCGTCAGCCGCTCGTTGCACACCGCTTTTACTGGGGCCACTGGAAATGTAAAGGAAGGAGCTATGCAGTGCGGCTGCCGCGAAAAAACGAAGTTCGTGTATCTCGCGTGTGTTCGTGTGATTCGTGTACTCTGTCGCTCGAAAGCAAGTGCGGCGAGAGTGCGATAACCGAACGAAATTCGTTTTCGTAGGCGCTCATTGTCTGCGTGGGTTGTTGAAAGTCCTTCGAGTAGTTATTAATGGTATAGGTACTCAGCTTATCCACACCGCAATATTCACTGAAAGAAATAAACTAAAGTCCGGAAGCTGGGCGTTTGTCAGCGCTGTGGCTAACTTTCAGACGCGTCTAACAGCAAAGATAGCAAATACTATTTTATATTATTCTGTAACGGTAGGCTGAAAATTTGACTTAAAGATTACACGTCCATTGCTGGATATGTCCAGCAGTGGACGTCTTTCGCGCCACCGGCATCCAGAGGGCTCCCCCGACCTTTACCAGGTCATCAGTCCACCTTGTGGGGGGTCTACCCACGCTGCGCCTTTCGGTACCATGAGATAACCTCACCGCTCCAACAGACATCGGGTTCCTTACTATTTTGGGTCAGTGATCCAAAAAAGGCCTTGGTCTCCGATACGAGAGCATGCCACTTATCCCGATTCTGTGCCACTTCCTGCCAGTTTTCGATTCAATCATCATCACTTCAGCCGAAAGACGTCCACTACTAGACATAGGCTTCCCCAAAGAGTTCAATATTGACCGGTTCTGCGCCACCCACATCCAGCGGACTCCCGCGACATTTACCAGGTCGACTGATGACCTGGTAAAGGTAAATTTCTAGGTGAACGTAATGAATAGTAAACACTTACTGTAAATGATCTTGTAGTCCTGTGTGCTGCGGTGGTCCTCTATGTGCATGAGCAGCTGCAAGATGGCCAGCTGGAACACCACGGTCTTGAACGTAATGAATAGTAAACACTTACTGTAAATGATCTTGTAGTCCTGTGTGCTGCGGTGGTCCTCTATGTGCATGAGCAGCTGTAAGATGGCCAGCTGGAACACCACGGTCTTGAACGTAAAGAATAGTAAACACTTACTGTAAATGATCTTGTAGTCCTGTGTGCTGCGGTGGTCCTCTATGTGCATGAGCAGCTGCAAGATGGCCAGCTGGAACACCACGGTCTTGAACGTAATGAATAGTAAACACTTACTGTAAATGATCTTGTAGTCCTGTGTGCTGCGGTGGTCCTCTATGTGCATGAGCAGCTGTAAGATGGCCAGCTGGAACACCACGGTCTTGAACGTAAAGAATAGTAAACACTTACTGTAAATGATCTTGTAGTCCTGTGTGCTGCGGTGGTCCTCTATGTGCATGAGCAGCTGCAAGATGGCCAGCTGGAACACCACGGTCTTGAACGTAATGAATAGTAAACACTTACTGTAAATGATCTTGTAGTCCTGTGTGCTGCGGTGGTCCTCTATGTGCATGAGCAGCTGTAAGATGGCCAGCTGGAACACCACGGTCTTGAACGTAATGAATAGTAAACACTTACTGTAAATGATCTTGTAGTCCTGTGTGCTGCGGTGGTCCTCTATGTGCATGAGCAGCTGCAAGATGGCCAGCTGGAACACCACGGTCTTGAACGTAATGAATAGTAAACACTTACTGTAAATGATCTTGTAGTCCTGTGTGCTGCGGTGGTCCTCTATGTGCATGAGCAGCTGTAAGATGGCCAGCTCGAACACCACGGTCTTGAACGTAAAGAATAGTAAACACTTACTGTAAATGATCTTGTAGTCCTGTGTGCTGCGGTGGTCCTCTATGTGCATGAGCAGCTGCAAGATGGCCAGCTGGAACACCACGGTCTTGAACGTAATGAATAGTAAACACTTACTGTAAATGATCTTGTAGTCCTGTGTGCTGCGGTGGTCCTCTATGTGCATGAGCAGCTGTAAGATGGCCAGCTGGAACACCACGGTCTTGAACGTAATGAATAGTAAACACTTACTGTAAATGATCTTGTAGTCCTGTGTGCTGCGGTGGTCCTCTATGTGCATGAGCAGCTGCAAGATGGCCAGCTGGAACACCACGGTCTTGAACGTAATGAATAGTAAACACTTACTGTAAATGATCTTGTAGTCCTGTGTGCTGCGGTGGTCCTCTATGTGCATGAGCAGCTGTAAGATGGCCAGCTGGAACACCACGGTCTTGAACGTAATGAATAGTAAACACTTACTGTAAATGATCTTGTAGTCCTGTGTGCTGCGGTGGTCCTCTATGTGCATGAGCAGCTGTAAGATGGCCAGCTGGAACACCACGGTCTTGAACGTAATGAATAGTAAACACTTACTGTAAATGATCTTGTAGTCCTGTGTGCTGCGGTGGTCCTCTATGTGCATGAGCAGCTGCAAGATGGCCAGCTGGAACACCACGGTCTTGAACGTAATGAATAGTAAACACTTACTGTAAATGATCTTGTAGTCCTGTGTGCTGCGGTGGTCCTCTATGTGCATGAGCAGCTGCAAGATGGCCAGCTGGAACACCACGGTCTTGAACGTAATGAATAGTAAACACTTACTGTAAATGATCTTGTAGTCCTGTGTGCTGCGGTGGTCCTCTATGTGCATGAGCAGCTGTAAGATGGCCAGCTGGAACACCACGGTCTTGAACGTAATGAATAGTAAACACTTACTGTAAATGATCTTGTAGTCCTGTGTGCTGCGGTGGTCCTCTATGTGCATGAGCAGCTGTAAGATGGCCAGCTGGAACACCACGGTCTTGAACGTAATGAATAGTAAACACTTACTGTAAATGATCTTGTAGTCCTGTGTGCTGCGGTGGTCCTCTATGTGCATGAGCAGCTGCAAGATGGCCAGCTGGAACACCACGGTCTTGAACGTAATGAATAGTAAACACTTACTGTAAATGATCTTGTAGTCCTGTGTGCTGCGGTGGTCCTCTATGTGCATGAGCAGCTGTAAGATGGCCAGCTGGAACACCACGGTCTTGAACGTAATGAATAGTAAACACTTACTGTAAATGATCTTGTAGTCCTGTGTGCTGCGGTGGTCCTCTATGTGCATGAGCAGCTGCAAGATGGCCAGCTGGAACACCACGGTCTTTAACGTAATGAATAGTAAACACTTACTGTAAATGATCTTGTAGTCCTGTGTGCTGCGGTGGTCCTCTATGTGCATGAGCAGCTGTAAGATGGCCAGCTGGAACACCACGGTCTTGAACGTAATGAATAGTAAACACTTACTGTAAATGATCTTGTAGTCCTGTGTGCTGCGGTGGTCCTCTATGTGCATGAGCAGCTGCAAGATGGCCAGCTGGAACACCACGGTCTTTAACGTAATGAATAGTAAACACTTACTGTAAATGATCTTGTAGTCCTGTGTGCTGCGGTGGTCCTCTATGTGCATGAGCAGCTGCAAGATGGCCAGCTGGAACACCACGGTCTTGAACGTAATGAATAGTAAACACTTACTGTAAATGATCTTGTAGTCCTGTGTGCTGCGGTGGTCCTCTATGTGCATGAGCAGCTGCAAGATGGCCAGCTCGAACACCACGGTCTTGAACGTAATGAATAGTAAACACTTACTGTAAATGATCTTGTAGTCCTGTGTGCTGCGGTGGTCCTCTATGTGCATGAGCAGCTGCAAGATGGCCAGCTGGAACACCACGGTCTTGAACGTAATGAATAGTAAACACTTACTGTAAATGATCTTGTAGTCCTGTGTGCTGCGGTGGTCCTCTATGTGCATGAGCAGCTGCAAGATGGCCAGCTCGAACACCACGGTCTTGAACGTAATAAATAGTAAACACTTACTGTAAATGATCTTGTAGTCCTGTGTGCTGCGGTGGTCCTCTATGTGCATGAGCAGCTGCAAGATGGCCAGCTCGAACACCACGGTCTTGAACGTAATGAATAGTAAACACTTACTGTAAATGATCTTGTAGTCCTGTGTGCTGCGGTGGTCCTCTATGTGCATGAGCAGCTGTAAGATGGCCAGCTCGAACACCACGGTCTTGAACGTAATGAATAGTAAACACTTACTGTAAATGATCTTGTAGTCCTGTGTGCTGCGGTGGTCCTCTATGTGCATGAGCAGCTGCAAGATGGCCAGCTGGAACACCACGGTCTTGAACGTAATGAATAGTAAACACTTACTGTAAATGATCTTGTAGTCCTGTGTGCTGCGGTGGTCCTCTATGTGCATGAGCAGCTGCAAGATGGCCAGCTCGAACACCACGGTCTTGAACGTAATAAATAGTAAACACTTACTGTAAATGATCTTGTAGTCCTGTGTGCTGCGGTGGTCCTCTATGTGCATGAGCAGCTGCAAGATGGCCAGCTCGAACACCACGGTCTTGAACGTAATGAATAGTAAACACTTACTGTAAATGATCTTGTAGTCCTGTGTGCTGCGGTGGTCCTCTATGTGCATGAGCAGCTGTAAGATGGCCAGCTCGAACACCACGGTCTTGAACGTAATGAATAGTAAACACTTACTGTAAATGATCTTGTAGTCCTGTGTGCTGCGGTGGTCCTCTATGTGCATGAGCAGCTGTAAGATGGCCAGCTCGAACACCACGGTCTTGAACGTAATGAATAGTAAACACTTACTGTAAATGATCTTGTAGTCCTGTGTGCTGCGGTGGTCCTCTATGTGCATGAGCAGCTGTAAGATGGCCAGCTCGAACACCACGGTCTTGAACGTAATGAATAGTAAACACTTACTGTAAATGATCTTGTAGTCCTGTGTGCTGCGGTGGTCCTCTATGTGCATGAGCAGCTGCAAGATGGCCAGCTGGAACACCACGGTCTTGAACGTAATGAATAGTAAACACTTACTGTAAATGATCTTGTAGTCCTGTGTGCTGCGGTGGTCCTCTATGTGCATGAGCAGCTGCAAGATGGCCAGCTGGAACACCACGGTCTTGAATGTAATGAATAGTAAACACTTACTGTAAATGATCTTGTAGTCCTGTGTGCTGCGGTGGTCCTCTATGTGCATGAGCAGCTGCAAGATGGCCAGCTGGAACACCACGGTCTTGAACGTAATGAATAGTAAACACTTACTGTAAATGATCTTGTAGTCCTGTGTGCTGCGGTGGTCCTCTATGTGCATGAGCAGCTGCAAGATGGCCAGCTGGAACACCACGGTCTTGAACGTAATGAATAGTAAACACTTACTGTAAATGATCTTGTAGTCCTGTGTGCTGCGGTGGTCCTCTATGTGCATGAGCAGCTGCAAGATGGCCAGCTGGAACACCACGGTCTTGAACGTAATGAATAGTAAACACTTACTGTAAATGATCTTGTAGTCCTGTGTGCTGCGGTGGTCCTCTATGTGCATGAGCAGCTGCAAGATGGCCAGCTGGAACACCACGGTCTTGAACGTAATGAATAGTAAACACTTACTGTAAATGATCTTGTAGTCCTGTGTGCTGCGGTGGTCCTCTATGTGCATGAGCAGCTGCAAGATGGCCAGCTGGAACACCACGGTCTTGAACGTAATGAATAGTAAACACTTACTGTAAATGATCTTGTAGTCCTGTGTGCTGCGGTGGTCCTCTATGTGCATGAGCAGCTGCAAGATGGCCAGCTGGAACACCACGGTCTTGAACGTAATGAATAGTAAACACTTACTGTAAATGATCTTGTAGTCCTGTGTGCTGCGGTGGTCCTCTATGTGCATGAGCAGCTGCAAGATGGCCAGCTGGAACACCACGGTCTTGAACGTAATGAATAGTAAACACTTACTGTAAATGATCTTGTAGTCCTGTGTGCTGCGGTGGTCCTCTATGTGCATGAGCAGCTGCAAGATGGCCAGCTGGAACACCACGGTCTTGAACGTAATGAATAGTAAACACTTACTGTAAATGATCTTGTAGTCCTGTGTGCTGCGGTGGTCCTCTATGTGCATGAGCAGCTGCAAGATGGCCAGCTCGAACACCACGGTCTTGAACGTAAAGAATAGTAAACACTTACTGTAAATGATCTTGTAGTCCTGTGTGCTGCGGTGGTCCTCTATGTGCATGAGCAGCTGTAAGATGGCCAGCTCGAACACCACGGTCTTGAACGTAAAGAATAGTAAACACTTACTGTAAATGATCTTGTAGTCCTGTGTGCTGCGGTGGTCCTCTATGTGCATGAGCAGCTGTAAGATGGCCAGCTGGAACACCACGGTCTTGAACGTAAAGAATAGTAAACACTTACTGTAAATGATCTTGTAGTCCTGTGTGCTGCGGTGGTCCTCTATGTGCATGAGCAGCTGTAAGATGGCCAGCTCGAACACCACGGTCTTGAACGTAAAGAATAGTAAACACTTACTGTAAATGATCTTGTAGTCCTGTGTGCTGCGGTGGTCCTCTATGTGCATGAGCAGCTGCAAGATGGCCAGCTGGAACACCACGGTCTTGAACGTAATGAATAGTAAACACTTACTGTAAATGATCTTGTAGTCCTGTGTGCTGCGGTGGTCCTCTATGTGCATGAGCAGCTGTAAGATGGCCAGCTCGAACACCACGGTCTTGAACGTAAAGAATAGTAAACACTTACTGTAAATGATCTTGTAGTCCTGTGTGCTGCGGTGGTCCTCTATGTGCATGAGCAGCTGTAAGATGGCCAGCTCGAAACCACGGTCTTGAACGTAAAGAATAGTAAACACTTACTGTAAATGATCTTGTAGTCCTGTGTGCTGCGGTGGTCCTCTATGTGCATGAGCAGCTGTAAGATGGCCAGCTCGAACACCACGGTCTTGAACGTAAAGAATAGTAAACACTTACTGTAAATGATCTTGTAGTCCTGTGTGCTGCGGTGGTCCTCTATGTGCATGAGCAGCTGTAAGATGGCCAGCTCGAACACCACGGTCTTGAACGTAAAGAATAGTAAACACTTACTGTAAATGATCTTGTAGTCCTGTGTGCTGCGGTGGTCCTCTATGTGCATGAGCAGCTGCAAGATGGCCAGCTGGAACACCACGGTCTTGAACGTAATGAATAGTAAACACTTACTGTAAATGATCTTGTAGTCCTGTGTGCTGCGGTGGTCCTCTATGTGCATGAGCAGCTGCAAGATGGCCAGCTGGAACACCACGGTCTTGAACGTAAAGAATAGTAAACACTTACTGTAAATGATCTTGTAGTCCTGTGTGCTGCGGTGGTCCTCTATGTGCATGAGCAGCTGCAAGATGGCCAGCTGGAACACCACGGTCTTGAACGTAAAGAATAGTAAACACTTACTGTAAATGATCTTGTAGTCCTGTGTGCTGCGGTGGTCCTCTATGTGCATGAGCAGCTGCAAGATGGCCAGCTGGAACACCACGGTCTTGAACGTAAAGAATAGTAAACACTTACTGTAAATGATCTTGTAGTCCTGTGTGCTGCGGTGGTCCTCTATGTGCATGAGCAGCTGCAAGATGGCCAGCTCGAACACCACGGTCTTGAACGTAATGAATAGTAAACACTTACTGTAAATGATCTTGTAGTCCTGTGTGCTGCGGTGGTCCTCTATGTGCATGAGCAGCTGCAAGATGGCCAGCTCGAACACCACGGTCTTGAACGTAATGAATAGTAAACACTTACTGTAAATGATCTTGTAGTCCTGTGTGCTGCGGTGGTCCTCTATGTGCATGAGCAGCTGCAAGATGGCCAGCTCGAACACCACGGTCTTGAACGTAATGAATAGTAAACACTTACTGTAAATGATCTTGTAGTCCTGTGTGCTGCGGTGGTCCTCTATGTGCATGAGCAGCTGCAAGATGGCCAGCTGGAACACCACGGTCTTGAACGTAATGAATAGTAAACACTTACTGTAAATGATCTTGTAGTCCTGTGTGCTGCGGTGGTCCTCTATGTGCATGAGCAGCTGCAAGATGGCCAGCTGGAACACCACGGTCTTGAACGTAATGAATAGTAAACACTTACTGTAAATGATCTTGTAGTCCTGTGTGCTGCGGTGGTCCTCTATGTGCATGAGCAGCTGTAAGATGGCCAGCTCGAACACCACGGTCTTGAACGTAATGAATAGTAAACACTTACTGTAAATGATCTTGTAGTCCTGTGTGCTGCGGTGGTCCTCTATGTGCATGAGCAGCTGTAAGATGGCCAGCTCGAACACCACGGTCTTGAACGTAAAGAATAGTAAACACTTACTGTAAATGATCTTGTAGTCCTGTGTGCTGCGGTGGTCCTCTATGTGCATGAGCAGCTGTAAGATGGCCAGCTCGAACACCACGGTCTTGAACGTAAAGAATAGTAAACACTTACTGTAAATGATCTTGTAGTCCTGTGTGCTGCGGTGGTCCTCTATGTGCATGAGCAGCTGTAAGATGGCCAGCTCGAACACCACGGTCTTGAACGTAAAGAATAGTAAACACTTACTGTAAATGATCTTGTAGTCCTGTGTGCTGCGGTGGTCCTCTATGTGCATGAGCAGCTGTAAGATGGCCAGCTCGAACACCACGGTCTTGAACGTAATGAATAGTAAACACTTACTGTAAATGATCTTGTAGTCCTGTGTGCTGCGGTGGTCCTCTATGTGCATGAGCAGCTGTAAGATGGCCAGCTGGAACACCACGGTCTTGAACGTAATGAATAGTAAACACTTACTGTAAATGATCTTGTAGTCCTGTGTGCTGCGGTGGTCCTCTATGTGCATGAGCAGCTGTAAGATGGCCAGCTGGAACACCACGGTCTTGAACGTAATGAATAGTAAACACTTACTGTAAATGATCTTGTAGTCCTGTGTGCTGCGGTGGTCCTCTATGTGCATGAGCAGCTGTAAGATGGCCAGCTCGAACACCACGGTCTTGCCCGAGCCCGTCGGCGCGCACACCACCAGCGACGCGTCTTAACAATACAAACCCATTAAAAACATTCAGTCTCCAAACTCTTCCACACTAAAAAGTGGTGAGGTATTTCGTAGAGCTAAGTCAGGCATTCTTATTAATCTTTAGTCCCTGGGCGACCGAGCTCCGCTCGGATGAAAATAGAGAAAATACGGAGAAAACGAATTTTCCCGGACTTGAGACCTATCTAGATCGATTTCTCGCCCCCGTAACCACCTATATTCCAAATTTCATCGAAATCGTTAGAGCCGTTTCCGAGAACGTGATTGCAAATATATACAGAGTGTTTTTTTTAAATGGGACAGTATGGGGAAATACGAATCTAAAGGAGATAGAGGAAAAGTGTCCAAGGAGACATTAGGTGTTTTTTTATGTAAACAAATTTGGCTCATTAAAATTTTTGGTCAAGCGTGAGTTGTTCTTAAAAAAATTATAAAGTTGGTAATTTTTTTTTTGACGCGGGTCGGCTCTGTTTCATGTAAGGATTATTTCATTGTATGGAAAGAAAAAAATCTGAACAGCGGAAGTTGGTCAAATTAAATGAAAACCAATCTTCATACAATTGCAGTATTCGCCTTTTAATATTGTTACAAGTGCCTAGGCGTGTAAAAAAATATTTAAAATTATTCCATTTTTAAATTTCGATAATCGATAAGAGCTCCAGATGATTCAAGAGAAGAACATTTTTTTTAATCTTCGTAAACATCATGGCACGCGATAGTCTTGAAATTATAAAAAAAGAATTCAAATTTGGAACGTAAGTTATTTCTGCAGCAAAGAATTCAAATTTGGAACGTAAGTTATTTCTGCAGCTGTGATTTTGTTTCCAATCAGTTCATCACAGTTCATGCTTGTAATTTTATTCATCATGGCGTTAACTAATTCACATAAAGTTGATTTGATTGAGGCGTATTTTCTTAATTAT
Source organism: Epinotia brunnichana (assembly GCA_963854355.1). NCBI lineage: Eukaryota > Metazoa > Arthropoda > Insecta > Lepidoptera > Tortricidae > Epinotia > Epinotia brunnichana. The sequence continues at coordinate 950,594 of OY977946.1, forward strand.
CGCAGTAGAGATAATGCACTTAAGTGGTATCAAGAACGCCATCCTGACCGTGTAGTACCGAATCGCAAGATATTTGATAGTTTAATAAAGAACCTAAGACAGGAAGGCTGTTTCAAACCTAAGCGTAAAAGGCCGACGATAGTCAATAGTGAGTTTATAACTATTGCCGTATTGGGATATTTTGAAGCATATCCAAAAGCTTCGTTACGGGAAGCAGTTGAAACTATCGGTATTCATAAATCAACTGTAAGGAAGATATTGAAGGCTCATAAATACAAGTGTTACATAGAAGGTCGACTTGTACAAGCGTTACTACCTGGATACCTGGAGATAAAGACCGCAGGTTACATTTCTGTAATTGGTATGTGGCTCAGACTATTAGAAATAAATGTTTTCCAAATGTTATTATTTGGATTGATGAATGCAACTTTTCGAACAATGGCATGTACAACAGGAGAAATAACCATTACTGGTCAAAAATAAATCCGCTAAGAACTACAGAAACCCACAACCAAATCCGATTACATAACAGAATTTTTGCTATCAACATTTACCAAGAAACGCTAAATAGTGAAAAATATCAGGAAATCTTGAACATGGCTGCAGATTTAGTGGATGAAACTATTAGCTTAAGGAACTTTGGTAAGATAATCTACCAACAAGATGGTGCATCAGCCCACAACAGTAGGGCAAGTAAACTGTGTTTGGACGAGCAGTTTCCAAACCGTTGGATGGGTACATATGGGCCGATAAAGTGGCCCCCACGATCGCCCGACTTAACGCCATTAGATTTTTTCTTATGGGGTTACCTTAAGGGTCGAATTTATGAATCCCGATACAACTCCGTACAAGAATTAAAAGATGCTGTTTACAACACTTTAAACACAATTCACCATAAGTCTCTGTTAAATGCAACTAGAAGTGTTTTGAAGCGTGCTCGTACCTGCATAAGACAAGACGGCGGCCACATCGAACATTTACTCAAGTAATAAACCAACTGTATGAAGATTAGTTTTCATTAAATTTGACCAACTTTTGCTGTTCAGATTTTTTTCTTTCCATACAATGAAATAATCCTTACATGAAACAGAGCCGACCCGCGTCAAAAAAAAATTGACCAACTTTATATTTTTTTAAGAACAACTCACGCTTGACCAAAAATTTTAATGAGCCAAATTTGTTTACATAAAAAAACACCTAATGTCTCCTTGGACACTTTTCCTCTATCTCCTTTAGATTCGGATTTCCCCATACTGTCCCATTTAAAAAAAACACTCTGTATATACCTATACAAATTTATGTTTTTCCTAATTTTAGGTTTATTTAAGTTTTTTTCTATAGTTATGTATTGTAAGTAGAATGAAAATTATAATCAGTGTTCAAAATAAAATAAAAAATATTGCTCGTTTAATAGTATAGGATTTGCTTGCTAAATAAAATTCTGCTACTTGGGAATCACACCACTTTACTACATTTACAAATTTTTGCATACATAAAACTATGTAGGTAAGTGTGATTGGCAAGTCACAAAATTTTATTTTTAGCATATCCATTCATAAAAAATCTAAAAATATACATTGTAATCGCATGTATTTGTATAGGATTACAAACTTACTTATGCAGTTTGTATATCTTTGAATCGTGACTAAAATCGCAATTTTTTTTTTTTTTTTTATGAATGGATATCATCATATCAGCCGAAAGACGTCCACTGCTGGACATAGGCCTCCCCCAAAGAGTGTCACAATGGCCGGTCCTGCGCCACCCGCATCCATAATGAATATGCTAAAAACGAATTATCTTTAAAATTTGAAGCTTGTGGGTCTGCTAGAATTACCTTAGAATTACGATGATCATTATGAGTGCAGTGAGTGAGTCAGTGAGTATGTCAGTGACATAACTAAGGAACTTTGACGGGCAATAGGTAGTTCTTAGACTAAAAAGTTCAAATTGAAAAAAAATAATAATAAAAAAAAAAAGTGACCCCCGCTCCGGGTCGTACTTGATTCAGCAGGTCTCCATCGCCGTTCAGCGGGGTAATGCTGCGGGCATCATGGGGACCTTTGAGCCGGAATTTATCTGTATGTCTTTCCCGCTCACGGGACAATGATGTCCCGGACCTTTGGGAGGCGTGCGTGGGGCTAGGTACCTACAAAGTACCAACTGAGCCAACACGTAGAGGCCCTTTTGACAATTTAATGAAATGCAAGGAGTACACCGAGCGGATGCTGTCCCTGCCCGTGTCATGGGACGCACACAGAGACAGCACCCGCTGGGGTGTATAGGGACTATTGCTGTTGATGGAATCTAAAGAAAATTTGGTTATTGGGTGAAAATGATGGACTAGTGGCTGGGCTATTGGGTGAAACATCGGACGCCTGCCTAATAAACTGTCTCATTTTTTATCTCTGGCAGACGGTGACTCGCCAACTGCTAGATGGGCCCCTATTAATAGCGACATTAAGAAATGGCCTAAGGGCAACACCAGTCAGAGAGGCTGGGGGGGTAGAGAGGTGGCACTGGACTTTAAACATATAGCCAACTCGCCACTTAGGTGTCCACATCTACCCTCGACCAACAGCTCTTGCGACTCCACTCTGGACAGCCAGTTAAGGCAAGCCAGAGGTGGGGGGCCTGTCCAACCAACCACCCGATCGGCTCAGCCTGACCACAGGACACCCCAGGAGCACTCAGGTAGGTACGTAGGGTCGCTACTCCCTAACAGCCCGCCACAAGCTGCCTTATCTGTATTATTATTTTTTTATCTTAGATCATATTTATACTTAATAGTTATTTTCATTATTTTTATTTAGTTTTAAGTTTTTATTATCTGTTATTGTGATATTATTCTTTAATAAATTTGTTTAATTTAAAAATTGAATGTTATTAAGGATATATGTAAGCCATATTATGCCATATATGTTACTGAAAATTCAGGGTTCTGACTTTAGCCAGCACAAAATTACAGTATGTTGAAAATGGCCTGAATGGCTGCGAGAAAAGGATGGTACCTACGGCCGTGCCTCTTTGTTTTGCTCGACTTGGCGGGGGCACTGGGTAGGTATATATTCGGTGCCCCCAGATCGACTTCCAAAATATGGGAAAATGAAAATGGTTTGTTTACAAAAGTTTATATTTATTCTATATCAATTCCTAAGGTTCCCTTATTTTTGAACCTTTGAAAACTTATTAATGAAGTAACGAACATAATATTATACCTTCGTAGTTACCTACATAGGTAACTACGAAGGCTGAAGGTAGGTACAATAGTACATTACATCAGAGGCCGGGAAAACACGGATTTCTGGCCAAGTAGGTATAGACGGATAGAGATACGAGGCCGGGAATCCGTTTTCACGCCGAGACATGTATAGTGCTTTTCTCAAACATGCAATGAAATAAATAAATAAAATTCCTCAAATCAAACTAATTTTCATGGCTGAATGCCGTGATGCTGTGCCACAAATAGTGGAATGAAAATTAAAAAGTTACTTTGCAGGCCTAGGCCTGAAAAGTTGTATGAAATCCCATTTCAGGCCGCCTTGAGATGCTGCGCCCGAAAAAGGATACTTCCGAGTCTATTATAAGGAACGTAAAGAGAATATTTCATTGCATGTTTGAGAAAAAGAATATATTGCAAATATGTACGCAATTCATATTCATATATTTTATTGGTAAAAGTGTAAGTAACATTTTACAAGTCAATTTGTTACAATTTGTTAAATTGGGTAGCTACAATAATTATATAATATTTGTTATTTACCTAAAATAAATTCTTCAATGCTATAGCATGATTGGTCAACTAATAGAGATTTTATCTTATCAATAAATATTGCATCGCTTGCCGAGTAAACTATTTCAGTTGGGAGAGTGTTGTATATTTTCGCACCAATGACACCGAGTGACTTTCGTGTTTTTTGAACTTTTTCGAGTCGACGAAACGGGACGTTCAGGATAGTTTTGCCCGCTTGTGTTTCTGCCGTGACTTTGTCCACGGGTTGTGTATCGGTCCATATTAGCTCTTACGTATTTGCAGGCCTCCAATATGAAGACGCACGGTAGGGTTAGTATTTTATGTTCTTTGAACAAGTCCTTAGCCGGGTGGTCGTATGGTTTGCCCGACATAATACGCAAGGCTCGTTTTTAGGGTTCCGTACTCAAAGAGTAAAACGGGACCCTATTACTAAGACTTCGCTGTCCGTCCGTCCGTCCGTCCGTCCGTCTGTCTGTCACCAGGCTGTGTCTCAAGAACCGTGATAGCTAGAGAGTTGAAATTTTCACAGATTATGTATTTGTGTTGCCGCTATAACAACAAATACTAAAAACAAAATAAAATATTTTTTTAAGGGGGGCTCCCATACAACAAACGTGATTTTTTTGCCGTTTTTATAGATAATGGTACGGAACCCTTCGTGCGCGAGTCCAACTCGCACTTGGCCGGTTTTTTTGTATTTTGAAGGGTCTATCGCGGTCTGCTGCTGTTCCCCAAAAACCTATACCCTGAGTTAGGAACTTAGGATGGAATGAAAATAGCCATAGTAAACTGCTTTTAAATGTTTTAATAAAACAACAATGTACCTATTTATGATAATGCTAACGATGAAAAATATGTTTTTATTACGACGACCGCTTTAGCCTAGTTGGTAGTGACCCTGCCTACGAAGCAAGAGGTCCTGGGTTCGAATCCCGGTAAGGGCATTTATTTGTGTGATGAGCACGAATATTTGTTCCTGAGTCATGGATGTTTTCTATGTATTTAAGTATGTATTTCTCTATATACGTATCTATATCGTCGCCTATACTATACTATGGGTACATAGTACAAGCTTTGCTTAGTTTGGGACTAGGTAGATTTGTGTAAGATTGTCCGCAAATATTTATTTATTTATTATTATTTATTATTATTTAAAAAACGGGACTTATTAGAGCAGGCTTTTTTTGTTCTTGTTACAATGACAAGGGAAGATGCGTATTTCAGTTATCTCTTGGTTTTATCTACCGTACGAGTAGGCACAATTTAAGATTCCAGTTTCCAAAAAACATAATATGCACCGCTAAATGTTAAAACCCACTTTTTTAGGGTTCCATACCCAAAGGGTAAAACGGGACCCTATTACTAAGACTCCGCTGTCCGTCTGTCTGTCTGTCTGTCTGTCCGTTTGTCACCAGGCTGTATCTCATGAACCGTGATAGTTAGACATTTGAAATTTTCACAGATGATGTATTTATGTTGCCGCTATAACAACAAATACTAAAAAACAGAATAAAATAAATATTAAAAAATATTTTTAAAAAAAAATCAGCAAACGTGATTTTTTTGCCGTTTTTATAGATAATGGTACGGAACCCTTCGTGCGCGAGTCCGACTCGCACTTGGCAGGTTTTTTATAGTCACGAGAATTTGAAATACCTACGTTCGAAATGTCACAGCAAACAAATAGTTACATAGGGTCATTTCGCCGGTTGGCGACCACCTAATTTCATGTGCCGGTTAGCGACCACTTAGCTGACTTGGTGAACTGAAAGAATATTTTCTCGTTTTTTTTGTAAATTCCTATTCCATAACTACAAACAATAAGGCATACGGCTGACTGTTTCAATAGGCTCTGTAGAGTTGATGTTATCTTCAATTGAAAAAAACATGTTCTTCAAGTGGTCGCTAACCGAAGGTGGTCGCGTAACCGGCGAAATGATAGGTAGTATAGATAGGTACTTGTATTTACGTATCGCATACAAATATACAAAATAATGTAATTTAAATAAGTAAGTACCTATCGTTTAATCTGACCCCTGCCAAGATGAACCAAACTTTCCTCCAAGTACCTACCTACTAATATCGAATTTTCTTTTTTTTTTGTCATAAATTATAAAGGCACATAAATCAGCTACCCTAGTCCAATCACAGAACCAATGGTCAGTTATATTGTGGGGTACATGGATCCTGACTCAGTATCCATGTACCCCACAATTTAGGATCCAAGAAAAATTATCATGAATTTGATATTATCATAGTTTGGGACAGTAGGTGAATTTACAGCTGGGTGAGGTTGGTCTAATCAGGTTTAGTCCCTGGGCGACCGAGCTCCGCTCGGATGAAAATGGAGAAAATACGGAGAAAACGAATTTTTCCGGACATGAGACCTATCGAGATCGATTTCTCGCCCCCGTAACCACCTATATTCCAAATTTCATCGAAATCGTTAGAGCCGTTTCCGAGAACGTGATTGCAAATATATATACAAATATTGCTCGTTTAATAGTATAGGATATCATAGTGATAAACATTATAAATACCTGAATATAGGGCATCCTCGATTATCCTTGATTGCACCAAATTGAAGTAGGGATACGTAAACAAACACCTATATTTTGGATCTGAAATTAATAAAATAGATACGAAAACAATTTATCAGTAGTTTTAAGTATGTCATAGCAACTTCAGGCACATGATACCTACAACATACATTTGTTAATTGTAAAATTTATGTCTTAACTCAACCTACCTATTTCTTCCACACTTCGAAATTCTCCGTGTTGCCCCGTATGTTTCAAAGGTCTAATAGTTTTCTCGGCATTTATATCTAATCCCTTTGTTAAGGATGGTGGAGTATCGCACGTAGTAGGTAAGGAAAGAGGCTGCGAAAGATTCTCATCTACAAACTCATCACCAAAAACATCCGTGAAACTATCCCTGAAATAAGTACTTCGTAATTAATTATCCTAAAATACCTACTTCGTAACGGAAAATTTCATGTGTGGGTGTTTCACAAGATGTCTTACAGCTGCGAAACACTGGGAAACATCCTTGTGTGCACCAAGCTACAAATTATTTACACTGCTGGCATGTACATTAAACAACGAGTTTAACTTAGTATTTCAAAACATTTTAAAAGTAAGACAAAAGTTGTACTGAAGTTCCTTTTTCGCGCCAAGCATTTTTTTTATTGTACCATAAAGAATATAAAAGTAGTAAAATAGTTGCGTTCAAAATTAAAGCCTGTATACATAAAAAAACTATTTTGCGTTTGTCTTTGTCTATCACTTTGATATTTGTATTTGTAAAGCCGGGTCCGCTGCACCAATGTTTTCCATGTTTTTAAAGATCTAACATGTTTTCCGTCAGTTTCGGAAAACAAATAGGGTATTTTTTTGATTGGCAAAACATGTTTGACGTTAACAAACCACGAAAACATGGCGCAGCGGACGCGGCTTTAAGCCTGCAACACACTGGCGCGGCCTGCGGTGGCGGACCATAGTAAATTTGACAGCTAATGACAAGTTTTCTATTGTCCGCCACGGTCAGGCCGCGCCAGTCTGTGAGAGGCCTTAAGCCTGCATCACACTGGCGCGGCCTGCGGTGGCGGACCATAGTAAATTTGACAGCTAATGACAAGTTTTCTATTGTCCGCCGCGGCCAGGCCGCGCCAGTCTGTGATAGGCCTTAGAAAGAAAAAAAACAAATTTTAGTTAACAGAGATGTATTAAGTTTCTTAATAAGGAGGTATGAAATAAAAACATGAACAGTTTTATTTTATTATCACCATATTACCTGCAAAAAATACTTTATTTGTAGTACTTGCTGTAATTAATATCAGTTTACTGTAAATTATTACGGTTTCTGAATAATAAAGAATGTATAAAGCAAAGAGATAGAATAGATAAAGGGAGTCACCCACACATATACACATGAGTGACAAAGATGTATGCATAGGCAATACCGCAAGTGGAAACGAGATACAGTGTCATATTTTCTGTCCCTCATCGCGTATACGGATTTTTTGTTTGCCACCAGCTTGTTTGCCACCAAACCTGTCAAAATTTGTACTGAAAGACACCACCATGACGTCACCGATATAATACGACTAAATTATAAATGACATTAGACGTCAAGAATATATTAGCTTCTGATCTGATACTTCTTAATTTAGTATGGTTAATTAACCATCGTCCCTTTTGGGTATACACTATGACGCCATCTATATATCCTCTATCTACGGTATAAAGGCTGGCTAGTTAGCGATTTAAAAAAAGAAAAACAATTTTTGGTTTCTTCTAAAGCCTGCAGCACACTGGCACGGCCTGCGGTGGCGGACCATAGTAAATTTAAGAGCTAATGACAAGATTTCTATTGTCCGCCTCCACATTCGCCGCGGCCAGGCCGCGCCAGTCTGTGAGAGGCCTAATTGGTATAATACCAGTACCAGTATTTATATTTATATAAATATTATCGTTTTTAACAACTTACGTTTATTGTGCCTGTATGCGCTACCTAAAATTAGAATGACATATCAATACATACCCTTCATTCTAAGTTAGAATGAAGGGTATGTATTGAAATGTAATTCTAATTTAGAATTTCTAACTACACCAAGTTGTTGTGTTAAATTGCATAGTGTGTAAAGGCCATAATTCCCACCCCACATGAACCAAACCAACGATTTCATGGTCGTACTACACTTGGGGGTTCGTGTTCGCGTTGCGTCGTTGCCGCTCTTTCATTTGCCGTAGGAAGGAAAAAGATGCAACACGAATATTTGGGCAAACACCGCTAAGTGTGGTGCGACCTGGGGCCTATTTCTCGAAATCTATTAGACTAATAATACTAGTTCATGGACTAATATTTTTTACAAGTTTACTAGTCCGCGTTTCTCGAAGCTACAATAATAAAATATTAGTTATTAGTTACCAACTAATAAATATTAGCTAATATTGTTAGAGTCCATTGGGTTTTGGTTTCATGAATAAAAATTAAAAAACTACACTAGTAAAAAAAGTTAATAAAGCATAAAGCTACTATAGTCTCGGATGGTTTGTAAAAAATAATAGCCCAAAGTATTAGTGACAAATTAAATAATAAAAAACAAATTTACAAAATGTGGACTGATTCGGAAGCTTCCGACGGTGAAGAAGAATTAATAACAGTTCGGCGTCGTCGAGTTTTTTAATTAGAAATACGAGGGCGACACTGAAAGTCTTTAGAACTGGCCACTTGTAATAAATATAATAAAAAAATAAGTTCAAAATTTGAAAATGGAACTCTTTCTTGATATTTTTGTGTACGAATTCCACTCGATTGTCATTTGTTTTACGATTTGGCGGCAAATTGAAAATTGTGTGTACTACGTGAGCATGAATTTAACGCGAGAAAATTTTCGAGCAATGATTTTTTACGACTTTCGATGTAATTTAAGTCAACAAGAAAGTTATGATAGACTTCGATTGGCCTTTCACGATGAAGCCCCATCTCGTGCTACTATTTACAACTGGTTTAATGAATTTAAACGTGGCCGCACTGATCTCACTGATGATCTGCGTGAGGGCCGGCCTTCTACGGCGACTACTGAAGATAACATCAGTGTTGTGCGGCGTATGATAGAGACTGACAAAAGAGTAACCTATCAGCAGATTCGTACAAGCTTAGCCATTGGTATGAGTCAAGTCCACAAAATCCTCCATGAACATTTAGCGGTGAGGAAGCTTTGTGCCCGGTGGATACCTCATAATTTGACAGAAGCCCAAAAAGTCCGTCGTGTTGATTGGTGCCGTGAAATGGGTCAAAGATTCAACGGAGGTGACTCAAATGCTGTGTTCGACGTAGTTACGGGTGACGAAAGCTGGATTTACGTTTATGATCCTGAAACTAAAAGACAGTCTGCTGAGTGGGTGTTTCCTTCCGAGGAGTTGCCTACTAAAGTGAAGAGAGGTCGAAGTGTGGGAAAAAAGATGGTGGCCTCGTTCTTCGGAAGGACTGGTCATTACGCAACAATTATTTTAGAGGATCAAAAAACAGTTACTGCGAAGTGGTACACTAACAATTGTTTACCACTTGTCTTGGAAAAAGTTCGAGAAAAACGGCCTCGCAGTAGGATCCTGCTTCACCACGACAACGCCTCATCGCACACCGCCAAGCAAACGATCGACTATTTGGCGACGGCAAACGTGGAATTACTGGGTCACCCACCTTATAGCCCCGACCTTGCACCTTGTCATTTTTATTTATTCCCAAAAATTAAAGAAAAACTTCGAGGAAAACGTTTTATGGACGCCGACGAAGCAGTGGCTGCGTTTCAAAAGGCCGTCGAAGAGACCCCTAAGGACGAGTGGGCAAAGTGCTTTTCTCAGTGGTTCTATCGAATGCAGCGATGTATTGATGTGAAGGGAGGCTATTTTGAAAAGATATAATAAAAGTAATAAGTTGCTTGATTGCTCAGTTTTTGATTTTCTAAGAACTTTCAGTTTGACCCTCGTACGTACGAACTATTTGAATCAGATTTCGTTTGAGAAGCACAAAAATGGAAGACCTAATTTAAATCATCGGACCTGGTTTGCAACGGTTGACTGAGAAAAGCCAGGCCCTGTCACCAAAACGAATCATTCTAGTTGCTTTACATTGGATGGAAAGGGCGGGGTTGGGGCGGAAAGGTTCTTGAATGGCGACCACGTACCGGCTTGCGCGGCGTGGGTACGCCCCCCACAAGGTGGACTGATGACCTGGTAAAGGTCGCGGGAGTCCGCTGGATGCTGGTGGCGCAGGACCAGTCATTTTGGCACTCTTTGGGGGAGGCCTATGTCCAGCAGTGGACGTCTTTCGGCTGATATGATGATGATGATGATGATGACATTGGATGGGTACGGGAGAACAGTACCACGCAGTAGCTGATATAATCGAAATCGAAGCCTAACAGTTCGCTATTACCGCCAATGTACAAACGTCAAAAGAAAACGAATGAAAAAATGGCGATTTTTTATAGGTAAAGTAGGTATGGTTATTGAGTCATTCAGCCTAGCCAGACTAATATTTATTATTAGCCTACGGTTATTAGTTACCAGTCTTGTAATTTTTTTTGAGAAACAGAAATTATTAGAACTCATATTATTTTGACTAGTAACTAATAACTCATATACTTGTAAACTAATATTTACGAGAAATAGGCCCCTGAAGACATTGTTTGAAACGGCGACGTTACTACTGGATTTGACTAACTGAAATTATAAAATATATTCTAAAGACGAGGCAGTATGGCCCATGGTCTTAGCCTGTCAAATGTAATGGATGAATTAAAAAAAAACCAAAGCAACGCCTCATTGACAGATGTCCATGTCACTTTTATTTGAGTTTTATTCCTAAACAATTTGCACTAAGTACTTTGGCAATTCCTGCAAATTTTTTCCTCAAAGTTTACGTAGTATAGTAATCGTGTCGTACTTATTTTATCGTCAATGACAATAACACAGTGAATTCTCAATCAATAATTAAATACTATGTGAGTGAGGTGTACATTTCGCAAATCTTATCAGAGTTATCAGTAATCAAGTCAATATTTATAAATGCTCGCGGAAACTACTTTTCAATTTGCAGGGAAATGATGAAAGATTATGATAATGCAGACACGATTAGTATCGACACTTTGGCGCTTGAAGAATTGCTGGAAGAGGAGAGGGCAAGGGAATTGGCCGATTTGAACTCATTGAGTAAAAAAGTGTGTCACCTCCATACAAGTTTGCTGTATTACCGAAACCCGAAGTCTAAGATGGGTGCAGCGAGTTACGAGACTTGGCGGATGCTGGTGAAGAAGGTTGGAGGCACCCCGGATGGCTGGAGGGATCTAGGATACATTTTGGGAATAGCACAGGATGATTTGGATGTAAGTTCTTTTCCAATTTGTATAAAAAAATTACCTTTAAAAATTTATATCTCATGAACCGTAAGTTTCCTGTAAACTGAAATTTCGTAAATAGCTTGGTATTTATGAGTACTATCTACAAAAAAAATATGAATATTGAAAGTGATGGTCCGTAATGTACTTTTACCTTCTATTATTTCTATTGTAAATTTATTTATGCGGTAAAATATAATGACCACCAAAAAATACTTTGATACCCTAAGCTCTCTAGCACTGCTGAGTTTGATACTTTTTACTGGCAGACAACTAATCTATATTTTTCTATTTTGTATGATTCACCTATGCAAATAATCTATTTTATGCTTCTAATTTAATGTTACTATTTAACTTGTTCAACAAGGTCATAGTATTTGTGAAATCCTGCTTTTTTGTCTGTGAAAACTGATTTAAAACATGTTCCTGAAACGCAATCTAGATAAATCAAATTTAGGTTTCCCTCAATCCCATCAAAATTGCTCATTTAGTAGAGCATCCAAACAGTTATTGTATTATTGATAATACTCTACTTTAGTGAAATTATACCCCTTATGTAGAGGCATCTATGCATGTAAATGAAACATAATTTATTTTCTTCCAGTACATATCAAATTCCATGAAATACGAACCAGATCCAACAAATGTTGTACTCAAAGTGTTTATGCAAGATGAAGATTCAACATTGAACAAAATTATTGATGCATTTCTAAAACTGAACCGGTATGACATATTAAAGGCTATTGAACAGTCGCTTCTTGATCTTACACAGTGCTTCAATGACAAACAAGAAGACAGCGGGTACCACAGCAACAGTAAAACGGTACAGCAAGAAAAAATAAGTTACATGAAAAACTTGGTCAATGATTTACCTCCCGCACTATCGAAAAACAAAGATCAGAACCCACCAAACCATGTTCAGAGAATACTCTTGAATCCAGTGGATGTGAATATACAAAAGGAAGGGCCTATACTGTTTCTCACATATGCTGAAGATGGGGTACGGACTGTGAGCAATATACAGCAAATGGTTGACAATTGGACCGATTCAGATGTCACTGTTGTTACTCTCAATGACAGGAGGGATGAAGTTTACCAGAATCCAGAGAGATTCATTGGAGAATATGTGGAGAAGGTAATTATGTAATTTTACTCATACTCCTTTATTGATAAAATATAAAAATTTAAATGACAAAAAAAAATATTTATCTTACATTCTAGGTGTATGTCAATTGAATTAGATTTTTTCTAAAATACCGAATGTCAACGTTGCATTCAATGTATTCATTATATAATACTCTAGCTTCAAAAACTCACTCTACAGCTGTACAATGTGTGCTGGAGAAGCAAGTTTGTTAGCTTTCCCAAAGGAAAAGGAAGCATTGTATGAAGGGGGCAGACTTAACTATTTCTGGCAATTTGTTGTAAATGGTTGGTCTCATCATTTATCATTCATTATGCTGTCATTTCCTTTTGAGAGTCACATCATGCGGAAGGTCATATCTATCTCTATACCAAAATTCATCAAAATTGATTTGGTTGTTTAGGCGTGAATTAATAGTACATTACTGCAGACACCAGGAAATAAGGGCTTGCCGGGTGAGTGGGTATAGATACAAAGCCGGCAAGCCCTTTTCACAGCCAGGCATGTATAGTGCTTTTCTCAAACATGCAATGAAATAAATAAATAAAAACTCCTCAAATGAAACTAATTTTGATGGCTGAATGCCGTGATGCTATGCCACAAATAGTGGATTGAAAATTAAAAAAAGCGGCCAAGTGCGAGTGTCCGACATGCTCATGAAGGGTTCCGTAAAATAAATTGCGGTTTACGATTTATGACGTATTAAAAAAAACTACTTACTAGATCTCGTTCAAACCAATTTTCGGTGGAAGTTTGCATGGTAATGTACATCATATATTTTTTTAGGGTTTCGTAGCCAAATGGCAAAAAACGGAACTTCGTCATGTTTGTCTGGCTGTCTGTCCGTCCGTATGTCACAGCCACTTTTTTCCGAAACTATAAGATCTATACTGTTGAAATTTGGTAAGTAGATGTATTCTGTGAACCGCATTAAGATTTTCACACAAAAATCGAAAAAAAACATTAAGTTTTAGGGGTCCCCATACGCAGCATAACTGAAACTCAAAAAAAATTTTTCATCACACCCATACGTGTGGGATATCTATGGATAGGTCTTCAAAAATGATATTAATGTTTCTAATATCATTTTTTTCTAAACTGAATAGTTTACGCGAGAGACACTTCCATAGTGGTAAAATGTGTGTGCCCCCCCCCCCCCCCCCCTGTAACTTCTAAAATAAGAGAATGAAAAAAATATATGATGTACATTACCATGCAAACTTTCACCGAAAATTGGTTTGAACGAGATCTAGTTAGCAGTTTTTTTTTAATATGTCATAAATCGTAAACCGCAATTTATTTTACGGAACCCTTCATGTGCGAGTCCGACTCGCACTTGGCCGCTTTTTTAGTTTTATCATTCTCTTATTTTAGAAGTTATAGGGGGGGGGACACATTTTACCTCTTTGGAAGTGTCTCTCGCGCAAACTATTCAGTTTAGAAAAAAAATATATTAGGAACCTCAATATCATTTTTGAAGACCTATCCATAGATACCCCACATGTATGGGTTTGATGAAACATGGGGAACCCCTAAAATTTAATGTTTTTTTTTTCGATTTTTGTGTGAAAATCTTGATGCGGTTCACAGAATACATCTACTTGCCAAGTTTCAACAGTATATCTCTTATAGTTTCGGAAAAAAAGTGGCTGTGACATACGGACGGACAGACAGACAGACAGCCATGACGAATCTTTAAGGGATCCGTTTTTTGCCATTTGGCTACGGAACCCTAAAAAGAATACTTCCCAGCCTAGGCCTTCAATTTCGGATGAAATTCCTTTACTCTCGAGTTGATCCGCCCGAAACGTGATACTTTGAAGCCAGATATAACCCACGTAATGACGACATTTCATTGCATGTTTCAGAAAAAGCATTTTGTATTATTAATATGGAGGATACAGACTGTAAAATGATATTTACTGATTTCCTTTTCTATTGTGATTACGAATTGTAATGTCAGAATTATCAAATTCTTGGTATTTAAATGGAAAAGCATATTTTCCTTCCTACTGTTTAATGTCTATTTATTTATTAAACTGGGTCAGGATGCTCACAGGTATTTCCTGTTGGTAAAACCCTACCTTCAAGACAATAATATGTAAAGTTTTTGATTCTAACTAGGTCCAAATACTGCTTTATAACACTTTAAACTCTCGCGCTTTGTACACATATTTAAAATACTGTTTTACCCGGGTCTAACGCGATATTTATTTACCTTTATTTCTGACGTTTGCGCCGGGTTGCACCGGTCATGGTCGAAGCTAACTGTCGTCCCAGCAAGTTGTCAACAGAGATATGGGTTTACAATATTTCACTACCCTCCAAAAGTCGATTAAAAAATACGAAATGTCAGAAATAAAGGTGAATAAACGCGTTAGACCCTTGTAAAACAGTATTTTAAATAAAAATACTGCTTTGTTTAATAAAAAAACCTTTTTTTACAGGCTGATTACGTAGTTCCTATCCTAACGCCAGGGTATCTGAGTGCAATTAAAACGCACAACGCCACTGCACCAAGCACCAATGGCAATTTGGACCACAAATACGTTAATTATGTATACAATTTAATTACTGGACAATATATTTATGCCGACGGATGTCTTAATAAGAGGGTGCGAAGTGTAATGCCGGACGGGGCGGCGGTTCCCTGGATGCTGGTCTCCTTGTACCCCGTGTTGAAACCGTGGACTTGTGAGACGGAGTTTGATAAACAGTTCAAAACATTTCTGGGTTTGACTGGCTCCTAAATGAGAATATTCTTCCCTTAGTGCCCCAACTGTAAGTCGTTTTTTGCGAGGGGATGATAATTTGATTTTAACTAATTTAAGTCTTGCCTAATAAAATACCTCCTGAGACAGAAAAAAAAAACAATCTAATTTGAAACACGCGGTTAGGATAATTTATGAATTTTTATGTTCTAAAATCAAAGACAAAACAAATGAAAATTTGTTCCTTTAACCTTTTCAACGCTCTGTCAAAGCGAAAAGTTGTCAACCACACGCCAAGTCAATAAGACATTTAGTGCAGAGTTAAACCTTATGTCAATGCAAGAAGGATGCTATAGCACTGGGCTTGTTGGCGCATATATCAGTTGTTGGCGTTGAACCTGCGGTGCGGATATATCTCAGACTAATCTACTCAAAGGGATATATACGTCATTGGCGTCGAAAAGGTTAATATTTGACGCACGTTCGTTTGATTCTATAGGAACCTGGCACTCAGGAGGTTGAAGATAGATTTCGTTTCTAAGCTTTTTCAGTGTTGGTAGACCGCAAGTTCCATTTGCTTTAAGTATTTAAAGATAGATTTCGTTTCTAAGTAAAGTAAAAATGTATTACTTAATAACATCGTTAGGTAGACTACATTAGTATAAAATAAAGTCGCTTCCCGCTGTCTGTCTGTTCCTATGTTGTTTGCTTAGATCTTTAAAACTACGCAACGAATTTTGATGCGGTTCTTTTTAATAGATAGAGTTGATTCAAGAGGAATGTTTATATGTAGGTATATTGCATGCATGTCATGAGTTGTATTATAATTACATTCATGATTTTGTTATTATATTCATAACTAGCGACCCGCCCCGGCTTCGCACGGGTTTGTGTTATACATATAAACCTTCCTCTTGAATCACTATCTATTAAAAAAACCGCATCAAAATCCGTTGCGTAGTTTTAAAGATCTAAGCTAGGGACATACGGAATAAAGAATCCATGGACAGACAGCGAGAAGCGACTTTGTTTTATACTATGTAGTGGTAGTGATATTTATTTATTCATTTACTTATACTTACAGCCCAAACCAGAAGTGTGGAAACAAGCGTATAATGACAATACGATTTCAAGATATTAGGGTGTATTTTGATTAATTTGGGGTAAGTTTTTGATTACTAATAATGGAAACACTAAATATCAAAGAAAACAACTTTGTTTCTATACTTTTGGCCTGGGGTGTATATGTAACTATACATGTGTTCATGTTATATTTATTAACCACTTCAAAAAAGGAACACACACAATTCGTCTCTATTTTTTTATGTGTGTATGTCTGTTACGCGATATCTCGGTAATTTATGAACCGATTTGAAATTTTTTTTCTTTGTTTGAAAGCATATACTTCCAGATTGGTCCCGTTGTCACCAAAATCCAGTTCTGATGACTGACTGAGAAATCGAGGGAACTCTTCAAATCTTATAGGCAAACTTGAAGCAATTTGGCTACTGATTTGAAGTCGGTTGAAACTTTGTTTTGAAAGTACAAATATTTAATATTGAATAACTCAGCTATGTCATAAAATGGGGAATGGATGAAAATTTTAGAAACGCCTGATTTTTTTTTTGTTGTTAGGAATAACCTTCCTTAGCACCAGAAAAAAGTTGCAGACTTTTCAGATGCGTCAATTATTTTTGAAAAATATAAACAGTTTCCTCACTTACGTTTTGTGGTTAGGACGGCGATTGAGACAATTTCCTTGATCCGTCAAATATTAGATAAAAATATCATAAAAATCCGTGGTAAATTGACACAGGCAATGATATTGCCAGCTGCAGCAGCTATATTGGTCATTGCCAGGGTCAGATATTTAAAATATTTTTTGTAATATGAGACGGATCAAGGAAAGTGTCTCATTCGCCGTCCTAACCACAAAACGTAAGTGAGGAAACTGTTAATATTTTTCAAAAATAATTGACGCAGCTGTTAAGTCTGCAACTTTTTTCTGGTGCTAAGGAAGGTTATTCCTATCACCAAAAAAATAATCAGGCATTTCTAAAATTTTCATCCATTCCCCATTGTGATTGCAACAGCCATTCTATAAGTGTATTTTTGAACATTTGTGAGGAAGGTGCATCTCTGATACTGCCCGGCAAATGGCCGTATACCAGACCAGGGGACTGAGAACGTAGGCCAACCGTTCGCTTTTCGCTAAGGCCTATTGTCCACGTAAACCGCACGTCATGCGCACGCGCACGTCAATTGACGATTGCAAGACGAACGCTTGCATCTTGCGTAGAGTAACCTTCAAAACTGTGTCCACGGAGCGGCTATGTCGCGTTAGCCGCTCGTCACGCGTTTGTAGCCGCTACGCAAGATGCAAGCGTTCGTCTTGCAATCGCAATTGACGTGCGGTTTGCGTGGACAATAGGCGTTACTTGTGCGGCCCGGGGCCCGCCCGGGGCCCGCCCGGGGGCGAAATGCCCCGCGTTCTTGTTGCTACGGAGACAGTATGTGTATTAGATTTTTTTGTTGCAAACTCATTGATGTGTTTGTGAAAATTGCCAGTTGTTGAATGAGCAAACATGGTAGTGTGAGTATATTGTACTGTCCAAAGTAATAGTACATTACATCAGAGGCCGGCAAAACACGTATCTCTATCCTCTCTATCTCTATCCTACTTGGCCGGAAATCCGTTTTCACGCCGAGGCATGTATAGTGCTTTTCTCAAACATGCAATGAAATAAATAAATAAAAATCCTCAAATCAAACTAATTTTCATAGCTGAATGCCGTGATGCTGTGCCACAAATAGTGGAATGTAAATTAAAAAGTTACTTTGCAGGCCTAGGCCTGAAAAGTTGTATGAAATCCCATTTCAGGCCGCCCCGAGATGCTGCGCCCGAAAAAGGATTCTTCCGAGTCTATTATAAGGAACGTAAAGAGAATATTTCATTGCATGTTTGAGAAAAAAAAAGCTTTGTCAGTGTTGGAAGACCGCAAGTGCCTTTTGCTTTAAGTATAGTTAAAGATAGATTTCGTTTCTAAGCCTATCGGCTAATCATTTACTATACGATGGACAATAGAAATACTACTTTTGTTTGTAATTCTACCCACTTTGTTGTGCATCTTGCGGTGATACTATTAAATAATATTAAGTATTTTTTTAATGTATTCTTTGCATTCTTATTCGTACACGTTGTTAACTTAGATGTTGATGTTGTGAAAGGACTCCTGGCCGGAAACAGGCGACAGTCGATCGCTCGTCGCGGTCATTCAGCCCAATTCCCTTAGGTTGAAGCCTTAGGGTACTGTCCCGGCGGCATTCCCACATCAAACTCTTCCATTCTTCTCGTTTTCCTGCAGAACAGAAGGACATCAGCCCTCAATTCCCTCTCCTCTAACATATCTTTACCGAATGTGTTAAACCGCGGTGCCGCGTACATAACACATTCCGCTAGTACATGCTTGCTTGTTTCCTCCTCCCCACAGTGTGGGCAAGTAGCGTCGTTACTTATACCTATTATCTTTAAGTGTCTATTCAGAGTATTGTGACCGGTTATGATACCTACCAGTCAGCAGTCTCAGATTGCTCTTACCCAGTTTCAGCAGATACCTGGTCCTTTTGTGATTAATGCCTCCTATCATCATCTTTGTCTGTCTGCATCCAGATGCTTCCCTCCATTCTCTTTCCCCATCCAGTTCTTTTAGACTATCTATGACCCCCTTTGTGACTTGAGCCGAGAAAGGAAGGACCGGTTCTGGGCCTTCAAACTCCCTTCCCGCACCCTCCCTGGCCAACTCATTGCCCACTATTCCCTGATGTCCTGGCACCTATGCCACCAACACACCTGGGTTTTCTCCTGTCTTATTCAGCTCTTCCTTGCATTCTTTCAGGCGGATGTTACCGTTGCCTTTCGTAGCGCCTTCAATGCTGCCTGACTGGCCGTGTATGTGTGACCCTTCCAGTCAGTTGCTTTGTATCTCTTATAATCTGTGCGCACCTCGTTATTGCGCACACTTCTGCTTGGGAAACGCTATCATACCTCCCCAGTGGGATGGATACTCTTTCACGCAGTTTAGGTATAGATTAGATTAGATTTTTATTTATTTCAGACAATTTTTTTTTGTACATCCATATATTGTTAGTATAATCTTAACCTAGGTATATTAGTATTAGCCTCCATAGTTACCTACTTAGATCTAAATTTTGCGACCGATTTAATTTGACCGATCCAATGCGCCAACATAGGACAGTCGTATCTGTCGGCAATGACACTCAGAATGCTGTTGGAACTTTCCCTGCACCGGCTCAGCATCGAGACGATTTTCTTGCGTATAATCGCTTGAAAACCGTCCGTGTGGGCCTCGGCGAACATAAGCGAGGCGCTGCACCACCGGGGTAGTCCCATCAGCACTCTGAATGCGTTGTTATATTGCACGCGCAGGGCATTATAGGCTCTTTTGGTATATTTCACCCACAGACTGCTCGAGTAGAAGGACTGGCTAAACGCCTTAAATAGCGTGATTTTCACTTCGCTGGAGCATCGAGCAAACCTGCGGGCAAGCATATTTGACCTTGCTGGTAATGCCCTGCGCTCACGTTCAATATCTAGGTCATCTTGTAGATCGTGAGTTATAACTATAGGTACCTGCCCCCGCTAGTTCTGTTGATTTCCTTCTTGATCCATGTGTGAAGCAGACCGTCATCGGGTGCACAACGTCTACCTTCCAGTTGTCTCTTTAATTAACCTATGTGTATTCTATACTTCTTGTCAAATATCTTCTGTCTTTTTTACCCGACTGCCGAAGGAGAGAGGGTTATGTTTTTCGAGCGTATGTATGTCTTATTCTTTGACACGCCCTGCAGCCTAAACCGTTTGACGGATTTCAACATGTGAGGTGTCGTTGGATTCCTCTTAATCGTGGGAGTGACATAGGCTATAATATTTGCACAAAAAGCGGCCAAGTGCGAGTCGGACTCGCACATGAAGGGTTCCGTTAAATTGCAGTTTACGATTTATGACGTATTAAAAAAAAACTACTTACTAGATCTCGTTCAAACCAATTTTCGGTGGAAGTTTGCATGGTAATGTACATCATATATTTTTTTTAGTTTTATCATTGTCTTATTTTAGAAGTAACAGGGGGGGGGGGACACATTTTACCACTTTGGAAGTGTCTCTCGCACGAACTATTTAGTTTAGAAAAAAATAGTGTTAGAAACCTCAATGTCATTTTTGAAGACCTATCCATAGATACCCCACACGTATGGGTTTGATGAAAAAAATTTTTTTGAGTTTCAGTTCAATGTATGGGGAACCCCAAAAATGTATTGTTTTTTTTTTCTATTTTTGTGTGAAAATCTTAATGCGGTTTACTGAATACATCTACTTACCAAGTTTCAACAGTATAGCTCTTATAGTTTCGTAAAAAAGTGGCTGTGACATATGGACGGACGGACAGACAGACATGACGAATCTATAAGGGTTCCTTTTGTTGCCATTTGGCTACGGAACCCTAAAAATGTTTTGATTTCACTTGTATAAGGTCGTTATTGGCTATCATCATATGTAGCTTCGATAGCGCCTCCTGTATCAGCGCGTCTTTTGTCCTCACAGCTTCCTCTCAATTCTTTACATGCTTTCATTCTGTACCACTGTTCCATGGCCCTTTTCTCCACTTCAATCCGCATTGTCTTCATGCCTAGCAGTATTTCCATGGCTTATGTCGAGGTCGTTCTCATAGCCCCCGTCACCATCAGACATGCTAGTCTCTGCACATTGTTCAGTTCCTTTTGATATTCTTTTATACGAGCCCTATGCCACCATACCACGCCCCCGTATACCCTGGGTAATATGATTGCCCTATAGATCCAGTTGATAATTTTGGGCATCGGTCCCCATCTTCTTCCCACTGCCCTTTTACATAGGTTTAGTGTTCTAATGGCTGTCGCCGATGGTTCCTTAATGTGGGTTTTATAGCTTAACTTAGATATTAGCGCATGTTATTTTATTTCTCTAGATACATAAGTGAATTGTATTCTTTTAGAGAAACAAATTCTTAAACCATAAACCACAGCGTTGGTAGACTGCAAGTGCCTTTTGCTTTAAGTGTATTTAAATTATTGATGAAATGCAGTAAGACTTTACTCTTAGACAGCATTTTACAAACCTGTCCGTAAAATGTAGTTCAAATTAGATCAATTTAGTAAAATGTATGCTTATTTTTTAACTATAACTTTGCCTTCATGTACCTTACTACCATTTAAGCAATGAGTGTGTGATTTGTGTGCTCAAACTCAAATTCTGGCAGACTATTGTATTAATGTGTAAGATTAATTATGAATAAAATACTTCAACATTTTGCAGTGCTTTATTGATATATTATTTTTACCCTTTGGATGCCCATTCTTCACGTACGAAAGTGGCTCTCATACGCCAACTATTTTTACATAGTGTGAATTACATTAGATGCAAGCATGAAGGCACCTTTAGGTGTTCGTGGTGTCCAAATGGTTACTTGTACACACATATTATATGAAAAAGAAAATATTAAAGGAACTTACATAATACTAAACTTCATTCTATTAAATTGCTTCAAAATCATGAAATTGAGCTTAGAAATAAAATGAAAAACAATTACCTAATCTAAATAATGCTGGCTCATCATTGGGTCGAATGCTATCCATCTGTTTTTCACGACAGATGTAGACTTGGGCAATAAGTACGACCAAATGAGGTGCCATTCTAAACACAGCTAAATCTAAGGGCCATAGAAAATATAAGTCAGTCCAAATGACAGATCAATATTGCAATAATTGGACTTTCTTCAGTTCTTTATTAGTGATAGACATAGATTTTGATAATAATTCAAGTCTTCTTGCGCGCCGATATATTAGTGTGTGGCCGAGGTCACACATACAGCCGCGCGCTAAAGTGACTTCAACTATCTGTAATACTTTTTACGTCATACCTGGCCGTAAAGTAGCAATTACTGCACGCTACGCGTGCGAGAAATCCCATATCCTGGCCAGGGAGAGGTAAAATGTTATACTCACGACGGGCGGTAAAAAAGAAAGCCACAGATCGCATATAAATCGTCAAATATCTGCGATCCGGGACATTATATGTTTTACCACCCTAGATGAGTAATGTAGTGGAAGTAGGGTTATTTGGTTGCTTTACTTATAACTTAAACTATCATATAAACAGATCAACTATCAATTGTACCGATTGGCTACTAACTCATTATAAAACTTCCAAAAATTAAAGAAAAAAGATTCTGTTGGGTCGCAGTGTAACCGAACGGGGCTCATCTATAAGATCCACAAATTTAATTCCTGTGGTCCCTTTCAACAAGCCATAAGAAACAATTTTAGAAATCTAAACAGGCAACAGGTCAAATGGCCTGTCGATATTGGTCCACCGCCTCATTGTAGCCACTTTAGATTAGTACAATTGCAACTCGCTGCATGAAACTGATTACTGGATATAAGAAACAAATCTTCACATAAAAAATGTACTTTTAACCTTATTATGCATTTTTGTATCAATTGGATAGTAGATCTTTATAATAGGGTTAAGTGCTAATTCTTCTTAGGAGTGTTCGACATGGGTTGTATGTCCTCGGCGCTGTCATCAGCCGTGCTGACGTCATTCACGTCGATGCCTGTGTCGTCATTGCTGGTGTTGCCCAGTTCCTCCTAAAAAAAAAAGTTTAGTGATTTATGCTTTAAATGAACACTGGAAATCGGGTGCGGCTCATATCATAAAGTATAAAAATTTTGATATAATCCGAACGAAAGATATAATGTAAAGTTAGATATTAGAGTCTGCGGTGATAAGGCTTCCTAAATATCTGAATGAGTTTACTTTTTCATGGAGCAACTCAAAAAGAGAGTTGATGTTGGGTCATATCGTGAGGTCAAAGAGATTGCGTGGGATCGGAGTAGATGGAGGGCTTTGAGTTACACCGACAAGAGCCTAGCTCTTAAGTAAGAGAAGAAGAAGAAGATATAAGGCAATTTATTCAGTAACTGTAGACATTGAAAAAAAAATGTGGACAATCTTAAGCTTATACTATGGGTCCTAGACGACGATAAACATACATATCCATGACTCAGGAACAACTATTCATGCTCATTACACAAATAAATGCCCTTACTGGGTTTCGAACCCAGGACCTCTAACTTCGTAGGCAGGGTCACTACCATCTAGGTTAAACCGTTCGTCACATTTTATGTCAGTATTTTTTCTGAAACCTAACTAAGGTTAGGTTTGTTTTATAATAACCGTAAAAAGTCTGTTAGGCCAGTCATATTTGACCAGAAAAATCGCTAAAATCGCAAGCTAACGGCTAGTTCTGCGTTTTTAATATGTTGTTAGGACCACTACCAGTAATGTATATCCAAGTTTGCAGTTTCGAAAGACCTGTGCTAACTTGGCGGCACTCGAAAAACCACGAAATCTTCGCACTTTTTTTGGTATTGTCAATAATATAAGTCCTAAACTTTGCGGATTTTTCAAATAAAAATCTATATTTTTTTAAAGTATTTCTTCTATTCTAAAATCGCTACATTTAGTGACTAGAACCAGCTCTGTAGGTTAAATACTAGAGATGCAACGGATAGTGCTTTGGCCGGATACCGAATATCCGGCGATGCAGCCCACAAGTTACGAGTACAACATGCCTGATGATGCACATTCGACCGCGAGCGTGCGCGGCCGAATGTGCAGGTTGCAACTTGTTACAACGCTGTGGGCAGGTTTTGATGGAAACAAGCGCATTTTTTTTAACTAACCCTATAATAGATTACTTTGCAGTTTGTTATTTATTCACCCTTCAGGAGAGAACAAGAATAGGTAAAAACAAAAAAAAATATATCTCCTTACCTATGTTCTCCGAGTTAAAATAAGTACTATCCGGCCGGATACTACGCGACTATTCGGTATTTCGGCCGTATAGTAAAATTGTGGCCGGATACCGGATAGTGGCCGGATATCCGTTGATACAGCACTCCAAAAACCAAGCTGTTGTTAAGCCAACTTTAAGAAAAAAAAAACGGTCAAGTGCGAGTCAGACTCGCGCACCGAGGGTTCCGGACCATCCCGTACAATAGAAACAACACGCACTAAGTATGTATTCACATACTTAGTGCGAGTCAGTTTATACTGGATAAATTTTCAGTGAATAAATAACTAAAAATTTACGGTTTTTGCAATTTTTCCTTTATCTGTGCTATAAGGACGTTGCTTCGTACCAAATTTCAAGATTCTGAGTTCACGGGAAGTACCCTGTAGGTTTTGATTCCCTTGAGAGTTTCGAAATTGGCGGAAATTAGCGGCATAAACGGCTGTATCTTTTGATGGCGTTGGCTTAGAAGTTTGATTTTTTCACAGCTCCAAGGGATAGCAGACCTGAGTATTTGATTTAAATTTCAACTTGATACCTGCACGCGTTCCTGAGAAAAAGGGTCTTGACAGACGGACGGACAACAAAGTGATCCTATAAAGGTTCCGTTTCCTTTCGAGGTGCGGAACCCTATTATTATTATTATTTCTGGTAGTGGCTTTCGGGCTGTCAAAGCCCTTATATCACTGCGACTGTGCCTGCGCACCTATGCACTGGTGTGATCGTCAAGTGATTGACGCGAGATCGTTGACGTTGGGTCGAAGTAAAACACCGGATTTACTTCTGTACTGGAGATCTTGCTAGTTGCGCTGCGCGTTGTGGACTGTGCTGTTTTTTTTTTTTTTTTTTTTTTTTTTTTTTTTTTTGAACCTGACTGTTGCTATGATAGGACGAACCCAATATAGCAGTCGAACTGCGTGGTTGGAGGGTAGCTTGGGGAAAATCCAAGGGGAACCTCCGGCACGACCACGCGGGAAGGGGTAAACACTGGAATACTCTAAAAGTTTGCGCTCCAGTGAGATTGGTTGAAACGGTTTCAACCGAATCTGAGGTGTGAGTGGTGATGAACTACTGGGATTGCTGGTTCGCTAAAACCTACCCTAGCTGAGAAGAGTCCAGCAAGAAACTCAGCTAGGCCCGACATCGGTCGGGTTTGTCGGACTACTGTGCTGTGTGAGGCGGGGTAGCATATTATACTGTCGCGCGGGAGGGATACCGTCCGCTTCCCTGCGCCTCGTTTAGCGTGGTAATTACGGCGTATTTTCCCGCGCCTCGTGTAGCGTGTTTATTATGGCGTGGTTTTTAGCGCGCGCAGCTGGCAAGGATCTTTAATCTTTATTGTTAAAATATCTTTAAAACATTTACAACCTAAAACTATTACAATGAGTTACTTAAACCCGAACACCTGCCTACCATCCTGCACAGCGACCATCGCTGATCTATTGTGATCGCCACTTACTACAATTCTTGGTCAAGCCCTGCAAACTCGAAGAATTGCAGGATTTTGTTGAACTCAAGAAATTTGATCTCCTCCGGGCACATGATGTGTTTGCCCAGGAAGGAGTTACGACTAGCGCATGAGGCAAGGGCAATCGGTTAGGATGTGTGTAGGCGTCTCCTCTGCTTCAAAGCAGAATCTGCACTGCCTTGTGTCACACAGTCCTATCGTTTGCATGTGCTTATTTAGGCGGCAGTGCCCAGTAAGCACCCTGACCAGCATGCGTAGACGGTTCCTACTTAGCGCCAAGGCGTCAGAAGACGCCTTTTTTGCTAAAGGCTCTAATAAGTGCCTTGGTGCGGAACCCTAACAATATAAAAGAAACCTAATAATAATTTTGAAATACCTTTTTAACAATACCCAACATAACATAGTTCGTCGACTTATTTTTTTTCTTTTTTTAAATATGACGTCTGGTGGCCGCCATTTGAATTTTGATTACTTTTATGTCTTCAGTGACACTTGCAAAATTAAAAGGAACCGATTGACGTATGATTCATTAAAATCGACCCACGCGTTTGATCTCTAGAGTGCCAAAAGTACCAGTCTATGTAGTCATCATCATATCAGCCAAAAGACGTCCACTGCTGCACTGCATATGCCCCTAAAGAGTGCCACAATGGCCGGTCCTGCGCCACCCGCCTCCAGCGGACTCCCCGCGACCTTTACCAGGTCAACAGTCGACCTTGTGGGGGGCCTCCTACCCACGCCGCGCAAGTCGGTACGTGGTCGCCACTCGAGAAACTTTCCGCCCCAACGGCCATCGGTTCTACGTGCTACGTCTATGTAGCAGGGGACTGATTTCGGTTTTGGTTATACCGGTATGAAACCGGTATTCCATTACGGTACGCGCGAACATAACGGTACCGTAACCGTTTTGAAATAACGGTTAGCGGTGTCAGTTTTAAACGATACCGTAACCTTTATTATACCGGGTATTGTAAAGGTTATCGAGAAAAGTAAGCAAGCTGGCACTCTACAGAGGAAGCATTGGCTACTAAACATTTAAAGACAAAAAGACAAAGCGGCAGAGCCTTTGCCGGCGGTTTGGCAATAACACCAGGCCAAAGTCGATATATCGGTACCTTTAAAAAGCGGTTATAAAGGTACCTTTATATTTCGGTAGCGAAATATAAAGGTTCCGCTACCGAAACCGCTATTTGACAACCGATATGACGTCATACCGTTAAAATAGAATACCGGTATTTTTCGGTTATTGCAGTCCCTGCTATGTAGTGTCTGATTGATATGGTTACCTTGATGACTTCAATGAAGCTGTTAGCCTCCTCCAACATTTGCTTGTACCTCTTTGTTCTTTTCCTTAATTTCTTCTATGATTAGACGGAGCTTTTCATTCTCATCCAGTGCGTCCTGGAGAGCGACCCTGAAAATTATAAAAATGTATTATAAATTGGTATAAGAATCAATACCTCAAAATCGTCATAAACCCTTTAACTATAATAAGATGGGTCAATCAACTTTTACTTGACCCTTCGTTTTTAGGGTTCCGTACTCAAAGAGTAAAACGGGACCCTATTACTAAGACACTGCTGTCCGTCAGTCACCAGGCTGTATCTGTCGGTCCATGGACCGTGATAATTAAACAGTTGAAATTTTCACAGATGATTATTTCTGTTGCCGCTATAACAACAAATACTTAAAAAACAGAATAAAATAAATATGTAAGATGGGGTGTAAGGGGTGGGTATGTATGCACTCAGGTGTGCAGCGCTGAGCTGCAAGACACACACTCACCTAAGTCCTTCTTACACGTCCACGTCGCCACTGACTCTGCCGTCGCAGGTCAATGGTGAGTCTGCTTCTTAATGGAGTGGACCGTGCACCCTGGAAATGGTGGCGATCACAACGGGCGCGCTGCACTCTCACCATCTACCCCGGATCGCTAGTAGCCAAGTAAGAAGGGCCATACCGGCTGGAGTTCCCACCAGTCGAGTAATCCTTTACCTTTTATCCCATGTTCCCAAACTCTCCTTCCCTATCCTCTCACACTCCAAACAACCCCGTCACACTTCCCCAAATCCCCTCCAAAACTCCCCCTCCTTTGGAATATTTCCACGGTTTCTGCCGAGGGTGTAGGTGACCTCGGTGGACTACTTCCACCTACCTGCGCTAGTCCTACGCAGTGAACGCCGAACGTCAGGGATGAAGGAAGCCTGGGGGGTTGAGCCGACCAGGAGTCGGGGATTAGTTACTCCTGGGACGCAACACGCCCTCTTTGGACCTGATTTCAGGCAAAACGGTAGCCCTGTGACTAGCCACCACAGGGTAATGGACACGCGTCCCGTACGGTCGAGGTGGTACGGTCCGCAGGCGAGGTATGGAGGGAGTGTTCTCTGGGAGAACACTAGGGGCTCGGCCATGCTGACGGAGCAAGGGCTGGTGGACCAACTGGGAGAGATAAGATCGTCTGTCCCAGCCACCCGTCTGCAGCACTGATGTCGCGCATGAGCAACAACTCGCCATACCTATACCTCTTGGGTATTCCTGGTGTCCTGAGGGACATCCCCAAAGGTGCGGGCCTCCACGGAGGGTGGGAAGCTCGAGGGGTGAAAAAAAAAAAACTCACAACAAATTATGGATTCCAAACGATCTAATAACCCTACACAAAAGGTAGGACGGCGCAGCACCCGCTGTACCCGATACTAACAACAAAACACAAGGTGCAGGCACTGATAAAACAGTACCTCCCTCCACAACACGTGCCTACAGGGAAACGGAAGTGACCCAGATAGGCACTATAAAACCTGGACGATGGCGCCTGTGTCTACAGTACCGAAGTATAGGGACAGGCAGGGGTGCATGGGGCAAAAAGGCCGCCGGGAAGCCGGTGACCAAGAAGCCCAAAAAGCACCCAAAGCACAACACGGGGCCGGTACAGGCGACAGGCCGTACCCCGACCGCTACACAGGGTCCCACTGCGGAGGCAGTTCCGGGGGGAGGAGAAATCCATCGATCCGGAGCTTGCTGCCACAGAGGAACCCCGAAAGCGAACCAGACATACTACGGCTGAATGCTGGGGTGGTCCTTGCCGGTACAGTATGGGAAGGCGAAGCGCGCTAAGCGGGCAGAGCCTAAACCGTCTCAACCCCCCGGTACGGCAGGGTACCACAAGAAAAACCAAAAACAGCGACGTAAGTCAAGAGAGCGACGGCTTGCGAACCAAAACAATACAGCCCCGGCACCCACACAGGAGGGTGCCCCCCAGAAAGGATCGGCGCAGGCAGCCGCTGGACCCCCAGTAGCAGGCCGTACCGTCCCCAAAGGGAGCAGGGCACAAGACAAAAGAGACAGGAAGACATCCAAAGGGGGGAGTAACCAGGAGGCCCGACCCTCTACCAAAAGGGCCCGGCTCGACGAGACATCCTCTCCGAGAGGCGAGCAAAAAAGGCAGAGGACCGGGTCTCACGGCGAAACGCCCCGGATTGATTATGCGGAGGCTGTGAAGGCGGACCTGCTGATGGCCATCACTACTGCCACAGCGGAACACCTGAGCCCCGCAGCAATCCGAGGAGATAAAACACCAGTTGCAGAGTCTCTTAATAAAAGAGGCAATGCAACCTGGCAACAGCCAGTCCGTGGGTCCACAGTTTCGGGGGAAACCGGTTCTAACCAACGGTTCCCTGAGGCTGTGGTGCGAAGACAAGACCACTCTCGAGTGGTTGAAGCGCAGCGTGGCCGCTATCACCCTTTCTGACGGGCAGAAGCTTGTGGTGAAGCGCCCAAGCGAGCTGCCGAAGCGCGTGCGCGTCGGCATCTTGCTTCCGGGGATCCACAAGAGCCCGAACGTGGTAGCACGCATGCTGCGCTACCAAAACAGATGGGCAGACATCGATAGATGGCTGTGCATCAAATTTGAGGAACAGGCAACGGATACGTTCGCCACGCTCAGCGTCCCAGAGACGGTGGTGAGGCCCCTGATGGACCACGGACGCCGACTCAGCTTTATGCTGGGTTCGGTGTACGTCAAGTTCGAGGGACTCAATGGCAAGTTTAGGGAGAACCCCCCAGCCAAACCTACCGACTCGACGGACGACAAAAAACAGGACACCCCCCCTACGGCGACAGCCACGGTGACGCAAGTTGCTGAGGCAGCCGCGGAACCAGTTTCCCTAGTCCCAGCGCAGATCGACCCCACTTCCGAGCCGGACGAAGAAGAACTTCTTCGCGACCACTCGGAAAATGAGGAGAGATGCGCAGAGGAACTAAAGAAGCTGGCCATCCGTAGGGAAGAGGGCAAGGAGGAGAGCGAGATGTCGACGGAAGAGATGTCGACGGAGGAGACCGACGAAGATGTCGCCGTCCCCTTCCTCTCCTCCTTGTAAAATCCTCCAAGCCAACCTCCACCACAGCGAAACCGCAACGGCTCAGATACGTAAGTGGATGGAGGTCAACACTACAGCCATAGTACTGATCCAGGAGCCGTGGATCAGGAAGGGTACCGTCTGCGGTCTCCGCAGCACAGAAGGTAAGCTGACAGTACAAGCGGGACCGGAAAACCCCCGGGCCTGCATCTATACATCAAAAAACATACAAGTGCACCCTCTAACAAGTTTCTGTTCCAGAGACCTGTGCGCCATAATGGTGCGAGGAGTGCAGGACTCTAAACTACAGGAGGTGGTAATGGCTTCGGTCTACATGCCGGAAGCCGACGACCCACCACCACACGACATGACAAGGCTAGTCAACTACTGCGAAGAGGCCGGACTCGAGCTCATCACGGGCACCGACTCGAACGCACACCACGTCCTCTGGGGCATGACTACAGGGAACGACAGAGGTAAGAAACTTGTCGAATACCTATTCACTACAAACCTAAACATAATCAATACAGGTTCATCTCCAACGTTTGTGAACAGACGAAGCAAAACAATCATTGATTTGACACTAGCAACCGAAGAAGCATCGAAGCACATCTCAAACTGGCATGTATCGAGTGAACTCTCATGCTCAGACCATAGATGGATTCGATTCGACATTCAGGTAAATACACTTGCGGCAACACCCAGGAGGAACCCCAGGAAAACGAACCGGGCCCAGTACGCACAGCGAATAGGGCAGGCACTCATACGTACGGAGGTTCCTCCTAAACTAACAGGCACCGCAGAAATAGACAAACAGGTAGGTGTCCTTACAGATACCATCATAGACTGTTACCACCAGACATGTCCTCTAAAAACCCCGCCGACAGGCAATGGTAACAAAGCCAACTGGTGGGGACCTGAGCTGGAGAGACTCAGGAAGAAAATGAGGAAACAACTAAACAGGGCAATGAACACAGGTGCAGACCAGGACTGGGATGATTATAAAATCACCAAGTCCAGGTACAAAAAACGGCTCAGATACAGGAGCACAAGCTCATGGCGCAACTTCTGTACCAACATTGAGTCCACTACACAGGCCAACAGGGTAAGGAAGGTTCTCTCCAACAACACAGCCTTAACTCTAGGATCCCTGCGTAAACCTGACGACACCCTCACCAACTCACCGGAGGAAACAGAGTGCGTCCTGGTTCAGACACACTTCCCGGGCTGCGAGATAGCGAGTCCAACGGTACGGTTGGATGAGGAAACCGCCCCGACAGAGGAAGGGTGGCGACTGGCCAGCGAGGTAATAACCCCTCAAAGAACTCAATGGGCCATTGACAGCTTTGACTCCTACAAATCCCCAGGACCAGATGGAATTTTCCCCGCCCTACTGAAATGGGGCGGGAGGGCGCTAACGCACAGGCTCACCATCGTCCTGAGTGCCTGCTTGGCACACACGTTCGTGCCCAGGCAATGGAGAGAAGTCAAGGTCACCTTCATACCGAAACCAGGTAAAGGAGATTACACGGACCCCAAATCCTTTAGACCAATAAGCCTAACCTCCTTCTTGCTGAAGACGTTGGAAAGGCTGTGTGACAGACATCTGAGAGAGAGGGCGCTAGTGCGGGTGCCCCTGCATCAGAATCAACATGCCTACAGTTCAGGTAAATCAACAGAATCAGCGCTTCACGCAGTGGTTACCAAGGCCGAAGTCGCGATCAAAAACAAGACTATGTGCTTAGGCACCTTCATTGACATAGAGGGAGCCTTCGACAAGACTAAATTCACCAGCATAACTGCAGCACTGGGAAGGCATGGAGTGAATGCGGTTATGATTAAATGGATACACAACATGTTAAGTCAAAGGGTCATTAGGCTCGGGGAAGACAAAACAAAGCAAGCACAAGTAGCGAAGGGATGCCCCCAGGGAGGCGTCCTCTCACCACTACTCTGGAACATGGTGGTTAACGACCTAATCACCAAGCTAAACAACAGTCATCACTACACCATCGGGTATGCTGACGACATAACAATACTCACCAGCGGCATCCATGCAGGTACAGTGTGCGATGTCACTCGCTCCGCACTCGCCATAGTGGAACGCTGGTGCAAAGACAATGAACTAACAGTCAACCCAAGGAAGACCGAGCTGGTAATGTTCACCAACAAACGGAATCTGGGGACCTACCACCTGCCCAGACTGTTCAATACAGAACTCCAATTGTCAACAGAGGTAAAGTACTTGGGTGTAATACTCGATGCCAAACTTAATTGGAGCAGTCATCTAGACAATAAAATCCAAAAAGCTACAGTCGTCTTCTGGCAGTGCCGTAGAATGGTAGGTAGGACCTGGGGACTAAACCCCAAAATCACTCTATGGCTCTACCAGGCAGTAATCCGACCAATAGTAAGCTACGGTGCCATAGTGTGGTGGCCTCGTACCACGCTAACCATGGTCGAAGCTAAACTACAACGCCTCCAGAGACTGGCCTGCATGGCGGCAAGTGGCTGCATGAGGACAACACCGACTGCAGCCCTGGAAGCCATCATGGACATTCCGCCGCTTCACATTTTCATCAGGCAAGAGGCTCTGGCAGTAGCCATAAGGCTCAAAAGACAACATCTCTGGAGACCGCCCAGGGTTCCACACACCGAAATACTCTACGAGGCTGTAGGTAGGGAACCCCTTATAGAGGCAACTTCAGACATTATTCCCAGACAGTTCGTCTTTGACAAAAAGTACAAAGTGGAACTTTACGAAACCCCCCAGGAAGGACTTAATCCCAGAGAGTTAAGAATCTTCACGGACGGGTCCAAGACAAGGTCAGGCACCGGATCAGGAGTATTCTCAGAGGACCTAAACATACACATTTCGACACCATTAGGGACCCACAACACCGTCTTCCAGGCAGAGTGTATGGGCATAATAATGGCTGCTCATGCAATCGCCTCCAGGGAGGTAAGGGGATATCCCATCCTCATACTTTCTGACAGTCGATCCGTACTGCAAGCCCTGCAAGGTCACGCAACAACTTCTGGGCTGATACACGAGTGCCACAAGGTCCTATCAGAGGTATGTAATGACAGCGACATAACCCTGCAATGGATCAAAGGGCACAGCAATTCACGCGGTAACGATGCAGCGGATGCACTGGCTAGAGAGGGTTCAGAGTCAAGAGCTGTAGGACCGGAACCCACAATTCCTCTACCCTCTGCATGGCTGCGGAGCACACTGCGACTAAACACCAAGGTAGAACACCAAAAACATTGGAACACCCTAGGAACCTGCAGGCAAACCAGGGAGGCCCTCCCGACAATCAACCCCGGATTGTCAAGGAAGCTAAAACAGCTAAAGAGGCCGGCACTCCGTCTTCTGACAGGAGCTATAACTGGTCATGCACTACTAAACAAACATCTTTTCACTTTAGGTGTTACAGACAGTCCTCTCTGCAGAGCTTGCATGGAAGAGGACGAGACAGCCGCCCACGTCATCCTGACATGTCCTGGAGTGGCGGAATACAGGGCAAAACACCTCGGAACACCGGGGTCACTACCGGAGGCCGTCGGCAACATAAAGGGTCTGCTAGGCTTCCTGGTGGAACTGGGTTGGCACGAATAACAGTAGTGCCAAAACCCCTACGCAAAATAGGCGCATTTATGACGTCGAGTTGCGGAAACCCAGCCCGCGTACAACCTAAATATGTAAGATGACTCCCATACAACAAACGTGTATTTCTGCCGTTTTTATAGATAATGGTACGGAACCCTTCGTGCGCGAGTCCGACTCGCACTTGGCAGATTTTTTTTTAATTATCAATTACCACACGTGTATACCACAATTCTTCGAGTTTGCAGGACTTGACCAAGAATTGTAGTAAGTGGCGATCACAATAGATCAGCGATGGTCGCAGTGATATAAGGGCTTTGACAGCCCGAAAGCCACTACCAGAAATAATAATAATAATAATACCACACGTGTATGTTGATAAAATCTATAAGTTCCTATAGCCAGATAAACAGGCAATTTGAACAGATATCTTGCATCTCGCAAAAAAAAGTATTGTAGCAGAAAACATGGTTGTCCAGGTGACAAACCACTATATTCATACAAATCAGGGGACATTTTACGTCAGCTGGGTGAAATTGAGGGCAAATGAATATTTTTACCCAACTGCCAGGGTTATGTTTTTCGAGCGTATGTATGTATGTATATGTCTTATTCTTTGACACGCCCTGCAGCCTAAACCGTTTGACGGATTTCGACATATGAGATTCCTCATAATCATGGGATGTCTGGATGGGAGCCTATGTCGCAGGCTATAATATTTTCAAAAAAGCAGTTGGGCTTTTCGAAAAACTTTTGATTTCACTTGTTTAATACAGCTGTCATGTAGTGACACACTATAATTAATTGAGTGAGGACACACTATAATTAAATGCGTGCAACAACAATTAACAACAGCAGACATCATATTTTCTTGTAATCTCCTTTTAAACAGCAAATAGTAGAAACGGGGAGGATACTAAAAAGTTCCCCCAGAAACAAAAATATCACTCACATATCAAAATATGAGCCTTATTTGAAAGCATGAAGTTAAGTATGACACACAAACAACTTCTTGGCAATTAGAGCACAATGACTTGACTATAAGACACCCTAAGCATTTGATGGATTAAAAGTTGTAAAACCATTTGGAGATAGCTTCAGCTCGAAAAAAAATTACATTATCATAATTATTCTGTTTGGACAACATTGGTTCAGTCTGGCATTGGGTTGGGTTATTGAGTATTGAAACTTAGCTTTGGATAATGTGAAGGTTATCCATGTGCATGCTAGAAAAAGCAGTCAAAACACTTCAGTTGGTGTTCAATATATAGCAAGAATACGACATGATGTTAAGATCCTCAGCTAAAAGGGGTAAAAAT
Source organism: Epinotia brunnichana (assembly GCA_963854355.1). Classification (NCBI taxonomy): domain Eukaryota; kingdom Metazoa; phylum Arthropoda; class Insecta; order Lepidoptera; family Tortricidae; genus Epinotia; species Epinotia brunnichana. The sequence goes on from OY977946.1 coordinate 985,767, forward strand.
GATGATAAATATCCTGCAAAATAAAACCGTTTAAAATAGATTGTGTTGTACTCACTGGCGCTTCTCAGCGAGGATCTGCCAATACTGCTCCGAAGCTCCTTCAGGGTTGGTGAGATCATCTTCAGTTATTTTTGTGTCGATATTGGCTTGAGTCTCCTTAGTTGACAAATTCTTGCGTTTCACTTCAACATCACTGAAAAACAGAACATGTATGTATGTAACAGTGGCGGCGAGTGAAATTTTTCGATGGTCAACCCGGAACAAAAAATGTTATGAAAGAGTTTAGTTTATATAACTATAGGCTTGCCTAACAAGAAATTTTAGGCAAACCGGTGGGAATCGGCTCAAATTGGCGCTCCGCCACTGGTATGTAACTAATGTAAATACTTTATTGTACAGAAACAGGTAAAATTATAGACTGAACATGTTATACAGGTACCAAAGTGAAGTTATCCCTGTAATGGGCTGCTTTTAATTTCAGCGTTGAATAATTGAGTGGAGGACAGGGACACACCAACAATATTATAAGTAAGTAAAGTGTACAGACATGTTAAAAACATCAGTTTTCTACCAACAGTTTATCATTGCATCAATCGTAAAGCTAAATTTACACATGCAAGAAATGGCATGTAAGTTTCATCACATTGCCGGTTACCGAGGTATGCTGAGTTCAATTGATCTATCAAACCCCGCAATGTAGTTAAACTTGCATGCAATTTTTTGCATGTGTATTTTGCGCTTAATAATATGATATGGGAGTAAATTAAATTACAAGATTACATTACTTTGTAAGTTAGATACAAATGAAGGCTAATAAGAGTTTGCAATTTAGCATTCGAAATGCCCAAACAATACTTACACCGGCGAATCTTGACTCAGTTGATGTTTCAGGGTTTTAGAAGGTCTGCCAACTAAGTTTTCTCTGTCAGAAGCTGTGTGCTGCAGCGTCTTCAGGGACTTCCTAGTCACCCGCGTTGAAGCCTGAGAACGATAACACTCATAACATATAACACTCGCAATTATAGTCCAAAGCATCAGAGCGGTAAGGGATTCCAACTGTAATGTACCTGGATAGCCCGGTTACTCATGATGGAAGCTTCAGGAACAGTAGCACGCTTTGTTTAAGAATAAATCAGTTCGTATGCACGATAAATCGAAATATGTTTGATGTTTTTTTCCCAGTGTAAGCAAATGCACAGACAGAAAAGAAATGTCGTCAATTCGCAGAATGCGAGGCTGAGATACGAGCCATGACATGACGCAATGTCACTTTTGACATTGACAGAACCGACTTTTCCCGCCGATTCTTTTGTCCAAATTAGGTTGAATATTTAGTTTTTAAAATACCTGACAATTTTGAGTTCAGAAAAATTATGTAAAAACATTTAAGGTAGAAACAACTGATACCCGGTGGCCAAGTTTCTGATAAAGTTTGCAGTCAAGTGCCCAGTGTGTGTTTCGGACCATAATAAAAACGTTTTGAAAATGTCAATCGGGTTCTCGCAGGGTAGCCAGAGTATGCATTATCCCCGGATTTTACGGCAAATTTGACTCAATCAAGACTGCATCGATAGGTTATTTTTACTAGCAGTACTATGTAGTAAATTTATAGTTTTTTTTTTTTCGTAATTTAAAAAAAGCGGCCAAGTGCGAGTCGGACTCGCACATGAAGGGTTCCGTGAAATAAATTGCGGTTTACGATTTATGACGTATTAAAAAAAAACTACTTACTAGATCTCGTTCAAACCAATTTTCGGTGGAAGTGTACATGGCAATGTACATCATATATTTTTTTTAGTTTTATCATTCTCTTATTTTAGAAGTTACAGAGGGGGGACACACATTTTACCGCTTTGGAAGTGTCTCTCTTCAGTTTAGAAAAAAATGATATTTGAAACTTCAATATCATTTTTGAAGACCTATCCATGTACACATATGGGTTTGATGAAAAAATTTTTTTGAGTTTCAGTTCTGAGTATGGGTACCCCTAAAACTTAACGTTTTTTTTCGATTTTTGTGTGAAAATCTTAATGCGGCTCACAGAATACATCTACTTACCAAATTTCAATAGTATAGCTCTTTTAGTTTCGAAAAAAAGTGGCTGTGACATACGGACGGACAGACAGACGGACGGACATGACGAATCTATAAGGGTTCCGTTTTTTGCCATTTGGCTACGGAACCCTAAAAAGGGATAAGTCTGAAAATCAGCGCTAGATGGTTTATCCAGCTAATGATGACACTGGTACCCATTGCCTGGATATTTAAGTTATATTAAGTTGTTCTTATTTTGTAAAGTTTAATGTTTTCTTTGTTTAGCGAAATACTAATTTTCTTATTTATTCACTACTATTTTATAAAAACCAAAGATTTATTTTTAATTTGAAAATTAAAATCGTAATTTTATTATCTGTATGTCACGTGACCAAAAACGACGACTGCCATTTTTTTCTCGTGAGTGACGTCAGTAAAGCCACAAGTTTTCGTTGAAAACATAGAGGTATAATAGAATAATATAGGTATATTTCGAGGTGTGGGCGTGTCTTGGGATCTTGGGCATTGATAAAAGACGATGGCAATATGTTTACGAACTTTACATCTGACTTCATTACAGGTAATTTACAGCATTGTTACAAAAACGTTTTCCGTCAGACCATTCTCTCCACGATAAATTCTCCATCCAGGAGAGCTTCCACCTTCTGTCAGGCGTTTTCTTCAATGACAGCCAATGCAACTGTCCATTGTTCTGTCTCCAATTCAAATAATACCCATTATAGTCCTCTGTTGGCGTACGGCGGAACTAATGAGCTACCGACTCTGCCAGCCAAAAGCCAGATACGACTGATGTCCCGATAAATGTAATAAAGGGCGCTCAATACAACTTTATCCTCTCTGACATACCTATATATATTCTATCTACGGTTGTAAAGGACATGAACATGCTTAGTGGCGCAATTAAATATCGTGCAAATTTGAACTATTTTTTCTTTGCATATAGCAATATTACATTCATATAATAAAACTTACATATTTACATAGGTACATACGAACAGTGCAAGTTAATATAAAGCTTGTAATAATATAGGCGTTTTACCTTACAATAAAACGCTTATTAAATACTTACCTTATTCGAAGCCTACAAACATAATGAGAGAAGCAGTTTTCGTTTCCCTACAGTATCGTGCATAATTTGACTACAGTTTCCGGTATCCCTACCATCGCCTCCACCGCCCCCTGGCGGGCTGCCAGCTAACTTGGGTCTGGCTGCTCGCCTGTTGCCTCATTGCGGCTCAGTATGCGCCAGGCAGGCCTTATTTTGTAGGCTTCGAATAAGGTAAGTATTTAATAAGCGTTTTATTGTAAGGTAAAACGCCTATATTAAATCCTGTACCGTTATTCGAAGCCTACAAACATAATGAGACGTGTTTGTTATCGCCTGGCGGTGGTGGCAAAACGCTAATGTGATGCAATGACATGATAGCATGGACATTGATTTGTGAAAACCCAAATATTATACCCAAATATGTTACCTACATACTATTGTATAATATGTAACTAGCAACTTTTAGGTAGGTAGTGGTAGGGTGACATAATATAAATCATTATTTTAATTAATACAATATTTATTATTTCAACATATGTATATAATCTAAGTATTAACAAATAATTTTATTCCTTGCTAATTCGTGTATGAATATGATCACGAACAGTTAAACAAGTTACTCAGATTAACATTTTCATTCTGTGACATTAATGACCGCGTTACTTCTCGGCGGTAAAATAATCTAAATGTGACTGCTGAGACCAATACAATATTTATTATTTCAATATATGTATATAATCAAATTATTAACAAATCATCTGATTCTTTGCTAATTCGTGTATTAGGTAGGTAGTGGTAGGGTGACATAATATAAATCATTATTTTAATTAATACAATATTTATTATTTCAACATATGTATATAATCTAAGTATTAACAAATAATTTTATTCCTTGCTAATTCGTGTATGAATATGATCACGAACAGTTAAACAAATTACTCAGACTAACATTTTCATCTTGTGACATTAATGACCGCGTTACTTCTCGGCGGTAAAATTATCTAAATGTGTCTCCTGAGCGCCAATTACTTTGCTCTAAAATCTTATCTAAAGAAAAGTTCTCAATCCAATTTTTTGGAGGCTACTGCCGCCCGAACACTTCCTGGTGTGGCTTTAATGCCAGCTTCATTTAGTAAAGGTTTTACCCAACTAGCTATAATTGTACGTGATGCTGCCTTTGCCACATTGGTTGTAGTAATAAATAGACTTTGACTTGTACAAGAGAGTCTTCTCTGATGGGAAAGCTCTATTAGCCTCTTTATCCAAAGAACAGGGTCTGGAGCTGAACACTGTTTGTTACTGAGAAGTTTCCACCCCGACTGTCTATGATCTGACGAGTCGGTCTTAGAACCAAAACGAGGCCAGAAGGTAATGCTTATTTGCTGACCGAGGACCAGAAAGACGATGTAGATATGGAGAGAGAGCGCAGGGCATTGTCAGTCCGAGCGAACATGCTAGCCCGCAGATTTGCACGGTGTACAGATGAAGTGAAAATCACACTTTTCAAGGCTTTCTGTACATCGCTGTACACGTCGAGTCTGTGGGTTAGATATACTCAACGGGCTTACAATGCCGTGCGCATTCAATACAATAATGCTTTTAGGGTGTTGTTGAAACTTCCGCGTTTCTGCAGCGCATCGTCCATGTTCGCCGAGGCGCGCACAGACGGCTTTGATGCCGTCTGGCGCAAGAAAACGGCCTCGCTGTTAGACAGGGTGCGCGGGAGTAGCAACAGCATCCTAAGCATGATAGCTAACAAGATAGATTGTCCTCTTTTGTGGCAAATGGGTCAGAGGACCAAATCTCTTTTGTGTATTCATTATTAAGCTACTAACATTAGATTAAGTAAATACTAATAATTTGTGGACCAAATGTTGTCTTTTGAACTGAATAAAATAAAAAAAAAAAAAAAAAAAAATGCAATCATCAGCCTCAAACATGTGATCGGAGTCTATACTCAAGAGTGTGAGGTCATGGACTCTTCTTCCCGAGCATAATAACAGCAAAGCAGCTGTATGTCTAGATACGTCAAATAAACTGTCAGATCTGATCTGTCTGGAAGACATAAAGGATAACAATTTGGAAACATCCCATATGGGTGGTTTAGGGTTTTTGGGCTTCTGTAAGGCAATGGCTTTAAGGACGTGCCTAACTAATTTATGTGAACTCAGTACTTCTGAATCACTAGTGTTACAAAGTGATGATACTACTGACTTATGCACCAAGATAGTAATGTACGAAAGACCTTCTTTTTGATATAGATCTGATAAGTAGCGGGCTAACTGTGGCCCAGAAGGTGCAGAATAATCTATATTATTCTCCTCAGCCCAGCGGCACCATCTCTTCCATGCTACTGAATATGTTTTTAACGTCGATGGACGCCAACTTGACAAAAGCAAAGACTTCTGCTCGTTAGACCAATTATCTACATCCCTAGACCACCCCCACACGTCCAAACCTCTAGGGTCATTTGATCTACTTTCGGTGGAGGGAGACCGGTGGCGACGTCGATCAGGACATTTCTCAGATTCCACACCGTGTGTGGGGGACTCAGGGATCGACTCTTCAAATCTGCGCGCCAAAATACTCTTTCCCACCTGGGGACTATCATTAAGTACACTCCCCTGGCCTGGTTCAAGTGGTGCAGAACTCTGGGGATCAAGCATGGGGGCGGGAACACCCATGCCAGCTTGAAACTCCATGCTCAGCTCAGGGCGTCGCAAAATAGATCCTGGTTGTCGGTTTGATCCAGCGTACAGTAAGTTGCTACTACGTGCGCCGTCCGGGACGCAAACAGGTCGACTTGAGGTATTCCCCACTTTTGAAAAATCGGTGACGTGGCTTTTGACAGCAAATGCCACTGCGGAAGCGCCTGAAGCCTTGAAAGGTGATCTGCTTCGATATTGTATATACCTGGAAGATGATATATACGCAGCTGAATCCGAAACATATGCAGAAGCTGGTATATCTGGTAAGTTATGTTCATGAGCGTAATGACGAAGGGGCACTCCCCCTTCGTTTCTCAGATATGCTACGACAGTCCGGCTGTCGCTTTGAACCAATAATGAAGCGTTGTGTAGATTTTGACAACGTGCCAACTGCAGAATTTTCAGAATGGCCAACATTTCTTTTTGGTTGCTGTGCAATTTCTTCTCGGCTACTGTCCACAGACCCGAAAAGTGCACATTGTTCATCTTTCCACCCCAGGCAATGTCCGACGCATCTGTTGTTAAATAATGCGTTGGCGAAGGTATCTGCATAGGTGATGTGTTTCGACAGTTGTTGACCCACCAATTCATTTCTGACACCATGTCCCTGGGAAGTAAGAATCGTTTCTTTGGGCTTTGATACAGAAGTTGGTTCACTGTCCTCTGCAAGCATCGAAAATTTAAGCTACCTCTCGGTACCGTGAAGCTTGCGAAGTTCAACATGCCGGCTAAAGATTGTAGCTCTCTGAGATTCGCTGACTTTTGGTGAATAACTTTTGTTATGCAGCTTAACATCTTGTGTATTTTCTTTTCCGGAAGACTCTTTTTGTCTGTCCACGGATCCCATACTATGCCCAAGTATTCTAGGCGAGTACTGGGAATAAGGATGGATTTCTCCCAATTGATTTGCCATCCTAGTCTTTGCAGAATCTGTGTCGCCATGGTCACGTGGGCTACGAGGGCCTGTGAGTCCTGGTGAGTGATTAAAAAATCGTCCAAATAAACCACGATTCTCACGCCTCGTTCTCTCAATATTTGAGCGATCCAGTTCGTAATTGCAGCAAAAATCCTTGGCGCCGAACTCAAGCTAAGTGGAAGACACGTCATTTGGAGCAGCTGACTTTGGTAAACAAGGCGCAAGAACCTTCTGTGACTTTGCACAATTGGGATATGAAAATATGCCTGTGATAGGTCTATCTTTGCCAGCCAGTCCCTGCTCTGTACGAAATCCTGTATCTTCGCTGTATTTATAAGGCGAAACTTTTCGGTTCGAACATACCAATTCAGAGCTCTGAGGTTGAATATTGGCCTTTTGGAACCGTCTGCCTTTTCCGCAAGAAACATGGTGGACAAAAAGCTTGGGCTCGTGGCAGCTTCCTCCAAGGCACCCTGGTTTTTCAGTGTCTGAATCACAGCAGTCATATCTACCGACGACTGCGTCTGGTAGCTGTTGTCTTGAAAGGGCATTATGAGAGGCGGTTTTATTAAGAAAGGTATGCGGTACCCTTGAATAATCTTTAAAATGAAAGGCGGTGCTTTCATGTCTTTCCAGTTTTTGTAAAAATCTTGTATCCGGCCCGCTTGGAAAGGCCTCGAGTCAAAAACGCCTCCGCTTATTAGATTTATCCTTGAAAGAAGGGGACGCGCCCCGCTTGCTTCCGCGACCCCCAGGCCCGTTTCTATTGGACCGCCAGTTCCTGGGGCGATAAGTAGCATTATCGTGGCGTGCCCTCTGATTTCCGACATTGTTTAGTCCTTGCGCAGGACAATACTGGCAGAGGCTCGGGCTTGGTCCCTGCGCGGGATAGTGAGCGCATGTACCCTGCGCGGGTATACATTGAGGAGGGCCACGCCTTTTATTTTGGTACTGATAGCCTTGCGCAGGCGTATTAGCAGCAACATACCCCTGCGCGGGGCGATGCAAGTTTCCACCGCTACCTGCTTGCGCAGCAGTAGCACTAGTGGGTTGCTTTGACCTGGGCCAGAAAACCTTGCGTACTCCACCAGCCTTTTCTAATGCAGCCGTGAAAGCTTGAGGTTCGAACAAGTTGGTAACACTAGGTGGTATCTTTCGCAAATTGGACTTGTCGAGCGGATCTCTCACGCTTCTCAATATCGAGTCCCTTCTCTGTTGAACAATATCGGCCCTATGGCCACACACAAGTTGTAAGGCATCAACAGAAACCTTGTGCAAGTCTCCGGTATCAAAAAGTCCTTCTAATTTGTCTTTAATTGACACAAATGTCAACTCCTTGAGCCCAATTGAGAAATTCACGAATATTGTTTTCAATTGTCTATTTTTCCTTTAACAGTGCAAAGGTAAGTGCAGCGTACGATCGCTCTGTATATGTCAAAGATTTAGAATTGTCATAAGCTACTACTTCGTCATTTGTTTCAAGCTCTACGAAACCGGGAGAATGGGTATATAACTTCTGTACATCCAAATAACGGACATCGCTCCAGGTTTTACTGGTAAACCTATTCAATTTTTGCAAAGCTTCTAGATAACTATCCGGTGCTTTTGGAATAACGGGTTCCTTTACGCTGGTTTCCAAATTTATGGAAAACATAGATTGTGCAGGCGCCGGAGCACCCGCGGAACCGGGTTGTTCGACCACAACATCGTTAATATTAGGCGATACGGCTTCATATAAATCGCCACTAACATAATGGTCAACACAATTTAAATTATCACTTGGCGGGTAGTTTGGTGTACTACTATTAGCGCCATGAACTAATTTACGTAACTCGCTTACCTCTTTTGCCAGTTTCTTTACATCTCGATTAGACGTTTGATTACGTCTCTTGTGACGACGTCTTTTCTTTCCAGAATCGCTGCTGGAACTTGATGATGAAGAGGAAGTAGAACTTTCTGAATCTAGCCTCTGCCTCGATCGAACCGGTTTATCGGTTTCGTCGTTCATTGTTTAGGCTGTCCGACGGTTTAAGAGCTAAAAGCCATAAAACTTGTTACAATGGCATTTTTATTTCAAAAGGTCTTAAGTCGTAATACGACAAAGTGAGATTCGACCCAAACCACTTCTATTACAGCTTATAATGCACTTTATGTTTCTTTAACAAAAGGCATCATCACTTTTGCATAGGGTTGTCAAAAATGCACCTAACATTGGAATGGAGTAAAAATAATACAACATAAATGATTTACTCATATATTACTTTATTAAAAATTAATTTAATTATTCAATATCTGAGCTCTCTGTCACGTTAATAACGAAGCGTTGCTGATCTTGAATAATAAATGTGTTCTCGATACCCTCAACATGACTAAAACATGCGGTCCATACATTCTTAGCAATTTTCATCACCTCCTCACGTTGGTATTGGTGGTTTTTTCACTTGTACCGAGACACATATTTTTTTTCATATGGCACCTGAGTAAGTTCAGCAGTTTTTTTTTAATGCTGTAGGTCCAATTTCTCTAAAAAGTCCATTGTACACATTTTTGACTATTTGCTTACTTTGACTGTTTAAATGAGTTCGAGCACTTGTACTGGTTTTCTTTTTATCTACTCACGGACGAAACATTTTTACCAAAACAACTTAAATAGTATAAACACGTTATCACTAAATCAGTTCTAACGAAATAGCCGTTTGTTGCAGCCCTACCATCCAGACTTTTAACAATAGATGACTAATTAGCTTATCTTTATGGCTTTTGGCTCTTACGCCGCCGGCCGAACTATACTTAGTTGTGCTAAGGACACGATGTTAGTAACGGTCCAAATTCAACAAGTCTTTGTCCTGGTAGACTTAGACGTCTATGACTTTGACTGTGACCGTTCACGATGGGAAACAAAACGCCAATGAGGCAAGAGGCGAGCAGCCAGACCCGAGTTAGCTGGCAGCCCACCAGGGGGCGGTGGAGGCGATGGTAGGGATACCGGAAACTGTAGTCAAATTATACACGATACTGTAGGGAAACGAAAACTGCTTTTCTCATTATGTTTGTAGGCTTCGAATAACGGTACAGGGTTTAATAGTTGACTATCGAATCTATACGAAAACTTTAACCCTTTTCCAGGCCGTGGCGTTATATTGACCACCTACTGAATGTCAAACATGTATCTTAATGTCAATGAATAAGACTGACATTTGATTGTCATGTTTTAGTTGCCATATAGCGATATTACATTCATGAAATAAAACTTACATATTTACATACATACGAACAGTGCAAGTTAATATAAAGCTTGTAATAATAGTTGACTATCGAATCTATACGAAAACTTTAACCCTTTTCCAGGCTGTGGCGTTAAATTGACCATCTACTGAATGTCAAACATGTATCTTAATGTCAATGAATAAGACTGACATTTGATTGTCATGTTTCAATTGCCGGCCTGGAAAACGGTTAAAATGTATTTTTTTAAGTTTAAATAATGGGACTGTTTTTGCTTTTAAGGATGGTTAAAGGGTGGCTTATTGAAGAATATCATAAAAAGTTGAATTAGTATCATCATCATCATATCAGCAGAAAGACGTTCACTGTTGGACAAATGCCTCCCCCAAAGAATACCACAATGACAGGTCCTATAATGCCACCCGCATCCAGCGGACTCCCGCAACCTTTACCGGTCATCACTATACCTACCCATGCTGCGCCTTCCGGTACGTTGTCGCCATTCAAGAACCTTTCTACCCCAACGGCCATCGGTTCTACGTACAAAGAGCCCCGCCCACTGCCACTTAAGGTCTCAGCACATTTTTTTTAAGAAAAACGAGAGCCGCAAATACACATTTGACAAAGTTCTTGGACAAGTCGAATACCACCCTATGGGAAACTTCCAAGTCAAAGAAATTTGATCAAAGATTGGATATAGGAATAAGACAAAGAAAATGGACAAGTGGAAGATCACTCTTAACTAAAAGGGAAAGAAGTGTTAATACTTATAATAATAATAAGGAGAAAACACATTTACTGGAAAGTTCGATACCTTGTAACAGTTGTAACAATAGAGCTTTTTGTAAGATTATTATAAGGAAATAACCGTCCTTCACATCCTTTTGTCCGCAGCAGATGCATTAAGGCAATTCTACTTGTTTTTTTGCCTTACGTATTTAATTTTCATCTCATTTTTATATTCTCATTTGACTACAGCACCCTAAAAATCTGTCGACAATGCAGGGGTACATTTTGTATAATGCAGTTACGTCTGCTAACAATATTTATAAACATCAAATTAAAGGAAAAATTGGCGTGGCGCATCGTTAGTGACGATTTCTCAATATAATTTGAGACATTGGTGCCGTTACAGAATCATGTCTTAATTCATAATTCATTTATTAATCTTCTAGGTAGATGTCGACACCTCCCTAAGGCGTTGTAAGAAGGAACTGATTGAAAGATTTAGGGGCTGAGACAGATTGTTCCGATAGCTCAGTTGGTTAGTAGCGACAGGCCATGTATGCCTGTGGTCGCCGGTTCGAATCCGGCTCGGATCGGAGCCTAAATTTTTAAATTTTTCCTTTAATTTGAAGTTGAATGCAGGGGTAATCAAAATATTCCACTGGCAACTTTATTATTCCCTTAACGTTTTGATTTGACTTTTGACGTGACGGCCTGACGGTGACGGCAGTGACGGCTAGCGGGCTAGTGATACGATGATTGAAGCGTACTAGATTGCTCGTCGTGAACTCGGTCGAAATAATTGTTGTTTTAGTGAAAACTCTCGTTAAAAACCATGCCTAATTGAAAGCACTGGTAACGGTGGTTTTCGTCAGTGTAACTTAAGTCATATAAGTGAGTGCATTGTGATTTGTGGCGTGAAATGTACCGGACGTTTCACTACTGTAAACTTATCTTATCTTTACCTGGTTTGTTTATCTTGTAGGGTTTTAACCTGTACTTGTGTTTCTAGGAAATTTACTGGTAATCGATACAGTTTGTATAAGTGCAAAGAATCCCCTTGGTAAAGGTGAAACTTAGAAAACATGGACAACCTTAGGTGAGTACCTTTATTACTAGTTATCCGACTTTTTACGTCAAAGTCAAGGTTGTTGTTTGCCCTACACAACTACTAAGTTTGCGTAGATCGATTATGGTAGAAGTTATTTATATATTCGACCTAATTGTCTACAATAGGTAGCACTTGCTTTAGTTTGACCTAGTTTACAATCTAATAATAAGGTGTAATTTCGTTTCGCAAATAATAATTTCAAGCTGATTATTAGAAAAAGAAACATCAAAAAATCTGTCTACAGTAATAAGATTTACTAGTAATATGTTCATAAACTATTGCCATTGTCTGTAATCAAACATCCACCTCCTATTTCAACCCCCAGCTAATTGGATGATTTAATAAATAAATAAATATCCTGTTTTGTTCTCTGGGACTCAAATACGTAATATCCATAATAAATTACATCTTAAAATTAATCCATAGGTTTTAGAATAACAATGAGACATGAGGAACTGGCTTTTACATGAAGTACTTAATGGGCTTTGAATTTTTTTGAACAAAGTGGGTGTTTTACACTTCTGCTAGGGCCACATATGTATATGATTAAAATGAATGGTAGCACATTTTAAATAAATTTGAAGCTCTCGAATAATTTACATTATTCTTGAAACAAATATCTATAGTATGGGCCAAAAGAATGTTCTGATGGGATTTGGGTTCCGATTGGTTTTCCTAAGAATGAGTTCAAAACTAACATATCCAATTATTATTATTTAAAACCCCATGGCATGGTGTCATTTATAATAATAATTGGATATGTTAGTTTTAAACACATGCTTAGGAAAACCAATCGGAACCCAAACCCCATCGGAACGTTCTTTTGGCCCGTACTATAAAGGAAAACATGTTCTAATATTGTTAAAGATTCATTCAAATCAAACCAATTTGTTACTTGGATAAACAAATTAATATCTTAATATCTCACAGCCATTATTGATAAGGTCAAGTTATGTATAAAAAAACTATATAGGTAAATATTTTATTTATTTATTCACCTTTAAGTAGTTTATACTTGCCTCAATTGTAATTTTTTGTATATTTTAAAATAAAGAAATTTAAGTCAATAATTATATGCTCTGAGCATTCACATAAACAATTTGTTCCCAGATTATATTTTGTGACATGGAATGTTGCGACAAAGCCACCATCCCAGGACATCAATGCTCTGCTCGATTTTCCGTCACAGTTCAACAAGAACAAACCTCTGCCAGACTTTTTTATCCTCGGGTTGGTATTAACTTTAGTAGCAACTTTGTTGACATGTTTTCGTGATTTCAATCTTATGCCAGTTAACATAGGGTTAATTTTTAGGTTCAAAGTTAGCTTGCGTTCAATTGTTTTCTAAATTATTTGCATAAATTCATCTCCCATAACTCCAGTAATTTTTAGGTTCAAAGTTAGCTTGCTTCAATTGTTTTCTAAATTATTTGCATAAATTCATCTCCCATAACTCCAGTAATTTTTAGGTTCAAAGTTAGCTTGCTTCAATTGTTTTCTAAATTATTTGCATAAATTCATCTCCCATAACTCCAGGTACCATAGTTGAACTGGTCCAATTGTTATTTTTAGATTAATTCATATCATCCATTTTATAATACTAAAAGAGGAAAACCATCAGTTCAGTTCAGTTTATTTAATTCATTAACAATTTTTATTGTGTTTGAATGTAACATTATAATTAATAAAATAATAAAACATAATTAGTCTCAAATTTGAATTGGAAGCGCCATGTTGACAGTCTGTGTGACAGGTTGAGTAGTGCTGTCTTTGCGTTGAGAAAATTAAAGCCGCTAATCTCAGGTGATTCACTGAAACAAGTTTATTTTGCATATTTTCATTCACTGATGTCCTACGGTACCCTCCTTTGGGGTAACTCCACCAATGCGCAAAGAGTTCTTGTCATGCAAAAACGTGCAGTTCGGGTACTTGTAGGAGTCAAGCATCGGCACCCCTGTCGGAAGTTATTCTCAACGCAACGCATAATGACACACTACTCACAACATCTGTATGAGCTTCTCTTATTTGTAAGAAAAAACATCTCCCAGTTTGAACGTGTGAATGTACCAGGCAAACAGCTTCGTTCAACTGGGCGCCTAAGGACAGTTCCTCGTCGCATGGCGCTTTCAGAGAAAAATCCCCGGGTTATAGGGCCTACTTATTTCGAGCACCTACCCGCCGATATAAGAAACGAACCTTGTGACGAAACATTTAGGCGTAGACTGAGAAATCTTTTGTTGGATAACCCTCTGTACTCTGTTCATGAGTTCATGGACATGGTTTTTTAAGAGTTTATTTGATTTATTGACAGCAATTATTTGATATGATTTCTTGTGTAACATTTATATTCTATATTCAACTTTTAAATCGTACCTAATGCATAAATTGACATTGTTTATTTGTTTAATAGTATGTGTCTATTAGTTTTTAAATGACAATCCGTAATTGGAGCTACGATTTCCACTTTGTGTTTACATTTTGAATATTTTTAAATTTTATTTCTTATTATTGACGATCGTGATAAGGATTCTTATAATTTTGACATTGTATGCAAACCTATATTGTAATTTTTATCTCGAAATAAATAAATCTAAATCTAAATCTAAATCTAGTAACATAATAATAGTCAAACAATTAAATTACAATAAGATAGTCCAATAAACTAAACCAAAAGACTAAAGGTGCTATGAATGACCCTGAATGGCAAACACATGTCTAATATGTGGTAAACGGTGTGGGTCACACATATTGTAATCACTAGTCATAGAAGTATGCATAAGTACCCCTTGTAGTGGCTGTTTGTATACCTAAATATTTATAATAAAAAAATATAATAACACGAAAATATCTTATCATCTTTATATAGTTTTACTCATTTCACCATGTTAGATTGGAAATGTTGTCAACAGTCTATAAAAGTACAATCAATTATTGCATTGTGGTTTTAGTGATTTCACACTGATAATGATAGGTGGTGATAACATATGTAAAGATATTGTACCTATTCAGCCGTGGCTACACCGGATGCATGCCTCGGGCGAGGCGTGGAGAAAGTCGAATCTTTCGAACTACGAAAAAAGGGAATCTGTAGACATAGAAATCTGTAAACATGGGAATCTGTAGGAATGGAAATCTGTAGAAATGAAAATCTGTAGAAATGGGAAACTGTAAACAAGGGAATCTGTAGACACGGGAATCTATAGACACGGGAATCTATAGATACGGGAATCTGTAGTATTGACAATCTGTAGACAAGGGAATCTGTAGTATTGGGAACCTGTAGACACGGCTTAAGAGTCTAAACGATTTGTTGTGGAGTTCATTACCTTTCTCTTGACTAGTTGGTAGTGACCCTGTTTACGAAACCGGCGGTCCCGGGTTCGAATCCCGGTACAGTTCCCGGCAAACAACTTGAACATGCGGGACGAAGTGGGGGGCAGCTCGCACGTACAATTCGCCTTTGCGCAGGCAAGGTCATTTGCGCACGAAGTTTGCCGTCTACTGTAAGAGGGTTTGTTCCAAATTATACAGATTTTCTTTACAGATTCCCGTCTCACCAGATTCCCAACTCAACAGATTCCCAACTCTACAGATTCGTTACTCTACGGATTCCCAATTCTACAGATTCTCCATTTTCCAGAATCTTAATCGTACAGATTTCCATCTCCACAGATTCCCAATTCTACAGATTTTCTAGCTCTGCAGATTCCCAAACCAACTCAACAGATTTTGACTGTGGGTAGGTTAGCTTCGTTAGGTAGCTTCAGATGCCCGAAGTGCAAACCGCCCAGAAAGTCGAATTTTTCGAACTACGAACAAAGGGAATCTCATCTTATCAGCCGAAAGACGTCCACTGCTGGACATAGGCTGCTAAAGGGAATCTGTAGACATAGAAATCTGTAAACATGGGAATCTGTAGGAATGGAAATCTGTAGAAATGGATTTCTGTAGAAATGGGAAACTGTAAACATGGGAATCTGTAGACACGGGAATCTATAGATACGGGAATCTGCAGTATTAACAATCTGTTGACAAGGGAATCTGTAATATTGGAAATCTGTAGTATTGAGAATCTGTAGACGTGGGAATAAAGCTTTAAGGGGGTTCATTCTGCCCATAGTACGATTTGCTTACTTTGGGACTAGGTTAGGTCGATAGTGTGAGATTAGTATTTATTTATTATTACTTACTTCAAGCCCAAAAAAAATCGAAAAGATCATAGACTCTGCGAAGCAGCTCACTCAGTGTGGCCGTGCCTTGGTCGAGGCATGCTCTCATGGCTGTAGTTGCTTGAAGTGGCTCTAAATATTAGATTCTATAGCTTTGCGTTTTAGTAGTGCTCGCCTCTCTCGCTCCACCTCCACTGCCAACTGTTCGTACGCAGTCTATAACATAGCTCCACATTCCAGGTTGCAAGAAGTAAAGTCGCAGCCCCAAAACCTAGTAATGGACTCCCTGTTCACGGACCCCTGGACGGCTGCGTTTAATAAGGTGCTGTGCAGACAGGAGTTCGTCATCGCCAAGACTGTACGGCTGCAGGGGTTGTTGCTGCTAGTGTATGCACAGCTGAAGCATATCACGCATCTGAGGGATATCGAGGCGCAGTATACAAAGACCGGGCTGGGTGGGATGTGGGTAAGTCAGGCTTGTGTGCCTAAAAAAGGCACCGTGTAAACACTGTCGGCGCTATTTTTTCGCGGCATGCCAGCGCTGGCACGGAATAGAATACGAGTCTATTTTTCGGCGCCAGTGACCTCCGCCCGCGTCTCTCGCTGCCCCCGCGCCTTATTTTCCTCATGAAAGTAGTAAAATGTTGAATATAAAAAAAATCTTACTATGGAGATATGCAAACCTTAAAAATTTCAAAATTCAGTAGCAACCCCTAAATCTTATCCAAAAATAAAAATAAAAATCAGACGTTCTTTTTTTACGTATTAAAACGATATACGCGGGTGAGACATTGAAATTTTAAATTTTCGGTTTTTAAGCAACACAGCATTTAGGGGTGTAGATGTAAAAAGAAATTATAACTCCAAAAGAAAGAAGGTAAAAAAATATGCATAGTGACGAAAATCCCATGCAGATATCTCTAAAAATTACGAAGCTACAACCGGTTTAATATTGCTTGTTAGAGAGGGAAAACGCTAATAAATGACAATCGTTTCATGCGAAAGTGCGTTTTGCGGAAAAGATACAGAATATACCACCGTTTAAAACTTTGGACACTTATAAGTTTGTGATTATTTATTGCCTGCCTTATTTTTACAATATTTTTTATCCTTTTTCGAGAAAATTCATCATTATTGGTTATTTTGTTTGGTGTCTACATCCCTATTGATGAATAAGAATGAGATAACGGCGATCGCTCTAATAGCGAAGAGTCTAGCAATTTCCGGGATCCTATCATAATGTTGATATTTACATCCGAAAATTACGATTTTTGCGATATCCCGCTCCGTTAACGCTGTTTTTTTTCATGTGCTTTTACGAGTCCTATTTAAACCCAAACTCGAGGGGTATACAATTAACCGTTGAGGAGTTCCACTATCCACCTCCTGACTCCATCATCAGACCATCATCACCAAGTATAAAGTGTAGAACTCGACAAAACAAACCAAACGAACCCAAACTCGAGGGGTGTACAATTAACCGTTGAGGAGTTCCACTATCCACCTCCTGACTCCATCATCAGACCATCATCACCAAGTTTAAAGTGTAGAACTCGACAAAACAAACCAAACGAACCCAAACTCGAGGGGTATACAATTAACCGTTGAGGAGTTCCACTATCCACCTCCTGACTCCATCATCAGACCATCGTCACCAAGTGTTATGTTCTATACATCAACCGAGTGCCTCTATACCCATACCAAATGCGCTGTGTTTACCCCCAAGGGCCCCGAGTATCCGAATCCGAACCGAACTACATTCGTATTCATGGAATATTATTTCAAATAAAAAATCAGGATTAGTTTTATTTGAATAAGAATAAGTTATCTTCATTTTATTCTTATTCCCAAGAATTATTCCCGACGAAACTTATTTGGAATAACTTTGACGGGGATAAAATCAACGTGAATTATTCCCGCGTTATTCTTATTCTATTCATGATTTTATTCTTGAATGCCCAACTCTGCCTGGTAATTAGGCTGATATGATGATGATGATGAATATGATCCTTATTTCCAGGGCAACAAAGGCGCAGTCAGCATACGCTTCAACATATACGGTTGTTCCGTGTGCTTCGTCAACTGTCACCTCACTGCGCACGAGCACCTATTGGCCGACCGCGTCAATGACTACAACACTATCATCAAATACCACAACTACCACGTCAAGGAAACGGCGAACATTTTGTACCATGAGTGAGTTGTACTCATTTACTTAATTAACTTGTTTTTTAGCGTTTTCCTGTTTTTTACGATTCCGTACATTACTATTAAGACTCCGCTGTCCGTCTGTCTGTCTGTCACCAGGCTGTATCTCATGAACCGTGATAGTTAAACAGTTGAAATTTTCACAGATGATGTATTTCTGTTGCCGCTATAACAACAAATACTAAAAAAACAGAATAAAATAAATATGTAAGGGGGCTCCCATACAACAAACGTGACTTTTTTGCTCCTTTTTGGTCGATATTGATAACGGCAACAGATAGACGCTTGAAATATTCACAGATTATTTAGTTGTATATTTACTTTAAAAATAAATAATTAAATTAAAATAAAACAAATAATTTAAGGGGGGCTACCATACAACAAACGTGATTTTTTGCCGTTTTTGTAGATAATGGTACGGAACTCTTCGTGCGTGAGTCCGACTCGCACTTAGCCAGTTTTTTTTTAATATGTTAACTACTGTTAATGCTATACTTCTATAGTAATCTACTGATAACTGGTTTAAAATTAACAATACAATACAATACATATATTCTTTATTGCTAAAATCAATATGAATCATAAGGCGGTCTTATCGCTAAAAAGCGACCTCTTCCACACAACCTTAGGGTGGGGGAGACGAATCATATGAATTGAGTAGGTGAAACAGAATATAAACAACCTAACTATAATAATGGAGGCATACACTGCAGGTTAATGCGCAAGCCTTCGAAGAACAAAGACGTAACGAACTCGACGCTCGGCGCGAGGAGTTAAAGGCTCGACCACCTGCGGCCGTCCACTACAATTAAGTCGGAGGGGTGCTGACCTGTAGGGAACGTGGTCGCACATTCTCTGCAAAGATAGGCTACGTCAGTCATCTGAGAGCTCACGAACGACGTTCCAATTAGCCATATTTCCAGTCGCCGTGGTCGAAATCGGCCATGATGATGATGATGACACTTACACTTACTTGTGGAACCAGCGATGTACGGAAAGTTGTCGTTGTCAGGTGACAATTGTCAAGTTGGTGAAATAGTTGGTCATTACGTTAATGTTATGTTACAAATAATTATTTCTCCTCATATTAAAAGGTAGTCTTCCAAAACTGCGTCCGTTATTATTATTAACTATACATATTGTATGAATTCGGTGATTCGGTTTACATCTTTACATCACTTGCCATTCCTGTTTACCGCTAATAATAAGCATAAAAAAATAAAATTATAATCATAGATTGTACACATAATATAGATACCAAACATAATTATAAAGAGTGTATATTCGTCAACAAACTGTTATGCAGTTTGGCGAAGACTTTGACTAAGTTTATCGTTATTTTTGTTGAGTAAAAAAAAAAATGCGGCCAAGTGCGAGTCGGACTCGCACATGAAGGGTTCCGTAAAATAAATTGCGGTTTACGATTTATGACGTATTAAAAAAAAACAATTACTAGATCTCGTTCACACCAATTTTCGGTGGAAGTTTGCATGGTAATGTACATTATATTTTTTTTTAGTTTTATCATTCTCTTATTTTAGAAGTTACAGGGGGGGGGGGGGGCACACATTTTACCACTTTGGAAGTGTCTCTCGCGCAAACTATTCAGTTTAGAAAAAAAATATTCTAGAAACCTTAATATCATTTTTGAAGACCTATCGATAGATACCCCCCCCCACACGTATGGGTTTGATGAAAAAAAAATTTTTGAGTTTCAGTTCTGTGTATGGGGACCCCTAAAACTTAATGTTTTTTTTTCGATTTTTGTGTGAAAATCTTAATGCGGTTCACAGAATACATCTACTTACCAAGTTTCAACAGTATAGCTCTTATAGTTTCGGAAAAAAGTGGCTGTGACATACGGACGGACAGACAGACAGACAGACAGACACGACGAATCTATAAGGGTTCCGTTTTTTGCCATTGGGCTAAGGAGCCCTAAAAAAGGGAAAACTTCGTGAGGAAACCGGTTTAATCCCAATAAGGTTTAGTTTTCCCTCTGGGTTGGAAAGCCAGCTGGCTTTTGTGCCTAGGTACTTCAAATCTTGGGATTAGTCGACACTGGTATACATGTATAAGACTGATTTATTAAAACTTGATCGAATCTATGAATTAGGTCTCAAACAACCCAGTTTATAACCAAGGTTAGGCTGAATTAAATGAAACAATTGAACTTTAGGTCTCATATCAATTCGACCCAGTTTTAATTACTAGGTTAAATACTTACTGTTTCCAGCTCATATTTCTCCATGTAGTTAGTAATTAAGATTTCTTTGAAACAATAACTGTAGATCCCCGCTGCGAAGAATGTAGGCCAGCCCTATAAAACAGTTCTATCATAAGTTTATAAGGTTCGATTACTTTGAACCTTACGTGTTGGATCTACGGTTGATATTTAAACGGCGCAATTTCTTGCATATTTTTCTAGTCATTCTTTTACATCTATTCAGACTGGAGATCACTTCATATTTTCCACTAGAATTCTGCGGGGTCAATCAACTATTTCTTGTCGCTCGTTGCCATGGTTACGTCTCCTGGGTCACTCTTTAAAACTATTATTTTATGGGGTTTAAGTCCACTAAACACGTGTTTATCTTATATTGGTAAACCCATTCCATGGTGGGGGGGGCATCTTCTTAGCATGATACGAGTCCAGTTTATGGTATTTTTTCTAAGAAAGTTTGTTACTGTTGTCTCTTGGGTTACCGGGACAGAATAACAACAAGAAAAAGTTGATTGACCCGTATAATAAATAAATAAATATTTGCTGACAATCTTACACGAATATACCTATAGTCCCAAACTAAGCACAGCTTCTATAATGTGGTTTAAAGGCTATCCCAAAGTGATTTTTCACATAAGTTTGGCTCGTGTATTGTATGAATGTATTGCTTTAATAAGGATGTATATGAATGAAACGTTCAATATACATAGGTGTATGTTGTAAGCCATCACAACGTACAGATGTAGTGCATAATGGTTTCCCATCGTTTTTTTACGAGAACGTACGAACGTGTCTCGCTATTTCAGTCGGTCACTGTACAAAAAGTACTGAGGTTGACTGATGTAACAAATACGAACATTTCCGAGAAAATACGATGGAAAATTATTATTCACTACATCTGCACACCTATGTATATTGCGTTGCATTATTTGTTTATTTGGTTATTTATTAAGGACCTTCAACAATTAATATAGCACAAGCAAAAATTAAAACCAAGTACCTTATTAATTACAGAAGGGCACAGCATGCAACAATTAATAGTGAAAATAAAAATAAAAAAACAATTAGTTTGAATCCTAACCCATTCTATGTCAAGATTCAAATTTCAAATGAGGTAAAAACATAAAATTTGTGCCAAGTCAGACTACAGACCAAGTCTTGCCAGCAACCGTGGCTTTTATGAATGGGATAGTTGACGAGTTGAGATCAATACAATTTTGATGTTTCTTATAAGCCGTAACGTGACAGGGGACATTATTACGTAGTGTAATCAAATAACTAAATAGTGGCAGTGTTTTTTTTTTAACTTACCAATAATGGCTTCGCTAAATAAATCTACATAATTATCGAACCTACTCACAAAATTTGACGAGAATCGGTTGAGAAATGCGACCTGTAGAGGCGAATGAATTTTGACCCAAGAACTGAAGTGTGACGTCAATTGTCCCGCAAAAAACGTGTTAAGACTTCGTCATTAAGACGTCATAGTAAACTAGTTCCTGCCCCGCTATTCTGTAACTTGTTTTAAGCTCACCCCAACGCTCACCCACAAATATATCTTGAAGCCGCGATTCGTAGTAACTAAGCGTAGATAGAGGTCTAGTTTCGTTAGGCGTGACGGGTGGGGTCATGCGCATGAGCGCGTAAGAAATAACATCCCTGTGATATTATTCAGCACGAGACGGCTGGTTTTCTGAGGTGCCAACGTCACACTTTTAATTTTGTTTAAATACTGCCACAAGGAATGTCTAAAGGCCTCCACACACCGGTCGCGGGCGCGGGTGGGGCGCGGGCCCGCGCCCGACCCGCGCACGCGACCGGTGTGTGGGAGGCCTTAAGATATACTCGTAGAATTTTTAGAGCGTGGCTGGTAGTGGTAAATGAAATGAAATGAAATGAAATGAAATGAAAATAATTTAATCCAGAACAAGTCCATATTGGCGAGTACATTAGAATACACAAAACAAATTAGATGATACACGAATACATTAATACAAATTACAAATTATAAACTATAAAAATATATGGGCCGGGATTATTCAACGTCGCGGGTCACCCCGATCCCGCGACGACGGGCCTGTGGTATTCCCTCCAGCGTTCATGTAGAGGGCTGGCGTCCCATTCCCTCACCGCCGAGAGCAGTGTGTTGGAGGATGCGTAGATTGCCTTCCTAGCGGTGGCGGTTCTCGCGCGCAGCAGCGCGGGCCAGCCCGGCGCGCGCCCCTCCGCGAACATCGCGCTCGCGCTGCACCAGCGTGGCAGCCGAAACAAGGCGCGCCACGCGTCATTATATTGCACGCGCATGTCTCGAGCGGCAGCGCATGTAAAATCTGACCACAATTCTACTGTGTACACACTGGTACAGAAGCTCAGAAATAGCTGCCTCTTCACGCCCTTGCTACATTTAGCGAATCTCCTGGCTAGCATATTCGCTCGCACTGCAATAGTATGTCAGCGTGATCTTTCATATTTGACAGTAGAATGTGGCCAAGATATTTGACCTCGTGCACTTGACGTAGCTGCACACCGTTAAGCAGCAGCGGAGGTACGTGTGTCGGCATGTTCGCAGCTTCCATGAGCATGAATTCCGATTTGTCAGGATTGTACGACATATTGTGCTCACCCGCGTATCTCTCGCATTCTGCGAGTAACTGTCGCATAGCCGCCGCCGATGGAGCAAGCAGAACCATGTCGTCCGCATAGGACAAGTGGTTAGTCATAGTGCCGTTGATGGAGCAGCCGACTCCTGTTTGTGTCAGGGCCTGTGATAACCCGTCCATGTAGACATTGAACAGCGCCGGTGACATGCTGCCCCCCTGCCGGACACCACAATTCAAAAAGGCAGCTCCGGATACTTTATCTTTCCATCTCACTACGTTTCTCTGCTGAGAGTACCATTTCTCCAGTACCTTAATGATTGGGGTGGGTGTTTTCCGTGTGTGAAGTTTTTTCCAAAGCAGTTGGTGATCGACTCTGTCGAAGTCCAGGAAGCAGGCGTATACACACGTTTTTCTGGACCTATAGTAACCCACAATTTGCTTAAATGTATAGATGGCCGAGGTTGTTGAGACATTACTTTTAAACCCGAATTGGCTGTCGGCACTATACAAATAAGGTGCGGCGAGCTGATGAAGCACCCTCTCCAGTAGACGTGCTATCATATTTGCAAGAGCAATAGGGCGGTAGTTGCTTGAGCTCGAGACATTTTTCCTTCTATTCTTGCAAATAGGTACAATCACAGTATCCGTCAGGTCCCGTGGTAAGTGACCGGTCCTAATAATCGCTGTGAAAAGCGAAGCCAGCATATGCAGCAGCGCAGGGCCACCGTATTTAATATGCTCAACGGTCAGCCCGTCCAGGCCAGGAGACTTCCAGCGCGTCATTAGTAAAGTAAAGTTCCGCCGTCTGGCGTAGGAAGCTTGGCGCTACTTATGATCTGATATCTTTTTAACGCTGAAAGCTATATGAGCTAGGGAGTCTTGGCAATCACTTTACATGTAATGTTTTTGGTGGGATTTTGTTTACTGCCACAAGGAATGTCTAATATATACTCGTACCTTGTCGCTTTCACCCGTTTGGCAGTTTAAACATGACGTTAAACAGACACGGTACAAAGGTAATTACTAGCTTTTGCCCGCGACTTCGTCCGCGTGGAACTCGTTTAAGTCGTACCTCCATACAAACTTCCGCCCCATTTCATACATACATACATACACGTAATCAAGAATCACGCCTCTTTCCCAGAGGGGTAGGCAGAGATCACGGATCTCCATTTGCTACGATCCTGCCAAACCACTTTCGCTTCACTCACTTTCATAATATTTCTCATACATGCTCGTCGGTTTAGGGTACTTTTGACCTGGCCTCTTTGTAAGTTTTCTCCATTTCACCCCCTTAGGTTTTTTGGCGCAGGACCGGTCACTTTGGAACTCTTTGGGGGAGGCCTATATCCAGCAGTGGACGTCTTTCGGCTGATATGATGATGATGATGAATAGGCTTTTTACATATTTTACACTAGTCTTATTTACGTAACATACAATTCTTCGTCATTCCTAAATGTATTGGCAATTTCCGTGATCTTTTTATGATAGGATCACGGAAATTGAATGAAATTGAAAAATCAACATCCAAAAATGACGACTTTTGCGATATCTTGCTCCATTAACGCTGTTTTTTTCATGGGTCCTATTTGAACCTGGTAATGTTTTTTTTTCAACTGTTATTTTTGCAGTTTATATGTAAAATTTAATAAAGATCATGACAGGACCAAAAAAACTGTACAACCTTGCACTATTTTAGGAAATATGGACGGTATTTCACCGACCCGAAACTTTTGCTGTTGAGTGTATCAATTAGTATGTATACTTGTGTCAAATGCTCTTAAAAATGTTTTACCCCGTGTGGTGGTTAGAATGGCGTGCCCCTCTCTGTCTGCGGGTGTAAGAGTAAAAAAAAGAAGCAATAAGGAAGAAGGGTCTGTGGAAATATGGTCGATGTGTGTTGAGGGCGATGGGCTAGCAACCTATCACTGCAATATCACATTTTAAAGCTACACCCTAAAAACTGATTATACCACAGTACCCTTATTGTGAGATAACAATCGTAACCTAACGTTACGTAACTAATACGAGATCGAATAAACGCGCTTCGAATAGATTTCGATCTCGCTACGGTATTCTTCGATTCGACCCGTCAAACTTGTAACTCACAATGCCGTTGTCCTACGAAACCAACTGCAAAACGTTAGGCTCTAGCGTTTAGTTTTCGATGCGTAATTTAACGTTCGATTCGTACTACCAATCGGTAGTGTGAGACCCAAATTTGACATTTCGTATCGAAGAATACCGTAGCGACTGTAGTTTACTATTTCACTTGCAAAATGGCCCGTGATATCGTATTATTCCGTCAAGAGTTACCGTAGATCCGATCGAAATTTATCTCAAATTAAAGAACTTATAAAAATAAGGGTTTTGAATTGACAACATATATCCGCAAAATTCGGATTGTCGCGTATTTTGTATTTAAAAATGCAAATAAATGGCCCCCGCGCCGCCATATTGTATCGACAGTGGACACTGTCGACGTCGCGATGCGCGTATTCTGTAATGTCATAACCGATAAATGCTAGTGATATAAGGTTGAATATTGGAAAATCGTGAACGAACGTGAAGTCGATGGCGAATTAAGTAATGTATAAGTGCCTCACGTTACAGTATGGATTTTTAGTTCTATGAGTGACCACCAGGGGCGGTGTATAGACTTTTCATACTAAATCTTGACGATAGGCGCTAGCGCCTGTAGTAAACGCAACTCACGTCAATCCCACGCTAAAAGTACTGATATATACAAGGTGTATGTAAGGAGATCGGACATGGCGGCCGATTTATATAGAGTGAGCCTGTCGCAAGTACATTAACCCACACAACGCCCAAGTAATTGACAAGACAAAGCATCTAAAACACACACACTTGTATACCTACACGCTTATTTGACAATAAACGCGCATCATCAGGCATTTTGGGAAAAAACGTAATATTCTCTGCGATCAGCACGCGTGCACAGTATGGCAGTGTATGCCCATTGAGCATACAGCTGCGACACGGCCGCCGGCGGCTTGTCCTCTCTCTAGTATTCTATGCTCTGAGGATTATACCCATGATGACGATGATGACTAAGTTGATTTGTTCCAGCTACGTATTCTGGATAGGTGACCTGAACTTCCGAACGGATCACCCCACGGGCAGCAGCCCCACGTCTGAGGAAATAGTAGCCTCATTGAGAAAAGTTGAGAAGGATGTCTATACAAACATACTGAGGCACGACCAGCTGCTCGCCGTCATGGAGAGCGAGGAGGCTTTCGCGGAGTTCGTGGAGCCGGATGTCAAGTTTCCACCTACTTATAAGTTTAATATTGGCACGGACGAGTATGATATCAAGTAAGTCTAATGCCCTTATTCATAAATGTCCAGCAAACCTTTTAATATTTAAAATGCGGTTAAAATTCGTTTGTCTTTGTTGTTACTTTGGGGCTAGATACCCCAGAAAGTAATATTACTCTTTCTGGGGCATCCCTGTCGCGAAGCCACTTTTGGTCACGTGGTCACTTTCATGTAATTAATATACACATACCCGTACAACTTGCGTAATCCTTTATATATCTGACATAGGGGCTGCCGCCTCGTGCGTGCCAGCTCGCTATGACGTGTGGGGACTTTCGTCCCCGCGAATGTCCTCCAACCTCCCCTTATAGACATCCCTTACCACACAACTGATACTGTCCCAATTCACACGCTATTGTTCCAGTTACAATTACCCGTTGACTGATGATGATATGGCCTGAGGCCGAGACTACCGAACCGAACTACCATGTTGTTACACTTGGGATTAGTATCCCCTCACACTAAAGAACTCCACAACTAAGAACTGTGTTGTGCGTCCTACAGGTCACGTACATGCGCGACCTGTAGGAAAACCTACTACTACTGGATATAATTTTTTTTTTTTCTCTTTATTTAAGGAGCTTGTCACACAGGTGAACATGTCGCTCCGTTATAGTCAACATAACATATTATTCTAATGACGAGTAATTCTATTACTAACACACTTTCGAGCTAACTGCAATAGTGCTGTGGCCGCGTCTGATAACGGGGTGGCCAGGGCAACATTGCAGGTCCCGACATCATAACTGGTGTTAAAAGGCAGACTTCTCCTGAGAGCTTCGTTTCGGACACATTCCATCATAACATGGTATACATCTTCTGGTACTTCACATTCATCACAATTTGGAGATGCCACTTTTCCCATCAAATATCCAAACTTGTTTAATGGTATATGTCCGGATCGCAATCTCATCATCAATACCAAGTCGCGTCTACTTAACGAACACTCTATTATCCATGAAGTTATCTGAGGACGAGGTTGGATCGTCTTATACCAAATGCCTTTTTCTTTTGATCTCTTATCAAAGTATTCTTTCCACAAAGAATATGTTTGCCGTTTTACTAAAGCGATACAGTCAGAGTAAAAAGGTAACATGTTACATTCAACACCCTCACAACAAGCTTGCCTGGCTAAGGTGTCCACGGCTTCATTTCCGCGTATACCCACATGAGAGGGAATCCATTGCAGTACTATGTTGTTACCCTCCGATTGTGAATTGCTGATAAGTTTTAAAATGATGTAGGCAATCGGGAGACCTCGAAAATTCGAGGTGCACCGAGCCAAGTGTTGGAGCGCACTCATGGAGTCCGATAATATAACAAACTTATCGCAGCCTATTGATTGAATGTAGGATAGGGCCTCGGCGATTGCTGGATATAATTCTGTCCACTAAAATCACCCAGGGGATCGTGCTGGATATGGCGTACAATAGGATCCCCTGGGTGATGTCATAAAACATATTCCTCCAATATGATCACCTGGGTGATCGGGTCAGAATATGATCTTAAAGGATACCGCGAATTTAAACATGATCCAAACCTTTTCCAAATACAACACAATCGTATTTATTTGGTTATTCCGATTTTTAATTAGATGGCCTCGTGAATTCAAAATTGTCTGTCATATTTTGTTGTCTGGAGGGCATTAGAAGGATAATAGTGACTAGTTCACAAATAAAAAACCAAGTAGTTTATTTGACGTCACTATACTATTTCCTTAAATAGTCATTTTGTATATCGATTATTTTTGAACTCCGACGCAAAAAGAGGGGTGTTATAAGTTTGACGTGTCTGTGTGTCTGTTGTCTGTCTGTGGCATGTAGCTCCTAAACGAAGGGACCGATTTGAATGCGGTTTTTTTGTGCGAAAGCTGACGTGATCGAGATGGTTCTTAGCTATGTTGCAACAAAATCCGTACAGCCGTTTTTGAGATATCGAACTTTGAAATGAAAATGTCGGGGGCTTTTCAACTTTTCTAAGAAACCCCTATTTTGAAATGACGTATATTACGGGCAGCCTCTTATCATTAAAATTGTGATGTCTGATACCTAGGTATGTAGGTATCATATTTGTTTTATTTCCAGACGGAAACCGTCCTGGACGGACCGTATCCTTTACAAAGTGATCGCGAACAACTACGAGAACATAACGCTGCGCGCCGACCTTATATCCTACACACACGTGCCCTTC
This sequence comes from Epinotia brunnichana, assembly GCA_963854355.1. NCBI lineage: Eukaryota > Metazoa > Arthropoda > Insecta > Lepidoptera > Tortricidae > Epinotia > Epinotia brunnichana. Next base: position 1,014,287 of record OY977946.1, read on the forward strand.
TACACGCTCAGCGACCACAAGCCTGTGGTGGCGCAGTACAATATTAAGGTTAGTTACATAAGGCCCAGATCGCATCAGAAATGAGGCTATCCGCAGCAGAACCAGGGTAACCGATATAGCCCTCCCAATCGCTAAACTTAAATGGCAGTGGGCGGGGCACATTGCACGTAGAACCGATGGCCGTTGGGGCGGAAAGGTACTCGAGTGGCGACCACGTACCGGCTTGCGTGGCGTGGGTAGGCCCCCCACAAGGTGGACTGATGACCTGGTAAAGGTCGCGGGAGTCCGCTGGATGCGGGTGGCGCAGGACCGGTCATTTTGGCACTCTTTGGGGGAGGCCTATGTCCAGGAGTGGACGTCTTTCGGCTGATATGATGATGATAATGATGATGATGATGAGTTGATGACATAAGGCCCCGTTTGTGGATAAGCGTAGAGGTATGATTTATAATTCAAGTCATCTCATTAGGGGCGTGGACTCAAAATGTATTATTACTCCAAAAGAAAGAAGGCAAAATAATATACCTGGGGACGAAAATCCCATTCGGATATCTCAAAAAATTACGAAGCAACGACCGTTTTAATATTGCTTGTTTGAGAGAGAGAGAACGCTAGGGGATCGTGACGTCACCGTCCCCTAGCGTCATATTAAATGACAATCGTTTCATATTGGTTATATTATTTGGTGTCTATACCCCTATTCAAGTTTAATTGCAAGTCTTCGGGAAGTTGGTCAAAAACTTGCAAGATTTGACCCGAACAGACGTAAAGTCGAGTATCTAACTAAACAGACAACCTTTCCAAAATATTTAGACTCTTTATTGTTACTGACATAAGTAAGACGCATGTGTAGATATTTTTGAAAGGCTGTCTGTAGGTATATACATCGGATAACTCATATATACAGTCGCGGAATGAAAAGGTTTGTCACTTTTTGACCTATATCAATAAAATAAAGTCGAAAATTGGCGAACCTTTTCATTCCTCGTACATTGCAACTTAAATAAGAGCTTGTAAAGCGACTGGTTTTCGGTCTTCTATTAGGTTTATGGAAGTTTTCTAACATCTAGACTAAGGTTTTGCTTCAAAATGACATCTTTGGATTAGATATGCTTAAGGTCGAATACCTCTCGATATATTAAGAATCGATTCGCTATTCTTAATCATGAGCGTTCAACAATGAAGCTCATGATTGGAATCGTGGATCGATTGGAAACATCGAGCGTTATTCGATATTAAAGACGCGAGTTATGTAACCGCTTTGTTGTATACTAATATGTCTAAAACGACCTAACAAAAAACCTAAACAACCCAACTATGGTCCAAATTAATTCTCATATTACTTGCTCCGACTCCGACTATTTTCATTGGTATTTACAAAATCGGTATTGATAGAAACGAATGAGTTTAATTTTGGACCACAGTTGGGGTAGTGCTTGCTAACCTTGTGCATGCTTGTTTTTCTCTTCTATTTGTCAATTAGCATGGGTCAATGCCAATATTTTTTTTTTGGGTTAGGTAATACCTAAATAAATAACTAATTTATTATTATTATTTATTATTATTACTACACTGTTGTACCAACGTTTTCAAACCTAAGACAGTATATGCCCGAAGATTTACGATAATCGTGAACTGTGGCAACTCTGCCTATTAGGGTAACTCCTCCCGTTACTTTAGCACCGTAGCACCAACACAAAACTAATAAGTTTCTGTCAAAATTTTCATTTTTGGTACAAGCTTTTATTGCCGACTGTACTTTTCTGCATACCATCATCAACTACTCATTGAGACGATTCTAACGAGCCCAAACTCGACGGGATTGTGTCGTTTTATTGCGGAGTTCCTATGGCCGCCTTCCAGCTCCAGCATCAGATCAGCTCCATGTCATCATAATATTGCATTGTCATGCGATATACATATGCATGCAAAATTTCAGCTGAAACGGAATCCGGGAAGTGGGTCAAATTTCAATTACTAAATTAGACCCAAGAAATAATAACAAAGAAAAATAAAACAAACGGGGTGAGCTAAATAAAAGCTTGTAAATAAAAAAAACATCTTAATGATTACACTAATGAGCTCTACGTCTAGTTTAATTTAACGCCCGTATTAGATACTAAACTGTATAAATAAATAAGACTATATACGTTCCACTGCTGGACACAGGCCCCCTCTCATTGATGAGAGGCGACGGGCAGTTGTATAGTATATAAAAAATAAAACAAAAAATAATAATTTCGGACCACAAACAAACCATATTAGGTTAGTAGGTTAATGTTCACTAATAACTAGGCAATTATGTTAGATAATATTATATTATACTATGATGCTGATTGTCGCGGTTCGATGACTGTTAACAGTGTCAGTATATAAAAACGGCAAAAGGGAGTCCTGCTTTAGTGTAGTATAGTGATTTTAATACTATTACGATGCTTTCTAAATTACGCCTAACGGTTTTAAGTTTCGCTTTCTTCGGTGTAATAACGCGAGGCTACGTTTGTGCGAGGTCAGATTCCGTTATTTCACTTGCGTTCATTTTTAGGGTTCCTTGCACTAAGAATAAATTAAATTTCCCAATTGCTAAGACTTTGATGTGAGTCAACAGATATTTTAAGAAATATACGTCTTGGGTCGTTTGTGTATCTAATTATTTATGAAATTAATATTTTAGGAAAATTTCTGTCGAGTTAAACAACTAAATGTTTCGAAAAAATACAAGTTATTCCTGTAATTATTGTTCTCAAATATGTAGCAGATATTTGTTTATATTTTATAGATTATCGTATTGCAACGGTGTCCGTCCATCTATCTATTTAAATAAATAGTGTCTAATATCAGACTTGCGAGTATCAGCCAAGCAGTGTGGTATGCGATACTTGTCTCTGCAACCGTTTTGACATGACTGATTGTACAGTTAACTACATGAAGATGTATCAATCGTTTTACCTAATTGCATTGTCATAAAGTGATAAAAATTCCCATCGAAACATCTTATCGCAGTCAAATGTACGTTCGTACAGAACCCATAGTATATAAATCCGACAATATTTTCTGTAGTAGTAATCGATCTTCATACGAGTATGTTATTTTATTTGAATAACTGGTTAGAATGTCATGTCGCTCATGCTACTGGTTATGAATATTAGTTTCTTGAACATGTGATTAATTACGCCTTGAAATGTTTCTCGCCATTTATCAATAAGCAAGTTTAACGACATTAGACAAGGTAAAAAAAGTAATATATTGGATTATTCATCCAATTATTGTAAAAGATCAGAGCGTTTCAATACAGTCGATATCAAGAGTATAAAAAAAAAACATAAGTATATACGATTTCCTCAAATGTTTCCTTGAACCCATTAATAATTATGTCGTTCCCAGGCAAAGGGTACCGCTATGTTGGTCGTTATAACAAAAGATTTTTTATTCCCTTTTTATCCCACACACAAATTCCGAAAAGTATTTTTTGTACTCGACGATTAAAATATGTGTACTTATTAAGATTTCATAGAGAATACTGCAACGTCACTCTTTTCATAGTTGTAGTCCATGTTACTGTCGAAACAATCGAAATAACTACTTTTCGATACGCTCCAGACAACTAAAATAAATTCGACCAATCACGTGGCTGCTTTACTGAACTGTAATGAATTGGACCAATAGAATCGCTTTGATGTCGTACGCTCGTTGATGTCTTTTAAGATATCAACAAGCGTACGAGCGATGAGCTGCACTTCGTTTCAACAGTATCAAGTTTGTTTAATTAGTTCAGTTGACTCGTAGAAAATTAATTTTAATGAACTCGTACAAAAAGTATTGTTCACAATAGTGTTATAATCAAGCTTTTTAATCTCGTACCTTACTTAGGCCACTCAGCAAGCTTCGTGGCCTAAACACGGTACTCGACTAAAAAGCTCTCTATTATAACACGATTGTGAAAAATACTATTATCCGAACCATTTTCTGCTTAACGAAAATGTCTACGTAGGTTATAATATTATTTTATCTATCCAAATATCATAAACCCTCCATGATGCGTTCAAGAACCGCACATTATGACCACCATAAAAACAGACTGTTTTGTTATAACAAATTTCTTATCTGTGAAAATGTTATTATTACTAAATAATAACATCGATTTCGATGCTATTATTACATTCAAATTTCGAACACCTCTGAACAAAGCAATTTGATTTGACCTCTATTCTAATATCAGTCGAGATGACGTTTAGTTCGAAATGAATTGTCAATTTGCATACAAATTTGACAAATATCGCACGTAAGTAAGATATCGAATGATATGACAGTTGGCGCCGACTCTAGTTTATCTCTGAATTAAAAAAAATACTATCACAGCTGCCAGACAACAACGCCGCGATGCCGGTCATAATATGCGGCTCCTGGATGCATCATGGAAGCTTATGATATGTGGATAGATTAAGTAGTGTATGTAACTGTACATAATTAGGTATTAAAACACTCGTGTGATGTTATTATGATAAAGTTAGAATAAACCCACACTCGTGTTTAATGCCCTTCATTATGTACAGTTACATAAACTACTATTATAAGTAGGTTAGGTAAGGTTCGTTTTTTATCCTGAAAAAAATCTTCGGCGAAACATGGTTTTCGGAATAATTATATTCGGGAATATGATGCTTTCGGATATACATAACTCTTCGGAATTTTGTAGTGTACCCCCTTTTTGACCACCGACTAACTCGTACCTTTTGTAGCGGTAGTAATAAATATACACATAGCATGGATTCAGTACGTAAGTAGGTCCGGGAACACATAATATATTTTTTCGTCTTTCCATTCCAATTTCGACGATTTCGGCTGATCTGATGTCGTTAGCCCTAGTGCGAGGCCGTTATTAGTCAGTTCAGAAATGACAATTGAATTACAATTTGATGGGTCGTATGGGGGCGACTCCTCGCGGTCCTCTGAGTCCATGCTATACTTAAGTATGTAGATAATTTGCTTAACTAACTGCACATGCATGCTATAGATACGGCACGGCTTCATTCGCTCGCTAATCGAGTCGCCCAAAGCTCGAGCCTCGGTCAGGATGCGGTCGGCGCTGGTAGCTCCCATGACGCATACATTGGAGGGAGCTGGCAGTGAAACTGTTACTGACGGACCGGCAGAGGCGCCTTTAGTTGCCGATGTCTGCGACTCTGTTGAGGTAATTGTTTTTTTATATGATGGCACCAAACAAGCGTAATACCTTGCTTGCTCCAGAGAAGTCACATGAATGTCCAAGGCTCGAGCCTCGGTCATGATGCGGTCGGCGCTGGTAGCTCCCATGACGCATACATTGGAGGGAGCTGGCAGTGAAACTGTTACTGACGGACCGGCAGAGGCGCCTTTAGTTGCCGATGTCTGCGACTCTGTTGAGGTAATTGTTTTTTTAATATGGTGGCACCAAACAAGCGTAATACCTAAAGTTGCTTGCTCCAGAGAAGTCACATGAATGTCCAAGGCTCGAGCCTCGGTCATGATGCGGTCGGCACTGGTAGGTCTAATGACGCTTACATTGGAAGGAGCGGAGACTAACACTGTTACCGATGGACGGGAGGCAGCGCCTTTAGTTGCCGATGTTTGCAACTCTGTTGAGGTAATTGTTCTATAGTAGCTTGCCTGATCGAAACAGCATATAGACGCTTGCTCCAAAGAAGTAACATGAATGTCCAAAGCTCGGGCCTCGGTCAGAATGCAGTCGGCGCTGGTAGCTCGCATGACATATATATTGGAGGAGGCGCATTTAGCTGCCGATGTGTGTGACTCTGTTGAGGTAATTGTATGAGAGGACAGGGTGTGGCCTGTAATATGAGCAAATAATCAAAGGGACGCTTCCTTAGAGCATTTGTAGTAACCCCTTGTGCCCACAATTTTATTTTTTTTTGGATTCGGAGATATTTTGATCTAAAGTTATGACCTCCAAGTAATGTATCTTGGCACCACGACATCATAGCACAGCAGTCAATGCGGATTTTGAGGTAATATCATGTAACGAGTCATAATAGTTTGTGCATTTTTGTGATTTTTTTATTTTAATTTCATTTTTTTTTTGTGTCTTTAAAATAAAAAGTTACTGATAGCACTCCGGAAGAGTAAAAAAATACAACTAAACTTATTTTGAAGAAAAAAAAATTCAAAAAAAAGTTTATTTTTTTTCAAGTTTAACCATGTGGAAATAATTGTTCACAAGCTTAATAATCTACCGTTTAATTTTTTGCTCCTATTACAGGCCACACCCTGTATAGGGCCCGAAATTTTGCGTGCGGCTTTTGACAAGCCTTATGGAGAGAACACCAATGTTTATCGATGGTATCGATACATCGAGAGTTTTTTTATTTGTCTTCATAAAATAATGTCTCAAACTTTCCGATGAATTGAACGGTCAATGATGAAAAAGGTTCAAAATATCAGAAAGTTTAATCCGTTTCATTTGCTTTATTGAAATGAGTATAATTACGTAAACCTTTGTTTTATAACGAGAACAAATCACTCGTCCCTCTGAGACTACATAACGTGCTTGCAAGTGTTATTTAATTTAGATAAATTAACCTCAATGATAGAGTGAATGACTGATATATCGATAAAAAGCAGTGCTCCCTCCCTTGCATGTATCAGTCATCATCATCATCATTTTCAGCCTGTAATCGCCCACTGCTGAGCATAAGCCTCTCTTCGCGTACGCCACTTATCCCGGTCCCGTGCTAGTCTCATCCAGAAATGACCCGCGGTCTTTTTTATGTCATCAACCCATCGAGCTGGTGGACGACCAACGCTTCTTTTTCCTGCAATTGGCCACTAATCCGTTAACGTTTTGGTCCACCTACCGTCACGCTGCCTGGCAATATGTCCTGCCCAACTCCATTTGAGTTTAGTTATGACTTCGCCGACGTCACGCACCTTAGTGCGTCGTCGGATCTCAATATTCCTCACTCGGTCTTGTAGCTTAATGCCGAGCATGGCGCGCTCCATGGCTCTCTGTGCTACCCGTACTTTATGCACAGTCTCCTTTGTGAGCGTCCATGTCTCAGCACCATACGTCATTGTGGGCAGGACACACTGATTATAGAGACGAGTCTTCAGGCATTGTGGAACGTCAACGGATTTGAGGATGTCTAACTTGTTGAATGCCGCCCAACCCAGCTGAATTCTCCTGGAGATCTCTTTGTTTTGATTTAATCATATAATCAGTAGTCGCACGCAAAATGTCGAGCCCTGCTCATATACATGCATTAGACGTTGTGGAATTAGACTCAGTTACTGACGCCTTTCGTCGCCTGTAAGCTACTCTGCTAAGGTATTGTGTTTTGAAAATGATATACCAATGGCCACATATAAAATCGCTTGGCGAATGTCACAGTTACTAGGCGTAAGTACGAATCGCCTAATACTGCATGTTATTTTTGCTAGTAAATGTATGCATTTTTTCTAAACCCTACTAAACAAACACTAACGCACAGAAAAGTAGCATGATATTACTAACAGATAACTTCTTTTTCTTTCCAACGATATTGCTAATTTAAGAAAGATATAATGAATCACTGAGAGAAAATTGTATCGAAACAATAGAATTTATAAAAAAAAAATATCATTGTCTATCAATCAATCCATTTTAAATATCTATACCTAATATACGTAATAGGTATACTTATTGAATGGGTTTCAAGGTAGTTACTACTCACTTCTTTATAATATTAGTATAGATTAAACATTGCGATGCGTCATACTAGCCTCTGATAACAAAAATACGCATTAGGGTAATTGAAACCATGAAAAAAATTTAATAGTTTAGTTAATATATTTACGTCAGACCTGGCCATAAAGTAGGAATTACCGCAGGCCATGCGTGCGGAAAACCCCACTTCCTGGCCAGATAGAGACGTAAAATTTTGTACTTACCACGGGCGGTAATAAAGAAAGCCTCAGAGCACATATTTATCGCCCTTGCCTTCGGCTCGGGCGTCAAATACCTGCGATCTGAGACATTCTTTGCTTAACCGCCCTAGGTAAGTAATGTACTATTGCAGACGTTCTCCAACTACACGGAGAAGACGATAAAGTTCGTGGTCCACAACCAGACGTGGCGCGTCGGCGACTCGGAGTACCGGGTGGAGTGCATTCTATCACAGGACGTCCAAATACACCCTAACGACTGGATCGGTATTTATGATGTAAGTAAACCCTTTCAAGACTAATTAGATTAGATTACATTATTTATTTCATGATGAAACATTACATTACAATTTTGCTTGCATGTCAAAAAAATTAAAATATTTATCACGATCGTCAAAAACAAAGAAAAAATAAAGATATAATATCAAATTAATACAATGTCAACAAATTTACTCAATAACGAGTAAATATAAAAAGAAAACAAAATCAAAAGAACAAATATGTCAACAACTAGGTATCGTCATTCAATTTACAATATAGTGTAATGTGCATTATAACATATAGTGATATTTAATGTCAAATCATATTAAAACAAATGTAAATAGGTAAAAATAATAATTTAACATGTCAAATCAAGGTCCATAATGACTCACATATGAGTCAGGCCTCTACGAGCGATTTCTGCTACAAAGCGGAAAAATGCTGAGCGCGCAACAGCGTAGGAGACGTCGCGTCAAGCCTGTAGTCTTGTCGCTTTGGCTAAAATCTGCTCCCGTTGTGTGATTTTACTTTAGTAGTTTAACCACAAGCAAATGAAATCTCAATGGGAAATTGATGAAAATTTTAGAAGTGCCTGATTATTTTTTTGGTGATAGGAATAACCTTCCTTAGCACCTGAAAAAAGTTGCAAACTTTTCGGCTGCGTCATTTATTTTTGAGAAATATTCACTTACGGCGAATGCGACACTTTCTTTGATCCGTCTCATATTACAAAAAATAATTTAATTATCTGACCCCGGCAATGACAAATATAGCTGCTGCAGCTGCCAATATCATTGCCAGTGTCAGTTTACCACGAATTTTTATAATATTTTTTTGTAATATGAGACGGATCAAGCAAAGTTATTCGCAATCCTAAACCCAAAACGTAAGCGAGGAAACTGTTTATATTTTTCAAAAATAATTGACGCCGCTGAAAAGTCTGGAACTTTTTCCTGGTGCTAAGGATTCCTATCATCAAAAAAATTATCAGGCACTTCTAAAATGTTCATCCATTCCCGATTGTTCATGGTATTATCAACTTAGTAGATTCAAAATTGACTAAGACATAATCATATGACACATATCGGTCTCTAAAGGCAAACAACGAAATGAAAATGAATCGATACAGTTTATCGGATTAACAGGCTTAAGTAGTAGACGGGACCCATATTAAATTAACCGTTGTGTTAAACGTGTCCTTGAGTGAAGACTATGGATCAGAAAATGTAGAGTAATACGCACACCATCTGACTGTAACTTGGTTAATTTATTGTGAATCGTCGGGCTGCGATCATCATCATCATATCAGCCGAAAGACGCCCACTGCTAGACATAGGCCTCCCCCAAAGAGTGCCACCGGTCTTGCGATACTTCTAGGATAATAACCTTATCATAATGTCTCACATTATGTGACAATAGGGGTGTAGACTCAAAAATTATTATTACTCCAAAAGAAAGCAGGCACAAAAATATGGCTAGTGACGAAAATCCCATTTAGATAAATCAAAAAATTACGAAGCTACAAAAATTCAAAATTCAAAATTCAAAATCATTTATTTGTAAACATAGGTATATGGATGGTCAAAGAACTTAAAATTATGTACCACTATGTTTTGCCATATGGCATACAAATACTTATGAGAAGATGGAGCAGCATGCATCTAATTTAGAGTAAGTATTACAACCGTTTTAATATTGCTTGTTAGAGAGAGAAAACGCTAGGGGATCGTGACATCACGATCCACGAGCGTCATAGTAAAGGTACATTATTTGTAGTGTTTGATGTAACATAACCGTGACGTAATGTCGCGTAACACGTAAGAAGGAAAACCAGTGACATTGACCTATGGTAATTGTTGTATTGACGTCACAACTCGGATGTGTTGTAACTGTCATTGTGAAAAATGTTACGTCGGAACAATAAAGTTTGCAGTTGCACTGGAATCGCGGAAACTGAAGACAATATTCCCTAGCAAACGTTTCAAACAATCTTTCACCTTATCCCCTCTACTATAAGATTATCTTTCAAGGCGTCTTTCCACAACCTGGATGACTTACTATTACATTCCGAATCTTATACATTCAATCTCAGACCTTATACATTCTCTCATAAGGTTTATTATCTAAACAAGCTTCCATTCCTGGGTTTCTACTCTCTACCCCAACCCTAGCAAACGCTTCAACCAATCTTATACCTTATTTCTTTTAAATTAAGGTTCTCTTAATGAACACAGGACATGCTTCCAAAATTTGGATGACTATATAGCGCACTAGGTACATTTCGAATTTCATAAGGTTATTTAGCCAGACAATCTTTGACAACTTGTCTCTCTACACCAACCCAACGCTTCAAACGATCTTAGACCTTATCTCTTCTAGCTTAAGCTTCTATTTCCAGGCATCCTTCCACAACCTAGACGACTACATAGCCTACGAGTACATGGCTAAAGTGCACCGACCAGAGATCCAGCCCATACACGTGGCGCCCAACACTCGTGTGGTCACTCTCAGCTTCCCTGTGGGCAGCGGAGTGAGGACCCCGGGACTGTACCGGTTCATATACTTCAGCCAGCCGAACAGCGACGTTAGGAGCGTGTTAGGTCAGTATTGAAGCATTAGATCACCTCCCAACACTCGTGTGGTCACTCTCAGCTTCCCTGTGGGCAGCGGAGTGAGGACCCCGGGACTGTACCGGTTCATATACTTCAGCCAGCCGAACAGCGACGTTAGGAGCGTGTTAGGTCAGTATTGAAGCATTAGATCACCTCCCAACACTCGTGTGGTCACTCTCAGCTTCCCTGTGGGCAGCGGAGTGAGGACCCCGGGACTGTACCGGTTCATATACTTCAGCCAGCCGAACAGCGACGTTAGGAGCGTGTTAGGTCAGTATTGAAGCATTAGATCACCTCCCAACACTCGTGTGGTCACTCTCAGCTTCCCTGTGGGCAGCGGAGTGAGGACCCCGGGACTGTACCGGTTCATATACTTCAGCCAGCCGAACAGCGACGTTAGGAGCGTGTTAGGTCAGTATTGAAGCATTAGATCACCTCCCAACACTCGTGTGGTCACTCTCAGCTTCCCTGTGGGCAGCGGAGTGAGGACCCCGGGACTGTACCGGTTCATATACTTCAGCCAGCCGAACAGCGACGTTAGGAGCGTGTTAGGTCAGTATTGAAGCATTAGATCACCTCCCAACACTCGTGTGGTCACTCTCAGCTTCCCTGTGGGCAGCGGAGTGAGGACCCCGGGACTGTACCGGTTCATATACTTCAGCCAGCCGAACAGCGACGTTAGGAGCGTGTTAGGTCAGTATTGAAGCATTAGATCACCTCCCAACACTCGTGTGGTCACTCTCAGCTTCCCTGTGGGCAGCGGAGTGAGGACCCCGGGACTGTACCGGTTCATATACTTCAGCCAGCCGAACAGCGACGTTAGGAGCGTGTTAGGTCAGTATTGAATCATTAGATCACCTCCCAACACTCGTGTGGTCACTCTCAGCTTCCCTGTGGGCAGCGGAGTGAGGACCCCGGGACTGTACCGGTTCATATACTTCAGCCAGCCGAACAGCGACGTTAGGAGCGTGTTAGGTCAGTATTGAAGCATTAGATCACCTCCCAACACTCGTGTGGTCACTCTCAGCTTCCCTGTGGGCAGCGGAGTGAGGACCCCGGGACTGTACCGGTTCATATACTTCAGCCAGCCGAACAGCGACGTTAGGAGCGTGTTAGGTCAGTATTGAAGCATTAGATCACCTCCCAACACTCGTGTGGTCACTCTCAGCTTCCCTGTGGGCAGCGGAGTGAGGACCCCGGGACTGTACCGGTTCATATACTTCAGCCAGCCGAACAGCGACGTTAGGAGCGTGTTAGGTCAGTATTGAAGCATTAGATCACCTCCCAACACTCGTGTGGTCACTCTCAGCTTCCCAGTGGGCAGCGGAGTGAGGACCCCGGGACTGTACCGGTTCATATACTTCAGCCAGCCGAACAGCGACGTTAGGAGCGTGTTAGGTCAGTATTGAAGCATTAGATCACCTCCCAACACTCGTGTGGTCACTCTCAGCTTCCCTGTGGGCAGCGGAGTGAGGACCCCGGGACTGTACCGGTTCATATACTTCAGCCAGCCGAACAGCGACGTTAGGAGCGTGTTAGGTCAGTATTGAAGCATTAGATCACCTCCCAACACTCGTGTGGTCACTCTCAGCTTCCCTGTGGGCAGCGGAGTGAGGACCCCGGGACTGTACCGGTTCATATACTTCAGCCAGCCGAACAGCGACGTTAGGAGCGTGTTAGGTCAGTATTGAAGCATTAGATCACCTCCCAACACTCGTGTGGTCACTCTCAGCTTCCCTGTGGGCAGCGGAGTGAGGACCCCGGGACTGTACCGGTTCATATACTTCAGCCAGCCGAACAGCGACGTTAGGAGCGTGTTAGGTCAGTATTGAAGCATTAGATCACCTCCCAACACTCGTGTGGTCACTCTCAGCTTCCCTGTGGGCAGCGGAGTGAGGACCCCGGGACTGTACCGGTTCATATACTTCAGCCAGCCGAACAGCGACGTCAGGAGCGTGTTAGGTCAGTATTGAAGCATTAGATCACCTCCCAACACTCGTGTGGTCACTCTCAGCTTCCCTGTGGGCAGCGGAGTGAGGACCCCGGGACTGTACCGGTTCATATACTTCAGCCAGCCGAACAGCGACGTTAGGAGCGTGTTAGGTCAGTATTGAAGCATTAGATCACCTCCCAACACTCGTGTGGTCACTCTCAGCTTCCCTGTGGGCAGCGGAGTGAGGACCCCGGGACTGTACCGGTTCATATACTTCAGCCAGCCGAACAGCGACGTTAGGAGCGTGTTAGGTCAGTATTGAAGCATTAGATCACCTCCCAACACTCGTGTGGTCACTCTCAGCTTCCCTGTGGGCAGCGGAGTGAGGACCCCGGGACTGTACCGGTTCATATACTTCAGCCAGCCGAACAGCGACGTTAGGAGCGTGTTAGGTCAGTATTGAAGCATTAGATCACCTCCCAACACTCGTGTGGTCACTCTCAGCTTCCCTGTGGGCAGCGGAGTGAGGACCCCGGGACTGTACCGGTTCATATACTTCAGCCAGCCGAACAGCGACGTTAGGAGCGTGTTAGGTCAGTATTGAAGCATTAGATCACCTCCCAACACTCGTGAGGTATATTTAATTAAGTATACAGAGTGTTTTTTTTAAATGGGACAGTATGGGGAAATCCGAATCGAAAGGAGATAAAGGAAAAGTGTCCAAGGAGACATTAGGTGTTTTTTTATGTAAACAAATTTGGCTCATTAAATTTTTTGGTCAAGCGTGAGTTGTTCTTAAAAAAATATAAAGTTGGTAATTTTTTTTTTTGACGCGGGTAGGCTCTGTTTCATGTAAGGATTATTTCATTGTATGGAAAGAAAAAAATCTGAACAGCAGAAGTTGGTCAAATTGAATGAAAACTAATCTTCATACAATTGCAGTATTCGCCTTTTAATATTGTTACAAGTGCCTAGGCATGTAAAAAAATATTTAAAATTATTCCATTTTTAAATTTCGATAATCGATAAGAGCTCCAGATGATTCAAGAGAAGAACATTTTTTTTAATCTTCGTAAACATGGCACGCGATAGTCTTGAAATTATTAAAAAAAGAATTCAAATTTGATTTTGATTTTTTTCTTATGGGGTTACCTTAAGGGTCGAATTTATGAATCCCGATACAACTTCGTACAAGAATTAAAAGATACTGTTTACAACACTTTAAACACAATTCACCATAAGTCTCTGTTAAATGCAACTAGAAGTGTCTTGAAGCGTGCTCGTACCTGCATAAGACAAGACGGCGGCCACATCGAACATTTACTCAAGTAATAAACCAACTGTATGAAGATTAGTTTTCATTAAATTTGACCAATTTCTGCTGTTCAGATTTTTTTCTTTCCATACAATGAAATAATCCTTACATGAAACAGAGTCGACCCGCGTCAAAAAAAAAATTGACCAACTTTATATTTTTTTAAGAACAACTCACGCTTGACCAAAAAATTTAATGAGCCAATTTTGTTTACATAAAAAAACACCTAATGTCTCCTTGGACACTTTTCCTCTATCTCCTTTAGATTCGGATTTCCCCATACTGTCCCATTTAAAAAAAACACTCTGTTTATAGATAGTGTCCGACCGAAACATTTTTTTTTGCCGAAACCGTAACCGAGGGTTCGGCTTTGGCTCTAGTTTCGGCCGAAACCGAAACCGAACCTTTTGTAGACTTGTAAAAATCGTTGAAAAATTTACGTAAAACCGCTTTTATACATACATTAAGGGGGTTCGATTGCCATACAAAACGTTATTTGACATTCGTAGGCTAACGGCGTGATATTTTAAGAAACTTATGTAACAAACTTTCAGAAATTGGCTTCCCATTTGCGCCAAATTCCCCCTTTCCTAGAATAAACTTACATAAACTAGATTAATTTGAGAAATTGGTTTGTCACGTGATATTTTGGGAAAACTATTTTTCTCAAATTAATCTAGTTTATACAAGTTTATTCTAGGAAAGGGGGAATTTGGCGCAAATGGGAAGCCAATTTCTGAAAGTTTGTTACATAAGTTTCTTAAAATATCACGCCGTTAGCCTGCGAATGTCAAATAACGCTTTGTATGGCAATCGAACCACCTTAACAATGTAACACCTGAAACTCGTGAAGGTTGTATACAATAAAACAAGGTTTACTACAAGTTACCATAATTCCGGTAACAAACACACAAAGCGTCACTCCACTGAGCCGGTGGCCGGCGAGCAACGCCATATCGCCGGTTGGCGCGAGCACCCGGCGGTAGCCGAACGCGCGCCGAAGTACCGTTTTGCAAGTTCCGGCCCGGCTGAAAGGTTCGGCCGTTTTTTGGCCGAAACCGACACTACGGCCGAAACATGTTTTTTTGGTCGAAACTGGCCCAAACCGAAACCGAACCTTCGGTCGGACACTTATATGTCGGCGCTATTGACTTGAACTTATCGCATTGAATGTTTATTAGCGCCATCTGTTGGCAATCAATCAATCAATCTGTTGGATTACAACGCCATCTAGTGGCAGCACTCTGTGAATCAGGTGACCGTTAGACAGGACGGTTGGAGGTGACTTCACTTTTGCTCGAGCCGCCGGCCTGTCTGCGCGTCCTAAGAGTGAGCTGTATCACACCTGAATCACTTTATTAATTGTTATGTGTTTTTATTCAATTTCCGTGTACTTCTTAGGTTGATTGCGTAGGACAATTGTACGTCGCGAGGTTTAACCCGAGTGCGTTATGTAGGGCCAGGATGAGCCCGATGGCGAAGGTTCGACTTCGCCTATTCTTTTTAATCATAAATCCGACATATACGGCGTTAATAACCCGAAAGATTTTAACCACGCATTCCGGAGGTCAATAGGAGTAAAAAATGTTATATGAATCCAATCCAAATTCAGCAAAAAAAAATATATTTTTTTTCTGTATTTTTTTCGGTTTTTGTAAATAAAATTTGGATAAGTATCGCTTCCTGGATGGAAATCATCCCTTTTAATAAAATGGTAACAATTATTTCTCCAAAAAAGAATGAATTTAGTGAGTGGTAGCTGTCACTTTGATGTATGTCAATAACGACTCGAAACTTGGCAACATCGGTAGCAACGTCTCCATCAAAAGAGCTTAATGCACTTTACTAATCACAATAAATAGTTTACATGAAAATTATAATATCTTCAAAACTAAGCAGGATTTGACTGGGGTTCAAATAACATTTTTTGCGCCTAATGACCTAAGGAATGCGTGGTTATTAACGCCCACGGTGTATATAGATAATGTTTTGTAATATTGTTTTCATTTAGTGACATTTAGTTCTGTTAAACTGCAACTTCCAAATAATTATTGTTGTATGATTTATATATTTTTTATTGTAACTGATTGATTGACATGTATAAGTGCCCTTGTGGCCTATTTGCAGAATAAATGTATGATTTTGCTATAATCTGTCCCGAATTTAAGTTCCGATTTTTGTACGATTTTGTTTATGTTATGTGATTTTGTAGGAAATAAATAAATGAAATGAAACCTATAGATGCAAATCGCACAGTTACTGATGTGTCGACGGAAAGTTTCTTATGTTGCGAAATGTTTCTGCAATTTAACATAGGGAAATTTCGGAAATTTTCCTCATTTTTGTATGGGAATTGAAACTTCCAACATGGAAATTTACGAACTGAGAAGCATACAACTGTAACTCTTGTACAAAGTGTATAAGAGTTAAATTTTTATGCTTCTCAGTAGGTAAATTTCCAATTTATTGTGAAAAATTCTAGAAATTTCCGAGAACTTTTCCAACTTTTTGGAAACTTTCCGCAATTTGCACATCACTACGCACAGCACAGCTAGCACAAGACGCGAATTAGACTACTCGTCTCTTTCTGATTGTTCAAATTAACGGTAATTTTTTTTACAGGCGTATCATCCCCCTTCGAAGCCAGTGCTCACACAGAAGCCGCCCAGCAGTGGGCGTCGAGCAGCACTCCCCCCCCCCAGCCCTCCAGCGCGGCCGCCGACGTGTTCACCGACTTCACGGGCCTCGACGTGGCGAACCTGTCGCGGCACTTCTCGCACGACCTCAGCATCGACTGACTAAAGAGCTACTTGCCTGGCTCGCCCAACGGCAGGAAGAGACTGTAATGTCACAAAGGTGTGGTTTAGGTTAGTTCTAGTGTAATATATTAAGTTTAAAACGGGCTTACAGTATGTAAAGCGACGAAAACCGGACATTAATGCTGGCCTCACACTGTACAGAATTGGCTACTTTCCGAAAAAAAAATTGCCCGTCAGTTAGATTATCACAAAATATTGGACACGTATTTTTTAATTTGTCAATCAAAAATATGTCAAAAATATGACGGTATATAGCCCATTAAAGTTCCACGTGACGTTACATTATGGTACAGTCGCTATCACATACATAGGTACACTATAGGTGTTTAAAAATAACGGCACATGCACCCTAATGCCTTGAAAATAGAGGTGTGTTCCGATGTTTGTGACGTGCTTGTTTGCTCCGATGTATGTGATGGCGACTGTACAGTTTGTAGCATCATGTGATGTCACGCGGAACTGAATGATCGCATGTTTATCGCACTTGACTTCGGCTCGGGCGTCAAATACCTGCGATATCAGACATTCTTTGCTTTACCACCCTACATTAGTAATGTACAATTCAAGTGATTCATGCCATGAATTGTTTTGACTTGCCTAGACGACTGTGTGTTTGTCGTTTGTGACTGAGACAATAGGCCTTAAATTAAAATATATTTAAGACAATGTTTATGAACTAATAAATGTATATACCCTGCCCACTAGTGACGAAATAGTATTTTGTACATGCCACCTAGTTTGTAATGTAATAATGTTACACCTAGATATGCAAACATAGCCTCTATCTACGTAGCATTTCCATAAAGTAGAGACATAATATAGAATACCCTCCTGCTGCCCAATGTGCAACACCTTTTGCAAAAAAATTAAGTTGCTTTTCCTTTGTTTTATCAAATTCTAAAACCAGCGAAATTCGGCTCTATTTTGTAAAAAGTTTGATTAAAATTTCACTAACAAAAAAATGTATTGTAGGTGGCATGCACTGTAGATAAATAAATACACACAAATTTATGAATCACAATGTTAAAACGAATAATTCCTTTGAATAATTATGTAAATATATGAAGAAAAGCAAATTCCATGGCTTTTAGACAATAATTAGGACGCTAAACATACAACTGTACATCATAGTATTATATGTTTGTAGGACATGCATAGTGTAACGTAGGTAGCGAAATATTACCGGAATTGATGATTAGCATAAAAATGTATATAAAACTGATTTGCAGCATACATCTGCTTCTCGTTTACGAAAGAAAATGGACTCTACGAGGCAAATAATTGAGTTCATTTTGCCGAATTGCTTTAATTGGTAACTGTCAAAAACAGCTAGTAAATGAATTTGTGTAGTTTGTTATAGGATATTAGTTAGATGATTGATTATAAAGAGTAGAACATGATTGATTTATATTAGAGATGCGCCGAATATGGGTTTTACCGAATACGAATATTCGGCCGAATTTTCGGTCCAGCTTTTGCCGAACCAAATATTCGGCCGAATAATTCGGTTCAAAGGAATGCCTTATGCCTTAATCAGCCGTTCCAAAACAGACTTATTTTTCAGTGGTAAAAATGTTGTTGATTTTTAAGTGAAACATTTATACTAAAGGTAGTTAAATAACAATAAGAATCCGTTATAGAATAATAATTTCACAGGACAATGACTATGTTACATTCTTACAACTTGCAGACAAAAAACCTGCAAAATTATTCGGTAAATATTCGGCATTTGAACCGAATAATTCGGCCGAATAACGAACATTGAAAAACGTGCCGAATATGCCAAATACCGAATATTTACCGAATATTCGGCGCATCTCTAATTTATATGTATATATATATGTATATATTTTCTATTAGCAAAATACAGAGGGTCGGTTTATATATCGATATCCTAGTTCACAATCGTACTAATAGGGAACATTACTGCAATGTTCTGCCGCCAGAGGCAGCACTACCACTAATAGTATACCAGTATAGGAATATAGGGATTCACACACACATGCACAATTGATTGTCAAATGAGTGACAAGGATGCTTGCATAGACAATACCGCAAGTGGGAACGAGATACTATGTCAACGCTGCTAGTGTCGCCACCTACGAAGAGTTTTGCGTAATGTTCCCTACTACGGAGAAAAATGTGGTGTAATTAGCTAATTAGGATGATGCACAAATCATAAAGTTACAATTACAGTGACAAAAATGTAATTAGTACGACTGTGAACTAGGGTATCGATATTGTATTTAGTATAATTGTAAATATTGTATTCAAGTGTTTTCCTACTAGTTGACAAAGTACATGACATATTTATTTGTAAAAATAGTAGACCAAATACAATACAACTAATAATATGGAATTATGTGAGGTGCACTTTTCGATTAGTAGATAATTGTATCAAAGCTAGTATATTATTATATCTACGAGTCGAAAGCGCACTTCGCATAACTCCAACTTAACCTAGGTTTTTATAACTTAAAAAAAACACATTATAATACGTAAACTTTAATGCAATATTAATCGCCAGTTACGGCATTTCATATATATTATTATGTACCTGGTTGGGCTAAACTTATGTAATAATGTGATATGTAAGATGATTTATATAGTATGTAGTAAATAAGCATAATACACGGTATGTATTGTAGTATTTAGAATTCATTGTTTATACGGATTGTATGTAAGTTTAACGAGTTAATCAAATGAACAAACCAAACTAGAGTTGTGTGATACTAATCTGCAAGTAGTTAATTAATATCTTGCTATAAGGGCGCGTTACTGTGCAAGCGGGCCGACACACACGGACATAGGGTTACTTAGCCAATTCGAGGCGTAGCAGCGCTATCTGTGCTACGCCGTAGCACGGAGCAGCATATTTCCGCTTCGTAGCGGAAATCGCGCGTAGATGCATCACTCATATGCGAGTCAATACTGGCCTTGAATGTTAGGAGTGTTATTTATTATTATTATTATTAAAAACATGTTAACACAACATAACAGTCCTAAAACCAATGCGTCATGAAAACAATACTAAACTATACAACAAAACAAACAAAACACATATTTGTACAGTTGATTGCCTGTCATCCATCTCCTCACAGAAGCTCAGACATTCACCGCACACATACATCCACCGCACACATACATCCACCGCACACATACATCCACCGCACACATACATCCACCGCACACATACATCCACCGCACACATACATCCACCGCACACATACATCCACCGCACACATACATCCACCGCACACATACATCCACCGCACACATACATCCACCGCACACATACATCCACCGCACACATACATCCACCGCACACATACATCCACCGCACACATACATCCATCGCCACGCAAGTAAGTCACACTCCAAGCAAGCAAGTAAGTAAGTGTTGTTGGAGTGAGTGTTAACAGACTCGCCTGACAGCTCGCTTCTCGCGTCGCTCTGCTCATAAACAAAGTTTAGGTGCTGCTAGACTATAGCATTCAATTGTGAGGAGTATTCTAGCGAATGTTGTAGAACAGGTATTAATAATAACCCGTATAATTAATGTACCCGTATATCGGTTCTAGCAGGTGTACTATGTAACATTATACTTCTTCAAAAGGCCTCTACGTGTTGGATCTGTATCCCCACGCATGCCTATCAAATGACCGGGCTTTAAATTAGAGTAGAAAAAACTTTATTCCGCAAATAACAGTAAGTACATTTTTTACATTTACACTTAGATGCTATATTAAAACTAAGCTATTATTTGATACGGATTTTAAAAGGAGTAACAAATAATAATCTTTTCTCAAACATGCAATGAAATGTCCTCATTACGTGAGTTATATCTGGCTTCAAAGTATCACGTTTCGGGCGGATCAACTCGAGAGAACTGTAACGGAATTTCATACGAAATTGAAGGCCTAGGCCGAGAATTTTTTTTTTTTTAAATTTCATCCCACTATTTGTGGCGCAGCATCACGGCATTCAGCCATGAAAATTAGTTTGATTTGAGGAGTTTTTATTTATTTATTTCATGCCGTGACAAGGGCTTGCCGGCTCCGTATCGCTATCGTCTATACCTACTCACCCGGCAAGCCCTTCTTTCCCGGCCTCTGCAGTAATGTACTATTATTTCAGGCATTGCCCAACAAACTGTCCGTAAAACTGTCATTGCAATTAAAAGCTCACAAAATAAACAGGAGAGTTTTAGCGAAGCGACAGTAGATTTGCTTCGAGCTTTTTGCCGAGTGCCAATTTTGTTACGCAACAGTCAACTCTGATATCTTCTATTTAAATACTGTTCAATCCGGGTCTAACGCGATATTTATTTACCTTTATTTCTGACGTTTGCGCCGGGTTGCACCGGCCATGGTCGCAGATATCTTCTGAATGGTCTGATATCTTCGTCAAGATAGCATTTTTTGACGAGCGTTTACTAGACCTTTCGGTAGAATGATCATGAAAATTTTCAAAGCGATGTTTGGCTCTACACTTGGTTCTGTTCGTAGTCCAGTTCGACATATTTAATAGCGGCGAATGCTCGATATTCTGTTAGATGTGAATGCTCAAGTCTATAAGCACCTTTGGGGCAAGTTAGTAATACCCGAATTTTATTATAGAAGTAGTGGGAACAAGATATTTAGAAAGTATACACTATCTTTACAGTCAAACCTGACACTTAATTAGTTTCAATTGATATAGATGTTTTAAAGAATATCAACTTTATGACCACTTGTATAAGATTAAAGTCAAACGATCAAAATTTTGGTGATGTAAGATTATCGCTAAATTAACACATTCACGGCCACGCTAATCTCGTAGCGTTACGCCGTAGTCCGTAGCAGGTTAAACATCGTATGTAGCGAAAAGCGCTCATAGCGCTCTGACGCATAAATATGTGTCGTCATGGGCCCTGAATGGGTTAGGTATTAATCCTTACAAAAATGTTGGTCTTAAGGTGGTTCGATTGCCATACAAAACGTTATTCGACATTCGCAGGCTAACGGCGTAATCTAACCACCTTTTTGGCATAGAAAAGATATTGATTTTGACCTGGCTGGAAAATATTTT
The DNA here is from genome assembly GCA_963854355.1 of Epinotia brunnichana. Taxonomy (NCBI): domain Eukaryota; kingdom Metazoa; phylum Arthropoda; class Insecta; order Lepidoptera; family Tortricidae; genus Epinotia; species Epinotia brunnichana. The sequence continues at coordinate 1,036,214 of OY977946.1, forward strand.
TTCCCTATACCTACATAAAAAATATATTTTCCAGCCAGGTCAAAATCAATATCTTTTCTATGCCAAAAAGGTGGTTAGATTACGCCGTTAGCCTGCGAATGTCAAATAACGTTTTGTATGGCAATCGAACTTTTGACACATCAACATCATCTAATATGACGTGTTCCAGTCATGTAAGGATAGAAAGCTAGCCACTGATGTACTGATGATATCTACGAGCTTACCTAACACTTAGAAAACAAGGTAGGCTTTTTGTATCCTTTTTGTATTGGCTACGAACAATTAAAGTCAAAAGGTTAGGTCGCCACAGAGGATTTATTTAATCGTATGGCGATCTGTAGAATAGCTGGATATCCATCTGATATTTTTATAGTAGCGCCTATTTCGCTCATTTAGTACCACCCAGGGAACGCGTGCAGAGTTGTGGTAGGTAAATCCTGCGGACACGAGCAACAGATTGTCCCCCAGCAACAGATTGTCCCCCAGCAACAGATTGTCCCCCAGCAACAGATTGTCCCCCAGCAACAGATAGCCCTCCCAGCAACAGATTTTCCCCCAGCAACAGATTGCCCCCCAGCAACAGATTGTCTCCCAGCAACGGATTGTCCCCCAGCAACAGATTGCCCCCCAGCAACAGATAGCCCTCCCAGCAACCATTTGTGAGACTCTCGCAGGGGACCATAATATCGGCCTTTAAAGCCTACGCCAAAACCAAACACCAACACGAGTGGAGGAATGAGGCTGGCTTAAGGCACTCTAAGCTCCTCATAGAAGGAGTGGACTCGGGCTGGACCAGAAAACTCTGGAAATCCAGTAGGAAGCAACTCAGAATTATATCTGGGGTGTTCACTGGTCACTTCGGGGTCAAGGATCTCTTGGCCAAGATGGGACTATCTGATAGTTTAGACTGTAGAATGTGTGGCGAGGAGGATGAGACTATGGAACACTTATTGTGTGAATGTCATGCCCTTGCCAGACAAAGAATGAACTACTTTGGTAACGGTTACCCGCAACCAAAGGAATTCAAGGTGCTCCCGGCGAACTGCATCATCCGCTTTGTGGAAATGATGGAGCAAGCCTGGGAGCAGGTATAAAGGAGAGGGCAAATGCACAAAAGATCCCACTGGGTCGAAGTGCATCCGAAAGGGCCCTCACCTAGATAAGATAAGATAAGAGATAAGATAACAGATTGTCTCCCAGCAACGGATTGTCCCCCAGCAACAGATTGCCCCCCAGCAACAGATAGCCCTCCCAGCAACAGATTGTCCCTCAGCAACTGATTGTCCCCCAGCAACAGATTGTACCCCAGCAACAGATAGCCCTCCCAGCAACAGATTGTCCCCCAGCAACGGATTGTCCCCTAGCAACAGATTGCCCCCCAGCAACAGATAGCCCTCCCAGCAACAAATTGTCCCCCAGCAACGGATTGTCCCCTAGCAACAGATTGTCCCCCAGCAACAGATAACCCTCCCAGCAACAGATTGTCCCCCAGCAACGGATTGTCCCCTAGCAACAGATTGTCCCCCAGCAACAGATAACCCTCCCAGCAACAGATTGTCCCCCAGCAACGGATTGTCCCCCAGCAACAGATTGTCCCCCAGCAACAGATTGTCCCCCAGCAACAGATTGTCCCCCAGCAACATATTGTCCCCCAGCAACAGATTGTCCCCAGCAACAGATTGTCCCCTAGCAACGGATTGTCCCTCAGCAACAGATTGTCCCCCAGCAACGGATTGTCCCTCAGCAACAGATTGCCCCCCAGCAACAGATTGTCCCCCAGCAACATATTGTCCCCCAGCAACAGATTGTCCCCCAGCAACAGATTGCCCCCCAGCAACGGATTGTCCCTCAGCAACAGATTGTCCCCCAGCAACAGATTGCCCCCCAGCAACGGATTGTCCCCCAGCAACAGATTGCCCCCCAGCAACAGATAGCCCTCCCAGCAACAGATTGTCCCTCAGCAACTGATTGTCCCCCAGCAACAGATTGTACCCCAGCAACAGATAGCCCTCCCAGCAACAGATTGTGCCCCAGCAACGGATTGTCCCCTAGCAACAGATTGCCCCCCAGCAACAGATAGCCCTCCCAGCAACAAATTGTCCCCCAGCAACGGATTGTCCCCTAGCAACAGATTGTCCCCCAGCAACAGATAACCCTCCCAGCAACAGATTGTCCCCCAGCAACGGATTGTCCCCTAGCAACAGATTGTCCCTCAGCAACAGATAACCCTCCCAGCAACAGATTGTCCCCCAGCAACGGATTGTCCCCCAGCAACAGATTGTCCCCCAGCAACAGATTGTCCCCCAGCAACATATTGTCCCCCAGCAACAGATTGTCCCCCAGCAACAGATTGTCCCCCAGGAACGGATTGTCCCTCAGCAACAGATTGTCCCCCAGCAACGGATTGTCCCTCAGCAACGGATTGTCCCTCAGCAACAGATTGCCCCCCAGCAACAGATTGTCCCCCAGCAACATATTGTCCCCCAGCAACAGATTGTCCCCCAGCAACAGATTGCCCCCCAGCAACGGATTATCCCTCAGCAACAGATTGTCCCCCAGCAACAGATTGTCCCCCAGCAACGGATTGTCCCTCAGCAACAGATTGTCCCCCAGCAACGGATTGTCCCTCAGCAATAGATTGTCCCCCAGCAACAGAGGATGTGCTCTGTTGAGAGTGTGGGACCTGCATTTCTCTCTAGCTGTCAACACAACGGATCCTCTAATCAATGTAGGGTCGGCAGCGCGCTTGTGATTCGTCTGATGTCGCCGGCGTCCATGGGCGACGGTGGCGGTTTATTATTCAGGCTGTATTTTTGTTTGCCACCGTGTAAAATAATAATAATAATTGACTCAATGTGATCAATCAACATTGTTTCCTCATGCATCATTCCATCGCTTTAATTAAACTAATAAGCACCTAGCAATATAATAAGAAATACACTTAACATTTTTTTAAATTATATTTTCTGAACCGGGCTCAAAATGAAGGCTCACGTGGACAATAAATGGGCTAGGTATGTAATTTATTTTTAATTGTTTCTTAGGCAATGACTTAGTTCGCGCCAAAAGTTAACCGTCCCATTTAATTGTGCTAAATTACCTACTGTAGTGCACGGGAATTGATTACATTAAACCCTTCTGCCGGACTACGGCAAAGCCGAAATAAAGGGATTATGTTTTTTTGCAGTCTTTGTTAGTATTTACGTGTATTTCATCGTAGCGTTTAAGATACTGACCCGATTTTGATAAATTAGTTGTCAATCGATTCGAAATTATGCTTCAAGTGATGTAGGCTACATTTTGTATGAAAAAAAAAAATTTTTTTCACTTAGTTTTTTTCTTTCATTATATCCGGTAGGGTTACAATAAAATATAGCACTTACTCGTAGGTACGTATTACATTCGATATTTAAAAAATACACTCCATTCAATACGATGCGATACACCTAAAAAGCATAAAAAGTTCAAAACACTGTATGCCGACTACGGAAAACTAAAGGAAAAAAAAATTTAATTATAAAGATTCACATTCAGATTTTTATTCGTGAAACATCGGTAATACAAATGTGGTCTTACTTAATAGGTATACATGCATCTCTACGTTTTGCCGATTGGCATGCAAATGTCAATGTCAAAGAAATTACAAATTTATAAAATAATAATTAAACACGAGCAAAATATAAGTACCTACTTTAACAATGTCAATTATATTAAAACTTATAGATCTGTGTCATTCATAAAATCCTGAGTAGAGTAGTAACATTTTTCAACTAGTAACTTCGTCAAATTTTTCTTAAAAAAAGTAGTCTTTGTCACCCGGGGCATAATTTCGAATCGATTGATACCTCATTCATCAAAATCGGTTCTGTAATTTAAACGCTACGGCGGAACACACGTCAATACGCATATACTGCTAAAATTAAACTACAACTAATTACAAACAATAAAAAAAAAATCATCGTATCCTTCCGGCTCTGCCGTAGTCGGTCAAAAAGCAGTCTGTCTCTTTATGGTTTGCTAACCACGTTTAAAAACTTTATAAAATGTGGAGTACTTTTAGCCTGACAGGTACCTTAGGTTGAAAAAATAGGTTTATTGTTATGATACTTTCTGGCCAAGTGCTTTAATGGGTCATTGTTACACTTTACATTATAGCTGTTGTTCTAGAACGTTAACAACTTTTAAGTGCTTAAAAGCCTTGATTTGTGTTTTGGTCTCAAAAGTTTAGGCTCAGTGTTGGTACATTAAAGGAAATATGGGACTTAAAACTTTAAGGTTATTACTTTGGCGTTAAAAATGTGATCGTTTTGCGTATTTTGGTTATATCTCCATTGGAATGTAGGTAAAATATCATTTAAATAGAAGTCCTATGCAAAAGATGTTAATAAAACCAGATCAGTAGAAATTACATGTAGATGTATATTATATATTTGGTATGTAGTGTATTCAAGTATTCGCCTTTCATTATGTTAACATACTGTACTTACACTTTATTCTTTTTTAAACTAACGATTTGACACATTATATTTATAAATTGTATCATATTAAACGGAACTTATTCGCTTATAATTATATTATTTCACCTTGATACCGTCGGGTGTTACAACAAGTCCGATATGTCCAAGTTAATAAATACAATAATACGGTATTTGACCACAGTTAACAATATTTATTTTAATATTACCAACCAACAAAACTTATAAAAATACACGTAAACTATATACTACTATAATTTTGCTATTTTAAAGATTTTTTAATATATGAAAACCAAAAAAGGACGATAGAATACTATGACCATGACTTCACTACTCTGTATTTCTCTACAAACTTCATTACTACAACACACCGTTTATGACGTTTCATAAAAAATTGCTTTATCACGCGATTGTCTGCAGTTAACTCGATTCTCCATACAAACGTAGTTACGCTCTCATTTTAAAACGACTAGCTAGTTTGCTCTGAAATATTGTACCTACTTAGAATAAGTTAAGTACCATCCAGGTCTGTAAATAGTTTATGTAGCTTCAGATACCATAGTAAAAAGTTTGTCAACAATTTCATTTTTGGTACAAGCGTTTATTGCCGACTGTACTTGTTGGATTTCGTATGTTGGTCTTTCCGACTTTAATCTGTTGTCGTGTCTATACTCGCGATTCCTATACCTACATCATCCCTTTCCAACATGCGCACTGATATATCGCGCCGTCTTTGTCACATACACGACGTGTGCGCAACGCTCGCCCCACCTGGCGAGAGTTAAGTGTTGTTGAATTCTCACCCCGCGTGCGTGTAACATCCTCCGCTGATAAAAGACATTAATAGTAGATTGTACAACAAGTGCATAAAACGCACCATTTTACTCGAGACGTTTATCCATCCGAGCGAGCTTGCGAGCGAGGATAGATATAAAGTCGAGTGTAAAATGGGTTTTATGGACGAGTTGTACACTCTACTTTTCACTTCGATTGCGAGGAAATGAAACAGCAACACGTAAATATAGTAAATGAGACGAAATACAAATTATAAGTTTATTTCATGAAGTTTTATTGTGTACTTTGGCTGTTGGTATCTTTGCCTTGGTCTTAGAATACGAACGAAACGAAATAAAATAAAGAGGTTGTTGTATGAAGTTAAAGATGTTCGTGTGGCTGTTGCAGCGATTGCCTTGGTCTTCGACGAAGATTTTACTTTATGCTCTAGAGCATAAAAAGCGACTTTATGTCGCCTACGCACGACATAAAGACGAACTTTTAGAGCATGAGAAGTGAAAATATTATTTAAATCCGACGCATTCTCTGTACATCGTTTGAAAACTATATATGCTGTCAGCTCAGCATTAAAAGGTGTTCGACTGTTCGTGAAGTGAAGGTGTTTTTGGACAATTTGGGATTGCGCTGCGCGCCCCACACGAGCACATGGTGTGCCACGAGACGCTAGCGTGAAGGAGGAGTTCACCCAAGTCACAAGTAAGTGCGCATGGCTCCTATAACCTTCTGTTAGCTGATTCATCCACCTGTTCCAATTTCCAAAGGCAGCTGACTTTCCAGCACAATTTCGCATCAAGTAGCTACGACAATAGACCACACGGTTGGATACCTACATACAGTCCACTAACGCGCTAATCTCTGAAAAGGGAAACTAGAAAGCGCACCGCAAATTAAAACACCCTTGCAGGGCGTGATCTAAATTCAATTCTGTACGCCCCAGTACTTTTCTGCATACCACCATCAACTACTCATTGAGACGATTCTAACGAGCCCAAACTCGATGGGGCTGTGTCGTTTTATTGCGGAGTTCCTATGGCCACCTTCCAGCTCCAGCATCAGATCAGCTCTATGTCATCATAATATTGCATTGTCATGCGATATACATATGCATGCAAAATTTCAGTTCAATCGGAAACCGGGAAGTGGGTCAAATTTAACTTGCAAGATTTGATTACAGACAGACAGCCAGACAACGGGACAGGTGAAAGTAAATAAATTAAATTAAATTAAATTAAAAATCATTTATTTCGGACTAATTCATCCATAATTTGTTAGTAACAATATATTAACTTAAAAAAAAAAAAATAAAAGCTTGTAAACAATACAGCAAATTTAAGTTTTTCATACATAACTTGTTCTTGATGTTTTATAAATTTCTTTTGTTTTATAAACTGGAGCCATTATAAACTAATTAAATACCTAGATATAAGGACCGTATCGGAAAGAAAGTAGACAACTTTAGGCATCTCTAAAAACTGGTAGGTACGTACATAAAATCGGCATATTTTTTTTTATAAATAACGAACTATATCCTTTTTTTTAATTGCAACAAAAAGCAATTACTACTTTTGTCAAACTTGTCAACATGGGGCGAATTACTTAGCTTACACGTCCGTAAAAATATTTTGGACGATTGATGCAAAATAAAAGGTATGACGATTAGAAAACTGGTTAAAAAGTACGAGTTGAGTCCCGCGGGCGTGCACAAGATAATAAATAAATTTGGTGACTTCTGTACTCTCCAAGATTTGCCTAAATCTGGAAGAAAACCGGGGACAACCGACTTGGCATGAGAAAAGAAAGTCGTAAGAATGTTTAAACAAAATCCGTTCCTTTCAATTCGAGATGCGGCAAAAAGAGCCAAAACTTCTTCGGCTATGATACAAAGAATCAAACTTAGATGCAACCTAAAAACCTATAAAAAACTAAAACAACCAAAACGAGATGAAAATCAAACAATAGATGTCAGAAAACTGGCAAGGAAATTATACGACCGTATATTGACCAAGAAAAATCTGTGCACAAAATTAATGCAATATGTACAAAGGTACAAAATACAAATGTTTTATTTATGATCTAACAACTTGCCTAGTTAAGTTTTCATCATCATCATCATCATCATATCAGCCGAAAGACGTCCTGCTGGACATAGGCCTCCCCCAAAGAGCGCCACAATGGCCGGTCCTGCGCCACCCGCATCCAGCGGACTCCCGCGACCTTTACCAGGTCATCAGTCCACCTTGTGGGGGGGGGGGGGGGGCAACCCACGCCGCGCCTTCCGGTACGTGGTCGCCACTCGAGAACCTTTCCGCCCCAACGGCCATCGGTTCTACGTGCAATGTGCCCATTAAGTGAGTTAAGTTTTAAACGTCTTAAATATAATTTGAATGAACGTAGTACGCTGTGTAAAATTTGAAACAATCGTCTATGATAAGATAAGAGCCTAAGTGTTACATAATAGCTCGTAAGAAGTAAAGTTAGCCATTTTGTAAAAAATATACCTACATTTGTAGAATACACGTATTTTGATACATAGGTATTTCGAATCGAATCGAGAAAACTGTCGAATCAGCTGTGCGTTTATTATAAAAATTAATGAATACATGGACCAACCATCTCATTCCATAATTTTGGTAACTTCTGAATACTCAATTTATAGTTCATTAAAGTATGAATTCGCGTAATAAGTAGGCATAACATTTTGGCGGCGTGGGCACGACAACTCGCAACAACTTTGGGTGTTCTTGGCGTCCAAAAGGTTAAATAAAAAAAAAACCGAAGAAAGGCTTATTTCTGGAACGCGCTTAAGGCGAGGCCGGTTCACGATCTGACGAAAAGATTGATTTTTGAGCTTCCAGTGTGAAGAAATAATGAAGAATTCTACTACAGACAAATTACTGTAGACTGAAAAAGAAACAAAGAAGTTTTACAACTGAACATAATATAAAAAAATGGCTTGGTAATTCTGTAAAAAAATCGTGAATATCACCATAAAAATAAACTCAAATATTCGAGATCTCGTAATTTTCAACGACAATATATGTTTTTTTTAATAAAAAGGATAGCTTTTTTATTGTTCTAGTTTAATAACCGGACAGATTTTTAATAAATTATTCAGTATTCCAAAAATCAATTAATAGGTAAGTACTAATAAAACCGACCAAGTGCGAATCGGACTCGCGCACGAAGGGTTCCGTACCATTATCAATAAAAATATTTATATTAATTTGTTTTTAGTATTTGTTGTTATAGCGGCAACAGAAATGCATAATATGTGACAGCTGTTCCAGCTGGATCCTCCTATCACGGTATCAGTGAGATACAGCCTGGTGACAGACATACGGACGGACGGCGAAGTCTTAGTAATAGGGTCCCGTTTTACTATTTGAGTACGGAACCCTAAAAAGTGATGTAAAACACTTCCGAACACGCACTTCCATCTCGCTCACGCTTATGCTCAGTGAGAGGGAGCGCGACACAATTAAAGTGGGATTATATGTTTTACTAAATCGAAATATAAATCGAATGTTTGACCTCCCGGGGTAAATTAAGTACAAGTTACCTATACACTAACCATCTTGTTTATGAAATTTAAAATGCCTCGGATAAATAAAAATGTGTTCCGTGTACAGCCACATGCTAAGGCCGAGTACTTGGATTCTTAATGGACTGAATAATATGGAATGGAATAGTACTCAAGCGTTGCGTGTGCCTGTACAGCCGTTGTAAGCTAGGGTGGGCAATGACAGCAAGGGATCCTACCAGCCTAAGTCCCTACTTCCCTAGCCCTAACTTATCCTAGTACAAGGATATCTGTCACCGGGAGACCTATCAGTGACAGATGGATTCCTACGGGTGAGGAATGAGGTAAGTGGATGGATACTTGTTGCCGATCACTCAGACTCAAGTGACCGATTAAGGCGAAGGGTGTCTGATGCCACAACAAGGGTACCTGTAAAATGAGGTGGATTGGGATCCTCTACTCTCAGAGTGTTGCCCTGAGCAAGCAGAGGTGTTGGGTGTGGAGGTAGTGAAACACCAACGGACAATTGGTATCTGATTTATTTACAAATGCTCCTACTTTATATACAGTTATTCACCTATGGCACACATACGTAAAACCTAGTAAATTATCTTTGTATTCTATACATGTAAAGTGCAAGTAAGTAAAATATATTTGTGCAGGCTAATGAACTAGTTAAATTTGGAGTGGTCAGCGGCGTCAGCGCGGTCGCGTCCGCGGTGACGAAATCTGTTGACTAAACATCCTGGCGTCTCACGACGACAGCAGGGATGACGATGAAGGTGTTCTATAGGCAGCTTTATCGGGCGCAGCTCTATTTCATCGAATTGGCCGCTGGTGGTTGTTGAGTTTGTTCTGCGGCGCTCGGGTTTCGGCGGAGCCGACCTGGCGGGGGCGGCGCGCGTCGGAGCAGTCCTCTTGCTGGCTCCACAGGAGCGTATCCGTGACATGACCTGTGGACCATAACAAACTGTTAATATCATTAAAATAAATACTGCTAAAGAAGAGCCGAGACTAATTGCTACAGTGTTGCTTTGTATTTGTTTCCAAATTGTATTGTCTAATTCCTTTTTAAGTAACTTTTCATTATTAATGAGGTGTTTAAATATGTCTCTGGAGCTGTCAAGCACTTCTTCATCTCTTGTTATATCTTCTATTTGTTTTACTGTTTCGTTCGTGTTTAATGAAAAATTTGTTTGTCTCGAATATGTTGATAATACTGATATTGTGTTCGCTCTTCTTGCTGCTAAGATGTTGCTTTTCGTTTTAATTATGCAGTTTTCTGCTATGTGGATGACGGCTGTATTCTGAATCATTGTTTCTTCTCTTTCACCATCGCAAATGATTGACGTTCTTACGGATTTCGTTGTAACAACTAGCCATGTGTTTGGCATGTATAACTGTTTCCACACGGTTGTTGTCACATTTAGTTGTCTCGTATTGCAGTTGACCATCTCAGTTTTCTTAAATAACAGATCGATAACGCAGTTCTTGTTTGTCTGCATGTTTTTGACAGACGTCGGGTAGCATATGTACTCAGTGAGTCTTCTGCGACATGCTTTAAATTCCTCTTGTTCTAGTTCAAAAAAGTTTTCATTGTTGTAATCAATCGCCATTATGTTGTGGTATACTTCTAAACTGTACACTTTTCCTTCCTTATCTTTCTTTGGCACGGGTGTCACATGAATTAACGTGTATTTGGTTATGTCTTGTAATGCGAAATAACCATATACTTTAATATGCGTAGAGTCTTCAGTTACTTTCGTATCTATGAGGTGGTTTTGAACAATTCTTAGCTTTGTTGGTAACTTACTGTTGGCTTCTGTTAGAATTTGTTTAACTCCTTTCAGTTCTAACACGTCGTAGATAGTTCCTTGATGCATATATGCCTCTTGAAGTCTGGAGTAATATTCTACCACTTCATCTATATAATTTGTTGCGAGTTGATACATATGCAGGATCTGAATATTTACACGGTTAAGGTCTATTCTTTTGTACCATGTGTTTACATTGTTCATATACTGGATTGCTTGATTCAGCTTGATCTGAAATTTGAAAGTCTGGAGTAATATTCTACCACTTCATCTATATAATTTGTTGCGAGTTGATACATATGCAGGATCTGAATATTTACACGGTTAAGGTCTATTCTTTTGTACCATGTGTTTACATTGTTCATATACTGGATTGCTTGATTCAGCTTGATCTGAAATTTTTCTAACTTTTTTGCTATTCTTTCCTCTGTTTGGTTGACTGTGGCGATGGTTGATATCATGAGCTTGGTTTGATGGTTTGCTGCTTCTATTAGTTTATTTTGGTTTCCTTGTAATGTATCTATGTCCTTGTAGACTTCATCATTAACTCCAAATATCGAGGTTAACATTTGGCCGAACAATCCTCTTCTTTTCCTAATTTGCCCGATGTTCATCACCAAAGTGTTGATTTTCTCTAATTTTTCTTGTCCTTCATATAAGTGGTGATACAGTTCGGTACAGTGTATTTCCGTATTAGTCTTTGATAATGTGTCACAGTAGTGTTTGAATTGCGCGGTTATTCCTCGTATATTTGAAACATCTTCTTCTATTTTACTTTTTTCGTAATTCGTTTGAATTCGGAATATCCCTCTGTCTATGGTTGCCGTTCCTATGTGTTCCACGTAAATTCCTTCATTGATGTTTTTTATTGTGTAATTTGCCTTTGTCGTATTAATTAAACAGGATATCAGGGTAACTAATAACATCCAAGAGTACTTGTTCCCGGTTATTTTTTTTCTTTGTTGTGTATTTTTCTCTGTTGGGGTCGTATTTCTTCCTCTTGTCTCAATTGTTGTTGGGTTTCGGGATTCACCTGTCGTTGCATTGGCTGTCGCTACTTGTGTTACATTACTGGTTATATTAGCATGTTGAGTCCCTGTGGTATCATCTTCGTTGTTTGGTAACGGGATTATTTTATGGACTGCCCTTTTCAAGCAATTCCCGGGTGCTTTTTGTATTGTTACTACTCTCGTTATCCCGTCACTTCCTGGATGAGTTTTAATTATTCTTGCTAATGGCCATTTACTGGGTGTAACATTCTCGTCCTTTATTATTACCACGGTTCCTTTTGTAATATTTTCTTGGTTAAATTGCCACTTATACCTCTGCTGGAGTTGATGTAGATAATCTCTACTCCATGTCTTCCAAAAATCTTTTTTCATTTTCTGAATCAATTTCCATCGGTCTTGCAAGTTTACGCTAACATCATTAATTGGATCTGGGATACCCACTGCCTCTCTTCCAATAAGAAAATGGCTTGGTGTAAACACGGTATTGTCATTTATATCATCGCTCTGTGCGCAAAGCGGCCTTGAGTTCAAGCATGTCTCTACTTGACTTAATAATGTAGATAACTCTTCGTAGGTTAAGGTTGATTCTCCTATTACCCTTTTCAAATGGTACTTCATTGATTTCACTCCAGCCTCCCAAATACCTCCAAAATGGGGGGCGAGTGGTGGATTAAAATGCCATTGTGTTCCCATGTTAGCTATGGCATTTTGAACGTGCGGCGTTTGTGCGATCTCTAATAATTGGGTATGTAGCATCCTTGCTGCTCCTAGGAAGTTTCCTCCATTATCACTGTACAAGTGTGATACATGTCCTCTTCTTGCTTTAAACCTAATAAATGCAGCAATGAAAGACTCCGTGGACAGATCTCCCACCAGCTCTAGGTGTATTGCTTTTGTTGCAAGGCATATAAATACTGCGATATAGCCCTTTGTGGCTTTATTTCCTCTGCCTTTCGTAGTCCTTACTTGAATTGGTCCTGCCATGTCGACACCAGTGTGATTGAACGTATGGGATGGGGATACCCTAGGTGCAGGTAATTGTCCCATCTTTTGCAATGCAGTGGCTGCCTTATATCGTATACATTTAACACAATGACGTGTGCTGGATTTTGTCATTTTCTTTAACCCCAATATCCAATACTTTTGTCTCACGAATGCCATTGTCAAATTCGTTCCACCGTGTAGTGTTTGTAGATGTGCTTGTTCAATCAGCATTCTCGAGACGTGGTGGTTGTGTGGTAGTAGGACTGGATGTCTTTGATTATAAGACAACTGTGAGTGGTGTAGTCGTCCACCCACCCTTATTAGTCCGTCGTCGTCTATGAACGGATCCAAACAACGTAGCTTGCTTCTCTTCTTTATTGGTTTCTTGTTTTCTAACAATTCGTATTCTTCCTCAAAAGCTTCTTTTTGAACTAATTTTAGTATTTTGTCTGTTGTTTGTTTCATTTCGATGCATGTTAACGTTTCACTTGATCGATATTTTTGGTTCATCCTGTAGCAATATGACAAAACCCTTATCATGTGTTGAAACCCTGAGAATCTTTCCCATATTTTCTTTTGATCCTTGTCTTCTGCTATCGTGACGTGGCTACTTTCTATTTCTTGGCATAATTCTAGTGTGGTTTTGGTACACGGTAACTCCTCTTCTTGTAACCAACTTGGCCCTTTCCACCATAACTTATGATTCTCCAATTTCTGTGGTTCTATTCCTCTTGATAGTACATCTGCTGGGTTATCTGTCGTTTTCACGTGGTTCCAACATTTGCTAGGTGTCCTTTTCTGAATGTCTGATACTCTGTTTGCGACAAAGGTTTGCCATTTCCCGGCTTCCCCTTTTATCCAGCCTATCGTGATCATGGAATCTGTCCAACAGTGTATTGTTACGTTGTCGCAATTTAAACTCTCCTTAACTTTGATTATCAGTTTGGACAGCAGGTGTGTTGCACAAAGCTCGAGTCGGGGTAGTGTGCTTTTGTTCTTTTTTGGGGCCACCTTGGATTTCGCTTGTAATAACGAAATATGGTACTGGCCGTTCACCTTTACTCGGCTGTAAATAACTGCCCCGTAGGCTTTCTCTGACGCATCGCTAAATCCGTGTAACTCGATCATGGCGTTACTGTAATTTATCCAACGGGGTATTCTCACTGTTTCAACTGTTCTAATTTGTGTATAGAACTCTTCCCATCTCTTCTTTATGGCTTCATCTACAGGTGTATCCCACTTGACTCCATTAGTCCTCAACTCTTGTATTAGCAATTTCATTTCTACTAAGATTGGTGCCAGCCACCCCATTGGATCGAATATCTTGGAAATTTCGGACAAAATGAATCTTTTTGTTAATTTTTCAGTATTGGCGATCTTTATCTGAAAGTGGAAGTTGTCCTCTGCTGGTGACCATATCACACCTAGTGATTTTCTGGTCTCGTGCTGTGGCAATTTTATCATATCATTCTCCTTGCTACCTTCTGGGATATTGTTTAACAATTCCATCCTGTTAGATGACCATTTCCTTAGGTTAAATCCTACTGTTTGCAGCATACTTATCAATTGGCCTTGTACCATCTTAGCTTCTTCGTCACTGTTTGCTCCTGACAAAATGTCGTCGCCATAAAAACCTTGTAGGGTTGTTCTACTTGCTAAAGGATAGCTTTCTTGCTCATCTTCACTTCGATCACAAATTCGATCATCTTCACTTAGCTCAATATTTCTCTGAACTTCTTCACTACATGACGTCATACACATGACCTTTATTGAGTCTACGAAATCAGTTAGGCACCATCCTGACAGAATCCACCCAAATTCAGTTTCTTGCGCTATCATATTATCTTCCATTCTTTCAAATCCATCTCGCAGAAACTGACTGTACTCTTGTGCTCCCAGTATGATGTCGATTGGGCCTTTCTTGTAATATGTCGGATCCGCTATCATCTTGTTTTCTATATCGTTGGAGTTTAATTGGGATAGATCCTGTTTTGGTACTGCGGAGCTTAGTTTTGGTAACACTATTAGTGTCACTGGTAACTTGTATTGGCTTGGAAACCGTGGTTTAATTGTAATTGTAATACAATGTTTCGACTCCTTTGGCTGCTTATCCCCGACCCCTTTTACCTCGGTTCGTATTTTTTGTCTTGGATACGATAATCTTTGCGCCACTTCTTCTGTACAAAATGACGCTTCTGACCCTTGGTCACACAACACTCTTAATAGTTGTGGTTCACCGTAGTACGTGGTGGTTTCGACTAATGCTGTTGCTAGCAGTGTCGTCCTTTTAGGTGGCTCTCGTGGCTCAGCTGTCATAGTTGCATGCGTGGTTGTTTTCTGAATACGTCGATCTCTATTCTGGCCCTCTCTATTGTACGTTGGATATCTGAAACCACTTTGGTTCCTTACGTCATTAGACTTGTTAATAGGATTACTTGGTGGATTGACGTGAATCATCGAGTGGTGGGGTTTATTACAAAAATGACACAACACCGTACTTTTACATTTCTCTGTTGTATCATGATTTATGCAGTTGTAACATATCTTCCTTTCTCTTACTTCCTTCAGGCGGTTGGTGACAGTTAGCATCTTGAACTTCGTGCAATAATAAATGCTGTGACTCTCATTGTTACAATACCAGCATCTTCGTACGTTAAGTCTGCTTGTTTCTATGGCTGATGATATCCCTTTCCAATACTCCTTCTGTGGATGCGTCAACTGGGCATGATTTGCAGTTTCTAAGCACTTGAACCTCTTCTCCATGAACTCCATCATTTCAGCTAAACTCTGATTTTTGTTTGGCTCTTTCAGAGCTAGCTCGTAGATGTTATTAGTCTCTGAATCCCATTTTCGACAGACAATACGACTTATTATTGGGTCCCATTGCGAAGTGTCTACTCCTTGGTTGGTCAATGCGGCCAAACTCTCTTGTATGGTGTCAAACATATTTTTTATCTTAATCGCACTGGGCTGCTCTATGGTGGGTAAGTCAAGCAACTTGTCTATAAATTTTGAAGTGATTAGTCGTTTATTTTCGTATCTTTGCGTCAGTAAGGCCCACGCGGTGTCGTAATTGGCTTCGCTGATACTCAACTGCTGGATTATCTTTGCGGGTTCTCCTTTTAAATGTGTTTTTAAATATTGCATCTTTTCTGTGCTAGATAAGGTGGTATCATTGTGGATAAGATTTTTAAATAGATCGTGGAACGAATACCAGGACTCGTATTCACCCATGAAGATAGGGATGGTTATTTTTGGCAAATTTACACCTTTCTTGGTTTCAGTGGAACTACGTGGCATGGCAGGCTCGGCAACCTCATTAATTTTTGCTTGTAATTGGTACAAAGTGTCTTCTACATCTTTTTGGCTTGCTTCAAATCCTTCTGTTGTAAAATACTCGTCATCAAACGAGCTTTCTTGTACGCACAGTTCCAAATGCGCCTCTTCTACAATTTCCCATTGTTTCTGGATGGCTTGGAGAGTCGTCTGGAGAAACCAGATCGGCTTATTTTCATTTACGGCTTGCCTGGCTGCGGCTAACTTTTTGACTAGCTGGGATATGCGACACTTCTGCATGCCCAACTTTGGCGAAACTTCCTTACTCCCTGCGGACTTGAATTCCTTGGATCCGCCTTGGTTACTCTTCATCAACTCTTCACATTTATCTAAGTAGGCTGTGGCTTCTTCGTATACGCTCTGGAGGCTACTATAGTAGCTAGTCATGTAGGTGTGGGTAGATAATCTTTCTTCCGCCTTTAATTGGTCGTGGTTCTCCTCAACTTGTATTTTTATCTCGCTCAGCATCGTCCTCTTATCCGCGATGTACCTATGCGTCTTCCTGCTTGCGGAATCCTTTTTCATGTTTGTCAACAACGTCTTGAGTTTTCCCCCTAACTCTTCCTGGCTCTTCAAGAGGTCGTTGAGCTTAACAGCGTCCATATTGTCAGTACGTTAGTCAATCCCTAAAAAAAATATTCCTAACCGTGGGAGGACAATGTTAACAAGACCGCGGTTTATAACGATCCTAGTAGTGGAGGGTGATTCTAATACAGTCGATAAACACTGACTGGCTTGTTGTCAATGTCTAACGACTCAACGGACAACCCTATGTTAACATATAACCATCGATATGTTTTCCATAAGGATATCCGGTTCGAAGGACCATATGTACAGCCACATGCTAAGGCCGAGTACTTGGATTCTTAATGGACTGAATAATATGGAATGGAATAGTACTCAAGCGTTGCGTGTGCCTGTACAGCCGTTGTAAGCTAGGGTGGGCAATGACAGCAAGGGATCCTACCAGCCTAAGTCCCTACTTCCCTAGCCCTAACTTATCCTAGTACAAGGATATCTGTCACCGGGAGACCTATCAGTGACAGATGGATTCCTACGGGTGAGGAATGAGGTAAGTGGATGGATACTTGTTGCCGATCACTCAGACTCAAGTGACCGATTAAGGCGAAGGGTGTCTGATGCCACAACAAGGGTACCTGTAAAATGAGGTGGATTGGGATCCTCTACTCTCAGAGTGTTGCCCTGAGCAAGCAGAGGTGTTGGGTGTGGAGGTAGTGAAACACCAACGGACAATTGGTATCTGATTTATTTACAAATGCTCCTACTTTATATACAGTTATTCACCTATGGCACACATACGTAAAACCTAGTAAATTATCTTTGTATTCTATACATGTAAAGTGCAAGTAAGTAAAATATATTTGTGCAGGCTAATGAACTAGTTAAATTTGGAGTGGTCAGCGGCGTCAGCGCGGTCGCGTCCGCGGTGACGAAATCTGTTGACTAAACATTCCGTCCCTTTCTTACGAACACAAATGTTAAAGTGACAGATATAGACGAGCTAATTTTAACGACATTTTGGATATTACATTTACATTTAGGTTTGTTGGAAGTTTATGAATACTACGTACACTCTCAGTGCCAAGAACCGGCTAAGGGGGCGGTTCCCTCTACATACGGATTACAAAGTTCCCCATGTTATCGGCTACGAGCGTAGCGCTACGAAATCTTGGCACTCAATGTGCTATAACTACTATTAGCGACGAGTCCTACGCTTTTATTCGTAACGTCTAAAACCCCGTATGTAGACACCAGTCGGCGTAGTCCCTTTACCTGTTGACGCTGCGTAGTGAAAGGGTTAGGTGAGCATTAACCCATTCACGGCTACGCTACGCTCATAGCGCTACGCCGTAGTCCGTAGCAGCATATACTCCGTATGTAGCGAAAAGCGCTCGTAGAGCTCTGACGCATGTCACGGATGTGACGTCACGGGCGCTGAATGGTTTAATTACATTGCCCCGTAGACAAAGCATTAACACATTCAGTGCCGAGAACACGACTATCGTGTGCCTACGTCGTAGGCGCTTTCCGCTACATACGGGGAACAGCACGGGATCGGCTACGAGCGTAGCGCGTAGCGATTCGCGGCACTGAACGTGTTAATTACATTGCGTTACGGAAAGGAAATGCCTCACACGATGTACCAATATGATCCATGACTATCCTTATTCCTTATTTGTAGTAGGTACCCGTAAATTTAAAAATATCATTTTATATTCAATGTATTTAACGCGTTTCTTTTAACTCATGGATTATTTCTCGAGCACGTTCCGTAAACGCAGCACGAGCGCAACTACCGAGGGTCGCTTTTCGCTTGTCGCGTTAAGTCGACTTTGTAGCATCACGACGTAGGCAGTTTAGTGTAGAAATGTACTGACGGTCACACTATACTTATAGCTCCTTATTCATAAAACTTAATAAACCTATGACTAACATGTGTTTTGTCACTTCCTCGCAAACGAAACTCAAAGTGAAAGATAGAGACGAATATTAACGGCATTTTAGCTAAGATAGGTTTGATGAACGTTTATGAATTAGGGCAATAGTCTTTTACGGTATGCTGCTGTTAGCCAGTGTTTTTTAACCTTTTTAATTTTAACCCCTTTAGTATATCTTCCGCTGTTCTTAACTTTTCTGTGTATATATTTTTTTTAAATTATCCCTTACATTGCTTTTACTGCAAAATAAGAGCTGTTTGAATGCAGCAGGTTGAAAAACACTGATGAACCATCCACTTTAAAATTTTAATGTATTTAAATTGTAGTTAAAATATTATTTTAATTAGACCACAGTGTCAGTAAACTGGGCTTAATTGGGGTTCCATAATGTAAAACTGATAAAACCAAACATTGCCGATTATAGTTGCTTTTATAAGTGTAATGGCGAGATTTTTATTTGTTTGTAAAGATATCGGAATAATTTCGATGTAAAAACTAGTTATAGTAAGTAGCGCTTATTTTGTTATTTTATTGTTACTATAATAATCAATGTTATTTTATGCGAAAGCTCTCGGTATAAGTATAACGTTACTAATTTCGGTAAGAGTACAAATGATTTATTTTGTAGTTGTCACAACTGTGTTATAATTTATCGGAATATAATTTATTTAGTTCAACAGGTCGTTTTATTGAGTCATTACCTGTCAGTGAGAGATAGAGCACGTCAATTGTGTTCGATTAGATATTTCAAGTACAACTCGACCAAGCTAAGAATGCACCTCGCGTCGAATAAGTTACACTGAGCGAGGTGCATTATTAGCTTGGTCGGGATAAGTACATTATCAGTGATATTGTACTCAAAAGTGTTGTCGGACAAGTGGGAGGAGCGTTGATGTCGGCGCGGCGCTTATCGGGAAAGCGCGGGAAAACGGCTCTTGACTCGCGCGGGCCGGCTCCGGCTCAGTAGGCTCGCGCCCGCCGCACGAGATGGTCGTCCCCACGCGTTTCGCCGCGACATTCCTCGCGATCGCGCTCGCGACCGCGTGCGCCCACCAACCCTCCCACGACAACATACTCAGAATACAGCTCTGGGACGCGGAAGGCCTCAGCCGGGAGCCGGTCGCCGCCCCTTCGCCGACACACCACAAGTTGAAAGTTAATCTGGACTCTTTATACAAGGCTATGCTTGAGGAGGACGGCGGTGAAGTCGGGAGGTTCACCAGGCACAAAGTGCGGCATAAGCGGCGGCGGCCGCGCCAGGCCGCGCCGTGGCGGTTCCACGAAGGGAACTCTTCGCTGAACGTTGTTGAGTACGATGGAGACGAGCCCCCGGACTTGTTCAGTGCGACCGACGCGGGCCTGACCGTGCCCGAGAGTGCAGTGAGTGAGAGTGCCGGTTATCCCGTGAATGAAGCGCGCCGCCAGGATGAGGTAATGAGTGAAGGCAAACAGTGTATAATGCGAGCCCTTTCAGAGTTATCGTCGCCCGAGGTGGCTAATAGCCATTCAGGAGCTGATAGCCTCCGGTGTCGCCGGAGGGGGCCTATTCAGGGCTCCTTTTCAGGACACCCCTGAGCGATGCGTTGATAAAAGTGAATGGGGTTCATTGTTTTTAGAAATATTTTTTCTTGGCTTGTAAATATGTACGCTAGATGCTATCGCCCTGGACGACGTGGAAATGAGGTAAAATATTTAGAGAATGGCCGTTTTGCGCGTTATCTGGAGATAGTGTATCGAACGGTAGCGATTTTGTTTCTACAACTTATAAATACCTACACGGTTTTGTATTTTTAAAGAGATAATAATGTCACTGGGTTGATTTTGAGGAACGTTAACTACGACTCCTACGACGACAGTCCAGTCTTCTTACAAATTACGCGTAGCGTAGTTTGTTAGCACACACTTAGTCATAAAAAATCATACTATTTGTATCAGACTCAATGGTGCAGAGGATAAACAAAAGCCTCTCAATCTTGAGACCATTAGGTTCTCTCGAGAGCCAATTCTTTTATCAGATCAGGCACGTACAATTTGTATTTTTAAAATGCGATAAAAAGTCACTGTGGGTTTTTGGGGAACGTTAAGTCATCAACGCTTTAACCTAAGATAGTTGTTACAATGTATACGTTGCGTAGTAGCGATTGCTATTATAACGTTATCTTTTGGAACTCGGAAGTGATTACCGAAGGTTGGTTTACGCATGCCAGTGCACGCCCACGGGCTGGTGATTTGTTACTGTCGTGAGACAATACACATTACGTATCTGCTTGTAAAAGTGTAACGAAGTAACATGCGTAACTAATATCGTTTGTATTTTATTAGAGAGATCTTGGCGTGTTAGTAAATGGAGGAGGTATGTAGAGTTCGATTAAATTCGCCACAGGCACTGGTTTCCACGAAACTTGAATTATCTAGAGCAGAAGTTTGTAACCTTTTCAATATCTTTACCCGCGTCACCTATTAGGGAAACTGATTTAATACGTTAAATTAATAATCTATTCATCCATTAAGGATAACAACTATGTTACCGCCAAATAATAGGTCTTTGCCCCAGGGGTAAGAAAGAACCCCCAGGTGCGGAACCGATGATTTATAGCCAGATCCAATTTGGCTATTCAACAAATAGTTAGGTAACTACCTACGTATATTAAAAAGACATAGTTAAATACTTAATGTTTGAACTAATAAAAAACTGTCCATTTAAGAAAAAAGTCTTATCTTTTTGAGATATAAATATTTGAGATAACTGTACCGCAGATTTGACTCTATCATAGATTTGACTCTACCATATGGTAGATTTGACTCTACCTTTGCATACATTAGTCTTGCAAAAAATGGTTCCTTACAATAATATTTGATTAAACTTAGACAGTAGGCAATAATGTTGATTATTTCGGTAGCATAAGTAATATTGATGACTTTACCTAACTTAGATCGACTGTAGGTGCCTACTTTATAGGCTTTTAGTCGTAAATGAATTAACCCAGGACCTCAGCCTTAATCAAAGTTGAAGTTTTCACGTCGTTAATTAGTGAAACCACAAGCTGATCCAAGTATTGGACCGGAGCCCGCGGTCAGAATAATCTAACAACTAGTATCCAAACCAGCTCGGGTACTTTCTTTGTAATACTTACCTAAGTGTTTCGATCAGTGAAGTATTCGAATTTGAGACTTGACTAAATTTCTACTGAAAGGTCAAAGCGATACGGGATATGAAATATGTAATTAGGTATCTTCTAAATGGATTATAATGGAAAATCGCTAGTCACAGACGGGTGTGCCGCACAAATTAATAAACTGAGGAAAAAAAGATCGCAATCTAGACGGTTAATTCCGGCGTTAATTTCTAGAATTATTTAGCTTATTCTTAACGAATCAAGAGATCCCGAGGCTGCGCTGTGTTAAGTGTGCATGGGACCTACATTCCTCTATTAGCTGTCAAACAGAACGAATCCTCAAATCATTAAAGGGTCGGCAACGCGCTTTTGATTCTTCTTAGTGTTGCCGGCGTCCATAGGTGATGGTAGCTGGCATTAGGAAGACCGTATGTTTGTTTTCCACCGTCTAAAACATTAAAAAAGAATATGTACAGTCGAGGAAATTGAATGTTTAGCACATTTGGACCTGAATGCCATTACATAGAGTCCAAAAGTTCTAAACATTCAATTTCCTCGACCGTACATACAAATTACTAATTTTACTACTAGATACTACACACCTCTTTATTATAAGACAATATTACTGTTCTCGAATTGCTGTGTCGATACAAACCCGATAGGGTTTAACGACACTGTTAGATTTAACCAAATGTATTTTCTTTTATATATGTAATAAATAAAAAAATAAAAAAAAAAGAGCTTGTGTAGAACATTTTGAGCCCTTCACCCGCTTCTGGTACTGACTGTACCTACCCAGTGCTCAGTTTAATACAATTTATTTTTGCTTGTATAGTACCTATTTATTTAATGTTCGTGAACGTATTATCGACGACAAGCAAAAAATGGTCAGTTGAGTACCGTAGCCAACAATGTAAAGAAAAACCAACCCATATTAACTTTGACTTGCTTGGGATTGTATTCAACGCTACATTTGATGAATAAAGCCAAGGACACACTTGGGAACATTTTGTCCCGCAACATGCCCCGCAACATTCTACGTGACGCGGGACATTCTACGTGACGCGGGGCATGTTAGCCGACTACATTCAAGACTCAGGAGCATACGTATTTGTGCTAACCACACAAATATTTGCCGTTACCGGGACTCGAACCCAGAACCACTAGCTTCGTAGGCAAGGGTACTACCGATTAGGGCTACTAAACGATTAGTCATTTCAAGAGTACCTACCACATATTTTATGTATAAAATGGGAATTAATACTGGGAAACTAGGTGTCTTTAGGTCGTTTGCTTGCATACCATTGATTAGATGCGCAGTCCAGGGTTCAGGAGTCACAGCCCGTCACAGGTACACACACAGATTCACACGCGGGCTAGGTTAGGTATGTGACATCACAGGATTCACAGGTGGAGCGACGCCCTATTCGAATGAAAGCAATGGGTCATCAGTCGGTCATTGTCATTACGCTGCCCCAATATTATAGGGTTCTATGTTGCACTTTTATCAACTTGAAATTTGAAGTTTGTCAGAGTGACACTAGGTCTAAATTGAAGTACTCCGACAATGTAACATAGAACCCTATAATATTGGGGCAGCGGATTTTCGGTAAGCGCGGTGCGCCCGGGAGTTGGAAGGGATGCAAGATTGTTTTTATAGAATATTTTACGTATGTCGAAGTCCCAGAAAAACCGTTCAAGTAACCCTCGCATGTCCCCCACGCTGCATATTAATAAATTCGCAGAACCATTGAACGAGCGTAAGTTTTATATGCTTGACCTTTCCGCGCCACGCTAACCTTTGCACGGCTAACGGTGGAGAGCCATGCAACGTTCAACCATGTTCTGAATAATCTAAATACGTAGTTACGTTTTGTTTCAGTGACCATTGACAACAGCGTCGAGCCTCGGTTGTTTCAAAACGTCAAAAATACGTAACACGCCCATTAAAATTTGTTTTTGAACACCGTCAAAATGAAGGTTATAAAAGCATGTGTGCTCTTCAGCGTGTCTGACTGTGCCATAGTAGCTCCCAAACGGATGAACCGATTTGAGTGCGGTATTTTTTAAATTCAAAAATCTTGTCTGTCGAGTTGCTAAGTGTCGATGGTATTTTAAATTTTGTATTGGCAGTTTAACAGTACTTTATGAGATGTCAGCTCCTGACGCCACAGATAATGATATCCATTTTTGTTTAGTTCGGTTTTGATTCCAAAAATGAATCATAAACAATCGACATTCCACTATAGATTCGATCGACATTCAATCAATGTGAAAACGTTTCTTATTAGTTCAACCCATTTTCTCACGATGTTTTCCTTCATCGAAAAGCCATTGTAAAATATCAAATGATATTTCGTACATAAGTGCCCACTTATTAGTTCACCTATATAACTTATACAAAAAAAAACTAATGACGCGTTCCCAGAGCGCAAGTGTGTACCTACATAATTTAGTCTACAAGCTAAATTACTTAAATTAACTTCGTGCGCTTTCGGTCGAGGCAATAGCTTTTTATTGTTATGATGTCTATACACCGCCACCGTCCTCAAATGAACTAGGTTCACGAAATAAAACATACAACTGTACTTATGTTCAAAATCATTCTTTTGTAGATCCAGTGCACTGCACCTCCATATCTAGTTATTTTGGTAAACCTACCTAGGTTTACTTATTTTATCGATGGATATTTTTTATTGAATATGCGTCCCGTTTTAAAACATAGATAAATACATAATTTATCAAAGTTGAGTGATTAAATGAATTAACTGTAATATACTAAACCACAAAACAACTGATAGAGAGAAGCACAGACTCCGATATTTTAGTGTTAGTTTATACTCATATTACCACATTGTATAATGTTGATATTATGTCCTGTCCAATACAATATTTCACTGTCACATACTCGTAGAGGTGTTTCTAAGGAAAAAATAAATTGAAATAAATATGTTGTCCAGTTGACCAAAACGTCGTTGTCTACCGATCACCTTTAAGCAAATAACAACCTAATTTCCAATCTATAGGTACTAATAATAAAGTGGTAATGTTATGTTTGTATGTAGGGGCTAATCTCCGGAACTATTTATGCTATTTTTAATATTCTGCTACATTATCCCATGGCGCTAGTTCCGAATAAAATTAGACTTTATATTAGTTTTGTACGACCAGTCTCAAAAGTTTCGTTATTCTAAAATGGCTTGTCATCATTACTGATTTGACACATTCGAACCGCCCCGCATTGTTATTTTATCGTGATAAACTACCTAGGTAGTATAAGTAGGTACATACTACGAGTATAACGTCCAGCTCATACATAATTAAAATGCAGTATGTCACTCGATCGAAATTAGTTAGTAAATAGGTAGTTGTATCGATTTAATCCTCTCATGAATATGTAGACATAGACATAGACATAGAAAAACTTTATTTAACATCACATTTTATACAAAAGGAACAGTGTACAAATTAGACTTAGGAATAGACAAACACACTTAAACAATATCGTACGAGGCATTTACATTTTGTGATGCCAAAAAGGGGCTAGACTCAGCATACTGTTGCAGTGAGTACCTACTGAGTACCTACACTGCAACGCTGATTTTCAGTCAGACCCTTACATATAATAAGTTTTAATTCTAATTAATATTGTCGGAAGGGAATGAATATCTTATTGGAATGTGAGTAATGTTGTGTATATTTTAAATTATTTAAAGACTGTGGTTTGGTTGTACTTGTATAAATATGTATGTTAAGTAAGCAAGTATATAAAAAATATGAAATAAAATAATAAACAATTTGAAATGACACGTATATAGTAAGCATCAAAGATACGAGGCCAAGACTCGACCGCCCAAGGGTAGAGTTTTTTGTATATATGTATATCTACTAGTACATAAGTACCGAAACCTTATTTCGCCGACATAAAGAGCCATATGACATATTTATTAAGAGGTTACTTGTTTTGTATGCTCCCATATTTTTACATTTGACAGGTAAAGTAGGTATCAAAAGTGAGGCATTGACATCATGCACCCATTAAATCAATTTGTAAAAAAAAAAATCTAGTACCTTGATTTGATTGATTACATTAAGGCTGTACCGATTCAATTACAAGCCTTATCTTTTCTAAACTTATACACCTTTAGACTATGATAGCTTTAAGCCAGTCTTTTCAGCAACGATAAATGCTATTGTTTGTCATGTGAAAAGCCTTACATAAAATCATAAGGTGTTCATCCTGGCAGATTAATCCGTCGTTGGCGATGAACCTGTGGTGAGCAAGAGGTTAAAATTCGGCATAATTATGCGTAAAAAGTAATGCTTAGAAGATAACTAATGGCTGGTTATAAATTAATTAAGCAGCATGCCTAATTTAAAAGTATAACTTACATAATTTAAGATGGTCACGGGTCAGGGATAATTTGCAAGATTTTTTTTTACTTTAAAAATAAAAAAAAACAGTGATACAGTCTTGTTCTCCAATATCTATACAGACAACCTTTCAAAAATATCTATACATGTGTCTTTTTGAAAGTTTGTCCGTATAGATAGATATTGGAGAACTCGACTGTACAACAATGCCATGACGTGGATATCGTATCGACGGGACACATTGTAACTGATTAATGAAATAAAAAGTCAATGCAACTACCATACGGGGCCCGTGGCGAAATCAAAGGGTGGGGGCCCCTTCGATGTTAGGTAGGTTCCTCATCACCTCACGGCCTCTCTGGCAGCGGGGCCAGTCGGCCTGGGGGCCTATGGCATTTTGCCGACTCTGCCACCCTATAGTTACGCCACTAGTGACAGCGTTATTTCATTGTGTGCCTAAAATGTGCCAAAAAGTTTCCAAACACGACTCGTAATAAATTGTACAATTATATAACCTTGTCTTGATACCTATTCTTGCTACCCCATTGGTTTTACCCCATTCTAAATTGAGAACCAATTTACCATTCACCTTCCTTGTAATCTAAATTAGGTAAATGTTTATCAATATAATATCCTTCTTTGAAGACTTTTGAGAATTAAAGTGGTTCTTGATACAATCAATAGTTCATTCACCTACGGGAAAACCAAAGTTTGGAAACAAAAATAACAACAAAGGATCCCCTGGCTGCCTAATCGGGTCAACTTTATTTCATTAATATAAGTAAATAAGATCCCACATTATTTACGTGCACTAAACTATTATATCGCCACATTTTATGCAAATTGAACTACTAAACTGCAATTTATCAATGTTTTACTATACCAATTTACATAACTTGTTTGGTCAAAATAGCTATCACATCTATACTATGCTATAAACTCCACCAGGCCCCGTAGCATGGATGGCGTTATTACGCGATAAGTGATAGGATAAGCGCGTCGTCTCGTTCTATCGAACGGTGTCAGCCAGGGACGGATGCTCTATCCTGTCACTTATCGCGTGATAAGGCCATCCATGCTACGGGGCCTGACTACCCCATACTTTGATAGTCAATAAGGTTTAATTATCTTGTAGTTAAACTGTATACTTTGTTTAGTCAAAGTATCTATCATATCTACACCATAACCTCCACCTGATGACCCCATACTTTGATAGTAAAGTTATTAGCTTTTGAGGCTTTATTTCCGGGTAAACTGTATAGTATAGTGATCAACGTCACCTGTGCCGACCGCGTCCCGCCCCCCGCCCGCAGCCGATCGCCAATCAATCGGAAATTAGGCGCAAATCAATAATTTCCCTCCCAATACTGTCCGAGTCACTAATGGAGCTGATGGACTCGTCTACGTTCGTAAGTGACTGGTAAATTGAGTCCGAACGTGTATGTGAATGACGGCGTTTGGAGATTAACTTTGGGTGGCATGAAATAGTACATTACCGCTTTATTAATAAGAAAGCAGCGCACACTGGAACTCCATCAGCGACATCTATACGAATACATATATGTATGTACCAGTGTGTAACCACCTTACGGTACATTTCAAGGGTCTAAGGGTATTGCTGTTGATGCCCCAAATAAACCAAAAATATTAGTAGGTATGCACGTAAGCCTTTAATAACTATTGACCACAGGAAAGACGGCTTTTGTTCTTTTGACCCAGAAATGTGAAAAACTAGGCCTAAGTGACAAAATTAGGTGATAGTTGATAAGAGCTTGAAAGGGGCTGTTTCTGAAAAATATGTTGTTTCGGTAATATATATATAGCAGAGAAGGTCACATTGTAAAACTCATCTAGACGCTACTTATCAATCGTTTTATATTATTCAAAAGTCCTGCTGTGACTCTCCGTATGACATGAAATAAATTGAATAGCAATTATATTTTGCAGGTACGAACGCCATTATAGCAAAAGCATCCTTACAAACGAACCTCGCTAATTAAAACAACCGCGTTTAAATATCTCCCGTCGATAAATTATATGGCATCGTGTAGTGTCGCAATTTAAAATGATTAACCGCAGTAGGTACTGCGAAGCCAATTCTGTTAAAAACTACTCAACTTGGAATTCTACGTGCCATTACGTTAACGAATGACGCGGTGCGACCAAAAAAGGAAAGGGCGTCTTGTTTCACGCCAATTTTTACCTCACTATATTGTCCGGGACTTTCAAGATTGTTATTGACTGAGAAGCTTTATCCGGCGCTTCGGTTATTAGTCCGCAGTCAGTCAAGATACATCAAAGCGTGGTAGCTTGTTTAAAGCTAATTGAAATGTCAGCGCTCCTAAAACAGTGCGGTTTCTTGTAGTCATAATTGAATACAACTATTAAATGTTTACGAGTATGGTCGCGCCGTAAAGACGCGTTCACTTGATTGCTGGACTCGCTTCACATGCTTATTTAACTTTACGTGTCACGTCGGTAGTCAAATTTTACGATTTGATTTTGACCCACTACACATGGTTACACACCAGTTAGGCTGTTTTACGAGTACATTGTTTTTTGAGATAACAATGTATTACAATACAACACGAAACCCGGATTTGAATATAAATTGACAGTGATGACATGCCGTATGCATTATTATAATAATGAAATAATTTCCTTGAACTACGTGACTATATCGCGGAGAGTTGCAAAATCAATTGTTGATAATATTAATATGGTTTCTGGGAATAAGTAACACATAAAAGCCATGAGGCTGACGTAAGTAGACGCACTTGAATTATCTACTTTATGTATTTGTTATATTTAACCTACCGGCTTTGCTCGGTCGATTAGTCCCTTTATTCCATCCAGTCCTACCAGTAGTTCGATAGTCGAACTGTTTCGATATTTTTTTCCAAATTGTTATACTGACGGATCAAACTATTTGAAAACGCGGATTTAATTCCAATTAGAACTACTGACTCCGATGTATGTATAGTTAGGTTAGGTTCGTTAGGTATCTTCAGATGCCCAAAGGGCAAACTGACCAGAAATAGGGCTCCGTCAAAACTGTCGGAATCCAAGGAGAGCATACATTAATAGGAGGTTCTGGTTATGAAAATGGAAAAAAGTCATGTTTCTCCTTTCCTGGCATTTCGATAGTTTTGACGGAGCCCCGCTCTGCGGGGCTCCTATTTCTGGTCTGTTTGCCCTTCGGGCATCTGAAGATACCTAACGAACCTAACCTACCTACATTATATAATAATATTGTATGTATTAATTCAATTCTGACTGTACCATTATATTCATAGTATTTCTATTTGGGATTAAAATCCGCGTTTCCAGAAAGTTCGATCCGCCAGTATAACTATTTGCAAAAAAAAATCCAAATAGTTCGACTATCGAACTACCGGTAGGACTAGATGGAATAAAGGGATTTGTCTAAACAATAAGACTCGGAATCGATTTCGCTTACATTAAAGTTTGACAAACCAATCAACGAAACATGTATGGAATTCAGCAGTCAAAATTACACTCCACAAAATGGTTCGTCTCCGTGCGTTTATGATCTAAACTCGCCATAATATATCACCATGTTACATTAACATTATCGTGGCATAGGATCGTGTCGCAGTCATTGTTTATTTTTTATGTTCATTACACAATTACACGAATTTACGAGTAAAACAAATATAGTGGAGGTTCGCGTGACGGTGTTAAGGCGGTGTTATGTTATGATACTTATGATTATGACTCATGGAGGTTCCGCTTGCCGCTTCAATTTAGTTTTACTTTTTAGTATCATCAGCTGCGTAACATTGGAACGTTTGGCGTATTATCGTCGACTTCTGGACGTATTGCTGCGATATCAAAATTGTTCTCTCTCATCTCGATCTGATACGCTAGTCTTGGCTTGGCACATAATCCTAGTCTTACTCTATCTACTCGTACTCTATAGGTACTAATAATAAGAATAAGAATATGAATAAGTTTATTTTGGAACAACAACAGGCATATACATCATATAAGGCTTAGATCTAAAGAAGGAATCTAGTGTTGCTTCAAAAAAGGAGTCCACTCAGCATGAGTCGAGACACACAGTGCAACGACGCTGATTTTCAGTGGATCCGTTAAACTAAAACTAACTTATTAACCTATATAAGAGATATTAACCTAAGAATATACATAATGTACGGTATACAGAGATAGTCCACGCTATGTCCAGCGAAAACCAAACCAAAACCTGAGTTGCAATTACTATAATAATATCCTACTCAAAATAATATTCTTAGCACAGACGCAGATCGAGACGCAGATTGAGACGCAGATCAGCTAGGCCAAAGAAAAGAAAATAATCTATCGAAATCTTATTCTTCTATGCTCATATGATGATGATGTCCTCCCAGACGTATCCGTCGACGGCGACATCCTGACAATTAGATTGTTTGATTTGTTATTTGCGTGCATGGGCGCGAGAGTGACTTGCAAATCCAAACTTGGTTTTGAAGCTCCGGTGACATGAAAAACAAGAAAGGTCTCCACTTGAGTTGTAGGTGTAATGGTAGGAGGGCTTGGGCCGAGTTTTACGAATCTGACGTTTGGCGTCAAGATCTTCGAGACGGGTACGTTCAAAGTTGCTGAGCCCCGTGTTGACAGCAGTTCGCCAGTCCGATCTCCGAGTAGCAAGCTCCTCCCACGACTCACAGGATATGGCGGTTGCAAACAGATGGCGCTTGAGGACATCTCAGGAACTTTGCGTTTGCCTGAGGCTAGTTCAGAGTAAAAGACTGCTTTAGGCAGTCTTGATGATGGCATTCGTACAAGGTGTCCACACCAACGCAATAGTTGTTCCGTGAAATTCATTAACTTAGTGCGCCAATTTCATGAAGGCATGAGTGCCTGCGTACGCCATGAAAACGATTTCACGGAGCGATTCCCAGTCAGAAGTGGTGTGAAACAAGGCTGTGTCATGGCTCCCACCTTATTTGCCATGCTCATATATTATTATAACGATGAATATTATTATGTGAGATTGTATCTTTGTAATCTCCGAAACTACTCATCCGATAAAAAAGATCTTTTACTTGTGTAATAGAGTGGGCTTTCTGAATTGACATATTAGGCTATATTTTTACCCACACGCATCCGCCTGTGATCTTTGTAATACGCGCAGCAAGCCGCGCGGGCACCTAATTATTCGGAGTTAAAGGCAATTAGGACATCTAAGGTAGGTGCAGCAAGGAAGGCCCAGCTCCTAAGGGGCTGGGGCTCACCTTTAAAAATACGCAGTTATGGTTTTCCGAACTACTTCAAATTTCGTGAGCACATGCATTTCAGTTTTACTCAAGCGAGTTCCCATTTTGAAAAAAAAATAAACAGTTTGCTGTGTCGTGTTAAAATATTGCGCGTTTTATTATTTTCCAATCTTTATATACCTACCTATCAACCGAAATTGAAAAGAATCATGCAAATTTTGTCAGTACTTTTAGTGAAATTGGGATTTAATCCGTTTAAGTACATCCAATTATAGGTAAATAGCTCTTATTTAAAATTTATTTATGTACTTTTACGACAAGTAAAAGTATGTAGGTATGTATGTAACTAACAGTACGTCAAAAAAATAATGTTTGAAAAAAGAACCGATTTATAAATATGACGCAGGCTGGTATGAAGAATCTCCCACATGTGTTTCTTTTCAAATTTAAAAAAATATTGTCGTTTAATAGCAATTTTTCGTCTTCATATACTCCTAAGATGGCAGATATAATTTTGGGACAAGTTCAATATTTTATTAAATTAATTTAATTAAAAAGTGTATTTTACGACTAGTTCTAGACAATAGTAATGTTTACATTGATTAAACGATTGTTTTACTTAATTAATTTATAACGGACCTTATTAGGCGACCGGGTGCCTAAGATGGCCCCACTAACAATTTTTTTTGTATACCTATGTTTTTTTCTGTTCTAAGTGTTCTATTTAATGCAAATAACATTAAAGGTTTTTCAAATATTTTGTTTGTTAAATAAATCATTAGCAGTGCTATAAATGGCTTTTCTTAATTAATCATACCGTAATAATTTAACAATGGCTTTGAAAATAAGGCCATCTTTGGCGACGGTACCTTATTTTTGTTACATAGCTATCACCTAATTACCTGAGTGGTGTCAACTAAAAACAATGTCATATGATGTAGTACTTATGAACGCATGGAACAATGTAAAATTAATCATAACTTGAGATTATTTATGAGCATAGCGAGTGGCAAACGGTTCGGAAACCAGCGCACAGGTGCCACTTCAACTCGAGGGGCGCTACATCGATTTTCGCTAAAATATTCCGCTCATCGCCATAAATGGGGAAAAGAAAGATAATTATTTTGCTTGACGACTGCCAATGTTTCAAAAGCAGATGTTTGATTCGGTAAGGAATAGACGACATTTCCGTCAAGGAAAATTATTACACTCTGTTAAGAGTTTGTTACGATGAATCGTTATTCGTGAAAGTTTAATGTTTTAGAAATTACGGAGCAGTGTTTTGAAGAAAGCGGGCTACAAACCCTTTAATTGACGGAGTGAAATAAGTCTTAATGTCTCAATTATTCATTCATCCTGAATTATATTTCGTAAACATTAAAATAAATCTGTTATTTGGCGATAAACGTAGACTTAGGTGCGTACTTTTCGGGACGCTTGCCTCCATAAATCTCGGGAGGTAATTAAGTTGGTTTAACAATTTGTCGAATATAACGTCAGCTGTAAGGTATGTTTAGTTAAATTTATTAACAGTTAGTAGGAGGATAACTGTTTTGAGGTTGCGTTGCACGTGCACGTTGTGGGAAGACATTGTACTTACTGCCAAGTATACACAATATGTTTACTTAGGACTGTAGGTACCTATTGGCAGAGTGCAAAGCGGGTGGAGGGGGTAGCCTAAACGATCACAGCGCTCGCTACGGCTAAAATTGTCATTTTTGTCGCTGACTTGAGCTGTCAAATCTATATTGCAGTAAACATTTTCTAATCGTTTTTGAGATAAAAATATGGTCCTGGTAAGATGTGTTGTTGTGAATTGTAAAAACACCAAGAAGAATAGCGACTGTAAATTTTACCAATTTCCATGACCATGGTGGAAACGATACTAAAGAAATAAGTGGATATTTGCCGCAAGTTTTAGTCACGAGTAGGCTCATTTCTCACTGAAAACAACAATTTTAATATTATTGGCAAAATAATGTTACTGACTACCATTGTCCAAAATTGTGTAATATAGTAAAAAAACACAAGATTTCATTAATATTTTTAACAATATTTACATACTTCTTGTTTGACAGCGGTGACAATATTGTCCATAATGGCCGCCTGTCACGTGGCGCTGTCGTCGCGCTCGGTCCCAATAACATTGAACATTTATCATAAAACTTCAGCTTAGTACCTTCCCAATCATTTAAGGTACTGATACACAGTAAGAACAAGAATAAGAATAGTTTAAAGTAATCATCCTCCTAGCGTGCCCCTAAAGGAGCCCGGGGTCCGCTTTGACACCTAATCGCAATATTTGGCATAGGCACAAGTTTTACGAAAGCGACTGCCATTTCCAACCCAGAGGGAAAACAAGACCTTATTGGGATTAGACCGGTTTCCTCACGATGTTTTCCTTCACCGAAAAGCTAACGGTAAATATTCCGTACATAAGTTCCGAAAAACTCATTGGTACGAGCCGGGATTCGAACCCACGACCGCCGCTTGACAGCCGCATGCCTGAACCACTAGGCTACCGTAGCGTTTTTTTACCATAAATTAAAGTAATTATTTTCTTAAATACAGTGACTTCCACACAAGGCACTGTATTCTGTATGAGTAATCAAACACGAGAGTTAAAATATTCACATGATGGGTATAGGTAAGGTACTCACGCATGCATGCAAAAGGGTTAGGTATATTTAATTTACTGGAATTATTGTCACTTCTAGTGTTATGGATTTAAAGACTGAGAAAATTACATTATCAAATATTTATTTTATTTTGTTTTTTAGTATTTGTTGTTATAGCGACAACAGAAATACATCATGTGTGAAAATTTCAACTGTCTAACTATCACGGTTGATGAGATACAGCCTGGTGACAGACGGACAGACATACAGACAGACAGACAGACGGACAGCGGAGTCTTAGTAATAGGGTCCCGTTTTACCCTTTGGGTACGGAACCCTAAAAATGATTTAAAATCTGCTTTTCAGTACCAAAGTCGGTACCTATTTAAACTGCTACGTTTCTATTTTCTACGAAAATATTACTGCAGAGAGAGCTAGACCACAAATTGGCAGACAGGAAGCGCTTCAATACAGTTCACACAACTCGTAAAGTCAAACTGCTTTATGGTATCCACAACACCCAAACAAATATTTACACATTTATACATTTAGATGGCACACATCGTTCTTAGATGGTACATTTAGTTAAGAGCTTTTAAGCAATTAAATAAATTAGACCAAAATCGAAGTGACGGACTTTTTTCGTTAATTTGACCGTTATTTTACTACCACCGACCGATGTGTTTCAATGACGACGCCGTTGAGAATGTATTAAGATACAATCTAACGTACATTAAAGTTATTCGACCAACTGAGTGCAATTAACATTGGTTACACTGTTTAAGTGCAAAAGCGAAGGCATATCGTATCATAAATACTTTCACAATCACACACGATCTCAAACTCTTTTCTGAGCTACTAATATTATAATTTCCTTTTAATTCGCGCTCCTATTGCATAATACACCGCATGAACGTGTCGTAAAACAATTTTCGGAAAGTGGGCTGCAGGGGGTCAATCTAAGAGTTGCGCTTTCACATTACAATTTTATTTCAACGTGTTTCACATTATCGCTTCCACGTGTGCAGAAATAGTACTGTATCCAAACAGGCGCTAAAGACATTTACGTCATACCTGGCCACAAAGTAGGAATTACCGCACGCTATGCGTGCGGAAAACCCCACTTCCTGGCCAGATAGAGACGTAAAATGTTGTACTCACCACGGGCGGTAATAAAGAAAGCCTCAGAGCGCATATTTATCGCCCTTGCCTTCGGCTCTGGCGTCAAATACCTGCGATCTGAGACATTCTTTGTTTAACCGCCCTAGGTAAGTAATGTACTATTACATAACCGTTCGTGGCGTCTATTGTTGTTCAAATGGAAATTCGTTTCGTAATGTGTCATCGATAAAACGCATAATAAATGGTAAATAGATTATTAACGTAACAGTTATACTCGTTCGAGTTCAAACGTCAACGTCCGATTATTAGACTGTCGATTAGTGCAATAGTTATACTTAGTCCAAGATGAAGTCATTATTTAGAACCCGTTCTGTAGGAGATTCTACAGGTTTTACGTAGAACGATGCAACTTAATATCAGTTATCAGACGTTCATAACAACTTAATGCGGGGTTTCTAAATAACCTTCATTAGTAATAAAGATTGGGATCTGCCGGTTCTGCAGATCTGTGGGAGCTCGTTTAGATTGCGGAGCATCCACAAACTTGGAGAAGGAATAATGTGCTTAAGGAAAAATATATCGCTCAGACACGAAACTTAAGCTGCCTTATGTCCATCTAGTAAGTTCCAAAGTCGTGTTGTTTGTACGTCTAATACGTAGGAGTCATTTGATCCTCCGAGATTTATTTCAATCTATGATCAAGTGAACAACCTGCCACATAAATTCAAGGCGTCATGTACAAGTTGATGTGTATTTAAAGATTGTACAGTGATTCTGCGCAGGTACGGCAAAACCAGGATTTACAACTTTTGGAGAACACGAGTTGTGTGTGTCTTGGAGATTTAGTGGTCTGGTTCGTGTGAATCAAATCGAATAAATAAGATTTTTGGTAGACAGGTTTACTAAGGTGCGGCCACGACACTGCTCTAAAAATATATGATTAAGTATAGGTGTATTATAGTATAGTGTTCGACCGAATTGAAGATATCGTTTTACCGACTCTAATAGACGGAAGTTGTACGTTTGACTTTATATACGTACCTACTACCTATCTATGTGACTAATCAAATAGCGAAAACTAAATAGAACATCTTTACTCTAGTAGTATAATTTTTCAATAAGTCAAGTATGGTAGTTGTCGGACATGTATATACATTATTAATTATTAATTTACGTAATTATCTTTGGACATTTAAGGTATCTTTGAACGTAACGCCACGCCATCTTAAAATATCTGTCCCTAATACTTTAACAGCACCGACAAATTTATAGACACGGCATTTAATTCTCCCCAATAAAATTAATTGTGAGTGAAATTATAATGCTTCATTACCATAAAGCATGTAAAAAGTAAATTTATTATACACGGGCGAGAATTTATTCCGAAATCAAACCGTCGTAATTATTTCCAGCTCATTTAAATGTGTGCATTCGTCTTGTTTTGTCGAGTCGTCGCAGCATACAATCAGTTGAATTGTGTGTCAGATAATAAATAACAATCCACGGACTCGGTGAAAAGCGACTAATTAAGTTCTTGAGCTTCGGACACCCGCGTGGGCGCACGATGGAGACTATAAAATATTGGTTACATCACGCTGCATCGAAGATTGATCTTATTGTCATCTGTTTAAGACTCAGTTTACAATACCTGTAGCAGGTGAGATGTATCCGATGCAAATACGGAATATTTAGTACCCTAGTAAAGATATGACTCTATTTCAATAATTGATAATGCTAATGAAAAACCAGGTTTCGATGTCTCGGAGGAGAAATGCAAATGATCCCGATTTATATTATAAGTAGTACAAGCTAATGGGTTATTGTGATTGTATATGTATATTATATGAGAATGTATCTAATGCTAGTTGAGAAATATAGATTCAATTCACGATTTCTAAAAAGATCTGTTTGTAAAATGATGCCTGTATTTATAATTATCAACATATCACATTTGTATCATAATATACTATTATAAAACGATGTATAGTATATTTACTACTTGTTGCCAATAGGTATTATTGAACCGCCTTTTCTTATTTTTGCTCACCAAAACCTGTCAGAGATATAAAATATTTTCATCATCATCATCATCATCATATCAGCTGAAAGACGTCCACTGCTGGACATAGGCCTCCCCCAAAGAGTGCCAAAATGACCGGTCCTGCGCCACCCGCATCCAGCGGACTCCCGCGACCTTTACCAGGTCATCAGTTCACCTTGCCGCGCTACCCACGCCGCGCCTTCCGCTACGTGGTCGCCAGAACCTTTCCGCCCCAACAAAAAAATATTTTAGACAATTATTTTTTTTCGTCTAAGCTTTACTTTAATCGATTATTAGGTACTTAGCGTTGCTGAAGTATTAATAAAATACATTGCTATTTGCTATAGAACTTTATAAATGTTTAATTGCAGTACCTAAACGTAGTTATCTAAAATAACTACAAAAGATTTATGGCCTTCCTAAACTGTCTAGTGTCTCGTATCGCATAGGTACGTAAAGTAATCATTGTAAACGAGATTGGTATCTGCGTCAGCCGTGTTTGTGGGCAACTCGGGCCCGGATCAGTCAACGGTAGGACGACTCACGGGTGACGGACGGGTGCCACCGATATCGCTCCGATAAATCGGACATCAACTTGATACGTTGCATTTCGATATTTGGTTCAACGGTACTCGGCATTATTCGATTCATAATCTGTCTCGGCTTACAGCCTCTTGCTAGTAAAAATAGACGACAAGGTTCGTAATGACTATACGACGTACCTACTAGACGAGCGGTTAAGCCTAGGGACTACCCTCAGGTCACTAGACCTTGCCCGCAAAGCTGAAGGTCCTGGGTTCGAATCCCGGTAGGGGTAAATATCTGTGTGATGAGTGTGAATATTTCTTTCACAGACAGGAACTTATTAAGTATGCATATCTATTAAATATATCGTCCTCAAGTACTATAGAATTATTATCGAGCTAATTATCGGGCCAGTTCTATATGAGTAAATGGTTTCTCGAAAATTACTCTCGGTCATACGTAAATGGGTTTTAGGGGTCGAAATATCTTATCTTTATGTTTAACGGCCTCCGTAGCCCAGTGGGTAGTGACTCTGCCTACGAAGCTGGAGGTCCCGGGTTCGAATCCCGGTCAGGGCATTTATTTGTGTGTTTATCACGAATATTTGTTCCTGAGTTATGGATGTTATATATGTATAAAAGTATCTATATGTATTTATCTATTTTATATATCATCGCCTAGTACCCACAACACAAGCCTTATTGAGCTTACCGAGGGCCTAGGTTGATTTGTGTAAGATTGTCCCGTAATATTTATTTATTTATTTAACCGCATCTCAGATTAACGCTGGTTAGCTTGAAGCGATTGTCGTGGCGTTGTGAATACCTACGAAGCGCGGGTATTTCGTCACACGATTTAAGAAAGTATTAAAAGATGTTAATGATAGTGGGATTAGAAATAAATTAGTGGATAATTTTGAGATAAATGTCGCAAAGCAGGCACTTGTGACAGGTTGTGAGATTCTGTGGTAAGATTGAGATTGGATGTTAAATAAGTTTAAATAAATTGGAAAAGTTCTTGTGAAATCAACGACATGGATCTAGATTCTAAAGAAAATTACTTTTTCGTAGTTATCTACACCACTATTGTGTTGATCTTGAAAGTCTTAATAAACTTCAAAAGCTGTTAATGGTACCTTACTTACAACACAAAAAAAACTTGTTATGAATTTCATATTCTTAAACCAAGAAATAATAGGAAGAATACATAGTACCTACGTACTTCAAATTTTAATGTTTGTTTATATTGTTGCCAGTAGCCGTTAAATAAATATAATAAGTTAACCGTAGTACCGTGCGATCGGAGTAGATGGAGGGCCTACTTTGAGCTACACCGACAAGAACCTAGCTCTTAAGTAAGAGAAGAAGAAGAAGAACCGTATAGTACTTGTATCACCCACGGGACAGGCAATGCCTAGTGTGGGGGTCAGCATAATTGTAATAGGCTAGGTATGTAAAAAATATTTAACAATGAGAATAAACTACATTAAACGTTACTAATATTGTTCCTATTACTTAGTCGTTTGATCTAAGCATGTAATAAATATCAAAATAAATGTGATACCTAGTTGTAAAGTACTGGACGAACTCTTCTGCATCGGGGCTAGTAGTTTTACGGTGGGTGATACAGCCCACGGACTGTATTAAGAATGCATGTTCCATAATATGCCTCAAAAGGTCGCACAGACGAGCTAACGCGACAAAAAATGTGAACATCAGCGGGCTCTTGGCGGCAATTATTGGGCCGTGTTCAATTCAGTTATGTGCAATACCTAAAGCGTGAACGAAATTAGCAGTAAACTTTTTGTTGGTTACGTTAATATAGTCAAATACAAATGTGTTCTATAATAATATTTTCAACACACCTGCTCGTAAAGTAGGTCTTA
Source organism: Epinotia brunnichana (assembly GCA_963854355.1). Taxonomy (NCBI): domain Eukaryota; kingdom Metazoa; phylum Arthropoda; class Insecta; order Lepidoptera; family Tortricidae; genus Epinotia; species Epinotia brunnichana. The sequence goes on from OY977946.1 coordinate 1,075,528, forward strand.
TTACAGCGTATTTACACTGATAATGCAGAATATTACCCATGCCGTGCCTTTTACATTACATTATCGCACTAGTGCCTTTTCATTACATATCTTTTTAAATATTAGCAAAATAATGCAGAATATTACCCATGCCGTGACTTTTACATTACATTATCGCACTAGTGCCTTTTCATTACATATCTTTTAACATTTTCATTTTTTTTTTTTTTCCTTGCAAATGTGTTGAAAAACGTCGTATGAAACACGTGAGCATTGGTCATTACACTTCTCGTCTCCATTAAGCCTTCGCCTTCGGCTCAGGCTTAAAAACCGACTCGAGTGTGATGACCAACATAGCACACTTGTATCATAATGTACTATAATAATTACATGGGAGTTCTCCCGAAGATTTCAAAACATGTCGCCCGTAGTGACATTTAATAAGAACAGTGTACGAGTAATGATTAGTATTATTTCAACATGTCTCACGAAATAGTATTTTTCACAATTGTGTTATAATAGAGAGCTTTTTAGTCGAGTACCGTGTTTAGGCCACGAAGCTTGCTGAGAGGCCTAAGTAAGGTACGAGATTAAAAAGCTTGATTATAACCATACATCGGGGTTTTCGGAGCGGGAATGATTTGAGAAAGAGTAGAGATAAACAGATATGTTAGTCTAAGAAAATATCTTATTATGCCTAATGAATAACTACCTCTCTGTGAGTTGTATATGTCACCGTTAGATTGTGAACACCGTCAGTTTATAATCTTACCCGTTATATTGTAAACTGACGGAATATTATGAACTGCCAAAACCGTTCACAATTTAACGCAATATTTTTCGTTAGTTTATAAACTTTCAATGTCGAATCGTCAATTTGTGAACTGAGATCAAATCGGCTTGCTACGGAACGTACACAAAGACTAGGTAGGTTAGGTTAGTTAGGTTTCTTCAGTTGCCCGAAGGGCAAAGCGCCCAGAAATAGGAGCCCCGCGCAGCGGGGCTCCGTCGACACTGCTGGATACCGAAATAAATGGAAGAAAATTTCTTAATAACAAAAAAATCAATCATGTTCTGACGTTAGTGGAAACTGATGTAAGTGGAATAATTCGCTCAACCAAACAGCGCACAGGTTGCGTTCCGAATCAGGAAAATTGGATTCAGTTCACAATTTGACGATATGACATTGTTAGTTTATAAACTAACGAAAATGAATGCGTATAATTATGAATTATTTTGGCAGTTCACAATATTCCGTCAGTTTACAATATAACGGGTAAGATTATAAACTGACGGTTTTCACAATCTAACGGTGACATATACAATCTGTGACAAAGTTTTATTTTAATTTCCGTAAAAGTCTTATAACTTATAAGGTAACAATAAAAATAACTTTAATTAATTACCTGCTGTAAATTGAATAGTTGACACGATTTTCAGAATAAACTATTAATATTTTTTATATATTTGGGACAGTTAATCTACGGCGTCTTGCTGTAAATATCCATTTCAAGGAGCTAAATGATCTTTCCACGTCGACAGTTGTAATAGGTGCATATTTAATTTTTTTGTAGGAATCAATTGATGCACGAGAAGTTTGAGATTGAAGTTCTATTTCTTTGCCTTGTACCAACTCATTTATAATTTTTAGTGTGCTATAGCCAGAATTCTTCTTTAACACCAACTTCAGTTTATCATAAATCTGTTTTCCTTTTACGCTCATGTTTAATTTGGAAACATCTCTATAGGTTTCATGAACTATTTTTAAACTATCGCTGATGGACAGCTTCGCATCCTGTAGTTTTTTAATAGCATTTGGGATAGTCATCAAATGATTTGCTATGAAATTTAAGTCACTTTTTATATTTGCATTTACAAACGCTCTTTTTGCCTTTCTAATACTCTGGGCTTCGGTGGGACTGAATGTATTTAGAACACGTTTCACTTCATCGTAATGTTTGCTGTAATACGTTGCAGCTTCTATCCAGGTTCCCCACCGAATAATTGTTGGTCGAGGTGGTAAAGGCACTCCGGGGAGCATTTCTTTAAACTTTTGTATTATTTTAGGAGATTTCAAAAATGTCTTCTTAACATTTGCGATTAAATCATTCACATCTGGATAAAGTTTTCTTACTAGTTCAGCCACTCTATTTAAACCATGAGCCAAACATGTGACGTGCAAAAGATTGGGAAAAATAAATTTTAAATTTCTTCCAGCCTTTAGCATGTAGCCCACACCGTCAGTTAAAAGTAAAAGTACTTTATTGTGATTATTATGGTTAGCACCCCATAATTCATCAAGAGCACTTGTGACCGTATTGGATATTGATACATTGTTCGTGCTGTCTAACCGTTTACTGGATATCAAGTGTTGAGTGCCAATGTGATCATCACGTAATGCTCCCACTATTACGTTAGCTATTTGACGACCATAATCATCCGTGGTTTCGTCAACACTCACATATATATATTCATTTTTTCATCGTAAGCTTTATTTAAATATTCCCGTCGCAGTTGACATTCCGAAGGAACTTTTGCAGTTTTTCCAAATTTACCGGTAACACAATTTTCGATAAAATCTTTAAATATCGGATTGTTTACCTGCGTCCATGGTATATTACAGCCCACAACAAATTTCAAGAGCTCACTATTGAAATCATATTTCATACCTGTATGTTTATTAGATGCGACATGTCGCGTTACACTAGATTTCGTTTGAGCGAAGCTCACATTGCACTTGGTGCAAAATAATAAAGAATCTCGAACCTCTATCTCTGGATTATTTTCTATCCACGAACGCATAAACTCGTAACGAGTTTTTTTTCTCGGAGGCATATTTGTGTTGACTGATTATTTACAGTTTTTTAAAATACAATTGCATATAAGTTTATCTACTAGACAAGCAAGGGTAACGGTTGACAATAGGTGTCTAATACAATGTCAATCTTGACGCTCGATATCTATGAAGCATTTTCTTATAAATGAATAGACTTAACTGAAGAGGTTGATAATGAATGACCAATATAAAATATGTACCTATATGTATGATTAATCTTTATTTATTTTTCAATCAATTATTCATTCGGTAGAAACCTACTAGGGTACGATCTGTTTTTAAGTAAATACCTACTCTTTGGCTAATGTCAAACGTTCCGAAAACCCCGATGTTTGAATTTATAACACTGTTGTGAACAATACTTTTTGTACGAGTTCATTAAAATTAATTTTCTACGAGTCAACTGAACTAATTAAACAAACTCGATACTTTTGAAACGAAGTGCAGCCTATCGCTCGTACGCTCGTTGATATCTTAAAAGACATCAACGAGCGTACGACATCAACAAGTAAACTCAATAATCAAAGCGATTCTATTGGTCCAATTCATTACAGTTCGGTAAAGCAGCCACGTGATTGGTCGAATTTATTTAAGTTCTATTTTAAATTTTTTTCGGTTGTCTAGAGCGTATCGAAATAGTTATTTCAGTTGTTTCGGAAGTAACAGACTATTCAACGATGAAAAGAGTGACGTTGCAGTATTCTCTATGAAATATTAATACACATATTTAAAGTAGGTACCTATAGGTATAACTTTTTTTCAATACATACACGGGTAAAATGGAAAACTTTTAGAATCACATCGGCATTTGTTTGTCCATCTGTTTTAAGAGCAAATTATTCTATACTTAAACATACCAACCATTTATAGCTATTAGGTATTTATCTTTATCGTTTACTTTTCTTCCATAGGCATCTGATGAAAATATATACACCTATGATTAATCATTATTTATATTATGGTGATTACTGATTAATCACCACGTATGGTGATTGAAAATAAGACAAAAACACCAAACAAACCGTCGCGTGTGGCACCGTGTGAACAGGCTTTACACTTTTAATGGATGAGATGCAGATTAAAAGTGTCGTTTGTATTCACTATTGTTCTGAATAATGCATCACATTGTTTGTCTCTCTCCAAATTGAATTGGTACACTCCTCATTAAAATGTTTGGACCTATCCTATTCACTATTTGTTTCACCTCACCTTATCGCGTAGTTAGTTGGCCGAACTGACAACATTAAATTTTTTCAAGTGAGCCATTTTATGATTCATTTCGCTAGAAAATATTTTTTAAGCGGCACGTGTGTTTTTATTTCTCCCTAAATTGTAATTTTTTATTCAGAAATATCAAATTGAAAAGTAGCGAATTCCAGAAGGTCGTAACTAAATGATGACGTCAACATTACGGCTCTGTATGGCAGCTTGCACCTTTCATATGACAGTCGTAGTATTGACGTCACACACGGCTTAAACCACATTTATACAATTTCGAGATTTTCTTAAAAACGGGTGAGATATGAAATCTGAAAACTACTTTATTATGTTCAGGTAACATAATTTTCTCAAACATGCAATGAAATATTCTCTTTACGTTCCTTATAATAGACTCGGAAGTATCCTTTTTCGGGCGCAGCATCTCGAGGCGGCCTGAAATGGGATTTCATACAACTTTATAGGCCTAGGCCTGCAAAGTAACTTTTTAATTTTCATTCCACTATTTGTGGCACAGCATCACGGCATTGAGCCATGAAAATTAGTTTGATTTGAGGATTTTTATGTATTTATTTCATTGCATGTTTGAGAAAAGCACTATACATGACTCGGCGTGAAAACGGATTCCCGGCCAAAAATCTCTATCCTATATCTATATCTACACCTACTTGGCCTATGTGTATACCTACTTGGCCGGAACACGTGTTTTCCCGGCCTCTGATGTAATGTACTATAACCGAAATGGTTTTCGAATTAGGTATCATTACATAGTTTGAAATGTTGTCAATTGCATCAAAGTAGGTACCTAGTCCATTCTAAAACCAACTCTACCCTCCAAGGTTGAAGGTTATTCCAATTACAATAACAGTTTTATAAAAATTCTGCCACATTCAATAATCTCAATCATACTCTTGTTGTATAACTTGACACTGGGATTCGTAACTAGCGCGCGTAACTAGAGGTCTGACTTGTACTGGTTTGTCTGAGTTGTGGTGATGTGTTGTGAACCCAGGACGTGTGTAGCTCTGATAAATCAGAATAATTGGATTTCGTATGTATAATTTCGAATGTATAACGTATTACTAGCGGAGACTAGAGACCTCCTCGTCGTATCCGACGACGATGGCGACCCTTACAATTTTCTCTGATGAGGACGAATATGGCTCGCAAAGCCGAACTTAGTTTTAAATGTCCGGTCACATTGTGTGCATCAGTATAGTTGGCCCTGCCCGGCTAGCACACTAGCAAAATGACGACTTTTATGCACATGTTTTATGTCCACAACCGACGTATAAAATTTTACCGTCATGAGCTAACATGCTATACCATCATTTACGTAAAATGTGACCATTTATATGTCTTGCACATAAAACTATTTGCTTTACGTCAAATGCTAACATACTCTTGATTTTGGCACATAAAACTTGACGATATGAGCCGTTGACGGACGAAATTTTATGTAGGTCACTCGAGACCCCGGATAAATTTTAACACTATGAAAACAATATAATTTTCGCAGGATTTCTCCGATTTCTGTCACAACACATACGGTTTCAGTCTCAAAACTCCTATCGTCTCCTGAAACAATGATCTAGCATTTTTAATTTTAGCTAGATCATGATTACTAACTATACATTTGTATAAATAACGCAATGATTATGATTTTTGCTTGTGTTGTAATAAAGTATATTACACAAATTTACAAATATTATTGATTCAATTATAAACTAACATGTGTTTTGGTACTCGCTAAATTACTTACAACCACTACGTAAAACTTTTTGTGGGGTGGGAGTAACGTAAATAAAAACAAAAAACTATTATAACACAACTTAATACAGGAGAACAACTGTTTAGTAAACTGTGCAGTGCTTATCATTACTCTTTAATTAGGTAGTATTATAATAGGCTTCTAACCATAGACTACTATTGAACGAATGAAATGAATGTAATAATTTTGCTACGTATATTTTACGCTATGACATAAATATATGTTGCGTGATTACCATGTTAGCTAAGTAACGTAAAAATGGTCACGATCGTAAAGTTATACGTCCGAACGTAAATATATGTCCGATTAGTGTGCTAGCTGGGCTGGTCATTGTAAGTACGTATATGCATATGATGGTATTTTTTCCCCACGAAAAAAAAGAAAAAAAAATAGGTTTAATCTTCCGCAAATGGCGTTTTTGGTCCAGGTGTTAAAAAGAAAGTAATTAAAAGAAGCTAGACCTTTTCTGACTTAGCGGAGAATCGTGGATACCATAACACTAGCTCTAAATTAATTTCATATTAAAAGTCATCAGCACGGTCGACTGAACTCGACGCTCCATACAAACGTAGGTATTTTGGTTCTCATTTTAAAACCGCATACAGGAATAACATTAAACTTGTTATACATAATGAGATCCGCCGTGTCTTGGTCGTGAACTAGTTTCTGATGCCATAAATTATCATAGAAATATAATAGAAAAAAAATAAATGTTTAATTTCTAGCAAAGCAACAGAAACTATTTAGTTTTCGACCTAGATAAATGGCGGATCGCATTGTGTATACAAAATCCTTTTGGCAGACGCGGCCAGCTCATTAACCAATAAAATTTACCTAAAAATATCAAAAACGAAGCGATACGCCAATTAAAACTGCACCATTCGAACATGCAGTGTAAAACAGAGCGCATGTCACTTTACGTAAAACAACATTTCCTCCAAACAAATAAAGAAACCCGTCGATTGTAGCAGAGGGTGGCGGTTGTCACTAAACTAACAATTTATGCATGTCCCCTAATGGCCCGGCCCATCAACCTTTGTTTGCGAAGCTTTCTATGAAATTTTATTCGGTAATAGCGCGTGTACGCCCGCACGTCTTGACGCAATATCATTTTGTCAATATGCCCCATTGTTAAGTGGTTCCTGAGGGCTTATTGCCTGCCCTCCCTTTTATTTTTTTTGGCGGTTGTTGTTTAATGGATATTTCCAGTAATCTTCGTAAAAAAAGGTGTCGTTTAGAGTTTTCTGTGATTAAATTTATTCGGCTTTATTGAAGCAGAAGCTTCGATATCTAATATATAACAATTGCATGCATCAACGCGCAACGGTAGCGATGTTATACGTCGATTTTTTTTCCAAGTCGGATAACACGAGTTGATTCGGCCGCTAAATCGACTCGAATCGAAACTCGATTTGAGTCGACTCGTATGTATGGGACGATCCGCTTCGCGGCATCATTCGAATTTACCAGTCGGCGAGTCGAGTCGAGTTCAGCGTATTCGTGTTCTTGATTCGACGAGTTGGCGACTCGCATGCACTCACATTCCTAATCCGATCCGTATCAAATCAATTGTATAGTTAGGTATGCTAGTTTGCCAGTCAAACCGGCAGTGGAGACGGCGACATGATTCGAATCAACTCGTTTAGACCCTGAACTCGCCCATCGCTAATCAACGGCGCTTATTCCTCCACTATTTCAAGCAGGTGCCTGTTTCACGAAGCTGCAAATAACAACATTACAAGTATTTCTAAACAGGCAATACATGGGCCCCTGACCAGCCCCCCTATTCTGTAACTTTTTTTAAGCTCACCTCAACGCTCACCCACAATTATACCTTTACACCGCGATGCGTAGTAATTACGCGTAGGTAGACATCTAGTTTCGCAAAGGGTGACCGGCGGGGTGAGCCGCATTAACGCGTAGAGAATAACAGCCCTGAACAATGACGACAGGTAATTTGACTGTTACCGGTTTAGACTTATACAGTTCCAACTAGTCGCTTCGTGAAACGGCCTACTGGTAGTTTCCACTACGAGTATTTATTTCATGTAGAACTGTAACTACTACTTCTTCTTCTTCAATCACACCTACTCTTATGCACTATATGTGCTAAATATATAATAGCAAATGCCTCGCACCCAGGCAGAATAAGCAGCTTAACTACGTACATGCGTACGTTCAACACCTCGAAAAGAGTGAAATAGGCAAAATATATGCATCGTCTGGCGAATACAATGGGCTGGAACCTTCGTTCGGAATTCCGGTATGCGTTGAATAGAATTCTTTCAGAGCCTTTATCGGTTCGGCCTGCAAACCTGCCAGCCTATTCCCATACATCGACTATCACACGTTCTTCCTCTTTTATCCCTTTCTTTCGGGGCTTTATCGAGTAGGATAAACGAACAATGTCAAGTTCCTTCACCCGGTTGGGCACGGGATCGTTCGCTGAAGTGTTCGCTCGCCTCGCCGTTTCTAAATACTCAAACACGCAATATTCGAAGAACTTACTGAAGGCACGCGCCAATATTTCCAGAAAAGGTTGCGCTGTCATTCTTACGTGTCGCTTTGAGCTGAGGTGCTAATATCAATACCTACTCTTTAGGTAGACATCAATACGGGTTTTATGTGAATTCATATTCATGCTGCGTCGAACTGTTTGGAAAGGTTTTCAGTGATCTAAAAGCAAAAAAAATGGCGACCGCATCGGCGGCAGTATTAATTTTTAATAATTCGTCTAGTTTTTCATTGAAACCAAGCGCGATACAGAACAGTCCAAAAGTGAAAAAAATATTTTCTCTTCGGCCAGTCGGGTCATTAGGTCGCCTACATAAATTATGATCTCGCTCGCGGACACTGTTTTTTCGTTTGGCTTAACTTTTTCTGAATTCGCGAAAATGTGTATTGAAAGCAACCGGAAAAATGCAGATACATTTTCGCCGGCTTTCATTTTCGCTTTACATATTTTTGCCATGTCAAACACTAGTTGATTACGTGATTTTATAGGCTCAAATTGCAGGCCTTACATAAGTTATTTTTTGTTTAGACCTGGCGCGTAAACGCTAATTAGCGCTAAACCTCAATTAGGACAGTTGCTGGTACTCTATGAAAGTAATAAATAGTAGGGCGCATAAATAAATAAACAAAATAAATATTTTCGGACAATCTTACACAAATCAACCTAGTCCCAAACTAAGCAAAGCTTGTACTAGACGACTGTGAGTGTCTGTGTGTGTGTGTCTGTGTGTGAGTGTCTTGGGTACTAGACGAAGATATACATGCTTAAATAGATAAATAAATACTTAAATACATAGAAAATTAACATCCATGCCTCAAGAACAAATATTCGTGCTCATCACACAAATAAATGCCCTTACCGGGATTCGAACCGAGGACCTCTTGCTTCGTAGGCAGAGTCATTACCAACTAGCAAGCGGTCGTCAAACGTAAAGTATTGTAGGTATCTACTGTATATGTATAGTGATATATTTTTAGTTACATGAGTTAGGTACCGAACTACTTATACTAAAATAGTCGGTATAAATTAGTAAATATTAGGTGGCGTAGACAGAATATGTAAAAGAACCATTTATTGCTCGATAATAACATTCTTCTCAAGATTGACATGATCACACAAAATAATATAAAGTATTTAAAATTTTTGGTACATGTCACTGGTGTGTTACAGAACCTTATCGATCGCACATCGCACTACCTGTACATAGTTAAATTACATCCGTGATACAGCTGCAGTGTTTAACCAACCTTGTACTCGCGAAAGAAAATAAATTTCAGTGCAAACTGTTTTTTTGGCTCGAACAAAGTTGGTCCCATACTCAAAGTTGGGATTCCCTCCCTATATAGCCAAAATTGCAAAAACGCACTTCATCATCATCATCATCATCATATCAGCCGAAAGACGTCCACTGCTGGACATAGGCCTCCCCCAAAGAGTTCCAAAGTGGCCGGTCCTGCGCCACCCGCATCCAGCGGACTCCCGCGACCTTTACCAGGTCATCAGTCTACCTTGTGGGGGGCCTACCAACGCCGCGCCTTCCGGTACGTGGTCGCCACTCGAGAACCTTTCCGCCCCAACGGCCATCAGTTCTACGTGCAATGTGCCCCGCCCACTGCCACTTAAGTTACAAACGCACTCAATATACACCGTGTATTTTTTGATTTCCGTTAATTTCGACACGATGTTCGGTTCATTAACAGAAGCTACCTGGTATGTTGCTTTTTGTTAAATTCGAAAAAAATTTTTTTTTTCATTTTTCATACAAACTTAATCAATATTACAGTGTGTGAGGGCTCTAACACTTAATCTCAATTAACACAAAGTTAATTTTCACCTACGACAGCACTTGTCAACACATGGCTCAGTGGTAAATAGTTTGCTTATGGAGTGAGGGGTCCCAGGTTCAAATCCCAATAATTCCCTTTTTCGTTTAACGAAAATTAAAACGTAAATAAAATAAAGGAACCTTCACACTGAATCGGTCATTAAATTGATTTATTGAATATCTGAAAAATAGTAAGAGTTAAGACACTAGTTTCTTAGAGAAATTAGTTCCATTTAACCTGAGGATTCTTCCCTTAAAGTTAACGGAAATCAAAAAAAACACGGTGTATATTATATATTAACATGTGGATACCGTTGTTTCCGATCTAGCAACGATAAAGTCGAAATTTAAAAATATTGGCTTGGAATTGAATTTCACCAAATGCGAACTATATGTTCAAAATTCCAGCTTAAATGTTTTAGATATCCAGCAGAAATTTAATACTCTGACGCCTAACATAAATATTGTAGATACAAAAACACTTTGCCTCCTAGGGTCCCCTATTTTCGAGGACTCTTTTCAAGATTATATATACAAAATTCAATTTCCAAATTCCAAATCTGTTCCAACCGTCTTTTAGAAATAAGCCCCCATTACGCCTTAACCTTGCTAAAATTCTGCCTTTTCGTGCCCAAATTAACGTATGTACTTCGCTGCAGCCCATTTTATAAATTTCAAAGTATATTGGCACCACTAGACGACCTTATAAAATCAAATTTAGAATCAATTTTGAATATACAGCTCAGCGACCAGTCTTGGACCCAAGCATCCCTCCCCATTAGACATGGTGGGCTAGGGATAAGAAAAATTTCTAGTGTTACAGTTCAGCTAGTCTCATAGGCAAAATCCTTGGGGGTGCCCCCTCAAACTTTGAAACTGCTGGCTTGATGGAGGCAAAAAACGCTTGGTCATCCGCTTGCCCGGGAAAAGATTTCCCAGACCATCCTCGTTGCCAAAGTTAATAAATATAGGGGTCTCGGCGCTGAATACTGCTTTGTTCCATTCGGCGTCGAGACCCTTGGTCCATGGGGTCCCAGCGCACTCAACCTAATCAAAGAGCTCGCCAAAAAATTAGCCGACACCACCGGGGACCGAAGAGCTGGCAGCTTCCTCGCTCAACGCATTAGTATTGCGATACAGCGGGGAAATGCTGCCAGCATCTTCGGCACCATGCCGCGGGGAGACCCCTTAGTTTAGTCATAAGTAGTTTTATTTAGTTTTATTTAAATATGTATTAGAATTGGAATTATTATTTAAAAAGATTGTATTAATTTTTTTATCTCACTGTAAAATTACGAAAAAATTAATAAATTTTTAACATATTAAATTCCACCTTTTAAATACAACATGAACAAGTTTAACACAACTCTCAAAGTCTCAGTTACAGTTTCCCGGAAATGACCGTCCATCTCTCGCCGTCTGTTACGTCCGAAACCGTATCCTGTCCAGGAATCGAATCAGCCCGTTAGCAAGCCTACCATTGTTCCACGAGACGTCTGACATCCCCTGGGCCGACATTGTCCCTCTAATAATACTGAGCGTATCTTACTAGGAAGTTGTAGGAAGTAACGACTTTCTGTCGCGGGATGCTGGACTCGGCCAGTCAGTCCAGTTCAATCTGTTCGGACTGACAGGCGAAACCAATTATTGAAGGACTTTGTTTGCTGAAAATGTAAGATAAAAGCAATGTTTGAGGATGGGAGTGGCCGAATGAATCCCATGAAAATTGCACATGCATTCGCATGTGCAATTTTCATGGGATGGATCTATTGTTTTAAATAAGCTTCAGAAAATCTATTGTTTGTGTCTCTTCTATTGTAGGATACTATGAAATCCCGACTTTAAGGTTCGTTTACAGCGGTCGTGTTCAAACGGGCAGAATTATAGTAAGGTTCAGTTGCACCAACTCACGATTATACACCGACCAAACCTTAAATATGGCGCCAGCCGGCTGTCATTCCATGAAAAGGATATCGAACTCTCCACAAGTTCCGATTTTAACGAATTCCGCTTACGATTATAGACGATAAGACAATAATGTATTTGCTTCTATCAATTTCAAATTCTTTTAAACTCTTTTAAACTTTGCTAAAAACTAAAATTTGACTGCCAACTACGCAACACTACGGAGGTACCTGGCAGGTAGGCTTCAACGTAGAGTTGGCAGTTAAAGGATGATTCACGCTAGACCGGGCCGGTTCCGGCCCGGGCCGTAAACTTACCGAGCCGTCGCCGAGCTTATTTTGATACACCTTTGACCACCGGGCCGTTTCCGGGCCGTTTCCGGGCCGACGCCGAGCCGACACCGGGCCGGGACATTGTGCAAACGTTATGTCACCGAGCTCGCACCGGGCCGGGGCCGGGCCGACACCGAGGCTCGGTCGCCGTGCCACGTCCGGGCCGATTCCGAGCGTTGCGTGTCAATCACAGCGAGCAGCGACCGGGCCGTTTCCGTCGTTCTAATGTCAAAGAAAGTCTGTCATTGTCACTGAGTCATTGTCATTGTAATTTATTCCAGCACTGCAACATACTTGCATAAGTTCTCTCATTTATACGATAAAATACGATAAACAAAGCTAAATAAAATGTCGAAGAAGAAGATACTATGTTCTTCAAAACAATTTGGCGTGCATCGACTTTGGCGTTCCCGTGAAGCAAGAGGAGAGTTCAAAATGTTGTGTAAAGATCTTTGGACCTATGATGACAAATTTTATGATTATTTTCACGTGACCCAAGATTCTATCCATGAAAAAGTTAATCACTGTTTGGAAAAGAAAATTACTAGGTTCCAGAAACCGATATCCTCCGAACATCGACTAGCTCTTTGTTTAAGGTAAGCAAAATGCAAATTCAATAAAATCTAAGTAGGTATGCGCTATGCGGGTGTGGGTGAGTTGTGTATTACCTGCATTTTTCTCCAGCCCCGCTATTCTGTAACTTGTTTTAAGGTGGTTCGATTTCCATACAAAGCGTTATTTGACATTCGCAGGCTAACGGCGTGATATTGTAAGAAACTAATGTATCAGACTTTTATCAATTGGCTTCCCATTTGCGCCAAATTCCCCCTTTCCTAGAATAAACTTGTATAAACTATATTAATTTGAGAAAACTAGTTTTCCCAAAATATCACGTGACAAACCAATTTCTCAAATTAATCTAGTTTATACAAGTTTATTCTAGGAAAGGGGGAATTTGGCGCAAATGGGAAGCCAATTTATGAATGTTTGTTACATAAGTTTCTTAAAATATCACGCCGTAAGCCTGCGAATGTCAAATATCGTTTTGTATGCGAACCACCTTAAGCTCAACTTCCTCAACGTTCACCCACAAATATATCTTGACGCCGTGATTCGTAGAAACTACGCGTAATCAGAGGTCTGAATGAAGGATTGAGAACATGCTTATTATAGGTACTAGTGAAGTCGCAAGTATCCATACGCTACGGTGTCTGTGTTTGTGTGCAATCAGGTGGGCAGATCCTATATTTTATGCTGTGCAGCAATGCGTCTATATTTTGTGTAAACATAAATGTGTGCGTTATTGTTACTTGAATGTCTAAATAATATGTATTTATAAGTGTTTGGTAACTGTAGGTAACAACAGTCAATCGCTCGGAGTTGACGCTTGAGGAGAAAAACAAATTAAATAAATAATGCTACCCAATCATATATATATAGGTAATGCTAATAATTATAAAATTAAATCCATTTGTAAATTATAAATTAAGGTAAAATTTATTTGCAGATTCCTGACTACATGGGATTCATTCAAAACACTCTGGCTCAATTTTGAATTGGTCATTCTACCGTTTGTAAAATTGTTAACGAAACTTGTCGAGCAATATTTTGTTTAATGAAAGAGGTGGTGGCCACAGCCAAATGAAGAGACGTGGAGGAAAATTGCAGATGAATTTGAAAGGCTGTGGCGTTTCCCAAATTGCATTGGAGCATTAGATGGCAAGCATTTTTGTATCGAAGCACCAGCAAATAGTGGTTCTGTATACTTTAATCACAAAAAATCATTTTCCATAGTTTAATTGGCCTTGGTTGACGCACATTACAAATTTATCTACGTGGATATTGGATCTTAAGGCCGGAATAGCGATATGGCAGCATTTTTGCGAATAGCTCTAAAGAGCTATTCCTAAAGGACAGAAATTAAATAATAATACTTAAAATACCTGGTCGATCTTTGCCGAGTTCAATAATTACGGGTACCACCCCGTTTGTCATGGTTGGCGACGAAGCTTTTCCTTTGAAAACATATTTGATGCGACCGTCAGGCCAATTATAATTTCAAATTATCTCTTGCCTGACGGTAAGTGGTAAATGCTAGGAGGATGATGGTGATTCCATGGTATTTTCGGGGCCTTGATTGAACGTAGAACCGATGGCCGTTGGTGCGGAAAGTTTCTCGAGTGGTGACCAAGTACCTCAAGAAGGTGGACTGATGACCTGGTAGGCAAATACGCTCGCCTGGCGCAGGACCGGTAACTGTGGCATTTTTGGGGTAGGTATAGGCATCCCCAGCAACGTATTTTTTTCGACATTTATGACCTTATGACATCCAATAGGGCAATTTAATTTGAACAGAAGTTTTTGAGATTTTGTTGTCAGTATATGGTGTCAAATCTCCATCTTAGTACCTTGGCTGAAATTGATCCTAAGGCTCCTGTATGTCCGTCCGTCTATCTGTTACAGGGCTGTATCATTTGAACTCTTGGCACCTGTTTCTTCTGAAGTACGGAATCCTCCGTATGCGTATCATTTTCGTTTATGTGAATGTGTTTCCACACATTCACGTCATTCATTTGTGTGTTCGGGGGTACGTATCCTTAGGTATTCTTTTATCGTGTTTACCAATTTTATTTTATTTTTTTTCATGTGGTTTTTGAGCTACCCTACCTACTAACGAAACTTAGTGGACCCTGAAACACGAAAGACGTTTACAATACCCACAACCAACGCCAGCCTAAGATTGACTTCTACAAATAGGTATATATAATATCTACTTCCATTAAGCTCGGGTTTTATAAAGCCCGTTAGACCTTATTTCGATCAGTAAAGTCAAAAAATGTACCGAATTACTGAAATTTGATATGGGTCAAGTATTTTTATCTGTAGAAATATAATAAAGAGGAAATGTCTGTGAGATTGTATTAGCTTTGTAAGGTTGTAAGTTTGTATGTAGGGAGCTAGGGAGTATTATGCGGCACCATTTATCCGAGGAGTAAGTTATTATTTTGTCTTTTTCTGGTTCTGTACTCTGTACCTAGGATCCTTCAACTACTCAGGCTCCGTCCGTCTGTTCTGTTACTGGGTTGTATCGTTTGATGATATGCCGAGAGAGATAGCTTTGGAAGAATTCTTTAATACTAAGTGGGTGGAAAACAGGCATACGGTCTGCCTGATGTGGTTCCAGAATAATGAAAAGCGTGTGGCCGACCCTTTATTGATTTGAGGATTCGTTGTGGTGATAGCTAGAGACGATCACGGGTCCCTCGCTCTCATCACGACACATCTTCGAGAGCTCTTGCGACCTTACTCACCACCAGGAACACAACACCACATACCTAACCGACAGAGCAAGTAGTGGCCTTATTATGACTACGGTCTTCTGTAAGGTGAAGGCACTACTCCAGTTGGGCTGCTCCTGCTTCAAATGTGCTAGTTATAATTATATATATTGTAGGTATTTGTGTATTGTATATAGCTGGTTGATTCACTTACTGTTTATTCTTGCAGCATAGTGTATTATTATAGCTTTTCGCGTAGTTGAGGTACCTACTTAAGAAAGTAGTTGAACCGTAAAACACGAAAGATGATTTCAAGACCCACAACCCACGCCAGCTTAAGATTGGCTGCTAAAAATAGGTACGTACTAATCTATAATAATAATCTACATATATTAAGCCCCTGTTTTATAAAGCCCGTTTAACCTTATTTTCGTAGACATGGAAAAGCTTAACCCTTTGAACGCCATGATTCACGTACTAAAGTGTCACTGACACGCCAACCGTTTTTCCATAAGAGAGTGACTATGAACCTTATATGAAAGACTGAAGGTTGCTTTGACAGCGGACGTCATAACCGCTATAGGGGTTCTTGGCGTGAGGGGCACGACGACACACGACCACTTTATAGGTTCTTGGCGTTCAAAGGGTCATACATCACATTTTATACACGCAGTGTATTAATCAAACTTAAAAAACCGGCCAAGTGCGAATTGGACTCGCGCACGAAGGGTTCCGTACCATTATCTATAAAAACGGCAAAAAAATCACGTTTTTTGAAATATTTTATTTTATTTTTAGTATTTGTTGTTATAGCGGCAACAGAAATACATAATCTGTGAAAATTTCAACTCTCTAGCTATCACGGTTCTTGAGATACAGCCTGGTGACGGACAGCGAAGTCTTAGTAATAGGGTCCCGTTTTACTATTTAAGTACGGAACCCTAAAAACAACAAGGCATAACAACGTGTGATGCTAAAAAAGGGGCTAGACTCAGCATAATGTTGCAGTGAGTACTGGGTAAGTGATGATGTACTGAGAAATATGGTTTAACCTCAGAGCATAGAATATTAGAGAGAGCACAAGCCGCCGGTGGCCGCGTCGCAGTTGTTAGCTCAATGGGCATACTCTGCCGCTAGTTCACCGTCCGTTGTTACCGAGTGTGCACGCGTGCTGATCACAAAGAATATTATTTACGTTTCTTCCCAAAATGCCTGATATGATGCGCGTGTATTGTCCAATAAAAGCGTAGGTATACAAGTGTGTGTGCTTTAGAAGTGTGCGTGCTTTGTCTTGTCAATTAATTGTGCTTTGTGTGGGTAAAACTTGCGACAGGCGTACTCAATACAAATTGGCCGGTATATCCGATCTCCTTATATTAATCTGTGGGTTTAACGCATCTTTATAGAACCGAGTCGAAGTATATTAGCAGAATGGGACTAAATATTGCTCTAGCTTAGAAAGTAGTAGGTACTCATAAATTATTTTTTTTAATGCTGTTGCCGGTTCAGGCATGTGGCTGTCAAGCGGCGGTCGTAGGTTCGAATCCCGGCCCGTACCAATCAGTTTCTCGGAACTTATTACGGAGTATTTACCGTTAGCTTTTCGGTGAAGGAAAACATCGTGAGGAAACCGGTCTTATCCCAATAAGGTCTAGATCTCCCTCTGGTTTGAAAGGTCAGTGGCAGTCACTTTCGTAAAACTAGTGCCTACGCCAAATCTTGGGATTAGATGTCAAAGCGGACCCCGAGCTCCTTTAGGGTTCAACCGGGAATAACGCTAGGATGATGATGAACGCTGTTATGGTCCACTCTCATTTTTGGATTGCAAAGAGAAATTAAATACACTTCAGCGTCAAAATTTGGATCAAGTAATATAATACAGAGGAAAAGTCTGTGAGATTGTGAGGTTGTGGTTGTGCTTTGTAAGTTTGTATGTAGGGGGCAATATCCAGAACCATTTATCCGAGGAAGTTCTCATTTTGTCTTCTTTGGGTTCTGTACGCAAAAGGACCCTTACTGTTACTGGGTTTAATAGTATTGTTTGACGATATGCCGAGAGAGATAGCTTTAGAAGTTTTAGTTTGTAGGCATACGGTCTGCCTGATGCGATTCCAGAATCATCACTGACGCGGTGCCGACCCTTTATCGATTTGAGGATTCGTTCCGTTGTTAGCAAGAATCAACCCGGCCATAACACAAGCCAGAAACAACACAGTCTCGGGAGCTCTGGCGACCTTACATGTCACCAGCAACACAACACCGCATACCTACTGAGCAATAGTAGGATAAGATAGGTACTCGTACATAGGTAGGTATAACTGCAAATAATAGGTTTAGCTACTCTTTCCGGAGATAGCGTTATAATTATATATATCTATAGTATGCTGTTATTATAAGACAACAAACTCGGCAGCTGCACTGTTCCTTCTGAACCTCGCAGCGCACACTGGAACTCTATCAGCGACATCAATACGAATACATATATTTACCAGTGTGAAACCGCCATACGATTAATAATTATAAGACGATTCATTCACTTACGGTTTATTTAAAAGCTTAAATTTTGCAGCATTATCTATTTTTACTGCTTATCGTTATCGCGTAGTCTTGCTTTATGAAAAAGAACTTGCTGTATTGAGTTTGATTAATATTCCACTACGAAAAATAAAACTAAAAGAACCCTGCATTTATTTAATTCACTGAATAAAACTTTACTTAGGATGTTTTATTTCTTGTTACATGTACGAGCAACGTGAGCCGGTCTAGATGATACAATACTGCAGCCACAACAGGCTGATAGCCAAACGAGCTGGTTTTCGATACAGCATCATCACACGTAGCATGATGCCATCACTTCTCTGCCAGCGGGTAGACCCAACTGCTTCACCACATGTAACGGCGGCGGAGAGACGATGGCCCATCGGATGCCATTACTTCTCTGTCAACGGATGGAAATAATTTCTTCACACATGGCACGGCGAAAAGACGATGACCTATCGGATGCCATTATTGCCATGCCATCACTTCTCCGTCAGCAGGCGGCCAATCGCAGCCAATCTACTACTCAATAAGTTTACCTACCTACTATACTTTATTATTCAAGTTGTAAATAAAACTATTGGTGTTGTTTTTTATTCCAACGGTAAATTGGATTACTTACAGCTTTCATAATGGCACTTGACTTTGACATCAAGTCATGGCCATAGACAAAACACTTAGCTGTCATCAGGTTTTATCCGGATAAGGTTAGTTGGGCTACGTTACGAGCCGTTAGGTTGGTTACGATTTCCAAGTAATGTTATTCGCTAACCTAGGTTAAGGTTAGTTCACATGCATGTTACTCAGACTAGCAAAAGCGGAAATCGGAAATTTTCTGTCGCTCTGAACGGGTCTATCCCAGAAGTTCCATATTTTCTAGTTCCATATGGAACTATCGGTACATTTGTAAATATCAAACAAATGATCCCAATAGTTCCATATACTAGGCTTTACACCTGGTTTTATTTTAGTTTTAAATCAGTTGAGTACCTACCTATCTTCGGAGATGTGCTCTAGGGTGAATCAGTTGTATTTCGATTCTCCAACAATTTATTTGACCATTTTTTTTAAGTATTTATTATTTCTATTTTGTGACTGTACCTACACGATTAAGAGTGCTCTTCAAAAAAGCGCTCGCTCAGAATTCGGTATTTTGACACGCGTAGTGCGTTTGTGTGTGTAAATACTACTACCACCCACACAAACGTACCTAACCCCCACATGCACAGCGAGATCGCACCAGCCGCGGGTGCCGTCCCTTTCTAGCTATATGTAAGTGCGATCGGGATAGAACTAACCGCGGAGCTTGCCGATGCAAATATCTGTATAGCGCACCGTTGGAATTCACTCCGTGACCGATATTGATACTTGCACTAAAAAGTGGTAAGTATTACTTCGCTAACATGATGTTCTAGAACATCATGTTAGCGAAGTTAGACAACTTGAATAAAGTAAGTATTTGATTTTTGAGCACAAGTTTTCTATTTGTATTAAAATACTATGATATGACAAAGTATATTTAGTTTCGTTTTTTTAGTATAAAATAAACTAACGAGTTTTAAAGTTGTCAGTAATAAGAATAATAATTTGTTTTACGGATATTAATAGTTTGCATGTTATCTGAGTCTTATTTATATATAGTAGTGTAGTGAAATTATACCAGTAGACCCCCTACTAGGAAATTACTGGGTACTTACGTATTCATTTCTTGAAGAAATTTTTTTTTGTAATGGACAGTAAAAAAAAACTGCCCTTCATAGAAATTGCTATGTCCGTTTCTTACCAAAGGAACTGAAAATTATAAATTATACAAACACAGCTTTTTGTCTAGAATACAATTAATTAATGCGTGATTTTATTCAAAAGCCTAAAACCTCAGATGATAAAAAGGAATAGATATGAGACGAGGCCTTGGCGTGTGTCGGTGCGACATGGCCAAATGGGCATGTCACTGCCCACCGCATTTTAGTCGCAATTTGCCGTGAATCTGAAATGTTTTTCCACGTTTACTCAAAATGCCGAATTGTAGCGTGGTTACATGCAAAAATAGGAATGAAACTAAAACCTACATGAATGGTGGAGTCACGCACCACATGTGAGTATTAGTATTTTCACTTAAGTCAGTAAAAACTAATATTTTAATAAATAAACGCAACGCCGCATCATTTCTCGGAAATCGAACTAACATATCGAACGAAAAAGCATATTTTTGTTCTATGCGTTGTACATTGAACGTTCAATACAGTAAACCACGGCGCAATGTATTAAACCACTATGGATATGGACGATGCTTGATTTTTTTAGTGGTACGGCCGCTGCTTGGCGTCGCAAACTAGAGCGGTGCCAAAGTGCAGTTACAATTTACGCGTAATCGATAAAATAGAAGTACGATATCATACTAGTTATTTTATTTCGACTACTTTCGCTGTTTTATTTTATTTAATTACTTGTTTTGGTTGGGTGCCTATCTTAAAGGTAACTAATAACATACTAATAAGATTACGTCTCCGAAACTATTTAATTTGTATATAAATGGGTTGATAGAGGGGCTTAGCAGCATGCATGCTGGTTGCTACGTGGGGAGCACTTGTATTAACAACGTAAGCTATGCCGATGATATGGTGCTGCTTGGCCCTTCTATTGTAGCCATCGAACATCTCCTGGCTACCTGCGAGGCGTATGCCCGGGCACATGGGCTTGTGTACAACCCCACTAAAAGTGAGGTCATGATTTTTACGGCAGGGAAAATTAAGCCCTATAATGTACCACCTATCTGGCTAAGCGGTAGTCAGCTGTTGGTCGTGGATAAGGTCAAGTACCTGGGACATATTATCACGAGCGACCTGAAAGATGATATGGATATTGAGAGAGAGCGCAGGGCGTTAGCGGTTCGTAGTAATATGCTTGCTCGCAGGTTTGCTCGATGTTCATACGAAGTAAAGATAACGCTTTTTAAAGCGTATACACAATCTTTTTACTCGAGCAGCCTGTGGGTTAGGTATACAAAGCGAGCCTATAGCGCCCTGCGCGTGCAATACAATAATGCATTTAGAATGTTGCTGGGGCTGCCGAGGAGGTGTAGTGCCTCGGGCATGTTCGCCGAAGCCCGTGTAGACGGGTTTCAGGCGATCATGCGCAAAAAGATAGCATCGCTATTAGACAGGGTGAGAGCAAGCGCCAACAGCATACTAAAGGCAATATCGTGGAGGTTTGACTGTCCAATCCTATCTTATTGGATTGGACAGATTAAGGGCGTTGCCCAATTTATTATTTAAGAATATTTTTATGCTGTTACTAACCAATTTAGTATTAAGTCACATGTTACTAACACACTATGGATCACTAGGTCTGAAATAAAGTATTTTTATTTTTATTATATAAAAGGCACAAAATGTTTACGGTACCTACTAATAAGATTTTCACTAAGTTGCAGTATGAACGGTAAATAGACATATTAAAATTGTATGTACAAGTATATAATTTAGTTGCAAATGGCTTCAGAACAACTTTAAATGTGATATTATTACTAATAAATTATTTTAAATGAGTATTTTTTACTTTCATTTGAAATGTGATAATTGAAGAAGAAATCTCGGTTTCTTATTACAGTTTTCCAAAGAATCCGAGTAGGTACTAAAAAAATGGATAGATGCTACTGGCAGAGGTCCTAACTGGTTTCCTGTACAGAGAAGAGTTAATGTGTTCGTAACATTTTCAAGAAAAATGTTTCCAACCACTTAATAAGAGCCGTACACTTTTCGAATATTTGACACCTCGCTTGCTTGAAACCTAGGTGTAAAATGTATGGTAACACATCTTCGCACATCTTTGGTGGATACGCGCCCTTAGCCTTAAATCTCGTAATATGAGTAATGGACATATTATTTCGCGCCAAAATGCGAGTCGGATCGGCCTGGTACCTACAGGTCAAAAATATCGATGTGACCAGAGTTTTAAATGTATGTGAACACGAACTTATAAAAAGCCGTTTATGTTACTCTGTAGGTATTCGTCAATATTTTTTACTTTTGCGATTTATGGTAAGTTAACAACCCGTGTTATTTAAACTTGTAGCTAGAAGTTTAAATACCACCACATAAACTTACCATGTCGTTGAAGTTGTTGCCCATCAATATCTTAACATAATATTAATTTTAATATCAATGTCGATAAAACATAATTTTAACGTTTGTCGCCCCCCTAGTGTAGTGCGTTTAAGCCAATCACAGCCCTTGTTTGCATGTTGCCGTAGACTCACTGGCAACGCCCGAGTCTTTGTTTTTACACGGTTCAATGTGTGTGCCTGTGGGCGCTGCGGTGGGAGAAAACTGGGGACATCGGTTTTGGTTAAAATTAAGCAATACGGCACTTCTCCCTTTTTTTATGTTCTGAGCATAAAACCTATCACTTTTTAGGATTCCGTACTCAAAGAGTAAAACGGGACCCTATTACTAAGACTCCGCTGTCCGTCTGTCTGTCCGTCTGTCACCAGGCTGTATCTCATGAACCGTGATAGATAGAGATTTGAAATGTGATGTATTTCTGTTGTCGCTATTTATAACAAAAAATACTAAAAAACAGAATACATAATTTTATTTTTATTTTAGTTTTTATCTGTTTCTTTTTCTTTTACAATCTTACACAAATCGATCTTGCCCCAAACTAAGCAAAGCTTGTACTATGGGTACTAGACAACGATAAACATACTTACATAGATAAATAAATACTTAAATACATAGAAAACATCCATGACTCAGGAACAAATATTTGTGCTCATCACACAAATAAATGCCCTTACCGGGATTCAAACCCGGGACCTCCAGCTTCGTAGGCAGAGTCACTACCAAGTTACTAACTAGGCTACAGGGGGTTCCTATACAACAAATTTTTTGCCGTTTAAAGATATAGATAATGGTACGGTACCCTTCGTGCGCGAGTCCGACTCGCACTTGGCCGGTTTTTTAAACATTTATTTCGAAATAAAGAGTGATACTCGGAAATGTCGAAGGGAAGGTCAATCGTCGAATCCGACTCGGCTGGGCAGCATTCGGGAAGCTACGGCACATCTTTTCG
Organism: Epinotia brunnichana; assembly: GCA_963854355.1. NCBI lineage: Eukaryota > Metazoa > Arthropoda > Insecta > Lepidoptera > Tortricidae > Epinotia > Epinotia brunnichana. The sequence continues at coordinate 1,098,798 of OY977946.1, forward strand.
TCCAATATTCCGCAGTGTCTCAAGACGAGAGTCTTTGACCAGTGTGTGTTGCCAGTGATGACATATGGCACGGAAACGTGGTCGCTTACTAAAGGCCTCATAAGAAGGCTCAAAGTCACTCAAAGGGCAATGGCTCTCCATTGCCCTTTGAGTGACTTTGAGCCTATGCTATGCTATGCTGGGAGTTTCTCTGCGCGATCGCATCAGAAAAGTTTTTTATTCATCTTGTTATTTTCAATAACCCTGCATATTATGTCGCTGGTTCGTGGGTACTTGTACAGACAAATCACACAAACCCAAACAAGATAGGTCTATCTATTTTAGTTAAGGAGTTCCCATGACCACCTTCCATCATCAGATCCTGGAAATCATCCATCACCAAAGTGTTTACCAAGACAAAACAGATGAGCTCAAACTAGATGGGTTTATCCAGTTTAGTTTAGGAGTTCCATGACCACCTTATAGCTCCATCATCAGACTCTGGAAATCATCCAGCACCAAAGTCTTGCCGTGCCATGACCAAATAAATGAGCCCAAATTCGATGGCTTTATCTTGTTGAGTTTAGGAGTTGCTATGGCCACCTTCCGACTCCATCATCAGCATCAGACTCTGGAAATCATCCAGCACCAAAGTCTTGCCGTGCCATGACCAAATAAATGAGCCCAAATTCGATGGCTTTATCTTGTTGAGTTTAGGAGTTGCTATGGCCACCTTCCGACTCCATCATCAGACCAGCTCTATGATATTATGTCACCGAAGATACGCAATTGTACCTAATTTGAAGATTTCACCCAAACTCCCATACATACATAAATAATAAATAAATAATAAATAAATATTATGGGACAATCTTACACAAATCAACCTAGGCCCACGGTAAGCTCAGTAAGGCTTGTGTTGTGGGTACTAGGCGATGATATATATAATAGATAAATACATATAGATACTTATATACATATATAACATCCATAACTCAGGAACAAATATTCGTGATAAACACACAAATAAATGCCCTGACCGGGATTCGAACCCGGGACCTCCAGCTTCGTAGGCAGAGTCACTACCCACTGGGCTACGGAGGCCGTTGATACATACATACTAACAAGGTGGACTGATAGTAACAAGTAAATAAATTAAATATATCAAGTATCACGATCACTCGTACAATAATAATTGACTATAGAACGCGTTGTTTAGACAAAAGGATCCAACCCACAAGACATCACCATTGAAATGTATGACTTTTGGTTTAGGTAGAAGGTTCAATTTTAAATGTTACGTATCCGGTGGGTTTGAGCCTTTTCGCTACACTACGTCATATATGGCAGCTATGCAATTCATAACTTGTCTCGATTAGCCTCACGAATGTATCCCCAGTATAGTTTGACCCCGAGGTTGGTAACAACTATGCCTAGTCGGAGATCAAAATAATATTATTTTATCTGAAGAGTGGCCGGTTAGCTTCGTGAATAGCCACAAATAAACACACTACACGTCTGTCTCGGAGGGCTATTCAGCCGGTACTGAGATAAATTCCCGCGCGACGGTAAATTTATACTAGTTTTGAATAATTATTTATAAATATAAATTTTGACAAAAGTTATATTTTTTGGACTGGATCTTGTTGGTACAAGCATGAACTTTAATGTTTTGTAAGATTCAATACAAAAATTATTCAACAATAATGAGAAAAGCCTTGAGTTTTCAGTACGATTTTGTTGACAAATATGGTGTAATTGAGAACAGTTTACATATATATACGTGCAGAATAAGGAAAATTCGAGGCGGCTAGGCGCAATGGCAACATATTACGCTAGTGAAAATAGAAAAAAACAAGTAGGTTCTCATATAACATCATGGAGTATTAGGGGCCCAAACTTATGACTCTGCGCTCTCTTCAGAAAACTACTGTCGGTAATCGGGTATTTTCGGTTAAAGTATTCAGTTCTTCGTAAATTGGAGGCGGCTAGGACCAATATGAGGAGTTTACCTATGCAAATAAGTAATTAGGATCTAGAAAAAGCTCTCCGTTTCTTAGAATTACAACGTCAAAAATCCGTCATTCTCGCTTATTCCTGACCAAAAAACGAGCGCCCTCTTAACAGCGTTCAAACATTACTATGAACGTAAAAGGCACGCTTATGCATTTGATATTTTAAGAGTTATATGTATAGACAAAGTTTGTACTTTGTTAGCAGAGGTAGACGATTGATATGAAAAAAATTCCATGCATCCCTACCAGTGGAGACAACCCGGTAGGGTTAGGTGGAACAGGGGAATATGAACCATTAGTTCCATATGGTACTTCTGGAAATTTTCCTTCAAAATGAATATCCCGGTAGATCCATATGGAACTGGAAAATATAGAACTTCTGGGATAGACCCCCCTGAACGCACGGTACGAGTTTGATATAAATGCAGATAAGTGTATAATTTACTAGGGGAAATATATACTTATCTGCATTTAAGGTGTCTTTTTTTTGCCAGTGATGAATGGCGTTTAAAAAATCTGCTCATTCTAGGAAGATGGAAATCTATCCGCACATTCTATCTATCTGACTAATCTTAGGCACGAGTAAATCAAGGCGATATCAGAACAAAAACTGTAATTTATCTAAAAAAAAAAAAAAATTTGAACTGTTTATTTTCAGATCTGTGATTAAATTGTTTATATCAGTTACATTTAGTACAATCTTTAATATTTAAGATTATTTACTAAACTTTTTTATCTTAATAACTAGTTATATTTATCTATGTTACTACTGGGGGCCATAATGAACATTTTCTTAATTATATTTTTAGTTTTTGTAGGTTTACTTTCTATATTTTCTACAATAGTTTTGGGAAAGCTGTTTAATACAAAGGGTAGGTAGTTAGACCACACTCTTTGCCCATATGTGTTGTTATATTTACCTAATAATAAGAACGCGTTTTTGTAAATGAGCTAAGCATTAAAAAAAAACTAATAGCCGTGTGTTACACATAACACCATGTCAAATCTGTCAGATATTGTGATTTTCCAAGTTTTGCAAAAATAAAAATAAAATTATACTTTGTCCTGTTTTATTTATTATTGTATTTAGTATAACCAGTTAGACAACCAGAAGCTACTTCTGGATATTCAGTTTGATAACGGAACAACAAATTAAGTTCTAAGGCTGAGCGCAAACGTTCGGGTTCCACGTACGGTTTCCTACCATGCAGAAATCATACGCGGATACCGAACGTTTGTGCCCAGCCTAAATCCTAACTTATATTATACATGCGAAAGCTCTGGCAATATATTTGTCTGTGTGTTACGTTTTCACGCTTAAATCTCTGAACCGATTGAATCCTTTTGAAGGACATATGTTATTTTTATAGGGGGAGAAAAGGGGGCAAATGTTAGTATGTAGCTTTATAACGTTATAAACGAGTTTCACGCGGACGAAGTTAAACGGAAACTAGTCACTCATAATTAAATATCTGACTGGTTTTTGTTAAATACAATGTAAATATATCTATTTTAATTACCTATTAGAACAATCAGACGTTATGTTTTCTCTTCATAAGATGCCTCATACAAAAATATCTAACAATGTACAATAGCCCTTAAAATTCGGTCAGTGTATTATTGTAATAAACCTTTACATGTGCTAAACTATTTTTTCTGAGGTCAACATCACATAATGTAAACCGACAAAATGCAAGGTTAGATGGACTACCATATTTCACATATTCATATATGACAGCTAACAGCCTTCGTATTTTTGATGTATATGTCCGTGCCGGGCCCGAGCCGAGACCGGGCATTGGGGTGTTGTTATAGTTAACCGGGCCGTTTCCGGGCCGTTTCCGGGCCGGGCTGGGACCGAGCTGCTTCCGAGCCTCGGTTGGCGGTAGAACGGCCGTCAAACGGTGGTGTTACAGTTGAGCGACCGGGCCGTGCCGACACCGAGCCGCTTCCGAGCCTCGGCCGTGGCCCGGCCGGGCTTGGGTATGACGTCAGCCGCGCAAAAACGCCGCGTTTTTCTTAGAAAACGGCCCGGGCCGGAGACGGCCCGTTTTAGCGTGAATCATCCTTAATGAGTTAAATAATTTAAGTCTGAATCCAGGCGAAGATACGGAACACATACATATTAGGGGAAAATCTTACACAAATCGGACTAGCCCAATAGTAAATTTATTGTACGTAGTGGTGACGTATTCGAATAACCGTTGCATATTAAAATTGTCAAACACAATAGTAGTTTATGTGACTGTACATAATGAAGGGCATTAAACACGAGTGTGGGTTTATGAAACGAGCCGAAGGCGAGTTACATTATAACATCACACGAGTGTTTTAATGCCTAATAATAATAAAATAATAGTTACATACACTACTTTACCTATCCACATATCATAAGCCTCCATGATGCATTCAGGAGCCGCTAATTATGACCGGTATCGCGGAGTTGTTTTCTGGCAGCTGTCATAGTTTATTTTTTTAATTCAGAGACAAACTAGAGTCGGATCCAACTAATCCAACTCTCATATCGTTCGATATCTTACTTACGTGCGACATTTGTCTTTGTATGCGAATAGACAATTCATTTCGAACTAAACATCATCTCGACAGATATTAGAATAGAGGTTAAATCAAATTCTTTGTTTATCCGAGACGTTCGAAATTTGAATGAAATAATATTATCGAAATCGATGTTATTATTTCGCAATAATAACATTTTCACGGATAAGTGTTCTAACAAAACTGTTTATCTTTATGGTGGTCATAGTGTGCGGTTCTTGAACGCATCATGGAGGGTTTATGATATTTGGAAAGATAAACATAATAAATGCCTATTCGAACACGTCACCCCATGCAAGAGAGGCTTTACTTAAGTTTTTTACCTATACTAGACGACGATATATTTAATATAATTACTTAAAACTTAAATACGTTGAAAATATCCAAGAACCAGAAACAAATATTCATGCTCATCTCACAAATATTTGCAATTACCGGGATTCGAACCCAGGACCTACAACTTCGTAGGCGGGTCATTGTCAGATTTAGGTTCGCGTCTCTTCGGTGGACATTGCCAAAGTTAAGGGCTATAAAGCATAATTTTTGGTTGTACTCTGAATCCGCATAAACGGCGTTGCCCCTTCTATAATTCTATGCGATAAAAACATTTTATATGTGCGTGTAAGCCCTTAACTATTGACCACCGGAAAGATAATTTTTGTTTGTGTGTCTGACAATGACCCAGGCATACGCAGCAGCGCCACTAATAGCCACTACTAGGCTTCAAAAAAACCATTATTAAACCTCGTAAGTTAATACTTGAGATTATATTTGAGTCGGCTGAATTGCATCAAAATAGTACATTCAAAAAACAACTCTGCCGTCCAAGGTAGAATATTTCAATTATTTCAATGACGATTTTCAGCCACATTAAATATACTCAACCATACTAACCTGTAATTAATCTACGGAAGCTACGGTAGCCTAGTGGTTCAGTTCAGGCACGCGGCTGTCAAGCGGAATCCCGGCTCGTAGGTACTCGTACCTCGTACCAATGAGCTTTTCGGAACTTATGTACGGAATATTTACCGTTAGCTTTTTGGTGAAGGAAAACATAGTGAGCAAACCGGTCTAATCCCAATAAGGTCTAGTTTTCCCTCTGGGTTGGAAGGTCAGATGGCAGTCGCTTTCGTGAAACTAGTGCCTATGCCAAATCTTGGGATTAGGTGTCAAAGCGGACCCCGGGCTCCTTTAGGGGCACAACCGGGAATAAACGCTACGAGGATGATGACTAACCTGTAATTAATCTCAATCTCCGCTTTGGTTGTATAAAATACGTGTTACATTAAAAGCAACGCAATAACGAACCTAACACGACGGGTAACATTTTCGGCTACAAAATTCATAAAGAATAATCTTTCCAGCATTAGGCTTGCAGCAATGTTGGCAATTTGCCTTTCAAATGCGAACACAGCTAGTTCGTGTATACGTTGCCTTATATTTGTGTATAAGTATAAGTAGATACAGTTAGTACAAGACGTATTTATGGAACCCATTCGGCTTATGTTTTATGAATATTTCATGACTACCCTCGTAACTGCTAGGCTGAGTAATTAGAAATATCATGTATGTGGGTCCAAATTTAAATAATATCCTGCACATTTCTGCTGACATAGTGTGCTCATGCACAGAGTTTTTGTTTTCGTTTTCAAAGACATCCTAACAAAACTATCTCAACAAGACGATATATTATAACTGATAAAAGTAAAGCTGAAAATAAATAGAATTAAGTACCTTAGTTAGGTAGTTAGTTAGTTTAATTCATACTTGCTTTGATACATTTTTTGATGACTTTTGATATCGTCATTTTAACATGATGAAATTATTTATATTTTTTGAGTTATTGTCTGAGGTAAAGTAAATAGGAAAACAATGTTTTTTTCATCAGGAAAATTACGGAACGTAAGCCACTCGCTTGTGATTCAAGCGTCCCTAGGCTACGGTGCCAGTATTTGTGGCCATTGTTTGCCACCATTGTGGAGTAAAATATAGTAGATTGTATGACAAGGGCCTAAAATAAGCCATATTACCACGAGATGGTTTCGAGATGGAAATTGTTCGAGTGCCACCACTCGAACAATTTCCATCTCTGAAATTGTTCGAGTGGTGGCTTTTAGACCAGAGTAATACACTCTACTTTTCACTTCGACTGCGAGAAAATAGTAAAAACAAAGATTATTCACCCACAATCAATAATACATTCCACGGCGAAAATATTGTCTAATTTGGAGCCATGATTTTTTTAAATAAACTGCTTTGTTCGACACAGATAGACGCCTCTGACCGTTTATAGGCGCGTCCAAACGCCATGATTGTGAGTTAGCGAATAAAAAACGCCTGATGTTTGAAATTAATTCTGTTCCCTGATTGGTCGGTAGCAAATACAATTTTTTTAAAGGCTTGTGATTGGTGGATTTCATACAGTGAAGTGTTTTGAATGGTCAAATTAAAATGTTTTAAAATCATAAATATGTACCTATGTACATATTTTCCCTAGTATGGGAGCCTCCTGTAGCCTAGTTGGTATTGGTATTAGTGACCCTGCCTACGAAGCCGGAGGTCCCGGGTTTGAATCCCGGTAAGGGCATTTATTTTGTGTGATGAGCATGAATATTTGTTCCTGAGTCATGGATGTTTTCTATGTATTTAAGTATTTATTTATCTATATAAGTATGTTTATCGTCGTCTAGTACCTATTGTAAAAGCTTTGCTTAGTTTGAGACTAAGCCGATTTGTGTAAGATTGTAAAAGAAAAAAAATATATATATATTTTTATTTTATGTATACTGGTCTTTAGTATATATATATGTTGTTATAGCGGCAACATAAATACATCATCTGTGAAAATTTCAGCTGTCAAACTATCACTGTTGTTGAGATACAGCCTGGTGATAGACGGACAGACAGACAGACAGACGGACAGCGGAGTCTTAGTAATAGGGTCCCGTTTTACTCTTTGAGTACGGAACCCTAAACAACAAAAAACACGACTGCCGTTGACAAAAGCAGCAGAGCAGTGGACATATTACATACAATCCCAACCAGTAGGTAAAGAGTGCAAACAAAATATAATATTCTAAAAAAAGATGGGGTGTTTGTTCAGTTCCAGTCAGACTTGACATATGGATATTCATTTTTTTGCCATGTGGATGCTTGATTATTTTTCTAGGATATGCAAGATGGTGACTGCCAGTGCCGCAAACTACCTTTGACCAATCACAAATCTACGACGACTTTGTACAGCGACCAACTGTTCCTTGCAGTTTCCTAATCATCGTAACCACCGGGTAATGACGTAACGTTCCGAACGCGCGTCGGTACAATTTAACTGTCAATTTTCCATATAAAAGTGACATTTAGACCTACCTGACGAGCGAACAATGCGTTACGTGATCGACCTGGGGATCGATTTTGACTTTCGAGCGCTCGAAAATTAAATAAAAGTAAATAAGATTGTGGTGTCAAAATTGCAAGCACTTATTTTTTACCGATATAATTGAATACGAGTGGTCAATACCACTCGTTTTTCAATTTTCTATCGCTGTTATAAAATAGCATTTCATCATTTTTGTCAGTTTTCGAGTGAAAGAGTCGAGCGCTCGAAAGTCAAAAATCGGTCCCCTGATGTTTTGGTCATGTGCCACTACACGAAAAAAGCGATAGATTGGTACAAGGACAAATACACCATAATTCTCCCAATAGAGAAGTTGCGACCCATTGAAAAATATTTCGCGTGATACAGAAACTCTTAAAACACCAAACGGATGACACGTCAGTTGTTAATATTTCATATATTGGAATGAAGCTTCAAAATGACTAACGGTTGCCTTGTTTAAGCCTTGATGGTACATAGGTAGGTGTTAATCGAAAATTGAGATGTTTCTGGATGAAGTAGGCTTTGTAAAAAAAAAAATGCTTTTTAATTTTATATTGATTTCTAACCTAGATAAAATAATGTGGTTTCTTTTATTGGGCAAGATTACATATCAATTAATAAACGACTTTTTTTCTGGGATAATATTAGGTTTTTTAAAATGTGATAATTTACAAACCATAATAAGTCATTATCGTCCATTGTAACTGTCGTCAGGACTTCCAGTAGTAGTAAGTTCTTCGGCAGTAGTTTTTTTGGTAGTAGATTTTATACTAGAAGATTATTCGGTAATTGATTCTTTGGTAGTAAATTCTTCGGCAGTAGATTATTTACTAGAAGATTTTTCGGTAGTAAATTCTTTAGTAGAAGGTTCTTCAGTAACAGGTGCCTCAGATCTAGTAACACTTAGTTTAGGGGGTGGAAGTTCTGTTTCATGAACAACACCTACACCCACTATAAGTGTTGTTGATGATCGCAACTTAGATAGTGTAGACTTTTGCGTGGTCTTTGGAGGTTTCCTTGTGACTTCAGGGGCTTTTGTGGTTTTATCCGAACGCTTAAAGCTTTCAATAGTCAAACCATTATTTAAAAAAGGCGATCCAACATTGATGGATAACTACAGACCCATTGCCTTAATACCCATAATGTCAAAAGTATTCGAAAAGGCAATGTATAGTAAGCTAGAAACTTTCCTTAGAAAAGCTGAGGTTCTAAATCCATATCAATTTGGTTTCCGAAAAAACTGCTCCACGTCTCTTGCGTGTTTTGCGATGATCGAAAATGTAACAAAGCATCTAAATGACAAGCAATCAATATTGTGCGCTTTACTGGACATGAGTAAGGCTTTTGACCTAGTTTGTCATAAAACTCTGCTCGACAAACTTGACCAGTACGGGATAAGGGGTAACGCACACCACTGGCTACAAGATTATTTGTGCAATCGAAGACAATACACTGAAATAACAAGGATAAAAGACCACAAAAAACAGACATACAAATCTAATCCAGACTTAATTAAAAGTGGCGTTCCGCAGGGCAGCGTCTTAGGTCCCCTACTTTTCTTGTTATACATTAATGACCTGCCGTCAACCTTGAAACATAGTTGTATATTGTTTGCGGATGATACTACTCTAATTATTGAAAGTAAGGATAAGGAAGGACTAGAAATTGAGACAAATAATTACCTATGTAATGCTGTCAAATGGTTAGAGAAGATAATAAATTGAAACTGAATATAAACAAAACAAAAATAATACATTTCCAGAATTATAATAATCCCAAATCAGACATTAAAATAAACCTGAACAACACCATTATTGAACCTATAGATTCAGCTAATTTCCTTGGCCTTACAATTGACAAACATCTCAATTGGAAAAACCACATAGATAATATTTGTTCTAGGTTAGACCGATTCGTGTTCGCCCTACGGCATCTCAGAACCATTGCATCTAGGGAGGCTGCACTTTCCGCATATCACGGATACGTATCATCTGTGATTCGTTACGGATTAATCATGTGGGGTAATTCGGTTGATGTACAGAGAGCTTTTATCTCACAAAAAAAATGTGTCCGAGCTGCCTATGGAGCCCATTATTTGGCCCATTGCCGACCAATATTTAAGGAGCTAAAGGCAAGTTTATTCTAGGAAAGGGGGAATTTGGCGCAAATGGGAAGCCAATTGATGAAAGTTTGTTACATAAGTTTCTTAAAATATCACGCCGTTAGCCTGCGAATGTCAAATAACGCTTTGTATGGCAATCGAACCACCTTAAGGAAAAATACTTTCAGCCGACAAAACGCCTGAAAACCTGGCATTTTTCAGTGAGTTTGTGGTTAATTACAAATTGTATTATCATCAGCAGTAACGGACTGGTGTTATGAAATCTACGGGTTCTACTACTGCTGATAATAGGTATCAGTCAAAATATACCGTATTGGAATCGAGTGAACTCAGCCGCTGTTTGAACCCCGTCCCGGCTCGGAACAATGAGTTTTTCGGAACTTATCTAGGTATGCGGAACATAACTTGATATTTACCACTACTCAATGGAGCTACTCACTACCACTTTTCAATGGAGCGCTCACGGCGTAGCTGTACCTGTACGATTGCACCGATTTTGCGGATTAGGCAACGTCAAAGATTATTAAAAATCTTTGGCAAAGTAGATAGTTTTGAGTAAATTCTGCAAAAAAACTTGTATCTAAAATGGTTTTTTTGGCAGAAACTTATTGTTAATTTAATTTGTTATTTTGTAGCTATTTTATTATACGTTCACTGACTGTATAGCTCTGGTAAAATAAAAACAAATTGAAAATTATGTTTTCTGTTTCAGACTTGTGTATGCACTTAAATATAGAATGGACCTAACTCTTAATCGATTAGGTATGTAATTAAATAAGTACGATAAGTGTGTACTAAACACGAACAAAAGTATTAAACGTTTGAGTATTAATTACCAAGTTTTTATTGATATTTAATGTTAAAATGGTGAATTGTTAATACACCGCCACAGGACAGAAGACAAAAGTAAGGTGATCAGTATTTGTGTAGGAATTTAAGTTGGTATGATAATTTGTATGATTAATGTGTGTATGTTTACCGTAGAAGTGATTAAAAGTATGTATTATGTTAAAAGTTTAGTAAGATATGTCATTCGTTTTCAAATTTTGCGACGTACTTGTAATAAATTGTTGCAATTTCTCCGCAACCCGCAGGTCTTCGTGTCTGGAAGAGATCGCTCTTTAGCGATAAGACCGCCTGTTGTTTACGTCTAATTTGAAGTTTATATATAGAGGAGTGTAAAAAAAAGTTGTATTGTATTGTATTGTGATAACTGATCATGTTTCCAAGGAGACTTTTAGGAATATGTAACCCTACTCGTATGTCCCGTGATGTACTTATTTGAGTTATATCGCATCTTTAGTCAATTCCGCATTAGGCTTCCATGCTGGCAAACCCCAGCCACTATCACGATTGAAGTTAGGGCAGCGTCCAAGTTCAATCGCCTAACGAATTTGGAGTGGTACATACTACATACAAAGCATTATTCCCGTACCGTTACTGCAGCAATCACGCCTTGTCAAACCGAATGGCGCGCCTGTATCGCAAGGCTGTTCTGCCACCGCGGAGTTTCTAATGTCCTTCTTTACAAACAGCATACGGCCGCGAGAACACTTGAATCCTGAACAGAAACCCCCGAAGGCCGTACACCTCGTGTCGTGTCACAACAATAGTTGGAATGATAAAGACATTATGCCCACACCGCTCGCCGTCGGCAGAGCATTCATCCTCACATTCACACCGTAGAATCCAAATGGTTGCGGAAAACACGGTTTCAGAGAAATTTCTTCCCTCGAACGCTCCGGTGTGGAATGAGCTGCCGAGGTTTTCCCGAGGGACTACAATATGGGGTTCTTCAAGAAAGGAGTGTATAAATTCTTAAAGCGTCCATAGGCTACGGTGAAGGCTTACCATAGTCGGGCCGTAAGCTTGTTTGCCACCGACGTGGTATAAAAAATTGACTACCTTGCATTCTAACTACATCTTCTTCTTCTTACTGTGCCATGTCCTCATCGGACGTCGGCGACCATCTCTCGGAACTTATTTCTATCCTGTGCCATTCTGCTCAGGTTGGCAGCGTCATCAATATGAGTCCAGCTTTTAACATTATCCATCCAAGTTAGCTTCCTTCTTCCTCTACTTCTTTTGCCCTCTATTTTGCCTTCTATTATTTTCCTTAGAATTTGATATTTGTTGTTCCGGTATATATGTCCAAAATATGAGATTTTTCTTTTCTTTACTGTTTCCAAAAGTTCCAACTTTTTCTTCATTCTTTGCAAAACTTCTACATTGGTTATTCGATCTCTCCATGAAATTTTTAGCATTCTTCGGTAGAGCCACATCTCAAAAGCGTTTATTTTTGCCTCTATGGTTCGATCTATGGTCCAGCCTTCGACGCCATACATAAATACAGATATCACGTAACATTTAACCATTCTCCATCTGAGTTTCAGGTTTATGTCTTTGTTGGTGAAAAGCTTGTTCATTTTCATAAATGTGCTTCTTGCTATCTCTATTCTTGTACGTATCTCTTTCAGTGGGTCCCAGTTTTCGTTAAGAGAGCTTCCTAAATACTTGTAATGTTTGACTCTTTCAAGTGGTTTGCCGTTGATAGACACCGTGGTTGATTCTACCCCGTTCTTGCTCATTATCATGAACTTGGTGTTTGTTGTGTTCATTTTTAGACCGTAATCTTCCACGACAGTATTTAAGCGGTTTAAGAGATGTTGGAGGTCTTGTATGGAGTGAGCTAAGATAACGATATCATCGGCGTATCGGAGGTTATTTATCACTGCACCGTTCACTCTGATACCAGTTTCAACGTCATCAAAAGCTTCTTGAAATATAGTTTCAGAGTACAGATTAAACAATAACTACATCAAATTGTGACAAATTGCTTGGTATGTGGTTATTGGCCTACGTATACTGTGAACGGCTGGTATTTTTTTAAGATGTTATTATCCGAACCAGCATGACTCTCGCCTATTCCCATTATGTCCGCTCGAAAGACTTTCGAAAGGGAAGATGCCAAATTAGGGGAATTAACTTTTTGTTATAAAAAGTATAAAAACTTCTTTTCTCGCTTTTGCAAATGACGTTCCATTAATTGTGCGATGTAATTAAGTCACTTTGTTGTTCAGGGCTTTTTTGGTCGTTTTCCAATTATTTTATCGTTGGGGCTAGATACTGTTTTTTGTTTATTTTAAAGGCGTACACAAAGATATTATTGGCCAGTCTTCGGGGTTTAATGATGAGATAATTTTGTTGACCATTTTCTCTTTGAGATTTCCTGATAACAATAATATTGCGAATGGAAGTCGAGCGAATATGATTTCATGACGATTAAAATTTCACCTTTTTATGTTATTTTTAGGGTTCCGTAGCCAAATGGCAAAAAACGGAACCCTTATAGATTCGTCATGTCTGTCTGTCTGTCTGTCCGTCCGTATGTCACAGCCACTTTTTTCCGAAACTATAAGAGCTATACTGTTGAAACTTAGTAAGTAGATGTATTATGTAAACCGCATTAAGATTTTTACACAAAAATAGAAAAAAACAATAAATTTTTAGGGTTCCCCATATTTAGAACTGAAACTCAAAGTTTTTTTTTCATCAAACCCATACGTATCTATGGATAGGTCTTCAAAATGACATTGGGGTTTCTAACATATTTTTTTTCTAAACTGAATAGTTTGCGCGAGAGACACTTCCAAAGTGGTAAAATGTGTGTAATTCCTGAAATAAGACAATGATAAAACTAATAAAAATATATGATGTACATTACCATGCAAACTTTCAACGAAAATTGGTTTGAACGAGATCTAGTAAGTAGTTTTTTTTTAATACGTCATAAATCGTAAACCGCAATTTATTTAACAGAACCCTTCATGTGCGAGTCCGGCTCGCACTTGGCCGCTTTTTTTAATATCCTCGCATGATGCATTATAAAATGTTGTAATACTCGTACACGTGCGGATAGGTAATTCCCTATTGCCTACTTTTCGCACTTGTAACTATCATAAATAACTATTATAATATAACACAACATTGTGTTGTGTTTTAATGTCATTAAACTGCCTATGAACACACGGAACCAACGTTTCATAATGAGCTCGGGTGACACGTAATAATTAAAATTTAAGACAAAGAAAAATGAGAAGTAAAAGGGATCTAAAAGCAATCTACAAAGTAGGACCTTATCTCCCTTGACCCGTAAACGCAGGTTGTAGCGCTGGAACCTCAGAATAACCAGAGTCGCCACGGTAATTATATCACTACGGAGCAAAACTGATCCAATAGTTGACACCTCGCCTTTATTACTACGCATTAAGATCGAAGTGGCCAAATATTGGGGCAGCGTCGGGCACTAGAACTTGCTGACACATTCCTCTACTTCCCATCCGGGCACTGAAAATTCCAAATCCTAATTTGTATATTGGAAATAGGCTCAAAGGCAGTCCCATTACCATTCTCTAATTTATAGAGGATATAACTCACAACGGGCACTAATCCTGTCATAAATTACCCTATGACATCGCAATACTACCCTCATTTTATAAAATGAGGTTTGAGCGCTTCCGGTCGTATGGAGTTATGTTATTTTAGTTATACGCTTGGTGGAATAGATACTACGATGGATGTATTCTAAATTATTATAGAAATTAGCGTATTGTTCCCAATTTATTAGAGTACTGAGTGGTGATATGGTGATGATCAAATGTCGTAAATATTATATTTTCATTAAAACAGTACTAAACATGAAGTTATCACAGGCAATGACAATCGTCATTAACATGTGTTATTACGGATATAAATTTTAAATTATACTTACAAGATATAGACATCTATAGACATAGACATTATTTATTGGTAATAAGGTAGGTATTACAGGTAATTATTTACAATTGTTCATTTATAGATTACATTGATAAATAATAACATATAATGTAATGAAATGTAATGACCTTATTAATGTAATCTATAAATGTACAATTGTAAATAATTACCTGTAATACATACCTTATTACCAATAAATCCTAAATATTTATATTAATTTATTCAAAGCATAATCAAAGCAATCCACAAAGTTAAATATCCACAGCGCAGGTTTCGTCACCAATAAATTATGTCTATGTCTATAGATGTCTATATCATGTAAGTATAATTTAAAATTTATATCCGTAATAGCACTGTTAATGACGATTGTCATTGCCTATGATAACTTCATTATTTTATTACCATTAACACTACGCGTTAACGAAATTTATACACCATGGACCCGAGTGCCCGACCAACTTTAACCATCGTTTTCTGACTTTATTATTGTTCAGAAGTCAGAACATATTATTTCAATTAATTTTCGTGTTTCCCTGTAAAAAATCTCAGAAGTCGAGCTGCATGATCTATGACAGTTTAATGGGCTCGTTTACAGGGGCATTTTACAACGAGTGAATTTGAAATAAATGAATATTTCGAAAACTAGGTAATAATTTTTCGACTAATCATATATTTTCATATCTTTTTTTATCTAATTAAGCACAGGAAGAGATGTCTGTCGGTTCATTGGGGCCCACGGGGTATAAAAGGGTCACGAATATTTTTTTGCGTTTTAGTTCAGTCTTTTCTGTAGTCACACCTAAAGTTTTAGGGCCAAATGGTGATGCCATCGGATACTTATTGTAAAGTGCCTTTGCGGATTAGGATTTGTCAGACCCCATTGACCATGTCGCTGCAGCGATACCTAAGATCTACAATAGGACGTCGATCTAACAATATCATCATCATCATCATATCAGCCGAAAGTCGTCCACTGCTGGAGATATACCTCCCCCAAAGAGTGTCACAATGAACGGTCCTGCGACACCCGCATCCAGTGGACTCCCGCGATCTTTACCAGGTCATCAAGGCTAGGCATCAACATCAACGGCGAGTACATCTCTCACCTTCGGTTTGCTGATGATATAGTAGTCTTGGCTGAGAACATGGAGGACTTGAGTACTATGCTCGATGACCTCAGTAACAATATTACTCCATAATTAATCAATTTAAAAAGGTTGCCAGAATGTGTTTGAGAGTGAGGACCCCGCATTCGCCTCAATCAACACAACGAATTCTCAAATCAATAAAGGGTAGGCAACGCACTTGTGATTCTTATGGTATCACAAATGTGCAATCAAGCACAGGGTCTGCTTTCATCAGGCAGACCGTGTGCTTGATTGCCACCGTCATTGTATAAAAAAACCGGCCAAGTGCGAGCCGGACTCGCGCACGAAGGGTTCCGTACCATTATCTATAAAACATTTATTTTATTCTGTTTTTAGTATTTGTTGTTATAGCGGCAACAGAAATACATCATCTGTGAAAATTTCAACTGGAACTATCACGGTATCAGTGAGATACAGCCTGGTGACAGACAGACAATACGTACAGACAGACAGACAGACGGACAGCGGAGTCTTAGTAATAGGGTCCCGTTTTACTCTTTGAGTACGGAACCCTAAAACTAAGTATCCGCACAACACATACATTTGGTATTCCGAATGGCCACAGGATAAAATAATTATCTCAACTTTAAAAAAACTATTTGATTTAAAATGACTGACACAGCTGTTAAAATTCGCATTGTAAGTCATTGAGTTAATGTAGTTTAGAGCAGATAACCCCTAGCCATTTCACTGCCAGAAATCCGCCTAGCGGGTGCCTACGCCGTAGTCACTTTCCGCTACATACGGGGAAAACCATGGGATCGGCTGCGAGTGTAGCGCGTAGCGATTCTTGGCAGCCAATATGCTAGCATAACTTTGGGCATGGTTTACTCTCACGGGATTACCTTTGAAGAGTCGCGGGCTGGCGCGCGGTTACTAAAGGGTAATAGCAAATTTGACAATCACTGTCAAGCTTACTATTGACCGCCACCGCAGGCCGCGCCAGTGTGATTCAAGCCTCTAAGGCAGACTCTGTGGCAGTCAATATTAAACTGGACAGCTAATGATAAGTTTACTATTGACCGCCGCGGCCAGGCCGCGCCAGTCTGTGACAGGCTTCACAGACGGGCGCGGCCTGCGGTGGCGGTCAATAGGTAACAGCAATTGTCTAGTTTACTATTGACCGCCACGAGAGTAAGTGTGAGTCAGGTTTAAATAGTACAGAATACCAAGATGGCGGCCTGATGGAAGACCTCAAGACAAATTAATGCTTGCCAGTCTATACGGTAGTAACAGTAAGTCAATGTTGTATGTAGACTTCACCCGCTAGCGATACACATTGAAGTTCGCATTATATTCCCAGGCCGGGTGCTTGAGTGCCAAAACTTCCCGATAACAATATTTTCTAAGCGACTACAAAGCGAAAGAGATGTCAAATTCTTGGAAATAGGCCGTGTCAAGTTAAGTTGAGAGTCCCATGCCGGAGTTGTGATGATTATGTAACTTAAGTCGCTTAGGGTTGCGCCGCGCTGGGTAATGCGATATATTTTAATTAAAATGGATTCACTGGGGAACTGGCATGGGACTTCAATTTGGAATAAATTGCACTCAATCGATGCGGATATAAGTAGAAATAAAAAAAGAATGAAAAAAAAATTGTAGTAGTTTTATCTCACGTTAAAATGACGAAACATTTTTTTCGATAAAATAACAACAGTTACACATAATATTTAATTAGAAATAATAATTTGTATATACTTAAACGCAAATTTTGTGGAGATAATTGCAAATTAATGACTTATTCCATGGTAAATGCGCCGAGAATACATATATGCAGTGATGTCATGGCCTAAGCCCGTTTAATATAGAGCGTTTTTGAGGGTGCCAGCGCGTGCAGATTTCAAATGCATATAACATCAGAAAAATTAATCATAAGAACGTTTTAATGCTACAGTTGTTTTAATGCTAGACTATACTTTTGATTTTCGTAATAAAATAAAAAGATGCAAGTTCCCTATTATTCTGGTGTGATTTTGGTAAGATCACTCCGGTTCGGTGTGAATCTCTGTGAAATTTAATATGCAAATAAAAAATCTAGAACACCCCTGACACATCAAACATAGCTAAGAACCACATCAACGGAGAAGACTTTTTAATTCATCCGAAATAAAATAATTTAAGAAAGTAACTCAGATCCTCTGTGTAAATAGGTAATAGTAAGGATACACAGAAGATCTGACCGGGAAAAAATAATAAATCGGATTTTTGTAAGGATCAAATCAGAATAACTAAATCAATGCATACTCGTAGTATAAAACAAAGTCGCTTCCCGCTGTCTGTCTGTCTGTCTGTCCCTATGTATGCTAAGATCCTTAAAACTACGCAACGGATTTTGATGCGGTTTTTAGGGTTCCGTAGCCAAATGGCAAAAATCGGAACCCTTATAGATTCGTCATGTCTGTCTGTCCGTCCGTATGTCACAGCCACTTTTTTCCGAAACTATAAGAGCTATACTGTTGAAACTTGGTAAGTAGATGAATTCTGTAAACCGCATTAAGATTTTCTCACAAAAATATAAAAAAAACAATAAATTTTGAGGTTCCCCATACTAAAAACTGAAACTCAAAATTTTTCTTTTTCATCAAACCCATACGTGGGGGGTATCTATGGATATTGAGGTTTCTAACATCATTTTTTTCTAAACTGAATAGTTTGCGCGAGAGACACTTCCAAAGTGGTAAAATGTGTCCCCCCCCCCCCTGTAACTTCTAAAATAAGAGAATGATAAATCTAAAAAAAATATATGATGTACATGGTTTGCATGGTAACTTTCAACGAAAATTGGTTTGAACGAGATCTAGTAAGTAGTTTTTTTTAATACGTCATAAATCGTTGAAAGCAATTTATTTAACGGAACCCTTCATGTGCGAGTCTGACTCGCACTTGGCCGCTTTTTTTTAATAGATAGAGTGATTCAAGATGAAGGTTTATATGTATAATACAAACCATACATCAAAACCATACACAAATCCGTGCGAAGCCGGGGCGGGTCGCTAGTACGAGTATATCATATTTCTCTCATTACCGTCATATTTACAATACCCCTTAACTGTCAAGCCGAGAGCGAGTGAAGCGTTAAAAAACACAAACTAGGTTCTAATAATGATAATTCTATGTATGCAGTAGCAGTATCTATATCTAGTAGGTATTTAAATCTAAGGTATTTACTTTATGAACATAAGATTATTCTTAATGGGCAATCCGAAGTGATTCAAATGCTACGAGTACATATGTACTCGTACCACATGGATCTTGCGTTTATGTTTATCGTAGCTAAAATAATTAAGTTTGAATCTAACTACTCCTGGTAATACGAATTTATGGTTGTCAGGTATCCTAGTGAGTGACGGTCTAAGGAATATTAATGGATTTAATTATGCTGGTTGCTAAATTACCTAGTCAGGTTCCAGTCGTCCAGAATACTAAATTCTGGTCACTAGGGTATTAGACGCCGAGAAATTAGTTTATTGGTAAATGCTGAAGTTCCTTTCAATTCTCTCCTTTAAGGATTATATAAGGAGGATCATGCTAGCCTTTACACAAAAGCGTTCCTTCCTATTCACAGTTTTTTTTGTTATTTCAAGCCTAGAAATGGTAGAATGGTAGAGTCCGAAGAGTTATCTTAATTTAGTTAATTTTGTCTTCTTGGACTTAATATCCATTAACCACCAAAGATGTGCGAAGATGTATTTTTATATACCTATATAGCACCCAGCATGCTCTGGTGGATATTCGGCGTAAACGTGAAAACGTGACAGTAGTGAACCAGACTATTTACAACCGCCTTAAAAACCCATTATTCCCGTAAGCCCGCCTAATCTTCGTTACTATTCTCCAATTTCTAGTGTTCCCCGCAGTGACAACCCTAAGCCGAGGTATGACGTCGTCATCGTCACGACCCTTGTCAAGAGGACTGCGAGTGTGGCGCGGCCTACATTCCGCCGTTGAGGTCTGATTGGATCGCCAGCTTAGTTCTACAAGCTTTCGTTCGATTTTTAGACTGTTTTACCGTGATATAATAAACAATATACAAATTGTCATTTTATCATCACGGGGCGGTTAATAGAGAGAGGTCTTAACGCAATGTTAATAAGTTTCTGTCAAAATTTCATATTTGGTACAAGCTTTTATTGCGGACTGTTGTTTTGGTAACATTAACATTAGTTACTGTGGTAGCTTATTTAAGCCTAAACTGGCAACACTCTCTTCTGTCAACCACTTCGTCGAGCGCACACGCGCTCCGTTCTTAATAATCGCCAATAAACACATATCAGACAAACGTATACCGTCATGAACTACTCATTGAGATGATTCTAACGAGCCCAAACTCAACGGCGTTACGTCGGTTAAGTACTGACTTCCCATGGCTACCTTCTGTCCCGACCATGAGATCAGCTCGATGGTACCATAATATTGCATTGTCACATACATAATTTTTCCAAATTTCAGCTCAATCGGATAACGGCAAGTGACTGAAAAATGGATTGCAAATTTTGACGGACATACATACGAACAGTGCAAGTTAAATAAAATCTTGTAAAAAGAGGCAGGATTTAGTGGAATGTCACCTCGCTCATATTAAAAGTAGCCTTCATCTTACGAACGGCTGTAGGTGTAGCCATAATTCAACCTCATTAAGTTCTTAGTGATGAGACTGATGAGCAAGGTCGCTAGAGCTCCGAAGGGCGCGCTGTGATGAGAGTGAGAGTGAGGGTCCCGTCTTTCATTAACTAGTCACACGCAGCGCGTCCATAAATGTGGTCTAAGTAGCAATTACTCGACTGAACTCCATATTCGAAGCTGAACTTCTAAAAGCTTATGTTGTTGCTTAAAATACTTATTAAAATTCAAAGGGTTACTTCCTCTTATCTTCTATCCTACTTTCGAATCAAACGCTGTAAGTGACAACGCACCGCGCTATGACGACCCTCGTCACGACTATGAGTGTGACGTCACAGCGTACATTCCGCCATTGAAACCCTTGATTGGATCACCGGCTTAAACAATCCAATGAGTTCAGTGAGTCGGCGGAATTGTTGGGATCACCGATCGTCGTTTGTTTTGTATCGAAGGATACAACCCCCCCCCCCCCCCCCCCACCCTTCCCCCTTCTCTTTTCCCTGCGTTGGAAACAAAAGATTTTGGAAGCTGGAATTCTTTTGTTTTATAATTTTTTGGGGCGTGTTGCGTCTAGCTAGTGATGTGCAAATTGCGGAAAGTTTCCAAAAAGTTGGAAAAGTTATCGGAAACTAGAAATTTTCACAAGGAATTAAGGAAATTTACGTACTGAGAAGCATACAAATGTAACTCTTATACACCATGTATAAGAGTTACAGTTTTATGCTTCTCAGTACGTAAATTTCCATGTTGGAAATGGAAAGTTTCAATTACCATACAAAAATTGGGAAAATTTCCGAAATTTTCCTATGTTAAATTGCAGAAACATTTCGCAATATAGGAAACTTTCAGTAGTTGCGTTGACGACTGAACTGAACATTTTATTGACGACGTATAATATGTCCCTAGCAGCTGTCATTTCATAGAGAACTGTCAAAGCTTCTGTAGGTACTTTACTTACATACTGACAGAATTTAAGGGACCTAACCTACAATTACCGGCGGTTTGAGATAACTGACGGTTAATAACACTTTTGAGACATGTTGTACATACGCACTACGAAAGTGAGTTGAGTGAGTTTGAAGATATCTACGTGCACATTGTTGCTGTGTGAAGTTGAGGGCTCTCGACCTTAAGAACGGAAAGACAACGTCTTTAATAATCATAATCAATTATTTATTTGCTTTAAACACATAACAATGCATGCAAATACATTTTAAACACATTTATAAATTGTACAAATTAAAGAAAAGAAGTCATACATAAGTATATAGCAACAAAATAGTCATAAAAAAGAAGAGTCAATGGCAGCAAACGAAACAGTCAAAATAGATAATTACAATTAATTGTCAAGTAACATTATTAAAATAAGTCGTCTTTGTACCAAAAAGAAAGACAAGTGCGCTCTTAGACAAAAAATGTATGTAATTTTCGTCATGGTTAACATTTATTTCTTTAAAGAATTTAGAATTTGATGCTTTATAAAATGCAATATAAGAAAACTTTGGTACAATATAAAATCAGGTAGCATAATTACGCCAGACTATAAATAAGGCATGCCAAAGAAACGCACGTCATGAGTCAAAATTATTTATTAGGTACGTATTCGTTAGTGTTCAGTTTTTCCTGTGGGCGCATGTCATTAACTTTTATGATCTACATTTTGTTGTTGTTAGACCCACACAGATACGTAATAGTACATTTACGATTTTTGACTTGCATGATCGGAATATGATTCATATGTACATAAACCTGAAAACATTACACTCCTTTTCGTTGGGCAGTCGTGTAAAAAAAACGGCATTGTCTTTCTTTGATAATTTCAAACACGTCAAATTTTGTTCCTGGTTTTGCCCGCATACATCCGAAAAACATTACACACTCTTCTGCGACAGTTAGTGGAAAAAAAATATTCAAACCTTTCTCGCTTCTGACAGGTGACTGCGTAATAAACACTCTAATGTCACTTTACTCCCAAGGTCAGGGACAAATTTTACTAGACTTTAACTTGGGCCAAAAATTACGGCAATAAAAATGTAATAGGTACTTTTCCCGAAGACCTTTTTCTGTGTACATAAAATATAATAGCTTTCAGACGGTCAGGTTTGTAGCTAGGGTAGAAATGGGTATCGATTTTTAATTAGTCGATTTGTTCTTGTCTCCCAATTGATCCGTTAGCGTTTCCTTATGTAGTTAATCGGTTCGTCGATTAATCTAATCGACTTTAAATAAAAAAATACTTTACTAAATGTTTAGCAAATGTTTAAGCATCTGTTGAGAAGAGTGTGACTCAACTCTTCGAGTACAACCTGTCAGCGAGTTGTCACTAACTTGTCAGGCGATCAACATCTGGATTAGATTCTATCAGAGGATAGAAAGTTTTATAATAAAGTGACACGACGGAGAGATAGACAGACGCACATTAACAAATATATAAGGGCTTCATTTTACCGCTTAGGCTACGAAATCCTTGAAATAGTAGATTGTACAACAAGTGCATAAAACGAGCCATTCTTAACCCGAGACGTTTATATCCACCCGAGCCACGGGCGAGGGAGGATAGTTAAGTCAAGGGTTAAAATGGCTTATTTATGCCTGAGTTATACATACTGCTTTTCACATCGTATGCGAGAAAATAACAATTTAACAATGCAAAATTTAATAAAATAAAAATTATTTTCACTTTACTTTATAAATATTTTTATGTTTAATTTTCGACACGTGATATTAGACTAAGGTACTTCATACTGCCAAGTCATTTAGTGGTTCGATACGTTTTTAAATAATAATTACCTTATATTTTATCTGCTTTAATTTATTTAGTAATAGAAAACACAGATGTGATATTTATTAAAGTAAATCGATTAAAATACCAAGTTTATTCTACGAAGTTTTATTCAGCGTGTGGCTGTTAGGCACGATTATCTTAGTCTTTAAAACAATTTTACTTTGTGCACTAGAGCATGAAAGTGGCATTTTGTGCAACATGCATCCAGCACAAAAACGAACTTTGCAAGCATGAGAAGAGAAAATATTATTTTCACCTCACTAGCTCGGAAAGGCCTTTTTGTATGTTTGTTAACTATTGAGAAAATCGCTTTTTATCCACATGTGAAGAAAGTAGACGTACAACGTTAAAAGTACTATGACGTAGAACGTTAACTGTTTATTTTTGTTTTTTGTAGGTATATTTTATAACATGTTTTTGTTTAATTTTTATTTTAAACTTTTTTTACTTTTTTTTCACGTTTTTTTTTTTTTACTTTTTTTTATTTTTTTTTTACTTTTTTTTAAACATTTTGTAAACTTTGTTAAACTTTTTTTTGTTTTTTTTTTGTTTTTTTTTACTTTTTTTACCCTTTTTCTTATTTTCCTTGCTGTAGTGAGGTGAAAAGATTTGTGTTATACACGGGTGAAAAGTTATTTTACGTCTCGTGTCTTGAAACACTCGCTACGCTCAGGATTCTATTTTTGAACCACTCGCTTCGTTCGTGGTCAATCATAGAATCCTTTCGCTAGCTCGTGTTTCAAATGAACACTCACAGGTAAAATACAACTTTCCCCCCTTGTATAACAAATAACTATTACAATCTAGTACCTATCTTTCCAAGACATTTCCTTTTCAAGAGACCGTATAATCAGAGCCTAATCTCAATCATAATAATGTAGACACATTTGTAGACACATTTACCGATAAAACAGTGCAGTTCGATACTTACATATTCACAAGATAGTGTAATTAAGGATGACTCACGCTAAAACGGGCCGTGTCCGGCCCGGACCGTTTTCTAAGAATAACGATGGCGTTTTTGCGCGGCCGAGCCACGGCCGACGCTCGAAAGCGGCTCGGTGTCGGCACGGCCCAGCCGTGGCTGCCGGGCTTGGGTATGCCTCGGCCACGTAAAAACGCCGTCGTTTTTCTTAGAAAACGACACACGGCCCGTTTTAGCGTGAGTCGTCCTTTATGCGTCCACGTTCTGCCATTAGGTATGAAGTTGAGATTATTTAGTGTACTTTTCATAAAACTGTCATTGGAATCTTCTACCTGGGATAGTAGAGTCGCTTCTTGAATGGACTACTTTGATGCAATTCAGCTAACTCTAATAATCTACGCGTTGTTGTTCGAAATCGCCAAGACTTGCCAGGTGTGAGCGCTGAGTTGAGGTGAAACAAGTTGTGAATAGCATAACTCTAATGCTCAGTATCCGTCCCTTGGGTTACTGAGAACGGCCATTTGCTACCTAGGTGCGAAATGATTCAGATGATGATTTGTTTCTCGTCGAATCGGGGCGTGAGATTAATGAGACGCTTGTTGTTGAAGGATGACTGTTTCGGCCGAAATGATTTGTTGATAGACAGTCATTTGTTATGTTAGTCATAAATGTCATAATAACATCGTTAATAAGGCGCTGGTTTTGTGTGTGATTTGCTGAGCTTTGACTAGTAATATGTGCCTAATTAAGAATCACTAAGAGTTTAAAAGTAATTAAAATTTTATAGATACTTAAAAAATATTGCATTGGAACATCCACTAGTGAACAATCCAGCTTTTTAAGTTTCATACCTGCGTACCTATATTCAGTATATAAAAGAGTTAAACCCCAACATTACGACCCATTAATGTACCTATGAGTATATGCCACATGCCTTGTAAAAATCAAAAATGAATTTCCTGTACCAATTCATTTCCTGTAACAACATCCGGTTTGAAGGACCATGTCTCCGAACATACTGTATTCAGTATTTGGCGTCTATTAACAAGATAATTTGTGTCACGACTCACGAAATTCCTATATACACTAATAACCCTCAAAATTGTCGACCACCATTTTTCATATCAAATACTCGCCGTAACGGGTGGGCTAACCCAACACTGGGGTTTTCAATGGTTGGACTGTATTTAAAACGTAAAAGGTTAAACCACTTTAAATTAATTGATCTTGTTTAATTGCGGCTTAAATCAACTCTTATCAGTAAACTTTGATAAAGTAAAAGCGATAAGTAACCTCGATACTTTTGAAGTATTAGTATTTCGACAAGGCTTACCGAGTAATTAGTGAAAAATATAGGTGGTCCCAGCCATAAATAAGGCTCCGTCCCGTAATTACTAATTGAGCAAACATATGAACCAAATTAACGAAACAAGTTGAATGAAACTTTGAGATGTTTGTCGGCGTGGTTAGCGTATACACCCATCTCTCTGGCACAGATATTTCTTGAAAGAGACAGGCGTGGCGTGGATGCTATAATATTTTATTTCTATGTACCTATTTATTTTTGTTCTTTTTATGGATATTTTACATTTCAAAACAGAATTTCGTCAAGGATACTATTTAAATCTTCAAGCTATAGGTTAATTTTATTGTGTCATAATCGACCCGAACACTACATAAAACTCTCTCGGCAAATGTGTGCCCAAATATTGGCTATGTAGGTATTTTCATGTTACTTAATGATGCAATTACTTGCAGACTAAATATTTGAATTTTGAATAGACGTTATCGTTGGAACTAAAGCAATAACACCTTTTAATAGGACCTCTCTCTCTCGTACTTGAGAAATGAAAGGATCTTTTGTCACAGTGTGAGCAAGATGTCCGAAGAGCTAGTCCTATAAAAGCTCATGATAACGTCGGTACTAAAATAAACGTGATTACACTAATCACCGTTTTTTTAGATTAGATTCAAAACAAATATGTATTCGTAACAAACAGTTAACAGTTACAACCAGATGCTGATTAAGAGGCTGACAAGACCTAATTTGTTGAAATTGATATTATTTAAGCAGTTTTTTAAGAAAAAACTATTGGTTCTAGCACATCAAAATAGTAGTTTATGCAATCGTTATATATAAGCTACGGTAGCCTAGTGGTTCAGGCATGCGGCTGTCAAGCGGCGGTCGTGGGTCCGAATCCCGGCTCGTACCAATGAGTTTTTCGGAACTTATGTACGGAATTACCGTTAGCTTTTCGGTGAAGGAAAACATCGTGAGGAAACCGGTCTAATTCCAATAAGGTCTAGTTTTCCCTCTGGGTTGGAAGGTCAGATGGCAGTCGCTTTCGTAAAACTAGTGCCTATGCCAAATCTTGGGATTAGGTGTCAAAGCGGACCCCGGGCTCCTTTAGGGGCACAACCGGGAATAATAACGCTAGGAGGATGATGATGATGATGCAATCGTTATATAATTTATGCTTTTTAAGTCAAGTACCATTGCTGAGTGGCCTAATTAAGGTACGAGACTTAAAAAGCTAATTATATAACTATTGTATACAATACTTTTTCTACGAGTCAACGGAAATAATAATTTATTAAACAAACTTGGTATCTATTGAAAATCGCCCTGCTGAAATGAAGCGCAGCAGCTTAGTAATTTTGCGCGTTGATGTCTTCACAGTTATCTTATACAGCTCCTGGATTCATAAGATGACTGCTGGCGGTTATGTTATGAAACCATACTAGCTCCGTGACGAGCTCGTGGAGCTCCAGGAATAAAAAGTATGTGATCTTAGTTTCGTGTACGAAATCTTAATTCAAAGATTAAAGTCGACGAGTAGAAAAAACATATAAGTTAATATTCATCATATTTCCAAGACCGTAGACGGACTCGAAACATAATCGGACGAAATCGGCTCGATAGAAAATAATTGCAAAGATTGCTCTTAAAATCATCTTAAACGGTTCTAAGTCCTTATTATTTTGACGTATGGGTCTGCAATTTAAAACATGAAGTCCACACTTTTTTTTATTAATATTTATTCATTATTTTCTTGTAAAACCTAGCCGCCGCTCTCGTTTACTCCTATACAAATAGACAGTGTGCGTGTTTTTGGTGTTGACAGCGCCTTAAGAAATAAGATGGGTTCACTAATGTTTCCCAACCTAACGTTTGGCAACCTGATTAATTTCGCATCTTTTCATTTCCCAACCTCTTAATATTTCTGAAACTGTTAAACATTTCAGGATTTTTATAACCTAACCTATAGGGTTCTACACTCAGAGCATAGAATACTAGAGAGAGGACAAGCCGCCGGCGGCCGTGTCGCAGCTGTATGCTCAATGGGCATACACTGCCATACTGTGCACGCGTGCTGATCGCAGAGAATATTACGTTTTTTCCCAAAATGCCTGATATGATGCGCGTTTATTGTCAAATAAGCGTGTAGGTATACAAGAGTGTGTGTTTTAGATGTGTGCGTGCTTTGTCAATTACTTGGGCGTTGTGTGGGTTAATGTACTTGCGACAGGCTCACTCTATACAAATCGGCCGCCATGTCCGATCTCCTTATGGCCCCGAAATAAATCCTGAAATATTTACAGTTTCAAGTTTGGGAAATGAAAAGTAGCGAAATGAATCAGTTTGCCAAACGTTAGTTACGAAAAGAAGGTGTTCCAATAAAATGGTATAGACCGTGCCACGAAATCGAGCCAGCTCAGCATGATGCTAGCTTAACACTCAGAGCTGCAGAGTCTAAATCCAAAGGGGCAAGGTAGGTAACACTCAGAATTACATAACGGTCCAATTTGCCTCCGTTCCTTCGTTCATCTAACACATTTTAAAGAAATAATAAAGTAAGTTTGCTTTTCAAGTTATTAATTTCTTGTTCAAGAATCGCAAGATGTTTTTCATCCAGCCTGAATTATTCTCCTAGTCATCGTTAGATTGATAACGAACTTTATAATATGTAAATACTTACCTACAATTTTTAGGATTGCTGATTTTCATACTATCAAATTATATAAACAAGTAATTGAACAAGAACAGGCCATGCTTCAAAATCAATTCATATTTTGGACAGCTTCGCCGAATTTGAGCAGCGGGGCGTAAAATATTTCATGACATGCACCTACGAGTACTATCGACAACACAGTTAACTGACCATCCTGTATTTATATTGAACCTTATTACAATGTAGGTACATAAAGTGCACGGATGATCAGTCAGCTGTGTTGTCGATAGTATGTCCACGCCGCCGCCACATTGTCATACTGTCCTTTCAGAACAATTTCAGCGACAAATTAATTATAACAACAATCATAGTCCCTTTTGTTGGTAACACAAAGAAATTCCCGGCCAGCGACACAGTTTGGAGCTGAACCTATTGTTTGTGGGAAAACATGAAACGTACATTGAAATTGCGGCAATTCGCGTTTTGGATGGTAAACGCTTAAATTCGAGCGAGGCAATTTCGAACGCTTCTATTTTAGGAAGACGCTTGAATATTATTGTGCAAATTCTTAAGATCGTGTTCAAGGTAAATCTATCAGAGTTAGTGAGTTCAACTTTGACTAACATTTTACCCGTATTTACCCGTGTACCTGCACGGAAACTCAAATTCAAAATAGCAATTTCAGCGTCCTCCGACGCACCCGATATGTACATACGACTTATATACTAGGCTCCTAGGTGTCGAGTTCCGACGATTTAACCCGGCACCTATGATACGAGTATAAGACGTAGGTATATTACATATATACTACTACCTTCTGCCCGCGACCACCCGCGACTCTGTCCGCGTGGAACTCGTTTATATCGTAGCTCCATACAAATTTTCAGGGGATGAGTTCCAAGATAAAAACTACCCTATGTCCTTTCCCGGGACTCAGACTATCTCTATACCAAATTTCATCTAAATCGGTTCAGCGGTTTAAGCGTGAAGAGGTAACAGACAGACAGACAGACAGACGAACAGACAGGCACACTTTTGCATTTATAAATTAGTATGGATATGAATGCTAGCCAATCTGAATAGTAAAAATATTCATAATAGCCTCTGCCCGCGACTTCGTCCGCGTAGAACTCGTTTATATGTATATCGCTTTATGGATTCTCAGGAGTAGATTTTCGGGATAAAAACTATGCATTGTCCTTCCCCGGGACTCCAACTAACTCTATACCAAATTTCATCTAAATAGGGTCCATCGAAATTTTCTCCCCCGATGAAATTGTGGATTATTTTCGGGATAAAAGCTATCTGTTGTCCTTCTCCGCGCCTCAAACTATCTCTAGACCAAATTTCATCTAGATGGGTTCCATCCAGATTTTCACCCCCTTTGAGTATTATTACCGTAATAAAAACTATCCTATGTCCTTTCCCAAGGCTCAAACTATATCTGTACCAAATTTGATCTAAATGGGTTACATCCAAATTTTTACCCCAAATTTCACCCCCTTAGGGGATGATTTTCGATATAACACTATCCTATGTCCGTTCCCCAGGACTCCAACTATCGCTTTACCGTAAATGGGTTCTATCTAAGTTTTCACCCCCATTTCACCCCCCCAGGGGATAATTTCTGGGATAAAAACTATCCTATATTCTTTCCCAGGACTCTATCTCTATACCAAATTTCATCTAAATTATTTATTTTAATTTATTTAATTAACAGATTATATAAACATGGGTAAATTAACTGGGTCTCACAAAACTGTCGGAACAGTTTGTCTGTGTGATTATAAACATCATAGTACAGAGTTAATAATTAATTAATTATGTATTAATTTATAAATAGGTTTAGGTTAAACACTAATAGATTCCCCAAGTAACAAGGTGACGTCGAAGTCACGTCATTTTAACGTTAAACTCGCAACGATGACGTCTTAATTCATTATCGACGTCATATATGTCGTTATTCTGCGACGTATAATTCACGACAGTAACTAGACGTCACTGATGACGACATTAATCACGTAAAACTAGATCAATTATGTCGGATATTCGACGACAGTCACATGTCGTTACTGATGACGACATTAATCACGTCAAACTAGATCAATTCTGTCGGATATTTGACGACAGTCGAAAGACGTTACCGATGACGACATTAATCACGTAAAATTAGATCAAATTCTGTCGGATATTTGACGACTGTTGAATGACATTAATGATGACGACAATAATCACGTAAAACTAGATCAATTCTGTCGGATATTTGACGACAGCCGAATGACGTTACCGATGACGACATTCATCACGTAAAACTAGATCAAATTCTGTCGGATATTTGACGACTGTTGAATGACATTAATGATGACGACATTAATCACGTAAAACTTCTGACGGATATTCGACGACAGTCGAATGACATAAATTATGACGACATTAATCACGTAAAACTAGACCAATTCTGTCGGATATTCGACGACAGTCGAAAGACGTTACCGATGACGACATTAATCACGTAAAACTAGATCAAATTCTGTCGGATATTTGACGACCGTCGAATGAAATTAATGATGGCGACATTAATCACGTAAAAGTTCTGACGGATATTCGACGACAGTCGAATGACATAAATGATGACGACATTATTCACGTAAAAGTAGATTAACTCTGTCGGATATTTGACGACAGTCGAAAGACGTTACCGATGACGACATTAATCACGTATAACTAGATCAAATTCTGCCGAATATTCGACGACAGTTGAATGACACTAATGGTGACGACATTAATCACGTAAAACTAGATCAATTCTGACGGATATTCGATTACAGTCGAATGACATTAATGATGACGACATTAATCACGTAAAACTACATAAATTCTGCCGGATATTTGACGACAGTCGAAAGACGTTACCGATGACGACATTAATCACGTAAAACTAGATCAATTCTGCCGGATATTCGACGACAGACATTTCATGCCAATTCATAAGTCAGGAAATTCTGTATTTGTCTGTCTCATTCAATCATTTTTAGTTATTATTACACCAAGTGCTCAGGATACATATTTTAATAAAAAATAAAATCCAATAAATTACCGCGGATATGACGTTCAACTATGTGACGATTTTTGCAAAATGCAACGTATTTTTAAATAACGAAAATACTATATACCTAGTAAAGGTAAATGCAATGCAATAAATTAATATGTAATATGGTAAATTGCACACAGATAAAATACTAACTTAAATTAGAATATATTACATTTTCAATGATAAAACACAGCATGTTAGGTCGGTATTTTTATGATAATGAATAAGTTACTATAATTATTCGTTTAAATAATTCAAAAAATGTTTTGCGAATTCGAAATTGTTGAAACTGAACTCGAGTTTAATAACACTTCTCTATTCTATTGATTTGAATGTTACGTGAAAATACTTTTTTGATTGTTTTTAGATTTTTTAGTCGATAATACTTCATTTTATTTTATAACATACGGTTTTTTCTTATCTACGTCATCTAATGAGAATATTTGTGACGGTTTTTGGGAAAACGTCCCACTTCTTCGATATGGAGTTAAGAGTAGTTCCTAATACTACAGATCATACGCTATATTTTGGTGAAAGATTCATGTCTCTAGGTGCTATAGTTATTTTTTTAAAATTCTGCAAAGTTGCAGAAGTGAAAAAGCGACAATTGAGAAAACGTTGGTTAAAGTTTGGGATGGCAGAAAACACACTTCTACTTTGAAGTTATGGAGTGGTTGGTATTAAATGAATAGGCATACTTTAGGGATTTTAAATAAGTTAAAATCATGTATGTAACCTTAGTATTTTGAATGTTATGGAGGCTTGAACATAAAAACAGGACGAAAATATGTAAATCCTGAATATGGGTTTATTTCTATATTCTATTATACGGCACGCAGATTTATCATTAAAGTTGTATTTATAAATGGTTTCCAATGCTAAATAAGACTAAAATAATTCTGTGGATACTTTTATTTAGTTATTATGTCAAAAAGTTAATAACAAATGATTTGAAGAGTGCCATGCATAAAAATTAAAATACATGTGTCTCTTAATATATAACATGAGATTACTTTAAAAACATACTTATGAAGCATAGAATATGTAAAATATCAAATTATAAGTACTTTTTGTGTGTATAAAGTTTAGTGATTTTATATAGGGAGCGTCCCACTTGGTCGGTTTATTAAACTTTAGTGCTTCTTCATTGAAAGTGTTTGTTTGGTATATTTTTCCGTTTTATGTATGAGATAATGGTTTGTTATTGTTAATCTAAGAGTCTTTGATACTAACGTCGTTTGTTTAAACTTTTTTAACGTAATTGAACGAAATTTCTTTTCGACTCAAATTTAGTGACCCACTTTGACGGTTTGGTGGATCATACGCTAAAAAATTACTACAAGTATAAAATCATAATTTATAAACATAGGTGTAATTTGCTGAACCAAAAACAGTATCATTACAAACCAAAAATGGTGTACGTATTGAACCTATGAGATGTAGCAAACGGATCGAACTCATCGCAACGTATTTTAAAAATGCTCTTTTAACTTTCTTTCACATTTAAATGACACCGAAAATCATAGAAATCATTGAGCGAAAATTTTCTCGTGTTTAATTCATGCTGACGTGACAAAGCCAATTTTCAATTTTAAAAATATACTCAGTTATAATTACAAATTACTCATAACACCATATCGGCAAAGTAGAAATTGTTCTCTAATAACAGGTACAAATATGATATTGACGATTTTTTTCTGTATGCGACAAAGTGGGTCGCTGGGCACTGAACTTTGAGGCCCTAAAAAGGTGCTTAAAATGGAGATTTATGCGTCGTGATCAAAATCATAGGTTTATTACAGTATGTTCTATCAGTTTTCATCGAAAGTTGATTTTCGGTAAGTTTTGCCATATTTCACTAAACTGCCCGTAACTCCGTAACTAGAATCGACAAAGTGGGACGTTTTACTTAAAACCGTCACATTTACTAGTACGATCTGGGTTTTATGACAACTTTTGTTATAGTCTGCATTTGACGGTTTCGCAAAACATTATCTATTAGCCTGTTTTTTTTTTCTCGGTCTTACATATATCTACGAATCAAACAAACTTTAGACCTAGAAGTAGGTATAAAAAAGTGTCAAAAAATGCCGATTTTTTTCAATAAAAATAGTAATAGCTGTTTTTAATCGTAAACACAATAATTTTATCGTCTTTGTCGTTCTCCGTAACCGACATTTTTTTACACGTAAAACCATTAAATTAACAAATTGTATTTGTATGACACGTACCATAAGTTGGTAGAAAAAAAAATACTAATAAGTAGTACTTTGATTTGATTCTCATAAAAATAATATTAATATAATATAATATTAATATTTTTGCGGACAATCATACACAAATCAACCTAGTCCCAAACTAAGCAAAGCTTGTACTATGGGTACTAGACGACGATATAGATACTTATATAGAGAAATAAATACTTAAATACATAGAAAACATCCATGACTCAGGAACAAATATTCGTGCTCATCACACAAATAAATGCCCGTACCGGGATTCGAACCCAGGACCTCTTGCTTCGTTAAATAATTATAAATAAATACATTTACTCCAATAAAGTATCGGTAAATAAGTATATTTATAGAAAACAAATTGTGTCTAAATTTAACTTAATAATACTTGCCGATTATTAAACTAGTACTTATGTACAGTCTTTTTTTGCGTAACTGATAAATCATGATTATATTAGTAATGACGTCGAGACTAAATACAAAAAAAAAGCGGCCAAGTGCGAGTCGGACTCGCACATGAAGGGTTCCGTTACATAAATTGCTTTTTACGATATATGACGTATTAAAAAAAACTACTTCATAGATCTCGTTCAAACCAATTTTCGTTGGTAGTTTGCATGGTAATGTACATCATATATTTTTTTCAGTTTTATCATTCTCTTATTTTAGAAGTTACAGGGGGGGGGGGGGGGCACATTTTACCACTTTGGAAGTGTCTCTCGCGCAAACTATTCAGTTTAGAAAAAAATGATGTTACAAACCTCCATATCATTTTTGAAGACCTATCCATAAATGGGTTTGATGAAAAATATTTTTTTGAGTTTCAGTTCTGAGTATGGGGACCCCTAAAACTTAATGTTTTTTTTCGATTTTTGTATGAAAATCTTAATGCGGTTCACATAATACATCTACTTACCAAGTTTCAACAGTATAGCTCTTATAGTTTCGGAAAAAAGTGGCTGTGACATACGGACGGACAGACAGACAGACGGACGGACATGACGAATCTATAAGGGTTCCGTTTTTTGCCATTTGGCTACGGAACCCTAAAAAATAGTGATTTAGATATTTTAAGTTCCGTTGTAGAATTAAACAGGACTATTCAAATTGGTTATTGTAATATTAATAAGAAAACTAGTTAATATACTATAAAGCTCCATTACCACTGATTTCTGACTGACTAAGTTGTTCTCCATGAAGGAGTGTAAATGGAGCTTTGACTTGTATGGGAAATGATATTTTACTCCAATTTAAACCCTTTTTTTCAGAAGCAATAACGGACTTCATAACTTTCACATCTTGTAAAGCAATCGCATTCTTAAATGGTGTAGTGATTTGGCGACACTCGATTCCGACAAAAGAAATATGATCCATAAAAAAAACAAACTTAATTTTACAGTCGCATCTAGGATTACTTAAATTAAATTAGACCTTATCACTATGGAGATACGAAGGTGGTCGAATTGGAATATGTTGCATAAGACGGCAAGGAGTGCCGGGCCTTTGACGTCGCCGCGTGAGATTGTTTTATACAAATTTAATTATGGTATTGTATTGGTCATATTTGATGAAGGAATAGGGTCTAAATTAGACATATGCAACTGATTTCAGACGTGAGATTGGGGGAGAGCAGGGGAGCTTTCTTAGGCCCAGAGCCCCTCGGTCTATTTGGCCGTCGGACGTGCGCTACTTATTAACACATACATAGATTTTGCCAACGTTATTGATTAATTCTTAATTTGTAAAGATTGTATTAAATTTGTAACTGCATTATATTTTAATAAATTCTCCTTTAAAATAATAGTTTCCTCCCGGAATATATAATATTAGATGTAGGAATGTGAACTGCCATTACAGCCGCATATTTTTGCCATTTTGACTTAATTTTTCACAATGTCGAGTAGAAAACGTAAAACGCGAGAGCGCACGTCTTCGCCAGCTTCTGTCCCTAATAAAGGTAGACTGGAAGTGACGATGGAAGCGATCCTGAACCGCCTCGCGACGCTGGAGCAGCGTGTCGCCACTCCTGCCAGTGTGACATCGTTCGCGACCGGTGCCTTCAGCGCGGACTTGGACAGCGCAGGCAGTGCAGCCCCGCCAGAGCCTGCTGGACTGGCCAGTACACCTCTGCCGGAGCCTGCTGGGCCAGTCAGCGGTACCCCATTCGTTGCTGGCAGCACCGAGGTCCACCTCGCCACCGAGACACCACTGACGGCGTCAACGGACATCACGGAGCGTCTCATCGACGCGTTGAGGACCATGAATCCGGTGAGATCTACCCATTATTATGTGTCTGATTTTGATCCCAGTAATCATGACGTTGATGGGTGGTGTGACGAAGTGGATCGCGCCCGCTCGCAAAACCTGCACGGCTATCACAAGACGGCCCGCGAGCTCTCTCGATTTTTCTCGCTCTATACCTCTCTTTCTAAGTGTTCTAATAAGAGGGAGACGGATAGTGCGAGAAAAATCGAGAGAGCTCGCGCGCCGTCTTGTGATAGCCGTGCAGTGGGACGATAAAGAAGTGCCAGCTCGTGTGGGATTATCATTAAAAGGTGAGGCACGCTCCTGGTTGCGCGAGTGGACGAGTGACAACCGTAATTGGTCGAATTTCAAATCAGCACTTAGATCGCTCTGTCCGCGCCGCATTGACGTTGCAAATATACTTTTTGATGTGATGTTGCAAGACTCTGATAAGTACTCCACATATGCGGAATATGCGAGAAGATCTTTGTTATGGTTACGTATCGTAAAGGGGTTGAGCAGTAAACTTACTATGTGATTAAAAAAAAAAAAAATTAAACTGTTTATTGCATTAATTTAATTGTTACAAGTATGTCTACTAATTGCTTAGCGCAATCTCAATTTTTTGAGATTATTTGCTAAGCTTAAACATTTTTGATATAATTGTACGTGGCATAACATACCCTCAAGAACGAGCGGCCGCTACAAACGCTAAATTGACACCTGAAAAAATCGTGGAGTTCTTATCGAGTTATGCGAAACCACGTCGTTCAAGTGCGGGCGCACCTAATAATAACATTGAG
This sequence comes from Epinotia brunnichana, assembly GCA_963854355.1. Classification (NCBI taxonomy): domain Eukaryota; kingdom Metazoa; phylum Arthropoda; class Insecta; order Lepidoptera; family Tortricidae; genus Epinotia; species Epinotia brunnichana. Next base: position 1,135,425 of record OY977946.1, read on the forward strand.
TTGCGTGCAAGCCGGCACGCCTATGATCCATCGTCCAAGAGAAATCATAAGCGTGCTATCCAAAATACAGACATACACGTAACTTGTTTTAAATTGTAAACAATCGGGACATAAAATGAAAAAACATCCCCAAACGTGTTAAGGCTGAGAGTAGTAACGCGGACGCGAATAAAAACAAGTCTGTGCCTAATCCTGAGTCAACAAATAGGTTTGTATCAAAAATTGTGTGTTACGTTACGTAATAGTGACGATAAATGTTTTGCTAAAGAACGATCAGAAATGAGAAATTAAGCTAATTTTAACTTTTGTCGCGAAACAGCTTGCAACAACACAAAAACTGATATTGTGACAGCTGTAATATGTTAATGACCTTGCTAAGCATATCTCTTGTCGAACGTACCCTAGTGTTCAAATATTACGCGGTGGAGTAGAATTGCGACCAGATCGTTTTGTAACTTTGCCCGTAGAGTTCAGTGATGTAACCTTAGAGGTAGACCTTCATGTTGTGCCGCACAATTATCTTAGTGTGCCAGTTCTTATCGGTACGGATGTATTAAATAGAGAAGGTGTCACATATATTCGAACAAGCGATTCTCAACGACTAGTCCTAGAAACAGTCCTAACGTCAACAATGTGACACATTGTAAGCCGACTACGCAACTCAGCTCAATAAGTAGAGTAGACCCCGCTATCGGAGGTGCAAAATGGTAGCTGTCAAGTTCTAGGGATGGGTAAAAATTATTTTGAAATACTAGCTATATGTCGATAATTATAGCTATACGTCAATAATTTTCCTTTACCATAATGAGAGTCTTAGACTTTAATTAAACGTGTTACTTTTATAAAACAGGGCTTTATAATTACAAAATTGTCTGTTCAATATTTTTCATTTTTATAAATAAAAATCTTCAATCTTTCATCATAACTAACAAATTATCGTTATTTTCAAAGTACGAACCATTCATAAATTAATTAAAAATTAAATAATTAATAAATCTCTCTTTTATTTCCACCAAAAGGGCTATCGTATTCTTAATGAACAATCAGTTTTTTTTAGATTCTCTGCAGTAATCTAGTGCAGCCACGATGAATATATTCAACAATAAACCCATTATCTCTATAAACCCTCTATTGAAAAGGTTTATCTCAAGACACTCAAGAGCGTTCATGCACTGCCCTGCAACTCGAAACATTAGAAAAGTAAAATTGCAACCATAGTATCTTTGTTGTACTGATAATGGTGTATATTTCTGATGACAGTAAGGCCTAGTCAGGCATCGGTATAGTGTTTTAATTCCCGAGTAAGGCCTCATGAGGCATCGGTATAGTGTCTTAATCCCCGAGTATGGCCTCATGAGGCATCGGTATAACGTTCATTCTCGAGTAAGGTCACGTGTGGCATCGATGTAGTTTCTTGTACGAGAGAAAAAATATTGAGTAATAATTAAGTCGTTTGTTTGACTGAAAGTGTCAGTAACAAAAGTATCACGTGAAAATATAATGAAAGCGCATAGTAGCATGTAAAAAAAAAAGAAAAAGAAAATCAGTTGCTGAACCGCGATGTTTACGTTGAGTGCAATATTGTATTTACATATCATTGTTTGGTCCGCAGGTGACGATACCCGCAACCAAGACCAAGAGCCAACATCCGAGCCGCAATCAGGACAACAGGAGAGCATCGAGGACGCTGCTCTGTCAGGAGAGGCCGTGTTAGCATGAAACTGCTGACCGTGCTGACTACGACGCGACGATGACATCACTACCTCACCTGCCCTGGGACCCCGCACACCCTTTCTCGGGAAGCAAGGACCTGCTGGTCGATCACGTAACGCATTGTACGAACGTCGGGTAGGTCTAAATGTCACTTTTTATATGGAAAATTGACAATTAAATTGTACCGACGCGCGTTCGGGGCGTTACGTGGTTACCCCTCGGACCTCGGCCTATTTGGCCGTCAGACGTGCGCTACTTAATACATAGATTTTGCCAACGTTATTGATTAATTCTTAATTTGTAAAGATTGTTTTAAATTTGTAACTGCATTGATCTATATTTTAATAAATTCTCCTTCAAAATAATAGGAATATATAATAATACTGTTGCTGATTCTGTTTGTATGTTAAAGGACGAGACTATTATTATTATTACAATTGTAAGTATTGTCATAGATGGCGATGATTCAATGCTGTATGGCAATGATTATGCAAATAATGAGTATTTTTATACGGATCCTTGTCCTTCTAAATATTTGGATATAGTTTTAGTTAGCGAAATATCAGACCTGAAGTCGAGCATCATTTTATACTCATAGCCATGCAAGCATTCTCTGATGTTTTGAATAAATGTATAGTCATTCCATTTTGTGATAAATATGTAGCATTATACCGTTGCGCTAGCATGTAGAAAAAGTAGACGTTAGGGACTAGTCGTCCAACCCCACATGTACGTTTGAGGCACCGATATGGGCTTTATCTCACCGGGGTGTCGCAGGCATATAGTATAATCCGCTGTTTTACAAAACAGCGCTGTTTTGTAATACGGCGGATTGAATACCGCTGAATGACAATCCCACTAATCGTCAACCCGCCGTGTTACAAAACAACGCTGCACTGCTATCACGCAAGACGGCCCGCGAGCTCTCGATTTTTCTGGCACTAAGTACCTCTCTTTCTTAGTTTTCTAATAAGAGAGACACGAATAGTGCGAGAAAAATCGAGAGAGCTCGCGCGCCGTCTTGTGATAGCCGTGCATTTTTTTTAAAACATCTAGTTGTCATGTAATTTACAAAACAGCGCTGTTTTGTAAAACAGCACGGCTATCACATTGCGCCATGGTAGCGGAACCAAGCGGACACCAGCGGGCGTAGCATGGTTGCCATTTTAACACTTATCGCTGTAGTTAAGACGTCTGTCACGTTCTGACCAGTACGCGAGTGCCAGAGTGACAGATGTCTTATCAACAACGATAAGGTGATAAAATGACAACCATGCTACGCTCGCTGGTGAGATACCCTCCATTGATAGAACTGTATAATACATTTTGTTGGTGGCCGGTGGTTGTGCCGCCATGGTGTCCCGGTGACACATAGCCATATCTGTTAAAAGTTCCAAAGACAATGGCGACTGTAGGTACTATTCGGCTAGCCGCATGGGGTTGAGGGTCAGCATTATACACTAGAGTAAGGAAATTCTCACCCGAAATCGCATATGGCTGGTCGTACACTGCATTATGGGGCCTTAGTCTGACTGAAGTAGAGCATTAATGGAAATTGTAAAGATAAAAAAAATTGTTGTTTTTTTTTAAGTGTAAGGTAGGTAGGTACACTCTAAATTCCTTTTAAAAACGCTAAGAAATGTTGATTGAAAATCGAATGGACGTGTACCTAAACGAGAATGTTGTCATTATGATGTGGAATAAATTAATATTCGTTTAATATTTTTTTTTTTATGTCTGACGATTTACTTCAGTAAACACGTCCAGCGACGTTGTTTTTGGTGCAACTATTGGAAGCAATATCGCCCCGACAAGCAAAGAAAAGGTTCAAGTTGGAACCCGATCGCAGACAGCAGCAGCAGACGACGTGTCGCAGCAACACTACCGGTTTCTATGTTTCAAAGACCATTCGTAGCTAGCGACACGTCCCCGGACGTCGCCTTCATATAATTACATAGAAACCGATAGTGTCACTACGACACGTCGTCTGCGGTCGGGTTCCAACTTTTACCTTTACATTGCTTGTCTGGGCGATATTGATTCCAATAGTTGCGCCAAAAACAACGTCGCTGGACGTGTTTACTGACGTATATAATACGTCAGATAGTCGACGTCACTCCTTTCCTTTAACGGACGTTAATGTAACGTTACAGTAACGTATATGAGACGCCAGTGGTCACGTCTAGTCGACGTCGCACCGTCCCCTTAACTGACGTTAATGTATCGTTACAGTAACGTCAAATAACGTATCAGATACGTCAGTGGGCACGTCTACTTGACGTCATTTCCTCTTGTAAACCAACGTTAATGTAACGTAAATTAACGTGATATATCACGTCCAATAACGTGATGTTAACGTGAATTATGACGTACTTTCCCACACAATACTCACGTGTTAATGACGTCGGATATCACGTCAGATGACGTGATATTTAACGTGAGTTATGACGTACTTTCTCACAGAATACTAACGTGATAATGACGTTGAATATCACGTCAGATGATGTGATCTTTAACGTGAGTTATGACGTACTTTCCTACAGAATACTAGCGAAAAAAATCACGTCAATTATGACGTTGGACGACGTGATATTCAACGTGTTATTACTCGTCAAATGTTGTGACACTCTCACGTTGATTTAACGTTAAAAAATCACGTTAATTAACGTCATATTTAACGTTAGTGGGCCAAACATACTCACGTAAAATTAACGTCGCAGTAACGCCAAAAATTACGTGACAGTTAACATCATTTTTGCCGTCGAATTTTGTGACATCCTCACGTGAATTCTACGTCCAATATGACTTCAAAAAGACGTGATATTTTACGTCCCTTGCTACTTGGGTCTATCCAATTTTTCACACGTAATTTCACCCCCTCAGGAGATGATTTTCGGGATAAAAACTATGCATTGTCCTTCCTTAGGACTCCTACTATATCTATACCAAATTTCATCTACATGGGTTCTATCCAAATTTCCACCCCCTATTTCATCCCCTTAGGGAATGATTTTTTGGATAAAAACTATCCGTTGTCATTCTCCGGGACTCAAACTATCTCTATACAAATTTCATCGAAACGGGTTCCTTCCAAATTGTCTCCCCCCATTTCACCACCTCCATAGGATAGTTTTAATTCCGGAAATCACCCCCTAAGGTGATTTCCGGAATTAAAACTATCCTATGTCCTTTCCCAGGACTTAAACTATCTCTAAACCAAATTTCATCAAAATGGGTTGCATCCAAATTTTCACCCCTCCATTTCACCCCCTTAGGGGATGATTTCCGGGATCAATCCTATCCTTTGTCCTTTCCCGGGACTATTTACATACCAAATGTCACCCAAATCGGTGCAGCGGTTTAAGTAGCTCCATACAAATTTCCACCCCCAATTTCATCTCCTTACAGGTTGATTTCCGGGATAAAAACTACCCTACGAGTATGTCCTTCCCCGGGACTCAATCTATCTCTATGGCAAATTTCATCTAAATTAGTTCAGCCGTTTTTACGTGATGCGCGGTCACATAAACAGACAAACAGATAAACAGACAAACAGATAAACAGACAAACAGACAAAAATTCTAAAAACTGTTGGAAAGTCTTCTGTTATCGATTCTAAGTATCACAGACAATTTTTTTTCAAATATCTTCCATGTACCTACAGACTTTCGACCCTCTTCAGCTTTATTATATGTATAGATACATGTAACACTTATTACAAATATTATATATGATCGTCATGTTACAAGCTACCCATAATAATTAAGTACAGATTTTTATTCCCATGATATTTTTTAAGAATGGTACCTTTTAAAGACTAAAATAAATTCATGATAATCATAAATACATACCTTTAACTTATGATGCGGCAGTTACATCATGTAATTGTCGCATTCATAACTTAAAGGAATGTAAATATTTATGAATAATGACTTTATTATATACTCTTTAAAAGGTAAACAAATGGAGCGTTCACAAGATCAATTAAGTTGCATGCATAATAAAGGCTTACATACACATTGACACCTCCGCTCCGCTTCTTTTTTGTTATCAGACCGGTTTTACTAACTCATACTAACTTTTGACGTACAATTTACATTTTATCAAGTATTAGGTAATTGATCTTGTAAACGCTTCATTTGTTTTATTAACGTATAGTATTAGTCCTATAACCGTGATATGGGATTATCGGGTTTATGACCGGCATTTTCAGCGTACATTCGGGCGTTAATTAGACTTGTTTAATCATGCTAATACGGCTTTTGCTAATGAGATATCAAGCCGATTAGCTGCATTACTAGCAAGCCAACGCTATCCAGTTTAAGAGTTGAAATAGGTAATTTTGTGGAGTCTTAAGTATATGGCTTGCTGGTTTTTTAGACAGCATCACTTTTGAAGCGGCACTTGTTCAAATAAACGAGTCTGTTTTGGGATTCAAAAGTATTGAATTTAAGGTTTGCTTGTACCTATTTCGGGAGACTTCTTCTAAATAAGTATGTACATATATAATCAATTCATATATTATATTTCGTTCTCCATTAATTAATAGTTTTTTGGTACAAAGACACAAAAACGGCGAATAAGAATAGGGAAGAATGTAATATACTTCGACTTATTCGAGAAGTGCAAACGGTTAGACACTTTTCGCCTTCATTTCAATTCACGTTAATGTGCAAAAGTGACGAACATTTTCGTTCCGTGCCTCCACTAAACATTTTTTATTTTTTTATTTTATTTTATTTATTTCCATACATACAATTATCATTACAGGATAGACCCAATGCGATAATTTTGCACAACACCTTATAACGAATTATTTATAATAACAAATTTTAAACAAAGCCATCCTTGTAAATTCACTCAGTGTACAGAAAAACAGATCTAGATCCGTCCCTATGAGGTTCAGAGTGCGCAGCGCGCGCGTCATTGGCGCCTCACGCAGCAGCTGCGTGCGCGCATGCGGTACCGACAGCAGCGGCGGCCGCCGCCGGCGCCCCACACTACGAGTAACGCATATACCTACCCTTTCCAATATCTCCGCATTGTATACCTTTCCTCGAATTATTTTAAACATATTAAGCTACAGGGCTGTTATTCGCTACGCGTTAATGCGGCTCACCCCGCCGGTCACCCGTTACGAAACTAGATCTCTACCTACGCTTAATTACTACGCATCGCGGTGTCAACGTATAATTGTGGGTGAGCGTTGAGGTGAGCTTAAAACAAGTTACAGAATAGGGGGGCTGGTTATATGAAACAGTTAGATTATAGACGAGACGAGTGTCTAAAAGTGTCAAAGGTTGTCCGTGATGTATCAATTACAGCTGATATACATATCGAACAAAGTTGTGTGTGTAAATTGATTGATCCCCTGATTAATACTAGTACCTAAGCCTAATGTTTTCCAGTGGCGAGGGAGCCACAGAACTCCTCATGCTAAAACCACACCTTGCCGATCGAACATCGTATCCTAAAACTCTTGTCCTCAAACTCCTCAAGAGTTTTAGGACAGTGTAAGCCAAATTAGGTCAGATAAGTTTAACACACACTGGTGACTTCAACTATAGTACCTATTTATTTAAACTTATATATCTCATGTTGGTGCTTTTGTGACTTTGTTAGTTTGTAAATGTAAATATTTCACTTGTGTGCCGAATGGACTTGCCCGATGAACGCTATAATTAAAATTACGCGTTTCCTGCGAGCTGCGTTCGTATACATCAGATTTTTTCTCACAATTAGTTCTATCACTTGACTTATTTTAGCCGCTTTAAATAAGTCATTGACTTCCGTTTGTATGTAATTTAAAAACGAATTAGCTTACGTCATTCCTACCATGAGCGATGCAAAAAATGCATGCGTCTAACAACCATAACAGTTTTTGCCTCCGAATGAATCATAATGTCACAGACTAAATTATAGACGCGGTCAATGTATTACAAGCTGCGCAATTCGTTTAGCAACCGCGTTATAATTTTTTAGCTGTGTGCTAGTGCGTAACGAATCTGATTCAAATGCTTCGAGGAACATAAATTGGTTCGTCCGTTGAAGACACAGACATTAAGTTTGTGAGGTTTTAGATTAGGATTCGGATCTATGTTTCTCTCTCTCTTGCTTTTACAAATTGTTATGGGAAAATAAATAATTTCACTCGAACCCGAATACTGCTCTTTTTATTTTTTATTTCTTACTCAACAAAAACAATACCTAAACTTAGTCTAAGTCTTCGCCAAACTGCATAACAGTTTGTTGGCGAATTTCTAAGAGCACAGGGACTGCATTTAAGTGGAAATTGCATGTTTTGCAATTGCACCGAAATTAGTATGAACATCAAGCATGCCCACATTTAAGTGAAAAATTAAAGGTCACTCGGGTATTTCAGTAATGGACATAGGTCATGATCTGTTAACCTTTTATCAAAATTAGTTTTTCGATTATTGGCATTAAAATACACAAATCTACAGACAACTAAGAAGATGTATTCGGAAAAAAATACATTTAGAATGCGTCCTAAAACGTAAATATGTATGTAAATACTTTAGTGTAACCAAGACACAGGTAAAAATACAGATAAAAATAGGTAAAATCGGTACAAAGGCGAACTTATCCCTGTAAGGGATCTCTCTAAAACGTTTCACTCAAAGTAGATTTTCTTTGGATTTGACTGGAGATGTAGGACAAAATTCCATGGAAGATGTATGGTCTGATTGGTCTGCCTGATCTACCTCAATATATATCTGTGGTTAAATTACGCAGTAGATACTGAGGATACTAAAATTAAGTGCTTCGGTTGAGATGTTAATGGGACTTTGATGTTATTCGAATAGTTAAGGGGTAGAGTTGCGTTCGCTTCGCCGTAATAGCACTGACTGTTGAGTCAATTTATTTGAATACCGATAACCAACTTTACCAGTAATAAGCATTTATTTCTTGTAAGATGTTTTCTATTATTCGCTTCCTTATCGTCTAAACCCCATATGACAAGCCTTATTGAGCTTACTATTGGATTCTTTCGATTGGCCTAGATTGTCCCCTAATATTTTTTTTCTAAAGTCAAATGATTTTAATGAACTTTGGAGTTGTTGTGCTTAATGGCGATGGAAACAAAAAAACGTACCTATAAACCAAATGCTGTGGTATGTTGCGCCAGTCAAGTTTTCGGTGTTGATTTGAGTTTACGCTTATTAATTAATACTTACTTTAATTAGGTACCTACTCCTTTTTGTTAATAAAATGAGCGCCGAATCTGAAATTGCGACAATACATTATTAAGTCAATGAACATTTTCTTCCGTCTTATTATCTTATTTTGTTGCAAAGACATGCTATCAAAAGTAATTCATAAATAAACTGCATCAAAGAAACATAGGACCTCCGTTTATTGACATAATTAATAGTAAAGTGTAAAAGTTTCACAAGTTAAACCTAATCAATTATACCTTCTCGTCTTCCGCATCAGAATGTTCCTAGCAAAAACGCACAGCTGTTTTTTTATCAAACATTACATTACCTTTTAAAGAAAATCTGCAACGCGTATCAAATCAAAACTCAGCCATTCCAATTTGAATCTTAACACCTCGCTATTGTGTCTAGTATACCGGTAGCCGTCACCGATGCTCTTTTGTTTTTAGTACGCGGCATGTCGATCGTAGTTGCAACTTGCAACGTTCTCACCCTTATCGAGGTTTGCTTTTTGAAACTGGCTTTTATTGCTTTGTAATAAGATTGTTTGGAAAGGGAAGACCGTAGTGTTAAGCATTAGATAAGTGTTTCTTGTTATGTGACCTAGGGTGTTTTAGAAACGTTCCTTTGGATGATGCACTGCTTTTTTGCGAGTTCAATTTATTCAGATTGGCCACAAAGTAGCAATCACCGTCTGCAATACGCGTGAGGAAAATCCTGAAAATCCCACTTCCCGGTCTGGGGAATACGGAAAATTTTATACTTAACACGGGCGGCAATAAAGAAAGCCTCAGCTCGCATATTTATCGTCAAATGACTGCGACCTGAGTGAAGTGTGCTTCACTATCCTAGATAAGTATTTTTTTGTTTTATAAACTTGTGATACAGGGAAACTTTCCTCCGTGGAACTGTTATGTGTTGATAAACTTTTTTCATACAATTTATTATTCTATTAAGAGCGTAGTCGGTCTGCGACAAAATTGAGAAATAGGTATTTGTACAAACTATTGCCGTCGCGTTCCGCCCAAGCGACCGCGTGCGATGCGCGATAGGGACAACCGCAGCTCAGACCGATTTTCACTACAAAATCTTGACAAGATCGATGCTTTGTATTCCCCTGTTTTCTCCGCCAAACCTGCGCCGATTCAATTATGTTTGGTGTTGAAATTTAGAGGAAAAGTAGATCTATGTTACTATTATTTTGTTTTAACGTAAAAACTTTTCATATTTGTCTGGTAGTCATTTGAATATGACAGTAAAAATGGGGCATTTTTTAGGTTTTCGAAAATTTGTATCTGTTTTGGTAATTAATTTTTGGGAAAAAGTAAATGACAGGAGCATACATACAGTACACCTAGATTTTATAAAAAAAACGAGTCCTCTAGAGGGATACACCAGGAAGGAAATAGGGGAATACGTTTGTATGGAAAAATGCTGCTAGGATACCCTCTTAAACTTCGTGAATAATTAAGAGGTCACAGAGTAGAAAGAAAGAAAGAAAGAGATATATTTATTATACGTTTATTACACATGGTCATGTAAAGGCTTTAGGTCGTCCAAGGTCTTTATAATATTGTGAAGTGCAAATTTGTTTAGAGAGTATAGACCCCGGGTTGTTTAGCCTGGACAATCAAGGGGGAATTGTCGTCGGAATTATAAAGAAGTTACCCTTCATTACTATGTATTATGATTACCGAATTGCTGCACCCTGTATAATTGAAAAGTACCTACTGTCTACTATCTAGAATGTTAAATGTTTTAAATTTGCAAATAGAACACTGGCTAAGAATGTGCGGTTAAAGTAGATGAAAATATTTTGGAATCCCTGGTTGATTAATATATTTTTTGTACTCGACGATTAAAATATGTGTATTAAGATTTCATAGAGAATACTGCAACGTCACTCTTTTCATAGTTGTAGTCCATGTTACTGTCGAAACAATCGAAATAACTACTTTTCGATACGCTCCAGACAACTAAAATAAATTCGACCAATCACGTGGCTGCTTTACTGAACTGTAATGAATTGGACCAATAGAATCGCTTTGATGTCGTACGCTCGTTGATGTCTTTTAAGATATCAACAAGCGTACGAGCGATGAGCTGCACTTCGTTTCAACAGTATCGAGTTTGTTTAATTAGTTCAGTTGACTCGTAGAAAATTAATTTTAATGAACTCGTACAAAAAGTATTGTTCACAATAGTGTTATAATCAAGCTTTTTAATCTCGTACCGTGTTTAGGCCACTCAGCAAGCTTCGTGGCCTAAACACGGTACTCGACTAAAAAGCTCTCTATTATAACACGATTGTGATAAATACTATTTTTTTACTTTAAATGACTGTTTCTAAAATCATAGGTATTGTTAGGTCTTAGTATTAGCGATACGTATATTATGAACTTTTATGCAGACCGTTCAAAATGTAGCAATTACTAAACAAATTTGGTACCTACCCTAATGCAGGTATTTAGGAGTAATTTTCTCCGTCATTTATTATCATTGCAGAGTAAGTACTACATAACTAGTTAATTATGCAAGCCCTTTAAATCTTACTTAACGTTATATAACTTGTACTTAAGGTGTTACATGCGTAACATACGCGTAATAAGTGTGTATCCGATGTCACGACTTTGAGGTCCATGCCTACCGGACAGCACAACTTGTTGCCAAGTCGTCTTAGTAATCTCCTTGCACAACTTGTTGCCAAATCGTCTTAGTAATCTCCTTGTACAACTTGTTGCCAAGTCGTCTCAGTAATCTCCTTGCACATCTTGTTGCCAAGTCGTCTCAGTAATCTCCTTGCACAACTTGTTGCCAAATCGTCTTAGTAATCTCCTGTCTCACTTGCACTGTGTAAATTTGAATGAGAACGGTAGATTTTCTCGTCTTTCGACGCGGCATCAGTTGTGGCCCGCTAGAATTTGTAAAACTATAGCATACCTAACCTAAATAACATATGTTAAAATGATCGCTAATTTAAAAAAAAAACTTGAGAATAAGAAATTTTGTTCAATGATATAAAATGTTCTTCCAAAAACTTGATTAAGATTACTATGTAAACGTTTTGTACATGTTGAATTTAAACTTGTTACATGCACTCGTTTTGTCACGTCCCTTTGAAACAATCGCGAGAAATTAACATGCGCGCGAGAAATGTCAATTTTATTTAAATTCTCGCTCAGTCAGATAGACTCCTTATTACTAAGGAGTCTATCTGACTGAACGAGAACCGGTACACCTAGCTTGCATCAGGCAGGTAGGTACCTACAATAAAATAGAGGCGATTTATCGGGCCCAGCCCACGCAAACTGTATCGAGCCTGAGGCGCATCCTGACCGATAACAATAACAATTTGAGGTACTGCACTTATCATATCGCATCGTTCCGTTATTTGGACTTGTTGGATGCATGTTATTGATAGTTTCAGTTACATTACAAAATTATGATATAGTGACTAGATGTTTTTTTTACTCCAAAAAAAGAAGACCAAAGACGATGATAAAAATCCAATCCAAACATCTCAAAAACTATGAATCTACAGAGAGAAAGCTCTATAGATGCGTGACGTCATAGACCTCTAGCGTCATAGTCAATTACATTCGTTCCAGACAAAGTTACTGTTTGCGGAAAAGGGACTGAATATGCCTTTTCGAGAACATCCGTTACGATTTTTTTCATTTGGTGTCAACATCCCTACTGTCTCAATTGAAACGGATCACTTACTGCGCTCAAATAAAAATACGTCATCTTCATAATTATTATACTGAGGTGGCCAAAAAATGCGTCAGAGTCTAACCGTTTCTTGCTTACTTAAAACAAATGACAAACGTCATTAATATTTATCGATAATGGATGTTCGATTGGTGGATGTGAGCATAAAAAGAATTTCTACCGACCATGAAAAAATGCATAAGTTTCTTGTGATTTTTTATTATTTGAAGACCGCATTTCTCCTTGCTGTCAAAACAAATAAATTGTAATCAATCAGTTTTAGCACACTTTGATTTTGACTTTAGATGAATACATAAATTATGAGCAACAGAAGAATTTTTTCAACACAAAAAAGTTTAAACAATAGTTAACCGTGCGGTGTGTGTGAACCCTACTGGCGTAATGCAGAGATTAATGACATTAGGAATGGACCCGATCTGTCCGGATCAACGCACTGCATCCTGAACTGGTCGGATTATGACTGATGGCAGAATTAACTGTATGCAACCTACTACTTACGTAAGGCGCTTATTGTGAAGCTAGGCTGACGTAGGGTTGACTGCTGTTAATATTTATCTCATATAAAACATTCTATGTAAAAAAACCAAGTCTCGAAACTCTTCGACCGTAAAAAGTTGTTAGATACCTATTACGTAGAGCCAAGTCAGGCATTCTTATTAATCAGAGGTTTTCTTTCCAAACTGCAGGTAGTTTGCCTAAATTGAAGAATAAACCACTTTGACTTTGACTTAGAAACATTATTTTCTTGCTTCCGTAGGGGAGATTGAAGTTAATAAGAATATCGTCATCCTCCTAGTTTTTTTTCCGTGGTTTTACCTGGATGTGCCGTGCCTTAAAAGAGCCTGGGGACCGATTTGGCATCTAATCCCAAGATTGGCGTTGGCACTAGTGTGATGTTAGAAAATATAAATGTAAATTAAACGCTTAATTTATAGTAGGTATAGAGACTGGTATATAATGCCCTATATTAATAATAATAAACATAACAAAAAGGAAATCTTCCTCTAGGGATTTCTTGAAATCAAAACCCACGTAGTTCTAATTCGACGATTTCGAGAATAAAGTTTGCACCAACATTCATCTTCATCAGTTGTCCCCCCCCCCAATATTGAGGACAGTGACATCATGTGCTATACTTGCTGACCAGAATCCTCCATAAAAGTATCATTCGCTTTATAAATCGTCTGGCAACAATGGTCAAAAGGCCAGAAAGATGGAGATAAGATAATTATTTATCGCTAGTCGTTTTTGGTAAAGAGTGCCAGCTTAGACTTGCGAAATTGTGAAAAGGGCCCTTATTGTAGAAATACTAAGAAATTGAATAAAACAAAATAAAGCTTCTATTTCAGCTCCAACAAAGTAACGACTTCTGATTCAAACTTTTCGTATTTTCTATTTACTTTAATTACTTAACTGAACAACTCTACCTAAGACGAAAGTAAGAATAGGTTCTTTAATCGTACCTTTTGGATAAAGGAGTTTATTGTTATGCTTTATTTCAACGCTTTTCAAGACTTTTGGCGCACAAATATAATTGGCTGGGTAGTTTGCGGCCTACACAATCAAACCAATTCGAGTACAGTAGACGGCAAACTTCGTGCGCAAATGAGCGGAAGTGGGGGGGGGGGGGGGGGGGCAGCTCGCACGTACAATTCGCCTTTGCGCAGGCAAGGTCATTTGCGCTCGAAGTTTGCCGTCTACTGTAGGTACACTGATCTCAAACACAGAATATATAGATAAGGATAACAGCACGGCCCTACTCACAAGAAGCTCAACATAAAATAAACACTTTTGTACCATGTCACTTTAACGTCATGTTTAAACTGCCATAAGAAATTGTCAAACGGGTGAAAGCGGCAAGGAATCAAGGTGTTCAGCTACTTATGAGTACGACTGTACTTACGAAAAGAAAGTCCACCAACAGACCCGATGGTTCACAGGACGAATAACACGGGATTCCTATCTGGCGTGATGCTGCGGTGAGACGGATTAAGGCCTCCACACACCAGTCGCGGGCGCGGGTCGGGCGCGGGTCGGGCGCGGGCCCGCGCAAGTTGTAAAACATTGAAACTACACTTCAAACACACATCGAACGCGGGTCCGCCGCGGGCCCGCGGGCCCGCGTTCGGTTTGTGTTTGAAGTGAAGTTTCAATGTTTTACAACTTGCGCGGGCCGCGCTCGACCCGCGCCCGACCCGCGCCCGCGACCGGTGTGTGGATGCCTTAAAAACTCAGCTCGCGGGCTGTCCTGCCCCCCTATTCTGTAACTTGTTTTAAGCTCACCTCAACGCTCACCCAGAATTATACCTTGACACCGCGATGCGTAGTAATTAAGCGTAGGTAGAGGTCTAGTTTCGTAACGGGTGACCGGCGGGGTGAGCCGCATTAACGCGTAGCGAATAACAGCCCTGGGAAACAGCCGTTACGAAACTATACCTCTACCTACGCTTAATTACTACGCATCGCGGTGTCAAGGTATAATTGTGGGTGAGCGTTGAGGTGAGCTTAAAACAAGTTACAGAATAGGGGGGCTGTGATAGCCGTGCTGATGCGCCCTTTTGACTCCTGACACAGCAGGAGCCGTCAGGTCAGACAAATATGATTCGGGATTTTGCCAAATCATGCTTTCTTTCTAGTTATGTAGCATAACACAAGCGCTTGTGTTATCAAGTAAGTATATGCGTCACCCAGCGACAATGTGATTGTCAAACGCGGCATCGTGATCGACTGCCAACCGCGATCTGCTAAATTGTTTGCTCGCAAAATAGAGTGATACAGTAAAATTCTATATTCATTTGAATATGAAAACTATTATCTAATAATTAATTTTCTCCTTCGAAAATCGACCCAATTCATCTGAATTGGGTCGATTTTCGGTGGAGAAAATTGTCGAATGTATGTAATGTCGACCGCTTTAGCCTAGTTGGTAGTGACCCTGCCTACGAAGCAAGAGGTCCTGGGTTCGAATCCCGGTAAGGGCATTGATTTGTGTGATGAACACGAATATTTGTTCCTGAGTCATGGATGTTTTCTATGTATTTAAGTATTTATTTCTCTATATAAGTATGTATATCGTCGTCTAGTACCCATAGTTCAAGCTTTGCTTAGTTTGGGACTAGGTTGATTTGTGTAAGATTGTCCCCAAAATATATTATTATATATTATTATTATTAATGTATTGAATTGATCATTTTTGTACAGGCCACCGCGTTTACAATCCGTAACCTTTTAGAGCAGTACGAGTAAGGGTTCGAGTGAAATCGTTTATTGTCGTGATAACGTCTTATAAATCGATGAACACCGGCAGCACGCACGAAAAAGTATGACTCATTGTCCCGTTCCGCCTGAACCGAGCGTTCAGCTTTATGACGTTATGACGTAACATTATCGTCCGTAAACCAACTTTATAGACAACCAATTTTTTTCATAAGAACGTGTAGCAAGCGAGAGAGAAATATAGACCCGAATCCCAGTCTAAATGTTAACGGACTGTATCCCCTTCAGAATAAATTAATTGGTAACGTCTTACAAAAAACATAGCTAGAGGCAACCCTACACCTTAAACGTTGTAACGCTGATCCGAACTCCTCGGAGGGCTTAATCAACGTTCAGTGGAAAGTAGGGTAAGCGGGCTAATCTCGGGCACCTTAATGCTATTGGTCCGTTTTCCCTCCGACTGATCGATTTTAAAAGCTGTGAGAATTAGGACCTTTGGTTATTGCTACAATTCGGTAAAGTGTGACGATATTTTTTACCCCTAGGGGATGAAATTGGGGAATAAAGTTTATACGAGAATTAACGCGGATGAAGTCGTGGGAAAATGCGACGTTTGTAATTAAAACCCAAGACATAGGTTTAAGCCTGAAATATATCAATTGAAATAATAACCCAAGCCATTAGAAACTAAAATGTTTCTGTCTCTTGAGATAGTGATCTGGAATAAAAGAATAGGCGTATCTTTCCTGTAGACAGCACAACAGTCAGTATGTATAAATTAGGATTCAATCACAGAAGTCTTAAGATGCCCACCCTACACCTTACATAAGTACCTGTATGGATGCAGCAACGAAGTGAAGCAGTATGACACCTTCAATGAATTATAATTGAAGGTGTCCACAGGAAAAACTAACGCATGAAAAACATGATTTTGAACCGTACATTAAACTTTTGGTGGATAAAGTAAACTTTAGACAATTATGTCATAACAAATAACAACCCAAATAGGAATTGTTGACATTTGTTGCATCAAAACAACTTATCGCAGTTCTGTTCTCGCCGCCTCTCCTTTGGCCGATCCTGTTACTTCCCAGACATTTATCTGGGAGTTATAATGCTTTTGTCACACTAGCGTTAAACACACTTCTTTAAAATTATATTGAAACAATCAATGACGAATAGGTTAACACGGCAACACGCTACTTACACAATTAATAACGCTAATGCTATGGACATCCGAAAATGGACATAGGAGATGACTTTTATTCCGGAAGGCCTTAAATTGGGGGATGGAAGTATCTACGGGAGTGCGATAAAAGATAGTTAATAATATGCCCTTTTTTTGTTGACGCAGAGGGAATGCCTTTACACATCTCCTCGGACCCGGGGAAGGCCCTGGGTATGTGGGACTCGCCCTTACCCACTAAACCACTCTGCCGCGTCAACCCTCACTGCCGTTAAGGGGGGCATCTGAGCACGTGCACCCTAGGAATCTGCACGTGCAAGTCATTAACAAGAAAGAAAGAAAGAAAACATTTATTCGTGGACAAAACAATGGGTGTAAAAAACAAAACACACAACGTAAGAAGCATCCGCTGATAAAGTTGCGGGGAAAATCTAGCGTTACATAAGTTATGAAGTTCACAAGTTACACACACACACCCTAGAATATTTGCTAAACTGCATTTTCGCGCGTTTCTGCACGCCAGTGTAGACACACATTTATCTAAGAAAGTAAAGTACGCTGGAGTACGTGTGTGGCCAAACACGACAACACGCGACTTACACAATTAACGCTAATGGAGCGTTTGTTTGTTCTCACGGGGCAGCTTTAACTTGTTTTACAATGCTTTTAGTTATTTTAGGGAAGTTCACTGCGGATGTTTTCAGGTTGGGTAATCTATTTTGTAAATTGCTACTAGGACTTTAACATAATTAAGTATGAATGTATAAATAAGTACTCTTTTGATTGTGTGTTGAAGGAGTCAGTGGAGGACCTACTGAATGTCTCCCTCAATTCGGACCAATGGGACCTGGCATCTTTACTCATTCGGTTCGGTGGATTAGGTGTAAGACGCGCGCGGGATGTGAGTCTGCCAGCTTACCTGGCATCGGCGGAGGGGGTTTTGGACCTTGTCACTAAGATTCTTTCCTTAGATGGTGATAAGGCAACCATACCTTATGCTGTCGATGCTTTGGAGGCCTGGACGACTCTCAACTTGGGTGCGCCTGTGCCTGAGAAACCAGACCGCCAACGATTGTGGGATGACGTAGGTGGAAAGCGGACGCTAGACGGCCTGTTTGGGGACGCGGTGGGTGTGGATAGGGCAAGACTCATGGCGGCATCAAGGCCAGATTCTAGGGTGTGGCTACACGCTCTCCCTTCTCCGCATTTAGGTACTCTTCTTGACAATTACTCGTTGCGGGTGGCCGTGGCTCTTCGCCTGGGCTGTGATGTTTGTGAACCTCATGTATGCATCTGCGGCGCTACGGTGGAGAGTAACGGTCATCACGCATTGAGTTGTTGTCGTTGCGCGGGAAGGTTCCCACGTCACCATGCCCTTAACGACATTGTTCGGAGGGCGCTCGTGTCAGCTAATGTGCCATGTATGTTGGAGCCTCCAGGCCTTTGCCGGTCTGACGGTAAAGGGCCCGACGGCTTAACCCTGGTGCCCTGGCAAAAAGGCAAATGTCTCCTCTGGAACGATACATGTGTTAGCACTTTTGCTGCTTCGCACATTGGTCGCACCATACGGGCGCCTGGAGCTGCGGCTGAGCTGGCGGCAGTACGGAAGAGGGACAAGTACTCGGGTCTCTCAAATTATTTATTCGTTCCTCTTGCGGTGGAGGTTACTGGGTGTTGGTGCTCAGAAGCCAAAACCTTTTCAAGGAAGTGGGGCGCCGCTTGCAAGAGAGAGGCCTCGATCCCCGCTCTGGGTCATTTTTGGTGCAAAGGTTAGCCATAGCTGTTCAGCGCGGCAATGCGGCTAGTGTGATAGGCACCTTTGCGCCTGGAGTGACCCGGGGCGGGTTATTCGACACTTAATTCTCAATGTAGCTGTTTTTATTATTTAATTTTAGTTTTAGGTATTGTATTGTTTTCTTCTATGTGTTGTATTTTGCATAAATAAATTTAATATATATTAAGTATGGTAATTAAGTTTTACTTACGATTTGCCTATGTGCATTTATATGAAACACTACACTACTTGCTCATTTATCTCCGACGGAAACGAAGGTTATTATAAGTTTGACATGCGGATCTGTATCTGTGTAACTGTCTGTGGAATCGTAGCTCGCAAACGGACAAACCGATTTAAGTGCAGCTTTTTTATTGAAAGTATTTTCTGTTGAGATGCTTGCTATACGGAATAAATTATTTATCTTTGTTTAAATAAGAAGTAACATAATATAGCTAAAATAGTTAACTTTCATAATTACATTTTGTGATGGCAATCACCTAAAATTGATTACCTACCCGGGCTTATACATTTTTAACCGAATTCAAAAAAGGAGGAGGTACTCAATTCGACTTAATTTTTTTTTCTTATTGTGTTACGCGATAAATCCGTAATTTATGAACCGATTTGAAAAATTCTGTCTTTGTTTGAAAGCATATACCTACTACCAGATTGATCCAGTTGTCACCGAAATCCAGTTCTGATGATGGAATCCTGGAGAAACCGAGAGAACTCTTCAAATTTTATAGGCAAACATGAGACAATTTGGCTACTGATTTGAAGTCGGTTAAAACTTTGTTTTTAAAGTAAATTATGCGAACTATAAAGGACTTCTGAAGGACTGTATAGCTGGAGTGATTATTTATAGGAAATATATTAAAACCAAGCCGACTCAATCTGTTTTCGACAGCAATATATTGACAACTGATAAAACAAAATAAAACATTCCAAAAGTATAAAAATAATAGACAAAAAAAGGTACAAAATAGGTTGCATCCGCAACATCCCACCCCCTAGTGTGCGAAAGCACACGAAGCTAGCCGGGCCAGCCAATAAGGAGCCCTACGCGTCTAGCCTGACCAACTTTTTGGAGGGCCGACGAAGAAGGCCTCCCTGTGTGGCTACGTCCACCACCCTGACTACGCCATCTCGGCCAGGGAAGGTTGCAGTGATGCGGCCTCTTGGCCAAGTTCCTCTTGGAAGATTTTCGTCCACGATGAGTACCAGGTCACCGATGTTTAAGTCGCGTTCCCTGTTTTCGCCTGTCTGTCGTGGTTGCATTGTAGGTAGAATCTCTTTCACCCAACGGTTCCAAAAATGGTCGGCTAACCTCAAGGCCTTCCTCCAGTCTGCTCTACGAAGAAGGTCTCGGTCGTCAAGGGTTGCAGGTAGGACTTGATTCGAGGATGTGCCAATTAGAAAGTGGAAAGGTGTCAGCGTCTCCTGGTCATCTTGACTCACAGAAACGTGACTTAGGGGCCGGGAGTTGACAATGGCCTCAGCTTCCATCAGGAGGGTCACGAGTACTTCTGCGTTAGGTGCCCTTTCGCGTAGGGTGGCGTTCAGTGCAACTTTGACGGTGCGAACTAGCCGTTCCCAGCATCCACCAAAGAAAGGAGCAGCGGGAGGAATAAAGCTCCAATTGATTCCTCGGCTGGCAGCAAAATCGTTGACATCTGTCTGATAAAACTCCCGTAATATTCGGTCACCACCAACAAAACAAGTTCCGTTGTCAGAGAATATTGTTTCGGGAGCACCTCTCCTTGCAATAAATCGACGTAAACTCATTATCGCTGAATCAGCCGTCAGGGAGTGCACAAGTTCCAAATGGACGGCTCTGGAAGTCAAGCAGGTAAATAGGGCTACGTATCGTTTTTCCTGTTTGCGTCCGATTGTGGAGTTAATCGGGCCAAAATAATCAAGTCCAGTGAAATTAAATGGGCGGCGATGGTGGGCAAGCCGCTGCGGAGGAAGGTTTCCAGTCATTGGATTCATCGGTTTTGACTTCCTGATCCGACAATACAAACATTTGCTGGCGACGCTTCGTATGGTGCTGCGCAAGGGAAGAAGCCAGTATCTCTGTCTCAGCTCATTGACGACCATCTCATTATTCGCATGTCCAGCCTTGCGATGGTAAAAGAGAACCAAAAGGCGCACGACTGGGTGATGACCATCTAACAGTATGGGCGATTTGACTTCGGTACCGACGTCTTCTACAGCCTCAATTCTGCCGACCAAACGTAGCAAATTGTCCGTTCCCATCTTGGGTGATAACTTTGCTAAGCGACTGCTCTTGGGCAATAACTCTCCTCGTTCAATCCGCAGAATTTCTTCTCCAAATGTCTCGGACTGTACTTTCTGCAGGACGTGCCTTTCTGCGGCTTGCATCAATTCCGCTGTCAGGGGTAATAGAGCGGTGGACGTAGGCGCGTTTGTACGTTGACGAACCCTAAAATCGGTGCTAGGATCAGTGTGATCAATGTGTCTAACGCGGTCCAAAAGTGAGCGAAATTTAGAAGCCGCCTGCAAAACGCGAGCAGTGGCGCGCAGTAAGCGCAACCAGTCACTAAAACGACTGAAATCCGCGGTGATAACCAGATGCCCAACCACAAGTGTAGGAGTATGCTTAAACTCTTCATGAACTG
Organism: Epinotia brunnichana; assembly: GCA_963854355.1. Lineage (NCBI taxonomy): Eukaryota > Metazoa > Arthropoda > Insecta > Lepidoptera > Tortricidae > Epinotia > Epinotia brunnichana. The sequence goes on from OY977946.1 coordinate 1,156,872, forward strand.
GAGGCTGGCCAGCTGGTTCCACAGGCCAATTTTCCGGAGAAGCCAGAAGAAATGAGGGGCCGGTGAACCATCGGTGGTTAGGGTTGATATGGAGAGGTTTGATTCGCGTGGCATCGTCCGCGACGTTCAAGTCAGTTGGGACCCATCTCCAGTCTTGAACGCATGAATTTTCAGTTATTTCGCCGATCCGATGGGCCACAAAGGGCTTGAACGTTCGTGCGTCACTTCTTAGCCAGCTAAGGACAGTTCTCGAATCTGTCCAAAAAAACGTCCGTATAGGAACTGTGAATGCTTGCATTGGCTGCGTTGGGATACAAATCCTGATGTGACATTGCATTTTTATTTTTGATATACAGCGCAGTAAATGGACTGGATGACGCCCCGAAAACAACAGCTGTCATTCGATACTCTTTTATGGGAGTTGTGTTCTTTGACCTAACGTCGCGCCATAAAAAACGTAATGCGTCCCTATCTTGATCACGGATCCGTATTTGGGGAAACATCTCCTTAATATCCGCTGTCATTGCGACAGCGCCCTCTCTAAAACGCCAAAGTATGCCTAATAAGTTTTCTAAGAGATCTGGTCCTTGAAGAAGCAACGAATTTAAGGAAACGCCTTGATTCATTGCGGCTGCATCATGGACGACACGGAGTTTACGCTTTTGTGGGTGATACACCCCAAAATGAGGCAAATACCACCTTATTTCGGTATTGGTTTCACTTTGAGTTGTATCAGAAGATTCAGAAGTCGTTTTTAAGTTTATTTTATCCATGTCTGTGGTTGACATGTAGTCATGACATTTTGGTTGCACTTTATTCGGACTGACTGTACCATATTGAATGTAACCTGACGAAGTGTTATTTTTATTTGGACATTCCACTAAATTGTGTTTACTGTTGATAACATTGGTACCGTTCCTATTACTGACAGAATGACCATAATAAGTGACAGGATCACATTCTTCAGCATAACCTTTGGCAATCATATTGTCAATAAACCTTTTGTACGCTTCAGCAAAATCGGACTCTCGAAACATACGTCTTTCTAAACTTAAGAAGCGAGATAGGGCTTGCGGATAACTGTCGGGAACGCACTGAATATTATCCCGCCATGGAAGTCCTACCTCATACCTACCAGTTGGCAAACGTGTGGTAGTATTGTGTAAGATCTCAACAGCTCGAGCATCCAGTTTACTATGAAGTTTCTCATGTTTGGTAATACCCAGTGAGTCCAATTTGTACTGCTCCTTTATTAGCAGTTCTAAACGTTCATGTTCAGTAAGCTCAATACGGTCTAGGTGACAGTGGTTGACAAACTCAACCGGTTTCGTTTTACTAGAAGCCACTCCATACAATGTCCAACCAAGCCAGGTGTGACAAGCTACCGGCTCATTACGACTACCAGCGCGGATATCACGAGATATTGACAGATGCCAGTGCTCGGCACCAATCAGCACGGTTGGCATAGCGTCAGTGTACGTCAAATAATCGGTTAAATCACTCAAATAATCGTAAGACTGTGCGGTGTGTTTGGACAATGTTTGCGTGCTCAAGCTGAGTAAGGGCATGGCCCTGGCACGATTGACTAAAAACCTGTCAGATTCGTGTTTACCCTGTATGTAAAAGTCCACATAAGAAATCTTAGTAGTTTTGTGTAAGCCACCTACAGCATTGACAGTAATAACCTCCTCTGGCCCTGACACCCCGATACGGGCAGCCACTTTAGAATCAATTAACGACGCTGTACTGCCATCGTCTAGGAGTGCGAAGGTTTCGTAACTGCCAGCTGGTCCAGACACAATAACTGGTACCACTTTTAATAATGCGCTGTGTGGTTGTGTTTTGGTTGTCGTTCCAACATGTTGACTTAAAATACCTGTATTAGAAACCATGACGTTTTCTTTTGACAACTCCTGTGTAGTCTTGGAACAGCACGGCGTGTGTTTGGCATCCCTTTCAGACAAATTCGCATACCCAATATTATTGAACGCAGTACACTCAGTTTTGTTTAGCGGTGCCGTACACCCCGTATTGTTCATATTGTTTAGTTCTGTTTCACACTCATGGTTGAGCGCAGCTGTACACACTGTATTATGGAACGCCTGTGTATGGTGTGTTTGCGGTGATGTAAATGTATCCTGCCTGCCGTGTAAAAGTGGATGGTGTCGGAAAGTACAACCGTCGACACCACAAGGGTTCACTTTACATAACTTCCACTGATGTGATTTACTCTTTAGACATTTGTAGCATATTTTGTGTTCACGCAACCAACACCACCTGTTTTCAACTGATAACCTTGTGAATTCGGAACAGTTTTTTATATCATGGCACTTTTTACAATAAATGCATTCGGTTTTGTCACCTGTTTTAATATTGTCATGTGTCACAGCGTGAATATTTTCACGTTTGAATTGTTTATTGACAGGCACAATGATGTTTTGTTGTGTAGCAATAAAACCTATTTCAGGAGATAATGCGAATTTAATATAACGCTCGTGTTCACGAGTTAGAAAATCAGATAAAAGTTCTAACTTTGACATGAGAGGGTTTGACATTTCTGACGCATAGTCAGACCACCTCATCTTCATTAAAGGGTTAAATTTGCCCAAAATACTATGAAATAGCTCAGGTGAATGTAAATATTCTCGTAGACCGAGTAATTTCATAGTAGAAAGGCTGTTTCGTACCTTGTTGGCAAAAATACCAATCTCCTTAAGCTCGGCGCCAAGCCGCGGCAGCGTTTTCAACACTTGTACCTCACCAAAGACGACCATTTCCGGGCACGCAAATGTTCGCTCGAGTGCGTGCATGATCTCCTCGGGGGCAGCTGCCGTGTGGAGCAGCGAAGCGACCGCCTCACGCGCGGGTCCGCGAAGCGCGTTCTGTAAACGCGCAACGTTCTCTGCGGGGGAATGAGAAGACTCAGTACTACTAAATTGACGTTTAAATTGTAGCCATTGGGAACCATTCCCGAAGAATGTAGGGAGTTCTATGTTGGCTCTACGACCTGAAGCCAAAGCTTTTGCTGCAGCTGCAGTGTCAGCAATCGCTTTGAGTATAATTCCATCGTTTCCTGTATTGCGATGCAATTCGACAGTTGGCTCATTCGTCATGCGTAGGCAGCTACCCTGGTTTATATCGCGAACCCAAGATGCCGTCCGGGAATGAACATTACTGGCCGACTTTGCGGAACGTTCTTCGGCTTCTTGAGCGGCCAGAGCAGCTTCCATTTCTAATTGTTCTACTTGTTTTACCTGCTCAAGTAGTTTTCTTTGTCGAGCAATCTCAATTTCTTGCTCACGAATCATCAATTCTTGCTCTCGCTCCATACTTCTGCGGGCCAACTCGGCCTCCGCAGAAAGCCTCCGTGCTTTTATAGTAGCTGATGACCGCGAAGACCCTGATACGTGCGACCTGCAACTAGGAGAAACGTCAAAATGTTCGGCTGCAACAGCGGAGCCGCAGCCGCCGGTGGTGGTAGTTGCGGGACACGCGCGAACAATATCGAGAGCTGCGGGTGTTTCTGTGGCATCAGTCTTCGTGAGGCCCTGACTTTTGGACCGACCGACCCCACCCACAGCGGGTGCACCTGGTTCTGAACGTGTCGCCTTACGACTTTTAGCCGGCGTTGCCAGCTGTTTGGTTCTACTTCGCATATTCATTATAAGACGGGAGAAGGATCAAATATAAAGGACTTCTGATGGACTGTATAGCTGGAGTGATTATTTATAGGAAATATATTAAAACCAAGCCGACTCAATCTGTTTTCGACAGCAATATATTGACAACTGATAAAACAAAATAAAACATTCCAAAAGTATAAAAATAATAGACAAAAAAAGGTACAAAATAGGTTGCATCCGCAACACGAACATTCAGCCTATTTTTCTACAAAATGCTGTTTGTGTTTGAACTTATCAGCGTCGTGCCCCGGTCTTAAACATGTCAATAAATTAAAAATAAACTTAATCTTATATGTGTAACATACCACAGAACACTTAATACTATAGAAGGGGTATGGCGCACGATTTCCATCGGGACCAGTGTCGCCACCTCGCCTCCTCTACGTCGCCTACAACAACACGGCGATCGGGTGACGTGACGTTGGTGCGAAAGTTTGAGCGCATGCTCAAATTCTAGTGGCGCGCGTGCCACGCCCACATCGCCATTTTATAGTATTTAGTGTTCTGTGTGTAATACTTATAATAATTGCATTTTACTACTTAACTCAATATCAGTAACAAATGCCAGAGACCGGAAAAGAATATTGTCTCAATCGATTTTTACTAGCTCAACATTAGTCACCCCTAACAGAGACCAGATAATGATTCTATCGATACTTTTGTTACCTATAACGTTATGTAGGTACTTTAAACCATACATGGATACACTACCTACTGAATTGTTTACAAACATCTCCGATAGTCTTCAAGCAGCCTTAGTTTGACTACGCGGACCCATGTTTGCGAGCCTGTGGAAACCTTCTTATCATCCGCAGACGTATTTAAGTAGACCATGTGTCACGTTCTAGGAACAGCAGGGCTGTTATTCTCTAAGCGTTCATGCATGCACCTCACTCCGCCCGTCAGGCCAATCAAATTAGAATTTTTCGAAGAAATAATTCCCATAATGCTGGAAACGTGTGATCTGAGTTTGCCCAATCCCAGGAGGTGTGCATAAATTTTTGCTCTTTTTTCATGTAGCACAGAAACGGTACCTCGGACAGAAAATGTATTCTATTCAATATTAAAGAAGGTCAAATTCTGCGTCGAATGAATATCTAAAACTTCAAATTCGGTTCTGTGGTATAGTCGAAATCAAAGGTTAGAAATTGGGAAAATTTTGTCGTTTAGGTGCAAACTTACATTTTGCGACTTTTCAAGACCGACATATCTTTGAAAAAAATATATTATACCTGCTGAAAAACCCATAGAGAAAAAATGTAGAAAATAACATTTCACATTATTCACATTGACCTTCTTTAATATTGAATAGAATACATTTTCCGTATGTTGCTGTTTTAGTGCACATGCAAAAAACGGAAAAAAGAGCAAAAATTTTGCGGTTATTGTGCTCCCAAAAGTTATGCACTCCTCCTGGGATGGTGCAAATTCGGATTACATGCGTTTACGACCAAATGAAGGTATTTAAACGATTTCCAGCTTTATGGGAATTAATTCCTCAAAACGTTTTTTTGTGGATCTAATTTGCTTGGCCTATAACGAAACTATAAGAGGTCTTTCTCTCTTCGATTCGTAGTAAACCTACGCTTAGTATTTGTGAGTGAGCGTTGAGGTGAGCTTAAAACAAGTTACAGAATAGCGGGGCTGTTTACCGGCTGTTACAAAATTTACAAATAGCGTGGCTGGTCGCGCTCGCGCATAGAGCTACCTATTGGTTGATTTTTTCTCGCTTACCGCCACGCAACCTCGCTTAGCTCAGGTGGATACACACCCTTATCCATCCATGATATTTGACTGAAAGGGACAAGATGTCTCTGTCACTTTGATTTTGAAAGGCAGCGAATGATAGAAAAAGGTATGTTGAAAAATATCACTATTGGAATACCGGCATTATGTAGTCCACGTCTAAGATATGTTTACACTTTTGCACCATATGCCATTGGAATAAGGCGAAAAATGTATAACATACCTTTGACGTCAACGGCACATCCGGCGTGCCCATTTCCGAGTGAAAAATGTTGACCATTGAGACGTGACAGACGAAACCATTGACACTAGAAGAACAACGTGAAAATGCACATATAAATATTCATTTGAACTTTTGAACTGCGTTCTAAAACATCTATTTACTTAAAGAAAAAGATTTACCCAGGTATTCATTAAACTTAAATTGCATCTGATAAATAAAATGCGGTTTGTCCGTTACTAAAAAACACAAATGTCAAAGTGATAGATAAAAATGCGCAAATAGTAACAGCATTTTAGCTAAAATTGGTTTTGTTGATCGTTTATGAATAGTTACAACCATTAAACTCCGTCACAAATTATGGATTATGTCTATGTAGTTGTACATGAGCATTGTTAAGTGAAGTACGTCTGCGTGGTCTACCTATAATACGTCTTTGTGATCATGTTTGCCAAGAACCGGCTCCCGTGCTAACAACCATAATTACATAACACCATATTTCGTTTGTATGGCTGTTCGTGGGACGAACACCGAGACAAACATTGTTTGCAGGCAGGTTTGTTTATCGGAGAAAGTAAACGTCGTGATAGATGGACTACATATTGATCGATGTAGTTTATATTGTTAGTTATATAACCGAAAATATAAATCTTTCTATTTGTCTATCTCAAGATATTGTTATGTAAACAATAACTTAAGATAGGTTAAAATGGGTGCCAAGAAAAAGGTGGATGGACGAAGACGATATGATATAAACTTATTATTAACAGGAAAGATAAGAGATATTTAGGGAAGAAAAATAACCTGTGCCAGGCGCGGCTCACTCGCGATTTGTGTTTATCGCTACAGGTACATGCCGGTCGCCCCTTCGAAGGGATTCAGTGGCTGCCACGTGTTGGTACAGGAAACAGGACGCTCGCACGGATCTTAGCGCGTTGCATGCGATAGAACGGGATGGCCACGTTTAGGCACGTTTGGCGTACCTAAACAGGGAATTTGTTAACAGAGAACCTTCTGTACGTAGTACTATTACTTATTCTGTGCCTGTGCCGACACCACAAGTAAATAGGTATCTAGGTAATAAGGGCAAAACAAATGATGAGGTACCTACTTATTGACACTGTAGAAAATAAAAATGAGATTTAAGTTGCTGCAGTTACAGTTCTTACAATGCGTGCTAGTAATCTTAAACGACATACGAATGAACGAAGAAATACTTGCCGACGGCGAACTGCCAAAGCGTCTACATAGGGGTTATTTACAGACTGAAAAACAAAAATATTACCTACCATGGAAATTTAGACCCCTGTAGAGTAATTACGTAAGTATTCGAAAGAGCGTTACGTAATTTTCACATTCAAAAAATGAGAGTTGATATGTCCTGACGGGCATTCCAAAAGTTATGCGATTACCCTGCTTGAGTCTTTTGTAATTATTAGCCTTTGATAATAATTAAGTGTCGATTTAGTTTAGGCCCATACTAGGGTCTAAATACTTATATGTTACCTACCCCGTGTGGTATATTTACTTTTATAACCTAACTCCTTAATGTTACTCATCCATTCAAAACACACCAGTATGCAGGACCTCGCGAAAAATATCATTGATAGCATTATAACGACTCAACGGCTTATATTTACGTTAAAGAGGGTCTCCTTTAACGTAAAAAATCCTCATAAGTCTTTAATCCCTTTTGATGAACGATATCAAGGAATAATTCAATTTCCTGGCCAATAATTGCAATGGGGAGACGCAGACCCGGAAACCTCAATGATTGATGAGCTCGGTTACAAAAGAAATTATGGATGGGACCTATTTATCGGATCAAATTTTTAATCTGGAATCATTTGATATTTTTTACCCTACCCCTCGATTACTGTAATTAATGCCGGGGGCTATCGGATACAGACAGGGTGCTGTTAACGGGGCTTTAACTTAATTAATATTTTATCGGGTATCGTGTTTCGTACCGAAACGTTTACCCGCTAATCCATCCTTTTTAGTAGGCATGTTGTTGTATAAGTAAGATTAATCTACGCAAATGCGCCTCACCTACAAACGTACATACGTAAACTCACGTAGGTATTCCAAAAAGGGAAATGCAGAGCGTAAGAATGAGTTCTCTACTCTCTACGTCTACAGTATTTAACTGCATGGGACCTAACTACACGCGCTTGTGTATAAATCATGAATGTTTAGGTATCATCATCATCATCATTACTTAAGAGCCTTGCTCTTGTCGGTGGAGTAACCGCCACTTTTCTCTGTCCATTGCCAGCCTCTTGACTTCCTCATAATTATGACTCGACATCAGATTTATGTTTAGGTATATCGAATGATAATTTAATTTTCAATGACACGTCTCGCACTAATTGTTGGTTCGGCTACGAGCAGTTTTAGCAGTGAACGCGACACTAATATCATAAAGAAAAGTAAAGTTTTATATTTGTATGAAGGGGGTAAACGGTAAACTTTAGAACTACTGATGATCGATTTCTTTCACTATAATATAATGATCGTAAATTTAATTTCTAATGAAAAAGAAAATTTTTTTTCACTAGTATTATAAAAAGGAGAAATCTTACAAAAAGGCCAAGTCAAAAGTGCCCTAAACCGACGAGCATGTATGAGAAATGTTATGAAAGTGAGTGAAGCGAACGTGGTTTGTCAGAATCGTAGCAAATGGAGATTCGTGATCTCTGCCTACCCCTCTGGGAAAGAGGCGTGATTATGTGTATGTATGTATGTATTATAATAAGGATCCTTTAGATAGAAATAGACCTTATTTTATAGCGCGGCGGCTTTGCTTGCGTTCTGAGTAATACGAGGTACCGCGTGGGCAGCTACTTAGTGTAAATATTTTTTGTTAACAAACATCCAAAGTGATACTTGACTATTCGACAGGATGAATTACATCACTTAAACGCATAATAATGCTAATCATTTCTCAGAACTTCTATTTTTAAATCTACGTAATAACCGATCCAGCAGAGATGCTCAATTAAACGTCAAAGCAATTTATCAAGACGCGGTGGGCTGAGACGGCATTATGCCGAGGTGTTGACCGAGCAAACATCAGATGGGGAATATACTGCCAACCTCAATATCAGCTCAATCGTGTAATTTCAAAAGCAACCTTGTCGTGCACAAAATAAAGTTCAGTTTTATTGCAGCGGTTATGTTTAGATGCGAGGATGAGAGTTGGAATGAAATGCGCGTTGAGTGTCGGCCCGTTGTGGCAAACATTTGCGTTCCTATTATCTTTGAGACGAGGCTGAGAAAGAATGCTCGTTTCTATGAAAAGGCGTGCAACTGCAAAGGCCTGTGGGCTTCCACGTGGAAGTCCGGACTCTTTTAGAATTTGGGAATAACCAGCTTATTTGGTATTTATTTTCGTATTTAAAAAAAGTTTAACGACTATTGACTAACATCTCATACCCTGGACAACTAATACAAATAACTTTGTCTGTTTTTTTACTTACTACCAATCTTCTTTTCAAAAACTGGTTAAGATAAAATTTGGTATAAAGATAGTTTGAGAATGATACAAGGAAAATACATCGCAAAGTCCACGTGTAGTCTTCTATCTCAGAAAAATCTAATATTCATAAAATAATCTATAGTATTTAATTACCTACGATCAAACTTTTGGAAATCACTAATCATTAGCCTACGAGTACATCACCTGACAAATCTGCGCCACCAAAAATATATTTTCATTTAAGTTTGTTTGCGATTCTGATATCATTATTTCAAAGCTCTTATTAACCCGTATCTCGCTTTACAATCTAAGAGATCTGATTGTTAGCTTCAACCTAGACATAAGGTGGGCGTATCCATTTAGGTCGCCTGTAGCTCCAGCCGAGGAATAGATACGAGATAAGGAATGCTTGCTCGCCCAGGGCTAGGGGAATGCAATCTAGGCAACAATCAAAATCATATTGAATTAGCTATTTGCTATAATGGGATCTTTGCCTAAAGGCGGGTGAGCGGTTAAGAGCAGATTTATGGGAATAAGGTCTAGTTAGAGTGTATTTAGTACGACTGTTTTAGCGCAGAGTGGCATTAGAGAGATAGTGGCGTTTAGATATACGTGCTCCTAGCTAGTACGGTCGTGTTTATAAAATAAATATTAGTAGGTATACACAGAAAAAATACATGCTTACAAGATTCGCGGTAAATATTCTTAAGCCACGAAAATAATTAGTTAGATGTTAAATATATATCATATATTATATCTATCATCAGAGCAGTCTCTATGAGAATTAGAGGAACGAGAAGAAGAATAGGAAGATTTGGATGCGAAGACGGCTGCGGAATACCCACCATAGAACACTAGATTCCTCTTCTTTTTTTATGATATTGTATGAGCTAATATTGTATTATTTAACGCAATAAACTATTAGTCAGTTAGATGTTAAATTATGAATCAGCATGCAGCAAATGCAGGGAAATTATCATGAGCCATGAGCATATGATGCGAGCGAGATGATCTTAATTCTCAGATGAATTCAAGATGAAAGGCGGTTTTATTCATAAATATGTCTTAATTCAAGTTCCCAGAGGTTTTAAAAATATCTAAGCAAGCGTGTGCCCTTAACAATAAAGTCGTGTAGTAGTAGTAGTAATATTCTGTTCTCAAGCATGCAATGAAATGTCGTCATTACGTGGGTTATATCAGGCTTCAAAGTATCACGTTTCGGGCGGATCAACTCGAGAGAACTGTAAAGGAATTTCATACGAAATTGAAGGCCTAGGCCGGGAAGTATTTTTTTTTCTTTTTATGCCACTATTTGTGGCACAGCATCACGGCATTAATTTTTTTTTATTGCATGTTTGAGAAAAGCACTACATATACCTGGCCGTGAAAAGGGTTTGCCGGCTTCGTATCACTATCCGGCCTCCCTACGGTCCGCCGTCTATACCTACTCACCCGGCAAGCCTTTCTTTCCCGGCGTATGCCGTAATGTACTATTATTGCACCACAACATAAAAAAAACATGAGACGGGAGTAGATTAAATAAGTAATGGTAACAGCGGGTCTTATCGCTACACCGCGGTGTATACATATATTAAATCACTTATTTTCTAACTCTTTGTTATCAATAATTTCATGCAACGACATCAGGGTTTCTATCAAGTATTTAATAAACCTTCAAAAGTCAGATAATCTCTGTTATACAACCCGTAAAACCGTATTAAACTCGTTGGTTTAGTAAATACAGTCATTACAGTTTCATAGCCTAATCCAAACTACATGTTCTAATTATCCAAACAAGCATTGAAACTAAAATTGCCTCATTTCGCTTATCAAAGTTATCCAACCTATTGGGATAATCCCTCGCATGTTGGGAATGTTAGGATTTTGCAATTTGCTGTTTTCATTTTAATTGATTGCCTTGAAATATTACGCTATCATTGTTTATATTTGATAAGAGTTACGAGTACTGCCCTGCAGTAGGTATCAATCGCATTCTTGTGTTCAAATTGTTCTGAGGATAATTGCAATTTGATAAACTTGATAAACTGTTGTTGTGGAAGGAATACGTGTCGTAAATTTAAGTAGGTAAACACGCGAGTTGTGTTAAAAATGTAACTTTTTTAGAATCTGGGATTAAATTAATGAACTTACGCATCTACCTACAGCAAGTATATAAATACTGCATAAATTCCTTCCACCATATAATAGTTGTTTGTTCATCCTATTGCAATTATCTTCAAAACAATTAAAATCATGAATGCAATTACAGGCCATATGTAATAAATATAATGAAAGGTAGATTTCGTAAAGATAAGGCATAGATCAATGTCAATTGAGTTATCGATATTTTAAATAAGTTGGCGGAGGTAATTCCCTAGTGACCGATGTCACCAGCCCAACTGGGGATGTAGGAGGTACCTCCGCCTGACAGAAGGCTGCAATATTAATACCACAACGACTTCTGCTGGTTCATGGTGGTGGGTCGAATTGGGAATAGTGCTAAGGGTGTTGTGGGCTATGTTGTATATGAGAACTACCACGAGTAATTAATTAATACACGGGTCTTCACCAGAAAATATATCTGGGAGCACGGTAGTGTCAGCGCCAAGACGAGCCAAGCGAAGCGCAAGGGCAGGCACTACCTACCTGTTCTCGATACTTTATTATTTCCACGCCATTTTTATAAGACCACCAAAAAAAAAACTCTCTCCTCAACCATAGACAACAAAGTTAGTGTTGCCAAACTTGTAAGTTTAAGTAAACAACATGCTATGTATGGGTTTAACAATCTTTTTTTTTTTAATTTATTTATATATATAATTATTTTACAATACATGGCCAGACAGCGGACAAACCCAGCAGGGTTTAACTGCCACTGCATTCACTCAATTAATATTTAGTTTATACATAGGATAACAAGCTTATAAAAATAAAGCGCACACGGCGATTGCCTACACAAAATGCGACATTATGACGTGATATGCTGTGAAGCACTTGGGAGCACGCTGGAGACGTGCATACCGTTTCTTATCCTATTGCCGCGGCTTAGGGTCCAAAAACTGCATACACGTCTACGGCGGCAACAGTAATTTAGATTAGCTATTTCATTAATTATTACTATCAGGTTTGGGATATACAAGCAGATTTTATTATACGTTTACAATGTTGCGGTTTATCACATATATTTGTGAGTACATCAGATGGTAAGTCATTCAGGATACTAGGTAACAAATATTCCCATCTTCGTTTACCATAGACATTGGTACATTTTGGTAACACATATAGTGGTAGGTATACTTATTTTCTGAGTCTTAGTGGTCTAGTAGTTTTAGTTAATTTCTCTAAATTATCGAGTTCTTCAGCAATAATTAAAATTTTGAATCTGTTGTATATACTAATGACATTGCAGTATCTCAATATTTCCTTACCTATCTTGTTGGCTAAACTTTTTTCTAACTGACTTTGGTACTATTGCTTTCAATAGGCTTAACTGTAATTTGTAAATTTTATTAATATATGTGTGATAAGTTCTGCCGTAGCTAGTTAGTCCATAGTCAATAACAGACTGTGATAGGGATAAATATAGCATTCTAAGAGTACTGTATGGAACTTTAAATTTTAACAATGATAATTTCGAGAGTATGGACCTTAATTTGTTGCAGACATAAGTTATATGAGGTCCCCAATTAAATTTAGAGTCTATGATCAGGCCGAGGTAAGTATGTTCCGTGGCTAGTTCTAAGGGTTCACAATTGCATACAGTTTTTGTATTTTTATTATTATCATGCAAACATTGGTGACTACGCGCTAGAATGTTAGGGTTAGGGTCTTCGTAAGGTGAGTAGAATGGATATGCATAAGTTTAGTTTTGGAGTAATTTATAACAAGGCCTACGTCATTACTGCATTATCACATTTTCGGCATGTTTAAACTAAACTCAGAGCAAATGAATTTAAATACTCAGGTATTAAAATGCATTTGCTCTGAATAAATGCTGGCGTAAGTTTACCTATGAATTAATGACCTAATTACATTCAAATAATTACACGGTTAAACTCACTTATTAAATGTCACTACTGGGCGACGTGTTTCAAACCGGAGCGCGGCAGTGATTCAAGCGACACCGCCACGAAAACACTCATCCTGAAGAAGAACTCCCGAAGAGTTCGAAACATGTCGCCCCTAGTGACATTTAATACGTGAGTTTAACCGTGTAATCATTAGTGTTATTTCAACATGTCTCACGAAAGTTTAAATTCGATTAATTACATTCTCGTAAAGATGAATTAGAGGTAACTGCAAATGAGGCCATTGACTGATCTACTGTACACATAAGTTTTGCACATTACATAGCAGTAATAAGCAGGCAATAAGAAAAAAAGAAAATAATAACGAAATAAGTGCTCTATCATCGATCATCTCGGTAGTAATTGACTCGAACTCGTTAAGGCCTTAGTTATTATATTACCGTCTTTCTCGATCATTAGCTGTACGAAAGAGACATTATTCTCTTCTTTTAGAGAAATAAATTAATTACGCCCGTAGTCAAAATTGCTCATAGGCGGCGAGCTTCTTTTATCGTTTTCGGAACACATATTATAGCTATTTATTTAGCTGGCTTTTTTTAATAAAAAATCACATAAAATTACAACTTGGTGGATTTAAGAGCCCGTTAATGTGCTTACTAGTAGGTACGCATTTATACGTTTGTTATAGTTTTTACGTTCGTCAATTTATGCGTCCAAAGTTAAAACGGCCGTCTTTCTTTTGAGTTCATAGATCGACGAATCCAACAACATAAAAAGCGGCCAAGTGTGAGTCGGACTCGCACATGAAGGGTTCCGTTAAATAAATTGCTTTTTACGATTTATGACGTATTAAAAAAAACTACTTACTAGATCTCGTTCAAACCAATTTTCGTTGAAAGTTTGCATGGTAATGTACATCATATATTTTTTTTAGATTTATCATTCTCTTATTTTAGAAGTTACAGGGGGGGGGACACACATTTTACCACTTTGGAAGCGTCTCTCGCGCAAACTATTCATTTTAGAAAAAAAATATGTTAGAAACCTCAATATCATTTTTGAAGACCTATCCATAGATATCCCACACGTATGGGTTCTTAGAGCATTGGTTTAATGCTCTAAGTATGGGTTTGATGAAAAAAAAAATTTTGAGTTTCAGTTCAGTTCAGTATGGGGAACCCCAAAATTTATTGTTTTTATTATATTTTTGTATGAAAATCTTAATGCGGTTTACAGAATACATCTACTTACCAAGTTTCAACAGTATAGCTCTTATAGTTTCGGAAAAAAGTGGCTGTGACATACGGACGGACAGACAGACAGACAGACAGACAGACAGTGTGTAGTGGCCTGGCCTACTTTTTAAAACCATCCTCCTATAGCGTTATTATTCCCGGTTGTGCCCCTAAAGGAGCCCGGGGTCCGCTTTGACACCTAATCCCAAGATTTGGCATAGGCACTAGTTTTTACGAAAGCGACTGCCATCTGACCTTCCAACCCAGAGGGAAAACTAGACCTTATTGGAATTAGACCGGTTTCCTCACGATGTTTTCCTTCACCGAAAAGCTAACGGTAATTCCGTACATAAGTTCCGAAAAACTCATTGGTACGAGTCGGGATTCGAACCCACGACCTCCGCTTGACAGCCGCATGCCTGAACCACTAGGCTACCGTAGCTTCTCTGGCCTACTTTTTAAAATATCTATCTTTAAATTTAAATGATCACAATTATTTACCAGTGTAATGACCTGTAGTGGATACTGTAAATAATAATTGAGATGGCTCTAATCTCTACACTTGCACAACATATACTTTATTGTCTTGAATAGAAAATTATGATGAAGAATGTGTTTCTCTTTGATTTCAGGTACGTAAAGTGGAGAACAAGTCCACGTCATTACGTTTTTACACTACAAGCTTGAAAAATGGGATTGTGGTATTGACTTATGTTCCTGTTTGGTAAGTAAAATTACCTCCAATCTGTGCTCAGAACTACATAGGCTGACGATAAAGTACCTAATAATCAAGTGGTTCATTGCAGTCCATTCACGATTTAATTTATCAGTGTATTCATATTCAATAACCACTCTCTTGCTTTCGGATTAAAAAAAAGATATCCTAAATTGCTTTAATTTTTTTGTTATCAAGGCAGCCCATCCTTATCTTGGCAACCACAGTTGCCAGAAGAAATTTAGGGGTGCACGAAATTGGCCACTGTGGTTGCCACAAGCAAGTGAGTGGATAATAACATGTTCTAGAGACTGACGTTTTAGCGATCTTGTTGTAACTAATTTGAGTACTGAGTCCAAATGGTTTCTCTCTCAAATCGGACTGCGGGAAAACAATAGTTGTCCCTTTTCTTCCCGTAATTCGATTAAAGTACTTCAAGCTTTATTTCTGGTAAGTATTAAAGACGTAATTTTTACATTTATAAAAAATATGGGTTAATAATGCACCAAAGATCTTAAATTGGGAACAAATAAGGATAAATTAGGACCTTAATCTTAGCATGACCCATTAAATCTCCTTCTCTTCTTCTCTTACTTAAGAGCTGAGCTCTTGTCGGTGTAGCTCAAAGTAGGCCCTCCATCTACTCCGATCCCACGCAATCTCTTTGACCTCACGATATCATTCAACATCAACTCTCTTTTTGAGTTGCTCCATGTATTAAATCTCCAAAGTCTCTAAAATATCACGGAACTACCCTAAATTCTAAATTTAAATAAACACCATCGGATATCAATAAAGATAACCACATACACATATGGCGTACATGTATGGTGACATCACTGATCAGATACACTTTTGCACCTTATACCCTTGTGGTAAGGCGATAAATTTATACAGTTCATTGACGTCGTGACGTGAGTGACTTCAGGTATCGTATAATATGTTATTTCTATTATCATTTATCATGTCTCTGACCCTGCATTGTATGCTCAAATCAAACACAAATAACTCGGTCCATCCTAAATAAACAGAACGTGTCTCACCTGCGCAACGAATAAATTACAAACAGACGCATAAATTTATAAAATTTCGTTAACAAATCATAATTGACATCCCTGATTTATTAAGTAGCCGTGTTGTGTTAGTTGTGTGGGTGTTATCTCATATCTGAGGCTGTCACCGCTGCGCTACCGTCGCCGTCTCGCTACGAAGTCGAGAATGTCGAGATTACGATACACGCTATTAAAATACACGCTTTATGAGCCTTTTAATTCACATACGTTCTGATAACGACGCATTAGACGTGTAACAGTTTGAATTGGATTTTGATAACG
The DNA here is from genome assembly GCA_963854355.1 of Epinotia brunnichana. Lineage (NCBI taxonomy): Eukaryota > Metazoa > Arthropoda > Insecta > Lepidoptera > Tortricidae > Epinotia > Epinotia brunnichana. The sequence continues at coordinate 1,173,314 of OY977946.1, forward strand.
CAGGGGTGTGAAAACTCATTTGGTGTGATTGAGTTAGGTTGCTTCCGCATTAGACGGGATGGAGTCGATCATCATGCTCCTAGCGTTATTCCCGGTTGTGCCCCTAAAGGAGTCCGGGGTCCGCTTTGACACCTAATCCCAAGATTTCGCATAGGCGCTAGTTTTACGAAAGCGACTGCCATCTGACCTTCCAACCCAGAGGGAAAACTAGACCTTATTGGGATTAGACCGGTTTCCTCACGATGTTTTCCTTCACCGAAAAGCTAACGGTAATAATCCGTACATAAGTTCCGAAAAACTCATTGGTACGAGCCGGGATTCGAACCCACGACCGCCGCTTGACAGCCGCATGCCTGAACCACTAGGCTACCGTAGCTTCCTCCACGGGGTGGAGTCGATATGCGTTTTTACTAAAAAAGCGAGCGACGGGAACGTAGTTCTCCGTTGCAGATTGTGCCAAAATTCTTTAGTTTGTCCCGCTGTCCGGCTGTTTTCCACTACAGGTCGCATTTCTCAACCGATTCTCGTGAAATTTTTTGAGCAGGCCTCAATTTCACCAAATTGACAATTGTCACCTGACAACGACAATTCTCCGTACATTGCTGGTTCCAAAAGTAACCTAGCGATCACCTTAACTTGTAGAACAAGCAATGTATGGCGAATTGTCATTGTCAGGTGCAATTGTCAGATTGGTAAAGTAGGGGGCCAGGTCAAATAATTGGGAATGGATGAAAATTTTAGAACTGCCTGTTTGTTTTTGGTGATGGGAATAACCTTCATTAGCACCAGAAAAAAATTGAAGACTTTTCAGGTGCGTCAATTATTTTTGAAAAATATACTTAAACAGTTTCCTCACTTACGTTTTGGGTTTAGAACGGTAAATGAGACACTTCCTTGATCCGTCTCATATTACAAATTAATATCTTAAAAATCCGTGGTAAACTGACCCTAGCCATGATATTGACAGCTGCGCGCAGCTATATTTGTCATTGCCAGGGTCAGTTTTTTTTTTGTAATTAGAGACGGATCAAGGAAAGTGTAGTCTTACTGATGTGGCCCATATTTCCTTACTTGTCAGTTTACTGTCAGTATTAAGAGCGTAGTCGGTCTGCGACAAAATTGAGAAATAGGTATTTGTACAAACTATTGCCGTCGCGTTGCGCCCAAGCGACCGCGTGCGATGCGCGATAGGGACAACCGCAGCTCAGACCGATTTTCACTACAAAATCTTGACAAGATCGATGCTTTGTATTCCCCTGTTTTCTCGGCCAAACCTGCGCCGATTCTATTATGTTTGGTGTTGAAATTTAGAGGAAAAGTAGATCTATGTTTCTATTATTTTGTTTTAACGTAAAAACTTTTCATATTTGTCTGGTAGTCGTTTTAATATGACAGTAAAAATGGGGCATTTTTTAGGTTTTCGAAAATTCGTATCTGTTTTGGTAATTAATTTTTGGGAAAAAGTAAATGACAGGGGCATACATACAGTGCACCTAGATTTTATAAAAAAAAACGAGTCCTCTAGAGGGATAAACCAGGAAGGAAATAGGGGAATACGTTTGTATGGAAAAATGCTGCTAGGATACCGTCTTAAGTGTATTGCGTGGACGCCGCCGGGCATTATGTAATTAAACATCTTCACAACACACAAGTAAGTAGGTAGAAGCGTGATTTTTTTCCGTGTATTCGTGAGCCATGTTCATTGGTAATTTAAGAATAGTTTATTATTGTGAGCTATTGTCAAATACCATTGCGTGGCTTAAATGGCATTATGTTCCCATTAATTTCACGGCACATCGACCTTATAGTCGGGTAAACAATGCAATTTACATGAAGGACTCCGCGGGACCTTGTCGAATAAATAACTAATAAAGGCCGATAAGGGCACGGTCTCGGAGGCCACTTAAAGAGATTGCCCCGGGACCTACACATTCATTCTCCGGGGATTTGTTTCAGTTAATATGAGCATTCTCCGTACGAAATACAGCTCCCAGTGCCGAAATAAATATTGTTAAGTACGAGAAAGCTGTCTGCTACAGAAACGTTTAGCGATATATCAGCGAGCGGGACGGAGATAACGTGCTGTTTTATAGGAAATCCTTCGCTCGGTTTAAGTTTAATCCCGATTTGAAATGTCCATTTAAGATTGTATTCGCGTTATTCGATGTGGGATGTTATTAACGTTTTGATAGTATACAAGAAATATTGCAATAGATTAAACACTAACACTATTAACTAAAATAGATAGCTAGGTGTATAAATCTATACATATAATAAAGCTGAAGAGGGTCGAAAGTCTGTACATGAAAGATATTCGAAAAAAAATTGGCTAGGGATACTTAAAATCGATAACAGAACACGTTCCAACAGTTTTTAGAATTTTTGTCTGTTTGTCTGTTTATCTGTTTATCTGTTTATCTGTTTGTCTGTTTATGTGACCGCGCATCACATGAAAACGGCTGAACCGATTAAAATGAAATTTGGTATAGAGATAGTTTGAGTCCTGGGGAAGGACTTAGGGTAGTTTTTATCCTAAAAATCAACCCCTAAGGGGATGAAATGGGGGGTGGAAATTTGTATGGAGCTACTTAAACCGCTGCACCGATTTGGATAAAATTTGGTAATTAATTAGTTTTAGTCCCGGGGAAGGTCAAAGGATAGGTTTTATCCCGAAAATCTTCCCTGTAGGGGGTAAAATGGAGGGGTGAAAATTTGGATGTAACCCATTTTGATAAAATTTGGTTTAGAGGTAGTTTAAGTTCTGGGGAATGACATTGGATAGTTTTTATTCTGGAAATCATCCCCTAAGGGGGTGAAATGGGGGGTGAAATTTTGGATGGACTCCGTTTAGACCAAATTTGGTAGGTTATATAGTTTGAGTCCCGGAGAATGACAATGGATAGTTTGAATCCCCAAAATCATCCCCAAAGGGGATGAAATAGGGATGAAAATGTGGATAAATCCCATTTAGTTAAAATTTGGTATAGAGATAGAATAAGTCCCAGGGAAGGACAATGCATAGTTTTTATCCTGAAAAATTATCTCCTGAGGGGGTGAAATGAGGGGTGAAAATTTGGATAGAACCGATTTAGAAGAAATTTGGTATGGAGATAGTTAAGAGTCCTGGGGAAGGACTTAAAATATTTTTTAGTCCAGAAATCATCTCCTAAGGGGATGAAATGAGGTATGAAAATTTGGATGGAACCCATTTACGGGTAAAGCGAGTTGGAGTCTTGAAGAAGGACATCGGATAGTTTACTCCCGAAAATCATCCCATTAAGGGGGTGTATTTGGGGGTGAAAATTTGTTTGTGACCCATTTTGATAAAATTTGGTTGAACGATAGTTTGAGTCCCGCAGTATGACAACGGATAGTTTTAATCCCGAAAAGCATCCCCTCAGGGATGAAATAGGGGGTGAAAATTTGGATGAAACCCATTTAGATGAAATTTGGTAAAGAGATAGAAGGAGTCCCAGGGAAGGACAATGCATAGTTTTTATCCCGAAAAATCATTTCCTGAGGTGGTGAAATGAGGCTTGAAGATTACGATAGAACCCATTCAGATGAAATTTGGTATAGAGAGAGGTCTCAGTCCAAGGAAAGAACATAGAATCATTTTTATTCTGGAATACATGAAAGGAGGAAATCATCCCCTAAGGGGGTGAGAAATGGTGGATGAAAATTTGGATTGAACCCATTTACGGTATAGCGATAGTAAAGGAAGGACAAAGGATAGTTTTATCCCGAAAATCATCCCCTAAGGGGGTGTAATTGGGGGTGGAAATTTGTTTGTGACACATTTTGATAAAATTTGGTTGAAAGATAGTTTGAGTCCTGGAAAAGGACATATGATAGTTTCTATTCCGGAAATTATCCCCTAAGGGGGTGAAATGGGGGTGAAAATTTGGATGTAGCCCATTTAGATGAAATTTTGTATAGAGATAGTTTGAGTCCTGGAGAATGACAACGGATAGTTTTTATCCCAAAAATCATCCTCTAAAGAAGTAAAATAGGGGGTGAAATATTGGATATAACCTATTTACGGTATAGCGGTAGTTGGGAGTCCTGGGGAATAGGAACATTACATAGGTAAATATATGTATGTGACGTTCCAAGGGTAAAGGTACCTTAAGGCGGTAGCTTCGAAGATGTTTTCTAAAACGGGGTAAAAAAGACGTTTTATTATGGCTATTTTGAAAACTATTCGATGTAACATTTTGTTGACGTATCTTTATTTTTAATATAAAATATTTAAATTACAAGTCAGTTAATTTAGTCCTACGGTTTAGTAGAAATGGTCCTTACGGCCGTGTGATATGAAAATATGCAAAATAATACTGAAAAAAGCCTACATGCATCTATTATGGTGAGGCGGGTCATAGAAACCAAGTTTGCGGCGGAGTGTATTTTGTAAAAAAAGGCGTTCGGAGTAAGGTAATCTATAAAATCATGCAACTCAGCCATAATGACCCTTTCCTTCATACAATCCATACTAATATTACAAATGCGAAAGTAACTCTGTCTGTCTGTTACCTTTTTATGCTTAAACCGCTGAACCGATTGAGATGAAATTTGGTATAGAGATACTTTGAATTCCGAGGCCTTCCCAAAGAGTCCTTACTAAAGATAGTTTTTATCTGGAAATTCATCACCTAAGGGGGTGAAAAGGGGGGAGAAAGTTACAATATAAACGAGTTCCGCGCGGACGAAGTCGCGGGCAAAAGCTAGTACATATATAATATAAGTAGTGGAGTCTCGTTTTACATTTGTTAGTTCTGGTTCAAGAACATGATAGAAATGTAGAATGTTAGTATGAGATTTTGAATCTCTCTTCTCAACAAATATATCTGTGCACTACAATGCTCGCAAGTATCTGAACATACCTACACTCAAACGCAATAGACTGTCAAGACAATAGAGGTCCGATATAATGACAACTGTATATACCTATCACTGCGACATAACATTTTGTCGATCTTTTATACTCACATTTATGCTAAAAGTGGCACTGGAACACAAGTTTCATGAGCTCTGCCTACCCCTTTTAGGGATAAAGGTGTGATTGTATGTATGTATGTATATATGTATGTATGTATCCCATAAAAAAACATTCCATATAAAAAATAAGTCTCGAAACTCTTCCACAGTAAAAAGTGGTGAGATATTTCGTAGAGCCAAGTCAGGCATTCTTATTAATCTTCATTTGCTTGCTAAATAAAATTCTGCAACATGGGAATCACACAACTTTACTGCATGTACCTACTAATTTTTGCATAGGTACCTAAAACTATGTACTTAAGTGTGATTGCCAAGTCACAAAATTTTATTTAGCAAGCAAATAAAGATTAATAAGAATGCCTGACTTGGCTCTACGAAATATCTGACCACTTTTTACTTTGAAAGAGTTTCGAGACTTGGCCTATTTTTTACAGGAATGTTTTTTATAGGATCTCATTTCTTTTTGTAGACTTTGTATGGGAATATTATTTTACCAACCGCAAATAACGTCTGTATAGTTTTGCAGGAAGAAACTGCAAAAGTAACTTTGTAATCGCATGTATTTGTATAGAATTACAAACTTACTTATGCAGTTTGTATATCTCTGAAACGTGACTGAAATTGCAATATTTTTAGGTTTTTTATGAGTTATTAGGTTAAAAACGAATAAATTTTCAAACTTGGAGCTTGTGGGTCTGCTAGAAGTACAGTCGCCATCACATACATCGGAGCAAACAAGCACGTCACAAACATCGGAACACAACTCTATTTTCAAGGCATTAGGGTGCATGTGCCGGTATTTTTGAACACCTATAGTGTACCGATGTATGTGATGGCGACTGTACCTTAGAATTAGCGTGATCATTATCAGTGAGTATGTCAGTGACAAAACTAACGAACTTTGACGGACAATTCTTAAACTAAAGGTTTAAATTGAATGTTATTAATATTATATGTTAGCCATATTATGCCCTACATGTTCCTGAAAATTGAGGGTTCTAGCTTTAGCCAGCACAAAATTACAGGATGTTGAAAATGGCCTGAATGGCTTCGAGAAAAGGATGGTACGGCCGTGCCTCTTTGTTTTGCTCGACTTGGCGGGGGCACTGCCGTGCCCCAGATCCACGAAAGTCGGTCGAGGGCTAAGCAGCAACCTGATAAATCGTGTAACAGGTTCTTTGACAGTAGAACCATGCGTGGTAAGTTGTTATTTCAAAAAACAATCTTCTCGATTTATCGCCTTTGACCGCTCAGCCCTCAGTCAGTTCCCGAGCCTTACTTGATGCTTTATTAAGTTGAATATCCACCGCATATGTGCCAAGATGTGGTTTCATATATTTGACAGCTCGCATGCTTGACAGCGCCACTCGAGAGCCTTTCTGACGACCGCTTTAGCCTAGTTGGTAGTGACCCTGCCTACGAAGCAAGAGGTCCTGGGTTCGAATCCCGGTAAGGGCATTTATTTGTGTGATGAGCACGAATATTTGTTCCTGAGTCATGGATGTTTTCTATTTTATTTAAGTATGTATTTCTCTATATAAGTATCTATATCGTCGTCTAGTACCCATAGTACAAGCTTTGCTTAGTTTGGGACTGGGTTGATTTGTGTAAGATTGTCCGCAAATATTTATATTTTATATTTATTTTATATTTTCCGCCCCAACGGCCATCGGTTCTACGTGCAATGCGCCCCGCCCACTGCTACTTAAGTTCCACGTATCGGAAGGCGCGGCGTGGGTAGGCCCCCCACAAGGTGGACTGATGACCTGGTGGACTGATGACCTGATGACCGGTCACTTTGGCACTCTTTGGGGGAGGCCTATTCGGCTGATATGATGATGATGATGCTTGACAGCTAAGTGTCAAATATAAACACAGTTTCACCCAGCTCCGGTGAATATTCACCCTTAGGCTATGTTAACCCATTCAGCGCCCATGACGACACACATGCGTCAGAGCGCTACGAGCGCTATTCACTACATACGGCGTTTAAGCTGCTACGGACTACGGCGTAGCGCTACGAGCTTAGCGTGGCCGCTGAATGGGTAAATGGACGCGATACGTGCTCAGCTGTCAAGTATTAGTAGTCTAGTATTTTTTTATCGTATGGCATACACGTGCGGTCTGTGGACTAACTTTACACAGCGGGCGTACAGCGCGTTGCGCGTCCAATATAATGACGCGTTCAGGATGATGTTCGGGCTGCCACGGTATTGCAGTGCGTCGACAATGTTCGCGGAGGCGCACATGGATTGCTTTTTTACTATCATGAGGAAACGATGTGCGTCTCTCCTCAATCGCAGTCGTGGCAGCCCAAATAGTATCCTGAGCATGCTAGCCCACCGCTGGGACTCGCCACTGCTCCAGCGTCATGTGCAACTGCACGCGCCTGTAATACCGGTGCCCAGGCGTCTTTAATTTTAGTTTAGCATAATTATAAAACACTAACCGTAGCTCTAAGTTTGTAACCACTAACACTATGGATTTTATAGTCCGAAATAAATAATTTGTATTGTATTGTATTGTATTGTATACATTATTTGGCCTTTGAGTTTGTCACTCTTTAGTACCACCCAAGGGACACGTGCAGGGTTGTGGTAGGTAGCTCCTGCGGACGCAAGTGACAGTTGTCCCCCCTTTGTCAAGTGAGTGGGCAACTCGACTGTTAGAGGTTCTTAAGCCGCCCGAAGGCCTCTAACTCGGCTTAACGACTACTGTCATAGACAGCAGCCGGGATCAATTGCTTAGCGTGCCTTCCAAAGCACGGAAGCGCTCATTTATAGTAACCACTCAAACAGGCGGTCACCCATCCAAAGACTGACCGCTGTCATCTTTGCTTAACCTACGTTATCGTTTCCGACTCGCAGGCGCCGCTGGGCTATGAACGACTATAGTGATTCGATAGCATGACAGCGCGCATGTGGTGTCGCAACGCACGTCGCGTGTACCTACATAAACGAGGCTTTAGGATGAGTATCCACCAGAACTGTGCGAGGTTGCGAGGCGGTGAGCGAGGTAAAATCCACCAATAGCATTGCTGGTTTCAGAGCTACGGTAGCCTAAGTAGTGGTTCAGGCATACGTCAAGCGGCGGTCGTGGGTTCGAGTCCCGGCTCGTACCAATGAGTTTTTCGGAACTTATGTACGGAATATTTATCGTTAGCTTTTTGGTGAAGGAAAACATCGTGAGGAAACCGGTCGTTGACGGAGGGTCGAATTGCCGTCATTAGGTACTGTTGTAATTTGTTTGTACGTTTTTTTGTTTTTACGAAAGTAGAATTGTGAAAAGTTGTTTGTAATTTACATATTAGTTGAACATATGAGTAATAGTGACTCCGAGAACGATATGAACACTCCGCCGGATATCGTAAATGCAGTCAAGATTGCAACAAAGATATTACAAGTAGCACTAGTAGCAATGCAGGTCATTTTCCTACGGTTTCTGAACCCATCTTAGAGTACTTATGATATGTGTTTAGATAAAGTAGTGTATGCAACTGTACATAATTACTCGCTGACGCTCGTTTCATAAAACCACACTCGTATTTTAAGGCCTCTCATTATGTATCAGTAGCATAAACTACTATTAACGTGGCTTGTGATTGTGACTGCACTTGGTAACAACACGGATATAGTCTGTGTTGTGATGATGTGATGTGACATCTCTCATTCAACATGATTACATATTCTGTGGTTTAGATTAGGTATAAATGCGTCTTTAGGCCGATCTAGAGGCAATAACCCCTTGATATTACATGACTATGATCAAATGTTAAGTGTATTGTAACCCGTGAAATTCGTGTGCCCTACGAAGTAAATGTCAACATTTTGCCATCGATAAACAACACGAGACGCTCCCGTATCGCAGCCGATGTTTACTTTCTATTACCTGCCGGTGTCGGCGATGTCCCGACACAACATAGCCGTTTTAATATTAGGGAAGCGAGATATGACGCGTGCATCGACTAGAGATCAAATGAATGGAAGAGGCATGTATCAGAAAATATTACGAGAGGTAGAGGATATTTTAAGAGTGGTAGGGAAGCAGCCTAAACGTTTAGGCTGCTTCCTTACCACTGTTAAAGAAAGAAAAAGAAAAGTGGAAAGTGTCTTAATTGCCGTCCTTGACCCAAAACGTAAATGAGGAAACTGTTTATATTTTTCAAAAATAATTGACGGAGCTGAAAATCTGAAACTTTTTGCTGGTGCTAAGGAACGTTATTCCTATCACCAAAAATATAATCAGGCACTTTTGATATTTTCATCCATTCCCAGTTGCACCTTCCTTTATGTCTGCTCCAAAGCTTGCTCCATCATTTCCATTGCACAAACCGGACGACAGAGCGGCAGGAGTACGACACGTACCTACCTATCCTCAGATCCTGCATCGCGCTATACCTTAGAGCATTAAACCAACCGGAGTAGCCATTGCCAGGCGTTCCCCTCTGCCAAAGGTACGAGACCGCCGGTCATAGCGGTTATATAAAACTAGTTGCCGCGCGCTCCGCGCCATTCAATGAATCGCAGTGAGCGCGGAATGACCTGAGCTAAAAATGCCGAATTGCAACGTGTTCTCGTGTAATAAGAGATCAGAAATATCTAATGTACAAAAGGATAACGTTACTTTTCATCTGTTAGTATTATTACGTTTAAATATTATCAAATAGTGCATTAAATTTGCAAAAAACTAAAAAATATTGTCAATCTAACAGTGTTCCCACTTAATGGTACTAGCTCTACTTTTGGGTATTTTTTAAAGTTGACTGTATAAATGTTTAATTATAAGTTCTACTTTAAATTCGTTATTATTAACACAGTTTATCCAATAAAAATGGTACCAACCATAAATAACGTGAAATTTATAATTGTAGAAATTTAATTAATTAATGATGGATTACTGTTTGCAAATTCATTTATTCTTTTATTTTCACCATATAATATTTTTATTTAATGTTTTAAATATAATATGTTTAGGCTGTATTTTATTAATTATACGGAATTTACGATCGTCACTTGTTCCGTAAATATGCATTTTTAATTTGTTACTCTAGCAACACTGTACTAGGAAAGTTAGTGAAGGGACAGCACAAAAACAAATGTCGATAAACATTATAAGTATGTATGTTATTCTTATAATTTATTTTTCAGATTCCCAAAAGATGTAATGATTCAGGATGTCTGTATCCGAGCTTGTGGAAATCATGTGTCGTGGACTCCTAAACGAGACTAGCACTATTTGCTCCCAGCATTTTGAATGTTATTTTATAAAAGTTGCTTTTTATTCTTTGTTTCTTGTTTTATGTTATCTCCAAAAGATATAGTATAGTGTTAACCTGTCCTGCCTGAACCAAAATTCAGGCCAGTAATTCATGTGGAAAAAACATCCTGTTATCCGTTTACCGTCTGTCCAAAGATCGTATGTAACGTGCATAAAAAAAAATCCCTTTTAATAAGTACCGATCATGGCATTTCAATATGATATCCTATGGCCGCCTTCCATCTCCATCATCAGACCAGCTCGATAGTACTCGATGGTATAATATCTTATATCTCGAAAACTGTACAAGATATCGAAAAACTTGATATTATAAAAAGTGTGGCAAATTTAATCACCTTTCATTTTGTTTAGAATAGTTATGTCGCTAGGACGCATAGTTTCCGAGATATAGGTGAAAAACCGAATAATGGGACTTTGAAACCCCCCCCTCCCCTCCGGCTCAAGGGTTACGAGCAAGGACTTTTGATATGTTTACCTCCTAACTAGTCCAAACAAAGTTACGAAGTCAAAAATTGTGTTTCATGCATTTCCCTCTATACCTTTTTTGAGCATTCGTTTCCGGACCTACATGAAATATCGATAAGTTTATTATTTATTATCGACGTGTTCCTCGCACTATCGATGTTTACTTCGAGCTGACGTCATCTCTTTCACGGACAGGTTGTCTGTGTATGTGTTTGTACTTGTGTGAGTATAGTTTATGCTGGTGTTAGATAATTTTGTCGTGTGCGTGTGTAGTGACACTATCGGAAAAATGCATTGGTGTTACAGTAGACGGCAAACTTCGTGCGCAAATGAGGGGAAGTGGGGGGGCAGCTTGCACGTACAATTCGCCTTTGCGCAGGCAAGGTCATTTGCGCACGAAGTTTGCCGTCTACTGTAACATGATTTGTGTGCGTTGCCTCGTCCCCCGCGCCGAAAACGGCAGACTTTTTTAGATAGAAAAGTGTGCGCGTGTCGTCTCCGGTTGGTTTAATGCTCTAAGCGCTATACCTATAGATATTGCCTTGTTAGAATATTCTGGCCAGTAGTTTTTGATTTTTAGGGTACTCAAAGAGTAAAACGGGACCCAATTACTCCGCTGTCCGTCCGTCCGTCTGTCTGGCACCTGGTGACTGATACCGTGATAGTTCCAGTTGAAATTTTCACAGATGATGTATTTTTGTTGCCGCTATAACAACAAATACTAAAACAGAGTAAAATAAATATTTTTATTGATAATGGTACGGAACCCTTCGTGCGCGAGTCCGACTCGCACTTGGCCGGTTTTTATAATACTTTTAAGGCGACGTAGGCTCACGGTCTTCTCTCCCTCTCACTGAGCATAAGCGTGAGCGAGATAGAAGTGCGTGTTCGGAAGCGCGGATATAATGTTTTTAGGGTTCCGTACTCAAAGAATAAAACGGGACCCTATTACTAAAGGCCTCCACACACCGGTGCGACCGGTGTGTGGAGGCCTTTAGACTCCGCTGTCCGTCTGTCTGTCTGTCTGTCACCAAGCTGTATCTCACTGATACCGTGATAGTTACAGTTGAAAATTTCACAGATGATGTATTTCTGTTGCCGCTATAACAACAAATACTAAAAACAGAATAAAATAAATATTTTTATAGATGGTACGGAACGCACTTGGCCGGTTTTATTTTTATTTTTATCTTTGTGCGTTTAAATTAATAAAAAAGTAATAACAAAGTTCCCTCAAACATGATATTGCTGATTTTTAGAACCAATTTTAATATGTTAAGCATTTGTTACGAATTTTTTAAGTGTATTTTTTTTGACCTATATTCGTGATTTATTTCTCTATGAGCGAAAGTCAAAAACGCAGGACTCGAACAGCTGTAGTCCCTCGAGAAAGGCCTCAAGATTGCTAATTAAATTTAGGGCAGCCGTATTATAAACCAAACAAGCGCTATGATTTCTTATGCGCTATGCCTTAAAGACATACCAGTGCTTTGAGTAGGTACATTTTAAATTAATAAAACAAAGTATGAAGTGGTTGTATTTCAGGATCCCTTTGAACAGTTACTCTGATTGTTTTGTTTTTATAAGCAGTAAATATTAATCGGCTTTGTAAGCAAAATCTAATAAATCCTATTGAACGGTCTAGTTCACTCTGAAACCTAATTAATCTCCGTCATTAATCCGATTGAACAATAATCTTGTTTGCCAAGCTAATGGATGATACATATAAAAGTACTTAATGCATATTATAACTAAAATACTTGTATTTAATGCAATCGTTTTGTAACGTGTTTAAGGAGAAAAAATACCGCATTCTATTTTTGTATTACATTTTAGTTCTATGCGCAGTTATGAAATAATAGTTATTTATCCGTGCGGGAATGGATTTCAGGCCAATATTCCCGCATACTGTGCGATAAATAACTATTATGATACAAGTGCGGAAAGTAGGTAATTCCCAACGAGTGGCGATGACCAAAAACACGACCGTCAGGGATGTACATTATTATGATTTTTTAACATTTTAATTTGATTTGCTATCGACCAATCAGGAAACAGAATTAATTTAAAATTCACAGATTATGATACGAGAGTATAAAAAAGCTTTACCAAAATTGGTGGTCAGCTGATCCAAGGTTCCCATAAAGGCCTGGGCACACCAGATGCGTGTGCAGGACGCGCTGCTCACACATGCGATGCGGTGTGGCTTGGCTTGGTCGACGCTAAGAGGAGGATAAACTGTAACAAAATCCTTAGAATTCTAAAATCTATTAAGTCTTTGTCAACTTATTTTGGTCCACCCTGTATTATTCGAACAAGGGCTTCGTATTTTAGGGGCCTGTAAACAGGTCCTCTACAACGGGTTTTAGAAACGGGTTAATTTAGCCCGTCAATCACTTTCCCTTCAAACAATTGAAAAGTTTGTACACCTACAAGTGTCGCTTTCAGTTTGGCTTTATCGATGTTTAACAAAATTAAGCAAAGTCTACAAAGGTTTCAATATAGTTTGACATTCCTTTGTATAGCTATATACGCGCAACTTACCAAAGCTTAAATAACTTTCCTCCAATTCCGTGATACCTTACATCTTTGCAAGTTTCGAATGATGTTTACTCCCCAGTCCTTATTCCTGGCGCGTGACAGGCATGCCTGTTGTTCATAATAACTGCTATCTTTCACAGCATCACAACCTTGTTTACCATATATTGGAAACTGAACTTTATCCCACTCATTGCACGATTGCTTTCGCGTGGCGATAAATGAGCGAGATACGATCTTGTGGAACTGAGCTACTCATTACCTTCTAGCAAAACGCCAACGCGAGTTTTCGTAAACAACTTCAGGAGTGGGATGAATTAGGGAATGCTGTCTTGTGTTAGGCGTCGTAGAGTCCAGATTTGAATAGCTGGTTTCAGGCTAAGCCGGGTATCAATAGATGGAACTTTATACACTGACACGTTCATATTTAGTTACCTTATCTCGGCGAAGGCACGGGTGTAAGGTCGATTCCGGTTCGGAATCCGCAAAATAGTGATTAACACTTATTGTAAACAAAGAATGTCTCAGATCGCAGGTATTTGACGCCCGAGCCGAAGGCAAGGGCGATAAATAGGCGCTCTGAGGCTTTCTTTATTACCGCCCGTGGTGAGTACAAAAATTTACGTCTCTATCTGGCCAGGAAGTGGGGTTTTCCGCACGCATAGCGTGCGGTAATTCCTACTTTATGGCCAGGTATGACGTAAAAATATTTCCAGAAATCTGTGTTACAATAATTTGGTAAACATTTAAATCCTTCTTTAGGCAGTATTTAATAAGTACATTATTTCCAACATGACCGACCGTAAGTAGTCTAAAGTAATTGGTACACACTTGTTTAGAAATGCTTCGATATACCTCGCATTAGTGTTCCGTGCCAAAATTGTTAAAACGAATCACTTATTGAACATAACTTGGCTAGTCACTATCAGCCACTAACTTGTCATATTTTATCAAAACACCGATAAGCTTCGAAGATCGATATATCTTATCTATACGTACTAAACATTCTAAGAAACACTTTTAATATTACTTTTACTATCAGCAAAACATTGAATACCAGAATCTCATAATTCCATAGATTGGAATCTTTTATCGGAATAGAAGGCGGAAATTTTTATCCGGTGGTCCGGTAAGTTAAACGTCGAGGAGGGATTTCCGGCGTCCGGGTGGTGTATGACGACGTAAATTCAAGGATATACTTAAGTCCGGTTAGAATTGCAGGCACTTATAAGCTTGCACATAATACGCTGGTGGCAAACAACCAAACAGGCTGATGCTAAGCAGACCCCGTAGCCTATGGAAGCTTGCGACGAGAAATAGGAGCGTAGAGTTGCAACGTATATGTACTCCGTATACGTAACGTATGTCATGTGATATTCCCAGGTAGATTACCGATTTGTGTTGAGGATAAGTTATATTCGCAGCTCGAGGGAATTCTTCAATATCCCCCATAAAACTATCTTGAGTTATGTTTACGTTGCATACAGCTGTGATAAATTGTAACACCTGTTCATTTATACAAATGCCGTTCTTCGAAATATCCTTCTCCGAAGTTTCCTCACTGGAATAGTTGAATAGTTCGGAGAACGGCATCCATACTTTAATACACTGGCCTGCAAAAGAAGGTATATCATATCACTCATAAACGTGACGATGACTAAAACGGTTATACCTTCTTTTGCAGGCCAGTGTACATAAAATCTTACACATAGGGCGGGTTGTACCAGCTTACGATTACAGGCCGATAACATTCTTATACGTTCAGTTGTGGGTAAAAAATACAGCCTCTTTAAAAGTAAACCGAAGAACCCTTAAACACAATTCGTTAAAGTTTCTCGAGAAAACAGAAGGCTGCGGGGCCTGCGGGGCTTCTGGGGCCGGACTGAAAGTTGACAACACGAGTTCGGAAAGGATCCCTAAATGGAATTGGATATTGTACTGAGCTCTGAGACGGGAATCTGTAGAAACGTTCACGAAATCTTTTGGGTTTTTAAAAACAAACACGTTTTAGTTATGAATGTTTTTTATACTTTTTAGAAGAAAAAGGAACCTTATACTTTTTTTCTCATAATTTGCAAAGTTCAGGTTTTTCCTACCCCAAGAAAAAGTGGCCAAAATTGTTTTACTCCGCATTGTTACGATTTTTTTTACGTTTAATGGGCCATATTAGAAACCTAGCCCTAGGGTCCAAAATAGAAACCTAGAAAAAAAGGAAGAATAGCTGGGGACAATATTTTTAATTATCAGAATTACTAGTAGGTACTCATGATTATGAACAGGAAACACCAAAAATTTCGAAATTCCGAGCATAAGTAAAAGGGAAACTTTTGATGTGAATGATAACTTGATAACTCGATTTGCTTGGTTGACTAAAAAGAACATCTATCACAGAATTCACAGGCAAAATCGAACCTTGACCCATCAAGGAGTTGTATTGACGCTAATCAAATTGCCAAAATACTTCTAACAACATTACGTTAGGTATTCCATATTGCCTATTTCATATTCTTGTTTCAGCATATTTTACTTGCACTGATAATAAATAAATAAATAAATAAATAAATATTTGCGGACATTCTTATACAAATCGACCTAGTTCCAAACTAAGCAAAGCTTGTACTATGGGTACTAGACGAAGATAATCATACGTATATAGAGAAATAAATACTTAAATACATAGAAAACATCCATGACTCAGGAACAAATATTCGTGCTCATCACACAAATAAATGCCCTTACCGGGATTCGAACCCAGGACCTCTTGCTTCGTAGGCAGGGTCACTACCAACTAGGCTAAAGCGGTCGTCGAAAAAAACAAACTT
Source organism: Epinotia brunnichana (assembly GCA_963854355.1). Taxonomy (NCBI): domain Eukaryota; kingdom Metazoa; phylum Arthropoda; class Insecta; order Lepidoptera; family Tortricidae; genus Epinotia; species Epinotia brunnichana. The sequence goes on from OY977946.1 coordinate 1,189,414, forward strand.
AATGTTCAAATTAAAATTTTCAGGTTTCTTCAAAAAGGAGTAATAATTTTGAAGTGTCCATAGGCTATACACGATTACCGTTTATTTTCAGTGAACAATTTCACGAAGCTGCAAGTTACAATTTTCAATTTTACAAGTCTGAATTGCCAACTTGAGCTTGACCAATAACGACTTTCTATTTGACCTGTTTTAACTGTTTAGACTTGTAAAATTGTAACTTGTAGCTTTATAAAACAGGCCACTGGTATCAAAAATATGTTTTTCTACTCGTCGACTTTAATCTTTGAATTAAGATTTCTTACACGAAACTATGATCACATACTTTTTAATCCTGGAGCTCCACGAGCTCGTCACGGAGCTTTTGGTTTCATAAGATAACCGCCAGCAGTCATCTTATGAATCCAGGAGCTGTATAAGATAACTGTGAAGAAATCAACGCGCAAAGATACTAAGCTACTGCGCTTCATTTCAGCAGGGCGATATTCAATAGATACCAAGTTTGTTTAATAAATTATTATTTCCGTTGACTCGTAGAAAAAGTATTGTATACAATAGTTATATAATTAGCTTTTTAAGTCTCGTACCTTAATTAGGACATACATTGGATACCTATATAACTAACATGTATGTTGTTATGTAGGCTTTTATGATTATAATTAATATATTCGATTTTCTGTGTAAATCTCATTTACATTCTTACATTAGGTAAGTATATATAATATATTTTTTTTTTGTAGCCTAATTTGTGTCCCACTGCTGGGCAAAGGCCTCCCCTTTTTTCCGCCACTTGTCTCGGTCCAGTAATTAATAAGGTAACATAATATTCTAAGTTACAAATCTGTAGGTATGTAAATCTTACAATGTGAGCGGTAGGTTAAATAACTCTTCATAGCTGTAGAACAGTTCTGTCATAAGATACTTCTTCAATCTACCTCTAAATCCGGCGGGAGTGGCTGCATCTCTAACTGCATCGGGTAGGCGATTGTAAACCGATGGGCCCAGATAGTACAATTCAATTCAGTTCAATTCTTTATTTGTTTCGGACTAATGTCCATAAGTTGTTAGTATACAATCACGAATTATGACTAAGGTTAGTACCTATTACAAATTAATTTAATCCTATAAACCTAATGGAGTTAGATGCTCCATCCCCTCCCATAGGGTCCTGCACAATGTAGGGTGTTCCAGTGCCTAGGTAATGGAGCATCCAGCCTCGCAGCCAGCGTCCTCAGGATACTGTTACCGCTGCCACACATCCGCCGCATTAGTGATGCCGTCCTGCTGCGTATTATTGCGTAAAAGTCATATGTACGTTCTGCCGCAAACATTCCGGACGCACTACAATATCGCGGCAGCCCCAACAGCATCCTGAAGACGTTGTTATATTGTATGCGCAGGGCGTTATACGACCGCTGGGTGTAGCTGGTCCACAGGCTGCAGGTGTAAAACAATGAACGATCTGACTTAGCGAGTCTGTGCGGCTCCGCGACCAGCCTATTTTTATGCTTATTGCTGCGCAGCGGATAGTTGGTGTTCACGCCTCTACATTTGAACGCATCTATATGGTCGTGCGTACTGCTGCGTTGTAGATAAATAAGCACGGTAAGTAGGGGCAATATCTTCAGCTCTCTGAAAATATCCCGCGCGGGGGCGTCTACTGGCTTTCCGACTATGGCGCGAAAGGCTCGTTTCTGCATTGAGAATGCAAGAGTCCAGTCAGAAGCACGGGCCCACAACTCCGTGCCATACGTCAATATTGAGTGCACTGTCGCGAAATAGCACTCTCTCACTGCGGGTCTCCCGGCGGTGCGCGCCAGGCGCCGAAGTGCAAAGCACGCACGTCCGAGCTTCCCGCATACCTCATCGATGTCTGTCTCCCACGTCAGTGCACTGTCCAGGTTGAATCCAAGGAGACATTTATTCACTACACAAAATACACAAATAGTCAAGGGAGTAGACATCAACACAATTGACACAATTGTGTTTGTCTTCACGGCAGTGAATCGCTTGCTGTCTCAGCATTATGCCGAGGTTGCAGACAGACATACACCTACAGAGCTGGTTTTCACACGAACACCAACATAAGAGTAGCACTCTTGTCGATGGAGATCGCCAGCCATTTCTGTCCTCTGCAATTTCCATTACTGTCTGTTCCGATATGAGGAGATATGATATAAGTAAAATTATTTTTTTATAAACACTATATTGTAAGGCTAGTATTTAAAGCCACATCAAAAAAAATGCAAACAACCTATAAATTCGTCGTTTGATCATTCATCAAAATTCGTGTGCAATGGTTAAATTTTGATGTGCAAGTCAGTTTGTTTTTGGTAAGCGATTAAATTTTTTCCATATTTTTAAGGCTATAAATGGGTCATGCAGATTTAGGTTCGCGTCTTTTCGGTGGACATTGCCAAAGTTAAGGGCTATAAAGCCTAATTTTTGGATGTACTCTGAATCCGCATAAACGGCGTTGCCCCTTCTATAATTCTATGTGATAAAAACATGTTATATGTAAACGTAAGCCCTTAACTATTGACCACCGGAAAGATGATTTTTGTTTTTGTGACTGACATGACAATGACCCAAATCGTTTGTTAGTGAACCAATCAGCATACGCGGGCTATGGCGAGCTGCCCCGCTATTCTGTATTTTATTTTAAGCTCACCCACAAATATATCTTGACGCCGCGATTCGTAGTAACTGAGCTTAGGTAGAGGTCTAGCTTCGTTAGGCGTGACGGGTGGGGTGAGGCGCATGAACGCGTAAAGAATAACATCCCTGGGCCCTCAAACAAAACCAACACGAACCCTTTCCTTTAAATGATTGGTAACAACGAACGTGATGCAACACTTAGACGGACTTTCAATTGTTTTTTTCTTTATTTCACGGTGCCAAGTGCACATGTTGGTTTATTGAACGAAAGAGCGAAGCGAACAAAGTTCTAAGCTTTAGTTTTTTCGGGCCCGCGTTCGATGTGTGTTTGAAGTGTAGTTTCTATGTTTTACAACTTTCGCGGGCCCGCGCCCGACCCGCGCCCGAACCGCGCCCGCGACCGGTGTGTGGAGGCCTTAAATAAAAGTAATTTGTAATTTTACGATCATTACAATTTATAATTACAGAATGTAATTTGTAATAGCATCACAAATTACATACATCAAAAAAAGTAAAATTTCAGACATCAACAAAATGATAACTTAACAAGCTTCTGAAAAGTTGGAAAGATGGAAAGTTTGTTGGATTCTTGCATAAAGCATCTTAGAATAACGTTTTAAAATGGAATAAACCAAAAAAAACGCTATTATAAATTAATGTCTTTCAAAACCGTATTTTGCCTGGAGTATTAAGTACAATACGTGTACGCGGGCTGGGTTTCCAAAACTGGACGCCATAATTGCGTCTATTTTACGTATGGGTTATAGGCACTACTGTTATTCATGCCAACCCAGTTCTACCAGGAAGCTTAGCAGACCCTTTATGTAACCTTTGGCCTCCGGTAGTGACCCCGGTGTTCCGAGGTGCTTTGCCCGGTATTCTGCCACCCCAGGGCATGTCAGGATGGCGTGGGCGGCAGTCTCTTCCTCTTCCAGCCTGCATGCAGAGAGGAATGTCTGTTTAAGTAATTAGATAGGGACGTAGAACTCATTCTAAAACTGAGTTCATCTCATGAAAAAAAAATATTGCGGACAATCTTACACAAATGGACTAAGAGCGACAAATGTCACACAATATCACATCAATCATCAAAACGTTAAGACAAGTATACTTCCTGGGAATGGCGGAAACCGTGGCGCCTCTTACGTCACCACCTCACGGGGCACGGGCTCATTACGGGTGAGCACGTCCCAACAAGCCGATTGAGGCGACGTGTCGTGAGCCTTTTTACGACCAGCATAGGGACCGTAAGTAGACATATGGTTGGTACAAAGTGGTTGATGGTTACCATTTTGAGAGTATCGTCGAAAGTCTTGTAAAGTTTCGTTAACTTTAAAATTGAATGCTGATAAGGAATAACGGTCTCGCAAGTCAAATATACCTCCTGGCCTGCGATTCCATTTGCCTTTTTTACATTAGGGAATATAAATAAATAAATAAATTTATTTATTAAGAAACAAACGGTCACATACAGAATTTTTTTACACACTATTATTCAGAATAAAACCAGACCTACAGTTTCCTTAATTATTTCACTAGTGCTAAATAAACATTAGACATTAATAACATTTTACTAAAAATAAGTATTTGCATGAACTTGGCAAGTAAGTACTTAGGTGTAAAGATGAATGCATAATACATGCCAGTACCTATTGATAAATAAAGTTAATTCAATTACACAATGCAAAAATATTAATCTAGAGGTTAATGTTTGCTAAACATGGAAAAGGTTTTCTTCAAATAAATAAATATTTGCGGACAATCTTACACAAATCGACCTAGTCCCAAACTAAGCAAAGCTTGTACTATGCGTACTAGACGAAGATAAACATACTTATATAGATAAATAAATACTTAAATACATAGAAAACATCCATGACTCAGGAACAAATATTCGTGCTCATCAGACAAATAAATGCCCTTACCGCGATTCGAACCCAGGACCTCTTGCTTCGTAGGCAGCGTCACTACCATCTAGGCTAAAGCGGTCGTCAAATATATCGCAAGGATATCGTTTCTGTTTCATATCTCCGTCATTCTTATTTTAATGGACAGGGACATGAAAGTAGGGTTACCAGGCCCCGTAGCATGGATGGCCTTATCACGCGATAAGTGACAAGATAGAGCATCTGTCACTGTCTGACACCGTTCGATAGAACGAGACGACGCTCTTATCTTGTCCACGGACCCAGATACCGATATATAAGATATGCCGGTGACATCACCGCATGATCATCACATTTCAAATTTGATAAATGTTTATAAAAAAAAAAGAATAAGGGCATTATTATTTTACAGAAGTTGATAAAAATGATCTGTTATTTGACTTTACGTTACTTTTTGACAGTATCTGTACAAATAAGCTTAAACAGTCCATCAACATCAGTCTTTTTAGTAAAATTGCGGATGTTGACTGTTAGACGATCAAAATTTGAATGTTTTTGATAGAACAATTTAGATAAGGTAGGTATTTCTAGTACGTATAACTAATAGCACTAACACAAGCTGAAATATATTTATTTATGACATTAAATTACAAATACGAGTACACAGAAGACAAAGTAATAATGTCGTGTACAGATTTTTTTGTAAATATGACGATGAAACTTCTAAATTCCACCAGGTCTATTTTACCTTTCTGGTATAGCAGGCCAGAAGTCAGTCGTTTTCAAAAAATAAATGTGCCTACACTAATATTATAGTCGGGATAAGGTGGCAGGCTCCTTTAAAATGCAACCAGGACAACACTAAGATGAAGACTAACTAAGCCTTTATTCTGCGACCAACTCAACTACACAATAAAAGCGGGGCGTACTCATAAACAGACCAGCTCTTGGTAACACAAAATAAAATCAATTAAAATAAAGAATCATAATGAGAACCTTTCCTATTTTTAGAATATGACACAAGGAACGTTTTAGACCGTTTAAGTACACACGGCGTCTTTTTCAACTGTCGCGCGACACTAACCCTGCTTAGATCGCCTGTCAAAATGACCTGTATTGAAACTGTATTACATTTGTAGCACTGCAAAAAGTCGCCATGTGTAACCACTCCAAAATGTACCTCTTACAGTTGGTACATTTCTAGATTCACGCATTCGTCGGCTGTAATCGAAAAAGGTGATAGATGACGTGACTCCGTGCAGCACACTCCGCTGCGCATCGCATTTTACACGATCCGTCGAGGAATCTCTAGTTTCACGCCTCAGATTTATCCATCAACATATCCACTATCTCGTCTGATATCGGCATGTGTAGAACAGTAAATTTCACGCCTTATCTGCAGGCGCGCTCAAGGACTCGAATTCGACATTACGGGAGTGGTAATCTGCAAATTTTGCCTGTGAGCATCGAGATACGGATTCTAGGTATTCGTGTACAGCAAATGTACAGGTTTTTTTTTTTATTTTATTTTTTATGTGCATAGGATATTGTTGATTCATATTGCGTTAAATGGTGTCGTATTGTGATAAGAAATAATTAGATAAAACAGCGGATTATCCTAGGCACAGTAATCTATCGGCAAATTGGCCGTAACATTAACCCTATACTTAATTCGACTTTTGACTAGGGGGTTGTACTAGTTTTAACCCGACACCACACGGGATGTATATTAAGTACCTACACGATATTATTAGTAAAAGACAATAATAACTACTTTGGGCAAACGAAAAAAACATGGCTTCCTGTTTTCACTCAAATTGCAACACGGTGTGAATCGGATCTTTTGTACACCGTCGCTGCCAAATTCTTAGATTTCTTTCACAACGTAATATAATTTAGGAATTATGGTTTAAGTAGCGTCCAGGTAAAACCAAGTTACGTCGCGTCACGTCTTGTTTACGTGACCAATTTAAATATATTGCGTCGGTTCAATTTCTTTATGAACGCCAAAGTTCAAGAGAAGTACTCGTGTAGAATTCTGAGCAGCCTCGAGGCTGATTTGAGTGATTTATCATTGTTTAAATGACGACCGTAATTGACTTGTCCTTTCCGCGTAATTTGGTGTAACCCAATTTGACATGTCCTCATTTTGATACAGAGATCAAATGAAGGGTCCACGGAAAGAACATGGCTAGTTTATTTTTTTTTCAAAATGAGATTTTAATGTCAAATGTTGAGCTCGTTATGAACTATTACGTGACATAAAAATCTCATTGTGAAAAAAAAAGTGACTAGACATGTTCTTTCCATGGACCCTTCAAAAACAAAGAAAATATGTGAGTATTAGAGATGCGCCGAATATGGGTTTTACCGAATACGAATATTCGGCCGAATTTTCGGTCCAGCTTTTGCCGAACCGAATATTCGGTTCAAAGGAATGCCTTATGCCTTAATCAGCCGTTCCAAAACAGACTCATTTTTCAGTGGTAAAATCTTGTTGATATTTATGTGAAACATTAATTATAAAGGTAGTTAAATAACAATAAGAATCCGTTTTAGAATAACAATTTCACAGGACAATGAGTATGTTACATTCTTACAACTTGCAGACAAAAAACCTCCAAAATTATTCGGTAAATATTCGGCATTTGAACCGAATAATTCGACCGAATAACGAACATTGAAAAACGTGCCGAATATGCCGAATACCGAATATTATGACATGTATGACACTTTATTGCACGTGAGATTTTTTTTTTGCAAAATAGACAAAACTACAAACTTTAAATGACAAACTTTAAGAGAGGTAGGGCACAGTGGAATGTCATCTCGCTCGTATGTGGAGCAGCCCAACTGGGGAAGTACCTCCACCTTACAGAAGACCGCAGCCATAATAGCACCACTGCTTTGTAGTGTTGCTATATTATTGCATGCTATGAAGTATGTGGTGTTGTGTTCCTGGTGGTGAGTAAGGTCGCCAGAGCTCCCAGGGTGCGTTGTGTTGGGAGTGAGGGACCTGATGTCTCTATCTGCCAACACAGCGAATCCTCAAAGGAATAAAGGGTGGGCAACGCGCTTGTGATTCTTCTGAAGTCACAAGTGTCCAAAGGCGACGGTACCAGCTTAACATCAGGCAGGCCGTAAGCTTGTTTGCCACCGTCGTAGTATAAAAAATTTTTACCGAAGGTGAACTTATGCGAGAACTCTTCCAGCTAACCTTCGAGGAAATTAGAAAATAGAAATATAACGCGCAAAGGCAGACAAACGAATATGCAAATTTAGAATATTTATAAGTACCTACACGTTCGTTTAGTTAGTAGGTACCAGTCGCGGCGCGTGAGAATTTTCACTGGACAACCCGAAGCCAAAGAAAGGGCTGTTTTTAGGGTTCCGTACTCAAAGAGTAAAACGGGATCCTATTACTAAGACTCCGTCCGTCCGTCTGTCTGTCACCAGGCTGTATCTCACTGATAACGTGATAGTTCCAGTTGAAATTTTCACAGATGATGTATTTCTGTTGCCGCTATAACAACAAATACTAAAACCAGAATTAAATAAGTATTTTTATTGATAATGGTACGGAAACCTTCTCGCGCGAGTCCGACTCGCACTTGGCTGTTTTTTTCTAATGATTTACGAGTGTGGTAATATATAGCAAGAAATTTAAAGGCCTCCGCGGCGGGCCCGCGCAAGTTGTAAAACATTGAAAATAAACTTCAAACACACATCGAACGCGAGCTCGCGGGCCCGCGGCGGGCCCGCGTTCGGTGTGTGTTTGCAGTGTAGTCTCAATGTTTTACAACTTGCGCGGGCCCGCGCACGCGACCGGTGTGTGGAGGCCTTTAGGCAAGCCGGTGGGAATCGGCTTGTATGGGCGCTCCGCCACTGGTAGGTACATACTATTTGATATCTTATTGTTTGTAGTACACGTAAGATTAATAAAATTCGGTACCTACGTGATCGAATGTAGTTTAAGGCAGAGGGATAATCACGTAACATTTCGATCGCGCGTTAGGACAATTCAAGTGTCATTTTTCCATATAAAAAAATACATTCAGATCTACCTAACGTACGTTAAGTACAATGCGTTACGTGATCGACCTACAGGTCTCAATCCTGAGTCTTTGCCATTCTGGGGTAGCGTCCTTACTGCTAGACCATCTGTAGTCCAGTGGGTCGATCACGTAACTTTTCTTACGCGCGTCTGTAAGGTCTAAATGTCAATTTTATATGGCAAAATGACAGTTAGATTGTGATTTTACTGTCAGACGCGCGTACAATGCGTTACGTGATTGACCTACAGTGGGTCGATCACGTAACTTTTCTTACGCGCGTCTGTAAGGTCTAAATGTCAATTTTATATGGAAAAATGACAGTTAGATTGTGATTTTACTGTCAGACGTGCGTACAATGCGTTACGTGATTGACCTACAGGGGGGTAAACACGTAACGTTCCGAACGCGCGTCGGTACGTTTTAACTGTCAATTCTCCATATAAAAAGTGACATTTAGACCTACCCGACGCGCGTACAATGCGTTACGTGATCGACCTAATGACGGAGAATCTTTACCTTGTATTCTTAGCTTGGGTTACTAGCGACCTCTGTATATAAAGTTGGGTTTTCCTGTGAGTATAGTTGGACTGTTACACCTCATCAATGACTTCTACTAGGTGGGACTGTATAAACATGATAGTTCCGTATCTTTATCATAAACAAATAATGTGAGTCACTTACCTCAAATATAAATAAGTACCTATCTACCTACCCATATCTGTTACGTGACGTGCTCTTAAGTGACGTTTCTTCCAAAATCATGCAAATAAAACTTGGCATTAATACATATAGTGTAACGAAAACAAGTGTAATCAAAAGAGTTTTATAAAAACCCAACTGCTTTTATTAAATATGCCCTTGTCACTCCCACGATTATGAGGAATCCAACGACATATGTATGTCAAAATACATTAAGCCGTTTGAACTGTAGGTAGCCCGTGAAATAGAATTTTCTTTTCTACATACATACATAAACATACAAAAAATATGCTCAAAAAACATAACCATCCTTCTGAGGCAGTCGGGTAATTAAAACAAGACCATTATCGTGAATTAATAAGTAGTATTTTTAGGAAACACGAAATAGTTATTTATGATACAAGTGCGGAAAGTAGGTAATTCCCAACGAGTGGCGATGACCAAAAACACGACCGTCAGGAAGTGTTTTTGATCGATACGAGTTGGGAATTACCTATCCGCACGTGTATCATACAACATTTTACAATGCATCATGCAAGGAAATAAAAAAATATGAATTAAATGTGAAAATTGGTGACCTGTGTTTTGACAAATAAATACTTTGAACTTTGAAATTTTAATAGTCACGAAATCTCATTATCGCACAGTATGCGGGAATATTGGCCTGAAATCCATTCCCGAACGGGCTGGTCACCTTCCGCGACGCCGTGCTGCAGCATGCTGACATGGGCCACTTCCCGTGGAAATGTTGAACCATATAAAGGGGCACATTCAGAGCAAGTCCATTGTAATAGTACATTATGATACAAGTGAGGTATGTTGATCATTACATCAGAGGCGGAATTGTCACGTGAACCGCAGGTGAGCGTGATAATAGAGCCGATGATGTAATTATCAAAGCTCACGCGTGTCATACGACGTTTTTCAACACATTTGCGAGGAAAAAATCCTTTTCATAAAATGAACATGTTACAGGCTCCTAAGTTGTTTCCTTTAGTTATTGATGAAAACAGGTTTTACTCACATATTTGTTCATCTCCAAGAATGTACAGTGGCGTCAATTATATTTATCACTTTCTATTCACTACGAGTCAACATTTTTAACAATAACCAAACACGCATCATCAATGTTTACAAATATTTTTGAAATTACCTATAATGGCGCGCAACTATTTTTTTTTCGTGAAGTTCGCACAGTGCGCCCGCAGCGAGGCTTAGATGAAATCTCTAAACAGCCAATACAAAATAAAATAAATATTTTCTTATTCAATATAAATTCATGTAAAATGTTATCAAAAGTAAATAGTTTTACTAAATGAAACGTTTCTATATCATATCCAACAAGAAATAATCAATTAATCCACAAGAAGGATTTAATTTGTTTAGTCGAGTAAGAATCCATTTGCCGAGAATTAAAAACAAACCTGTATAACCCGGTCAATTTAAGAATGCGCCGAGTCCATACATACACCTTGCTGCAAGGTGCCAACGTGTCTTAATCGGGATATAAACATAACTACACGAGTGTCGTAATGTTATTAAACACGCGTGTTTAATACCCAGGATTATGAGCCCAAAAGCGGCACAATAAGAGGCACGTTACGAGCAAATGTGTTGAAAAAAGGTTTTTAATACAGTTGCTCAAAAAGTGGTACTTTTTGTAGCTGCAAATCGTGCGCAAAGTTGTATTTTGCGCACTAGTGCTTTTTACTTTTCCACGTGTATCGAACGACGTTTTTTAATACAGTTGCGAAAAAATAAGAAAAACAACAAGTAAGGAATTTGAAACTTTTATATTATTAATTCTGTAACATCTTTGTAATACAGTAAAAAAATAATAAAGTTGTTAAAAAAATAATAATACTGTTCTTACTTGTTGTTTTTCTTATTTTTTCGCAACTGTATTAAAAAACGTCGTTCGATACACGTGCGGAAATGCCATTCTTTACTCGTCCCGAGTCTTACCAGTCGCCTACGGCTCGTGGCAAGATATCTAGGCACTCGTGAAGTAATGACATACTTTCCGCACTAGCATTGAAATGTACTATTACAATGAACTTGCTCTGAATGTGACCAGCCCGTTCGGGAATGGATTTCAGGCCAATATTCCCGCATATTGTGCGAAGATGAGATTTCGTGACAATTAAAATTTCAAAGTTCAAAGTATTTATTTGTCAAAACACAGGTCACCAAATTTCAACTTTTATGCATATTTTCTTATTTCCTCGCATGATGCATTGTAAAATGTTGTATGATACACGTGCGGATAGGTAATTCCCAACTCGTGTCGATCAAAAACACTCCCTGACGGTCGTGTTTTTGGTCATCGCCACTCGTTGCGATTTACCTACTTTCCGCACTTGTATCATAAATAACCATAATCATAATCATAATCATATTTATTCATAATATTTCATATTACATGTCAATATTTTAATCATAATTGTAAAAATAATAAATAATCATAAAAGTCAAAAAATAAAATTAAAGCATAGGTACAACGAATTGTATATACATAATTGTACACATTACACAAATAAAGTGCGACCTATTGCGTACTAAAGTCGCTAAATCTATAGAAAGTGTGCTCGATAAGCCATAATTTGAGTCGTGATTTGAAGCTGGCCAGTGATGGTGCATCTGTGATATGTGCCGGTAATTGGTTGTACACCATTGGTCCCATGACATGTGTTAGTTTGCCAGACTTCGCTAGTCTATGTTTAACACCAACAAGTTTGTTAGCGTTACGCAGGTTACGACCGTGTATACAGTATTCGTCTAAACTAACTATTTGCTGTTCGCAGTACATTTCTACTATCCTGTAACGTACAGCTGAGATTCCGTAGATACCTGCGGTTACCGCATCGCAGGTATCTAAAGAATCGCAGCGTTTATCGATATATATAAAAGAACCGCGTTTTTAAGAGATCGTGATTTTTTAGAATTTTCCGGTACAAAAGTAAAATTGTATTCTTTCTTTTTTCAACAGGACCAAGACGAGGAGCTAAAAAAACAACTGCCGGTCGTGCCAAAATGCTGCGCCAGTGGCCAGAATCTGACCTTCACGCTCGAGGACGGCAAGCCGCGCTCAGTCTGCGCCCGAAGCAGCCTCACCTTCCAACCCATCTTCCACAAGGCCAACGACTCCCACATCTGGAGCTACGACAGCAACGTGTTCGAGACCATCGTCGGCAACCCCTGCATCTACGACAGGTCTTTGTGAACATGTAACTGAACTTTAAGTCTTGGCTTGCATCTAAGTAGGAATCAGATAGAACATAATCATCATATATTTAAGAGCTAGTCTCTTGTCGGTGGAGTCATTTCCAACTTATTGACTCTCTTATTTAGGGAAGTATAGTGCAGTTCGAGTGCAGCAGTGTAGTTTCCTTCTTGCTTTCCACACGCTGTAGTTGAAGAAACGAGTTTGTTTCGCTCCTAGATACCTGAACTAGAGTTCTACCAGATTTCTATATTCGTTCTCCTGTCAGTGTCACTGCTGCCTGCTGCTAGAGGTTATCTTATTTAAGGGTGGCAATTACTCGCCATGCTACAGAATCATCACTAGATATGCAGTTTTTTATAGAGATGCCCTTCACTCAAGACTTTCCACTAGGTACATCCTGACAACCCTGCCGATGTGTCATTCCGCCACGGCAGTATTCGCCTACAGGTGAGACCTAACAAGAAGAAAATAGGCAGACAAAGCAAAGGCAGTGTCTTACAATTTGGAACTATTACACGCACGTTATCTATCATTTGAGCTCTGAGGAGAAAATAGCTCGCTTCTTTACCGAGAATACCTTTATTTTCTTGACTGCGAGATATGTCCTATATGAAGGTGTTGTTGCCTTAAATCTCAGATGATAATTTATTATGCTGTATGTTTTCTAGTGTATTATTAATTAATGTTTTTATACTTTCAATTTCTTATTAATGTAAGAGTATTGTCCTAATATTTATTATGAGCTCTGATAAACTCTCATCATCCACTTTATAATCGAATAAATCATACAATCATGCCTATAATCTGTTAAATCGTAGCAGTATTAGCACTTCGTATCATGCGTAGCTAATGCATCGTGCAGACACGAAACTTTTCCTCGCATACTTGATTCGATCCCAAGAGAGAAAAACTTCCAAACATCCCGATGGAAACATTATTAGCTAACGAACGCTATATCAGAGATAGGAAGCAATAAAAACGCCATATTTAGAGAATTTATGTTATTATTGTGATTTGCAGATATAAACTGGAGCCAGACAAAATCAGCGAGGACGAGTTCTATCTATTGGTCAATGGGTCGTTGTTCGTGCCGTTTAGCAAGCCTCCTTTGTTGAGTACGAAGGACTTTTGTATGGAGACGTTTTGGAACGAGACCGACCCTGCGGCGGCGGGGGTCACCCTACCGCTGGTGTGCTTCTCACAGCCGGTGGAGACGGCACATACTTCTACCACCCTCATACTTTATGCAATAGGTAAGAAACTTGATGCTTGAATATACATTGCGCTGGATGTTCTTTGTAATGTTTCGTTATTTCTGTTAGTTACAGTTTTAGTGAAATTTGAATTTCGGAGTGAAACGTGGAGTCTTTTGATAACAATCTAAGCCTGTGGGCTGTATCTCCTCCCACGCAAGGTTTAGCGTTAATTATAAAACATTAAGTCAATCCTAATGTTTCGTTTAAGGCTGTGAGACTATTTTTGTAGAAATAAATATAAGCTACCGTTAGATTTCGAAATATCAGTCTTAGATTAAAGTCTTAGAAGAAAAAGAAGGAAAATAAATTCAGAAAAACATAATATACACACATTTATTGGTCACAGCTTCGATGTGCGTGTCACAGCTTCAATAACGCCATAATTTTTCAGGTTTAATAATATCCGTGCCATTCCTCCTGGCAACGGCATGCGTGTACACGTTCATAACCGAACTGCGGGACACGCATGGCAAGGCGCTGGCGTGCCACTCCACGTGTCTGGCAGTGGCGTTCTCGTGCCTCGCCGCCACGCAGTTGGCAGGACACGCCTTCCCTATCACTGCCTGCACAATAATGGGTGAAAATGTGTTTTGTTCCTATGTTAATTTGCTCTACGTCACAAGTAGTCGGCATGCGGACGTTCAAATCGAGTTGCGGGACACTCATGGCAAGGCGCCTGGCGTGTCACTCAACGTGTCTGGCCGTCGAGTTCTCGTGTCTGCCACGCAGTTGGCAGGACACGCCTTCCCTATCACTGTTTCTATTTTGAATTTACGGTATACATTTTGTTCTCCCAATATCACCAATTGTGAGAAATTCATGTTGTGCTGGATGGCCTGGGGTGGGGAAAGGGTACCTACTCAATGATAAGATTAACTTTACAAGGAAATACATGTAATTTTATTCACCAAACACAGCTTCTAGATGTACTAACTGAAATTTCAATAATTAATCAAATCTTTTGTTCCCATCAGTGACAGAGACAGATAATTTGAATAAGTAATGTACCTACTTGAGTGGCTAACGCGACACGTTAACTTAGTTCCACATACCCCCCTCTGTGTCGCTCAAATGTGCAAGTGCATCAGACACACACGAATACATGAAGTTGGCGTTTCCTAGTAACGGCTCAGTTTATGCTGGTCCTGTCCGGCCAACGAGGTTGTAAATGCATACAACCTTTACAGTAACAATCACTCGGCTAACAAACGCATCTACGATCTTAAATGTACAAACAAAAATTCATGCTGAACATCGGAAATATTGCGGAGGATAAATAAATAAAAAATGGCCCAATGCAAATGTTGAATATTGTTATGCGGGAGGTTAATAAATATTATATTGTTTCAGCGTACCTCATCCAATTTTCATTCGTTTCCTGTTTTTTCTGGTTGAACGTTATGAGCTTCGATATTTTTCTAAATGTTAGGTAAGTGCTTTCATACATTTTATTTGTACACCATATTTAAGTTCTTGTATATAGTCAAACCGTTTTAGTGAAATGAGTTGTCCTTCTACACTAATTTTATGAATTTGAATGCGGCACTCCATATAGAACTCAACACGTGACAAAATATACTTATTATCTATCTATACTCGTGGGTCGATCACGTAACTTTTCTTACGAACGTTAGGTAGATTTAAACGTCATTTTTGAAGCTTAAATCTATCCCCTTATGTCATTTTTTTGGCATCCGACCCTAGACGGTAAGTGATCTGTACTGAATGAACGACTGAATGGAAATCCCATACTAAAACGAGGAATTGAAGAAATTATTTGCAACACGTAACTTTTTGACGGATAAATTGTACGATGAATCATGTCAATTACTGACTGACAAAGTCATCATATCTGTCATGTCAAAAGAATCAAACAAATTGTGAACAAAGATTATCGTTATAATACATTAATTTTAAAGTGATATATTTCAAATTGAAGTATTATTTGAAATGCCGCCGAAATACTCGATGAAGTACAAAAGTACCTACAGAATATCAGAAGCACTAAGCAAACAATGAAAAGTAAGAAGTGGTAAATGTCATATGGTATTTACTCACATTTGTTATTGATCTCACTTAATTTGCTGTGTTATGTGCTTCGTTTCAGATAAAGCAGATCTCTAAGATGATCATGCGATGCTGAGCATCAACGATAAGGAGAGAAAGAATTTAAAAGCTGTACCGACGGAAAGAAATGTTGGCGGTGCCGATGTACAATTGTCCATGATTCAAATACAAATAGAGTGCACTACAGAAACATGCACCCAGAAACATGTATGTTTTCATATGCGCGCCCTACACGTCGGTACGTTTGACTGGGCTTCATACATGGATGTCGATCACAGAATAGTTTACTTATTCTGTGATGTCGATGTAGGATAAGTAGGCACTCATGAGGTAAGGGCTCGGCCATTCACAATCGGACGACACTCTGTCACCGTGATATGGTGCGGCGCGGCGCCGTAGGAGCTATCGTTGCAGCGCCGTACCGAGTAAAAGCTCACAGTCATCATGTTCCTAGCGTTATTCCCGGTTGTGCCCTAAAGGAGTCCGGGGTCCGCTTTGACACCTAATCCCGAGTAAAAACTCACAGTATTACACTCTTATTCTACGGTGCCGCAACGTCAGTTGATTCGATGCTGTGTGTGTGTGTACCATTGGCAATGTGATATTTTGCTTAGTGTTGGTACCACGTGACACCGTGCATCTACATAATACGGTACCGTAGAAAAGACGTTGCCACTTCGTGAAAAATATAAACACACGGCGCAGCAACATGCGTTTCCACGGGGTGCCAATCTGCGCCATTTCACGTTGACGAAGCCGTGCCGTGAACATGGACCTAGCTAGCCCTAAACTGCAATTAATTTATTATACTTAGAGTTCCATAGCCTGCCGCATTAAAATATTGCCTGATTTAACATATAATTTCTTTATTTCTTAAATATCATATCGGCTTAAACTCAGTTTCAAATGAATACCACAAATGTAGGCACCTTCTTCGGTGTAGTTAGCAGTAAGTTAGCAGTTTGTCGCTGATGGCCTGCCTCACAAGAGGCTGAACACCGCGTGTATACAAGACATTAGTTGAATAGGGAACATTACTGCAATGTTCTGCCGCCAGAGTGCAGCACTAACACAATTAGTAAACAGTTTTTTTGACAACTTTGACAAGTCCTTCAAAGCTCTGGATCAAATAGTGAAGAAAATATTTCAATGAATAAAATGCATCAGTGCCGCGTAATTGGATGCAAGAATGAAGGGCATCATTCATTTCCGAATGAAACGATGATATGAAAACTATGGGAAGCGGCAATGCGTCGTAAAGCAAAAAAAACATTAACCGGCACCAGTTTGTTTACGGGGTGTGTTAGTGTCGCCCCCTACGCAGAGCTTTGCGTAATGTTCCCTATTGGCCGAATTGCATCAAAGTACCTAGTCCATTCAAAAAGTAACTCTACCGTCCAAGGTTTCAATTCCATTGACAGTTTTATAAACATACAGTGGGCCACATTAAATAATGTCAACCATACCGTATACCTACCGTGTCGTGAACTGCCATACCATACGAAGTTGTGAAATGGGTGATGGTGACAAGGTGCTAAGGTGTGCAGCTACTTATGAGTTCGACTGTACAACAGCCAGTGGCGCAGTTTCCGTTTGTCTACCTTTCTCAAAATCTCCTTAAACTGCTGGTGGTCAATATTGTAGTAATAAATGTAAGTACCTATCAAATCAAAGTTAAACACTCGTGCAACAATGTGTATTGCTTTCGGTTTTAGGTGATCCGGAAAATCTGCAACAACGTGGATGATGCTTCTGCTTTTAACTACTTTTCTGGCAGAAAGGCCTTTTATGGTTTTTCCGACGATCAAAAATTATGGCTTGTTGTCTACACATCGTGTTCATTTAGTGACTGTCGTCTTTTTAAGATACAACTTAGTGCTATATTTTTGCTAAAATAACCAGTATCGGAATTTGCATTAAATCAAAGTAGTTGGGTCCATATTCAACGTCATCACGGCGTATTTTCGTCATTATTATCTCAGCAAATATTATCAAAATAAATGATTATTAGAATTTGCTTTGGTTAAAAACGTATAAAGACACAGGCTTTGAGTTTTATTTCATAAAAAACTTAACTTAACTATCAAGTTAACTTATATTCTAAGTGTTCGAGAGATTTAGGCATCTTACCAAAAATCAAACGATTTTTTCATTGATGTGGGCCCAACATTTAAAATTATACTACCCATCATTTTGTCTATGGACACCTGAATAAGATGGAAATACAGCATGCTCCCTCTAATGCATAATCAGAGGCATATTTAAAGATTTGGCGCCCCGGGCCAGTAAGTTTTGCCGCCCCGGGCCAGTAAGTTTTGGTGGCTCGCGCCACCCCTCGGAGCGGCTCGGGCCGCCCCTCGGAGCCTGCCGCCGCGGGCCATGGCCCCCTTGACCCTAGGGTAAATACGACCCTGTGCATAATATTTATAAATCCATCAAAAAGTTCGAACGTAGTCGTTGTGTATCATTTGCTAGATTAAACCAAAGAGGTCTTGTAAAGAAAACAGACAATGAGTCATTGAAAACAAAGCATAATCACAGTCGTTGACAGTTTGAAAAGTCAACTAAGTCAGGAAAAATTTGGAAGATTTTTAATGTAAATATAAAGATAAAAACCGATGTAGTTACAATAGGGGTGTAGACTTAAAATTGATTATTACTTCAAAAGAAAGAAGGCATAAAATTATGCCTGGTGACGAAAATCCCATTCAAATATCTCAAAAAATTACGAAGCTACAACCGTTGCTTTCTAGAGAGAGAAAACGCTAGGGGGTAAGTACTTATAGTTAAGTACCTATAACTAAATATGTCATATTATGATACTCAGCATTACGTTATTTGGCTATTCGACTGTTTCATAATATCTCGAGCTTATCGAATTCATTTTACTCGGCTTTATTAAGCGGTCTTCCTTGACTTTGCTGCGGTGAGCGGAGCGACAGTTTTCACTTTGTATACAAGTAGGTAGCTAATAATCATCATCATAATATCATGGTACCATCACGCTGATCTGATGATGATTCATCATAACCATGGCCTGGTGTTGTCTGTGACTTTACTATGTAATGCTATTATCCTGTTCTGTGACTTCACTCTACTCCCTTGCTGGGCAGTGGGCACAGAACTCCTCTCATGGTCCTCATGGATTAGTAGGAATGGACAACGTATAGTCCCCATGCTAGCCCGTGCCATGCCCGACCTTTGAATGTCATCGCAAATGTACGCTGAAATTTATCTTTCACCGAAATGCTAAATATATTATTCCGTATACACCTAAGTTCTGCATAACGCATTAGTATGAGACAGGATCACAGGATTTAAACTTTCAGTATGATTAATTGCATTCTAAGGTATCTGCGGTCAGCTTACGATATGAGCTAATGTTTTTGGCGTAGGCACTCGTTAGGGTTCCGTACTCAAAGAGTAAAACGGGACCCTTTTACCGCCTAGACTCCGCTGTCCGTCCGTCTGTCTGTCACCAGGCTGTATCTCACTGATACCGTGATAGTTCCAGTTGAAATTTTCACAGATGTATTTCTGTTGCCGCTATAACAACAAATAATAAAAACAGAAAAAAATAAATACTTTTATTGATAATGGTATGGAACCCTTCGTGCCCGAGTCCAACTCGCACTTGGCCGGTTTTTATTAGAGTCGTGTCTGGCCCCTTGCCGGCTAAATGGTTACCGGGTATATGAAAATAATCATGGCAGTTGAACATATAAGTAATGCATTTAACACGAAAACTATCACAGATAAATAGGCATAACTAGTTAACGAGTAATAGACGACCGTCTGTCCGTCTGTCCGTCTGTCCGTCTGTCCGTCTGTCCGTCTGTCCGTCTGTCCGTCTGTCCGTCTGTCCGTCCGTCCGTCCGTCCGTCCGTCCGTCCGTCCGTCCGTCCGTCCGTCCGTCCATCCGTCCGTCCGTCCGTCCGTCCGTCCGTCCGTCCGTCCGTCCGTCTGTATGTCTGTCCGTCTGTCCGTCTGTCTGTCTGTCTGTCTGTCTGTATGTCTGTCTGTCTGTCTGTCTGTCTGTCTGTCCGTCTGTCCGTCTGTCTGTCTGTCTGTCTGTCTGTCTGTCTGTCTGTCTAATACTATAATTCCGCCTCTGATGTAATAATCAACATAGCTCACTTGTATCACAATGTACTATTTTATAGATACCCTGTACGGAACCCTTCGTGCGCGAGTCCAACTCGCACTTGGCCGGTTTTTTTTCTTCAAACGACGATCAGACCCTACAATTTTGAAATATGGACGCTTGCCACTACAAAAGAATAACAAGTGCGCTGCCGACTCTTTATTGATTTGAGGATTCATTGTGTTGATAGCTAGATTAGCTAGAGACATGCAGGTGTCCTTGGAAAACAGCGCATCCACGGATGCTTTGGCTAAATCACCATCAGGAAGACAACATCAAATACCCACAAAGCAAGTAGGGGTATTATTATGGTTGCGGTCTTCTGTAAGGTGAAGGTACTTAATTCACCTGTTGGACTGCTCCAAATATAAGCCAAATAACATATATATTATATACTACACTTATACTTATTATGATGATAAAGAGTATACTTTAGGGGTGGCCTGATAAAAAAACATCATCAAGATCTGAAGATGGAAACCATGGATAATCAATGAAACTCGTTAAGTAGTATATATAGCGATGTTTGTAGGTATACTCATATTATCAAAGCAATTTGGGTATATGTAAACAAGCATTTTCTTTGTAGCTTACTAAAATGTCTAGTATTGTTCAAGTGTGTGTTACTTAAGGGATGGCAATTTAGGTATCAATAACTCATATAGCGATTTGGGTATTTCCTAACGCAAGTTATGTATTTACTCTCAAATTTTCAAATTAAGAGAAGTGGAACTGCCTGAAATGACCACAGATATCCTATGAAATTTCTCAATGAAACGTCATCATCATCATCATATCAGCCGAAAGACTTTCACTGCTGGACATAGGCCACCCCTAAAGAGTGCCAAAATGACCGGTCCTGCGCCACCCGCATCCAGCGGACTCCCGCGACCTTTACCAGAAAAATAAAATCAATGAATAGTTTTAGGTATTTCACAATTTTGACATTTTGTTGAAGTAGCAAGTACTCGTACTTACTATCGATGTCAGATTTAAAGATGAAAATTGGACTAATGGCTCATGGACTATTGTCACCGTCACCACCCAACCCTGGAGTTGTTTGTGACTTCATGCTACTTCCCACGACTCGTCGAAGCAATTATTGCGATTTAGGTATACTCAATTACTCATAATAGCGGTATTTGGGTATTTTCTAAAGCAAATTATGTATTTAATCTCGTGAGTTACAAATGTATAGAGGTGGAACTGCCATAAATAAATACAGAAATCATATGAAACTCCTCTTTGAAAAGTTGGTATTCCACAGTATTGACATTTCGTTGAAGTAGCAACTGCTTAATGTCTTGAGAATACAAAACTTATGTTAGATTTAAAGATTTTTTTTTTTTTATTTATTTATATTTTTAAATTACATCTAACAAAACATTTATATTCTCGCCAAACTGTTACGTTTGATGGCGAATTGACTCATGGCTCATATACTATTGTCACCACCCTGCTCTGGAGCTGTTTGTAACTTCCTGCTACTTCCCACGGTTGGGCACTTTAACTGCTCCCATGGATGAGTGGTGATATTAATCTTTGAATTTCTTCGCAGATGCAGGCAGGTTACTTTACGTTGTTAGCCTTCACCGAAATGCTAAAGATATTCCAAAATAACAAAGGATTGATGCCCACAACATGCATCTGTAAGTGACGGACACCAAGTTATATACATCTTTGGTCAGAGTAATACTTTCACTGTGCCACAGAACTAATATAAAGTCATCGTCATCATATTCAAAACCAAAGAATATGCCACTGGGGACTAACCTCTATTCATGTATTAGATCGATATAAATACTTGTATTCTCTCGTCTCCAACACCACCTTTACAGTACAGGTCTTCAAATTCATGTTCAATTTATTCATAAAGCCAATTTACATGTTATCAAGCACAGTCAGAGACCTACACACACTCTTAATTTCTTAATAATAAAGTCGTGTGCAGGTCATTTTGAACACCCGGCCCGCTTAGCTATTTCTGCTGCTGACTGTACTTAAATAAAAATAAAAATTACACATTATGGATAATTCTTCTCTGATTCATGGCAGGGCACTATTTATCCCAATGCATGCCCAGCTTTAAATTTCTAGTAGGTTTCTTTACGATGTTATCGTCTACATACATACAAACATACATACAACCTTAGTTTAGTTAGCCTTTATCCCTAAAAGGGGTAGGCAGAGCACATGAAACTTGTTTTCCAGTGCTACTTTTAGCATAAATGTGGGTATAAAATATCGACAAACTGTGATACCGAAGTGATAGGTTGCTAGCCCATCGCCCACAACACACTTCAACCCTGTTCCCTTAGTCGACTCTTACGACACTCACGGGAAATAAGGGGGTGGAGCTATTCTAACCCGACACCACACGGGAATTCCCGTGTGTTATCTTTTATTTTGGTTAAACTAATAATCACTTCCGAGAGCTGCATTATATTAGTACACGCTTACGATTTGAAGCTACAATATCCATTTGAAATTGACACACCATCAATAGAGCAAGTAGTGGTATTATTACGGCTGCTATCTCCTGTAAGGTCTTGACTTCTGGAAGGTCGTAACTGGTGGAGGCCGTGCTTCCTCAGTTGGGCTGCTCCAAATATTAATGAGCGAGATGACATTCCGCTGTGCCCTTACTCTCTCAAACCCGAGTAGATATAAACATAGCATAGTAACCATATTTTATCGTAACGACCCTTTTTTTAACCAACTTCAAAAAAAAGGAGGAGGTTCTCAATTTGGTTGTATTTTTTATTTTTATTTTTTAAGTGTGTTACCTCAGAACTCCGTCATTTATGAACCGATTCGTACCATTCTTTTTTTAATTGAAAGTATATGCTTCCAGGTTGGTCCCATTGTTTTCAAAACTCCAGTTGAATGATGGGAACCATGAGGAATTGAGGGAACTCCTCAAATATATAAGGCACGCGTGTAGTAATTTCGGTGTTTTCTAATATAACTCGTGTATACGGAAATCATAAATTTGGTGAAGTGGAAGTGATGATGAAGACCACAGATGGCTTGTGGCACTTGTCAATGATGTACTTCAAACTATAAAAGTACGTCACCGATTCCGATATCATTCCGTTGATATAGCAAACAAAGAGGTGCCAAAGGTGATTCTGAGATCCTTGAGGAATTGACGGAAGTCCTCAAATATTATCGGGCCACATACAGCGATTTGGTTATTTTCTCTAATAATCAACGTATTTGCTCTCAGAAATCAGTTCATGTGGTAAATTGGAAAATAAATGTGGAAATGTTCATGTGGCTTGGCGGAGTACTGAATTGAAATCGGTTAAAACTTTGTTTTTAAAGTAAATTATCTATAAGTTGATATCAACTAGCGCTTCTTGAAATAAAAGGAACAAACTGAAATTTACATACGGCACTTTCAGGCAGAAAATAATAACACGACGATGAAACATGGTCTGCAGCAACGACGTTCATGTGATGCGAGGAGCATTGTACTCCGAATTAATGTAACACTATCTGTCGCAGTTGAAAAATATACATAGATAGTTAAAGCTGCTTTATATGGTAATCATTTATCTAAGTATTTCCATAATAGTATGCAGGTATAGTCAATGCGGCTTACTTTGAATGCTCAGAATATGCCTTTATCGGTACTTAACTTACAGTAATTATACTTCGAATAAGCCGCTTGACTGATGTAAACTCATTAAAAACTATTTAGTGAGTCTGTGACCTGTAGAATCGCGAGCCTGTCTTTTTTTCATTTTACAAGCTTTTATTTATTTAACTTGACCTGTTCGTTTGTCAGTGTGGAACAAATCTTTCAACCTCTACCGATTGAGCTGAAATTTTGGGAACAAGCAAAGTTTGGATGATGATTCAATATTATGGTACCATCGCGCTGATCTGATGATGGAGACAGAATGTGGCCATGTGAATTCAGTACTATAGCGGGGTAACCCCGTTGAGTTTGGGCTCCTTAGAATCGTCTATAATTGAGTAGTAAATAACGATACACAAAAAAATACAGTTTGCAATAAAAGCTTCTATCAAAAATGTTTTTTTCATAGAAACTTATTCTCTTATTACAAGCTTCTGTTTAACATGAGTTGTCGTTTGTTAGTTACTGTGCGACAAATCTTGCGACTGAATTTGGAACCAGTTATCGTAATCCGATTGAGCTGAAATTTTGGGTATGAGTATAGTTTGGATGACAATCAATCCAATATTATGGTACCATCGAACTGATCTGATGATGGAGACAGAATGTGGCCATTGGAATTCAGTACCTAGGTACTTAACCGACGTAACCCTGTTGAGTGTGGGCTCGTTAGAATTGTCTCAATGAGTAGTTGATGACAAAGCGGAAATAATTTACAGGGATGTTAATGTGCCAAAAAGACAAAATGCTGTTACGGCCTTACCCACAGGCTGGCTCCCTCGGCTAGGTATATTATACCTAGATCTGATATTTTATCTAATGAAAAATACCACGATTCACAGATTTTAAAATTTCGATATTTTAGAAATATTCACGCGACTTTTTGTAGCGATACAAATGCGCGTATCACGAACGCGTGAATGTCGCAAGATACTATCCGTAGCGATAGATCACCTGTCAAAATCACCTTTATCGTCACTGTCTCGCGTTTGCTACCCTTTAGAAAGTCGCTAAGTGCAACCCCTCTTAGGTATAAAAACCATCTGTCACTATACCCACAGTTCAAGTGAAACGCATGGGTACGCATGTTTAATCCTCGAGTTAAATGAATACGGCCAATAGTAATTAACTAAGTACCTACTATTGTAAGTAACTATAATATTAAATTAGCTAAAATAGAACTGCACCCCTGTAAAAATATATATATTTAATTAGTTAAAGAGCGAATACAGCGGCAGATAAACCTTTACGGCTTTGTCCGCTGTACAAATGTTTTCTTTTGTATTGTTTTTTGTAGTAAATAAATGAAAAAAAAAAAACACCAAAGCAAACCATGGTTGTTGAGGCACTCCACACGCCATCGGCACTAGCTCAACGCACAGCGATTGCCATAATACAGAAACGCTTCTTTTTTGGTTAATGGTTATTAATTACAGCAAGGAGCTACACGGGCGGTTCTACAAGACCCTCACAGACCTGCTCGCATGGGTGAACTGGCTACGTTTCGAGGATCTCTTCGGGGAAACCGAAGTTTTTGTCTATGCAATAGCGGAAGAAGTTACCATGACGTACAACTACCGGAAATATATCCTGAAGGACAGTACGGTCGATATCTGTCTGGCATGCCACCGTCCCGGGAAGTCACTCAACTCAGCCATATTATGTCCGGTTATGGCCATCCTGCTTACGACGAGTACTTGGACAAGCATAATCTTGTAGCCAGGATTATTCACCAGCAATTTGCTCTGCTAAACGGTCTTGTTGACTTCGAAAGCCCTGACTATAAGTACAGCCTGTTCCAGTTCTCGAACATGATCGTGCCACGCTCTATTTGGATCAATCCGTCATCACAGACATGACTATTCTAGCTAATATGCCTGGTATCGTGATGACAGATCGATCGAAACGCCAGCCAGTACTCGACGACATCACCAGCCCCCATGACGACAACCTTGTGAAGGCCGAGAAGGACAAAGCCAGCAATTACCTAGAGGCAAGTCATGGCTTACGAGGTAACCGCCATGTGGGATGTTGATTCGACGATCATTTTCCCAATTGTCGTTTCGGAAAACGGTTTAATCGCGAAGAGTCTCGACCAACACCTTAAGAGACTCTTGCTAGATGGCTGGGTCAAGGGTTAGATACCTACAGAAGGCGGTACTCCTTGACACTGCGCGGACAGTCAGGAGATTCCTCTGGTTCTCCCTTGTTAGACCTAACAACTTTAGCCCTAATGTTTCACTAGACCTTATGCATTTTCCTTCGAAACAGTGAACTTTTCGGGTTTACTTTGAATATCATCAAATATAAGTTAGGTTTGTTTTGCAATAATCCTATAAAGTTTACTATTTAAGAAAAAAAATGCATTAGATCTAGTGATGCATTAGGTCTAATGAAACATTAGGGCTAAAGTTGTTAGGTCTAACAAGGGCGAACCGATTCCTCTCTCTACTGCCCTGATAACTAAAAATAAAATCAAAAATATTTTTAATTCTAATAAATAAATATAAAAAATAAAAATAAAAAAAACTGGTAGCTTAGGCCCCGACTCGCTGCCAGCGGCACCCTTAGCTTTTTATAATGATTTTATGTATTGTATGTATAGTTTTAAGTTTTACTTTTTTATATAATTGTTGTAAAAACCTAACGTAATATGAAAGTTGAATAAAGGAGATATAATATAGTTACCCTCTCTGACCTACGGCGCAACTACGCTGCTCAACTGGTTGAGCGAACGGGAACTTAAATTCCCCATAGCACACCTAGTTGTTTCATGGGGAAAATGTATGTACTCATGACACAATTTGACAGAAAGTTTGATCATTGGGAATTACTGATTTCCCTATGGCACAATTAGTCACCTACGATTGTTCCCCGGCCCAGGCCCACAACTTTAATGTTTCAAGCAATTAAGAAAAGATAGGTATACGATAAATCGGTTTTCATGAAATTTTACTGTAATGTAGTATTTACTTCATTGCACGTAAAAAATCCATAAAGTGGTAGAATAAAATCTAGAAAAAAAGATAAAGGTAATTGGGAGAACTTTTTCCTGAGTGGTTATTATTTAAACGGCAGATTCTAAAAACGGCAGATATTTGTACAGTTGCCTATAATAAAATACCTCTATTCCACTAAGTTAAACTGGAAGTTCAAACAGTTGAACTAATTAGACAAAAATATTCCCCTTTATTGCTGTAGTACCATTGGATAGTACCATCAATGGAACTAGTGACACACTTGTATATCGCTAGTTCCATCGATGGTACTAAAGACCACAGTTCTTAGTACCATTGTCCGATAATAATAACAGTAGGTACTAGTGACACACTGTTGTTTTCAAGTACCTTTAGGAAAAAAACTTCCTGGACATTTAAAAGTTTTATAATTCCGACACCTCCAAATGCAGTTATTATTTTTGTACTTGGTGTGAAAATAAAACTCATACCCATTGTACAACAATAATTTTCCGCGCCCTCGCACTATAACACTTACAACAGAATCATTCATTATTTCACCGGTTTAATACATTTTATTTACGCACAATTTCTTCTAGTAATACCTACCTATCTGGAAGTTGACACTTTTCAAAGTCAATGAAAGTGGATTGCTTATAATTATCATAGCATAGACTATTATAATATCTAAAACAAAATAGTGGCCAGTTTTTTTCCTAATGGTACTTGAAAACAACAGTGTGTCACTAGTACCTACTGTTATTATTATCGGACAATGGTACTAAAAACTGTGTCTCTAGTACCATCGATGGAACTAGCGATATACAAGTGTGTCACTAGTTCCATTTATGGTACTATCCAATGGTACTACAGCAATAAAGGGAAATATTCCAATTATTTCAACTCTTTAATGCCATTTCTAATATTTAGAAAATTTAAATAATTCGAATATTGTTGTCTAGTTCAACAACAAAGTTCGAATAAAGTAATAAAGTAAGTATATTATTTTACTTCTGACAAAAAACATAGGTATTTCAACCTCCTATTAATGCACGGTAAGGAATTAAATTTTATTAGGTATGTGAAATAATGGTCTCCTGGTACTTCGACAGCTTTTATATTGTGAAATTCATCTCTTAGTCATGTTTAATGAAAAATAGTGGCACTTGCGAATTTTTAACATACAAGACAACTGGTGCTAAAAAAGAGTACAAAATAGTTATTTGTTATACAAGGGGGGAAAGTTGTATTTTACCTGCGAGTGAAACACGAGCTAGCGAAAGGATTCCATGATTGACCACGAGCGAAGCGAGTGGTTCAAAAATAGAATCCTGAGCGTAGCGAGTGTTTCAACACACGAGACGTAAAATAACTTTTCACCCGTGTATAACACAAATCTTTTCACCTCACTACAGCAAGGAAAATAAAAAAAAGAGTAAAAAAAAAGTAAAAAAAAAACAAAAAAAATAACAAAAAAAGTTAAATAAAGTTAAAAAAAGTAAAAAAAAAAGTAAAAAAAAATAAAAGTAAAAATCACTAAAAAAAAAAAGCTAAAAAATAAGTTTAAAAAGTTAAAAATAAAAGGTAACCAAAAATATGTCATAAAATATACCTACAAAAAACAAAAATAAACATTTAACGTTCTACGTCATAGTACTTTTAACGTTCTACGTCTACTTTCTTCACATGTGGATAAAAAGCGATTTTCTCAATAGTTAACAAACATACAAAAAGGCCTTTCCGAGCTAGTGAGGTGGAAAGGTATTTAATAAGTTCATATATCACATTACGAGTATGTCCTCTTTTGCAAATGTTTTAAAAACAATAACATGATTGTTAATAACTTTAGTGTGCTATGGGGAATTTAAATTCCCAACGGCTCATCCAGTTGAGCAGCGTATTTGTGCCGTGTTTCTTAATAAGTATTGCGTGGAGTCATTGGTAACTTACTTGTGTTATGGGGAATTTAAATTTCCGACGGCTCAACCAGTTGAGCAGCGTAGTTGTGCCGTGGGTCAGAGAGGATAGGTACTTACATGAAAATAAATAACAATTCGGCAAATGCAAGACCACGTGGTAATGCATCATCAGAACGTGGCCCGTGTTTACTTTATTGGATCTGTGTAAAATGTAAAAATCATTCACTTTACGTTATTCCTCCAACTATCGTCATATCTATTTTATTGTAATTCATTAATTAAAATAGTTTTCAATAATTTTTGTTTTTTTTTCGAGCCCCCAGCAGCGCAGCGTTCGTATGTCACGAATAAAAAAAACTATACAGGGAGTAGAGACCACGAGAAACAAGTCTCCCTCGTGGTCCCACTGGTGGGTAAATCAGTGGAACCACGAGAAAACTGATAACTATATAAGATTTTTTAATTATGTAGATATTTAATAGTACCTAGGGTGGTAAAACATTCGTAGGGCAGTAAAACGTTGCTGGACGCCTTGGCGGCATCCTTGTGGTGGGTGTTTATTTTTCGCCTAATCGGAGCCTGGCTGAATTTGAGTCCTTCTTGACGGACCTTGGGGCGCTTATCAGTCGGAGCCACCCGATCCCCATGCTCGTTGCCGGGGATTTTAATGCTAAGTCCGTGGCGTGGGGATCCCCGACAACGGACGTACGCGGGCGCGAACTGGAGGAGTGGGCCATCGCAGCAGGTTTGGCCGTGATCAACCAGGGGTCGGTCAACACATGCGTGCGGCAACAGGGTGGCTCCATTGTGGACGTGACGTTCGCCAACGTCGCCCTGGCGCGCCGTGTCTATGGCTGGGAAGTGCTTGAAGGCGTGGAAACACTGTCCGATCACCGGTACATCCGGTACAGTGTCTCTGCGGTATCAGATTCCCCGAGCGGTCCCATCAGTCGGTCCCTGACGGGAGAGGGACCACGCTGGGCACTTAAACGCCTTGACCGGGACTTGTTTGAGCTCGCAGCCAATATTGAGGCCTGGAACCCAGTCCCCGAGGGCCCGGTGCATGTTGAGGAAGAGTCGCAAGCGCTCGGCAAAACAATGGTACACATCTGCGACGCAGCAATGCCCCGAGCGAAAGCTCTTCCTCCAAAGCGCCAGGTTTACTGGTGGTCAGCTGAGCTGGATCAACTCCGACAATCATGTGTCGCGGCAAGACGCATGTACAGTCACCAGCGGAGGCGTCGGCGTAGAGACCTAATCCAGGAGGCAGAATTGTACGCGGATTATATACATCGCACAAAAAATCTCCAGGTGGCTATTAGCCAGGCGAAGGAGGGCTCCCAGCAAGAGATGCTCGACTCGCTGAACAGGGACCCGTGGGGCCGACCATATAAAATGGTCCGTAACAAACTGCGCCCCTGGGTTCCACCACTGACGCGAAGTCTCGAGCCGAACTTGCTGAGGGACGTGGTTAAGGCCCTATTCCCTGTCAGGGAGGAATTCACCCCACCAGCAATGGCACCGCCTATGGCACCAAGCAACGAGGAGGAGGAAGAAGAGGCTCCCAGCGTTACTGCTGGTGAACTCGGGGCAGCGGTCTTTAGGCTGAAATCCAAAAACACAGCTCCTGGACCCGACGGAATCCCAGGTCGTGCGTGGGTCCTGGCCAATGATACTCTGGAGCCAAGACTGCTCAGGCTGTTTTCAGCCTGTTTCAAGCAAGCTCTCTTCCCCCGGCCATGGAAGACAGGGAAACTAGTCCTGCTAAAAAAGGAAGGGCGCCCAGCTAACTCGCCATCGGCATACCGCCCTATAGTCCTGCTTGATGAGGTGAGCAAGCTGTTCGAGCGCATTATCGCTGCCCGCCTCAACAAGCACTTGACTCGGGTCGGGCCAGATGTGGCTGACTGCCAGTACGGATTCCGCAGTGGCCGCTCTACCGTTGACGCCATCCTTCGCGTAAGGGATCTTGCCGAAGAGGCGGTGTCCAAGAACGAGGTCGTATTGGCGGTATCCTTGGACATCGCCAATGCTTTCAATACCCTGCCGTGGGGATGCGTGATGGAGGCCTTGCGGTTCCACGAAGTGCCCGCCTACCTGAGGCGAATGGTCGGCGCGTACCTCTCAGAGAGGTACGTAGTTTACCCAGGCCGGGAAGAATGGGGGAGACACCAAATGACTTGCGGTGTTCCACAGGGGTCGGTCCTGGGCCCACTCCTGTGGAACATTGGCTACGACTGGGTCTTGCGGGGTGCTTACCTGCCAGGCGTAAACCTCACATGCTACGCTGACGACACGCTGGTCACAGCCCAGGGCAAAACAAGCCGACACGCCTGCATACTGGCCACGGCAGGTGTGGCACACGTGGTCCGACGGATACGGTTACTCGGTCTGGAGGTGGCTCTCCAAAAGTCAGAGGCCTTAGTATTCCATGGGCCCCGAAAGGCGCCTCCGCCGGACGCGCATATTGTTGTGGGTGGAACCCGGATAGAGATCGCGTCTTCTATGAGGTACCTGGGCCTCACATTAGACTGCCGATGGACCTTCAACGCTCACTTCAAGCGCCTGATGCCAAAGCTGCTGGGAGCTGCCGGTGCTCTAGGGCGTATACTCCCGAACACGGGGGGGCCTAAGGCGTCGTGCAGGCAGCTGTACATGGGGGTCGTCCGATCCATGGCCCTTTATGGTGCCCCTGTATGGGCGGACATCCTGCATGGCCGGGAAATCGCCCTGCTGCGAAGGCCACAGAGGGTGATGGCAAACAGGATGATACGGGGGTATCGGACGATCTCCAACGAAGCAGCATGCGTGCTGTCTGGGTCGCTCCCCTGGGACCTGGACGCGAAGGCCCTTGCAGCGGTTTATAGCTGGCGCAAAGAGGTGGAGGGTCGGGGCGACTCACCAGCACCAAGGGAGGTGGAGGCACGGCGCAACGGGGCGCGCATGGAAATGGTGGCCATATGGAAGGAGAGGCTGGCGCAACCTAGTGCAGGCCTCAGAACGATCCTGGCAGTTCGTCCTGTCTTTGAACAGTGGTTGGACCGTCACCATGGCACACTGACATTCCGGCTGACGCAGATCCTCTCGGATCACGGGTGTTTCGGGAAGTATCTGCACCGCATAGGACGAGAACCGACCGCAGCGTGCCACCACTGTGACAACTGCCCAGAGGAGACGGCCCAGCACACGCTGGAGGTGTGCTCAGCCTGGAGAGATGAGCGCCAAACTCTCTGCGCAACGATAGGCCATGACCTCTCGCTGTCTACCATAGTTCACACAATGGTGGACAGCGACAGGGCATGGAAAGCGGTCCTTGCCTTCTGCGAGGCCGTAATGGAGGCCAAAGAAGCCGCTGAACGCGAAAGGGAAGCCACATCTGTGGATCCCCGTCGCCAGCGGCGAATTGGGCGAAGGCGGCGAGCCTACGCTCGCCACATTCCCCCCTAACTGTGGCCAGGGCCGGCAGGCTTGGGGAAGTCTGTCAGCCGCGTCACTAACTGGCCCGAGATGGCGTCGCGCGTGTTCCCGCGCGCCACTCGTTGAGTTGGTCCAGGTTAACACCTGATACAGAGTTTGGGGCCCCTAACAAGGCCAGTCACCGTCGGGTCGCGGAAGAGTGCTTCGGCGTGCCCGTAACCCGGCACCTTGGTGACGAGATGGAACACCGTGGGGTTTTAGTCGGTAGTTCGGGCAGTTCCCGGGAGTCCGACATACCTGCCCTGGCTCCCCTGGCCGGGCGAGATGCGCAAAGGCATTTCCCCACGTAAAAAAAAAAAAAAAAAAAAAAAAAAAAAAAAAAAAAAAAGGGTGGTAAAACAAAGAATGTCTCAGATCGCAAGTATTTGACGCCCGAGCCGAAGGCAAGGCCGATAAATATGCGATGTGAGGCTTTCTTTATTACCGCCTGTGGCGAGTTCAAAATTTTACGTCTCACCCTAACCAGGAAGTGTGCGGTAATTGCTACTTTATGGCCAGGTATGACGTAAAAAAATACAAAGTGACTCCACCCACTCTAGTTTTTGTTCCACACTAATCCATTATCGCGATGGATTATTTTACATAGCTTTTTTATATTGCGTTCTAATTCATAATCGCGATGGCTCAGTGATTCAACTATTAACTAATTTATAAAGTATTTGTAATTTAATAAAGTAATATAGATATTTTTTTTCGTTACTTAATTAGCTGTTGCGTGGGGCTCCTATTTCTGGGCAGTTTGCCCTTCGAGCATCTGAAGCTACCTAACGAACCTAACATACCCCTACCTAGCGTTATACGCGATCGCAACGCAATTTGAGTTTGAGTTTGTGAATAGAGGATTTTTTAGGTAGGGCAGATGCCCCGGTTCTGGCTACTGGGCCGGTTTTGGCCACTTTCAACTTTAAATTGAGTGTACTAAGATACCGAAAACTGAATGGCCAATCAGTCTTAAAGCGGCCACAACTGGGGCATCTGCCCTATTAATGGATTAGCGTGAAACTAAAAGTAGAAACAGATCCATTGATGCATTAGAGTGGAACCAAAAGTAGAAACAGATCCTTTTATGGATTTCTCCAGTGGATTAGAGTGGAAAAGACCGACTCCGCATCCCCAAATGAAATGCTTTAAGGAAAATTTCTACTCTCTTTCTTCGTCGAGGCGCGCGACGCACCTTCGCAAAGAGTTTTGCTAGCCCCCATTTCGGTGTGTGCTCAAAGCAGACGTCCGGATACACCCTACCGACACGTGGTCACACAAAGTTGCCACACCGGTTTGACCACGGTATTTTATTAAGATTAATTAGATCACGGGTAATGTTTATTTTAGCCTGACCCTAACCAGCCCGTGGTCAGACCAAGTTGGCACATGAGTAGTTAATTCTCTTTGGTAAAAATATTAAATCTAATGACTTCACAAACATTACCTCATACCTTTCTTTGTGTAAGCGTGGTGTGACTACGGATAAATAATAATATCCGTGATCACACCAGTAGTGTGGCAACTTGGTCTGACCACGGGGCTCTTGGAAGGTCATGTATTGTACCTACATACGATCCCTGACACAGTCTGGGGCTTCACGACGGTAATAAGCACTAATTGTCTTATTTGAGCATTTTTGGTCTAAACCTTTGAGAGCATTCGAATACGCCATGGCTACACGCACTATAATCTCAGAACCGTGTAGGTATAGAACCTTTGGCTTTTAGGGATAAATAATAATTTCAAATCTCTCGAAATCTTAATAGGTATTTAAACGTTTCAATCGAAAAACAGAGGACTCTTTTATAGTTCTTGGAAATTTCAAGAATATAAATACAAGCTGTAGCGGCTCTAAAACAAAACTTAATATTAAAAAAAATTTTGAAAATCAACATCCTCTTACCAAACTATTCGATATAAACTATCGATAGAAACTATGCACTACAATGCTCAGATTCCTTGTCATATCAAAGCAATTTCCTTGTGTGTAATGATATGAGAAATACGCTACCAGTTAGTTAAGAATTCCTTGTTTGATATTTATCTATTTATAGTTTTTAACATTGTAGGTACCATCTGCGCGGGTCTTGGCGTCAGTGTGATGTTAGCATTAATTGTCACCACCTTTGCTGCATAGTAGATGTTTGGGTTTAATTTGGAAATTATATTTTATGTGTCGTGGTTAATCAATTAAGTATTTTATTTATACAAAAACTATATATAAACACTATTTGGAATGCAACATTGGTTTTAAATGGTAGTTAAATACTATGAAGGTCTTCCGCCAAAACGTAACTTTGTCTTTGGTTATTTATCAAAATAGTGCGTTTCGTTTATTCCTGCTAATGCAGTTGATATATGTATTTGTTAAAATAATGTGAGTTTATTTATAATCTTGTATTTTTTTTCTAAAATCGTTGCATTAATGACCAAATAAACATTTATTTCAGCAATAACTTTTAAAGACAAACCATTCGTTCAATGGATTTCCTTTGCAATAACAAAACGGCGATACCCATTCACCTAGTGATCTGTACGGTCCCTGAACCGTTTTCGAACGTACGTACGGAGTTACGTGGTGCAAATTTTTGACAAGCGTCGGGTCGGCTCAAAAATGACATTTAAATCTACCTAACGTTCGTAAGAAAAGTTACGTGATCGACCCACGGTCATCTTATGTATTGAGCGTTGCCTAGATTCAACATTGCCTATTAAATCCAAGTACAGCTGGCTAATTCGTTTGATTTGAAAGAATGCGACATTGTCCTTACATTGGCGTTGGCAGTCCTTATAATTTAGAATAGAAAATAATAGAATACATTTATTTTGGAACATAGTTCATATTGAGAAAACGACAGGAGATAGTCGCGCAACAAAGGAATCTGTTTTCAATTATCCTATTGGTGTATTCAACTTACCCACACTTACCTTCTAACCCAACCCATTGTTCCAGACGATACTTAAACTCATCAGTAAGCAGAAGAAGCATGCGTCGCCGCTTCGCGTGGTACTGCGTGTATGCTGTGCTGCTGCCGGTGATTCTGCTGGTGGTCACCATCAGCATGGAGCTGTCTCCAGCTGTGCCCAGCACATACCTTAAGCCTAACTTTGGAGTTAAGGGCTGCTGGTTCAAAAGTAAGTAACTTTATTTCATAAACATATTATTTGCTACTCAAGAAAGGAGTTAACGTGTATGACTAATGCGTTCTACGTTGATGTGCGCACTTGAAATATTTATGTACATATGTGTATGATTTTTTTGCAATCAGTGTGGGACCCGTACTGGTTATTTATTTATATAATGTACCTATTGATCAAACTGACATAAAATAATGAGTGAAAGAAAAATAAATTTCATTTATTTGTAGGTCTCGGCAAAGTTGGTAAGGTTAAATCAGCGTTTTATTCTAAAATCTTATCCGAAAATACAATTACATCACGAAAACATGTTTGATACACTTTAGGTGAAATATTTTACAATATTAAAAATAGAGGAAACTGAAGATTACAAATAGTTGTGCACTTTTTTCCGGCATGACCGTTTAGAAAATCACTGCCACCGCTAATATTGTCACGCTGATATCTAAAACATTTACAGTGAGTTTGCGCAAAAAATATCCTGACCATAATTTTCTAATTGCACTGCTTGCTTCATGTCTTTCGTTTGCGTAAAATCAGCCACTCGACACGGTTTCCCGATCACCGAATGAGCCAATTATTATTTTAAGAGCATGCAACATAAGCTGCCCCCTGAAATTTCTCAAGAGTAGTGTGTGGTTCTTCAAGAAACGAGTGAACGAAAAAACTTACAAGGGCTAGCTGACGCGGTTTGCACGGACCGGGTGGCCTATTGAAAAATAGTATGAGCAGCGCTAACTAACCCGCGGCGGATGCATAGACCGGGTACCCGCAGGCGTACGCCCGCTCCGTCCACCCGTGTCAGCTAGCGTAGGCCCTGACAACCCAGAAGTTGCAATTCTAATAACTTGCACAATTTGGGATATTACCACTAGTTATAACGTGGCTGTCACGCCAATTAACCAGTTATTGAGTCACATTAGTCATAAAGGGGTTATATATTATCACTGTCAAATCTCGTAAAGCATGGCGCAGTTTTCCTTAGGGACTACAGTATGGGATTCTTCAAGAAAGGAGTGTACAGGTTTTTAAAGGGTCGGCAATGCGCATGCGAGACACCTAGAGTTACACCAGTTGTTAGACGTAACCACTTACCACCTAAAGCAGGCCGTGCACTGGTTTGCCACGGACATGGTTTTGAAAAAAAAATCCCTGACCATATATTGTGCATGTGCACTCATACTCATTTATTGATAATATTAAAAATATGTAAATAACGTTTAAGAGGATTGTGAACCGGGAAATTTTCATACAAAAAGCGATAACGTTTTTCACCCCGCAAACATAGTTCGATTTTTATAATTTTTGAACATGTTGTAGACATAATGGAAAACTAGGTCTGTACCTTTTGATTTATAAGAAATATTGCTTACGTTATAAGTTATTAGCATCTAAAAATTTGTATTTTTGACTTAAAAATTTTGTCTACCGTTTTATTTTTTTTAAATTAATCTAAACTGATTTACTAAAAAAGGAAAACGTACAGACATAGATTAAAGTGTACTTAATCTAATTATACCAAAATGGTTTCATTTCATAAAAGGTTTAGGGGGGTAAAAACGTTATCACCCGAAACAATATTTCAACAAGAAATTGTAGGCAATTACCTGCAGGTCTGGTAACTCTCTCTATCGCACGATACGGGTGAGGCACAGAGCGGTGTGAAACAGATAGCATTTTTTTAAATACCTACTCGCGCTGCGTATGGACACTTCACAATCCTCTTAAGTTACACTTCTCTATCAGGCACACCGTACCCTTGCCAGATCTGAATATACCCTTTGTTGGCAGCGGACCAAGCTGCCCTGCCGTACTTCTACGGGCCAGTGGCGGCCATCTTGCTCAGCAACCTGGTCATCTTTGTGCTCACCTCGCGCGCCTTCGCCAAGCACTATGACAAGCTGAAGGATGTAACGCGTGAGTTTAGCTACTTCTTAAATATACTTGCGTTCAAATTTAAACTTATTTTCTTCAAGTAAGATGATAAACAAATACGCATGTAGGTTTAGTGCCGAGTTGATACAAGAAGAGAAGGCTACCAAACTATGTTGGTAACTTGGCACTACAACTTTCCGTCTCTGGTCAAAGATCCAGGGGCAGACCCAGAACAAGGTGGAGGGATGTAATGCTAAGAAACATAAGAGAGTTCAAGTTATCCGAAACCATTGTCGAAGAAGGAGCGAAGTGGAGAAGTAAGACGAGGAAAGCTGACCCCACCACCATGTGGGATATATAGCTAGAAAAAGAGGGAGAGAGAGAGTGCCGAGTTGATACATAAGTATCCAATGAAGAAAGATGTTGAGTTGGCTTGATAAGTGACTATAAACTTAACTAATTAAGTATGGTTAGTGCAAATGACACAACAACTCCTCATATTAGTAAGCCTTCTACTTCCCGAGGGAGTAAGAGGAACTTTGAATAAACCCAGTTGCTTTTGGAAATACACTCATACTCGTACAGTCGCCATCACATACATCGGAGCAAACAAGCACGTCACAAACATCGGAGCACACCTCTATTTTCAAGGCATTAGGGTGCATGTGCCGATATTTTTGAACACCTATAGTGTACCTATGTATGTGATGGCGACTGTACATATAACATTACATGGTAGCGCGTTAGTCATTTTGCTTTCTTCATCATATCAACACGTACCTTTGCAGTCGGTATTCAATAAAAGTGACGTAAAAGGCAAAGATTGCACTTCGTCATCTTTGGATGACTAACCTTAGAATGATAGAAATAACTATGCCAAAAGAATTCCCCTAATGCGTTTGCTCTGTAAAACGATAATGCTAATCTGAACGTAAATAAATGAGTGTGCTCGTAAATTCGTTTTATTTATGATAAGATTAAATTCAGTTGTTTTTTAATTTTCTATTGATAGTTACTACCTAATATTAGATATATTTGACGAATATTTGACGACCGCTTTAGCCTAGTTGGTAGTGACCCTGCCTACGAAGCAAGAGGTCCTGGGTTCGAATCCCGGTAAGGGCATTTATTTGTGTGATGAGCTCGAATATTTGTTCCTGAGTCATGGATGTTTTCTATGTATTTAAGTATTTATTTCTCTATATAAGTATCCATATCGTCGTCTAGTACCCATAGTACAAGCTTTGCTTAGTATGGGACTAGGTTGATTTGTGTAAGATTGTCCGCAAATATTATTATTAAAATATTATTATTATTCTTGTTCAAACATATTTTAGTTCAACCCTATCTTCTCCTGACAGTTTTGTTAGATGATCGTAAAGTACTAATCGTGGCTTATTGTGGACCGTATTACCAATTTACCAAAAAACCTAGTGATCAGTTCATATTCAAAATTATTTAAAAACAAGAAATTCTTTCAGCAGAGTATAGCTAACGTTTTTGAAATTATTAAATTCGGAAGACTCTGCGGAATTATCTCCTGTGGGTACACTTGTATGTAAGTTCATTATCAGCCTACATACGCTCTACGACTGGCGCTCACATAAGAGTTTAGTTAATAGTTCTATCAACTGGACCTGTGACATAATTGGCAAAGCACTCCAGCTCCCAAAAGGCACAATCACTTAATGCCGAGGGATCAGGTTCGAGCGCGTCTGGCCCATATTTTTTTTCGTGTTATACCTACATTTTGCAATAATAGTTGCCTGTTTGTATAGCTTTAGACATGGCGCACTCGGACTTCAGCACGACAGACGACTGGGTGCGTCTGGGCACGGTGCTGGGGCAGCCACTGGCAGCGCCGGAGCGCTCACCCACCAGGGACACCGGCAGCTTCACGCAGCGGCTAAAAAAATATAAGAAAATGTGAGCCTTTTTCATCATGTATTTAGGATCGGTCATATCGATAATTTATTATCTAGGTAAATTGCCTTTTTTGGTCTTAATTCTAAGGTTACTACCTAGTTGCACTATTTGACAAAGTTTCTTCATCTCAGAATTATTATATATTATTTTGTATGCGTCTTGAAGGAACTTGAGGTTCGATTGCTACCCAATACCAAGAACAAGCACAATGGTTGAGGAGTTAGCTTAAATATCTCTAGTATTTGCGGCAAGTGACTGCATTTTCTAGACCAACTTTCCCTCTGGATTGGATCTGATCTTCCTTACTAAACTTCATTAGTTTTCGATTTTGAAAAGCCTCTCTCAAGTTAAGTTTTGAATAAGAAGGTCAGACGATCTAGATGGTAATCTTTTTCACAGATCTATGCCTCATAACTAAAGATTTGGTAAAATACCCTTGATACATTTCTTACGGATGTCGGTTAGCTTTCACACATGCTGCGTTAATCATGGGTGTGTACAGTGTGTATTGGGGGTGTCGATGTCGTAGGCAAGGATCAGTTTTAGCCCGTTTTAGGCCGTGTCCGACCCGGGCCGTTTTCTAAGAAAAACGACGGCGTTTTTGTGCGGCCAAGCTATACCCAAGCCCGGCCGAGCCACGTCCGGGCCGTGCTGGCACCAAGCCGATTCCGAGCCTCCGGGCTTGAATATGCTTAAAACGCCGTCGTTTTTCTTAGAAAACGGGCCGGACCGTACACGGCCCGTTCTAGCGTGAGTCATCCTTAAATGGTTTGTCTCTCAGATTTCGGACATGTTGTCTACTCTCCTTCATCATGGGCCTGTCCTGGGTGCTGGAGGTGGTGTCGTGGGCGGCGGGCGCGGGCTCCAGCTCCGTGTCCGTGTGGTCGGTGTTCGACCTCATCAACGCGTTGCAGGGCGTCGTCATCTTCGCCATCTTCGTGCTGCAGCAGCCTGTGCGCTCCTATGTCAAGGTAATTGCAGAAATGCTTTTGAGCTTCGTGTTCCGTGGAAAGCGTAAAACCTGTTAAAGAATTCTAATTCATTGTGATACTGCTGGCTTTAAAGGATGCCTGAGCTCTTTGGCGATATTGGTATTTGGTTCGCTGTTCTGTATTGAAGAACATAATGCTAATAATATAACTTGATGTTTCGTTTGTAGGGGTATGAGCGGATTGTTTTGTGATATGCAATAGACCAAGGTTTTTTTTGATGATGAAAGATAAAACGGTCCAAAGTCGGTGAGAAAAGAATGTTTTACAATAAGAAAGGAAACTGAGTAATTTTTATCTTATGAATTGGGACTTTTATTGGGATGCCACGAAGCCACGATAATAAAAAAACAAAATAACCTTGAAGCGAGCAGTGTGTAATTACTTGGACCTCTTTTGTTAAATAAGAATGGCTTATATGATATGTATATACCGTTCACACTTCAATAATTATGCCGTGTAAGGAAATACTCATTTGTTTACTGGCAATTATGTCGTTAAATTACTGATTGTAAACTACGTTAATAATTAAACTTAAATATCCTATTAAATGCATTCACTAGTTCTTTGTGGAATCTGTAACCGCAGATAACCCGTCCTAGGTTTAATAAAATATCTAGCACCAATTATTATGGTAATTTCAAAATACTTACATGTAATAGTATGCATTAAGTAGTAATAGCCGCAATTTAAGAGGTAACATTAGCTAAGCCCTTTTTCAGATTTAAAAATTCTAAATTAATATTTCTGTCTTGCTGACGTGACTAGGTGTGAACGCGCGCGAGCGCGATAGGGATAATTAATGGTTCAACTAAAAATTGTAAGAAAAAAACTCAAAATCGGGGTTTCGTTTTCGACTGTTTCCTCCCCAATATATATATATAAACTCAAACAATCGTTACAACATTTTGAAAACTGAATAGGAAGGAAATAATAACATTCAATCTCGGACTTTTTAGATTTTTGCGGTTATTGTTGACGGATTTGTATAACTATAAATGTTTGTGCCCTGTTCAAATGGGCCGTTTTAAGTATTATTTGAAGCAGGGAATTTATAAAAATAAGAACAGATACAAAAAAAAAACAGACCGACACAAACATTGATTATTATTGACCATATTGAAAAAAAAAACATTAATCTGGGAGGAAACAGTCGCAAAAGTTCGTATGGAAAAATTACCACTAAACTTGAAACCGTATATTAGAATCCAAACCTAATGATGGACGTAGCTAAAAACTAGCTACGACCATCATTTGGAGAGGATTGAATTTGCCGCCACTTTGACGATATTCAACAACAATCTCGACAACAATCAATTGAGATGACATTGCGAGAGTCCATATTCAGAATTGTTTTTAACGTATGTTTCTCTCCCACAGTTATCAAAATTCTGTCAGTCGTGCAGACGAAGAAAAGACGGTTCAGAAGTGTCCGTGGTCAGTGCGAAGTACAGCATAGGTTCAGGTCGAAGAGACTTCGTGTAAAGTGCGCTTGGTATCATGCTGGATCAATACAGTCCTTAGTGGACGAGTGAACTGGATGACATATCTAACCGGTGAATCGGTGGTACGGACTGGTCGAATGGTACCTATTGGTGGTATAGACTGGTCGAATGGTACCAATTGGTGGTTATAGACTGGTCGAAGGGTACCAATTGGTGGTATAGACTGGTCGAATGGTACCAATTGGTGGTATGGACGTGACCGTATGCCGTAAGCATATTGAAGGAACCCTTAGTGTCTGGACGCCCTGCCGTGCGAATTGTAAAAGCCAACTGTAACTGGTGGAAAGAAAAATGGCGAGTGATATTGCCATCAAGTGGTTGTATTTGTTCGCATTGTTTCAATTGGCCGCGTTTTATCAGCTAGTCAGTGGACTAGCAACGCGCTGGAGACTGATAATAGTAACAGTATTATTCTTCACAATCGCTTGAGTGGTTTGAATCTAAACAAGAGATCAACTTGGTGTACATATGAATACTATGAAAATACTTATCCCAATTGATGATGTTATACAGGGTGGGCCCTGTAACTGGAGCAAAAAATTTAACGGTAGATTATTAAGCTTGTGAACAATTATTTCGAAGTGGTTTTATGCGAAAAAAAATATTTTTTTGAAAAAAAAAATCTTTAAAACAAGTTTACTTGTATTTTTTTACTCTTCTGGAGTGCTATGAGTAACTTTTTATTTAAAAAACACAAAAAGAAAGAAAAAAAAATGAAAAAATCACAAAACTATCTGTTGAAAACAAAAATGCAAAAACTATTATGACTCATTACATGATGTTACCTCAAAATCTGCATTGACTGCCGTGATATGATCTCGTGGTGCCAAGATACATTACTTGGAGGTGATAACTTTAGATCAAAATTTCTCCGTAACCAAAAATTTTGAAAGTGAATGATACACAAGGGGTTACTGCAAATGCTCTAAGGAAGCCTCATTTTGAATATTTGCTCGTGTTACAGGGCCCACCCTGTATAAAGATACACTATATACTTGAAACAACAAAGCTAAACTAGTCCCTGGAGTTCTGTTTACAAAACGATACCGAATCCAGTTTGGATTTGGTATCGTTTTGTAAACTTCTACAATATTTAGAGTGGTACGCATAGTGACTTTTTGCTGGGCTACAAACTAACCAAACTAGTGTCGCGCGACAGTCGCGTGTTAGTAAAACACGCGTATTATGTAGTGCTACAAAAAGTCGCCATGTGTAACCGCGCTTACAAAAGCAGAATTCCTAGGTATCTAAAGCCCCATTTACACTATTATTTTTACTATTTATATTATTTATTTATTTAGGCTCGCTTGCAAGTTTCACAACATTGCATTGCCAGTTACCGAGGTATCACTTCAATCGAACCCCGCTAACTTGCATGCGAGTTTTGCACGTGTGTAAATGGGGCTTAATGGAGCTTTGTTCGTCAAGTTGGACTCATTGACATCCAATTAGTGCGGTATCGGTATCCGTGTCAAGGGTATGACAACGTATTCAGCTGTTCCAATATTAGTCCATTGAAGTTCAAACTATTATGAGCGATCTGTTCCATCTCTGTGTAAGTGGAGGATGTGTGAACTTCTTCGATTTCATTTTCTGTGATAGCGCCTTTTGAAACTTTACTTTGCTGTTTTACCTTGTTATGTTCAATCCACATATTTGTAAAAAAACAGAGATTCACTATGGAAAAAAAATCCTGCAATTTCCTGTCACCAGCGATGTTGGGCGAAGTAATGCTACGTTGCCGGACATCGCTTTACGATGCGCGAAACCTATTTTATTAAAACGACTTTTTTTCTCAGAATTTTGAAATGTTAGGTTAAATCCTTACGCAGAATCGAAAACCCTATTCATCTTGATAGGAGAATAAAAAGTCCCATAATTTTTTTTATAACTTAATTTTTTTTACCACATATGTTATTATGAAAGTAAAGGAAAGAAAATTAGAATTACCACATATTTTATTATTAAAGTAAAGGTTTTTTTTTTATAAAATGGTCTGTCGAGCGATGTCTAG
Organism: Epinotia brunnichana; assembly: GCA_963854355.1. Taxonomy (NCBI): domain Eukaryota; kingdom Metazoa; phylum Arthropoda; class Insecta; order Lepidoptera; family Tortricidae; genus Epinotia; species Epinotia brunnichana. The sequence continues at coordinate 1,232,830 of OY977946.1, forward strand.
GGTTGCGTTGCGCTACTTCACCCCACGCTGCTGGGGACACGGGTGTCCCTGGAAATTTGTCCCCTATTGAATCCCTAAAAGTGTATATTTAGGGTTGTACAAAACAGAAAAATGTCCATTTAAAGTTACCGTTAATTTTTAACAGCTTGTTGTAGCTATGGTTGTTAATATTTAGTGTAAGAGAATTGGATATTTTTATATCGTACGTAATAGGCGAGACCAAGAAGTTAATGGTTATAAGTTTAGTAAGTTTGATTTATTGTTAGTGAAAGCTCATGTTAACAGCTTCGGCAGTATTTTATTTCACGAAAAATGTTTAGTGCCATATTAATAGAAAATAGAAACAATCATGGTGCATTTCGTTTCCTTTACGAGGGCTAGTCATATAGTTATTGTGTAATATTATAAATGTTATAATCTAAACAAGTTAATTTATTTACTTGATAATTTAAGTTTAGTTTAAGACATCTCATTTTGACTAAATTCTTTCCTATTTCATGTATGCAATATGTTAACTCGGATATTGAAATAACTTGTGGTATAAGACTGTTAAATAAAATACAAAACAAGAATACGTAAATACGAAATTAAAATTCAATTTAGTGCACGATAAGTGAGGGTAAACGAGGCATAACAATTACAAAACACATGACGGTTGAGTCAGTCTCCTGTTTCAAATAACCCCCCAGTCATGTGTGGAAGACTCACTTCAAAATTAGGCCCCACGACAATAATTAGATTCGTAACATTCTATTTGTGTAAAATTACGTTTCCAAATTACCCTACAAATGTAAGTACACGGTTTAATTACGATTATTTTGTATCCCTGAGTAGACTAACGGTGTAACTCGAGCTCCGCTGCGTACAATATCGAGCTGTAATTTGGTGAATTAGCGAGAGCGGTGTACCTATGTAATGCATTATTGTTAAATGTTGATACGGAATTTTAAGTAAATGACGATTTAAAATGTATATTTGTCTATTTTGCAAAACATGACGTTAAATAAACAAGCTTTATATATATATAAGTTGCTTTTATTTTGCACTTACCCCCGTGATGATGATTAACAAAATTTAGGAGGCATTCAATTTTTTGTCAGTGTACCTCTCGATATTGTAAGCAAAGTAGGTAAGCTACGTAAATGAAATTTTAGTATGTTATTTTTCATCATATATTCTACCGAACTGGGATGGGAAAACACGATTAGTGAAAATTTTCTCGATAGATTTTCACTCCAAAGAAGTGTCCATATTTATTTATTTTTGCAAATTTTTCCGGAAGTATAAGCAATCATACTTCGAAATTTTCAGAAATGACAGTAATGCTATCTATCTACCGAACTGGGAAATATCATTTTATTTACTCACGTAGTATATTTTATATGATTTATTTCATACTTTCGGAACTTGTACCGCATACGCCTTTGTGTTCATTAGCGGCGCCACGGCTTTCTTCTCTTTTTTTTGCGTGTGGAAGTAATTGATGCTATCTCATTGAGACTATTTGAGACTCCGCCTCCAGTCGCCTGTGATACTTTGCCGACGACGGATGTTTGCCAAAATTGCGCTTGCTTTGACATCCCGCTAACGTCATTAAAAAAAGCTACTTCAAGTGAAATACTCGGACTTTTTGTATACCGTACTTACAAACTAATTACGTTTAGATTATTTTAGTGTTGTGAGTGTTTCGTTTAGGTTTTTTTTGCACGTTAGTTCCTACATAATGGGGGCGAAATCAAAGAAAAGAAGTAAAAGAAAATTTATAGAATCTCAGAGAAGAAAAAGTAACATGAGAGGCAAAAATAGTAAGTACCTAATCAATTGTTTTTAATAATTTATGAATTTACTTATTGTAAAACGCAAACAAAAAACAAACATATATAGTAAACTAAGAATAAACTTTAAACATTGTTTTTCCATTGTGAGTTTACTAGCTACCTACTTACCTACCTATTGCCGCGCCTAGGATTTGGTTGATTTCTGGCAAGTTATCTACCGAGGTACCTACGTATTTTATTATGTTTCTTTATGTTTCAGGGATAAGTTTGAATCATGACAATGAAAGAGACAAACATACAACAGAAAATATTTTTTTAAATGAAAGCGCACCGAGCACCTCAGAACAAAACCTAGTGGAGTCGCCATTGACAGTTTTAAATTTGGAAGACCATTCTGTCCGTATAAGTCGGTTAGTAGCCATTTCGTATGGTATTTTTAAAGAATTTTTAATATGCCTTTTAAAATAAAATATATTTTTATTACTTTAGATCTGATAGTTCTGAAGAAAATATTTCTTTACCTGAGCATAACTATCAGCCTTCGGTCTCGTCAGCCGCTTCTACTGATGTCATTGGGTCAAAGCAGAAACTGTCTAGACCAAAGAAAGAACTAGGAGAAAACCAATCTACATTGAAGGTATGTAGGTACCTACTTTACGTAAGTACCCACTGTAAACTAATCGAATCCAGAATTTATCTAAGACCATAATTTACTAAAATAGTAAATAAATTATTTCAGGACAATACGAATAAAAAAAGAAAGAGTGACCATGACAAGGAAAACGCATCTGGTGAAAGTGTTTTAAATAAGGGAAGAAACAAAAAGGTAACTCAACGTCTTTTATTGATCATGAATGTTAATGAAACAAAAATAAATTTGATTTATTTCATACTATGTTTTAAATTTCATTTTTCATGTCAATTTTTGGTACAAATTTAAAGTTTTGATAAACTCAATTTAAAAAAAAACTATCAAAGATTGGACTGAGACATGTTAGGTTCAAATTGTTCCTAATATTCCAGCCTATCACCTCCTTAAGTTCCTACATCGTGATCCCGAACACCCTGTTTGAAAAATGTTTTGCCAAGAATTGACCTTGTTTTAGAAATTGACACACTTTTGGCGGTGATGATTATCATCATCAAAAAATATTTGAAAATATAATATATTTTTTTCAGCCAAAAGTTTCACATGTGATAAAAAATACACGCATAATGGATGCAAAAGAAACATGCCCGTATGAGGTTCAAGCTTACAATGCCGATGTAAGTATTTTTATTTTATTTGCTTACTGTAACAACCAGAGATGGGCAAAATGTAATCGACTAACGATTAAGATTACAAGAATTAATTGCGACTGACGATTGAAAACGACGATTGATCAATCTTAGTTATATAGAGTGCAACTAATTTAGTTGCAACTAAATTAGTTGCCGATTGATTTGGGACGGCAAAATTTTGTAATCGACTAATTAGTTAGACTATTTTCTCGCGACTTATGTTAGAAGCAAATTGAATAGAAAACCTCGGTATGGCTATGTTGAAAGACTGATTAGGACATCTTAACGGATGTTTAAAAATAAAATAGTCATGTATTACTTACAATATTTTGACCATTTCTAAGGAGTGAGATCTCTGTTCTAACTATTATTTTGCTACTAAAGTAGTGCATCTCTCTGAAATTGGATTAAATTTCTCTTATCTAAGGGTAGATAAGAACTGGGTACTTTGTGCATTAGTAAAAAACACTTAAAAAAAACACAATTATATAAATCAAACTTGGTATTAGTTAACGCTGAGAGTTCTTTACGTAGAGGTTTAAATATTTTTAATGACCAGACGTTGAAAACAAAATAGACCGCGTAGATAATAAAAACAATATGCAGATGTGTCATTCTATAGAACGTGTTATTTTTAGAAGATGCGTCGGCACTTGCACCAAAATGAAACAAACAACTTCCAGGTAAGTAGGATAATCCCATTGCTTTGTCACCGCGTGACAGTAAAAAGAGTTTTACTATTGACAGAGACAGCAAAATATTGATAATTTCTTTGTCTAAGGTTTACTCAGTATCGTATTAATAATGCACCAACCTACTTTATTGTTTGCGACTGGTAACACTGCAGTTTTTCGCTATTTATCGTTACCAATATATCGTTATAATAATATTATGGCCCATCCCATAATATTGCATTGTCATTCAGGCATTTCAAATTAAACGTGTTTAGGTACATCATTTTAGCTCAATCGGTTGAAGATATCTGCTTCAAATAATTTAATCGCAACTAAATTATCGCGATTAAAAAATGACGATTGATATTTTTAATCGATTGATTAGTTAACTAAAAGATTAGTCGATTAATGCCGATCTCTGGTAACAATCTACACGTTTTACATTATTTCTTATTTGTTTCAGGAATGTACAAAGGTTACAGGAAGGCGTATAGTCGACATTCAATTTTTTTTTGACAAATTAAAAGCCGTAGCTAATCACAGTTCACTTTTTAGCTGTGGATTTAATTGTATTGAAATTGTATCTGAATGCAAAAAAGGACTGTATTCCCGCCTCAATCTAGAGTGCACATTGTGCAAAAAAAGTTTCAGGTTGAGACAACAGACCCAGATGTAAATAAAAACGCTGTATCAGGAGTTATGGCTAGTGGAGGCGGACATGCCCAGTTGCAGCAGCTGACAGCGGCTGTTGATTTACCAGATATCGGAGCCAACGCATATGCAAAAATCCAAGATATAATATCAGATGAATGGGAAACTACAGCATGGACAGAGATGTTAAAAGCTGGAGAAGCTGAAAGAGAAGCTGCGATAAAAGAACACAGAGTTAGCAAAGATGGTATAGCAATGATAGATGTTATAGTCGATGGTTGTTGGAGTAAGCGATCATACCAAACTAATTATGCTGCAAGCTCAGGATGCGCAGCTATAATTGGAAGACGTACAGGGAAAGTATTATACATGACAGTAAAAAATAAACATTGCTGCATCTGCCAAAAGAATGGCAGCACACCAAAAGAGCATTCATGCTATAAAAACTTTGAAGGTCCTTCTACAGCAATGGAGTCGACAATTATTGCAGAAGGATTTAAGAGATCGATAGAAATACATAATATTATTTATCAAAGATTTATAGCCGATGGTGACAGCAGTACCTACGCCAAGATTATCGATTCTCGACCTTACCCAAACGTGACAGTAGAAAAACTAAACTGCAGAAATCACATTTTGCGTAGATTTTGCAATAACATGCAGAAAATAATCACAGATACGCGATATCCATTAAAAGATCGAAAATTGATAACAAAAGGAAAAATCCTGTCTGCTCGCAAATATATATGTGACGCAATTCAACTCGAAGCAGAAGAAAAAAACTACGAAAATTTACATGCCAATATCAACAATTCAGTATGGCATGCCTTTGGCAACCACTGTAAATGCCAAAAAAAAATATGTTCTCTAACTGACCAAAGAGTTACTGAATTTAATACTTCAAGCCTTTGGCAAAGAGTCAAGATGTTGGCAGCCAATGTAGCTTCACACTCTAGAAGCCTCATTGAAAATGTTGACAGTAATGTTGTAGAACAATTTAACGGAGTAATTGCTAAATTAGTTGGTGGCAAACGAATAAATTACACACAAAGGCGTGGCTACCAATCAAGGTGCTCAGGTGCTGTCATATCCTTTAACACAGGTAAGCTTCTTTCGACAGTCCTCCGAAATACGCATCAGAAGTCACCCAGTACAAGAATGAAAAAATTTGATAAAAAAGTTTGCCTTAAATGGGAAAGAAATAGACAAATGACAAGGAAGAAAAAACGCAATTTTAACACGCAAAAATCAATAGATTTGAACTATGGTGAAAACGCGGAGCAGCCAGACAAAGATCCGGTGACTTTTAACATGGACAGAGAAGCTTTTCTAAAGAATTTAGAAAAGTCAGAAGAAGAGCGTAACCGCATTCAAAAACAAACAATTATGCAAAGCGAATGTGGGCAATGGCTCGAGCTTCGAAGAAACCTGTTGACAGCATCAAATTTTGGGAAAGTCATAAAGAGACGAAAGAACCACAGCTGCCGAAATATGATAAAAAACATGTTGTACTCAAAATCGTTAGACAACGTGAGCTCCATTCAACACGGAAGACAACACGAAGCAGTGGCTCTGGAGCAGCTCCGCGAGCTCAAGGGCATAACAATAGATAAATGTGGTTTATTTCTTGACGAAAAACATAGTTTTCTTGGAGCTACACCCGATGGCATTGCTGGCGATATGGTAGTAGAAATAAAATGTCCAATCGCTCCTTATAAAATGGGTGACATTGAAGCTGCAATCGATCAAAAAAAGATGCATTTTTGGAAGAAATGTAAAAATGGTGAAGTAAGTTTATTCTCACGTTTCAAATGTTCTTTACTTTTATCTAGCTGAGAAAATGCAATACTAAACAAATGTCTTATCAATTAAATCTCCTAATTATTTCTATGTACAGTCGCCATCAGATATATCGGAGCGGCCAAAGTGCTCACAAATATCGGAACATGTCTCTAATACCTCGACAATAGAGACGAGTTCAGACATTTGTAAGCACTTTGGCCGCTCCGATATATCTGATGGCGACTACAACTTGAGTGAACCACGTACTTACTAATTTATTTGTGCTAATTTTATTCTATCATTTACATTACAGGTCTTAATAAACAAAAAATCGGACTGGTTCTACCAAGCACAGGGTCAGATGCATATTTTGCTAAAAAATCGAAATATTTGTTTGCGGTGTGGTATGGAGACAACAAATTTAAAATCGAAATATTAGAAAAAGATGATAACTTTTGGCGAACTGAAATGGAGCCAAAACTTGTGTCATTTTACATGGATTACCTTCTCCTAGAATTGGTAGATCCAAGGCATCCAAGAAATAAATTGATACGAGATAATTACGACCAAACTACAAGCCACCAACTGCCTACTTCGAATTCAGAAGTAACGGAGACGGAGACCATACAATCCGAAGAGAAGAATTTTGACAGAACTCACATACACAAAATAATTGATTTTAGCCAATTTTAAAACGTTTTTTAAAATATATTATACTGTAAATTAATAACGTATTGTACCTACTATAAAATACAACCTTACAATTATTTTCTTCAAATACAAAGATTTTTATTTACCACTATTCACTAAGTAATCTAATGGATCGATCTTTTAAATATAGCAGTTTGCAGAATAAAATTAAAAAATATTTTCTCTATTCTATTCATTCTATGTTCTCACTGCAGCGTTGCATGCCTAGGTATGATAAAAACAAGCGGCGCACGAGCACGGCTTAAGAGTTTCGCTAGGGGGTGGCGGGGTGAGATGGGCGGAGCAAGCGTGGGAATTATTTTCGGGTGCCTCGTCTTAACACCCCTGGAGTTGCTAGCGTCCATAGGCTACGGTAACCACTTATCATCAGCCGTAAGCTTGTTTGCCACCGTCGTGTTATAAAAATAAATATATTAACAGCGTCGTCGACGCTTTTCTGCTAATAAGACTAGAGTAGACTTTAGCAGACATTGTAGCCTATGGACGCTTGCGACACTCACACGCGCGTTACTGACCCTTTATTGATTTAAGGATTCGATGTGTTGACAGCTAGAGATACCTAAACGCAACACAGAAAGAAATAAGTTTCTGCCAAAAATTTCATTTTTGGTACAAGCATTTATTGCCGACTGTACTTTTCTGCATACCATCATCCTACTCATTGACACGATTCTAAAACTCGATGGGGTTGTGTCGTTTTATTGCGGAGTTCCTATGGCCACCTTCCAGCTCCAGCATCAGATCAGCTCCATGTCATCATAATATTGCATTGTCATGCGATATACCTATGCATGCAAAATTTCAGATCAATCGGTTAACAGGAAGAGGGTGAAATTTCAATTACTAAATTTGACCCAAGAAAGAAAAATAAAACAAACGGGGTGAGCTATGTAAATAAAATCTTGTAAAAAAAATATTACGTGTGAAAACAAAGACATGTGTTTTAATAACTACTAAGTATAGAAATGCAGCAAAGTGGATACCACTCAGCATATGCCAGCAGCAATATATGCCTAATTAATAAGAACCAGACAGGACGCTGCTCAATTAAGTACTTAATTCAGAGTTAAGTAAGTGTTAAGAATATTACAAATCAGAGGGGTAACCACGTAAGGGGTGTAGGTAGGGTATTTGACCAGTGTGTGTTGTCAGTGATGTATGGGCGTATGTATAAGTTTAAGTATGGGCCTCCTAAGAAGGCTCGAAGTCACCCAAAGGGCAATGGAGAGGGCTATGCTGGGAGTTTTTCTGCGTGATCGCATCAGAAATAAGGCTATCCGCAGCAGAACCAAGGTAACTGAACAGAAGAAGAGGAGGAAGGGTAATGAATCGCTAACCTTAAGTGGTTTGTTGTGGCCTAGCTCTCTAGGATAACCTCTAGGAATTATCTGGCAGTTATGACCTAACCCACGTTAGAGAAGTTACGCGATTATTGGTGAAAAAATTAAATAAGGCTCTTCTTGTATGTAGTTGTCATCTGTTCGAATAGATATTAATTTACTTAATTAACACATGTAACTCAAACAAAACAAACGCCGATTCGAAAATTCCACAGCTAAGTACGATGCAAGAGGGGGCCTTACTTAAGTTTTTCTCCTTTACCCTGATGATGGAGAAACAACTTTAGCTATTTCGGTAAATTGAAGACATCAACCCGGTATAAACATACCTAGTTAATACTAACAGTAGCCAGCGATAAAGATTGCGCATCGGCCTTTGGAAAGAGACAATAGTGTGACAATGAGTGCGACTGTGACAACGCTCTACAAAGCCGAAATACCCGATGTGCAAACTTTATCGCCGGGTACTGTACGAGTATCTTTGTTAGAAATATCTCTCTATTTGAACTCTCCATCACATAATGAATTCTACATTCCTCAACTGGTTATCGTTTGTTTTAATTTGAATCCAACTCGGCTAAAAAACATTCCCACATTTGAAAGAAATGCTGATCAGAATTTCATTGAAAACCTTATTCATTAGTTTTTAAATAAATCTAGAAATTCTCGCCCATTCCCGTGAACTGACTCGTAATTAAATCATGACTAGGATCATAAAAATACGGCATTAATGGAACTCTTCCGCCACGCTAGCGTCGGGATGCGAGTCTTTTCTTTTTAATTGACGTAATAAAACTAAAGAGAAAGGATTGAGCCCATCCAGACGTTAATCTTCTGGTAATTCAGTAACCTCCTATAAATCCTTCATAGTTTCAAATAAATATCGACCTTGTTCCCACCGTTTATAGTATAAATTTAAATAATAACGTAAACAGTAGCTGGGTAGTACGGAGTTCCTTACGGAATCTGGGAGACGCGTCAAACGAGGGTGGGGTTCGAAAGCTTCGGCATTCCATTTTCAATATCACGAATGCTTCATTTAGCACAAGGGAATGCGGGACTGTCATTACCAAGTTTACTTTAAGTGAGTGTTAAAGTTAAGTAAAGTATAGTTGTAGTAGGTATCTATGTAAGTAGAGTGAAGCAGGAAGTACCCCCTATTTAAAATTTTAAAGGCTGTTAGTGACAGCGCAAAAAAACTGATACTCTACCTTAACTGAAAAATATTGATTCCACTTAACAAATATTCTTGGAAAGTCTTAAACTTTTTATTTCAAGTTTCCGAGAAAAATACTGCAGCAGGTCGATCACGTAACGCATTGTTCGAACGTCGGGTAGGTCTAAATGTCACTTTTATTTGGAAAATTGACAGTTAAATTGTACCGACGCGCTTTCGGAACGTTAAGTGATTAGTTACTTGTCGTACAAAGACATTAGAGTTCCTTAAAGAGAATAAATCCTATCAAGATAGGGAAATGTCAATTTTATATTAAAATATGAAATGAGTGACATAATATTACACTTATAGATATCTCTATCGGTGTAATATTATGGACATTCTTCTTCTTAGCACATTCCCACTTTAGGTGAGGTCGGCTCTCCTAGTAATTGATAACAATAATTTAGTCGTAATAAGCCATATTTATGGACAATATCAAATAATAAAACGATTATCTTAAGTTCTGTTACCGTCTGAGAACAATCCAGCAATCTGATCTTCAAATAAACATGATAATATCTAAAGATAATGGGTTATCTACGTCACAGTTCCATGGAGATATTTTTAAGATTTTGGAGTGTGCCCGGAATGAAAGACATAGTAGACAAGTATTGATCAATCTTAATAAGTTAGATGTAGGTGCATTTCAGTGTATACTAGCGGCACCGAACTCAGAAGAAACCAAATGGATATATTTATTTGTGCTAGAATACCTTATGCAATATAAAACCAATACGTATATCTATACATAGCTTTAGTAATTTAGGTTAAGGTACAATGGAACTAACGTAATCTTAAGTGATTAAATGTTCCTAAAACAATAAAGAGAGAAAAAAGATTTAACAGTGACAGGAGCCACTGTAGCTGAGTGGTAAGGCACGCGACTTTCAATCTGGAGGTCGTGGGTTCAACCCCCGACTCGTACCACTGGGTTTTTTCGAAAACGTGTGCACGAAATATTATTTAACAGTGGCTTTTCAGTGAAGGAAAATATCGTGAGGAAACCGGTCTGATCCTAATAAGGTCTAGTTTTCCCTCTGGGTGGGAAGGTCAGATGGCAGTCGCTTTCGTAAAAAACTAGTGCCTGACGCCAAATCTTGGGATTAGGACCCCGGGCTCCTTTAGAGCACAACCGGGAATAACGGTAGGAGGATGATGAGTAACAGGAAACAATATACCTACACGTTTGATATTAAACCGAAAATTTAATACTACATCATTTAACTTAAATTCCATTAAACGCAGCCATGAAATAGCCCGCCTAGATAACTCCCCTTAATCCCGTCTAGCACTCCCAGGGATCTCCAATTTATCGTATACTCCATTAGTCGAAGGATAGGTACAAGACATCAAAAGTACAGGTACAAAGGCGATGCACATTCCTGCTAGATATTGCTACTACACAAGGATGTCGAGAATGTTGAAAACACACACGTTTCAAAACGGCTTATTGTACACGGTTTTTCTGTCGCTTAATACTTTTTATGACACACTGCTTTGGAATACAGCTTCGCAATATCCAGAGACCTAATTTGATATAGTTGTAAGTGGATGTGAGAATTGTTGTCGTTATTAAGGGGTTTTCTGTAGGTATGTTTTTCAAGCCTAGGGATGGTGTGGTGAATAGGGACGGTAGCATATATATATTCATCCTTCATGTGTTTTCGTGTTTGAGGCGAGTAAAATGAAAAACGAGCGCAAATAATGAGCCTGCTTCATTCAAGGCGACAAGAACTTTTCACTATCAAGTTGCACATTTGAGGATGACTCACGCTAGAACGGGCCGTTTTCTAAGAAAAACGACGGCGTTTTTGCGCGTCCGAGCCATACCAAAGCCTGGCCGAGCCACGGCCGGGCCGTGCGAACACCGAGCCGCTTCCGAGCCTCGGCTGTGGCTCGGCCAGGCTTGAGTATGCACCGTCGTTTTTCTTAGAAAACGGACCGGGCCGGACACGGCACGTTCTAGCGGGAGTCATCCTTTATTTGACAAGTCTTAGAATGTCTATTTGCCATTCTGGGTTAGAAGGTAAGATGGCACTAGTTAGTTCAGTGGACAAGGCTGCGATGGGGAGATAATAAGGGTATCAATGGGGAATTGCATGGGACTTCAATTTCGAATAAATTGAACTCAATCGATGCGGATATACGTAGAAATATCATAAAGAAGAAAAAAAAAGAAAAAAAAAACGATTGTATTAGTTTTATCCCACGTTAAAATGTCGAAAAAAAATATTTTTTCGATAAAATAACATAAGAGTTACACAGAATATTTAATTAAAAATTATATTTTGTAAGACAAGTATACTCGTAGACTTAAACGCAAATGTTGTGGAGATAGTTGCAAATTAATGACTTACCTACTACATAGTAAACGCGCCGAGAATTATTATGTTGTGACGTCATAGCATAAGCCAGTTTAATATAGAGCGTTTTCGGAGGCTGCCGGCGCGTGCAGATTTCAAATGCATGTAACATCAGAAAAATAAATCATAAGAAAGTTTTAGTGCTACAGTTGTTTTAATGCTGGATTATTCTTTTGATTTTCGTAATAAAATAAAAAGATGCAAGTTCCCTATTATCAAAGTGCCGACAAGTAAGGAAAACAGGGCGACATCAGGCAGTAGGTACCTAAGCTCGGTAAATTACAAAAGCCACGCCGAAGGTAGAAGTGGCCTTACTCTCCAACTCACTGTTACATATTAGTTCCCTGGCCCAGTTTAAATGAGCGACTAAAATTGAAAACTTGTTCAACTTCGTAACCACCTGAGGTACCTACGCCAAACCACGTCCTAACTATCCCCGTGTAAATCCGCCCTATTTGTCACACCGAGCATGATAAACTATTACTTTATAAACCAACCAACTCGCCTAACACTATAATTAGACAATTATATACTTTTTACCAACGTAATAAGAGCGTCATTGGGTTGATAAATAAGTTGGTCGGCTTCGGTAACACCTTCCGTGTTTAGTCAAAGTGCTAAACTGACACGATTTCCTATTAAGTTAACATTTAATCACTACCTAATGTAGTGTTGGTATAGTGAACTACTGTGAAGCGAATATTTTGTTTTACGAGTGACCGTGGTTATGTTTAACAAAATAAGTCAGACAAAAGAGAATTATCAGTGCCAGGCTCTTATTGTCAGTGGAATTTACAACATTCCGTACAGGATTGTAGTCAGTGACGGGCAAAGTTGGAGCATATTTAGTAAACAAAACGCGTTTTTATACAGGTCCGTTAAAAGTCGGTAAGTAATGTCAAAAAAATTGTCCTAAAGTTATAACATGAACTCCTAGCTGAAGTAGGTAATCTCTGTTTGGTGCCGGGTTAGAATTAGAATAAACACCACTTCTTTTCTTCCCGTGCGTGTATCGTAAGAGTCGTAAGGGGGAATACGGTTGAAGCGTGTTATGGACGAAAGACAAGCAACCTATATCACTTCAATATCATATTCTATCCATCTTTTTTTTTTTTTTTTTATTTTTTTATTTAAAGTTCCAAATAATTCATAATTATCGCAGAGTTTCATAATTAGGTGCTAAAGCCATTAGTGGCTTATTTACAGCTATAGTACGGTCTAACTATTTACTATTTAAGTAGGTATGTTAGTTTACATCAATATATGTACTTACATTCCGTTTACTGTATCACTGATGAACAATAACTTGGTTGGTTACAAGGCGTAATCATAGTTGTTGCTTGACATATAATACTTGTTTACATCTTTAGTTGATATAGGGTTGGATAGGTATAAATCTTGTATGTGTTTTGGGAGACTATTTATTATTTTTGGAAGCATGTAATGATTGGTTCTCATGCCGTAAACGTTTTTCATTGCTGGTAATAAAAATCTGTGTGCATTAGATAAACTCCTTAGCCTATTGTAACGGTGGTATTCATTCAAGTTGGTAATGTATTTATATTCTTCCTTGAGTATGGAAAGTTTGACCATGTTTTGCACGGGAAGTACCTTACAATATTGGAAAAGGTGAGAGTAGTTATTACTGTAAGTTATTTTTAAATTTTTTGGTATAATATTTTTTAGTATACTTTTCTGTAGATTAAATATTTTGGCTAAATTGGTTTTGTACGATCTTCCATAGCTGCTGAGACCGTATCGTATAACCGAATCTGCTAAAGCTAGATGTAACATTCTTAAGGTGTTGTATGGGATCTTATATTTCAGGATATTTAATCTTCCTAGGAATGATCTAAGTTTATTGCATACATATTCAGTGTGCGGTTGCCAGTTAAATCTAAAGTCAATCAATAAGCCTATGTACATATGTTCCTTTACAAAATCGATAGCAGGGCAGTCGCAGTTATTGCGTGGTAAATGGAGGCAACTGTGGGCATGAGCTTTAATTACCGGAATGTAAGATGACTTATTGTGTGAGGAATGTATGTGCATAGCTTTAGTTTTATCAGCGTTTAGTATGAGACCAACATCATGTGACCATCTACATAGGGTGTCGAATATATCCTGTATTTTTCGTTCGACAGTCTTTATGTCCCTATCCGCTACCACTATGCAGGTGTCGTCGGCAAACTGATATACATATTCTTCTCCAAATGTATTGCACATATCGTTGACATACAAAAGATATTCGGTCGGACCAATTATGGATCCCTGTGCTGTACCTTTTGATGTTTTTGTCATGTCACTAAAGTAATTCCCTAGTTTAACTGCGGTAAATCTGTTGCTGTGGTAGCTAGCAAGCCATTTTAGTAGGGGGCCCTGAATTCCGTTCTGTTCTAGTTTTTTGTATAGAGTACTGTACACTAGGGTATCGAAAGCTTTACTAAAATCTATGTAAATTACTATTATGTGCTCTTGTTTGTTTAAATACCCATTAATCTCATCACAGAATTTACCTAGCAGCTGCGTGGTACTTTTATTTTTTTGGAAGCCGAATTGTTTATTATTAATAATGTTGTGTTGTTGTAAGAAAGAATTGATTTTATCTCCTATGTAACGCTCAACTATTTTGTCAATGCACGAAAGTATTGTGATGGGTCTATAGTTATTATAATCATTTTTTGGGCCCTTCTTATATATTGGCCGAATTGTACCTATTTTTAATATATCCGGGTACGTGCACGAGGCTAAGGATGTATTTATTAAATGGGTAATCAAGGGAGTGATTTCATTTGCGATATGTTGCAAGTCCGAGGCGCGAACTCCGTCGTAGCCCGGGCTTTTGTTTTTGTTTAGTTTATTTATTATTTTATTTGTCATGTCGTTTGTTATTTTCCCTAATCGCATAACTATTTTTGGCTCATTGCAGTATGTGGATTCGATTAGCATCGGCGTATTGCAAGTTTGTGTAATAGAATCCACATTACGCTGGAATGCCGTCGCAAAATTACATGCTAGTTCCTTTTCCTGACATTTGAAGGCACGTAATACCGTCTCCTCTATAGACTTGCTGACATTGCCGCATAACGAGTTAACAATGCCCCATACCACTCTAGTGTTTTTAAAGTTGTCCTTTATTTTATTAAAATAATATCGATTTTTAATTTTATTTATATATTTATTGGTGTTATTTCGGTATTTATTATATATTATTCTATTATTTAAGTTGTTAGGGTTAGATTTCCAAATTTCGAAAAGTTCGTTTCGCCTGTTGCTCATGAAATTAACTTTATTATTTGCCCATTCACATGTTTTTCTTACATAACCGCGTTTCGATTTGATTACTATTTTACACTCTTTATAAATACGTTGAAATTGCTTAATAATAAAATCGACTACTTGTTCCGGGCATTCGTAAACAAGTCCTTCTTTCCAGTCAACAGTTTTAATGAGTGATAGCACGCGCCTATTGTCTATGGATGTGTGCGTGCGCCGCTCCTGCCCCGATGAAGTGCAAGGCGGCTCGCGCACACACGCGCAGCCTATGATGTAATGATCAGCTGGTGCAGTATGTATAACCCCTGATAGCGCCTGAGCCCCGCTCATACTGCGCATAAATAGATGGTCTAAACATGAGCTACATATATGATTTCCTTTCTTTTCTACCCGCGTATATTGCGTGATACCACATACCATTCCTAGTTCACTCATTTTGTTTAAATAGATGGTACAAATACTATTCCGTAATTTTAAGTTAATGTTAATGTCACCCATCAATAATAAATCGGTCTTTTTGTCGAATCCTTCCAACAAGGTATGCAATTCCCGTACAAAACAAGTCTTATCAGTGTCTGGAGGTCTATATGCAGCACAAATATTTATTTTATGGTCGGGATTTACGTGCAGACAACCAACGATTGATTCAAAGAAGTGTGTGTTTGTGCATTGTTGTTCAAAATGATAATTATTATGCACATACAGGACTATACCCCCACCTCTTCTATTACATCTTAGCTTTGAGTACTTTAAACCTGCACTTGCTAGTAATCTCAGTGAAGGTCGTGTAGTGCCGTAAAATAACTTAAATAAATTCAAGGAGTACCCAAACCCCGCAAGCGAAAACGACACCTCCGAGATTAGCCGAGTTTGCAAATAAATCTGGCATTTCGATCACTCCCTTTTTCCCTAATCTGCCAAATATGCAGCGCGTCGGTCCATATTTCAAGGTGGGGGCTGCAACGCGCAGATAAGAGCCCATCCATCACACTTTGCGTTATAAACAGAACTCTCCTTCAGTTCTAAATAGTACTATGAACCAAGGACTTCCATAGACCATTACCTCTTTTGAGAACTCCGTGGTGACGCTAAAGGCACTCTCGCGGACGCAAAGAGCGATATTTCACGGAGTGTCTAAGTTCATAATCATTATTCTGTCGATCAAAGGGTTCTTCGCCCGTTTTGGCGTGTATACAATACGTTTGGATAACGAAGAAGCATGGGGCAGCATGGAACCATATCAAAGTGACGTCAATTGAACGAGCGAGCGAAGCGGACGAGGTTCTCTGGTATATAAACTAACGTTACGGCCGTATTCATAAAAATGCCGTTAAAATTCGTTTGTCTTTATCAGCCACTTTGATATTTATGTTCATGAAAGGGACAAAGCACATTTTATTTAGCAGCTAGAGGCATTTTAAGTTGTTTGAATAAGGGGTAAGAAGTTTACCGTCAACATAATACCAACAACAAAAAAAAATACTCTAATGCATATTGCTGACTTGTGAACGAGCCCATGTGGCCTACTTGCAGAATAAACATTTGATTTTGATTTGAAAACGTTAGGTACAATATTAAGTGTAGGTACTCTACCTTAAACGGACACTTACTAAGTAAGCTAGCCAAAGTTTTACGTGTTACTCTAAATATACAAATAGATCATAAAAGCTAAGATAACTTAAACCATAAAAGGAGACTCGAGTCAAGCTTTGTCTCGGCAGTAAAACGACCTATATATTAATAAAAGTTGTGTACGATTCTGACCTCTATGTCTAAGATAGTAGAGTTCTTGTAAGTAGACGAGCTAACTTGCTTAATGTTATGGCTTTAATTAAACTCGTTTACTAAATACATTTTCTTTGCCTTTGTGAAACACATAATGCGAGGAGTTTTTAAATTGAAGCAAGTGTAGGAACAATGCTCGGAGTATAAGTAGGTAATGCTTAAGGCGATTGTTTTATTTTATTTTATACAACGACGGTGGCAAACAAGCCTGCCTGATGTTAAGCAGTTACGTAGCCTATGGGCACTTGTGACTCCAGAAGAATCACAAGCGCGTTGCCGACCCTTTATTCCCTTGAGGATTCGCTGTGTTGGCAGATAGAGACATGCAGATCCCACACTCCCAACACAGCGCATCCTAGGGAGCTCTGGCGACCTTACTCACCACCAGGAACACAGCACCACATACTTCATAGCATGCAATAATATAGCAACACTATAAAGAAGTGGTGCTATTATGGCTGCGGTCTTCTGTTAGGTGGAGGTACTTCCCCAGTTCACCATCATCAGTATATAAAGGGACTTCTAAAAATTCATCAAGCCTCTTAAGCGGCCAGAGCATGCCAAATAAATAGACATCCATAATTATCAACATTCATCATACCAGTCGAAAGACGTCCACTTCTGGACATATGCCTCCCCCAAAAAGTGCCAATGTAAACGGTCCATATACCTACACGAAAAACATAGGTAAAACCCTCCTTCTGCCGCAGTCGGGCAACAAGATAAACCAGTGCCTCTGCCTACAAATTATTAATCATTGACGAGGGTTAATCAGAATTCTCAGAATATTACTTTTTGCCCAAAGCCTGCGTAACTATTGATTGCTGTATTTCTTTATATTCTGCAATCATAAGCTCCATTACAGTTGTAATCCAACTGCGCCCAAAGGAGGGGATTCGAATAATGTTAGTATCAGACTTATTTATTCCGCGTAGTTACACTGGAAGTTTGCGGCATTCCGTCGATCATGCTTTATGGAGCGGAGTGGAACATTGAGACCTTCCCTTCCCCAACGTCGTATCTGGTCTCTATTGTTTACAAAAACGAACTATACTGCATAGTGCTTCGGTTTGCTTTTCGATGTGCATTCTCGTGGTACGAGTTTGTGGAAGTTATTGTTGAGAAATGTGGGAATAGAGGCGGATGAGCGATGCTTGCGTTGAGAGATAAGTCACGTCTCCGGCCCACTATCACCGTTCCTACTAACGTAACTCGACGCACGTGTGTATACAGACTATCGGGTTTCTATTGTTTTCATTTTAATTAGCTGTTTCTAAACCGGATTAAGTCACTGTTGGATTGATTGTTATTTAGAAATGATGGACGTTGTGGCTGCTATTGTGTCATACGTAGATATGTAGAGCTATGGTTGTGTTGACGTGGTGTTGCATGTTTTAAAAATATTAAGTCCAAAACTATACACTACACGGGTCTTAAGTGGACCTCGTAGGCATAACTTACATTCGGCAGGCATCCTCAAAATAGCATTTCGAAGAGAGCTTCACTTGTCATTCTTGTTGTTCGGCATCTTAAAAACTTCTGTACCCGAGTATTTGTTTAAAAAGGTCACTTGGCGTAAAAATAGTTCCACAGTGTGTGGCCTTAGATCAATCAGCCAAAATTTCATAATTCCTCATCACCACACCACCGCTTTTCGGGGTAGTTTTAAGTACACAGCAACCAAGTGTTGGAAAAATATACCTCCACCTCTCAAAAATATTAATTGTCTGAGCAGTTTTAAATTAAAATTAAAACGACACCTCCTCCAGATACAAAAAACTCTACCCTTGGGCGGTCGAGTCTTGGCCTCGTATCTTTGATGCTTACTATATACGTCTCATTTCAAATTGTTTATTATTTTATTTCATATTTTTAATATGCTTGCTTACTTAACATACATATTTATATACAAGTACAACCAAACCAAAGTCATTACATAATTTAAAATATACACAACATTACTCACATTCCAATAACATATTCATTCCCTTCCGATAATATTAATTAGAATTAAAACTCATTATATTATGTAAGGGTCTGACTGAAAATCAGCGTTGCAGTGTAGGTACTCAGTAGGTACTCACTGCAACAGTATGCTGAGTCGAGCCCCTTTTTGGCATCACAAAATGTAAATGCCTCGTACGATATTGTTTGAGTGTGTTTGTCTATTCCTAAGTCTAATTTGTACACTGTTCCTTTTGTATAAAATGTGTTGTTGAATAAAGTTTTTCTATGTCTATGTCTATAAGGTTTATAAGCGATCAGTTAAGTGTCATCCGTTTACTGATTTATTTACTAGCTGCCCGCGTGGCCGAACGCAGACAAAGCCGCAGTATAAAATATAGCATTTACCCACTATAAAGAAAGATCCCAGGGATAATCAAGTAACGTGTCTTACGCGCGATAGGACAATTTAACTATCATTTTTCCATATAAAAAGTGACATTGAGATCAACCTGACGCGCGTACAATGAGTTACGTGATCGACCTGCAGTTCTACGTACTGGTAAAGATTTTTTTAGATTGGCACAGAATATTTATTTATTTAATAGGACCTTCAACAATAAGCATACCATTACATAATATTAATCTTACCAATTAAGACTGAGTACCTAATTTAATTAAAGAAGGATAGATAAACCCCTAAGTACTAGTTTTCCGAACAGCTATAGCTTAATCCTCTTAACTGTTTCCTAATTATTCAAAAATCATTTATCCAATGGTAGTTGCCAGAAACAAAGTGAACATGGACCTTGGAAGCGTTTTTGTCCCGTATCCACAAAACGAAATGATAGTAAGGCCTTAACGTCAGTTGCTTATATCGCTAATGTGTTCGAACAAATCCGAGCCACCATCGATTAGGGGACTCGATTTGTGTGCTCGCATGTTGGAGATAATTGATCGTTCTGCGCGATTTATCCGAGTCACCGAATCGAGCTGTCGCCCAGATTGGCAGGACTATTTCTGTAAATACGCATGTTGTCTATTTGGCTCTATACCTACTTGTAGGTATAACCATAAATCCATCCGCAGTGATTTATAGTTTCAGTGACATGTATTGAGGGTTCGTATTGCAGTGTAAATGAACGTGAACTAATCCATAAAAATAGTGAATTAGTTCACGTTCATGTACTACTGACATGCGATAGTGCAAAATACTAGTACATTGTTATAGTAATATTATTAAATATACCATTGTCCCGATAGTCGTTTGAGCGAACGGTTTAATAGCAAAGAGTCTCGACCATCACCTCAAGAGACTCTCGCTAGATGGCTGGATCAAGGGTTAGATACAAATAGAGAAGGTGGTACTCCTGGATACTGCGCGGGTAGTCAGGAGTTTCCTTTCTCTGTCGCCCTGAACAACGGTAGCTTAGGCCCCGCCTCGCTGCCGGCGGCACCCTATATATGTCAGGTTTTTATAATGATTTTATGTTTTGTATGTACAGTTTTATATTTTACTTTTTAGCCTAGTGGGCATTTAATTTGTCAAATTCAATACATTGTTTGTTTACATTTTTTTCGTTTTCAACTGGTGCTTACTATAGGTACGTGTTTTTATTAAACTGCGAGAGAACATACCGTCATTTTTGAAGATGAAGCTTGATATGTTCTAACACTCGTTGGAACGGTCCACAACTACCTTAACTTAACCTGTATAAATTATAACACATTAGGATTTACAAATTATATAGGCTAAGAGATGCAAAAGTTTCAGAAAAGACTAGGTACCCGCTTTATTTACTAAAAGTAAAACAATCCTTTTTGCACACCAGTCCAGAAAGTTTAACACAAGTTCCGCTGTGCTACAATTCAACGTGTTTCCCCGTTTTAGGTCAAACATTTAATTCGCAGAGCCAAAAACCCACTTAAAAGTTTCCAATTGAGCGCGTTTCTAAATAACACTAGACTGAACTCCGCAGTAGAACGCTGAAGTGGGCAACCTATGCTAAATCAAATTGTGTGTTATTCCAGGCAATATTGTTCTGTAAACTGTAAGTACATTTTATATTTAAAATAATAGAATACTTTAACAATAAAGCCACTATTCGCGTAAAGTATTTATGAAATATGGCCTTGTAGCACAATAACATACTCGTATATTTGTTTTACTTGCGGTTTCTGCCTTCTGTACTGTATTGACTTTCATCTGTGCACTGTGTTTTCACTGCAACAAACTTTATATATAGTAGATTTGAGTGTATCTCTTAACTACACCTATTATCCGCTATAGCCTTTTTATTTCAATGCGTTTGTGGCACGTGGCGAAACGAAGGTATTGTTGCACCGATGGGTTAAGATAAGATCCGTTCTAGAAAAATAATCCGTACATGTCTATATTTGAAAGCCTTATTGCGTTAAGCGTCAGTATTTTCGATATAAAATTTCGAAACAACAATGTTTTTCAAAAGCTGATATAACTTGTGTTAAAAATACTTTAACGCAGCGAGTTAGAAATGACAGAGAATTATTTTTGCGCTCGTTAGGAATAAGTAACCATTTTAATAAGAATTTACTACAAAACTCAAACCTATGACGATCAAGATTCAGTTGCGTTTTATTTACCTTGTCTTGTCCTTGACTTGATAAAGTAAACTTACCTTGTAATCATTACAAGTTTACTGTCAACATTGACTTGAGAATTGAAGCAAATTGTCCCGTCCCATTCAAGAATTTGTTAGTTGTCTCTTGGTAAAACAATGGCGAAAATATTTCTGACAACTACGAGTACTACCCTTGTTGTTCTACACTGACTCCTAACAAAAAGATTTGCGTATATTTTATAAATTATTTTAATCATCATCAGTAGTTTATTTTGTATTAGAATCAAATGTAAAATTGTGGTATTGACAACGAAACCGTGGACTTTTATATGGTGAATAATGGCAATATCATCATAATTATCAGCCGATAGACGTCCCCTGCTAAGTTGAAAAGCAATAAGGCAGCTTATGTAGTATTGCAGTATTTTATTAGACTATGACAACTATTCTTGAAGTTCCTTGTCAGACAGAAACCAAAGACAACACCCACCCTCAAGAATAGATCCATTATTTTAACTAAGAATCTACTAACTCATTTTAGCTAACTCTACTTGTGTATAACTAAATAAACGAAATGTGTATCGTTATACATTTTAAACATTGTTCATCAAATATAGTTTCTACTCAGTCATATAACATCTATAGAAATAGATTTTCATAACGTTACATTAACATATAATATGTCATAAAACATCCGCATATTTTGATTGCTGGACTGTCCCACCCTCAATCAAAAAATGTTTTAACAAAAATATGAGACAGACAAACCGACAAACAGACAAAAATTCTAAAAACTGTTGAAGTGTGTTCTGTTATCGTTTCTAAGACCCCTCAACAGATTTTTTTGCCAATATCTTCAATGTACAGACTTTCGACCCTCTACAGCTTTATTATATGTATAGATAGATAGATAGATAGATATAGATAGATTATAAATGCGAAAGTGTGTGTGTGTGTCTGTCTGTCACCTCTTCACGCTTAAACCGCCTGACCGATTTAGATGAAATTTGGTATAAAAATAGTTGAAGTCCCGGAGAGGAACACAGGATAGTTTTTATCCCGGATCTCATCCCTTAATGGGGTGAAATTGGGGATGAAAGTTTTTATGGAGTTACGATATAAACGAGTTCTACGCGGACGTAGTCGCGGGCAGAAGCTAGCATACAATCTTTTGGCTATTTTGCTACAAGAATAGCAGTGTAGGTACCCCGAGATTCACACATCGCAATATTTTCCGGCGCGCTGACGACCCATCAATCTCGCGTACTCCGCTTCGGAGCTTCTAACTTATGTTTTGATTGCTTTGGACTGTAACGTCATAACAATAGAAACACGCTCACTCGCCAAATGTGTGAAATACAATAACTATAGGTATCTAGGAATGTCGATAGACTTTCATAGGAATGTCTCTGATATATTATAAATGCAGGATACATGCGCAATTTAATATTGAGGTAAATAAGAGTACACTGAATATGTAATGAAGAAAGGAACAAAATAAACCATATTTTTCCCCGAAATAACAGTAAACTAGCATGTCATTACCTACCAGTTGTTTGTTAGTTCAGGTCAAGGTTAGAGAACTTCAAAGTCAAGGTAAGGTATAATTATGGTACCTACCTAATAATTATATCCATACTAACTGTTATAAATGCGAAGTTTTTCTGTCTGACTACCTGTTACCTTTTCAAGCTTTAACCACTGAACCGAATGAGATGAAATTTGATATGGACATAGTTTGAATCTCGTGGAAGGACGAAGGATATCTTTTAGCCCGGAAATCATCCCCTAAAGGGGTGAAATGGAAGCTTGTGTGAAGGTTTAAATCAAAATCAAAATCAGATATTTATTCTGCAAATAGGCCACAAGGGCACTTTTACATGTCAAATGGTATTCTACAATATAATATTAATAATCTTACACAATAATCATTTTAAAATTGCAGATTTTAACCAATTACTACCTAAACGGTTAACAAACTAAACGTCACTAGATGAAAACTAAAAAAATCCAAAATTGTAAAATATTATCAATTACATTCCATATAAGGTCTGTATCAGAATTAACAATAAGTTTATGATATTAATTTAGTACCCCAGAGATGTATAAGGTCTTTGAGCATCCAAATACAATTAATAATTATTCTAATGTTCTTATAGATATGTATACTGTCTCTAAGCGTTAAAACAGAAAAAAAGGATAATTAATATACTTAAGTGAGTTCTAACTATGCGGACGAAGTCGCCAACAAAAGCTAGTATGTCAATAAGTAAAGGCATGTTAGGTCATAATACTGAGTCACACTGATCGTATGTAAGTACTGTGTAGTAAAAGTACGTATACGTATTGTATTTCGAGGTACGAGTTGGGAAATTCAGTCCCTTATTTGAGTAGGAAATTGGATTTCCTTGACACGCCTGCTGCCGGGCGTTGTTATGGAAATGGCTAGTGAAATTAGTCGTTTGCTGCCGATATTTATGCTCGCTAGAAGGTTTATGAAGGTCAATGTCATTTAATAACTAAATATTTATTTCAGACCCGGTGATCCATAGTTTGTTGTTCACAACACAATAGAATACATGAGGTTACTAACCGGCTACCTTACTTGGCTTATGTTGCCCTGTTCTTGCCCTGGGGGTTGAGGTAGCTGAAGTAGAGTTAAAAAGAGGTGATACTGGAGACGTTTTAAAACGAAGGAACAAGTGAGCGAAATACAACAGCAATTCGGTAAAAAAAGGAGGAAATTTAGAGGCGTTACACAGTTAATATGCAGTTATTATGATGAATTAGCTCTTAGCAAAGGAAGAAAAACCTCACGTTCTGGTATGTCCGCTTTAGCCTGATTCGCCACAGACCATGTCTGATCAAACTTTTATCCTAGAAAATCACCTCATACCGTCAACATACGAGACCCAAGTGTCATATATACATATGTAAAAACGTTGAGGCAACTCAGTGACTCTCAGTCTCAGTCCGTTGGCCGGGTCAAGAATTCAATCAAGACGGGAACTGAGGTATTATATTATTTAAATATTAATGCGTCCATTGTCGTCGACTATTATGTTCCGGATGTTGTTCCAGCGGGGTCTGACGTCAATTTCCGGCGCCCGCTCGGTCCGGGGGAAAAATCCACGCGAACCCATAATGGAGCCAACACAACAAGGCTCTGGGTTTCGTAATCGCGCTTTCGTTTTGCGATGCGATTTGATTTGGGAATGTGGGAAAATTTCTACTTACGCGTTAATTCAAAGAAGAAAATAAAGTTCGCATGCGACGGAAATGATTTTTGCTTTGACAGTATTAAAGCATGAATGTAAAAATGTGACAAACTCTGTGGAGGATTTGGTTAGTCACTGAGATATTTCTCGAAATTTCGTTAAGGGCGAATATTTGTGAGATGACCACGAGCATTTGTTCCAGAGTCTTGGATGTTTCCTATGTATTTAAGTAGGTATGTACACTGGGCTGCAAAAGAAGGTATAACAGTTTTAGTTATCGTCACATATATGAGTGTTATACCTTCTTTTGCAGCCCAGTATATATCGTCGTCTAGAACCCAAAGCACAAGCCTTATTGAGCTTACTTTGGGGCTAGTTCGCTTTGTGTAATATTGTGCCTTTTAAATATAAGATTATTTATCTTTTGAGATAAAAGGGTACATGTAACTACATCTGCGTCATAACAATAATGCAGGCTTATCCTACTGGTGTGATGTGATTTATACATTTCCGAACCTTACGACCGCCATAATATGTCGTATAAAGTCGTCTGATCCGCTGACAACCCAATAGGAGGCATTTTGGAGGCGGGTGTAAGGGACGGACGAAATAAGCTTAGAGATAAGGATTATTTTACCTATATATACACTGTGAATAAAACACATCCGTCCTAAATGATAATTAACTGTTAAAATACTGATGGTTTGATTATTTCGTCTGATGGTAACCGGTACCTAAGGATTATGATTATTTGAATAAAAACCCATTTTTTACTCAGAGGTTAGCAATAGTAAAGAGGATGATAGAAGGCAATTTCTGCCCTCCAAAGCTGTTCAACAACGCAGTGTGGCATCTAATTTAGGGCCTACGCTAGCTGACGCTGTTTGCACGGAGCGGGTGGACGCCTATTGAAAAATAGTATTAGCAGCGCTAACTAACCCGCGGCGGGTGCATAGAGCGGGTACCCGTAGGCGTGCGCCCGCTCCGTGCACCCGCGTCAGCTAGCGTAGGCCCTTAGACTTTTAGAAACTAGCAAACTAAAACTTGTCAGTGTGAGAGGGTGTTGACATATAATTTGAAAAATGGCGACACCCCCGACCGTTTGTAAGGGTGTTGCTGGACATTTTATTTAGTAAAAGTCGACACCCACTTTCAAAACCGCAATATAGAAAACTCGACATACACTTCCTCCCACGCACATATATATTTTAAACCCAAGAGCTGCGTTACACTATGCAACAAATATTTGGTTTGTTAGCTTCGTGAGAATCGTTAGGCTCATGTTCATGACATGCGACTGTTAGAGTAACCCTGTAACAATAATAAGAAGTAGGTGATGCTTGCCCAATACGATTTTCCTCCGTTTAAGATATCTGGATATTTAGAAATGTACCAAGCTCAATAAAATCCGCAACGAGTACGTACGTGGAAGCCTGGGCGGGCACCTTAGACGTCGCCATAATAACGACCCAGGAGGGCAGGCTGTAGTATGGGTCACAGTTGATAACAGCTGGTCATAGATGTTAACAGCTGTCGGCAAATAGTCACCTATTTTTCCGTATTATTATTTATATAAATTCCAGGTAATCGAACACAAAGGAAATAGTTGGCATTCCTTTGTAATGCCGTAATGACAACCTTGCACTTTGGACTCACTGACCTTGTACGCATTACACAATATTTATGCAACAAAGGATTATCTTTGGTATAAAAGAAATGGATTTTCTATGAATAAATCAGTTATAAACCAAGCCTCGTGTAGTCATTATCTACCCTGAACGTCCCACACTTCACGGCTGCGATGATATGACCACGTGAAGAGGAGGCCACCAATCTACGTTGGATTGGACACTTTACACTACAACGTATAGTCTCTGGTCAAAGATCCAGCACCAGACCCCATACAAGACGGAAAGATGTAGTCCTAATAGACATGATAGATTGAATGGTGTCCAATGCCGATGTCAAAGTGGAGCTCTATGTGAGCCATAGGTGTATTGCTAGGAAGAGAGAAATGTTTACTAGAAATATGCAATCACTGGCTGCACACATGAGATTTTTTCTGATTCCTTTCGGCCTTTTACACGTTTGAATAAATATGTAACGTAGCTGTAACTACTCCGCCTAGTTTATGTACTAAGCAAGTACTGATAAATATATAAATCTATACTATTCAGTATTTATGGTGTATTAACGCCGGTAGTTGGGTTTTGTCCAACTACCCGCGAGTTAGTCTGTAATAAGAGATTAAACTGTTAACGTGCACTCCGTCGTTTTATTATCGTTGGTAGCCTAAACACCACAGATTGGCGACGATTTAGTAATTCACGCGTGTATACAAGTGATATTTGGGCATAGGTTATAAAAAAAAGAATGGTAAATTCGAGATAAGTATGGCGAGTCACGGAAACATGTTTGGTGGCAGTCTCACCTTCGACCATCGATCGCAGGAGTGGGCGATTTTCAAAAGTCGTTTTGTCCAGTATTGCATGGCTAATGACGTGAACGAGGAAACAGACAAGTCCGGTGCCAAGAAACGGGCACTTCTGCTGACGGCGCTGACGGAGGACACGTACCGTGTTGCAAGGAGTTTGGTGTTCCCGGCGGTTCTAGATAACTTGGAATTAAACGCTCTTATCAAGGTATTGGACACCCATTTTGAATCGAAGAGAAGTTCTTTCGCCGAGCGTTACAAGTTTTATAAGGCCGAGCAACGTCCAGGTGAAGATTTAGCCGAATGGGCAACACGAGTGCGAAGTTTAGCGGAACATTGTGGGTTTAAAGCGGAGCTCGATACGATGTTACGCGATCGTTTCGTTCTAGGATTGGAGGACGTGAAGGAGAAAGAGAAGTTGTTCGCACAATGTGTGGAAACGCTAACTTTCAACCGCGCACTAGAATTGGCGCAGAGCGTACGCTGCGCGCGCCAGGCGTTGCAGGTTGCCGCGGCTGCGCCCGCTGAGCCTGCGCCGGCGCCGGTGTACGCGATGCGCGGCAATAGCATGGCGTCGACGCGGCCTGCAGGGTACATGGATTCGCGTTGTGAAGTGTGCGGTTATAAAAGTCATTCGAAAGATCAGTGCCGTTTCAGCAATTTTACTTGCAGTAAATGTAAGGTTAAAGGTCATTTGAAACGCACGTGCACTAATCAGTCGAAATTGAAAAACAACAACTTTTTGACTGCGGATGACGACGACACCATAACAGGTAGTTTTGATTTGTTCACTATCAATTGTCATAATGGTCAGCCTATGCGAGAAACGGTATCTATAGCGAACGAAAACATTTTATGTGAAATTGATAGTGGCAGTGCAGTTTCGGTGCTGCCAGAATCAGTTTATAATAATGTTTTCGTTTCTCACAGGTTGCATCCGTGTAGCGTTGTTTTGAATTGCTATAATGATAGTAAGATTATTCCAAAGGGTTGTGTTACGTTGCCAGTGAATTTTGAAGGTCACACTAAACCAATTAGGTTATTTGTTATAGATACCAAATCCAAACAGCCTTTGTTGTTAGGCCGAGATTTTATAAGTGCATTTAATTTGCAACTATGCAGCGTAAATTGCAACAATTTGGAAAGTTTGGATTTGGGAGAAAGGTTTAGAAATAGGTATTCAAAGCTATTTGCTGATGAGTTAGGGGAATTTAACAAATACAAAATAACGTTGAAAATAAAACCAGATAGCACGTTGAAATTTTTTAAGCCGCGTCCGGTTCCCTTAGCACTGAAACCCAAAGTGGAGCTGGAATTGCAACGATTAATAGACCTAGGTATAATTGAAAAAATAGACCATTCGGACATAGCTACTCCTATTGTTCCAGTACTGCGACCCGACGGAAATATACGCATTTGTGGAGATTTCTCCGTTACACTTAACAAGGTATTATATCTAGACAATTATTCCCTACCACGGATAGAAGATCTATTTGCGAAGCTTCATGGGGGTGTAGAATTCTCTAAGTTGGATTTGTCACGGGCATATTCACAATTGGTCCTCGACGATTCAAAACACCTCACATGCATTAATACTCATAAAGGATTATTTTGCTACAATAGGCTCGTTTTTGGCTTATCCAATTCTCCTTTTATTTTCCAACGCACCATGGAACAGTTGTTGACAGGAATACTCGTAGAAGGAACGTGCATCTTCCTGGATGATATATTAGTCACCGGCCCTGATCGCGAATCGCACGTACAACGATTAGAACAAGTTCTGAGTAGGTTGCAAGAGGCGGGGCTGCGTTTGAAACAGGATAAATGTGAAATGTTTAAAGAGTCGGTCGAATATTTAGGGTACCGTATAGATAAAAATGGGTTACATAAATCTAATAAAAAAATTGAAGCCATACTTAATTGTGACAGCCCGAAGAATGTGAGCGAACTGAAATCTTTTCTCGGGATGATAAATTATTATAGATGTTTTGTTCCAAATACGTCGAGTGTACTCGAACCCTTACACTTGCTTCTAAAAAAAGGTGAAAAGTGGAGATGGGGCGAAGCGCAGCAGGCAGCGTTTAACAAAATCAAAAGCGAGATGGCGTCGGAGCGGGTGCTGGCGCACTACGATCCCGAGCTGCCGACGGTGGTGACGGCTGACGCCGGGCCCCGGGGCCTCGGGGCTGTGCTGGCGCAGCGGCAGCCCGATGGCGTCGAGCGCGTCGTAGCCTACGCATCGCGTTCTCTTTCTAAGTCGGAGCGCAATTACGCTCAGATCCAAAAGGAGGCAGCTTCAATAATATTTGCTATTAAGAAGTTCCACCATTATTTGTATGGGCGGTCTGTTCCATTCACACTTCGAACCGACCACAAGCCACTCTTATCAATTTTTGGTAGCAAAAAGGGGGTACCAGAGTTGGCCGCCAACCGCCTTCAAAGGTATGCGTTATTTTTATCGGCATATAATTTTAACATAGAATATGTGAAAAGTGAACAAAATGTAGCCGATTTCTTATCGCGTTCAATTAGGTCGTTTCAACAGGATAACCTTGAACTTCAGGACGAACTAGATAAAGCAATGTACATAAACTTCATAACAGATTCGACCTTATTACCGCTCACTATGGTCGACATTCAAAAAGCAACCGCTAACGATGCAGTCTTGCTCAAGGTAAAAGATTACATAATGAATGGTTGGCCAGCTAAAATAGGACATTCCAATCTGCGCCCATATTATTTATGTCGTTTGGAACTGTCATTGGAAAATGGGTGCATTCTTAGGGGCCATAAGGTCGTAATTCCAGCAGTGTATAGAGAACGCTTACTAGATGAACTGCACAGCTCGCATTTCGGGGTAGTGAAAACTAAGGCCGAAGCCAGGGCACGCATGTGGTGGCCTCGTATAGATAGCGATATCGAGGAAAAAATAGGTACGTGTAGCATTTGCAATGTGTTTCGCACCGCGCCGCCGCGTGCGCCGCTCGCGCCGTGGCCGTACCCGGCGCGGGCCTGAGAGCGCGTGCATCTAGACCTGTTCTCGTGGCAGGGTAAGCAGTTCCTAGTCGCAATTGACGCTCACTCTAAGTGGGTGGAATGTTTTTTATTAACGACCACGGATAGTAATGCGATAATTGATAAGCTTTGTGACCTTTTCAGTAGGTATGGTTTAGTGCGAACTCTAGTCACCGATAATGCCAGTAATTTTTGTTCCATCCAATTTGAAGGTTTTTGTAGCGTAAACGGAATGCAACATGTCACTATCGCGCCGTATCACGCCGCATCGAATGGGCAAGCGGAAAATAGCGTAAAAACGGTCAAACGGGCAGTCAAGATAATTATGCAGCAGAGTAATATTCAGAGGGAAATAATAAGAAAGTTAAATAAATTTCTGTTCGAATATAGAAACTCAGTGCATTGCACGACCGGCTTTACGCCTGCTCAACTGATGCTGGGGCGCTCGCTGCGCTGCCGACTCGACTTGTTGCGAGTGCCGCCGCCGCCGGCGCGCACCGACGTGGGTGTCGCGGTGTCGTCCTCATCCGTATCACAAAGTAACGTGTGCGCCAAACAGATCTTACAAGGTAAAAGCTACGGTGGAGTACGAAAGTGTAATTTTAATATAAACGATAAAGTGTTAGTTAAGTATATTTTTTCAAACGGCAACAAGCATGCATGGAAAAAAGGTATAATTACGGACAAATTAGGGTCAAGAATGTACAATGTGTTCGTGCCAGACTTAAAAGTGTGTATGAAAAAACACCTTGACCAGTTATTAGCATATAAAGGAACCGATGTCACCATTGAAGTAGACGATGTGAGTCTTTATGGAGATGAGCGCAACTGTGTTTTCGAGCCGGACGATTTAGTAAACAGTGATGACTCCTTCTGCTCGCTTCCGGAGGAAGAAGATTCATCGCTTTCGGAAACTCAGACAAACGGAACGGCTCACATTGAAGGAACCTCAACTACAAACAGCAATCGGAGGGAAGAAAGGATTTCAACCGATGGTGACATTGCGCAGGAGGCGCAGCTGCCCCAGCCGGAGGGACAAGCGGACCGCGCTGGCGCTGACCTTGGGGCTGATGACACGACGCCTGCAGCCCAACAAGAGCTCATTGCTGGTACACGTGCCGTGCGTGCTACTAGAAATAAGAATGCTAAATATAAGTCGTAAATCCATTTTTGAAATGGTTTATAAGTTTTATAACTATTGGTGGAGGGATTATGGTGTATTAACGCCGGTAGTTGGGTTTTGTCCAACTACCCGCGAGTTAGTCTGTAATAAGAGATTAAACTGTTAACGTGCACTCCGTCGTTTTATTATCGTTGGTAGCCTAAACACCACAGTATTATAAGAGAAAAAGTCTGTTAGATTGTAGCTTTGTAAGTTTATATCATCATCATCATCATTTCCTTGCCCTTATCCCATTTACTTGGGGTCGGCGCAGCATGTCTTTTCTTCCATACTTCTCTGTCAGCCGTCATCTCATCACTCACTTCTTTTCTCTTCATATCGTCTCCCACACAGTCCATCCACCTTTTCCTTGGCCTACCTCGTCTTTTACATCCATCCACATTAATACGTATTAGGTTAGGTTTTGGTCACATGACTTTCATCCCTCCGCATTACTTTTCATGACTTTCATCCCTCCGCATAAATTTCATTCTGGCCTAAATTATAAATTGTATTATTATTGTTTTAAATTGACTATGTGTGCTATTCTATTATTTTTGTAGTTACTAATATTAAGCTAAGTATTATTTTATTACTAACAATAATGATCCATGTTGGTCCCTGAATAAATGAATTGAATTACGTGCCCATGCCCCATACCACGCAAGGCGATTGGCTCTCAATTTATCCGCGATATTTTATTATTCGGTCCATCCTCGTCACACCACACATCCATCTTAACATTCTCATCTCCGTAACATGCAATAGCTTTGTAAGTTTATTTGTTTGTATGTAATGGATAATATCCAGAACTACTGATCCGATTTCAAAAATTCTTTCACTTGCGTATAACATTGACTTTCCGAATGGACAAAAGCTCTTTTTTATCCCGCGGGTTTACCTGCGTTATTTGCAATACGCGGGCGAAGCCGCGCGGGCAGCTATAATGTTATAAGTTCAGCAGAGCGTCGTAGATGAAGTATTTACGAACGAAGTCAGGCATTGGATGGAGTCGTTTTTATGAGGGTTACGTAGCCAAATGGCAAAAAAACGGAATAAATCTGTTTGTCTGTCCGTCCGTATGTCACAACCACTTTTTTCCGAAACTATAAGAATGAATGAATGGTTTATTCACAATGTATATATGGTACATAAGATCTTAAATATATATACATGTTTCTTCCCATAATATATTCAGCCCGGTCAGGCATATGACAATTTAGTCAGTGATCAAGTCACTGACTAAATTTTCATTATGCCTGACCATGTCTATAACTAGATAGGATACATTTAGTAAATAAATATTAAACATTGTGTCATCGCAAACTTGGTAAGTAGTTGTATTCTGTAAACCGCATTAAGATTTTTTCACAAAAATAGAAAAAAAAACAATAAATTTTGGGAGTTCCCCATACTCAGAACTGAAACTCAAAAAAAATGCATCAAACCCATACGTGGGTATATATTGTATAGGTCTTCAAAAATAATATTGAGGTTTCAAATATTACTATTTCCCACTAGTGTTATTGAGTGGTAAATATCACTGTAGTTTGTATTTAGTTTAGTTTTATTTATATAATATGTGTCATGTAGTTACACGAATTAAATGATTGAAATTGAAATATATTTTTTTTTAAACTGAATAGTTTGCGCGAGAGACACTTCCAAAGTGGTAAAATGTGTCCCCCCCCCCCCCCCCTGTAACTTCTAAAATAAGAGAATGATAAATCTAAAAAAAATATATCATGTACATTATCATACGAACTTCCAGCAAAAATTGGTTTGAACGAGATCTAGTAAGTAGTTTTTTTTTTAATACGTCATAAATCGTAAACCGCAATTTATTTTACGGAACCATTCATGGGCGAGTCGGACTCGCACTTGGCTGCTTTTTATTAGGGTTCCGTAGCCAAATGGCAAAAAACTTAACCCTTATAGATTCGTCATGTCTGTCCGTCTGTCTGTCTGTCTGTCTGTCTGTCCGTCCGTATGTCACAGGCACTTTTTTCCGAAACTATAAGAGCTATACTGTTGAAACTTGATAAGTAGATGTATTATGTGAACCGCATTAAGATTTTCACACAAATCTCGAAAAAAAACAGTAAGTTTTGGGGGCCCCCATACTCAGAACTGAAACTCAAAAAATTTTTTTTTCGTCAAACCCATACGTGTGTACCCTTCAAAAGTGATATTGAGTATAACTGAATAGTTTGCGCGAGAGACACTTCCAAAGTGGTAAAATGTGTCCCCCCCCCTGTAACTTCTAAAATAAGTGAATAATAAAACTAAAAAAAATATATGAAATACATTACCATGCAAACTTCCACCGAAAATTGGTTTAAACGAGATCTAGTAAGTCGTTTTTTTAATACGTCATAAATCGTAAACTGCAATTTATTTTACGGAACCCTTCATTGGCCGCTTTTTTTAATTAAGTAGCTTTAAATTTAATTAAGCCTCTGTGTTTTTCGTTCCTAACGCATCTATTTTCCAACCTAGCAATGCATTACAAAACACGTAAGCAATGAACCAAAAAATTACATTGCTCGCTGCAAATTTATCACTT
This sequence comes from Epinotia brunnichana, assembly GCA_963854355.1. NCBI lineage: Eukaryota > Metazoa > Arthropoda > Insecta > Lepidoptera > Tortricidae > Epinotia > Epinotia brunnichana. The sequence goes on from OY977946.1 coordinate 1,266,629, forward strand.
TGAAATGCAAATCTCTTGACATAGGTGTATCGTGTTAATCCAAATTTGGATAACACGCTTTTCGTGGCACGTTTCGAATGATAAATTTATTTTGTTACAATTCAATTTGCGCGAAAAAATAAATGAAAATCTCATTCATATGATATGTAGACGCGAAATTTGAATGTGAATTTTCTAAATAGGGAACATTACGCAAAGCTCTGCGTAGGGGGCGACACTAATACAACCCGTAAACAAACCGCCATGACGTACAATGTCATATTTATTTACCTAACAAATAATTGATGAAAACGCGTTAAACTACAATCGTTTTATTATCATTCGTGTGTAAAATACCTGTACTGTGATATTAAAATGGCATTCTATAGCTATTTAAAGGTGGATGAGGGCTTTTTTTTTGCTTTACGACGTATTGCCGCTTCCCATAGTTTTCATATCATCGTTTCTTTAGGAAATGAATGATGCCCTTCATTCTTGCATCCAATTACGCAGCACTGATGCATTTTATTTATTGATATATTTGACCCAGAGCTTTGAAGGACTTGTCAAAGTTGTCAAAAAAACTGTTTACTAATTGTGATAGTGCTGCACTCTGGCGGCAGAACATCGCAGTAATGTTCCCTATTGGGAAAGTTATTAGAGAATTTTAATGTCACGATGATAATATTGAAGAAATACATAAATAATGTTGAAGTGTATATAAATAACTAAGGTGTCTTTGTTGCGGTGAATTAAATAAGTACTACAATGTCAAAGTGGTTAAAGTACCATTATTTGACGCGGTTTGCATGCAGACCTATACTTTTGTTAATGGCTTAATTATTGTAATGTGCCTACAATTACTACCTTAACTTTCCCGCCTTCTATTTCATGTAAATATACCAAACACATTAGCTTAGTAATTACCGAATATACGTCTCACCGACTCAAACGGGAATGTAGTTCAATATATTTGAGTCCGTGGCATCGTAGCTAATTAATAAACTGATGCCCCGATTGCGGTTATTTAATCGAAACTTGTCTATCGAGATGGTTCTTTGTTATGCTTGTGAGTTTTAAATTTATGAAGTTAGGGGAAGGTTGCTATCATTGGACCGGCGCTTTGATTCGATCATCAAATAATTTTAAACTCGTCGCATGCTACGTAGAGTTTTGTAATATTTAAATGGTCCAATCAAAGCACCGGTCCAATGATAACAACCTTCCTATGTACACATTAACGTTGCGCACACGATTCGTAGTCCAGTCCAGTTTAACGTTGTCCATCGCCTTGCACTACTCCTCCGGACCATTTGGAACCAGTATAAATGCATGAAGACACCAAACATATTTTATCGTCTTTTATTATGCCACTAAAAGGAATCAGAATCAAACATTTATCCGTAAAGGCGTAGGTGTTGAGGTTGAGGTACATATTACAATGGAAACTGGATAAGTGGAATCGCAAGGGACCGACTGTTTAGTTCCGTTAATCCAGGTTTTCCATTTATCCAGTTTTCCACTTAACCAGGTTCAAATAAAACGCTTTCTCACTTACAGAGGCTCTCGCTAACAGAGGTTGTGGATGCTAGTAATGTCGCTTATAGAGGTTACGTATATGGTCAAATAAAAGATAAAGACTTTTTCGTTTTTAGGGTTCCGTACTCAAAGAGTAAAACGGGACCCTATTACTAAGACTCCGCTGTCCGTCCGTCCGTCCGTCTGTCTGTCACCGGGCTGAATCTCACTGATACCGTGATAGTTCCAGCTGAAATTTTCACAGATGATGTATTTCTGTTGCCGCTATAACAACAAATACTAAAAACACAGAATAAAATAGTTTTTTATAGATAATGGTACGTAACTCTTCGTGTGCAAGTCCGACTCGCACTTGGCTGGTTTTTGCCGTTTCATATCTGCGTGTACAGTTTTCAGCCACTCTGCAAGAATACTACTGGTCATCCAAGCCTTCTTGTTATTTTTATAATTAACTGGCAAAGTTCGGATATTTTATTCGGTTTTTTTATTTTACAATCAAAAGAAGGGGTAGTTTTTCTGTTTCTGACATATTGGCACAAAGGAGTACAGTGACGCGTTCTTTGCTCATTTTTCCACCGTGGCATGACTCTCCTTTCTAAGTAAATGTTTTCTCAGGAAGACACTTGTAAAACAACCCTGCCTCGTCTCCATTAAATATATTACACTTGGCTTGACACGCTGCCGCGTGTCTAAATACAAATCGTTACGTTTTTTGAATCCTTCTAACCATCCGTTACTCTTAGATTTTTATATCGCCGAGCTATTCCACTCATAGATGTTTCGAAGATGGCTGCTTCCAGTTACAGAAGTAAAATAAAAAATACAAAAAAAATGGGTTTCGCTATAACGCCGAGCTATTCCACTCATAGAGGTTTCGGAGACGGCTGCTTCCAGTTACAGAGGTAAAAATAAGAAATTTTCGAAAAAATGGATTCCGCTTATAGATATCCTAAATTCCACGTACCTATAGAGGTAATTCGTTGACAAGGGACTGGAACCGAAAACTTGGGTCCACTTAAAGAGGTTTTCCACTAACCCAGGTTCCACTTGTCCAGTTTCCACTGTAATACAAATAACTTAATATTCAATAACCTATTTGTAGTCTTTTGTTAATAATAGTGTTATGCATTCTCTTAAAACAACACCGACCTAGCTCTTCTCCTGAATAACTTATAAATGGTGAACAACCCAAGGTCATACCTATTTAAGTTGTGGGATTTTGGTATTTCAGTGTTTGCTGCCATAACTTTTTTTTGATTAAAAATGGGATTGCGTTTAACCTTTGTCTAACCTGATGGAAAGTTATAACAAGACCTAAGATGGCGCTCTCCCAGAAAATGCCTTTTCACTCTAACCTTGTTGAAGACATCTACATCTCATCATCATCATAACATCTTGGCTTGTTCATAACATTTTGTTATTTTGTTTTATTTTGTTCACCATGCTGCCAAACTATAACGCCATTTGCACGTAGATATACGTACGTGGTAAGCAATAGTGATCATATTTTAATTAATAAACGGAAATAAAGGGGAATCGTATAACAAAAGTGATTGCGATCGCCAGGAATGTATTTATTATTGTCGGGTTCAGGGAAGCATTTATCCGGTATCACATGATTTGCTTTGGAATTTCGAATATGAAATGTCCTTTGTTGGAACATGGTACTTACCTTTGTTAGGAATTCGTAGAGAATAAAAAAAATATTAAAACATTGTAGCAGATTCATCGCATGCAAGTCGCGAGACAGTACCAAATCGCCAGCGTATGTTGAAATTTGGCGTTAGTTAATAAATCAACTTTTTCGAAAATCGGCAAATAAATAATCGGAATGTATTTAGTTTGCGTTTGGTTTATCTCCAAAATCAACGGCTCCTTATTACTAACGGGACTTAATCGCGTCGGTATAATTAAATCCCGTTTAATTAAAATTATGTGTGAACATCGCCCGTACGAAACCTGTACATAATTACGGTGAGTTCGGACTCTTCAAACTTAGTTTTTAGTATTTTTGCCATAATCTACAGTCGTTCCCCGAAACCAACCGATGGGGATTACGATGATTTACATACTCCCTGCTACATTACGTGGTACATCATTTAACTATATCACATATGCCATTTTCATCTATACAACGTACAGCTTGTGACCAAACCGAAAACGCTATCTTTCTATTTGTTCAGACCGAGCTCTCAAACCTACAGCAACAGTTTACCAAAGCGTACGAGCTCAACAGTCGCATGCGGCTTTACATTACTATGGGTCCATTTGCATGTACGAGTAAAGAGATCATAGGGGTGCTGCCAAATCTAGTCCAGATTTAGACGAAGTGCGACGTGAATGCCAAGTGCGGTTGGCGAGGTAACGCGCGGAATAATAGCTGAAGTGCAGGTATGCATGAGTCGGACTTGCCACAGTGCTCTGAATATGAATACTTTAGGAGAAATACATTACTTTTATTGTAATGTAGAATCAAGGTAAGATTCCCCGGCTCGTACCACTACGTTTTTTGTAAAACTAATGTACTTTATGTGATTTCATATCTTGTAGTAGCTTAAGTGGCAGTGGGCGGGCACATTGCACGTAGAACCGACGGCAGTTGGGGTGGAAAGGTTATCGAGTGGCGAGCACGTAGGTACCGGAAGGCGCGGCGTGGGTCCTCCCACAAGGTGGACTGATGACCTGGTAAAGGTCGCGGGGGAGGCCGCTGGATACGGGTGGCGCAGGATCGGCCCTTTGGCACTCTTTGGGGAGTCATATGTCCAGCAGTCAGTTGATATGATGATGATGATTTTCGGTGAAGGAAAACATCGTGAGGAAGCCGGCCTAATCCCAACAATGTCTAGTTTTCCTTCAGGGTTGGAAGGTTTCCTTCCTCCTTAAGGATACAGCTGGGAGAAACGCTACAAAGAGAATGAGTAGGGTAATTCCGGGATAGATGGCCATAAGGGAGAGATGGCCCGTCGAAATAATTCCTGACCGGTTGGCTAGATGACACTAGCAATAGTGTTAGTTCGCTTCGCGACGCGCATGGCATGAATACTTTAGGAGAAATACAATACTTTTATTGTAATGTAGAATCAAGGTAAGATTCCCCGGCTCGTACCACTGCGTTTTTTGTAAAACTTCATGTTGATTTCATATCTTGTAGTAGCTTAAGTGGCAGTGGGCGGGCACATTGCACGTAGAACCGACGGCAGTTGGGGTGGAAAGGTTCTCGAGTGGCGACCACGTAGGTACCGGAAGGCGCGGCGTGGGTCCTCCCACAAGGTGGACTGATGACCTGGTAAAGGTCGCGGGGGAGGCCGCTGGATACGGGTGGCGCAGGATCGGCCACTTTGGCACTCTTTGGGGAGTCATATGTCCAGGAGAGGACGTCTTTCGGTTGATATGATGATGATGATTTTCGGTGAAGGAAAACATCGTGAGGAAGCCGGCCTAATCCCAACAATGTCTAGTTTTCCTTCAGGGTTGGAAGGTTTCCTTCCTCCTTAAGGATACAGCTGGGAGAAACGCTACAAAGAGAATGAGTAGGGTAATTCCGGGGTAGATGGCCATAAGGGAGAGATGGCCCGTCGAAATAATTCCTGACCGGTTGGCTAGATGGCACTAGCAATAGTGTTAGTTCGCTTCGCGACGCGCATGGCAGCAAGGTGCGTGCCCCTTTTTGGCAAAATAAAATCAAAAAGTAAGTAAAATCCATGTTATTTGTTTCGTGTAGTGGAAATATTTTTCAGAGGGTTCTTGTTTTATGTTATTATTCATTCATTCATTCATTCATTTATTTCTTGATAAAATATTGTATTTTACATGTCAACTTAAAATATAATTATTTACATTTCATTTTAAATAATGTTAATGTCAATAAAATTCAATCGTGTAATATTTTTCATGGTACTTAGCCCATAGGTGCTATTTCTAGTAGTCATATTTTATTAGTTTTGTCTTTTGTTAGCAACGCTATCTGAAATTATGATAGGTATCTAGACACTAGCATCGGGCCAGTGAAAACTGTCAAGTATTGACTTGACATTTTCAATCTTAAGTCATAACTAAAGCTTAACTACTTATTAAGCATTAGGGTAACAATGACACATTTATCTTATCTGCACTTTGATATCTCTGTCATTTTGTTTATTAAAGACATAACATGTCTTCTATCACTTAAGTTATCAAGGAAAGAATTAAATACCGACGACTGTTATTCTCATTTTTAATAGAAACATTGTGGATAAGTATCCCCGTGGAGACGGCTTGGAATCGGTCCCCAGATTTCTGTCTACGAAATAACGGGAAAACTATTATCCAAATCAAATCCAATTTCCCAATGCATCACTAGCCGAGCGTTGCATTCACTCGCGAACCTTAACCCTTCTACTGCTAACCCAATTCAAAAGTCAAGCGCCCTAAGCTGTGACAGCCAAAGGCTTGCGCTCTGAGGCGTGATATCACCCTGTACATTGTTGCTACGTGCCTCAGTCGTGACGAGCACCCTGTGCATTCGGAGCGGAGTCATTTAATAAATGGGGGCTGGTTACTGGTTTACTTTATGGTACGCTACGAATGGAATATTTTTAGGATTTGCGCGTTTCTTCAATCTTTTTTGAGTGTTTACCTCGTAGTCTATGAGCAACATTTTTTTTTTATACAACGAAGGTGGCAAACAAGCTTACGGCCTGCCTGATGTTAAGCAGTTGCCGTAGCCCATAGGCTACGGCAACTACCATACTGCCATAGCAGTAGCTATACTCTAATTATTTTTACTCCCGACGAAAAAGAGGGGTGCAGATATAAGTTTAACATGTGTATCTGTGACTGTCGGTGTCATCGTAGCTCACAAACGAATAAACCGGTTTGTAGGTTTTTTTTTATAATACACGATCTTGTCTGACGTGATAGTTCTTAGCCATGATTGTTGTGTCGGGGTATACTAATTAGTTTGTTTTAGTTTAGATGACGAAAAGTATTAACCAACCATTACCATCATCTATTGTTGAATTGTTATCTTCAAGTAGGGTTGTAAAACAATTACGCAGGTGTGTCGGTAGGGCCTAATATAACAAACAGTAGCACTCCAGGGGGCCGCTTTTTGACTTTCGAGCAATCGAAAATTAAATAATAGTAAATACGATTGTATTCGTTGTGTAGCAGGCACTTACTTTCTACCGATAATTTTGAATATGAGTGGTCAATACCACTCGTTTTAAAAAAAATTGTCGCTATTTCAAAATAGTATTGCTCTTGAGACACAGGGAAACCTAGTTTGAGAGCCAGGGCTTTAACTTATCATGTACACTGTAGTTACAACAATAAAGAGTTTTATTATTATTATGTATCTCCTGTTTAAATTCACGGGACAAAGCCCGGTCCTTTGGAAGGCGTGCGTGGGGATATAGATCCAACACGTAGAGGCCCTTTGGAGACGAAGTTTAATGTAATGTAATACACCTGCTAGAACCCATTCACTGGTACATCGGTAGATACCCGTGAACCGGTTCCAACAGGCGTTGGGACTATTGTGGGTTATATGGATAGAGAACGGGTTCTATGGTGATGAGATTTGGGTGGATTATGAAACTGGGCTATTGCAAAAAGGTCCGGACACCTGCCATAACATTGTTATACACAAAGTTATCGAGGCAGGCGGTGACTAGCCGCTCATTAGATGGGCCCCTGAAAGCGTCGTCGTACAGACGGCCAGGAGCAACACCGGGTGAGCGGCTCAGGGGTGTCGAGAGGTGGTGCTGCGCTTTCTCCGAAGTTACTCGCGGCGTTATGCCCTTTAACACTTCCACCCCTGGAGCATATAGCTCTGACGACTCCTCTCTGGACGGCCAATGAAGGCAAGCCAGAGCTGAGAGTCCTGCGGGCCCCCTTAGGGTTCCACTCCGACCGACGAAGACACGCCGGAGACGGAGGCCCTGACCGACTCTCGGGAGCACTCGGGTCCGTGGGGTCGTTACTCCCCAACAGCTCGCCACAAGCTATTATTATTATTATTATATTATTATTATTCCCAATTTTTTTACAGTTTTCGAGTGAAAGAGTCGAGCGCGATAGTCAATAATCAGTCCACAGTAAATACACGTGCCACACTTAAAAAACCCAAGTTATGTGCATTTTCGTCATTTTAACTAAAACCGACTTTAGAGTATGATATCTAGACATACTCACAACTAAAATGGCACGTTCTAAAACGCATTGCACAAATAATTAAAAGTATTTCGATGGCGGCCTATAATACTGTCATTTTGGAAGAGCAATTATAAAATTTGTTTATCCGACTTAGATATTTTTTAACAAATGCATCGAACCTTAACTATAAAACGAGTGGCCCTATTCATAAACGTTCATTAAACCTATTTGATCGAGTGCCGTTAAAATTGATATGTCTTTATTTATCACTTTCACATTACTCGTATTACGTGTTTGAGAGTATGGACAACAGAAGATTGTGTCTCAAGGCAGCAAAATTATATACTTACGGTGAGAGCGACATATCGAATCCGGAGTGAAGCGAAATATTCTACGATAGAACCCCGAGCATAGCGAGAGATTCTAAAGTTAAATCTTGAGCGAAACCTTAAACGGAAATAATTTTGCTACTGTGTATGTACCTGTTTTTCACACCTTTTATGAGGAAATCCCTCATTTGAGGGCAACTATAACTGTTTTCTGAATAATAGGATCAGGGAAGAGTCACCGGCATCAACATATAATGGATCAAATGCCGCAAAAATATCTGACACGCTCTAACGGCTCTAGGAATAGAGTGTCATCAGATATTTTTGCGGCCTTTGTTCCATCATAAATTAATGACTTTGATCCCTCATTTAAAGGCTGACTCATTTGTGAACAGCAGGCTTGAAAAACGTATTTCAGTTTAAGTTAGTGGTGTCTTTCTAGGTTCATTAATATTATGTTTCATTTAGTTTTTTAATGAACTCATAAACGTTCACTACTTAGTTCCCACGATGTTATAACAAGGCAACTTATACTGAAGATAGTTTATTGCTAGTTCTACGAAATAACCAGCTCACTAGTTAACTAGCTGCAAACTTAGTTCATTTAGAATTGTGGGAACACAACTTAGCTTATAATATTTGCATGTGATATGCACACTCTGTTTTCACTTAAAACATAAAAAAGAGTTATTTATTTGCAGGCGCATCAAGACTTTACTAATTTTCAAATTAATACTTTCACTGCCCTAGCGGGCGCCAACGCCGTAGTCGCTAAGAGCGTAGCGCGTAGCGATTCTTGGCAGTGAAATGTTAAAGGAAAAGCTCCCTCTTTTTACGCCTTCTAGAGGCGTGACGACCTTGCTATTTTTAACCCTCACCAACGAACCAACAACACCACCCCAATACTAAGAATCCACCAATATTTAGAATTTTTCAAATTGGACAGTAACCTACCCTGCAGTGGCAGGCATCCACAGAACTCAATTTACGCTGGCTTTTCTACAGTCACACATGAGGGGCCATCTTGCTAGCCCTCAAAGAAAAAATAAATAATATTGTTTTGCCTCGGCTTACTTACGGATATGTTTGACGTACGTCATATTGATATGCTATATAAATGAAAAGGAATTTCTTGGGAAGAGGCGGAGGCGCGGACTCAAATAAACAAAATTTATTAGTTTTATTTATTAATTTATTTAATAGTATTTCACTCCGAATTGTGACTAGTGATCTACATCTTTCAAAGCGATTCAGCTCATATTAAATCTAAAAATTGTATTATTCTAGTAGTTAGCCTAGTGGGTAGTGACGCTGCCTATGTAGCTGAACGTCCTGGGTTCGAATCCCGGTAAGGGCAAATATTTGTGTGATTAGCATGAATGTTTATTTCTGATTCTTGGATGGTTTCTATATATTGAAGTGTTTATATATTTATGTATATATATATTTTATATATTTAATCAGTATCTGTAATCAGCAAAATATGCTATTCTTAGCCCCTCTCGGAAACCTTGGTAGGTTTATATAATAGCTGGCGACATCGCACGGATCGATCCGCATTAACAAAATATACAGTGTGTCCTGTAAACCGAGGATAATCCGTGAACAGCTGATATGGCTGCTAAATATCCCTTTGCCTCTAGCCCTATGCTATATGCCTCTTAGAACATTGAATTTAAAGTTTTGTAAAAATGCCTTAGTTTACTTGTGGTGAAAAAAAAATGTATCAAGACCAGAGTCGCCAACTTCCTGAAAAATTGTTTATCTGATACTGATTCTAAAATGCTATAAAAAATATTCACTTTTGATTACCTCGTTTTGGTATAATTCGCTCTTCGAAAAGGTCGATTATCTCAAAAACCACGGATCTTTTACTAAACCTTAAGGCCGATTTTCTGGACAAGTCTATTAAGGTGCTCTATTCTTGGTAAGAAGGTTTACTATTGATTACCGGACAGCCTGTATATGGTCGTCTAGTAGGTACCCATTACACACGTTATTGAGTTTACTATGGGTTGAGTTCGATTTGTGTAAGGTTGTCGCCTTATATTTATTTTATTTATGTACGCGTATGTCGCGCAAGAGTCGAAAATTTAAATTCATCAGTTTTCGTAGATAGTTCTAGTGAATCCCTGGTATTACACGCGCAGCATCTTTAGGTATTAAAACAAAATTATAGGTACTTCGTTTTACCGTTTTTTGGACCAAATTTCCCTCAGACGTTATCAATAATGTATTCGCTTTGATGTTAGATATCGTGTTGCCTCGTTTATTGGAGCAAATAGTAATCAATGGAGTCGAATAGGAAAACGACTTAATACAGACAGATAAGTACGACTGAAATAAACACATGTGGCTTGTGTATTTTTCTCACAACAATTTCCGTGTTTTAATGGCGTCGAGTTTGGAATTCAATTCGGAAACTTTGGAATACTTGTTATTTGAGTCTTCAATTGTTAACAACGTCGGGTTAGTAAGTAATTTTCGCTAGGTAAACTTCCGAGATAATTATCTCGGAATTATCTATTAGCAAGGGAATGGAATGTATTAAAAAAAGATCCTTCGTATATCGAAATTTATCCACCGTAATAAAATGTTTATTTTCCGAATACACAACTCGAGCCACTTGAAATGACACGCCGCTTGATTAAGACAATTTTTACTCCACCTCAAATAAATCATTCTTCATGCATAATTAAAATATAAAATGAGGTATGTTTAAATTTAAGTTTAGCAAAATTATATCATTTCTGATGCGATCGCGCAGAGAAACTCCCAGCATAGCCCTCTCCATTGCCCTTTGAGTGACTTTGAGCTTTCTTATGAGGCCCATAGTAAGCGACCACGTTTCCGTGCCATATGTCATCACTTTCAACACACACTGGTCAAAGACTCTCGTCTTGAGACACTGCGGAATATTTGACGAAAAGATGTGCCGTAGCTTCCCGAATGCTGCCCAGCCGAATTGCTAAACTTAAGTGGCAGTGGGCGGGCCACATTGCACGTAGAACCGATGGCCGTTGGGGCGGAAATGTTCTCGAGTGGCGACCACGTACTGGAAGGCGCGGCGTGGGTAGGCCCCCCACAAGGTAGACTGATGACCTGGTAAATGGCGCTGTGATAGGTGGACAGCCAAAGTCACGCCATAAGTGTTCCTTTTGTACTTTTTTGGGTCCCTAAAAGTGTTTAGTGTTCTTTTGAAGTATCTATTTTGCGCACTCCACAATTTATAACAATATTGCCCTTTGGTGGCATATTTTATAGTCGTCAGGGCCAAACAAATGAAGGATAATCATCCGTTTGCCCGCAGCCGGGTAAAAAAGTGCCAAACTCGAGGATGACAACCCGCTTTGTGCATTTCCCCTCCATTAGTCACGATTAGGCCCCTAGTTTTCGAAGCTTCGTCAGTTCGGAGAGGTTTATTTGTCAAATAGTCTAACAGCAAGTTCGAAATGCTTTGCGGGTCATTTGTTGACTTGACGTCTCATTCTAAGACATCGGAGAGCCCAATGGGATACTTTATTATTAGGTACATTTGGTAAATATGTAGTAGGTATGTACCTAAATAGTAACAACATATATAAACTACACAATCTAAAATATTTTTCTATCTTAAAAACTGTGCAAATGTTGTATGACCTCGTAAAGTAAATACTCCTTTGGAATTTCTTATAAAGGTAAACGTCCCAATGTTTGAAACCTGAATTCAATAATTGATTCCCTGTTGTTTACTGCTACCGTAAAATGTGGCTATTTGGGACAATTTTGTGAACATGTAATATTTTTAATAGATAAAACGCATAATGCTCCACCATTCTATATACTGCACGTGTCTTAATTGTTAATACAGGATGAGTATTCTTTTTTTAAAGAGGTGTGAGGCGACACGGCTGTGAGAACACTCAACCTGAAGAAGTCTACCTACCCGAAGATTTCGGAAAATATTGCCCATACTTAGTAACATTTAACACGTGAGTTAAACTGTATAATTATAAATATGGTTTCACACATGACTAACGAAAGTAAAAATTCAACCTAATACTGATTCATATCCAAGCAGCTACAGACTTTATTAACTAAAACTCATATGAAGAAGTGATTATGTAAAACAGTATTTATCCACACGAAGTTTTGCCAATGACTAATAGTTTATTGCGTTAAATAATACAATATTAGCTCATACAATATCATAAAAAAAGAAGAGGAATCTAGTGTTCTATGGTGGGTATTCCGCAGCCGTCTTCGCATCCAAATCTTCCTATTCTTCTTCTCGTTCCTCTAATTCTCATAGAGACTGCTCTGATGATAGATATTTGTATTTTGACTTTGATCCAGCTTATTATTTGTGAGTATGGTTTGGACCATTTTTCACATAGCTTTAGAGATGTTTTCTTTATAAAGGATTCATATTCCATTCCGACGATGCCATCACAGGAGACCACAAGGGGAGTAAATGAGGCTCTAAGATCTTCTGCAGCCAGGTCATATTTGCGATGTTTTTCGCGAGCGTGGTTTTGTGCGATTGTGGGCCATGTGAGTAAGCCATACGAAGCGGCGTCGGCATTTACGATGCGAATGTCAAAAAACGCCTTCCTCGCTGGCTCCCATACACTTTCGATTAGTAAGTCGCTTATTAACCCTGGTTGATCTAGGGTTGCGGCTCGCATTATTGGCTCAGTAGTAGCCGAACCCCATGCTAGTTCCGCCCAGTTTTTGATGTCGTCTCTGTGTTGGTCGTGGCCTCTTTTTATGAGCCCTCCTTTCTTGCAATTAAGTGCATGGTTGAGGTTGAAACAATTTTCTCCGCAACCATCGCAAGTTGGTGGCAGGCCAGAGGGTTCATGACCGTATCTGATCGCAAGGCCATCACGAAACTGCGTTGCTGTTTGGTCGGTATCATCAGCTTTGGTCGGTATAACTGTTAGCCATTGTGATGTTTTTTTTTTAATCACCCTTTGAATGCTTTTTTTTTTCTTTGTTGTCAGCTTACAAAGGATTGATTCTTGTTCATGTTGTTCATTTTTTTCTCGCTTTTTTCTTTCTTCGTTCAGAACTTTATATACATGCTCTTGGTGGTCGACTAAGTTAATTTCTTCGCCGGTTCGAATTGCGTTTATTAATATTTTGTTTGCATTTGATGAAATTTCATGTGAGGTTTTGGCTTGTTTTGTGGGATCATTAATTCCAAGGCCTCCCAGCCTTGCTGGAAGTGCAAAGAGTTCGTGTTCTATTGATGTTACTTCTCTGCCTAGTATGGAGGGCGTTAACTGAGTCTTGATTGCGTTCTTTAGGTCATTGTAGTCTTCGTCTGTTCCACCGGTTACTCTTTGTAGGTATTGCCATTCATATTGCAGTGATTTAGTAAATGCAGTATGGACAGCTTGAGGATATTTTTCACTGGCTTTTGTGATTTTAGGGATGCAGTCAGTCCAGTTTTTCACTTTTTGTAGTATATAGTCGGTTTTATCGTTTGTAGGCCCAATAAAACTTCCTAAAAACCGGTGTGATTTTACAATTTTGATTCCTAATGTATCGAATTTTTGTTTGGCAATTTCTGTGAGGCCTTCTTTTACTATTTGATAACTCTTTGTTGGCTCAGGGTAATAGCCGTATCTGGGTCCTTCTGTCATTAGTAGGTTGAACCATTCTAGTAAATCATCAAATTTACCTAAGCATGCAGAGTCGTCTGCGTACCAGTTCTGAATGTATTTATTATTGTTTTTGCATGATTTTATAAGTGGTAATATTCCAATCGCATACATTTGCATTGCTAATGGGTCGCCTTGGGTTGTTCCTTCTTTACTTAATATGTATTTACTAGTATTTCTAAATGATATGACTGCGTGTCCTCTGTAGGTATTAAAGAGGAATCTCGAGCATCGAGGCCACATAAGTCTGGCATTCCATAATGCTAATGAACGATTGAGAGCATTGAAGGCATTGGTAGCGTCGACGAGGAGTATACCTTCGGTGCCGTCTTCATGGAAACTTTGTGACATTGCATGTGCTGCACCTTCGATACCCGCTTTTATTCCATTGCATAGTTGATCTGCTCCACATGCTTGTTGTACGTCAATGCCTGTCGCTAAAGCCATAGCTTTTGCTGTGATGCGTTGAAGTATTTCTCCAATACCAATCGGGCGGACGCCTGGACATTTGTCAAGGGCGATGCCTCTTCTGGCCAGCATCGATCTTATTGCATCCCATTCTACTATTTCGTTTGCTAGTTTTCTTGTTAAGGCTGCTATTGATTCTCTTAGTTTGAGGCTGTGTGGGCCAAAGCGTAAAAGCATCGTTTTCCATTGATCAGCATCAGTGCCGCTTGGGCCTGCACCACCTGAGATGCTTCTAGCTACTTTTTCAATATGACTGGAAGTTATATCAACATCGACAAGGTTTGGAAGTTGTGTGGTTTGGTCAAAATCCGACATATTTGGTGTTGCTTGGTTCGGGTGTTTTTCTTCTAGGATCTGAAATATAGTTTTGTCACCAATTTTGTCATCGGGGTTTAATATTCCACCTCCATTGCGTTCTGTGATAAATCTATTGGCTTGTCTTATTTTTCCTTGTAGCATCAGTCTATTAAACACACGCGACATATGATCACAGTCTTGTTGTTTTTTATAACGATTAACCGTTTTGTTGCATCTCTCGGCTTCCTGTATTAAATCATCAAATTGACTTTCTCGCCACATATTCAGTCTCCTATTTATTAAACGTCTGATATCCGGGCCTTTAGTTACTAGACTATCCCTTTGAAGAACTGTGCTGCAATAGCAGAATATACGTTCAGAGAAGCCATTCGTTGGTAATTCATTAACTAGTTTATTGATTTCGTTTGCTAGGAGGTCAATGAAATGACGGCCAACATTTCCTTGTGGAAGATTGTATTGTTTCCCCGACAATTTTATGATTTTCTTCCAGCGGAGTCTCCATGGAGAGTCTTGGCCTCCTTCGTTGTTTATCATTTTTGCTCCAAAACCGTCTTTGAATATGTTGTCTAGTGGGTTATTGTTGTTTTGGTTTGATGAAGTACTAGTAGGTTGTTCATTGTCTTGGCGGCTCACATGAGTTTGAGGATGCGACTTACTTATATGTATGCTTAAACCGCGTCTCTTGAATAATTTCGAGCATATATGGCAGGGGAGCAGTGTATTATCTTGGCTATTTTCAAAGCTGCCTGAGGAAGTATCGTTCATTGTTCTTTTGTTATTATGACGACTTTCTGGTCTTTTATTCACGGTAAAATTGATTTAATATATATTTGTAATATGTAATTAAGGTAAAAACTATAAAAAATTACGCTAAAACGCCTAGAAAACGATAATTTCGAAAATATTTTTCTCAGTGACACTTGACACACGTCAGTCAAATTTTTTTTTTTTTTTAGAAATCCACACGAAGTTTGCTTCATTCGCCGGCTTTGCGGGCGACTTATAAAGTTATAATGTCGTGTATGGTAGTGATTATTTCATGTAGGCGACTTTTTATTAAATTGTAATAAGAATTGGAATCTTCTACTTTGGATAGTAGAGTTGGTTTTTGAATGAACTACTTTGATGCAATTCTGCCAACTCAAATAACCTCAAGTAACTATACGCGTAGAGCCAACTCGTTCACTTGGTTTGGACTTAATGAAGTTGTAAAGCATTTCGTTCACAATGACTTATTGTCTACTTCGAACGTGATGGAGTTTTATTAAGTATTTTATCTATGCAAACATCATAAACCCTCCATGATGCGTTCAAGAACCGCACATTATGACCACCATAAAAATAGACAGTTTTCAACCGAAGAAAAAAACGGAGGAGGTTCTCAAGTCGACGCGTATATTTTTTTTTTATGTAAGACCACCCATAACTTTTTACAGAGTAGTTCGATTTTGATAATTCTTTTTTGCCTTCGGCTCGTTTCATAAACCCACACTCGTGTTTAATGCTTTTCATTATGTACAGTCACATAAACTACTATAATTTTCATTTCAGTTCTAATTGTTGATGAAAGATATTGATGTCCTTGGCTTTTATTCTTGTCCATCCACTTTGGATCCCAATCAGATTAAAATGTGTTTCTCACGCTCGCTTCCACCCCTGAGCAGACGTGTCAGAACGGGCGCGAAACAATGAAATCCAATTGGAATGCGAAATATACGGGCTGTTGCCTGTAACTGTGTAACAGGAACAATAAATAAAATGGTGGATTAATAAGCCACCGGTTTTTTAAGAAAAAAAATCTTGCAAATTTAAAAAAAACTTTAATAGTTTATGGAAAACAAAGACATTATTAAATACTATGACAAAGGTGTCCAGTGTTCTACTAAAATATTTAATGACTTACATGCTACGATATCGTAACGTCAGATTTCATTACTTATGGCTCACATCTTAAAATACTTTTTTTCCCGAATTCAATAATTTTGAAACACTGGGACCGATATAGGATAACTGCGGATACTATATGGAATTATCATTATCCTGTTACAGGCAACACCCGGTATAACTAAACCCTAAAACTTGAACAGAGGCACAACGTATGTTTCAACGACGCTTTATAGTATAACGCCGTTGTACCCAATTCCGACAAGAACATATGGAAATGAGAGACAAGACAATTGCATAGCTAGTCCGAACGAGGAGCCGGGCCGGGCGTGACCCTTCGCCACGGTTACCCGATTGCCGACTACATTTAAGTCCGTCATAGCACAGGAGATTTATAGGTAAAAGCAGTAAATGTTCTTGTGTGAAATAAAGATTAAATAAATAAATAAAGAAAAAAATAAAATAAAGATTAAATTAATAAATAAAGATGAAATAAAATAAAGATGAAATAAATAAATAATAAGGGTCCGTTGTATCAGAAAAGAAAGAAAATAAGTTTATTTCGCAGATACACAAATTACATCCATTTAGACACTGCGAAAAAGGACTCAGCACAATGTCGAACCAGAGAGGATAACTCGACGCTGATGTTATGTGGATCCTTGAGTTACACGCTTACACGTCCCAGGACTGCACTTCTATCGTTACACGATACAGAAAAAAACCAGGCCCCGTAGCATGGATGGCGTTATCATGCGATAAGTGATAGGATAAGCGCGTCGTCACATTCTATCGAACGGTGTCAGCCAGGGACGGATGCTCTATCCTGTCACTTATCGCGTGATAGTGATCCATGCTACGGGGCCAGGACATATTAAAATTATCTTAATGCAATATATACCTATCTATAATAGATATTTATCCCAGCTTTTGTCATGGCTGAAATTGATGGTGGTGACTCAATAATCGGATAGCGTGTTCATTTGAGCCACTGAACCGATTGGGTTACCCTGTGTAATGCCGTAATACTAGAATAGTTTTACTCCTTCAATTTAAGTTATTCGCTGTGTTGCATAATACCTAATAGTCTTCCTAATTATAACCGAGCATGTTTTCCAAGGAAACACATAATAACCTGCTTACGAACGAGCATTTCATTCGCCATATTCCTGCGAGCAACTTCAAAACTCACGCCATGAAATGAGATTTCATAAGTTTTCCCCAGTCGAGTATTTTCCACGGTGTAAGTTCGCTGACATTCTGTAGGTGGAAGGATGATCTGTCTTATGGCGCGGACCTCTGATAAACTTTTCTACAATTCCCACTCAATACCCGGCCATTTTGTGGCTTTGCTGGTTACTTTATCGAAAGCTGCATTTTACGGAGTTCCTGATAACGGATCTTGGTCATTTTTTTTCTTAGAGTGGTTATAGACGAAGACTTTTTGCCGCAATACGCGCGATACAGTATTGAAGCAGATGATTATTTCATCATCGTCATCTGCATCATCATATCAGCCGAAAGAAGTCCACTGCTGGATATGAGCCTCCTCCAAAGAGTGCCAAAGTAATCGGTCCTGCGCCACCCGCATACAGCGGACTCCCGTGACCTTTACGAGTCATCAGTCGACCTTGCGGCCCGGTCTGCTCACGCTTAGGGTTATCTATTGAACATTTATACAATTAAATTAATGAATAACTGTAGCTTAATCCGTCAGAAATATGTATCTGCATAAATGAATCGAAGTTACACTCAAAAACATAGTGCAATAAAAATGAGGAACGAAAACAAACCACACAACCTATCAAAAACAATCCCAGAAAGAGATGAGTCATCCGACAATCCACAATATACTAATCGAATCGTGTGTGCCAAAAACGTCGCCGTATTATCCGGAGCAAGGCAACAGTGAAATTGAAACCAATGAAATGCTGCTTGTAGTAAAACGTTTTCCGTGTAGCGGCCGCGAGTGACAGGGGCGTTCACGACGCTTCTCAGTTAAACAAACCGGTGTTAGTCAGACCTCCGATTAAACCAATGGTTACCATATCCAAAAATTCTAAAACAATATATCATTGTTAAAAAGTTTTATGGGTGTGTCCTCTGGCCACCCGTTATACAAGAAAAATGGATAATGAGACAACTTTAATACGGAATAGAGTAGGTACCTAATTCCATTGAATAGAAGGAAACCTTTTGATAGGCCTTTAGGCGGTTCTTGACTACAACCGCTACTGATACTGTATCATCCTTGAAATTATTACTCCTACTTAGAGTACATCTGAATGTCTGGCAAATTAGACCAGCTTGACAGGACTGGCTTACCACGAGGCAACCGCCCACAACAATAATTACGTCAAAAAACTGGGTGTTTAAACTTAAACTTCACAACAGTTATTTCGGGAAAATACTTAGGTAATCAAAATACCTTACAACTTTAAATAATGATCCGTTTGTATACAAAATTAATTTTTTAATCTAACTTAATATACGCAATTTCTGTGCGCGAGCAAGAGCATAGCATATCGAGAGCACGAGACAGCATTTTGAGGGTTAAATTAGACATCTCTAAGAGAAACCCTGCTTCGGGATACTTGACGGGCCACTGGGGGTGAGCGGTGAAACGAGGAGAAACCTGTTGTGAATGTCGCACAGGGCGCGTGACGAGGGTTGTCATAGTCATAAGTCTTCCCTACGCACTCCATGGGAACTAGTGCGTTCATGCGAGTTGTTACAGGGCGCGTTTATTGGCAGCTCGGCGATAGTTCAGTCGGAAGTGACGACTGTCGGGCGGGTGTCGGGAAATGTCGAGATTTGGTTTACGGTTGTACAGCCGTACGTCGTCTATCTCGTATCTCTTTGATGCTTGTGGATATTAATGTGAGAATAATGAGGAATAACTATTTTGAAAGAAGTGGAGGAGTGTCCTCTCTCCTTCGGGGGCATGAGCTGCTGAGCTCTGTGAGCTGTAGTTATAGCAAACATGTTAAAAAAAAATTGAAAACCGTATTGGCAAAAAAACTAGAATTATAATTATTGTACCTGCTGACAAAATTTCACGAGAAATGTGACATGTAGAGGAGAACAGTTGGACATCTGGACATACTAAAGAATTTTGGCCCAAGCTGAAACGGACAACTTCGTTCGCTTCGCTCGCTCGTTCAACTAGCTGGTTGTAAAATCTATGGCTTTCATGGGAGTATATGATGACATAACGGGTGATGATAGAGGTAGTAGTAATGGAACATAAATACATGATGTGCAGACTCTAGTACTCAAGTAAACTGAATGTTGATATTAGTATTATCCATTGATAAATAACACTTTAAAATGGAAAATTCCTGCCTCACTCACATGCGAGTCGTTGGCCTTGAATAGATTAATACTAAACATCCAAGTCGCATTTGTCTCAACTTAAACCCTCAGGTTATCATCCTTACTAAGCTTTGTGCGTGATCACGCACATTTAACACTGTATATTCTACGCCAATATCTGAAAACTTTCCAGACAGCAAAGACACGATAATGACATACCTACACCTATAGAATTAATTGGGTAGAAATTTTGATAAAATCAACACGAAAGCCGGTACCGAATATAACCGACTAATTGTAATAAATCCATTTTTTTTTAGTAAAATCATGAATTTACTTTTTGCTTCTTTAGGGTTCTGTACTCAAAGAGTAAAACGGGACCCTATTACTAAGACTCCGCTGTCCGTCCGTCCGTCCGTCTGTCTGTCACCAGGCTGTATCTCACTGGTACTGTGATAGTTCCAGTTGACATTTTCACAGATGATATATTTATGTTGCCGCTATAACAAGAAATACTAAAAACAGAATAAAATAAATATTTTTATTGATTGACGGAACCCTTCGTGCGCGAGTCCGACTCGCACTTGGCTGGTTTTTTTTTTACCACGACGGTGGTGAACATGCATGCATACGATCTGCCGGATGTTAAGCGGACAGCGTACCAGAGGGGTAATCACGTTACGTTCCGAACGCTCGGTAGGTACAACTTAACTGTCAATTTTCCATATAAAAAGTGACATTTAGACCTACCCGACGTTCGTACAATGCGTTACGTGATCGACCTACTGATGGAAAAACTACAGAAACGTTGAGTCAGCGTGTTTCATGCTTCGGTGTGGTGGATTCCTATTACAGTCAAAAGCAATAATGATGATTAGGTATGGTCAGCTCTAAGAATATGTATCCCATTTTCAACTTTATTCCACTGACATACGTACGTAAGCGTATATATATATATTATAGACGTGACTGTACAAACACAACAACAAGCCAACATTACTCTATTTCTAGGGCCTTTAGGACGTTTCAGAAGTTTTTTCTCGCTTATAATGCCAAATTACCGTATATTTTTTCATTCATATGTAGGTTTGCATATATGTACCTACATACCGTATAATTCTGGATGTAAACAAAGATATACCCATTTCACACGCGAGTTCTTAATTTATTCCATTTGGCGTCGGATCTGTAATTTTTCCAAATAATGGCGTCCAATGTTTTTTTAATGACATGCATCGGCACACCAATACACTCCCTTATTGGCCGTAAAGGGACATGAATTCACACGAAGCTCTAACAACCACTTTTCGGAATTATCATGAAAAGTAAATAACGTTTCCCTCTCTCGCGATACTATGTCAACTTCAAAAGGCTAATAACTCACCTACTTGTATTTTTAAAGATGATACCAACCCGCCAGGGCAATCCGTATGTGCTCGAGAAATAATATTTTGAACGAGATAAGGCAACGTCCGTGGAATGGTCGACGGTGATCGGGAAGTGTAGATCCGACAATCTGTAAACAACGGTGCAAAAAAACAGTTTTAGACGATTATAAGTATTATAACGAATTGGATATCAATCTTTGCGAAAATTCGAGAAAATAATTACGTGGTTGGGATACACTGCTACCTTTTGTAACATTGTAAAAAAAAAATATTTCGAGGATATTTTTTCTTGCTTTTGAGCGAATAATAATGGTCTCAAAAGAATGCATCATGATATTTATAATAATATAATAATAAACCATTTATTTCAGGCATCTAAGGCCCATAGTTACAAATACCTTAAAGACTAACATAAATTATAAAATTAAAAACGAATTATTATTTAGGCGACGAAACAGTGTGGCTCCGTTGCGTCGTCGATTCCGGTGTAGAATTCGGTAGGTTGCCCCGGAGCCGCCGAAACACGACACCCTTCGGCCAGAAGTCAGCACACGCGATGGTCTCCTGCAACAGCCGCGGCACGCGCACCACAAACGAGCTGAAGTGCACGTAGTGGCGCGAACGCAGCTGGAAAATCATCAGCCGTGGCGGACTAATGCAGGCGCGACACGTACAGCGCCCTACTCGGTGTGGCAACCCGCAGACCACAACCAACCGGCTCTGCCACACTGACTTTTTCGCAGCTTGCGCTTTCTTGAAATCGATATGAAACTCTCCTTATCCACATCGGTGCGAGGGGGCTTCTCTTATGAGGAACCCCGTCTTCACGCACCCTTAACAGTGCGTCCCTCCAGGTGGCTGCGACAGGCTGACCGGCAACGACTTCAGCATAGCGATGACTTGATTTTGAGGAGGCAGGGGGAGGCCGCGCGCGACTGGGGCACGCGGGGGGCACGCGGGGGGAGGCCGCGCGCGCGGGGGGCACGTGGGGGGCACGCGGGCGGCGGAGCGGCGGCTGCAAGACGAGCTGTGTCAGCAACACGCAAACTAACCGACTCGACACCTGACGCCGATACATTTATGATTTTGACACAGAGCTTCCAGGCACAAGCTGCAGTCAAACAAAAATTACACACTTTTGGTGATTTTGACACAGGTTCAGCGCATTTGGGCCCCAGTTTGGAAGCTATAAGTATTTCAAACTTCACTCTGGTTGTTGCCCGAAAAGTCTTTGTAACACCATATTCCGAAAACCTATTCCACTGAGGAAATTTTGAGTTTTGCGTCATATAATACTGACCTATCCTAGTCTATTTAAATATTCTATTAAATAACCTGCGTCAAAATTTTCGTGTAGAGGAAAAATGCGTTCGGAATTTTGAAATTTCGGAATAATGAATGAATGGAAATATTTATTTCAAGTAACACGGGACTTATCTTATCTTATCTTATCTAGGTGAGGGCCCTTTCGGATGCACTTCGACCCAGTGGGATCTTTTGTGCATTTGCTCTCTCCTTTATACCTGCTCCCAGGCTTGCTCCATCATTTCCACAAAGCGGATGATGCAGTTCGCCGGGAGCACCTTGAATTCCTTTGGTTGCGGGTAACCGTTACCAAAGTAGTTCATTCTTTGTCTGGCAAGGGCACGGGACTTACAGTCATATTCATTAATATTAAATTAGGCACCTATTAAAAAACTACATTAAGATTTTGTGTAAAAATAAAATTTAATTAAATTCTTACTTATACAAAATATGCACTGTTAGAAACATGCATTTCGCAACAGGGCCTCATGTACGGACAATCTAACCTGTCCGCTATCGACCGCAGGATGGGTTCCAATCCCGGTATGGGCAAATATTGTTCTGAGTGTTGGATGTTTTCGATGTATATTTATAAGTATTTATATTTATTAAATATTTCGTCGTCTAGTAGCTACCCATAACATAGACTTGTTGAGCTTACTATCGGACTAGTTGGGTTTGTGCAAAGATTGTCCCACAATACTTATTTATTTAAATTAGGTACTACTCTTTGGATATTTTGTGTGTTCCCTCGGTTGATCCATAAACGTACAAAATACTTGTCTGCCGTCCCGTACTCTTTGTCGAAAGGGTTTGTTGTGACAGATGACTAATGTTGTTTGTAGCGTCCGTTCCACTTCTGTCTACCCTCGATGTACGACCGTGCTTAATAACTTTTACACTCTATCATTACCCAGTGATATTGCGTGTTTGTTCATTGAGATAAAATGTGTTATTATTTTTGCTAAACGGGACTTAATGATCATCATCATCATTAATATCAGCCGAAAGACGTCCACTGCTGGACATAGGCCTACCCCCAAGGGTGCCACAATAACCGGTCCTGCACCACCCGCATCCAGCGGACTCCCGCGACCTTTACCGAGGAAGTTAGCGACTTAATCGCCTATACCTACTTCATCATCATCATATCAGCCGAAAGACGTCCACTGCTGGACAAAGGCCTCCCCCAAGGAGTGCTAAAGTGACCGGTCCTGCGCCACCGGAATCCAGCGGGCCCCTCCCCCTTCTATATATTTATTACATCGATGTTTCGGACACGTGTCATTGCAACATCTTTGGCGTGAAACGTCTGACGAGGGCGAATCAGATCAGCCATCTTTGCGCGCGACTGCATGGTTGAGATAGTTTAATGTCGCCGACTTTTTATAAAACTGTAATTGGAATCTTCTACCGTGGACAGTAGAGTTGATTTTCAATGGACTACTTTGAAGTAATTCGGCCAAATCAAAAAATCTCAAGTAGGTAGCTGTTTTTTAAGTAGAGTAAAGTAATGTTACTTTACTCTAAGTAATGTTACTTTACTCTACTTCTTTAACTTAACTAAGATTTTAATTTACTTGATAAACTTAAATTCAGACTTTATTAACTTTCTAACAAAATTTAAATTGCCAGCAATCTACAGCAAAGTACCTAAATTGGCAAGTAAGTGTAAGTGATAGCTCTTCATACTTTGTTAAGTACGACGTCATACACCTAGTACAGTCGCCATCACATACATCAGTACACTATAGGTGTTCAAACATATCGGCACATGCACCCTAATGCCTTGAAAATAGAGGAGTGTTCCGATGTTTGTGACGTGCTTGTTTGCTCCGATGTATATAATGGCGACTGTACATTGAAGGTTCGGATTTTGGAAATTTAATTGTGCAGTTAATTTACATAATTATGATTTGCTAATACATGTAAACAATTGCTAATGAAACATATTATTGGCAGTTTTAATAAATGCCCGCGTGCCGGTAACACAGTATATGTGTGTGCGCTTGTAACTGCCGCTGTGTGGGTGCGCGCGCCTGTAGTGTGGCGACGACTGCGTGTCGGCCTCACAAATCAACCTGCATAGTTACAAGCGCACAAACATGACATGACATGTAAAGCTGTATGCGACCTTATTTGACATCCGATGTAATTAATAAATAATACTACTTATAATATAATGTACATATACCGACTTGTAAAACATTGACTTTTATGAATAAATATCTTGTATCTTGCACGTACATAGTACCTACCTATACAGCCGCGCGCAAAGATGAATTGAACTACATATACGTAGTGACTTAGATATATCACCTAAGAGCGATTACACACGGCGAAATTTGGCAATGCTACAAATGCTATACAATATCGATACAGCACGGCTATCACAGCTCGCGGGCCGCGATATTTTGACAAGTGACAAGACACTCGTTTGTATCAATGCAAAAGTCGTCGTGTGTATCCGCTCTAATTCAGTAATGAACAACGATGTTTTCTATCGACGTCCTATTCAGTTTTATTGAGCAAGTTTACTTAATTTAAAGTGGCAAGTAAATAATTAACGCGGGCGAGTGGTCCCCGAGCGCCGAGGTGTACGGTGTCCGGCGCCGGTGTTCCGTAATAAATACTTAGCTTGCTGTAAACATACGATACTAGCACGGTTTTTGGTAAATAATATCTATACATATAATGAAGCTGTAGAAGATATTAGCAAATACAATACTTAAGTGCTCTTCGAATCCATAACAGAACACACTTCAAACAGTTTTTAGAATTTTTGGCCTTTTGTTTGTCTCAGTATCACGTGAATTAATGGATTAATTTGCAACCTTCACTAACACGTTAATTTGACCTTCGGCCGTGCAATAAGTTATTAAAAATCATAAAGATTAGGACTCAAATGTGTAACGTATGCGGAGTGAAATTTGCACAAACATAAAGATTAGGACTCAAATGGGGTAAGAAATGGGGTTGAACTTTGTATGGAAACTCCTTGGATTATATGAACATATATATAAATATATTAGGTTAACCTGAACGAATTGAACTAGCCCCAAATAAGGTCGACAAGGCTTGTGTTATGGGTGCTAGACGACGGTATATTTAATGTCGTACAAAGACGTCAAGAGGCTGGCAGAGGACAAGCCGCTCCCATAGTCAAACTGTCACTACAGTTTTGTGGGGCAATGTTTAATTTTAAGTGTGTAAAAAACATTGTAGTTATTAATATAAAAAAAAAAACAGTGCTGGTTACTCCCCCGACAAGAGCCCAGCTCTTAAATAGTGATGATGACAAATAAATACTTATACACACAAATATCCATGCTCATCGCACGAAGATTTACCCTTAGCGGGATTCGAACCCAGGAGCTTTAGCATCGTAGGCAGTGTCAGTAAATGAAGAACATAAAGATAAAAGTACAGTTTATGTCTAATTTCCGTAAAAAACGACTCGGTTTTATTTATCTCGAGTGTAATAAATCGTGCATCACAAAAAAATATTGAAAACGTATTTATTATTCGAAGCCGATTCAAGTTTCTGATACAGAATAGTTTCTAAATTTTCATACATTCAGAAGAGCTGGCCGCCGCCCCGACACTGAAGTTTAATTTAGACAAGTTTTGTGTTAAACTCGAAGTTCTCAACTAACAAAAGAACATGTAAAGTTGTAAGAACATGTAAAGTTGTAAGAACATGTAAAGTTGTAAGAACATGTAAAGTTGTAAGAGCACGTACATGTCTCCGTATTCAACTGTTGATAATGGGTATTTAAACTGGGCTTCAACTGTATTTCAAAGTAATCTGAAGATATTAAATTGAGCAATACATTTGGAAATTAACAAACAATTATATTTTCGTCCCGTTTGCGGTCGAGACGCTAGGCCCTTGGGGACCAGAGGCTCACCAATTTTTTAGCCTAATAAAAAAAAAGATCATCCGTATTGTAACTTCCGCCCCTTTTAACTTTAACTAACTAATTAAAAATAATAATAATAATATTAATATTGGCCACCTGATCATCTACTACTACGTTATTCCGAACAACCCAAATTCTTTTATGTGTAGCAAATTGGACCTTGACTCTTGTAAAATGTTACTTATACTTTTACCAATAAAAAAAAAAAAAAAAAAAAAAAAAAAAAAAAAAAAAAAAAAAAAAAAAAAAAAAAAAACTCCTCTCTATCTATCTACCTACTCCTTCGTTCACCTACTGCATCCTAATTCAAAATAATGTACCTGTCAAATCAATTAATATAAATATTTTATATGTTTTTGTTAATTTACACCAACCTCCTATTAATCATTCGGATAAGCAAGATCGTAGCTCTTAAATTTTCTATTATCTTGATTATTTTGACACCTTAAACACACTAATATTCAGCCTATGTATTCATATTTTGAACAAAGTCTTAGCGACGGGTTGTGTGGTAATCTTTTACTCACACAAAGCTACTTTCTTGCTTAGGATGGAGTATGAATGATCCTACCTTATTTACCTGCCTAGTTACCTCATGAGTTTAGGACTCTACGAGCGAATCTACCAGTATTTCGTACCTGACGGTTTGAATAAGAAGAAATACCGAAACAAACTCAGACAAACCTCTTTATTTTAATATTGCTGTGTTATAAACTTAACAATACAGGCAATATAACGCCTATTTCTCTATATATTTGCCTTTATATCGTAGGCATTTGAAATATCGAATTTATTGTAATCGAATGTGTATTCCACAAATAGTTATGTACGAAATAGCTAGTAGTTATAAGGGTATTATTTCGCCCGTAACTACATTCATCAGCGATCTGCTCTGCCTGTCACTGGTCCCTATAACAGTTTTGCTTCTTTCTCCGAAACCAAACTGTTTCCCTAACCAAATAAAATATAAAATTATATTACCATACTTGAATGCCACATTCAACTACACAAACTCTACATTTCTCCTCATTTAAGACCAACCATTAATTTCTCTACTCATAATAATCAAATGAATCCTACAAATTAATATTATTGGATGAATAAACCTTGTTTCCTAAGTCCCTATTACCACGTATGAATTTATACCTAATCCTACCTACCGCTAGACCTTAGGCTTATGCAAAACTCCCATCATTACTTTTATTAGTGTTATGTGATGTGTAGGCATTTGAAATATCGAATTTATTGTAATCGAATGTGTATTCCACAAATAGTTATGTACGAAATAGCTAGTAGTTATAAGGGTATTATTTCGCCCGTAACTACAATCATCAGCGATCTGCTCTGCCTGTCACTGGTCCCTATAACAGTTTTGCTTCTATCTCCGAAACCAAACTGTTTCCCTAACCAAATAAAATATGAAATTATATTACCATACCTGAATGCCACATTCAACTACATAAACTCTACATTTCTCCTCAATTAAGACCAACCATTAATTTCTCTACTCATAATTATCAAATTCATCCTACAAATAAATGTTATTGTATGAATAAACCTTGTTTCCTAAGTCCCTATTATCACGTATGAATTTATACCTAATCCTACCTTCCACTAGTCCCTAAACTATTGTATGCAAAACTCCCATCATTACTTTTATTAGTGTTATGTGATGTGTAAAACCTAAGCTAGGGATCTACGCTGTAAATCGTTCGGCAGGCTAATCCGAGAAGGCAACCTATAGCCGGTGTAATGTACATTTCACAACGGTCCGTGGACAAGGTTCTGTGAAACGCACTCCCTATCGCGTGTGTATAACATATAAATATATATTCAATAAAAGACCCAAGCCTTAAGCACACACAAAACCTTAACGAGTGAATAAATTCAAGCGGTCGACTTATTTTAAATTGCGACCTCTCGCTTCAGTCCTGCGGCAAACCTTAAGCCAAGGAAGAGGCCCATTTATGATAGGCTACACCATCTATGCAAATAAAGGAGACGGTGCCCAGGTTTCTCTGAGCCTGGCCTACTTCTAACAGGATCCCAAAGCGTCTGCCCTTGTCACCGTTAGGTGGCGTGCGCTTTGTTAAATTGACATCCAATTTGATCTGGTCGAAATATTAATTAAACTTTCCAAAATAAACTCAAAATCTAATAAGACTCGAAATAGTTCAATACTATGTAAAATAATCACACAATATTGAACCTTCTCGCCTTCACAATAAAGTATCTATGAATGTTTACGTTACGAATTTAGGCTCGATCCAGTTTCAATGTCAATCCAAAATATAGCTAAAGAACGAATGGATTGAAAGTATCAGTCAAGGTTCTCCTAGCCCCATTAAAACACTTATTTAAATTAAAGCAAACTCCATCAAACTATTATACTTTAAACCAATTAACTCTAGTCAAAAATAATCACTATTAACCACTCTTATTTGAACACAAAGTAATAACAACAAGAGATTCACTAAAAATCAACTTCACAATAAACTTAAAAATTTACACTATTTAATTGAGATTAAACCACCAAATTAAGTATGTAAGTACAATAAATATTTACGAATTGAATTCTCCCTTTAAATTACCATATGTTGTGTCTAATCAAAGACTAAACCAGCGCAATCGAATACTAGCATAATCCATGCCCAGACACAACTTAGGTATCCTAGATTGAGACCTATTTCCTTCGACAGAGATCCCCGACCACAGACCACTTAACCTATAGACGCCACTTCATAAAAGTTTGTCTAGTATTTCATTATGCCAAATTGGCGGGGCGCGGGGGGCGACAAGTGCACTGTGATTGGCTGGCTCAAGGGCACGGTGCTGCGCGCCATCTTGGGTAGTGATGGGACACACTCGAAAAATATACTACAGAATATAAGTGTAAATATTTTTATTTGGAACCAACGTCAACATTAAAGCGAATATCATATTTTATTGGTTTTTAAAATGTATTAGTTTCGTGTATATGCGTCTAATAGCGCTGTGCGGTTGTGTTTTTTTGCTAAGTACGTACATTTATAATATTATATAGTAAAATATAGTATATATATATTATAGTATAGTATAGTCTGGAATGGAATAAGTCATAAGTCATTTATTTATAATAGTATAAATATTACATAATAATTGTCATCGTAAATAGTATGGAATAGTATGGAATTAGTATGAAATATGGATGGATAAAATGGATGGTTCAAAATTGGCTTTTGTCTGCAGCCGTGACTTTTCTATTTTCTTTTACACATCTTCAATGCATAAACAAAAATAAATTCCACTAACTATTAGAGTTTTGTAAAACAATATATATACTTACTAAATAAGTTTTTATCAAAACATTTTTTTGGTACAAGCTTTTATTGCCGACTGAACTTTTCTGTATCCCGTCATCAACTACTCATTGAGACGATTCTAACGAGGCCAAACTCAACGGGGTTACGTCGGTTAAGTACTGAATTCCCATGGCCACTTTCTGTCTCCATCATCAGATCAGCTCGATGGTACAATTATAATAAATTGTCATCCAAACTATACTTATACCCAAAATTTCAGCTCAATCGGTCACTGGGAAGTGGGTCAAATTTAACTTGCAAGATTGAATGTAAAAGTAAATAAAAGTTTGTAAAACAAAATAAAAGATTATTTACAAATACAATACACCTCTCATAAATAAATACAGTATTAGTAGTATTTACTTCAATAATACAAGTTTGTTGTATTACACCACAGTTCATATTGTTTTCCGGATATCGGTGACGTAAGTTATTGACCAGTCACATCACTAATTAAGACACTGCAATGGTGCGACAAAGACGGAATGCCAAGAAAATGTAAGCGAAAGAAAAAGACAGCCGTTGAAAGACATCAACGCTAAGCAACCTTTACTTTATAAATTTAAATGCTAGGTTATAATTGTTTTTGCGTTGTAAAAAGTAAAAAATAGCTTACCTGTGAAATAAAGTCCCATCCTTTTGAAGACTTGATGTCTTGCTACAATTTCCACACAGTTTAACCATACAATAAGGCATATTTTGTACACTTTATAGCCAAGAAAGCAGTCGAATATTACATGTTACTTCGTGAACGGTCGACCGCGTACTAAAATAATGTTTGGGGGCGTGGCAGCTGCTTGGTGTTTTTTGAGCTTAAGCTTGGCTCACGCGGGCGCCTTGGTAAGCGGCGTCTATAGGTTAAGTGGTCTGTGTCCCCGACCGATACCCTCAAGCTCCAAGATTTGAATGTCCAGCATCCTGCCTTACGAGTTACAGAAAGCTTCCCCGGCCCCCCCTTAAGCTCACGTCTGAAATTAGTTGCATAATCTATTTTAGACTCTATTCTCTTCATTAAATACGACCAATACAATACCATAATTAAATTTGTACAAAACAATCTCACGCGGCACTTTGCGGCATCATCAACGAACAGTGTTTGACCAGCACTTTCTGCCGTCTTATGCAAAATATACCAATTCGACCACCTTTGTATCGTCATAGTGATAAGGTTTATTTTGATTTAAATAATCATACGCTTATCTCAGATTTGACAGCAATATTAAATTTGTCTTTTTATGGATCATATTCCTAGTGTCGGTACTGTTTATGTCGCCAAGCCATAGGCTTCATAAATCAAGATTGCGATTGCTCCACAAGATGTGGACGTTATGAAGTCCGTTATTGCTTCGTAATAAGGTTTAATTTTGAGTAAAATATCATTTGCTTATTTAAAATTACAATAACTAGTTAAGTTTGTATAGTAATAAATTTTAGCCACTCAAAACATGTGTGAAATATTATTATCTAGAGTGCGTCGGCAGTTTAAGTACATAAATATTTAAGTATTAAGTTTTTGTTATGTGCATACGTTGATTTAATTATGTCTAACTATATTTTACCAAATGTGGTTTTATAATTTAATCCCTGTTGTATTGAATTATTACCTCATTTAGCATTCATTAAAAACTATAGATAAACGAGATATACTTAGTCATAGTTCGAGTTACATAATCGCCCCCTCGAGGAATAGACGTGTAATTACATGTAATTCACGGATAATCCTCGAACTACTATTTATAAAGAAAATATCACCTAGATTTGTTAGAGTAGCAACCCCCCATCTTAAACGTGTGTTTGTGTGAGGTGTGTTTAAACAATACTCATTGATTGTTAAAGACTAGGTATAAAACTCAGTTCCTTGAACTTCAATAATGATACATGAAAATCCTTTCCCCAAATCTTTTCCATTTGCACGAAGTACTAGTTTGTGAGACTAACAGGACCTAACGCCCCGAATTTGCAGCATCAAACTGAATCTTTGGATCTGGCTGGGCATCCTCCAATTCTATCCACATTGTTCGGAAATGAGTGATTCCACAAAGACTCTCCACGCAAACCAGAAAAAACCTTTATATAAGCATTGAGATGTTCATGTCTCAGTAATTAAAATTCGAATCAAGTTTCGATACGTTATCACCTTTTTCAATCAAGTTTTCTTGGAGTGTGTCACATGTTTGAATGAGATATTTGACTTCAGACTCCTTTCCACCCCAATATATAAAATGTCCATTTATAAATCTAGTTAATCCGCTATTTATCACCACAATGGCCCGACATCACCATCCATCATTAAATACAATCCAACAATAAAATGAAATGACGATCAGAACATTAAAGTTCAAAATGCGATTAACTATGATAATTATTGATAATTATCTAAAAAAAATATAAAATTCTAGAAAACGAAACTTAACTTGTATGTCAAATATTGTACCACTATGCTACTATTTTATGATGAACATGTCATCTCTAGGATGAAAAGTAGTCCTACTTTTTATCATTTAAACCACTGTTATCTTATTAAAGATAACTTCTCACCATCGACCAAAACTTATGAAAATATATATTAAAATAACTAAACTTAGTTCATTCCATAAAAGAAAAACCCTCAATTTAAAAAACCTTGAAGTAAAAAAATCATTTTCAAAAACTGAATGTACATCGACTATTCATTTTTGAAATAATTCGATGTCAAATATCCTTCTCCAAAATGTGGTGTGTATACCAATTTAATCTCAGCGTATGTATAGTGTGTAGTCAGTAAAAACTCTCATGAAATGAGCTAATCGTAATACGATTTGAACCTACGGATAAGTTTTTTACTAACTAATATGTTATTTCGATTCCCCCAAATACCAACAAATCCAGGTTGATTACTATCCAACATTTGTCTATTTGCAACAACCCATTTTCACAAAAAGTTCCCCCAAATCTGCACACTCTTTTCTAACTTCACCTGATTTTCATCATCTCTGAGTAGATATGTCATACACTCAAGCACACATCAATTCCTCATTCGCTTGTTCACTAGATTGTTACAGGTAGCCAAAATTCCAGATATGTAATCAATGCAACAATGCATACTATCACCGATGATTCTACACATTATTTAGTTGTTTATAATAATTATTAAATTTAAACCCTTTTCCCTTAATGAATGTCAAACAATGCAACAACATTTAAAATGTACATAAAATGCCTTGTAATTTATATTCAGTATAAAAATGTCCAATTACAACATTCAATTTCAATAATTAAAAAAAATGAAATTGAAAGCAATAAAATGTTTTTTCTTTAGGTGAATGATAACTGCAACAATTTATGACACCAATTTCTTATCGTTAATTAAGATTCAGACTTCATTTTGATTAATTAATTACCTATAAATTTAAAATAAATATTTATGTTCAATCTGTCCCGGCTTGATCTATCTGATGTAATGAGCTATGTTTTTGACTTCTAATAGCATTTCTTTAAATCTATTTATTAATAATTTACACAAACTGTTCCTATTATATCTAATTTCTATTTATAATCTATGCTGCATATCGACGTAAGTAAAATCCACCGTTCAATTTTTTTTTCAAAATTTATATCCATCGATACCAATTAAAATATCAATCACCTATCAGTATTAAAAGATACAAGTTACAAACTAGATACTTGATAAAATACTTTAGTCTTACCAAGACAACTCCTCAGATGCGCATTAACTTATATCTTTTCTTTATGAATTCAGTTTACTTTAAATCTTTAGTAAGATAGGTATGTAACACTATTGTTTCAAATTTAGGAAATATTGTACTAACTTGCAATGACAAATAGTAAAGTATTTAATAACAAGCCGCACTCATAATTAACACAAAACTGTCTCACTATTCACAACTAACTTCCCTTGGAATTACTGTGAAACCAACATAATGTATTGATACCGAATCAAGTCTTCAAACACTTATTGTTATTTAGTTGAAACCGTCTCATTACACTACTATTTATGCTCCAAAACTGGAATTTATAATACAAAACTAAGTTTTCTACACCTTTTTAAAAGTAAATACGACATCTGGTTGTTTTGACATTCGCAGTACCTGCACTCGACTTTGGGACGCAACGTTCGGAAAGTATTCCCCTTTCTTTTATATACACTACAATTTTTAGTGATGCCGAATTTTTTTATATTAAAACTTCAGTAATTAAATATTTCTCAAGAAATATCTATAGGTAGTCTTGTAAATATGAATGTATTTTTTTAGCTGTTCACCAAAAAAATCCCTTAGTTGACGCCTAGTATTGCCATACATGAAAATAAAATAAGCTTTCTACACATCGCGCCATCTTGTAGAGAGTATTCACGAGTACTACTCTTGATCGAACCATAGATAATCGATTAAACGTCCCTTAACTTATAGTAATGATGAATCATCATTTACCGATGATTATTCTTTGTGATAAATTAAAAATAGACGTACTAAGTTTTGTAGGGCGACGTATAGTTTATAAAGAAAACACAACACTGACGCTAAGACATATATTGTCACGAGTTAAACACATAAACTACACAAGTCACAAACCACATATAAACAACATATCTCAAGACGTTAGGGCAGAGCGTATCCGTTAGCGAAGCTGTCTAGTAACCCACTGAATACCGACTATCGCGCGGACTCGCAACATGGCGTGCGCGCATACCGGCTAACGACTGTAGATCCGCGGCTCAATCCTTTTGATAGCGAGCCGGGGGTCTACCTCTATTGGCCCTAGGAGGTAACGTGCGAGAAATAGGGCTATCCCTGTCACACGCTATAGACTCCCCCTCGAGTTCATGAGGACGCCCACGTCCATGGACTCGCACAATATCCTGATCTCGACAGCGTGGACGACCTCTTTTCCTTTTAGGCACTACGGGAGAAGGAACCACGTCATCCCTACCATTAAAACGCACGAGCTGTGAAGCGTGGTACTTGCCCAGCACCTCCTCGGGTGCATTGAGACCAGAGACCAAGTAAGTTGTAGGACTAACTTTCTTAACGACCAAGTAAGGACCATCCCTCTTTGGAATAAACTTGGCCGAAACGCCCTTAGCTGCGTTGCTAAGAACGTGAGACGTAATGAGGACCTTATCCCCGACGTCGAATACATCACCTGGCTGACGATGTTTATCAGCATATTCTTTACGTTTGTCCTGCTGTGACTCCACGCGATCTCGAACTGCTGACAATGAGCTGATAAACGATCGCAGATATGGCGTGATCTGAGGGACAAAGTTTTCTTTGTCAAGTATGGCTCTTAAATCATAGCTGACCTCTGTTGGAGACCTCATCTCGCGCGCAAACATGAGATATGCAGGAGTAGCTCCGGTGGTGCGACACATGGCACTGTTCATGGCAAACCGGATGATAGCAAGCTTAGTTGGCCACGACGAGTGTTCGTTTTCAACTAACCGGGCAAGCTGCGCTTTCAAGTCTCGGTTTTTGCGCTCAGCGGGATTAGCTTCAGCGTGGTACAGTGGCACGAGGCTCTGCTTAACTCCAAGAACAAAGAGACACTGTTGCATAACCGCTCCGACGAACTGCACTCCGTTGTCCGATACCACCCTGCGAGGGAAACCATACCTTAAGAAGTATTCTTCCACGAGCGTACGAGCACATGCTTCAGAAGTTGCTTCCTTCAGAGCATAAAGCTCAACCCAGCGTGTAGCCGTGTCTTCGACCAGCAAGATCCAGCGCTCACCGTTCTCACCTACTGGCAAGGGACCAAACAAGTCAATCGCCACCACCTCGTTGCGCTGACTTAAAACGGGAGTCTGAAGAAGACCGGACGGCTTTTCGTTAGATGCTTTGTACCGCTGACAAGGTACACACGTCTTAATGTACTCAGCAATGATACGACGCATACCTGTGAAGAAGAAGCGCTGCGAGATCTTGTAAAAGGTCCTCTCAATCCCCTGGTGCCCCGATAACGGAGAATCGTGGCATTCCTTCAAGATGTCAAGATGAAGCGAAACGGGAACCACCAGCTGCGGCTCTTCGCTTTCGACATCGGGATTGTACCTGTACAAGACGCCTTGCTGCATGAAGTACCCTCGTTCCGACCAACGCTTCACTCCAACGGCTGCAGCATCTGACACACTTTCTAACTCACTTATAATCTTTTCCAGTTCCGGGTCATCGAGTTGAGCCTGTCGGAGATCAGCGGGGCTGCGAGCAGGGAAGTCCACGATGACTGAGCATACACCACACTGATCCTTATTTACCTCTTCACAGGTAGGACGGCTGAGCGTGTCGGCGACGACATTCGCTTTACCCGGAGTGTACTGGAATATTATGTTAAAGGCCTGCAATTTCAAAGACCAGCGAACTAACCTTCCTGACGGTGACTTTAAGGTTAAAAGCCACTTTAACGGTTGATGATCGCTCCCTATAACAACCGTTTGCCCTTCTATGTAACCTCTAAATCGCTCCACAGCCCACACAACAGCAAGCGCCTCACGCTCCGTTGTGCTGTAATTTCTTTCAGCTGGAGAGAGCAAGCGGCTGGCATACTCTATTGGACGTTCGTCCTTACCTTCACCCTGAAGTAAGACGGCACCAAGTGCATAATTACTGGCATCAGTCCTCAATATAAATGACATCCGATAATCTGCTTGTATGAGGATTGGAGCAGAGGCTAAACAACTCTTAAGCTTTTCAAAAGCTTCCATCTGCTCGAAACCCCACATCCAAGGTCGATTCTTCTTCAGTAGGCGGGTCAATGGCTCGGCAACAGCAGAGAAGCGCGGCACAAACTTGCGGAACCACGAGCAAGTTTGTAA
Source organism: Epinotia brunnichana (assembly GCA_963854355.1). Lineage (NCBI taxonomy): Eukaryota > Metazoa > Arthropoda > Insecta > Lepidoptera > Tortricidae > Epinotia > Epinotia brunnichana. Next base: position 1,303,012 of record OY977946.1, read on the forward strand.
AAAGGTTCGCAAATGGCGCAGCGAAGATGGAGCCTTCATTTCGAGGACAGCGCGAACTTTGTCGTCATCCGGTGAAATGCCATCTTGTGTGATCACATGACCTAAATACTTTACCTTATCACGTGCAAAGACACACTTTTCGCGATTAGCGCGCAAACCAAACATCCTCAGTCTTTGAAATACTGCGCGAAGATCTGCAACATGCTGCTCGAACCCTTCAGATATCACCAGCAAATCGTCCTGATAAGCGAGCAAGGTCACGTTCTGGAGAGAGGATCCAGAGCGGAACCTGTCGATGAGCCGCTGGAACGTGCTTGGGGCATTCTTGAGCCCAAACGGCATGCGTTTAAAGCGGTACGTACCTAGAGGACAGACGAACGCACTCTTATCTCGGTCTTCTGGTCTGACAGGCACTTGCCAAAACCCACTTCGCATATCAAGCGTGCTCATGAAGCAGTTCCGTTTCGTTGACTGGACGAGCTCGTCGATCAGGGGCATCGGGTAAACATCGGTCTTCGTGACAGAGTTGAGCTTCCTGTAATCCACACAGAAACGTACCTTGCCATTGGCCTTGGGCATCAAGAGAACAGGAGAGCTCCATGGAGACTCACACTCCTCTATTATATCGTCCGCCAGCATCTTCTCGATCTCCGCCCGCATGACCTCCCTCTTGGCAGGAGTGACATGATAAGGCGGCACGGCAATAGGCGCATGATCGCCCGTATCGATCCTATGCTCGGCAAAAGGAGTTGGTCCTCCCCCTGGCTCAAACAAGTCCTGGTTCTCAGTGAGGAGCTGCGCAAGCACCCCGCGTCGCTGTGCGCTAAGCAACGTAGCTTCGTCCTCCCTAAGTGCCTCTACAGCTGCTACACATGAAGTGAGAGGTGACACGTTCTCAAAGTGTAACTCATACTTCTGGTTATCATTTTCACCAAAGTGCCAGCTTTTATTACCAAACTCAAAGTTAAGGTTAAACTCCCTCAAAAAATCAATCCCCAAAAGAGACTCATTATTATCCGCGTCAGGAAAAATCACAAAACTGACTTTTTTTTGTTTTGTGTTTGAGTGTCACCTCTACCTCAGCGGTGAGTACAATCATTTCCCTACGTACACCGTCAGCCAACCTAACAACCTTTGTTGACGACACTAACGGGTGTCCTTTCTGTTCGAGGAGAGCATACAACGTGTGACCAGCGATGCAACTTTTAGCCGCAGTATCAACAAGCGCCGAACCGTTCGCGCCAAGAATACTAATATTTAAAATAGGGCGGCGAGAAGTTTCAACAGCACGCACCTCTACATTGTCACAAAAAGTTTTACAAACATTGTCTTTAATGCAAAAAGTTTGACAAACATTGACTTGTTCCGAAAAAGTTTGAGATTCGTTGACTTTATACTTATTGTAAACGTTATCAACATTATCAACGCCCTCATAAACACACTTTGAAATGTTGCATATATCACTCTGTGAAAGTTCAGAAAAATCCCCCACGGCACACGTAGGGTTACCTGTAGTACCAAGCGCAGGCGACGGGTTAACGGGGCGTTCGGCGCTTAGCGACAGCGCGTCCGACGAGCGCGCCGCCTCGGCGCCGTGAAAGGGGGCATCTCGCGCCAGTGAGCACGCGCGAAGGCGCGCGCGGCTCCCGCCGACGCGCGCACGCGTGTTGTCGGCGCGCGCAGGTGACGCACGCTGCGATGTAGGTAGCGAATCAGGGCCGACCGCACCGCCCCAGTGCGCGACGGCGGCGGCGTCGGCGGCCGCGGCATCGGCGTTGGCGGCAGCGGCATCGGCGTCGGCGTCACTCGAATTTACGTCAACGGAATAAAACGACTGTCCCTGGTTACAGTTCGGACACTTAGAACGAATAACATTAGGGGCGCCGCAGCCGTAACACTTTACTTTCGAACTATTTTCAACAAACTTATCACTTGAGTCTTTAATAACTTTCGCGTTATTTTCTTTTAACTTTTCACAAGAGTCTTTACTGTGACCACTACGTTTACAGTAAACACAAAATTTACGCCGAGGTTTGTCATACGAAACCGAAGTTCGTGAAGTACAGGCGTCGGTGGCCTCGTTCGCAGTCGTACGATTCTCGGAACCGGCCGCGCTCGGGCGGTTCTTGGAAACGGTCGGCGAACTCGCGCGATCGCGCGCTGTTGCTACGGGAACATGATTCTCTCTTCTGGAGTCTTCAATGCTTTGACACTGTTTTATTAAGCTTTCAAAACTATCAACGGCTTCTCTCTTTAGCCTTTTTCTGATGCGACGATTTAAAAGACCAAATACCATGTCCAGTTGAACTCGTTCACAAAGGTCATCCGCTGGCAATTTAGCTAACAAAGCTCTCACTCTTGATATGAATAGTTCCGTAGACTCTTCTCCCTGTACCATAGAAAACAACTCCGTGTAAATGACGAAAGGGGGGCGGCGTTCGCCGAAGGCACTTCTTAGCCTATCGAGCGCCTCTTCCCAAGTCCTGACCTGTGTCTTCACACCCTGCCACCAGACGCCGGCTTCGCGCGTGAGTAGCAGCGCCAAGCCGCGGATGGCGTTCTCGTCGGTGATGTGCACACAAGACTTGTAACTTTCGATGCTATCAACAAACGTATCCAGATTCTCGTCCTTGCTGCCGCTGTAACGAGCCGTGCACTGCGCGAAGTTACCATTTATTGAAGCGAACGTAGCGGCAGCGGCGACGGCGGCAGCGGTAGCGTCGGCCTGCGACGGCGTCGATGACCTCACCTCGCGCAGCAACTGCTGGCAGAACTCATGCTGCGTTTGCTGGAGCGTGGTTAGCATCGCTGTTAGGGCTTCGCTGTTCATAGTAATGTTCCCATCTGAATTATCATGAGACCCTAACGAGCCACGTCGCGGTCTTCTTGACCTTGACATTTCGAATAACGGCGAAACAAAACGACTCAGACCCCCAAACGTTGGGCAGCCAAATATGTAGGGCGACGTATAGTTTATAAAGAAAACACAACACTGACGCTAAGACATATATTGTCACGAGTTAAACACATAAACTACACAAGTCACAAACCACATATAAACAACATATCTCAAGACGTTAGGGCAGAGCGTATCCGTTAGCGAAGCTGTCTAGTAACCCACTGAATACCGACTATCGCGCGGACTCGCAACATGGCGTGCGCGCATACCGGCTAACGACTGTAGATCCGCGGCTCAATCCTTTTGATAGCGAGCCGGGGGTCTACCTCTATTGGCCCTAGGAGGTAACGTGCGAGAAATAGGGCTATCCCTGTCACACGCTATAGTTTTTTTTATTTTATTCCGATCTTCGTTTGAGAAAAATAATCTAATACGATGACTAAGATTTAGCTGGACCTTGCTCAGCTGTCTAGACGGACCTAAATCACGACTCATATTGCATGCAAACCGACTCGTTCAAACGTCCGGACGCGGCTTATCTGCTAAGTACAGATTGCCTTGTCTGTGGTTTTTGTTTACATGAAGAACCGATAATTTTGATCTACGATCTTATCAAGTGTTATTCTAGAATAATTAAAGTACTTTTTGCCTGAATTTAGTGTAAGTGTAATAAGTGAATTCCTCAGTCCATGAGGCAACAATGATCTTAAGCTTTAGTAACAGAAAGTTCTCAGTACAAGTGAACCAAACACAACATGGAATGCACGAAAAAAAACTTTACTTCACAATGGACAACTATAAGGCATTTGAGAAAGCGTCCACACACAATCACGCAAGTAAGTTCCTTTTATATTTATACTTATTTATGATATTTTAGTAGTTTAGCTCGATTATACCCTTGCTAGAAATTCTCAAATACTTACTTCGAAACAATTTGTTACTAGTTTTTTTTTCTACCATAAATGTGGACAAAAGATTGACCCACTTATCTTATCTTATCTTATCTAGGTGAGGGCCCTTTCGGATGCACTTCGACCCAGTGGGATCTTTTGTGCATTTGCTCTCTCCTTTATACCTGCTCCCAGGCTTGCTCCATCATTTCCACAAAGCGGATGATGCAGTTCGCCGGGAGCACCTTGAATTCCTTTGGTTGCGGGTAACCGTTACCAAAGTAGTTCATTCTTTGTCTGGCAAGGGCATGACATTCACACAATAAGATTGACCCACGCTTACATTCCATAACCATAACGTACCTACAAAAATGTATCAAACAATTGTGTGGGCGACAGAATGTAGTTTGTGAAATGTAGGACCTACGGGTCACGAAGAGAAAGGGTGTTGTATAGTATGTGAACGATAAGGCCTACGGGTCACGAAGGGAAAGGACGTGTAACTATAATTCCTTCACATAAGGACGGCAATTGTGCCCAGATTAAGCTCCTAAAGCAAACGGCTCATATAAGAAGCGCGTGATTTATTTAGGACCTAAGTACAATAGGTACAGACGAAGAAAATAGCTTAAAGTAAAGATAAAGGTACCAGGTACTTCCAGTAATTATTTCATAAAGATCGATAGGGGGAGAGCCCCTGATAAATGAGGGAGAGATAGCCAAATTATTTGTAAAGAAACCAACTTGAGACTATATCCAGATCTAGTCCGTCAACAAGGGACATCGGTAACTAGAGTTACATAAAATGTGAAATAAAAATGTACACAACGTATGCATAGAGATTATTGCTTATTATGGTGCAATAATGGTCAAGGTTCAGGTTGATTTCTATGATTGGCTAAAAAGACGGGAGCAAAAGTCAAACTTACGCTACCACGTTAAGGAAAATGTGAAAATTGACGGTCTCACCCGGCCATAGCTTCGTAACCAGATGAGGTACGAAAGCAATTGAGGTATCGTTAGGAAGGTACAGTAAATGCCCTTACGTATGTATAATCACTTTTGATAATTAATGTTAATTAAAGCCACTAGGGCCTGGCAAAGCCATTTCATGTTACCAAAGTTGGTAATTTTACGTAAATATCGACTTTCCCAATTTAAACGGGAAAAGCAGGAAAACTAGTAGATATTGTAATGTATAGCTCAGAAATAGTTCTTTTGAAGGAAAATATGTAAAAACCCTTAAGGTTTCCCTGAAAACCAGGAAAACGTAAAAACTAGCTTTTCCATAGTAAAAGTGGGCGAGGTCTTCAAAATTATATCCCCACCACTTTTAATGCCTTAGGGGTATAAAAGAGGCTATAATCGCCGGATAAAATTGTGTTCGCTCAGCCCCACCAGTGGGAGCTCCTAGGAAGAAGAAGAAAGGAAGAAGTAGGGAAATTGTGATAGGAAGTAGGAAATTGTGATAGGGAAAGTTTAATCAGTAGTTTGTGTCTCATTATTTTATTATACCGTTTCATTTATTTTTCGCCAAGTATTATTTTATCGTCACCCTCACCCCATCCTTCAACAGTGCAGCTCAGTCTGCGGGATTAGTGCTCCCCTAGAGCACCTGCGCTATCAGAGCGCGTTACGGCCGTTTAAAAACACGCTGAGCGGTTCAACCGCCGCGGTTCACCCGCCGCGGTTGAAACGCGCGGTTCGCCCGCCGCGGTTTTTAAACGCCCCTTGTTAGGTGACTGTGAGGTCGCGAAGGTCAAACCCAGGCCTGTCGCACATCGACCACGTCGGCGCCACGCGTCGTCCACAGTCGTTTTGGTCCTTCGAACCGGATCTGTAGATCCAGAAAAAGTGAAAGTTAGTAAAGGCGATAGGTACGTGTGGGTACTCAAAGAAAGTCGTTTGGGGGGTATAAAACCAACGACGCTAGTGAAAACAGCGTAGCTCGAAATTTGTCGCCGCGACGCGATCAAAAATAGTGAAAAAATCGGACATCGCGTATGTACATACGTCACTACGGAGCCACGACACAAACTACAAACAAGACGTGCAGAATATTATAGAAAAATCCTTTTATACCTGTCGTGTAGGTTGCCAAAGTGCGCAACCGCAGGTATTCGAGTAAAAAAGGACTCAAGTACGTGAAGAGTACTTAGCAAGTCACTACAGTGACACTAAGCGTTATTTAAGCACGCACATTCCAAGAGGAGACGAACACCATGTCAGGAGGCAAGAAGAGGATAACGAGATCCATGACTACGGCCCAGGAAGACGAAGAAAGGGCAAGATTCCTGGAACAAGGAGCAGCCGCCGCGCAAGCGCGCGCGCGCGGGGAATCAGCCGATCGGCTTGGCGAGCCATCGACTAGTGGCGCGCAAACCACGCGTGCCATCCGGACTACCAAGAAGACTAAGTCCAAAGATACAGCCTTGGAGCTCGCAAAGAGAACGGCGGAACCAGCCTCATTAAGTATCGATGACACTTTAATAGCCGAACCCCGAGGGACGGCACCGGCACGCTTGACAAAAATGGGAGAACCGCAATCTCCATCTGTAGACACAGCGATATTGTGGCGCAGGGATTTAGATAAACGGCTACAGCGTCAGCCTACTATCATCCCTCTAGATGCTCCTCAGGGAAGGGTCATCATAGTTCCCCCGGCGAGGGGAGAACATGGAAACAAAACGGGAACCGAAAAGGAAGTCACATTCGCTGAAACGTCAACACCGCGCCGAACGGCGTCAGTGCGCTCAACCGAGAGTCGGTTGTCTGTGACTCGAATAATGGAGTTAGAAGTAGAAGAGAGTGAGCAATTGGCCGAGCTACGGCGGAAAGAGATGCTGCTACACGCAGCGCATCAGAAAAAGGAAATGGAGATAGACACTGCAGTTCAAGAAGAGGAAATACGTTTAGAAAGGGAGTCCATTAAAAGGCGCGCTACGTTGAAACGAACGCGCGAAGAATCTGAATGCTCAATAAGACGAGCAGTCACTTATGGGATCAGTAGCCAGGTGGATAGATTCCGGTAAAGAAAAAAGACGAGAAGAAGCGCCACTGGGATTACCCCCCACTAGGCCACTCGGAACGCGCTCGCCGCCGCGAGCTTATGAGCGGAGAGAGAGATCACCGCCATACGAACCACAGACAACGCATACGAGGTACACACACGAGACCTCGCCTGAGGTAATGGTTTAATTATTTGAACGGATGCAGATGGCAGCCAGACCGGCGCCCAAAGATGTGTACGAGCTACCACCATTCTACGGGGATATATCAGAATGGCGGAGCTTCATGATCGCATACGAAGAATCGAATCGTAGATTCAAATTTAGTGACTACGAAAACGTAGCGAGGTTACGCGCAGTGTTAAAAGGTGACGCAAAAGCATGTGTACAGCACATATTATCAACGGCGGCAAGGCCGGATTTAATAATGAAAGTATTAACTAAACAATACGGACGAAGCGAATTCCTAGTAGACAAAGCATTGGAGGATTTAAAAGGAATGCCTACAATAGGCGACAGCGCTCACGACCTCAACCAATTTGCTATAAAAATCGTGAATATAGCGAGCACGGTAATGGACTTAAGCGAACGATGTTACGCAGAGAATCCTATGCTGGTTAGAGAGGTTACCGATCGACTAAGCCCCCACCTTCGCAGCAGATGGTGTGAATATGCTCGCAAGTACGAGCACGAAGGAAAGGCGGAAATAGAAAGATTATCCGATTTCCTCCTGGAAGAATCGGAGCTACAAATGTCCTTTACGCACGCCCGTGCGCCTATGCAACGCCCACGGGCGGATTTCCCGGGCAACAATGCCCGGGCAGAGCTGCCGCGCGCGTCTAACCCATGGCCCAATAGAGCGCGCGAACCGCCGCGACCCCAAGAGTGGGGTGGGCAGCAACTACGCCCCCAAGGAAGGGCTATGCGACAATATGATAATAAGCCAGCATACCCCCAATATTCACGCGTCACTTACGCCATTGAAAAAGTAAACACACAGAATGTAGTATGTCTGTATTGCGGGGGGGGGTCATAGCACTACCGATTGCTATAAAATTCAACGCCTGAATGTAGGAGCACGATGGGATTGGGCTAGAATCAACAAAGTTTGTTATAAGTGTCTAGATGCAAGACACGCCAGCACGACGTGCAAAGGCAAGCGGTGCGACGCACCCGGCTGCCAGTATTATCATCATAAGTTACTACACGGCAGTTACGAGCCAAGAAGGGAGACGACGCGCATGCCACAAGAAGCAGACGCAACGGCAGCTGCCACGGATCAAGAAGCAGAGCTAGTAGGAGAGCCCCAATGGGCGGAACCGTCGGATACGAACTGGAGGGAAAAGTCTCCGTACGAGTCCAACAATAGTGAAGAAAATAGCTACGCGTCTTCATCAGACGCAACCCAGGTGCTTTTGAAAGTGATACCCGTGATTCTATCCGGGCCCAAAGGAGAAGTAGGAGTATACGCACTACTAGACGAAGCGTCCACCATAAGTATGATAGACGAAGAGATCGCAGATCAAATAGGGGCTACAGGCCCGGAGGAAATGCTGAAGGTTAGAGGAATAGGAGAAATATGCCATAAGGCAAACAGCAAAACAATAAACGTATCGATCCGAGGGAGAGTAGGAGGTAACGAACACCCGCTGACGCTGCGGACGGTACCAGAATTAAGAATAAAAGGTCAAAAGGTTAGTAAACAACTCGTGGAAATGTATGACCACCTGAAGGACGCGCATAGCGCTTGTTTTGAAATGGGAGTGCCCCAAGTATTAATCGGAGCCGACCACTGGCAGTTAATTATACCCGAAGAAATAAGGGTGGGCCCTAAGGGCGCGCCAGTAGCGGTAAAATGCGCCATAGGATGGGCGATATATGGCCCCACGCCAAGAAGTATGGATACCCGCGAACGCATCGCATATCACACACAAAGTGAAGCAGACGTCAAGCTGCGCGAAATATTAAAACCGCGAGAAGAAAGAAATGTAAAAATATTCGACGACATACGCGCCAAGGCGGCAATCACAGTGCCAAACAGCACCAAGGACACAACCGTGTCACCAGGAGGGGGCATGACCCATCTCAACAATAAACCGACCCCCGGTCGCCCGCGGTCGGTCGCAGCAGCCGATACATCGACCCCCCGACCCGTGGGGTCGATTCCAGCCGCGGCGCTTGAGAGCGCCGCGATCTCCGGTCCTGCAATGGCGAGCCCGCTCTCAACCCAGTACATCGACTCCCGGACCAGCGGGGTCGATTTCAACCGCGGCGCCCGAGAGCGCCGCGATCTCCGGTCCTGCAAGGACGAGCCCGTCCGCCCACACCGGCCCTACGTGCCGAAGGGCAGCGGCGACGGCACGGCGCAAACAGCGCCCCGCCGACCCAGCTGGTCGCCCGGTCCGCCAAGCGAATGGTGGCGCACGCCATAAGCACGACCACAACCAAGCCAAGTGAAAGTGTGTTACCAGTGATGGTCGCTCAAGGGCCACATAAGGTAATTAAAGTGAAAAGTAAGTAATACAGACAGTGAATGAACATGATAGTGAAAGTGATTAAAAGTGTATTTGATGACGAATCATGTCGTAAGACTTTAATGTAGTCTGTCGCTTACCCTTGCAACCCAGTATGTATCTGCGATACATACCGGCCGGGGCATTGTGGGCGACAGAATGTAGTTTGTGAAATGTAGGACCTACGGGTCACGAAGAGAAAGGGTGTTGTATAGTATGTGAACGATAAGGCCTACGGGTCACGAAGGGAAAGGACGTGTAACTATAATTCCTTCACATAAGGACGGCAATTGTGCCCAGATTAAGCTCCTAAAGCAAACGGCTCATATAAGAAGCGCGTGATTTATTTAGGACCTAAGTACAATAGGTACAGACGAAGAAAATAGCTTAAAGTAAAGATAAAGGTACCAGGTACTTCCAGTAATTATTTCATAAAGATCGATAGGGGGAGAGCCCCTGATAAATGAGGGAGAGATAGCCAAATTATTTGTAAAGAAACCAACTTGAGACTATATCCAGATCTAGTCCGTCAACAAGGGACATCGGTAACTAGAGTTACATAAAATGTGAAATAAAAATGTACACAACGTATGCATAGAGATTATTGCTTATTATGGTGCAATAATGGTCAAGGTTCAGGTTGATTTCTATGATTGGCTAAAAAGACGGGAGCAAAAGTCAAACTTACGCTACCACGTTAAGGAAAATGTGAAAATTGACGGTCTCACCCGGCCATAGCTTCGTAACCAGATGAGGTACGAAAGCAATTGAGGTATCGTTAGGAAGGTACAGTAAATGCCCTTACGTATGTATAATCACTTTTGATAATTAATGTTAATTAAAGCCACTAGGGCCTGGCAAAGCCATTTCATGTTACCAAAGTTGGTAATTTTACGTAAATATCGACTTTCCCAATTTAAACGGGAAAAGCAGGAAAACTAGTAGATATTGTAATGTATAGCTCAGAAATAGTTCTTTTGAAGGAAAATATGTAAAAACCCTTAAGGTTTCCCTGAAAACCAGGAAAACGTAAAAACTAGCTTTTCCATAGTAAAAGTGGGCGAGGTCTTCAAAATTATATCCCCACCACTTTTAATGCCTTAGGGGTATAAAAGAGGCTATAATCGCCGGATAAAATTGTGTTCGCTCAGCCCCACCAGTGGGAGCTCCTAGGAAGAAGAAGAAAGGAAGAAGTAGGGAAATTGTGATAGGAAGTAGGAAATTGTGATAGGGAAAGTTTAATCAGTAGTTTGTGTCTCATTATCTTATTATACCGTTTCATTTATTTTTCGCCAAGTATTATTTTATCGTCACCCTCACCCCATCCTTCAACAGTGCAGCTCAGTCTGCGGGATTAGTGCTCCCCTAGAGCACCTGCGCTATCAGAGCGCGTTACGGCCGTTTAAAAACACGCTGAGCGGTTCAACCGCCGCGGTTCACCCGCCGCGGTTGAAACGCGCGGTTCGCCCGCCGCGGTTTTTAAACGCCCCTTGTTAGGTGACTGTGAGGTCGCGAAGGTCAAACCCAGGCCTGTCGCACATCGACCACGTCGGCGCCACGCGTCGTCCACAAATTGCCTAACCTAACTAAACCTAAGCCAAGTAAGAGGCCCATGTGGTATTGGTTTCTAATGATAGAAAGTTAATTTTTTTGTTATTATTGACAAATGTGCGAGCCATAAAAAGTACCATGAATTTTTAAAGCGCTGGCAGTGTTGTTAAAAATTGCTTTGTTTATTGTTATTTTTGCTCAAAAATAATTCTAATAATTCTAAACTATGACAGAACCTTTGTTCCTTTCTTACAACTAGATTTTAGAATCTTACTACTTAAAAAAGTGACTAAAATGAATGTATGGTAATATGATACCTGATGTGATTTTGAAACAACTTGAAAATTCCGTCCTTCAAAATAACCAATCTTCCATATATGCTTTTTTTTGTATGTCTGTTTCATATTTCTTTTTGCTATGATTACAGGAAACATATGATCATGATGATGATGATGATGAATGATGATGATACCCTAGATTATTCAAAGCAAGCAAGATAATGGATTTCCAATATTCACCCCATATGCTGTAGGTACATGAATGTGTGAATTCTTCTGTTATAAAGGTAATTACCATATCTTATTACTTAAATGTTTTAAGCTTAGATATTATTATCTACTATTGAAATAAAACCAAATAATTTATTTCAAGATAAATGTAAAATCCAAATTTGATTTGACAGCAGAACAGCAGCGAGTCTAATGAGTCTATATGATAAATATTCTATTTAAATGTATTTATTTATCTATTTAAATTGAAATCCTTGATTAATTATATATAAATGTCATATGTGGATCACTTGCGACATCTAGCATGCGTTCAAGAACCAGCAAGCCCGAAATCTATCAATACTACAAACACACTCAGTTGTTTGATCCACAGCCGTTAGGCGCGCTAGGATCGCTCGAGTTTGTTACTAAAATATTAGCCCCTTTTATCATAGTTTCAATTCTAGAATATTCCTAATGTAATTTCACATTCTAATACCTACTTCAAGACTTATCAATGTCGTTATAATTCCTGCTTGCAAATTTCTACATACTCGTAAGTTATAAAAGTAAACAGACGAAAGTCGACGGCAAAGACAACTTTTTTTTCTTTTGTCTTAACTCAGAGACTACCTGCGTGTACCAGTGACCCAAACAATATTTTTTGTTCTCGACGCACGATCCCTTATCAACTGTTATCCAGTGTCCACAAAAACAACAACAATATTTACACGCGTTTGGCGTGAAACGTGAGTACGCCCCCACTGATGCTAGGGTAACACATGTGCGTTGCTGACTCTAAAATGTTACATGAGAAAATTAAAATTTGTTTCTTTTGCGAACTTTATTTTCACATTGTTTAACTACCTTACATACTAACATACTAGACACAATTTACGACCCCACGCCCCCTATAGTTTTAGACTCTAAAACCTTCGTACAAATATGAAAATGACGTCATGAACTTCAAACACTAACATACTTTTTTGTATATTTTATTTCAGGTGCAGATAAATTTACAACATACCTACGGCAGAACAACGAGAATTTGCTGAACGCTACGTCGATGGCAAACGAGCGCAAGGTCCGTTCGATATCAAGTGATCATCGCAACCCATGAACGCGCGCAACTCCAGACAACCCTAAATATTTATTAATTGTACTACCTATTCAATGTAATTTTGAAGTTATAACAATAAATTATACTACTTGTTGCATTAAATTTACTAGAAAAAGAGTCAAAGTCCTAATATGCACACATTTCCATTCCACGCCAACAAAATGTAGCCTAAAATAGGCTACTGAATTATCCTGAAACCGACCTACTCAAAATGTAACTAAACAGTTTCATTTATTATAAATATATGAAGATCCGTGCGTCACGTCACCAAAATGTAACTTCCCCCCCTTTAAATTAACTTTAACTAAGTATTAATATAAATAATAATTGTATTGGCCATGTGATCATCTACTACTACGTTATTCCGAACAACCCAAATTCTTTTATGTGTAGCAAATTGGACCTTGACTCCTCTCTATCTATCTACCTACTCCTTCGTTCACCTACTGCATCCTAATTCAAAATAATGTACCTGTCAAATCAATTAATATAAATATTTTATATGTTTTTGTTAATTTACACCAACCTCCTATTAATCATTCGGATAAGCAAGATCGTAGCTCTTAAATTTTCTATTATCTTGATTATTTTGACACCTTAAACACACTAATATTCAGCCTATGTATTCATATTTTGAACAAAGTCTTAGCGACGGGTTGTGTGGTAATCTTTTACTCACACAAAGCTACTTTCTTGCTTAGGATGGAGTATGAATGATCCTACCTTATTTACCTGCCTAGTTACCTCATGAGTTTAAGACTCTACGAGCGAATCTACCAGTATTTCGTACCTGACGGTTTGAATAAGAAGAAATACCGAAACAAACTCAGACAAACCTCTTTATTTTAATATTGCTGTGTTATAAACTTAACAATACAGGCAATATAACGCCTATTTCTCTATATATTTGCCTTTATATCGTAGGCATTTGAAATATCGAATTTATTGTAATCGAATGTGTATTCCACAAATAGTTATGTACGAAATAGCTAGTAGTTATAAGGGTATTATTTCGCCCGTAACTACATTCATCAGCGATCTGCTCTGCCTGTCACTGGTCCCTATAACAGTTTTGCTTCTTTCTCCGAAACCAAACTGTTTCCCTAACCAAATAAAATATAAAATTATATTACCATACTTGAATGCCACATTCAACTACACAAACTCTACATTTCTCCTCATTTAAGACCAACCATTAATTTCTCTACTCATAATAATCAAATGAATCCTACAAATTAATATTATTGGATGAATAAACCTTGTTTCCTAAGTCCCTATTACCACGTATGAATTTATACCTAATCCTACCTACCGCTAGACCTTAGGCTTATGCAAAACTCCCATCATTACTTTTATTAGTGTTATGTGATGTGTAGGCATTTGAAATATCGAATTTATTGTAATCGAATGTGTATTCCACAAATAGTTATGTACGAAATAGCTAGTAGTTATAAGGGTATTATTTCGCCCGTAACTACAATCATCAGCGATCTGCTCTGCCTGTCACTGGTCCCTATAACAGTTTTGCTTCTATCTCCGAAACCAAACTGTTTCCCTAACCAAATAAAATATGAAATTATATTACCATACCTGAATGCCACATTCAACTACATAAACTCTACATTTCTCCTCAATTAAGACCAACCATTAATTTCTCTACTCATAATTATCAAATTCATCCTACAAATAAATGTTATTGTATGAATAAACCTTGTTTCCTAAGTCCCTATTATCACGTATGAATTTATACCTAATCCTACCTTCCACTAGTCCCTAAACTATTGTATGCAAAACTCCCATCATTACTTTTATTAGTGTTATGTGATGTGTAAAACCTAAGCTAGGGATCTACGCTGTAAATCGTTCGGCAGGCTAATCCGAGAAGGCAACCTATAGCCGGTGTAATGTACATTTCACAACGGTCCGTGGACAAGGTTCTGTGAAACGCACTCCCTATCGCGTGTGTATAACATATAAATATATATTCAATAAAAGACCCAAGCCTTAAGCACACACAAAACCTTAACGAGTGAATAAATTCAAGCGGTCGACTTATTTTAAATTGCGACCTCTCGCTTCAGTCCTGCGGCAAACCTTAAGCCAAGGAAGAGGCCCATTTATGATAGGCTACACCATCTATGCAAATAAAGGAGACGGTGCCCAGGTTTCTCTGAGCCTGGCCTACTTTTAACAGGATCCCAAAGCGTCTGCCCTTGTCACCGTTAGGTGGCGTGTGCTTTGTTAAATTGACATCCAATTTAGGCATTGATCTGGTCGAAATATTAATTATACTTTCCAAAATAAACTCAAAATCTAATAAGACTCGAAATAGTTCAATACTATGTAAAATAATCACACAATATTGAACCTTCTCGCCTTCACAATAAAGTATCTATGAATGTTTACGTTACGAATTTAGGCTCGATCCAGTTTCAATGTCAATCCAAAATATAGCTAAAGAACGAATGGATTGAAAGTATCAGTCAAGGTTCTCCTAGCCCCATTAAAACACTTATTTAAATTAAAGCAAACTCCATCAAACTATTATACTTTAAACCAATTAACTCTAGTCAAAAATAATCACTATTAACCACTCTTATTTGAACACAAAGTAATAACAACAAGAGATTCACTAAAAATCAACTTCACAATAAACTTAAAAATTTACACTATTTAATTGAGATTAAACCACCAAATTAAGTATGTAAGTACAATAAATATGTACGAATTGAATTCTCCCTTTAAATTACCATATGTTGTGTCTAATCAAAGACTAAACCAGCGCAATCGAATACTAGCATAATCCATGCCCAGACACAACTTAGGTATCCTAGATTGAGACCTATTTCCTTCGACAGAGATCCCCGACCGATACCCTCAAGCTCCAAGATTTGAATGTCCAGCATCCTGCCTTACGAGTTACAGAAAGCTTCCCCGGCCCCCCCTTAAGCTCACGTCTGAAATTAGTTGCATAATCTATTTTAGACTCTATTCTCTTCATTAAATACGACCAATACAATACCATAATTAAATTTGTACAAAACAATCTCACGCGGCACTTTGCGGCATCATCAACGAACAGTGTTTGACCAGCACTTTCTGCCGTCTTATGCAAAATATACCAATTCGACCACCTTCGTATCGTCATAGTGATAAGGTTTATTTTGATTTAAATAATCATACGCTTATCTCAGATTTGACAGCAATATTAAATTTGTCTTTTTATGGATCATATTCCTAGTGTCGGTACTGTTTATGTCGCCAAGCCATAGGCTTCATAAATCAAGATTGCGATTGCTCCACAAGATGTGGACGTTATGAAGTCCGTTATTGCTTCGTAATAAGGTTTAATTTTGAGTAAAATATCATTTGCTTATTTAAAATTACAATAACTAGTTAAGTTTGTATAGTAATAAATTTTAGCCACTCAAAACATGTGTGAAATATTATTATCTAGAGTGCGTCGGCAGTTTAAGTACATAAATATTTAAGTATTAAGTTTTTGTTATGTGCATACGTTGATTTAATTATGTCTAACTATATTTTACCAAATGTGGTTTTATAATTTAATCCCTGTTGTATTGAATTATTACCTCATTTAGCATTCATTAAAAACTATAGATAAACGAGATATACTTAGTCATAGTTCGAGTTACAGTATCTCCGGTGATCCCAGAGCTGGCGCGTTTCTCGGCCAAAGAATCAGCATTGCTGTGCAGCGTGGAAACGCCGCCAGCATTTTGGGGTCCTTTCCCCCAATGCGCGACCTTGATGGGGACGCGGGTTAAACACCCGCATCTACTTTTATTTTAGTTTTTTTTTTTTTGATTTACTTATTTTTGTGTACCGTAACCTCGGGGTACATTAACCCAATTGAGGGTTACTTTGGCCCGCATAAAAACCACACATAGCAATGTCAAATAATAAAAGTACCAACGTGAGCAATTAGCTGAAACTAAATATAAGGTGATCAGACCATTCTTAAACTAATAATAAAGCGGAGGACCAAGTAATTCGCGAAAGCCAAAGTTACCCCCCAGGGCTAAAGTACCCCGAGGTTACGGTATAGATTAAGTTAGTTTTAGTCATTTTAGTTTGTATATTATAAATTAGAATACTCATACTTAGAAAATATAATGCAAACAAACTTCTACCTTTGGAAATACCTGCAGATTATTATAAAATCAAAAATATATGTAGGTACAGTCACAAGGTTTAATTTGGGACCCACCTAAGATGGAATATCGTATAGCAAACTGAAGACATTTAGAGCTAATATTTTAATGTAGTGTCGTAAAACTCATAAAGTTTGCTCAGTGACGTCAACCGGGCGCAACGAGTCAAACGATCGTTTCCGATTTTAACCGACTAATTGTCACTCGTCTTTTTGGCCCTGTCCTATCCGGCCATATTTGTTATTTGTACTTAAATTATATTTCGTGAAAATGTCAGTTTTCTCAATTTTCTTGTCTGACACTGACACATGTTCGTAATTAGAAAACCGTAATTTTGACCCACTTAATGCTTGTATTGAGGTTGGCCAAGATCAAAAGTTATAATGTTAACCTGAGCCTATGTATTTTCAACTGAAAAATTTTCTCTGACATACATGAATAATTAGATGCTATAATAACAGACCATAATCATACATAATTAATGTGACCTTCCACTTTCCCCTATTGTGTTTAACGCCTCCTCATTTCAGCCAACGCCTACCATTTATAACAACTACGGGTACAATAACAGGCAATTTCTTAGATAAAACAATTCAGCGTCTACCAATCATATATGATGGTAATAAATCAACAATTTAGCACGGCAATTTCCATAATTCACATAATATCAAGTTACCCGCGCGAGGATAAAGAAAAATCCAATTTCCTTCGCTTGCATTACGGAGGGGACGGAGGGCGTCCACACTGGGACACTTGGTTGACCAGCGGACGTTCACATTGTTAAGCGTGGATATTCTAGGGAAGGCGACCAAGCTGCATTCATATTGTTGGAAGGGAACACCAGCTTAAGACGCGTTTTGATCTAGCTAGACACTTGTGGCAGCGTGTCCAGCCAAGTTCAAACCCAAAAGGAACCGGCGCCGGCGATGCAGTAGCCGTGTGTTTTATTATACGAACCATTTGGAGCCACTTTTGTCTCCTTAATAACTAAAAATCTATTTAGCATATAATTTAAAAGTTACTTTAAACATTGTGCATTTTTGGTTCCAGGGCGCACTGGAACCAAAAATGCACAATGAACATATTTTTCCATTTCTGAATATCGAAAACCATGTTCCACTGAAGGATCTATAGAGTTTGCGGGATATAAAACTAAGTTAACCTTATCTACATATTATTTTAAATCTCCCGCGTCAAAATAACTTTTCGGATTTTTGTGTTTTCTCCGCTGGATCGAGTAGTCAATTTGCAGTGATGTGTAGATTGTTTGTAACATGTGCTCCTTTTTCTGGCAATGCAGAATTTAGTTTAGTAGTATGAGCAATTATGAGTAAGACGCGCTGATATTTCAATAGAATTACAAAGAAATTCGAATGCGTTCTTGCAGCGCCCGCACTCCAATCGATTCCTCCGTGTAGGAGCTAATATGAAGCCACAGACAAACACATAATATCATCATTCTCCTATCGTTTTCCCGGTTGTACCCCAAAGAGCCCGGGGTTTGCTTTGGCAACTAATATACACACAAATATGCCTGTCGGGGGTTAAATAGTACATTGTGTCTCAAGGGAGCAAAATCATATATTTACGGCGAGGGAAATTGAACCCTGAATGAAGCGAAAGATTCTACAATAGAATAACGAGGGATTCTAAAGTAGAATCTTACGCGTAACGACGGAATTAAGTGTTTACGCCCAAGAAGGAAATAATTTTGCTACCGAGTGGCACACACCTACTCCTACTGTTTTTCACATGAATTTTATGAGAAAATTTTCATTTTACTACTCTTTTCTGAATCGCAGGTGTGTTTTTTTACAAAACGTTGTTTGGTAGGAAATCTATGAAATATTTTACCAAATTAATAGTGTAATATTAATAAGTTGTTTTCGCCCAATGTGGACGGATCTTGAGGAAGGTGTTTCGGATATGAGCGATTATTCGGGGCAACGATAACAGTGCCGTAATAAATTATGATTGATGAACACCCCTAAGGAACTCCGTGCTTACGGACCAATGGAATCGGTTGTTTTACGAAATATTTGTTTTAATAATAAATGCATTAATTTGAAAAACAAACTGTTTGCTGATGATATTGATTAATGGCTTACCGGGCGCCAAATTTGCAAAGAAATTAGTTTTTCTGTTTATCCACTTTTTATACGTATTGATATTTTTAACCTCCGACGCAAACGAAAAATTTAAGTGTTAAACTTAGATAAGTGTTAAACTTATATAAGTGTTAAACTTATATTTTTCGTTTGCGTCGGAGGTTAAAAAGTTTACACGTGTGTCTGTCTGTGATATCGTAGCTGTCAATCGATTTGAGTGCGGTTTTTTTAATCGAAAGTTTATTTAACATTGTGTGTGTCTAAAATATTTATTGGTTGACATTCGACAAAGTTTTCTTATTTTCATAGCTATTTAAGAGATTTCAATAATAATAATGGCAATAAATAAAGGAGTTGTGGCGTAATAAATATGTGACAACAACTATTACCTTGAAATTAAATTAATTAATCAATATTATTTATCACAAGCTTTTGCCCGCGACTTCGTCCGCGCGGAACTCGTTTATATCGTAACTTTCTCCCCCCTTTTCAACCCCTTAGGTGATGAATTTCCAGATAAAAACTATCTTTAGTAAGGACTCTTTAGGAAGGCCCCGGAATTCAAAGTATCTCTATACCAAATTTCATCTCAATCGGTTCAGCGGTTTAAGCATGAAAAGGTAACAGACAGATAGAGTTATTTTCGCATTTGTAATATTAGTATGGATTGTATGAAGGAAAGGGTATCGATGCATGTAGGCTTTTTTCAGTATTATTTTGCATATTTTCATATCACACGGCCGTAAGGACCTTTTCTACTAAACCGTAGGATTAAATTAACTGACTTGTAATTTAAACATTTTATATGTTACATCTAATAGTTTTCAAAATAGCCATAATCAAATGTCTTTTTTACCCCGTTTTAGAAAACATCTTCAAAACTAAGGCCGCCATAAGGTACCTTTACCCTTGGAACGTCAATTTACTTATGTAATGTTAATGTTCCTATTCCCCAGGACTCCCAACTACCGCTATACCGTAAATGGGTTCCATCCAAATTTTCACCCCCAATTGACCCCCTTAGGGGATGATTTCTGGAATAGAAACTATTAATGTCCTTTTCCAGGACTCAAACTATCGTTCAACCAAATTTTATCAAAATGTGTCACAAACAAATTTCCACCTCCAATTACAACCGGGTCTCTATTGGTTCCCATAAATTTTTTGGTCCTATTTTCTCAGTCCATACCATTTTCCAGCATAATTTTTATTAGTCATATTGTCGTAAGTCATAATATTAAACAATATAAATTGGTGATCCGATTTTTGTAAGTCATCATTATTGTTAGTCATAAAATTGGTTAGTCATAACATGCAATATCCAGATGGTATGCCATTTCATATTATTGAAGGCAATAAACTTGCTTATTATAATTGTTGTAAGGTCTTTTTTCGCAGGTCATAATGATGGGTAGTCACATGGCTAGTTAGGCATAACATTTAATGTCGTGGTGGTGTCAAACTTCATAATGTTAAAGTCAATAATTATAGGAAGGTATAAAAGTATTGTTCAGAAAAATTAAATAGATACCTACGCACAAAAAGTTAACTACAGAATGTTACTGAACGCGTTCTTGCAGATGCTGCTTTATAATTAAAGTGGGTACTTGAACAAAAATAAAGTGGGTAAGGAGTAACGCGGTATCTATACGGCTTCCTGTTTTGCTTGTTCACTATAGGATTGCAAATATGTCGGACGAAGGTGAACGTGATAAAGTGTACTGCGATTTGTTTAAAACTAAAAGAGGAGGTCTGAAATTACACATTGATGGGTTTAGTTATGAAAAAAACCGTAAATCAGGCGAAAAGTGTTATTGGTTGTGTGAGCTAGGAAAAAACAGTGATTTCAAGTGCAGATCACGAGTTATAACACAGTTAGATCCGGAAAATGGTATGCATTTACTTGTAAAAACATCAAAATGTGAGCACAATCACGAACCAGATGCTTTAAAATTGGAAATAGCAAAATCGGTAAATGACTTGAAGGATAATGCAGAAAAAAAATTAACCGTGAAACCATCACAACTATTAAATGAGACTGTTGCATCGACGTCTTCAGACATATTACCACATTTACCGAGTATGGTAAATTTAAGACAAAGTATTTATCGATTAAGAAAAAAATTATATAAAGTACCGGAACCGCAAGATATTGATTTTGAATTACAGAAAAAATTATTACAGAGTGATGATGATAATAATGAAAACGTCATAATATTGGACAAGAAATTTAACAAAAAAAGAATAATAATATATACAACCGAAACTTTATTATCACATTTATGCAAAGCGAAATATCTTCTGATGGATGGTACATTCCAAATCGTACCAAAAATATTCCACCAACTATACACCATTCACGGCTGCATTATGGATTCGAAAACATTTCCATTAATTTTTGCTTTATGTACCAACAAGGATAAAGAAAGCTATGACATGCTTTTTTCGGCTATTGTGGAATGTTGTGAATCTCATGGGTTGAATTTCTCACCTAGATATATTATTTTAGATTTTGAAAAAGCCTCTCAAAATAGCATCAAAAGACTATTTGATAATATTAAATTGAAGGGATGTTTATTTCATCTAGGGCAAATAATCTACCGGCGAGTGCAACATAGTGGGTATCAAACGCTGTACGGCAAAAATAATAAATTTGCATGTGACGTTAAATGCCTTCTTGCTTTAGCGTACTTAACACCAGAGGAAATCCCACGTTATTTCGAGGAATTGAAAGAAAATATTTGTTCGGAAGCTAAAGTTATAGCAGAGTGGTTCTCAGAAAACTACATTAGGGGAAATTCTACATCGCCAGCTAAATATGAACCTCATTTTTGGAGTGTGCACGAATCGAACGAAATGAATATCCCACGAACGCAAAATAGTGCTGAGTCGTGGCACAGAAGGATACAGATATTAGTGAATCAACATCATGAACAATTTTACAAATTATCAGGATTTTTACTGAACGAAATCAAATACACAACAACCGAAATCCAAAAACTTTTGTATGGGGCACCACCACCGGCCAAAAAAAAGAAATACGTGGACCAAGCTTCCAAGATTACAACAATATTGCAAAACAAATCGCAATATATTAGTAAAACACATTATTTAAAGGCTATTGCTGGCAGTTTAAAATTAAAATAAAACTAATTTTCTATGTACGTAAGGCTTACATGAGCTATATGATTTATATTTTATTATGTACACATTTTGTCGTTAAAATATGTTTATCTGTGTATAAAAGCAATAACACGAAGACATGATAATATGAACTATATGATTTATCTAATACCTAATACTAAATAACTATCGCATAAATATAAGTAGGTTTTGTATTAATTAAAGAATATCAGAGATAATTATGTGTTTTTTTTCTCTATGCATTGGTGAAAATTATATGTATGTGAACATTTGCAATGTTAATTGTGGGGGTCTTTATCCATACTATAATTTTGGCAATAGCAAATATCAGCGATGTTGAATATCTTTCTTTTGCATAAATCCATTATTGATATATAAATAAAGGAAGTTGTAATTTTTAATAACAAAATATGGGTCACCTATGTTTTGTCAAAAAAAATTGACAAATTATCACTTCCCAAAAAAATATTATATATAACAACTTTTTTTGTTATGTGGGGAGTATAAATGACGTTCAACGTTTGACGTTTTTTTGAGAGCAGAGGAGGGTGTCTATAGTGTATTTTTGAAATCCAAAATCTGCGAAAATCCATCGTTTTTGAGATTATTTTTTTTTCATATGAAATTAACATTTTCATGGCCAAAATGCACCATTTTTTTTGAGAGCAGAGGAGGGTGTCTATAGTGTATTTTATAAATCCAAAATCTGCGGAAATCCATTGTTTATGAGACAATTTTTTTTTTTCATATGAAATTAACATTTTCATCAATATTATGGCCTGTTTTCGTATAAAGTCGGTTCTGGCGCTTCGCCGGCCGCTACCGCGGCACGCTCGCTTCGCTCGCTCGGCTCGCGCGCTGTAGGGTCGCGGTACACCTAACACTCCTCCTCGCTTCGCTCGTCGTCGTACCTACACCGACCTGCCTTAGAGTAGAATATGCAAATGATAAACAGAAGGATTGGATAAGTACGCTATTAGGAACATATCAATGACAACACGTGCAAAGAAACGGAAAAATATGCGTCATGGCGGTCATAAAATCGGGACTTTGTATGAAATTTTAAATATTTTTTTTCTCGCAAACCAAGCGTTTCCGCAACTTGAAATTTGGCGAGGAGTCGTCTTATGGCGAGAACAATCTAAAAAAAAAACATGAACCCTGTACTCCATGCCAGATATTGTACAGTTCCGCTTTCGTCTTCTAACCTATCTGCGATCCAAGTCGGTTTTGCCATTAAGTCCCTGTTCCCTACTGCCTACGTTCCCCCCTTTCAAATGTATGTCTGGAAATATTTCTGCGTAATTATTTATATGCCTATGGATATTATAGATATGATTTGGTAGACATAACTCACTTTAGGCATTAAAACGATATGAATAACAACAATTTAGTACGTTAAAATATATGTCTCATGTGTTTCTGAATAATGATCGATATACCTTTGAACATTATAGTGAGCAATTTTATGACTTTTGTGATTATAGTATTTAATATTATGGATAATTAATGTTAGAACTATTAAGCCTTATGCTTAACAAACATTATGACCCGTGATGTTTATGTGTATAATTTTTATGGATATCAACTTCTGACCATCGAAATTCGGAACAACAAAATTATGGGAACCAAAGGGCACCCATTACAACCCCTTAGTGGATGATTTTCGGGATAAAACTATCCTATGTCCTTCCTTATCTATCGCTATACCATAAATGGGTTAAATCCAAATGTTCATCCACCATTTCTCACCCCCTTAGGGGATGATTTCCTCCTTTTATGTGTTCCGGAATAAAAAAAAATCTATGTTCTTTCCTAGGACTCTACCTCTCTCTATACCAAATTTCATCTAAATGGGTTCAATCCAAATCTTCAACCCTCGTTTTACCACCTCAGGAAATGATTTTTCGGGATAAAAACTATGCATTGTCCTTCCCTAGGACTCCTGCTATTCCTTCCCTAGGACTCCTGCTATCTATTTACCAAATTTCATCTAAATGGGTTTTATCCAAATTTTCACCCCCTATTTTATCCCTGAGAGGATGATTTTTGGGATTAAAACTATCCGTTGTCATATTCCGGAACTCAAACTATCTTTCAACCAAATTTCATCAAAATGGGTCACAAACAAATTTTCACCCCCAATTACACCCCCTTATGGGATGATTTTCAGGAGTAAACTATCCTATGTCCTTCCCCAAGACTCCAACTCGCTATACCGTAAATGGGTTCCATCCAAATTTTCATACCCTATTTCACCCCCTTAGGAGATGATTTCTGAACTTAAATTATGTTAAGTCCTTCCCCAGGACTCTGAACTATCTCCATACCAAATTTCATCTTAATCGGTTCTATCCAAATCTTCACCCCTCATTTCACACCCTCAGGAGATGATTTAGGATAAAAACTATGCATTGTCCTTTCCTGGGACTCCTTCTATCTCTATACCAAATTTGAACTAAATGGGATTTATCCACATTTTCATCCCTATTTCATCCCCTTGGGGGATGATTTTCGGGATTCAAACTATCCATTGTCATCCTCCGGGACTCAAACTATATTTATACCAAATTTGATCTAAACGGAGTCCATCCAAAATTTCACCCCCCATTTCACCCCCTCAGGGAAAGATTTCCGGAATAAAAACTATCCAATGTCCTTCCCCAGAACTTAAGCTACCTCTTAACCAAATTTCATCAAAATGGGTTACATCCAATTTTTCACTCCCCCATTTCACCCCCTAAAAGGAAGATTTTCGGGATGAAACCTATTCTTTAACCTTTTCCGGGACTCAAACTAATTATATACCAAATTTCATCTAAATCGGTGCAGCGGTTTAAGTAGCTCCATACAAATTTCCACCCCCCATTTCATCCCCTTAGGGGTTGATTTTCAGGATAAAAACTACCCTAAGTCCTTCCCCAGGACACAAACTATCTATATGCCAAATTTCATCTTAATCGGTTGAGCCGTTTTCACGTGATGCGCGGTCACATAAACAGACAAACAGATTAACAGATAAACAGATAAACAGATAAACAGACAAACAGATAAACAGACAAACAGACAAAAAATCTAAAAACTGTTGGAATGTGTTCTGTTATCGATTCTAAGTATCCCTAGCCAATTTTTTTTCGAATATCTTCCATGTACAGACTTTCGACCCTCTTCAGCTTTATTATATGTATAGATCATCATCATCATTCGGAGATTAGACAATCTTACACAAATCGACCTAGCCCCAAACTAAGCGAA
This sequence comes from Epinotia brunnichana, assembly GCA_963854355.1. Lineage (NCBI taxonomy): Eukaryota > Metazoa > Arthropoda > Insecta > Lepidoptera > Tortricidae > Epinotia > Epinotia brunnichana. The sequence continues at coordinate 1,328,163 of OY977946.1, forward strand.
GCTTGCACTATGGGTACTAGGCGACTATATACATACTTTAATAGATATAGTAGATTGTATGCCAATGATCTAATAATAAGCCATATTAGCACGAGATGGTTATTTTTCCGAGCGAAGTGAGGGGAAATTGTTCGAGCTCTGTGAAATAGCGATAGCTAAAGGTTTTAGCTATCGCTATTTCACCGCTATTTCTAAAGCTAACAGTAATAGTTCATCGGATATCTTAACGTTGGCGAAACGATATACATATTCAGTCTATTTGTAGATTAATTTGCAACTACCCTCATCGGCTTCTGTAAACATTGATGATGTTGCAGAGTAAGTATATGAACTCTGACTGAATTCTAAATGTGGTTCCTAAATTTCTTGCAGGTATGTGGATGAAATTTCAGGATTCGTTATATTAGATTAAAGGTATTGAATAGAATAGTACATAACTTACCTAGGGCAGTAAAACAAAGAATATCTCAGATCGCAGATATTTGACGCCCGAGCCGAAGGCAAGAGGGCGATAAAGATGCGATTGAAGGCTTCCTTTATTACCGCCCGTGGTAAGTACAACTTTTTACGTCTCTACCTGGCCAGGAAGTGGGATTTTCTGCATTATTGCTACTTTATGGAAAAACTTTTTATCTAAGTTCTCCCTTTCAGCTTGGGCAAAAATTCATCCGTATGTCTGGATGTCCCACTGTCACGCTGTCCGGCTGATCTCCTCTACAGGCCGCATTTCTCAACTGATTCCCGTGTAATTTTGTTAGCAGGTTGGTTAGGTATGGCTATTGTTTTTTTGTCGATTTAGTTTTTGGAAATTAAAACAAATATGTTTGGTGACAGACATTCTCGAGTTTTACAGCTCACAGAGTCACTAGTATAGACATTAGCAGTCTTAACCCATGACCTGAATTAATTTAGGATCTTAGAAATTTATAATTTTTTGATATAATGTTTTTATAGGTCCCTTTAGTTATTTTTGATCATAAACAGTTGAATTAATTTATTACTTCTGGAAATAACAATGGGTGCCGTATGGCACCGCTAGGCTATTACGTAGTCTTTAAATGTCTCTTTTACATATATATGACCTTACCGTTTGCTAGCCATTTTTACCGTATATTTATAATTTTCTTATACTTGCAATATAATGTAAGGAATTAACGAATAAAAAAGAGCATTTTTTAATACATATATTTATATATATATAATCGTAACCATTTTTTTACATCTACATACGGACTTGAAACTGGTAACTGAGCGATACACCAGAGACTTTCGTTACATTTGTTGCATTGCAGTCTTGTCTGACTCTTGCATACCTTCAAGGCACATTTGCGACGCGATTCGCTAGGAACTAGCAAGTGATTCTAACCATCGTGAACGAAGAACGGCCTCTTGAAGCGCGCAAACCGCGAGGCGGCTTACGAATTGGTCCGGCCAGAGGCTGCACCCGCGCATTTCCTTGACTTTTGGATCGTGTACGACGTGGTGACAGACACCTAGACACCAACACCACGTCGCAACCGGGCTTAAGTTGCCGACCTGTCTGTTTATTTATAGGACCACAGCCATTTTCGCCGGCCGAATCTCGATCAGAGTCAATTATAATAATAAATAAATAATAATAAGGCTCTGGAGGTTCAATATACAGGCGACCACGGCTCAAGGTCATCATCTTCTTCTGTTAGGACTAATGCCTTATGCAGTATACAACCCCTATGAAGATAAATAAATACTATTACCCACGTAGAACCAAAAAATAAGCATTGACTCACATAATTCGAAATGACTACATATCGGCCTAGAGGTGCCATACGGCACCCATAACTTTTGACATACGATAAATCAAATACGCAAACAAAATTGAACAATATTACAATTTAATATCGTCATATAATAATAAAACAATAAAATAAAATGGGTATGATCGTTATATTAGACAAAATAAATAAATTATGACTCTCTGACTTGAGAATGAAATCCATTTTTGCTAATATTTTTACAACACTGACTTGTTGACGCTAATGCCGGTCGCAACAAGTACATAGGTAGAAGGGGCGTAATAAATCTGATAGCTATATCGCTCTAGAACAGTATCGATAGCTAATCACCGAGCTTTACTGTTTGTAACGCGTATTTGGTGCAAAAACATGAACGCGGAAAATTGGGTGCCAAACGGCACCGCTAGGCTATAATGGGTTAATGATTGACTAGTCTCTGATTGAGTTTGTGTTTAGTCTTCCCTGTATACATAGATATTATCAGACTATTAACAAAAAAAAATATTTTTGACCCACTTCTCCCTACAACATCTTACAACGTTACAACCTTAGAATAATAACGCCTAGAAGGATAGTTTCATACGGCCGTCACGCCAAGCGTGAGGCATATAATTTACTTTGAAAACAAAGTTTTAACCGACGAAAAATCAATCATCCCCTATTTTCCTACCCTTTGGGTTGGTTTTTTTTTCCAAATTTATATGGGACCAATTTCGGGGTATACCCTTTCCAATAAAAAAAGAATTATCAAAATCGAACTACTCTGTAAAAAGTTATGCGTGGTCATACATAAAAAAAATATATATATACGCGTCGACTTGATAACCTCGTCCGTTTTTTTCGTCGGTTGAAAATGGATTCATGTAGACAACAACTCGTATTTACACGCGCCAATACGCACACAAACACACTAATAGTGTTGCCAGCGCATACACATTCCCTGAAAATATATATTATAATAAAACTACAATATGTACGTTAAGTACGTACGCCCAAGATGAATTTTCTAATTTGTTGACGATGTCATTACCATGGTAACCATAAAGGATGATTCACGCTAAAACGGGCCGTCTCCGGCCCGGGCCGTTTTCTAAGAAAAACGCGGCGTTTTTGCGCGGCTGACGTCATACCCAAGCCCGGCCGGGCCACGGCCGAGGCTCGGAAGCGGCTCGGTGTCGGCACGGCCCGGTCGCTCAACTGTAACACCACCGTTTGACGGCCGTTCTACCGCCAACCGAGGCTCGGAAGCAGCTCGGTCCCAGCCCGGCCCGGAAACGGCCCGGAAACGGCCCGGTTAACTATAACAACACCCCAATGCCCGGTCTCGGCTCGGGCCCGGCACGGACATATACATCAAAAATACGAAGGCTGTTAGCTGTCATATATGAATATGTGAAATATGGTAGTCCATCTAACCTTGCATTTTGTCGGTTTACATTATGTGATGTTGACCTCAGAAAAAATAGTTTAGCACATGTAAAGGTTTATTACAATAATACACTGACCGAATTTTAAGGGCTATTGTACATTGTTAGATATTTTTGTATGAGGCATCTTATGAAGAGAAAACATAACGTCTGATTGTTCTAATAGGTAATTAAAATAGATATATTTACATTGTATTTAACAAAAACCAGTCAGATATTTAATTATGAGTGACTAGTTTCCGTTTAACTTCGTCCGCGTGAAACTCGTTTATAACGTTATAAAGCTACATACTAACATTTGCCCCCTTTTCTCCCCCTATAAAAATAACATATGTCCTTCAAAAGGATTCAATCGGTTCAGAGATTTAAGCGTGAAAACGTAACACACAGACAAATATATTGCCAGAGCTTTCGCATGTATAATATAAGTTAGGATTTAGGCTGGGCACAAACGTTCGGTATCCGCGTATGATTTCTGCATGGTAGGAAACCGTACGTGGAACCCGAACGTTTGCGCTCAGCCTTAGAACTTAATTTGTTGTTCCGTTATCAAACTGAATATCCAGAAGTAGCTTCTGGTTGTCTAACTGGTTATACTAAATACAATAATAAATAAAACAGGACAAAGTATAATTTTATTTTTATTTTTGCAAAACTTGGAAAATCACAATATCTGACAGATTTGACATGGTGTTATGTGTAACACACGGCTATTAGTTTTTTTTTAATGCTTAGCTCATTTACAAAAACGCGTTCTTATTATTAGGTAAATATAACAACACATATGGGCAAAGAGTGTGGTCTAACTACCTACCCTTTGTATTAAACAGCTTTCCCAAAACTATTGTAGAAAATATAGAAAGTAAACCTACAAAAACTAAAAATATAATTAAGAAAATGTTCATTATGGCCCCCAGTAGTAACATAGATAAATATAACTAGTTATTAAGATAAAAAAGTTTAGTAAATAATCTTAAATATTAAAGATTGTACTAAATGTAACTGATATAAACAATTTAATCACAGATCTGAAAATAAACAGTTCAAATTTTTTTTTTTTTTTAGATAAATTACAGTTTTTGTTCTGATATCGCCTTGATTTACTCGTGCCTAAGATTAGTCAGATAGATAGAATGTGCGGATAGATTTCCATCTTCCTAGAATGAGCAGATTTTTTAAACGCCATTCATCACTGGCAAAAAAAAGACACCTTAAATGCAGATAAGTATATATTTCCCCTAGTAAATTATACACTTATCTGCATTTATATCAAACTCGTACCGTGCGTTCAGGGGGGTCTATCCCAGAAGTTCTATATTTTCCAGTTCCATATGGATCTACCGGGATATTCATTTTGAAGGAAAATTTCCAGAAGTACCATATGGAACTAATGGTTCATATTCCCCTGTTCCACCTAACCCTACCGGGTTGTCTCCACTGGTAGGGATGCATGGAATTTTTTTCATATCAATCGTCTACCTCTGCTAACAAAGTACAAACTTTGTCTATACATATAACTCTTAAAATATCAAATGCATAAGCGTGCCTTTTACGTTCATAGTAATGTTTGAACGCTGTTAAGAGGGCGCTCGTTTTTTGGTCAGGAATAAGCGAGAATGACGGATTTTTGACGTTGTAATTCTAAGAAACGGAGAGCTTTTTCTAGATCCTAATTACTTATTTGCATAGGTAAACTCCTCATATTGGTCCTAGCCGCCTCCAATTTACGAAGAACTGAATACTTTAACCGAAAATACCCGATTACCGACAGTAGTTTTCTGAAGAGAGCGCAGAGTCATAAGTTTGGGCCCCTAATACTCCATGATGTTATATGAGAACCTACTTGTTTTTTTCTATTTTCACTAGCGTAATATGTTGCCATTGCGCCTAGCCGCCTCGAATTTTCCTTATTCTGCACGTATATATATGTAAACTGTTCTCAATTACACCATATTTGTCAACAAAATCGTACTGAAAACTCAAGGCTTTTCTCATTATTGTTGAATAATTTTTGTATTGAATCTTACAAAACATTAAAGTTCATGCTTGTACCAACAAGATCCAGTCCAAAAAATATAACTTTTGTCAAAATTTATATTTATAAATAATTATTCAAAACTAGTATAAATTTACCGTCGCGCGGGAATTTATCTCAGTACCGGCTGAATAGCCCTCCGAGACAGACGTGTAGTGTGTTTATTTGTGGCTATTCACGAAGCTAACCGGCCACTCTTCAGATAAAATAATATTATTTTGATCTCCGACTAGGCATAGTTGTTACCAACCTCGGGGTCAAACTATACTGGGGATACATTCGTGAGGCTAATCGAGACAAGTTATGAATTGCATAGCTGCCATATATGACGTAGTGTAGCGAAAAGGCTCAAACCCACCGGATACGTAACATTTAAAATTGAACCTTCTACCTAAACCAAAAGTCATACATTTCAATGGTGATGTCTTGTGGGTTGGATCCTTTTGTCTAAACAACGCGTTCTATAGTCAATTATTATTGTACGAGTGATCGTGATACTTGATATATTTAATTTATTTACTTGTTACTATCAGTCCACCTTGTTAGTATGTATGTATCAACGGCCTCCGTAGCCCAGTGGGTAGTGACTCTGCCTACGAAGCTGGAGGTCCCGGGTTCGAATCCCGGTCAGGGCATTTATTTGTGTGTTTATCACGAATATTTGTTCCTGAGTTATGGATGTTATATATGTATATAAGTATCTATATGTATTTATCTATTATATATATCATCGCCTAGTACCCACAACACAAGCCTTACTGAGCTTACCGTGGGCCTAGGTTGATTTGTGTAAGATTGTCCCATAATATTTATTTATTATTTATTTATTATTTATGTATGTATGGGAGTTTGGGTGAAATCTTCAAATTAGGTACAATTGCGTATCTTCGGTGACATAATATCATAGAGCTGGTCTGATGATGGAGTCGGAAGGTGGCCATAGCAACTCCTAAACTCAACAAGATAAAGCCATCGAATTTGGGCTCATTTATTTGGTCATGGCACGGCAAGACTTTGGTGCTGGATGATTTCCAGAGTCTGATGCTGATGATGGAGTCGGAAGGTGGCCATAGCAACTCCTAAACTCAACAAGATAAAGCCATCGAATTTGGGCTCATTTATTTGGTCATGGCACGGCAAGACTTTGGTGCTGGATGATTTCCAGAGTCTGATGATGGAGCTATAAGGTGGTCATGGAACTCCTAAACTAAACTGGATAAACCCATCTAGTTTGAGCTCATCTGTTTTGTCTTGGTAAACACTTTGGTGATGGATGATTTCCAGGATCTGATGATGGAAGGTGGTCATGGGAACTCCTTAACTAAAATAGATAGACCTATCTTGTTTGGGTTTGTGTGATTTGTCTGTACAAGTACCCACGAACCAGCGACATAATATGCAGGGTTATTGAAAATAACAAGATGAATAAAAAACTTTTCTGATGCGATCGCGCAGAGAAACTCCCAGCATAGCATAGCATAGGCTCAAAGTCACTCAAAGGGCAATGGAGAGCCATTGCCCTTTGAGTGACTTTGAGCCTTCTTATGAGGCCTTTAGTAAGCGACCACGTTTCCGTGCCATATGTCATCACTGGCAACACACACTGGTCAAAGACTCTCGTCTTGAGACACTGCGGAATATTGGACGAAAAGATGTGCCGTAGCTTCCCGAATGCTGCCCAGCCGAGTCGGATTCGACGATTGACCTTCCCTTCGACATTTCCGAGTATCACTCTTTATTTCGAAATAAATGTTTAAAAAACCGGCCAAGTGCGAGTCGGACTCGCGCACGAAGGGTACCGTACCATTATCTATATCTTTAAACGGCAAAAAATTTGTTGTATAGGAACCCCCTGTAGCCTAGTTAGTAACTTGGTAGTGACTCTGCCTACGAAGCTGGAGGTCCCGGGTTTGAATCCCGGTAAGGGCATTTATTTGTGTGATGAGCACAAATATTTGTTCCTGAGTCATGGATGTTTTCTATGTATTTAAGTATTTATTTATCTATGTAAGTATGTTTATCGTTGTCTAGTACCCATAGTACAAGCTTTGCTTAGTTTGGGGCAAGATCGATTTGTGTAAGATTGTAAAAGAAAAAGAAACAGATAAAAACTAAAATAAAAATAAAATTATGTATTCTGTTTTTTAGTATTTTTTGTTATAAATAGCGACAACAGAAATACATCACATTTCAAATCTCTATCTATCACGGTTCATGAGATACAGCCTGGTGACAGACGGACAGACAGACGGACAGCGGAGTCTTAGTAATAGGGTCCCGTTTTACTCTTTGAGTACGGAATCCTAAAAAGTGATAGGTTTTATGCTCAGAACATAAAAAAAGGGAGAAGTGCCGTATTGCTTAATTTTAACCAAAACCGATGTCCCCAGTTTTCTCCCACCGCAGCGCCCACAGGCACACACATTGAACCGTGTAAAAACAAAGACTCGGGCGTTGCCAGTGAGTCTACGGCAACATGCAAACAAGGGCTGTGATTGGCTTAAACGCACTACACTAGGGGGGCGACAAACGTTAAAATTATGTTTTATCGACATTGATATTAAAATTAATATTATGTTAAGATATTGATGGGCAACAACTTCAACGACATGGTAAGTTTATGTGGTGGTATTTAAACTTCTAGCTACAAGTTTAAATAACACGGGTTGTTAACTTACCATAAATCGCAAAAGTAAAAAATATTGACGAATACCTACAGAGTAACATAAACGGCTTTTTATAAGTTCGTGTTCACATACATTTAAAACTCTGGTCACATCGATATTTTTGACCTGTAGGTACCAGGCCGATCCGACTCGCATTTTGGCGCGAAATAATATGTCCATTACTCATATTACGAGATTTAAGGCTAAGGGCGCGTATCCACCAAAGATGTGCGAAGATGTGTTACCATACATTTTACACCTAGGTTTCAAGCAAGCGAGGTGTCAAATATTCGAAAAGTGTACGGCTCTTATTAAGTGGTTGGAAACATTTTTCTTGAAAATGTTACGAACACATTAACTCTTCTCTGTACAGGAAACCAGTTAGGACCTCTGCCAGTAGCATCTATCCATTTTTTTAGTACCTACTCGGATTCTTTGGAAAACTGTAATAAGAAACCGAGATTTCTTCTTCAATTATCACATTTCAAATGAAAGTAAAAAATACTCATTTAAAATAATTTATTAGTAATAATATCACATTTAAAGTTGTTCTGAAGCCATTTGCAACTAAATTATATACTTGTACATACAATTTTAATATGTCTATTTACCGTTCATACTGCAACTTAGTGAAAATCTTATTAGTAGGTACCGTAAACATTTTGTGCCTTTTATATAATAAAAATAAAAATACTTTATTTCAGACCTAGTGATCCATAGTGTGTTAGTAACATGTGACTTAATACTAAATTGGTTAGTAACAGCATAAAAATATTCTTAAATAATAAATTGGGCAACGCCCTTAATCTGTCCAATCCAATAAGATAGGATTGGACAGTCAAACCTCCACGATATTGCCTTTAGTATGCTGTTGGCGCTTGCTCTCACCCTGTCTAATAGCGATGCTATCTTTTTGCGCATGATCGCCTGAAACCCGTCTACACGGGCTTCGGCGAACATGCCCGAGGCACTACACCTCCTCGGCAGCCCCAGCAACATTCTAAATGCATTATTGTATTGCACGCGCAGGGCGCTATAGGCTCGCTTTGTATACCTAACCCACAGGCTGCTCGAGTAAAAAGATTGTGTATACGCTTTAAAAAGCGTTATCTTTACTTCGTATGAACATCGAGCAAACCTGCGAGCAAGCATATTACTACGAACCGCTAACGCCCTGCGCTCTCTCTCAATATCCATATCATCTTTCAGGTCGCTCGTGATAATATGTCCCAGGTACTTGACCTTATCCACGACCAACAGCTGACTACCGCTTAGCCAGATAGGTGGTACATTATAGGGCTTAATTTTCCCTGCCGTAAAAATCATGACCTCACTTTTAGTGGGGTTGTACACAAGCCCATGTGCCCGGGCATACGCCTCGCAGGTAGCCAGGAGATGTTCGATGGCTACAATAGAAGGGCCAAGCAGCACCATATCATCGGCATAGCTTACGTTGTTAATACAAGTGCTCCCCACGTAGCAACCAGCATGCATGCTGCTAAGCCCCTCTATCAACCCATTTATATACAAATTAAATAGTTTCGGAGACGTAATCTTATTAGTATGTTATTAGTTACCTTTAAGATAGGCACCCAACCAAAACAAGTAATTAAATAAAATAAAACAGCGAAAGTAGTCGAAATAAAATAACTAGTATGATATCGTACTTCTATTTTATCGATTACGCGTAAATTGTAACTGCACTTTGGCACCGCTCTAGTTTGCGACGCCAAGCAGCGGCCGTACCACTAAAAAAATCAAGCATCGTCCATATCCATAGTGGTTTAATACATTGCGCCGTGGTTTACTGTATTGAACGTTCAATGTACAACGCATAGAACAAAAATATGCTTTTTCGTTCGATATGTTAGTTCGATTTCCGAGAAATGATGCGGCGTTGCGTTTATTTATTAAAATATTAGTTTTTACTGACTTAAGTGAAAATACTAATACTCACATGTGGTGCGTGACTCCACCATTCATGTAGGTTTTAGTTTCATTCCTATTTTTGCATGTAACCACGCTACAATTCGGCATTTTGAGTAAACGTGGAAAAACATTTCAGATTCACGGCAAATTGCGACTAAAATGCGGTGGGCAGTGACATGCCCATTTGGCCATGTCGCACCGACACACGCCAAGGCCTCGTCTCATATCTATTCCTTTTTATCATCTGAGGTTTTAGGCTTTTGAATAAAATCACGCATTAATTAATTGTATTCTAGACAAAAAGCTGTGTTTGTATAATTTATAATTTTCAGTTCCTTTGGTAAGAAACGGACATAGCAATTTCTATGAAGGGCAGTTTTTTTTTACTGTCCATTACAAAAAAAAATTTCTTCAAGAAATGAATACGTAAGTACCCAGTAATTTCCTAGTAGGGGGTCTACTGGTATAATTTCACTACACTACTATATATAAATAAGACTCAGATAACATGCAAACTATTAATATCCGTAAAACAAATTATTATTCTTATTACTGACAACTTTAAAACTCGTTAGTTTATTTTATACTAAAAAAACGAAACTAAATATACTTTGTCATATCATAGTATTTTAATACAAATAGAAAACTTGTGCTCAAAAATCAAATACTTACTTTATTCAAGTTGTCTAACTTCGCTAACATGATGTTCTAGAACATCATGTTAGCGAAGTAATACTTACCACTTTTTAGTGCAAGTATCAATATCGGTCACGGAGTGAATTCCAACGGTGCGCTATACAGATATTTGCATCGGCAAGCTCCGCGGTTAGTTCTATCCCGATCGCACTTACATATAGCTAGAAAGGGACGGCACCCGCGGCTGGTGCGATCTCGCTGTGCATGTGGGGGTTAGGTACGTTTGTGTGGGTGGTAGTAGTATTTACACACACAAACGCACTACGCGTGTCAAAATACCGAATTCTGAGCGAGCGCTTTTTTGAAGAGCACTCTTAATCGTGTAGGTACAGTCACAAAATAGAAATAATAAATACTTAAAAAAAATGGTCAAATAAATTGTTGGAGAATCGAAATACAACTGATTCACCCTAGAGCACATCTCCGAAGATAGGTAGGTACTCAACTGATTTAAAACTAAAATAAAACCAGGTGTAAAGCCTAGTATATGGAACTATTGGGATCATTTGTTTGATATTTACAAATGTACCGATAGTTCCATATGGAACTAGAAAATATGGAACTTCTGGGATAGACCCGTTCAGAGCGACAGAAAATTTCCGATTTCCGCTTTTGCTAGTCTGAGTAACATGCATGTGAACTAACCTTAACCTAGGTTAGCGAATAACATTACTTGGAAATCGTAACCAACCTAACGGCTCGTAACGTAGCCCAACTAACCTTATCCGGATAAAACCTGATGACAGCTAAGTGTTTTGTCTATGGCCATGACTTGATGTCAAAGTCAAGTGCCATTATGAAAGCTGTAAGTAATCCAATTTACCGTTGGAATAAAAAACAACACCAATAGTTTTATTTACAACTTGAATAATAAAGTATAGTAGGTAGGTAAACTTATTGAGTAGTAGATTGGCTGCGATTGGCCGCCTGCTGACGGAGAAGTGATGGCATGGCAATAATGGCATCCGATAGGTCATCGTCTTTTCGCCGTGCCATGTGTGAAGAAATTATTTCCATCCGTTGACAGAGAAGTAATGGCATCCGATGGGCCATCGTCTCTCCGCCGCCGTTACATGTGGTGAAGCAGTTGGGTCTACCCGCTGGCAGAGAAGTGATGGCATCATGCTACGTGTGATGATGCTGTATCGAAAACCAGCTCGTTTGGCTATCAGCCTGTTGTGGCTGCAGTATTGTATCATCTAGACCGGCTCACGTTGCTCGTACATGTAACAAGAAATAAAACATCCTAAGTAAAGTTTTATTCAGTGAATTAAATAAATGCAGGGTTCTTTTAGTTTTATTTTTCGTAGTGGAATATTAATCAAACTCAATACAGCAAGTTCTTTTTCATAAAGCAAGACTACGCGATAACGATAAGCAGTAAAAATAGATAATGCTGCAAAATTTAAGCTTTTAAATAAACCGTAAGTGAATGAATCGTCTTATAATTATTAATCGTATGGCGGTTTCACACTGGTAAATATATGTATTCGTATTGATGTCGCTGATAGAGTTCCAGTGTGCGCTGCGAGGTTCAGAAGGAACAGTGCAGCTGCCGAGTTTGTTGTCTTATAATAACAGCATACTATAGATATATATAATTATAACGCTATCTCCGGAAAGAGTAGCTAAACCTATTATTTGCAGTTATACCTACCTATGTACGAGTACCTATCTTATCCTACTATTGCTCAGTAGGTATGCGGTGTTGTGTTGCTGGTGACATGTAAGGTCGCCAGAGCTCCCGAGACTGTGTTGTTTCTGGCTTGTGTTATGGCCGGGTTGATTCTTGCTAACAACGGAACGAATCCTCAAATCGATAAAGGGTCGGCACCGCGTCAGTGATGATTCTGGAATCGCATCAGGCAGACCGTATGCCTACAAACTAAAACTTCTAAAGCTATCTCTCTCGGCATATCGTCAAACAATACTATTAAACCCAGTAACAGTAAGGGTCCTTTTGCGTACAGAACCCAAAGAAGACAAAATGAGAACTTCCTCGGATAAATGGTTCTGGATATTGCCCCCTACATACAAACTTACAAAGCACAACCACAACCTCACAATCTCACAGACTTTTCCTCTGTATTATATTACTTGATCCAAATTTTGACGCTGAAGTGTATTTAATTTCTCTTTGCAATCCAAAAATGAGAGTGGACCATAACAGCGTTCATCATCATCCTAGCGTTATTCCCGGTTGAACCCTAAAGGAGCTCGGGGTCCGCTTTGACATCTAATCCCAAGATTTGGCGTAGGCACTAGTTTTACGAAAGTGACTGCCACTGACCTTTCAAACCAGAGGGAGATCTAGACCTTATTGGGATAAGACCGGTTTCCTCACGATGTTTTCCTTCACCGAAAAGCTAACGGTAAATACTCCGTAATAAGTTCCGAGAAACTGATTGGTACGGGCCGGGATTCGAACCTACGACCGCCGCTTGACAGCCACATGCCTGAACCGGCAACAGCATTAAAAAAAATAATTTATGAGTACCTACTACTTTCTAAGCTAGAGCAATATTTAGTCCCATTCTGCTAATATACTTCGACTCGGTTCTATAAAGATGCGTTAAACCCACAGATTAATATAAGGAGATCGGATATACCGGCCAATTTGTATTGAGTACGCCTGTCGCAAGTTTTACCCACACAAAGCACAATTAATTGACAAGACAAAGCACGCACACTTCTAAAGCACACACACTTGTATACCTACGCTTTTATTGGACAATACACGCGCATCATATCAGGCATTTTGGGAAGAAACGTAAATAATATTCTTTGTGATCAGCACGCGTGCACACTCGGTAACAACGGACGGTGAACTAGCGGCAGAGTATGCCCATTGAGCTAACAACTGCGACGCGGCCACCGGCGGCTTGTGCTCTCTCTAATATTCTATGCTCTGAGGTTAAACCATATTTCTCAGTACATCATCACTTACCCAGTACTCACTGCAACATTATGCTGAGTCTAGCCCCTTTTTTAGCATCACACGTTGTTATGCCTTGTTGTTTTTAGGGTTCCGTACTTAAATAGTAAAACGGGACCCTATTACTAAGACTTCGCTGTCCGTCACCAGGCTGTATCTCAAGAACCGTGATAGCTAGAGAGTTGAAATTTTCACAGATTATGTATTTCTGTTGCCGCTATAACAACAAATACTAAAAATAAAATAAAATATTTCAAAAAACGTGATTTTTTTGCCGTTTTTATAGATAATGGTACGGAACCCTTCGTGCGCGAGTCCAATTCGCACTTGGCCGGTTTTTTAAGTTTGATTAATACACTGCGTGTATAAAATGTGATGTATGACCCTTTGAACGCCAAGAACCTATAAAGTGGTCGTGTGTCGTCGTGCCCCTCACGCCAAGAACCCCTATAGCGGTTATGACGTCCGCTGTCAAAGCAACCTTCAGTCTTTCATATAAGGTTCATAGTCACTCTCTTATGGAAAAACGGTTGGCGTGTCAGTGACACTTTAGTACGTGAATCATGGCGTTCAAAGGGTTAAGCTTTTCCATGTCTACGAAAATAAGGTTAAACGGGCTTTATAAAACAGGGGCTTAATATATGTAGATTATTATTATAGATTAGTACGTACCTATTTTTAGCAGCCAATCTTAAGCTGGCGTGGGTTGTGGGTCTTGAAATCATCTTTCGTGTTTTACGGTTCAACTACTTTCTTAAGTAGGTACCTCAACTACGCGAAAAGCTATAATAATACACTATGCTGCAAGAATAAACAGTAAGTGAATCAACCAGCTATATACAATACACAAATACCTACAATATATATAATTATAACTAGCACATTTGAAGCAGGAGCAGCCCAACTGGAGTAGTGCCTTCACCTTACAGAAGACCGTAGTCATAATAAGGCCACTACTTGCTCTGTCGGTTAGGTATGTGGTGTTGTGTTCCTGGTGGTGAGTAAGGTCGCAAGAGCTCTCGAAGATGTGTCGTGATGAGAGCGAGGGACCCGTGATCGTCTCTAGCTATCACCACAACGAATCCTCAAATCAATAAAGGGTCGGCCACACGCTTTTCATTATTCTGGAACCACATCAGGCAGACCGTATGCCTGTTTTCCACCCACTTAGTATTAAAGAATTCTTCCAAAGCTATCTCTCTCGGCATATCATCAAACGATACAACCCAGTAACAGAACAGACGGACGGAGCCTGAGTAGTTGAAGGATCCTAGGTACAGAGTACAGAACCAGAAAAAGACAAAATAATAACTTACTCCTCGGATAAATGGTGCCGCATAATACTCCCTAGCTCCCTACATACAAACTTACAACCTTACAAAGCTAATACAATCTCACAGACATTTCCTCTTTATTATATTTCTACAGATAAAAATACTTGACCCATATCAAATTTCAGTAATTCGGTACATTTTTTGACTTTACTGATCGAAATAAGGTCTAACGGGCTTTATAAAACCCGAGCTTAATGGAAGTAGATATTATATATACCTATTTGTAGAAGTCAATCTTAGGCTGGCGTTGGTTGTGGGTATTGTAAACGTCTTTCGTGTTTCAGGGTCCACTAAGTTTCGTTAGTAGGTAGGGTAGCTCAAAAACCACATGAAAAAAAATAAAATAAAATTGGTAAACACGATAAAAGAATACCTAAGGATACGTACCCCCGAACACACAAATGAATGACGTGAATGTGTGGAAACACATTCACATAAACGAAAATGATACGCATACGGAGGATTCCGTACTTCAGAAGAAACAGGTGCCAAGAGTTCAAATGATACAGCCCTGTAACAGATAGACGGACGGACATACAGGAGCCTTAGGATCAATTTCAGCCAAGGTACTAAGATGGAGATTTGACACCATATACTGACAACAAAATCTCAAAAACTTCTGTTCAAATTAAATTGCCCTATTGGATGTCATAAGGTCATAAATGTCGAAAAAAATACGTTGCTGGGGATGCCTATACCTACCCCAAAAATGCCACAGTTACCGGTCCTGCGCCAGGCGAGCGTATTTGCCTACCAGGTCATCAGTCCACCTTCTTGAGGTACTTGGTCACCACTCGAGAAACTTTCCGCACCAACGGCCATCGGTTCTACGTTCAATCAAGGCCCCGAAAATACCATGGAATCACCATCATCCTCCTAGCATTTACCACTTACCGTCAGGCAAGAGATAATTTGAAATTATAATTGGCCTGACGGTCGCATCAAATATGTTTTCAAAGGAAAAGCTTCGTCGCCAACCATGACAAACGGGGTGGTACCCGTAATTATTGAACTCGGCAAAGATCGACCAGGTATTTTAAGTATTATTATTTAATTTCTGTCCTTTAGGAATAGCTCTTTAGAGCTATTCGCAAAAATGCTGCCATATCGCTATTCCGGCCTTAAGATCCAATATCCACGTAGATAAATTTGTAATGTGCGTCAACCAAGGCCAATTAAACTATGGAAAATGATTTTTTGTGATTAAAGTATACAGAACCACTATTTGCTGGTGCTTCGATACAAAAATGCTTGCCATCTAATGCTCCAATGCAATTTGGGAAACGCCACAGCCTTTCAAATTCATCTGCAATTTTCCTCCACGTCTCTTCATTTGGCTGTGGCCACCACCTCTTTCATTAAACAAAATATTGCTCGACAAGTTTCGTTAACAATTTTACAAACGGTAGAATGACCAATTCAAAATTGAGCCAGAGTGTTTTGAATGAATCCCATGTAGTCAGGAATCTGCAAATAAATTTTACCTTAATTTATAATTTACAAATGGATTTAATTTTATAATTATTAGCATTACCTATATATATATGATTGGGTAGCATTATTTATTTAATTTGTTTTTCTCCTCAAGCGTCAACTCCGAGCGATTGACTGTTGTTACCTACAGTTACCAAACACTTATAAATACATATTATTTAGACATTCAAGTAACAATAACGCACACATTTATGTTTACACAAAATATAGACGCATTGCTGCACAGCATAAAATATAGGATCTGCCCACCTGATTGCACACAAACACAGACACCGTAGCGTATGGATACTTGCGACTTCACTAGTACCTATAATAAGCATGTTCTCAATCCTTCATTCAGACCTCTGATTACGCGTAGTTTCTACGAATCACGGCGTCAAGATATATTTGTGGGTGAACGTTGAGGAAGTTGAGCTTAAGGTGGTTCGCATACAAAACGATATTTGACATTCGCAGGCTTACGGCGTGATATTTTAAGAAACTTATGTAACAAACATTCATAAATTGGCTTCCCATTTGCGCCAAATTCCCCCTTTCCTAGAATAAACTTGTATAAACTAGATTAATTTGAGAAATTGGTTTGTCACGTGATATTTTGGGAAAACTAGTTTTCTCAAATTAATATAGTTTATACAAGTTTATTCTAGGAAAGGGGGAATTTGGCGCAAATGGGAAGCCAATTGATAAAAGTCTGATACATTAGTTTCTTACAATATCACGCCGTTAGCCTGCGAATGTCAAATAACGCTTTGTATGGAAATCGAACCACCTTAAAACAAGTTACAGAATAGCGGGGCTGGAGAAAAATGCAGGTAATACACAACTCACCCACACCCGCATAGCGCATACCTACTTAGATTTTATTGAATTTGCATTTTGCTTACCTTAAACAAAGAGCTAGTCGATGTTCGGAGGATATCGGTTTCTGGAACCTAGTAATTTTCTTTTCCAAACAGTGATTAACTTTTTCATGGATAGAATCTTGGGTCACGTGAAAATAATCATAAAATTTGTCATCATAGGTCCAAAGATCTTTACACAACATTTTGAACTCTCCTCTTGCTTCACGGGAACGCCAAAGTCGATGCACGCCAAATTGTTTTGAAGAACATAGTATCTTCTTCTTCGACATTTTATTTAGCTTTGTTTATCGTATTTTATCGTATAAATGAGAGAACTTATGCAAGTATGTTGCAGTGCTGGAATAAATTACAATGACAATGACTCAGTGACAATGACAGACTTTCTTTGACATTAGAACGACGGAAACGGCCCGGTCGCTGCTCGCTGTGATTGACACGCAACGCTCGGAATCGGCCCGGACGTGGCACGGCGACCGAGCCTCGGTGTCGGCCCGGCCCCGGCCCGGTGCGAGCTCGGTGACATAACGTTTGCACAATGTCCCGGCCCGGTGTCGGCTCGGCGTCGGCCCGGAAACGGCCCGGAAACGGCCCGGTGGTCAAAGGTGTATCAAAATAAGCTCGGCGACGGCTCGGTAAGTTTACGGCCCGGGCCGGAACCGGCCCGGTCTAGCGTGAATCATCCTTAACGCCGCTCTCGCGACATAAAAATATTTGGTCTCCATACAAAGTTTCATCCCCTTTTTGATGAAATTTGACATAATATAGCCTATGTCCTCTTCTAATACATAAGGTACATTACTGGAAAGTTTCATAAAAATTCGTCCGGTAGTTTTTGAGATTGATTGGAACGTACATCCATCCATCCAAACTTTCACATTTATAACATTAGTAGGCTAATTTAGGAGGTCCTATGGCCACCTTCCATCCTCACCATCAGGCCCGCTCGGAAGTACTATAATATTGCATTGTCACCTAATTTAAAACACGTGTACAAAATTTAAACTCGATTGAACTCTGGGAAGTTAGTCAAAATTGACTTGCAAGATTTGACCTAGATATACTCAAACATACACGGGGAGTCAAGTAAAAGCTTGGTACAAATCAAGTGATTTATCTTCTTCGTATTTTCAACCCTGCCGATATTTGTATTTTATGTTAGTATATTATCAGAACAGAATTATGGGTAAATATATCCGTGACATTGACAACACTACGCTGTCATACCGCTTATAGAAAATATGCAATTTTGATTACTGTTTTGCGTAAAAATACGAGTTAGAGAATAATACTTACGTGTGAAATGTTATTTAAGAATGTTTATCCTTCTTATCCGATGCATTGTGACACCGTTTCACTGCACAAACCGTCATATTAATGAAAAATGTGGGAGCTATTTACACTTGACACGCGTCCTTGCAACTGACAAGCCGATCGGCGTACTGGGCCATTTATGTCCTACTTTTGGTGGCCTCACCGTTGCGTTGCGCGTGAACTGCGTTTCTATGCGTTATTATTCTAATGTTACAACACACTCGACAAGAAATAAAGTGTGCATTCTAATCCAACACGACACAGGTAAACTTTGCAAAACTCGCGAAGTGGCAGCTTAAAGCAAGGCAATAATATAATTAGTATACAGTACTTTACTTTCAGAGAAGCGCAGCTCAATATAAAACGTAAGTCGCTTATGGCATTTTGAGTTAGGGTTGGCGCGTGAACTCTGTTAGAGACGCGTCAACGGCGCCAAGTCATGTGTGCTTCCCGCTTGATGCACAACCCTTTGTAAACACCTCGCGAACTAGCACACGTTCAGTAATTACGGGAATTGGTGCCTACATATTATAAGCATTGTTAACAGCATGTGGATATGAAATGGGGAATTATTGAAATGACTAGACGCACTGAGAATGTCTAAGATTAATCTACGGCCTAAAAATCTCTTTATGCGTGGGTTAAAAAAGACAGAGATGAAGCATGAATGCGGATTATTGGGACGTGCATTATAAGCATCTGCACTGCGTTGTTCGGTGTTGCAATCTTAGTGTATTTTTTATAACTCGCTACTTATTAAGTACCAGTATAGTTTCTACTAAGTGGTGTCTCAGTTAACCATGCGTGCTAAATTTTTCCGTTTGAAAAAAAAAATATTATTCAAATTCTTCAATGGTAACACTGGTATGGCACAAGTAAACTACTTCAAAGCGTTGAATGCAGTATTAAAGTAACCTTAACAAATTTTTAATTTTAAAATTGTGTTGTATATCTTGAATTAAATGCACTATTTTTGACTTCGAAAAATAAAATCCTCTCACAACACGGACGTGTTTATATTTAACTTAAGTGTGTTGCGTTCTCTTAGTGTAGCTTTTTTCGGTGGACACTAAAGAATATTAAATTTGTTTTGTAGGTACCTATTGTAAGAAGATTCGTGAAGCAGCAAATTGTGTTCTTTTTTTTGGGGTTTCTTTTTAAATACCTACCACAACGATGTCACACATTTTGTGATGTTGCGTATTGTGAGTAATTATTGCGTTGTAGTATGAGTAGCATATACTCGCTCATTAGTTATACAGAGTGTATATTTGATATAACCGCAAACTTTAGGGGTTATAGAATAGGCACTTATTAATATATTTATTGATAAATTATTTAAAAAAGTGAACTTTTTTTCCATATAAAATAATTCAGCACGCAATGGATCACTAATTTGTCTTGATGTGACATCACAACTGTCACAAGTGACCAGCTCCTTCCATGTGTCAAATGAGTGTACGCCGTACATTGCTGCTCAAAAAAAATTCAAAAATTAATTACGCCGTGGCAGTTAACGCTAAATTAATAATTGATATAAATATCAGATTATAACACTAAAATCTACGTCTGGCTACAATATGCGGTTATGTTAAATATAAACGCTGTATATCTTACCCATTCGAAGATTCTCTGATCGTTGTACAGTCGCCATCACATACATAGGAGCAAACAAGCACGTCACACACATCGGAACACGCCTCTATTTTGAAGGCATTAGGGTGCATGTGCCGATATTTTTGAACACCTATAGTGTACCTATGTATGTGATGGCGACTGTACTGTACGTAATATATCCACTGTGGTGCGTCACCGATTAAGCGTATCTTGTGTTGTCAGGTTTGGCAATGGCAATAGTGACGTGACATCGCGTACGTAAATTAGGCTCTGACTCCTATGAGATCCTTACCTATGTCAGATTAATTAAATGTAAGCAGCGTACTAATCTGACATAGCACTTGCCTGCGACTTTATCTGCGTGAGCTCCCGTACTAACTTTCATCCCCATTTTCGTGGCTTGGGATAATTTCATGGTTTTCGCGGTTGATTTTCGGGGGAAGGGGGGATATTTTAATCCAGGTTATGAACACTTATGCCTCATCTCTCAGTCACCCGTACAGCCGTTTTTTGTGTGTTCGACAAATTATATATTCAGACATGCAAAAAAAATACACTTTTATTAAAAGAGCGAGCGAAGCGAACGCAATTCTCCGTTTCATCTGGGGCGAACATTCTTACGTATACGAACGGCTGTACGGCAGTTCTCCTTTACAGGTCGCATTTATTAACCGATGCTCGTGAAATTTTTTGAGCCGGTTTGATAAATATATGTTTCTTTTGTTTTTTTTTAAATACACGTTTATTGGAAAGTGGCAAGTTCAGGTAGAATTTTTACCGTAGCCTCCTAAGGCCCATGGGACTACTGGAAGGACTTATTCTCATTTTATATAATGCAGTTACGCCTGCTAACGATATTTATAAACTTCAAATTAAAGGAAAAATTTAAAAATTTAGGCTCCGAGCCGGATTCGAACCGGCGACCACAGGCATACATGGCGCGTCGCTACTAACCAACTGAGCTATCGGAACAATCTGTCTCGGCCCCTAAACTATACTATTAGGACTATTCTCTTAAAAGAATTTAAACCATTTTGGTATGGAATAGAGTTGTATTTGTTTAGTTTTGGTGTTTTTTTTAAACAAACGAGATTCAACTTTATTTCTTACGTTAGTTGATCCAAATTTCATTGTCATTTTGTGTCGTATGGTGAGCCTTAGGAGGCTAGCTGAAACGGAGAGCTTTCTTCGCTTCGCTCGATCGTTCAATTATTATTCATACTAAACTGGAGTCGATCGCGCATATTTTAATTAAGTAGGTGAATAAATATGTTAATCACATTTTTAAATATTGTGTGAGAATGGCCAATTTTTTAATCCAGCAATACATCTAACATTCTCACGGAGTATTCAATTGAAAAGACTACTTAGTGCAATCAAATAAATCTCTGGTATCTCGATATCGGCACTCGAGTCAACCACAAAGAGCTTTCTATCGATATTGAACGCTTGTTAGCTCCTACTTCCGCTTATTTTCATTTTCCGTTATTATTTTTCTTAAAGCCCCAATTAAGCAAACGTGAAGGATTTCGGTTTAAATCTTCTTAGGCATTCTTTTATCGTAATTACGTTTACGGTAACATCTCGTTGAAAGATTACGGGAATTTTGTGCGCGTTCGGGAATGTTTTGAATTCAGATTTATTATGTTTACGATGTGTTGTTTAAAATGTTTAAATACATATATTGCGATCGGTATTTGAGTACTTTATTATCGTACTAGCTTCCGCCCGCGACTTCATCTCCGTGGACCCAGGATTAAAACTATTCGATATTTTAATCCAGGCTATAAACTATCTTCGTGCAAAATTTCATCCAAATCAGTGAAGCCGTTTAAGCGTGATTGAGTAACAAACATCTAAACATCCAAACTTTCGCATGTATAATATTGTATATATATAATATAATAAATAATATAGTAGGGTAGTAAGATACCTCTCCGGAGCGGTCGGCAATGAAAAAGACGCTGGCCGCACTTGTTAAAGGGAAACGCGCAGTATACGAAAACCTTAGAATAATAACGCATAGGTAGAAACGCAGTTCACGCGCAACGGTGAGGCCACTAAAACTCGGCCATACCTAAATGGCCCAGTACGCCGATCGGTGGAACAAAATTGGTGCGTTTTTGTGCGTATTGGCGCGTGTGAATACGAGTTGATCACAACTACATGAATCCATTTTATGCCTCATGCTTGGCGCGTCGGCCGGGGTATGAAACTATCCTTCTATGCGTTATTATTCTAAGACAAAAACTTGCATTTCGAGTCACCGTGGTCCCCTACTTTCTGCGTCAAATTAAGACCTATGTAAATAAATTTTCTAACTTAAATAGATTAACGAAGAGTTGAACTATGTCTTTGTGTTTCGTTTATTAAACTGTTTTTACATTTGACGTCTATAAGCGATGGTAAAGTTAGCGTTTTAAAAGGGCCGTAGTTCGGTAACAAAATCAGTTATCGCATAAATCAGAACATAGGGAGATATCATATTGGAACTCTTAGTTAATCAATGTTACAAAAATGATATTGTATAGATGTTGGTTTAGCAGAGGAATTAGGGGGCTACGTGGCTCGAAATTCAAGTCTTTGTATGGACCGCGCGCTAGCCCGCACATGGTCTTAATAATTCGTTACTTTATCAGGTTCGCGCTAACCAGAGTTTGTAATAACTTTTATTTTTTTAAGGCAAAAGGTTTTTTATACAAAACAGCCAGTAAGGCTCGCCGGCCGCAAGTAGGCGGCACACCACCGAACCACGCAATTGACCGGGAAATCATGGACACCGAGTTCGATTCTCGGTCTACTACTAAAGGCCTTCACACACCGGTCGCGGGCGCGGGTCGGGCGCGGGTCGGGCGCGGGCCCGCGCAAGTTGTAAAACATTGAAACTACACTTCAAACACACATCGAACGCGAGCCGAATCGAATGTGTGTTTGAAGTGTAGTTTCAATGTTTTACAACTTGCGCGGGCCCGCGCCCGACCTGCGCACGCGACCGGTGTGTGGAGGCCTTTTGGTAAACGTCCAACGTCCAAATGAAAAGAAAAGAAAATGAAATGAAATGAAAAAAGAAATGAAAATTATTTAATTCGAAACAAACAGACACAATGCTCGATACCTTAATAGTTGACATTGTTAATAGAGAACAGGTACCCCTCCCCCTGCATTGTGATGCATAATACAAACTGTATGCAGGGGGGGGGGGGGTACCTTTTCTCTGCAGCTGACTGTACTATAAAATTGCTATGGTATATAAAACGAATCATAACCACCTATGTTTCAATGATGTGATCTTAATTGTATAAATGGGTAAATTTATTTAATCGTATAACAAGGCAATTAATAAAAACAACAACATAAAACTTAACCTAAAGGTAAAAAATTTGGCCCATAAATTGGTTATTGAAATATTGACGTCTACAATATTATTTTTATCAATAAATGAATTGAATTGATGCTAGTGAAAAAATATATACCTGTTAATCATTAAAAAGTTATTGCTGCCCCCAAATGAGGGATCAAAGTTGTACTTTTCTTCCTTGATCCAGCTATTGAAAAAATTCAGTTTTCCTCATAGAAAGTAGGTATGAAAAGCAGTCCTATGTGTCACTCGGTAGCAAAATTATTTTCGTCTTGGGCGTAAACACTTGAATCCCTCGTTACACTCAAGATTCAACCTTAGAGTTTTGAGCGTAGCGAGGGTATTGTAGAATCTTTCGTTTCACTCAGGATTCAATATAGGTACCGCCCTCGCTGTAAATAAACCATTTTGCTTCCTTGAGACATAATCTAGTACTATTGCAAATCGGTCCAGGCGTCTTCGCGGGAAAACTTACATAAAAAATAAATAATCCGTCGAATTGAAAGCCTCCTCCTTTTTTGAAATCGGTTAAAAATAATGTGTGAGACTCGTAAAAGTTCAAACCAATATTGTGTTCACGAAATCCCTTCGTTTATCCGGAAGCCAATGCTGAAATAGAATTTTATGGGGTGCAAAGGATTCTGATTGCATTAATAAATAATTCCAGGGTGACCACCGACTGACCGCTATTTACATTCTTATGAATAAAATCAAACCCTTTCACTGCCTGATGCAAATCTCTTTGAGTGCCTATATTCCCGCATTATACGGTGTTGGACTCCCTCGTGTATAATAATCAGTTTGACATAGTTAGGATATGTTAACAAACAAGTTTAGTTTGTAAGGACGTGAAAACGAAGTTTGTATTGATTAGTACTTTAGTAGTATCACTAGGTGGAGTGTCCCATGTTACAGAAATACCATTACCCCACTGTTTGTCTTTGATTATTTTGTTTCCGACCCTGGCTATTACTATACCTATTTTCATATTTATTGCTATGAATTTTCTATTTTCTTCAGCAATTAAATTTTTTAAAACTTACATTGATGGTATTTTTAAGCCAACTACCGTTCAAGCGTAAGATACCTTTGTAAAAAAAAACAGTGACGTTCTTGCCGTTTCAAATTTAAATTATGTAATATTAGACTACCAACAAGGTGGACTGCTGATCTGGGTAAAGGTCGCGGGAGTCCGCTGGATGCGGGTGGCGCGGGACCGACCACTTTGGCACTTTTTGGGGGAGGCCTACGTCTAGCAGAGGACATTTTTCGGCTGATATGTGGATGATGAAATTATATACAGGGTGTTGTTGAGGAAAACGCGAAGAATACTTCCATTCAGCAAGAGTCATTTAATCCAACTCAAATTCTGTTACAAAAGTCATTCTATTTTAAAAGTAAAGAAAGTAAAAATCAAAAAAGGTAAATACCTATATAAAAAGGTTGGTCGGTCGGCAACATGGCCCCAAGCGGTGTGGAACACCAATTAACAATCTAGTGGTACTAGCTTGCGGACCGGCCGACGCAGCACACCCCCTTTAGTCGCAACATTCACTACGCGGACAATATTATCCCTACCCGGAAATAACTCGGTGACTCGTCCAATAGGCCAGCAGTTTCTTGGTAGATTGCCATCCGCAACCAGCACCACATTACCTAATTTCAACTCTTCATGAGGTGCAACTGATTTTCGTGGTATCAAGAGCGGCAAGTATTCTTTAGTCCACCGTTGCCAAAAATGTTCTGCAAGTCTTTGGGCCTTTCGCCAGTCAGCGCGTCGTGATAGGTCGGCGTCGTCAAATTCTCGAAGACTCTGGTCATGGCTTGAGGTACCAATCAGGAAATTGAAGGGTGTCAGTGCTTGTTGGCTGTCCTCGTCCACTGGCACGTGGGTGAGAGGCCGTGAATTGACAATGGCTTCTACTTCGGCAAGCAATATGTTCAGGACCTCTACTCGGGGCGATCGGTCTTTTAGAGTGATCTTGAGTGCAGTTTTCACGCTGCGTATCAGACGCTCCCATATTTGTGCTGGATGCGCGGCAGTCATGAGAAGAGCAGATACAGATTCCTTGGCGGCTCCACACAACGCAGTATCGAGTCTGGCCAAGTTTGCTTCTGGACAAAATCTAGCTTCGGATCGCGAGTATGTCTTCTTGAACATGAGCCAGCCGGAGACACTACCATCATACAAAGGAAGTTTAATACTGACCTGTTTATTCTTGCCTCCAAGATCTGTGATAACTACAGCCAGTTTAATAAAAGAGTCTTGTGTTCCTACATTATTAATCGTTTTATTTCTGTTCTCACTATTACAAATGTTAGTTGCGAATTGATTGTGGTGTGTGCCTAATATTTGAGAATGTGTAGTGTTTATTTTGTTGTTGAACTGTAGGCACTGGTCCCCGCGCGGCGCATTCGCGCTTGTAGAGGCGACGGCGACATTTCGTGCAGTTCCCGCAGTAGGTACATCGATATACTCTAAAGTTCTGCAAGGGAATGCTAGTTCATTACTATTACACATGGCATTGTCGGCACAATCAAGCAACCATTTTTGGGTGGAGTTGGTTTTTTCTGATGCGACAGACTCGATGGCTGCAAGCTCCGCCTGCAGTTCCAACTCGGCAGCCTTGCGTTCGTGTTCTGCCAAAGTTCGCTCTCGGTCTGCAGCCGCCTCGGCCAGCATACGCTCCCTGTCCGCGCTTATGCGAGCATGCTTGGCAAGGGCAGCCAGCTTCATTGTTTTGGTCGAGGCTCGCGATGGCGCTACGGAGTGCGTCTTGGCGCACGATGGCGCTGCGGAGTGCGTCTTGGCGCACGATGGCACTGCGGATTGCGCCTTAGAAGGTTGAGGCTCTGGCGGTACGGGAATATTGTGCTCCTGTAAGAGAGCTTCATCGTGGCAGACCTGAGCACTCTGAGCAGGCGTAATGCCTGACGATGAGGCTGGAGCGGTTTCACTTACCTCCGCAGTCCAGAATGGTTTCTTCTTAATTGATCGCGTTACGGGCATTGTCACAATTGTAATGCTATTTTTTTTTATTTATTTATTATTAATTACAAGACAACTATGAGGTCCACTGGTGTTATTTATTCTTAGTCTAGGTTAGTACTTAATGGTAAAAAGGGATTTGGTACGGTCAGTAAGTATTTTTGTCAAGGGACAATCAAACTTACCAGCTATCATTTTCAGGATGCTGTTGCTGCTCCCGCGCACTCTATTCAGGAGAGAGGCAGACTTTTTGCGCCAAACGGCGTCAAAACCGTCTGTACGCGCCTCGGCAAACATAAAAGACGCACTGCAGAAGCGCGGCAGCCGCAACAGCGCCCTGAAGGCATTATTAAATTGGATGCGCAGAGCATTGTATGCCTTTTGGGTATACTTGAACCACAGACTTGCCGAGTACAGTGAAGCTATACTTTCACTTCTGACACCATATGTTGTTGAGGAAAACGCGAAGAATACTTCCATTCAGCAAGAGTCATTTAATCCAACTCAAATTCTGTTACAAAAGTCATTCTATTTTAAAAGTAAAGAAAGTAAAAATCAAAAAAGGTAAATACCTATATAAAAAGGTTGGTCTGTCGGCAATACAGGGTGTGGCCTGTAATAGGAGCAAAAAATTAAACGGTAGATTATTAAGCTTGTGAACAATTATTTCCACATGGTTACCTCAAAATCCACATTGACTGTTGTGCTATGATGTCGTGGTACATACCAAGATACATTACTTAGAGGTCATAACTTTAGATCAAAATTTCTCCGAATCCAAAAAAAAATAAAATGAGTTGTACACAAGGGGTTACTACAAGTGCTCTAAGGAAGCGTCCCTTTGAATATTTGCTCCTATTACAGGCTACACCCTGTATATTATATATATATTTATTATATGTATAAATATTTATATTATACAACGCCATTCGCGCGCACCGAGCTCCTGCGCCACGCGCCGCTCCCCGCCGCCCCGGCGCTGC
Source organism: Epinotia brunnichana (assembly GCA_963854355.1). Taxonomy (NCBI): domain Eukaryota; kingdom Metazoa; phylum Arthropoda; class Insecta; order Lepidoptera; family Tortricidae; genus Epinotia; species Epinotia brunnichana. The sequence goes on from OY977946.1 coordinate 1,355,575, forward strand.
TCAACTCAGTGCTCGGCGCAGCGAAGCACGTCGATGTGTTCGCTACCCGATGGCCGCTACTGATAGCGGAATGTAATAGTAGATTGTTAACCAAGGGTTGAAAGTGACCCATTTAACCCGAGATATTTCTGGCGCTCGAACGAAGTGAGAGCGCCAATTGTTCGAGGGTTAAATGGGTAATTTCACCCGGGTTAAACACTCTACTTTTCATTTCGACTGTGAGGAAAAATAATTTAATATCAACCTATAATCGTAATAAACAACTCGTTAATGCAGGTACAAATAGCTGAGTGTCGATTTGTGAAAAGTTTTTATTTTAATGATTTGACGTAACTCTATTATCTTCGACTCCGTGGCTGACCGTAACAATAAAAAAAAAATACTTTCCACCCTAGGGGAGAAAAAGCTATTTTCCACCCGGCTATATGCCCATGAAAAATCTACTTTCAGAGCAGGAGAGATGAAAATGGATTTTCGAGTCCTTATATTAAATAAATAGTTATAGTTAAGTTGGAATATATATTTAAGTTTCTAATGCTTTGGCGTAAGCTGTAATTGCAAATTATACTTTGCTAAATAAATAAATAAATAAACATATTGACTTCCAAAGTTGTGCAGTTATTTTGAGTAGGTACTAGAACTAGAAATAAATATACACAACGCTTTACGCCACCGCGGCCAAAAAAGGTGAACATTAAAACATCGTGTTAGCGAATCTTCAAAACAAGCTTTAAGATTTCCAGAGATTCTTTTTTTTTTTTTTTTTTTTTTTTTTTTAATAGTACATCGTTTCAATATATGAAAATACACTTGACATACCTAAGTAATGGTAAATTAAATTAAAACTAAGTATAAAAAAAACCTAAATAAAAAACGAATTAAGAAACTACTTAAATACATATTTACAAAATCTCAAAACTAAACTTAGAAACTAAAAAACATCTAAATAAGTCCCCCGCGGCATCGTGCCAAAGATGCTGGCAGCATTACCTCGCTGAATCGCAATGCTTTTTCTTTCTTTAGCACCGAATAACTTAGTATCAATTATCAAACCTGGTTTTCCCTACGCAAAATTTAATTATTGAATACTTGATCACATAAAATTTTCAGTGCTTCATGCTCACGAATCTCGAATCGAATTCACATAGGTAAATTATGATTTTAATAAGCCGAAAATTCTTTCGAGAATGTTCCTCCTCACTTATTCAAAATATACCCTTCTGCGATACAGCGGTAAGCGAGATGCTGACATTCATTTTTAACATTTATTACCATTTTATATGTACGCCGGGGGGAAGTATTGGGCTATTCTGACACTTAAAGGATGTGCTACTTTTACCTGTTGGGTCATTGGGGAACTTTTTAATACGAGGATTACATATGTAGGTTTACATATTGTAAACAACAACAACACATAAAACATACATATCAACTCTCATTTACACCTAAAACATGGTTGAGTGCCAGTGTAGGTACTTATATAGGAAGATTTTAAAGATGAAAATAAAGAGACAGTTTTCATACACAAATTAAAACACTTGTTACTCTCGAAAACCTACTACTCTTTAAATGAATATTTAGACGATAAGTTTTTTTAATAGAATTAAGTAAAACTAAGATGGATAATTTTATTAATACAAACTTTTGTATGCTAATATGTAAGTGTCCACCTTCTTATTTGCTGCGCCCAATGATGTGATACCATAGATTAATAGCACCTGTATAACCATTATTTGCAATAAATAATTGAGTATATAAATAATCCGACATCACAGAAATCGACCCGTAGACTTTTCCGATTTATATGAGTGACAATGTCAAGAGAAATGGTGTGGCTGACTCTAATTAGGTCGGTGGTTAGAGATTAGATTCGTATTGTATTGGTTTGTTCTTCATTATTATCAGACAAAGTATTTGTTCAAATTCGAATTAAAGTGTTTCCTCTGAATACACAAGCGATTTGTCCAAAAAAATCTGTACCTGACTAACGTTTACTGTGTAATCAGATTAAGTAAGAACTAAAATAAATACAAATTTAGAATCACCTAATGTTAATTAGGTCACACCATAAAGTGTTCGCATACACCCACACCTTTCCAACATTCCTTGTACCTTTCCGGCAAATAAAGTTGCAAATTTTATTGTTGTAGCGAGGCCTGCGAGTGCCAACTCCGAGGTAATTTAATACAAGTTGGACAAATGTTTAAGCAAACGTTGAGTCCAAGGCTTTAGTTAGAGCAAATCATGGCCAATTGTAATGTAACCAGTGAAGGCTTTTACCAATAGTAGAAGCCATATAAAATTTTTCGACGATAATAAAGGCTTCAGTGAAGGCTTTTATCAATAGTAGAAGCCATATAAAACTTTTCGACGATAATAAAGGCTTCAGAAATATAAAATATTGAAAATAGAAGATTTCTATCATGTTGATATTTATTTAACAGGAGATGATGAATATTGAGGAGCCGGTTATCATCATCAAATCAGCCGAAAGACGTCCACTGCTGGACATAGGGCTCCCCAAAAAGCAGGCTATATTTAAATGAAATTGTCCTACTAATATTATAAATACAAAAGTTTGGATGTTTGTTACTAAATCACGCAAAAGTGGCTGAACGGATACAGATGAATTTTAGTACAATTTTTTGTACAAATAGAGCATGACTGGATTAACATAATAGAATAGTTTTATCCCAGTAAAAGTCCAACAAAAGTAAGTCAACGCCAACGAAGTCGCGGGCAAAAGCTAGTGTCACATATAAATGTATATTCCGCTTGAGATCCTGTCTAAACTTTAGACAGGATCTCAAGTAAAGACTCGGACTCTAAAGTACATCATGCCAAATCATGCTGAGCTGAGAAAACCTCAAAGTACATGATATATTGATATTTTTAAAATTGCTTAATATTATGCTACAATATTTTGTCTTGCTTGACCAATGTAAAAACCTTGAAACGATACATTTATCCCCGGAATTTTAAAATTTGCCAATTAAAATTAAGTTTCAGGCGTAAATAACATTTGTGCTTCACAAGACTCAGGCGAAGTTTGAGCCTCTAAGTGCCACAGGATAACAATAAGACTGAAAACAGTAGCTAAGGAGAGGAAGTTGTTGAACAAAACTTTTATCAATATTAACCACAATAAAATATTTATTATCGCACACAAACATAGAGGGAGACAGTAGAGGTAAAACGGTAGGCGTTCTTCTCGCTAAAGAACAATCTTTTCCAGATAGCCTTTGGGTAGTGGAGAGAAATTAATAGTAAAACTAGTAGGCGACGCAGGAAATAATGTGTTGATGGAAAATCACACACAATACACACACTTAAATAAGATATAACTATACATACATACGTACATATATAAATAAAATGAAATATTATATCAAACCAGTTTAGCTCACGAAAAAAAGATTATGATGACGATTATGAACAATAAGCAATGAGGGATCCTACTGACATGAAAATCAATGTATGCTTCTGTTTAAGGGGACGTAGGTTCGTAGTCTTCTCTCCCTCTCACTGAGCATAAGCGTGAGCGAGATGGAAGTGCGTGTTTGGAAGCGCGGATATCATGTTTTTTAGTTTTAATTTTTTGTGCGTTTTAATAAATAAAAATGTAATAGCTGATTTCCCTCAAACATGACATTGCCGATTTTTAGAACCAATTTTCATATGTTTAACTGTTGTGCATAATTTGTTACGATTTTTTAAAATGTATTTTAGACCTATGTTCGTGATTTTTTTCTATCGGGTGAAATTTAAAAACTCAGGATTCGAATAGCTGATTTCCCTCGAAAAAGTCTTCAAGATTGCTAATTAAATTAAGTTAAATTAAATTAAATTAAATTAAATTAAATTAAATTAAATTAAATTAAATTAAATTAAATTAAATTAAATTAAATTAAATTAAATTAAATTAAAAATCATTTATTTCGGACTAATTCATCCATAATTTGTTAGTAACAATATATTAACTTAAAAAAAAAACTTAAAAACTAGTGTTAGTAACAAAACAAGTAACTTAGAAAAACTAATATCGGCGTGAGGGGGCACGCACCGGAGCATGCGCCTCGTCCCAGTACCGCATTATCGGGCAGTCTACCCGTTCAACAAGCGATTGCAGGATGCTGTTGGTACTACCCCGCACCCTCCGCATGAGTGATGCCACCCTACTGCGCATTATTGCGTGGAATCCCGGCACGCCCGCCGCCGCGAACATGCCGGACGCACTGCAATAGCGGGGCAGACCCAACAGCACCCTGAACGCATTATTGTACTGCACTCTTATGGCATTGACGGCCCGCTGCGTATACCCAACCCACAGCGCACACGAGTAGAAGGATTGACAAAATGCCTTAAATAAGGTAACTTTGACACCCTCACTACACCGTGCGAACCTACGGGCCAGCATATTACAACGGACCGCCAAGGCCCGGCGCTCTCTCTCTATGTCGAGATCGTCGCATAGCGTCTCCACTACCCAGTGCCCCAAGTACTTAAATTGTGAGACTCTTTTTAATGGCGTGCCGTCAAGTACAACTGGCGGGACAATATCATAAGTTTTATTGCCCGCCTTGAACAACAACAGCTCACTTTTCGTCGCGTTGTACTTGAGGCCTTGGGCTGCAGCATAGCGCTCGCATACGGCTAGCAAATTCCTCAACGCACTGATGCAAGGGCTCAGCAACACCATGTCGTCCGCGTAGCTGATGTTATTAATAACTTTTCCACCAATAGAACAACCCACTGGGGTGTTACTGAGCTCCTCGATCAGTCGATTCATATACAGGTTGAAGAGCTTTGGAGACGTCAACCCACCCTGTCTCACTCCGCACTTCAACCTGTATACGTCCGACAAACAACCAGCCCATCTCACAACATTTGTTTGGTGCCTATACCAATATTTAAATATTGATACAAGCTCCCTGGGTATACTTGTCTCTTCAGATAATTTTGACCACATGATATCGTACGACACTAGGTCGAAGGCCTTAGAAAGGTCCAAGAAACAAGCATACACAGGGGTCCGTTCTTTTGCATAATACCGGACAGTGTGCTTGAGACAGTAAATAGCTGACTCAGTCGACACCCCAGCTCTGAAACCAAACTGAGCGTCATTCAGCTTTACGTGAGCACTTAACTGTTGATCAAGCAGACTATCCAGCACTTTTGCAATTATAGTCGCTAGAGAGATGGGCCTATAATTGTTTTTATCCGATACATCACTCGTTCGGTTCTTAATAATCGGTATTACAGTGGTTTTCATTAACTCGTCGGGCAGATAAGAGTGTCCGATGGATAATGCAAAGAACATGGCTAGTACCCTGGGCAGATGAGGACCGGCGTACTTGAGATGCTCCACACTGAGGCTGTCATGCCCGGGCGACTTGCCACGCGACATATTCCGTATGACAGTTGCTATATCTGTAGCGGAAAAATAAATAGGTCGGTGACAACCGCCCCCACATGGCTCCTCAGTGGTAGGCGTCCCACTTAAACTGTTATGCCGAGGTTGAACCTCAAAATGAGTTCTAAAAAGATTAGCAATATCCACCGGCTCACACGCATCCCCGACGCTCACAGGTAGGCTCGGCCTAGGATCAAGACGATTGGTCTTTTTCCAGAAAGATCCAAACCTTTTGGCATCGTGATGCGACGCCAAAATATCCATTTGAATTTGGTCTTGATTATTTTGACACCATTTCAGCTTCATTTTAAAATGTTTCCGGGTAGAACACATTGCCTGATAGGTAGGGCCATGTTGAGGCTTACCGCTACTAACCCAGTCAAGGAAAGCAAGCCGAGCCTCTCCATGAGCATCTTTGACATGTTTGTTCCAACCAGTGATGTACCGACCATGAGTAGGTTTTTTACAGTCATAACTAAGCAAAGCTGCCTCACTTAACACCGATATTATGTTATTGTATATCTCACATATATACTTCCTGTGGTTTACATCACTACACATAGTATCACAGCACTCTCTGAGTTCAGATGGGAAATCTATGCCTGCAAGTAACTTGTTACATGTTTCAGTATACCTAGCTATTTGACATTGCTCCCTTGTTCCCCACATGACTTTGTTTCTAAGTGATTAAACTTAAGGCAGCCGTATTATGACCCACACAAGTGCTACGATTTTTTAAAAATCAGTTTTTGGAGCTCACGTCGCCTTAAGTAAGGCAACCTAAGAAATATCGTGAATAAACGAATTCTGAGCAAAAAACATACTTAAAACAATACACAAGTGGTCGGTAAAGGAAATATCAATTACAATCGATATAATATGAAAACGAGAACAGCGGCTTTGATTGCTGGTAAATCGTTGCTTTAATTGGTCAATACTTAATCAGAATATTTTAGTAAAGTCCTCTACTGCTCTTTGTCTTTCTATGTTTCTGTTAAAGAGACTTTTATTTTCTTGGAAAAAACGCGAACAGCGGAGGTTTTCGTGAGCAATATTTCGCGATGGTGTTTCCTGAGTGTCACAGTTGAGATTTAAGTTTGGTAATTAAAAGTTGGCCTCGTTAGGCGCGTGTTAAACCACGACAATTTACCGCGCGTGAGCGGGCGCCATACATTTGTGCTGCCACCGGTTGTCTGGATGGCCGGCTGTTCTATACAGTACGCATGTTTCAACACTTTCAACCTACTCTCATGAAATTTTGTGAGCATGTTCAATTTTCTTTTTGTCATTTTATATTGAAATAACAAAAAAACCATTGAAAAAAAAGACAGCTCACAGAGCCAATAGTCTTTTAAACAGGGTGCAATTATCACGCAATTACTCCACAGCGTTCTGTCATTATTTTTTTGAAAGAGAAATGAAAGTGGGAATATCCTTCGTTACATTTTGGAAGTCGAATACTGGCCCTGTTCAAAATAAATGATGTGACAAATTACCCTAGCCAGCTTAAAAGGAAATCATTTTATTATTTTTATAAGCCTTATAAACTTGCAGTGTATAAAGAAAATCCAATTTCGAGAATTTCAAACAGGTCCAATTTTGTGAAGCACAATTGAGTTGAAATTTTGTACACCTGTGTAATTCTAAGCAACACAAGATAAATCCGTTGTGATTGATGAAATAATTGATGATTGTGCACAAAATACAGGCGGCAACAAACGCTTGAATCAAAACGGTGCTTTTTGACATTCTACATTTTATTTAATTTGTACAATATCACAAAAATGTTTACAGTTTTGAAAAAGTTGATCAAGAAGTTAAAGAAGAGTCACTTAGAGCAACTTATTATCAACACTTTGTAAGATAATACAATACAGTACAGTAGGCATTTGATATATCAGGGGTCCCGTCGACGGCCAAAACAATAAAAAAGTTGGAAGGGCGCTAAGTTACCAACTTTTCGTCAAGTCACATAAGCTAAAATACCACTTAACCTTAATGGGTAACGCCATTAATTTCTCTCGGGACACCGTAATGGTTTTGTCGCAAAAAACGCCTCTGGATAGGTGCGAACCTCGGAATTTTTTAAACTAATTCCTTGCAAACCGGCAACAAAGACGGGTGAGTAAGGGTTTTCAAACAGTGTAATAAACGTTTCAATACAGCGTTCAATTAGCTTAACAAACAGAAGTTGGTAGCTCGTTCGAACGTAAAAATATTCATCGATTCAGAAGCTTGAACAGTAATCGTTGGCGAGAAAAACTCGGGTAATTGGCCCTTTGAATAAAGACAACAAACAACGTCGGCGGGAAATTGAATTAACCATTATCCGTAAGTTATTTGATGTCTTGGAAACTGATTGGCGAGCTTGCTGTGATCGTGTTGTTTGACAGTTCCTTTCATTGTGTTGGAGCCAGGATATTGTTTCATCAAATTCGTAAATAAGTTACGTTTTGTTTTGCTCTCGAAGATGTTTTTCCTGCGTAACACTTTGACGAAAAAAGGCAGTAAAATTGTATTATACGTAGTGAACTATAAAAGCTCTGCTCCCTACAAACTTTTTATATCATAAAATAAGTATGAACTGAATTGCAAATATTACAATACAGAAAGTGGCTACACAAGTTACTGTACTACAGTCACCCTTAGATACCAGCGGCAAAAGTAGCATAATACCTATGTCGGATAACTACAACTTACAAACTTGAAATACCTTCTACATTTGCATTGTAAAGTCTCAAAAACGGCTGAACCGATTATGTTGAAACGTAGCTAAGAACCATCTCGATGACGTCAGCTTTCGGATAAAAAAAAACCGCATTCAAATCGGTCCATTCGTTTAGGAGCTACGATACCACAGACAGACACACATATACACAGGCACACAGACACGTCAAACTTATAACACCCCTCTGTTTCCGTCGGGGGTTAAATACAGCTGTACAACAATAATATTGGAGTACAGATGGGATGCTAACTGTACTCGTAAATATACAACTAAGTGAAATAAGAATGTTTGCTTTTAGGATTCCGTAGCCAAATGGCAAAAAACGGAACCCTTATAGATTCGTCATGTCAGTCTCTGTCTGTTTGTCTGTCTGTCTGTCTTTCTGTCCGTCCGTATGTCACAGCCACTTTTTTCCGAAAACTATAAGAGCTGTACTGTTGAAACTTGGTAAGTAGATGTATTCTGTGAACCGCATTAAGATTTTCACACAAAAATCTAAAAAAACATTAAGTTTTAGGGGTACACAGATCTGAAACTCAAAAAAAAAAGTGTGGGGTATATAGGTCTTCAAAAATGTAAGGTTTCTTATATCATTTTTAAACTAAACTGAATAGTTTACGCGAGAGACACTTCAAAAGTGGTAAAATGTTTGTGTGTGTGTCCCCCCTGTAACTTCTAAAATAAGAGAATAATAAAACTAAAAAAAAAATAAGATGTACATTACTATGCAAACTTCCACCGAAAATTGGTTTGAACGAGATCTAGTAAGTAGTTTTTTTTAATATGTCATAAATCGTAAACCGCAATTTATTTTACGGAACCCTTCATGTGCGAGTCCGACTCAGACCTGGCCGAATTACATGTGAATAACAATGGGTCCAACGAGCGGGCATTAATTAATTGAACACGATTAAATGTATCACTCTACCAACTCGATCAACTGCCCCGCTGGCCGCTGGCATCCAGACCATGACCTTATATGTGCTTTCAAAACTGAACTAGTTACCAAATTCCAGGCTCAAATGAAGTTAAAAACTTATTCAGCAACAACGTTACCGAAAACGCTGCAATAAAACTGCACTAAAGCGTGTAAAAGTTCGTTTACAATCGTTGGTGGCCTAATTAGGAAGTTGGGACGTCGCTTCTCTCCCGTAAGAGTATTAATGTGTAGAGGCGTTGCCATTGTTGAGGACTTGAGAAATTAATTAAAAATCATTCTTAAGAAGGAAAAGCATGCGTCGTACCGTACAATTAAATATTGACCCTATATGGGCCTCTTCGATGACCACTAACATCGGAACTTTACGCAATCAGTATAATTAAACTTCATTAAATAGGTATAGGTGGTTCCTAACCTTTTCACTACCGTTACTCCCATGAACTATTAGGGAAGCTGATTTCACCCCCACTTTAACTGCTAATACTTGCTATCAATTCGTCCATTTTAGAAACCTACTCTGTTTTCCCCAAAGAATAGACGTTTTAACATGTATATATATTTATAATTATATTTTATATTAATAACATTATTGTATCATCCGACACAAGTCGCACAGTACGCTGTCCCGCACACCCCGCTGGCTCCACAGACAACCAGCGCCGTTGATCACGCTAGCCGTGCCAACTGCATTGCTGAGTGGAGGCCATTTCAGGTTCACATCCCGATCTACGTCTTCGATGTATATGTTAATGTATTTTGTCTTGTGTTACTTATGTTGTGTTACCTGAATAAATATCATTCATTCATTCATTCATTTTACCCCACGGGAGTAATTACCCCCCGGTTTGGAATCGATGGTTTAAACTTTCAGTGCCAGGAACCCGCTAGATGGGCCCTTTGCTCGTTAGGTGGTTTCTTCTACTTAAGGCTTGTTTACACGTTGTGAAGTAGCAAGTGCAGGTGAGAAGTGATTAGTTAACATGTTTTTATGGTGATAAGTGTTAAGTGTTAAGAAATCGTTTACACATTGCTCAGTGCAGGTGAGAAGTAGAAGAAGATAACGTTTTTAAGTCATATAGTTTATTTAATTACATACAAATGCAGGTAGTTCTTAAAACCGTGTTAAAAAATACTTACCAAATTACTAGAAGTTTCTCTACACTCGCCTTGTTGTTGTATGATGCTTTGACATCGATGAGCAGCACGCTCATCGATGTCAAAGCATCATACATCATTGAAAACCATTTAACGTTTGGTTTATAAATATCGCTGGTTCTAGCTCCAGATCTTTGCGAGTTTTTTACTCGTTTTAATTCTTGTGAGTATGTCGATTTTAAACTTCTTATTTTTAAATATACCTCCTTAGGGCCAAAGTCTGGGATATGCATGGTTTTACTAATTTGTAACAAAGCTGCGTCTCTCAGTTGTTTATTTTTATATTCAGCACAATTTATGTTACAAAGCCTCTCGTACTTTATGTATTCCATTACGAATTTCAACGTTTGCTCCTCAGTCCACCTCATTTTTATACCATACTATGCACTTAACAAGCAGATACTGTTTACACGGTGAAATAGAGGATGAGACTGCAAGTGCGGGGAGTACGCGGGTGTGCGGGGGCAACAACTTAACAGGCAAAAATAGAACGAGCGTCTATTCACTTTACTTCACACTCGCACTTCACACTCGCACTTGCCACTTAACAGCGTGACCGTTTACACGTTGTTTTTACTAATCACTTTACACCTGGACTTCTCACCTGCACTTGCTACTTCACAACGTGTAAACAAGCCTTTACGCAGTGTCCCAATGTTATCGTCTACGAGCTAGCTTCGTAGCGCTACACGTAATCATTGGTACTGAGTCTGTTCATCATCATCATATCAGCCAAAAGACGTCCACTGCTGGACATAGGCCTCCTCTAAAGGGGCCACAATGACCGGCCCTGCACCACTCGCATCCAGCGGACTCCCGCGACCTTTACCAGGTTCATCAGTCCACCGTGTGGGGAGTCTACCCACGTTGTGCCTGGCTGTACGTGGTCGCCACTCAAGAACCTTTCCGCCCCAACGGTCGTCGGTTCAATGTGCAATGTCACTAACTTTAGCGTATCGGAGGGCTATATCGGAATTTGTTAGGCTGTATATTTATTTTTTACGGATCTTCCCAGCAGCCTATACAAACCTTTTGCTGGCCATCTGGGCTGCCAGACTGGACACCTCTATGAGGCCACCTGACAGGACGAATGTCTGTGTTGAAGTGTCGCCTCTTTACGTTTGTATTCTAAAGTCGTTACTATCTAGTTAGGGAAGTTCGTTAGCGGAACCCGGTTAGTTGTTGATTGTAGGTGAAAGTGAGAAGCGCCTCTTCTCTCCATTTATACAGAACATCACATGGCATTCAATAAAACCTGTCGGTTTGGACCTTCCGCGTTCAGGAGGTGATAGTGGGAACGTCAATGGGAACTTTTTATTCTACGGCTCTGGAAATATTTTATTATTTTTAAAGCGTTTCATCTATACATATAATAAAGCTGAAGAGGGTCGAAAGTCTGTACATGGAAGATATTCGAAAAAAAATTGGCTAGGGATACTTAAAATCGATAACAGAACACTTTCCAACAGTTTTTAGAATTTTTGTCTGTTTGTCTGTTTATCTGTTTATCTGTTTGTCTGTTTATGTGACCGCGCATCACATGAAAACGGCTGAACCGATTAAGATGAAATTTGGTATAGAGATAGTTTGAGTCCTGGGGAAGGACTTAGGGTTGTTTTTATCCTAAATTCAACCCCTAAGGGGATGAAATGGGGGGGTGGAAATTTGTATGGAGCTACTTATACCGCTGCACCGATTTGGATAAAATTTGGTATTTAATTAGTTTTAGTCCCGGGGAAGGTCAAAGGATAGGTTTTATCCCAAAAATCTTCCCTGTAGGGGGTAAAATGGAGGGGTGAAAATTTGGATGTAACCCATTTTGATAAAATTTGGTTTAGAGGTAGTTTAAGTTCTGGGGAATGACATTGGATAGTTTTTATTCTGGAAATCATCCCCTAAGGGGTTGAAATGGGGGGTGAAATTTTGGATGGACTCCGTTTAGACCAAATTTGGTTGGTATAGATAGAGTTTGAGTCCCGGAGAATGACAATGGATAGTTTGAATCCCGAAAATTTATATAAAGAAGATACATATATAATAGGGATGAAAATGTGGATAAATCCCATTTAGTTAAAATTTGGTATAAAGATAGAAAAAGTCCCAGGGAAGGACAATGCATAGTTTTTATCCTGAAAAATCATCTCCTGAGGGGGTTAAATGAGGGGTGAAAATTTGGATAGAACCGATTTAGAAGAAATTTGGTATGGAGATAGTTAAGAGTCCTGGGGAAGGACTTAAAATATTTTTTAGTCCAGAAATCATCTCCTAAGGGGATGAAATGGGGTATGAAAATTTGGATGGAACCCATTTACGGGTAAAGCGAGTTGGAGTCTTGAAGAAGGACATAGGATAGTTTACTCCCGAAAATCATCCCACTAAGGGGGTGTATTTGGGGGTGAAAAATTGTTTGTGACCCATTTTGATAAAATTTGGTTGAACGATAGTTTGAGTCCCGGAGTATGACAACGGATAGTTTTAATCCCGAAAATCATCCCCTCAGGGATAAAATAGGGGGTGAAGATTTGAATAAAACCCATTTAGATGAAATTTGGTAAAGAGATAGAAGGAGTCCCAGGGAAGGACAATGCATAGTTTGTATCCCGAAATCCCTGGAAATTCATCACCTAAGGGGGTGAAAAGGGGGGAGAAAGTTACAATATAAACGAGTTCCGCGCGGACGAAGTCGCGGGCAAAAGCTAGTTATTATATAAAATCAAAACGCGTCAATTCATAACGCAGCTATTGTATTTATAAGAACGATATGAGCTTTTTAACGATAGCGGTAAAAACGACCAAATACGACGAAATACCTATAGGTATGTATAGAGCTTCAAGTTCCGCAAGGAACGACAGGAAAGTCTATTTGTTTAGCTCTCAAGAGTGACAATTCAAATACGCGTGAGGTATTTTACGCCGCAAATTATGTTAATGAATCGAGGTTTCATTTGACAATGACATTTCGCGTTCTAAATTGATGTCAGTATGTTTAGCACATTAGTTCAGACAGGTTAGCTCGGCGTAAGTGGAAGAGAATGCGGTATAACCTAACCTTGTCGTGATATGGCTGTGATATCGACTGAATACCATGGGGTTATAACATTGGTGAAACTTGCAGACCTTGCATTGCAGTGTCCGTTGTTGAACCAACAACCCATGTAACCAAAGTACCTAGTCAGAACCAAATGTCACATGTCACTGTAGCTGTCTATAATAGTCAATAAGTGGAGACTCGTCGTTGGGTGCTCGTTGATGCAAACTGTTGATCATCCCGGATTGTAGACTTGCAAATACTCGGAAAACGGTCGGTTTCATGGGTGCAAAATTATATAACTCACTACCAGCAGAGTTAAAACTAGTGCAAAACGACAAAAATTTTGCAAAACAACTAAAAAAGCTTTTGACCTGCCTAGCGTGCTATAGTGTTGAGGAATTTATCGAGGTGTGTGGTGATCCAAATTTTGCAATTAAATTTTATTGCTACAATATTTTTTTCTATCGTGTTTAATGTAGAAATCAAATCAGTACCTAATCTTAACGACGTAATAAATTACAAATGTACCTAAACAAGTAATTCCCTCATGCCATGAATGCAATTGATAGTATATTATTAAATGTAACACTAAGAATTTAAATTTTATGTACTCTATTGAAATGTAAAATATTGTATTTTATAGATAAATAATCTGTATCTGTACTCAGTGTTAAATAACATTTTTCGAGTCTATAATTGATAGCTTTATCCGTACAAGAAGAAAATATTACTTAATCATAGACACATACTTTATGTGGGATAGCATAACGTCGTATGCGAGACATAAAATGTAGGGTGACCAACTTGAATGTTTTTTTTTTTACAATTTTAATATAGACAATATCGGCACTAGAAACTTTGATACCATCTCTTTTAAGCCTTGCCATTTCTGATCACGTCTCCGATTTCACCTTGTAAGGGCTGTGCCGTAAAGTATTTTTACAAATATTTTTGGTGATATTTCATTTATTTTCCTTATTTTTTAGGTGTATAGGTACAACAAAATAATTTGTTACACTATAAAGATTAAGTAATCAACATCAATTAACAATTTTCTTTAAAATTAAAAGAAGGAGCGATTGTTTCCCTTTAAGGCTCACTTTAAATTTTGCGAAGCACTGATTTGAGCTTAAACTGCACGCCAGGGCTATATTTTTTATTTCAAATGACCATTGATGGTGGTGAAATAAGGATCAGTAATTTTTCATCTTGTTGGTATCCAAAATTCACCGTCTTGTTCAAGATTATTGCAGTTACGATGATTTGCGTACATCGATGCCCTCAGTTTTTCTGAGAATTCTAGTTTGTATGAAAATACGGATTACCTACTTTCAACTTCAACTGATTTCGAGATAAGAATATTTTTAGATAAGAATATTTTTTTCGATCACTTTCTAGATTTGAGGCTTATAGAATTGCTAATGTAATAGGTACATCCCGATTCTTGTTGTGATACATTTTCATTGTTTTTTTGTGTTTGTTTCAGACAAAGCTAAATCTCCGCAAAAAATATATTCTGTTTCTTCTTGCTAACGGGTCTATTGTACAAAGATATGAATAAAACCCTTTTTTTTACATCAAGCGTCAGCTAGAGCTTGCCTTTTGTAACATATTAACAAGCCATTATTTTGTAATACAATAACCTGTTTCAGACAAAGCAAAATCTTCGCAAAAAATATATTCCGTTTCTTCTTGCTAACGGGTCTATTGTACAAATATATGAATAAAATCTTTTTTTTACATCAAACGTCAGCTAAAGCTTGCCTTTGTTACATATTAACAAGCCATTATGTGTAGTTCAATCACAGTTTTCTTTTATTTATGTGTAAAAATACTTTTCGGTACAGGCCTTATTAGGAAAATCCCGTTATACTACATTACCCCGATTACACGTACGTATCGTAATCCGTAATTACCGCGGCTTGAAGAGATACTACACTGTGCTAATTCCCGAACTCGCGCGGCATACAAATGGATCGGGGCGTCCGCTTTGGTACTTACGCTTTTATTCCAATTTAATGTGAATACATAAATAAATATTTGCGGATAATCTTACATAGATCGATCTAATCCCAAACTTATCAAAGCTTGACTGTACATGGGTACTAGATGACGATAAACATATTTATATGACGATACGTATAAGAGATAAATAAATATTTAAATACATAGCCAGAAGCATCCAATGATATTACCGTACAGTCACCACGTATCTGTACTAATTGTCAAAAATGCACATGAAAGAACATTGCATGATGGAAATAAGTTAACGTTAGCTTATATAAGACAGACATATTGGATAATTGGTGTGATTTTTTTTTCAAAACTTGCGTAAACAAATAAAGCTAGCACGCCACATCAGAAAAATGGAACAGTTACCAGCACTAAGAGTGAATCCATCACCGACGTTTAACCACACAGGCATTGATTATGCTGGACCTGTTCAACTAAAAACAACGAGAGGAAAAAGATTCACCAAATGATACATAGCGGTGTTTGTATGTCTCACTAAAAAACCATAGATCTGGGACCGTAGACAAGGTTACAATCGACAAGCGCTAACGCCTATTGGCGTAACTAACAAAATGTATGGGAAATAATTGGGAATGACAGATGCCGACGAAAGACTTACCGTTGCCATCTGTCATTCCCATACATTTTATCTATTGGCGTTGGCAATTGTCGATTGTAACCGTGTCTACGGCCCCTTGAGTAAGTGGGAGACTTGACAACTGAGAGCTTAATATGAATATATCAGTTCTGCAACGGAATTCAACTTGGAGCCCGTATTACTAAATTAAGTCCATGTAAAGACCTATTTAATGACATAACTCTCAGCTCTGTTGGTTTTTGGCCACTTTCCATACGAAGTTGCCCATGAACCTTTTATCAATCTATCAAAAACGCGTTCAAAAATGAGACTTCTGCAGGGTAGTTACATACTCGTAACATGGCGTAACATACTAAACGAATGGAAAGATGATATCTACGGTCTTTCTCAAATTATACAAAAAACCTTAGTTCTCTTATGTCCTAATGTGCGTTCTAAAAGTTGGGTCGGGTATCCTAAACACAAAAAGTAACAATTTTAAAAGTCTCAATTGTCAACTGAACACTTAAGCGTACTCAACTTCCAACCAATGATGGGTGGCCTCTTTGACCGCTGTTAAAACTTCGTCATATATTTAAGAGTTAGACTCTTGTCGGTGTAGCTCCCTCCATCTGACTCTATCTAGGGCCGCCTCCTTGACCTCTTTATACGACGTGACTGCTACTTTTTATTTTATTTGTTTCATGTAACTTATCCTTGGTCTTCCCATTCTTCTCTTGCCTTCTACCTTTCCTTCCATGATGTTATTAATAAAAGCGTCATGTCGTATAAGGTGACAAATCATTTTCCCTCTCCTATTTTCTATCGTTTTATCAGTTTCCTTTTCTCTTCCACTCTTCTCAGCACTTCTTCATTTGTGATTTTTTCTGTCCAGCTAATTTTCTCCATTCTACGCCAACACCACATTTCCAATGCTTCCAAATATTCTTTATCTCTTTGAGTGATCCAGGCTTCACACTCATATAAAGGTTTTGATGAACTTTCTCTTGAATTTGCTGGGATATGTTTGCAGTTAGCAGATACTTTTTATTGTAGAAAGCCTGTTTTGAAAGAAAGAAAGTAAGAAATATATTTAGTATCACAAATAAATTTCACATGGGTGTTTCATAAACTCAAATGCACCAAAATGGATACCACTCAGCATATGCCAGCAGCAATATATGCTAAAGGCGCTGGTTTTCAGGGCACCCAGAGAGAGATACAGATCTTAAAATAATATAACTTTTAATATAACGTATACGTAACAAAACCTAATTAATGAGAAGGAAGCTTCCTGCCGGGCATAAGCAGCCATGGCCGATCTGGAAATCCTTAAACAGATTGCGTTCCCAGGTCGGTCGCAGCAAGGAGAACATGCTGAAGTGGGGCGCCCTAAGTAGCTCAGACGCCCAATGTCCGTGTGGTGAGGTCCCACAAACGATGGAGCACATGCTGTCTTGCCCAGCGTGCCCGCACGCCTGCTCTAAGCAAGACCTTCGAGACGCGACAGACAGGGCGATAAGCGTCGCCACCTTCTGGTCCCGCACAATCTGAAGCCATCGACACGAGAAGAAGAATGAGAAGGAAAGGTCGCTGCGCAATTAATTAATTCAGAGCTAAGTAAGTTTACAACAGGTCTAAGGTAAGTATGATAAAATGCAGGTGTATAAGTGTGATTTATTTTGCTAAGCCTATTCTGATTTTTATGTCTTTCGTACATCTCGAGTTTGCTGTGATGACACTGCCCAAATATTTAAAACTAGTTACGTTCTGAAGTTAAATATTGTCTATTTCTATAGTTTCTTGTGACGGCAAGCCTGTTTTGGATGTTTTTAGGATTTTAGTTTTATTTGTGTTAATCTTTAGTGAAAATTCCTTAAATGTGCTGTTCATAATATTAGGTTCTTACCTATGAAATTGGCGGTGTGTATGGAGAATTTTATGAAAACTGTGGTTTTCATACATTGAATTTTGCGGATTATTCAGCAATGTCAAATTCAAAGCAAACTAAATTTTGGTAGGAATATAGAAAACTTTTAAGCTACTTTACACATATCTTCATTCCTTAAAAATAGTTCGCATCATAAAACTATACGTAATTGAAACACTTTTTCCGGCAGCACATGAAAAGGGCGGTTTTCAAGCTTTAATTTGAAACACTAAATAAAAAATTCAAACCTATTTTTTGTATTTAAAACCTTTGTTACATAGTCTAATAATGAAATTAAAAAATAATTTGGAAGTTGCAATAGAAATTAATAAATTACGTACAAAATAATATCTGTGAAAAAACCGCCAATTTCATAGGTAAGGACCTAATATTAAGACTTCTTGGACTGGTAAAATTCTTACAATACTTGTCTGAAAAAATAAATGCTTTATCTTTTTTCACAGTGTACCCTTATAAACCAACTCACCTTTATAAATGGCTGTCGCACGGGACTTATTGACTGTCAGAGATGATTCCAAATAAAGCGCGAGTAACACATTGAAATCAACTTAAAATCGAATTGAAATGCGTCAGATGTCTTAACCTCTCGCGAAATAATGTTTCGGTTCAAAGCTCTTTATTTCTCAAAAGAGTTGTATAAATCACTTACAGGATAAATTTTAAAGTCTTGTCAACTAAAACACCTGGATTTTGACATATTAAGCTGCTCGCTTCACCACTGCGCGACAAATACAAAACCAGTTTCAATTCCATTTTTATGTAGACCTAATTTATTTACACATGGTCAATATTAATAAACAATGTCAATCAAAATATAACATTTAATTTAAAACTTACATAATTTATCATATTATTAATTTATCTCAATGCGCATGTCAGGAATGTGGTTCCCTGAAACAGTTTGAAAACCATTGACAGCGATGGAACACGTCGGCTGCCCCATATCAAACCCTAGTAAGGGACAATTAAAGAAAAAAAAAAGGGTTTTAACAATTCTTGCCTGCCTAGTAAGTACTCACCCGTTCACAAAGATACCAGCTTAAACATCGTAAGTAATATCGTACCTAGTAGGTAAGTGCCATTACATTACTTACCTATACAATTATTACACTTTACCAGTAAAAAAATAACCGGCCAAGTGCGTGTCGGACCACTCGCAGTGTAGGGTTCCGTAGTTGCCTGTCTGTCTTTGTTACGTCGGCACCCGAATTTAAACGAAAGTTGACCTTTTCAAGTACGTTTATTAAGTTGGTCGACTATTACTCGTTAACGAGTTATGCCTACTTATTCGTAATAATTTTCCTACTAAATTAATTATATCTACTACTGCAATCTCCGTTCTATTGCACTTATGGTGTATGGTACTCGATTGACAGAGACGGAGATATACGAAGTTCGAGATTCGAAGTTGGTGGTAGCGCCGCAGCCATGATTTTTTTTCATATATCTATCCAATAGAAACCATTTAGCCGGCACAGGGCCGGACACATGACTCTAATAAACATTAGGGCCTTAGAGTCCAATATCACGCATACGCATCCCTGAATTCGTTTTTAAAAACGTTTTTGGTCTGAAGCAGATACTAGGTTTTGATTTGGCGCAGCCGAAGTAATATGATACAATATTCTATAAGTACTACGCGCGCCATCATTTCAAAACCGTGTCATAGAACCCGATCCGGGAACTCAATATCAGACTATTGTATAATGCTCAATGCAACTCAGGCAACAAGACATAATAGAAATAGAGGAATAATCGGGTTTACTGGGAATTTCATGCCTATGGGAATACATTTCCACGAATATTATAATAGTACCTACCTATTTTAGGTAAGTATGCGATATTTTAGGAACTTGGGATTTAAGCCTAGTGGATGAACAACCCCGTATACCAGATTTTTGGAATAGTATCGTCCATAATTAATCTGTAGTTCCCTAAACTGTATTGTATTTGAAGTTTACTGCGTTAGGACATTTTGTATGACGACGTAATGCTCAATGTAAAATTGCAAATAAAATTGATCAATGCAAAATTGCGTTCGCGCACTAATATTACAGCACCGATATAACAATAAATAATAAATAAATAAATAAATAAATAAATATTTGCGGACAATCTTACACAAATCTACCTAGTCCCAAACTAAGCAAAGCTTGTGCTATGGGTACTAGGCGAAGATATAGATACTTATATAGAGAAATACATACTTAAATACATAGAAAACATCCATGACTCAGGAACAAATATTCGTGCTCATCACACAAATAAATGCCCTTACCGGGATTCGAACCCAGGACCTCTTGCTTCGTAGGCAGGGTCACTACCAACTAGGCTAAAGCGGTCGTCAATGACTATATACTGACACGGAAGGAAATCTGAGCGACATCGGTAAGCTCTCGGTAAATTACAAAATATCACATACCGAAACCAAGTCAGGAAGTTACCAAAATGAGTGGTACTGCTACATGATTGGCGCTGCATGCGTGGAAGCGGGTCGGACGGTATACAGATGCGATACTGCCTGCTGACCGCGCCGCAGCTGCACACTATAATACTACTGCTCAAACGTAATACTGACAGTATGCCAATAAGTAAGGATCTGGGCGACATCAGTAAGCTCTCGGTAAAATACAAAATACCTAGTGTTGTGGATAACGCTCATTTTGAGGCTTATAGACTCGAACCCTAAAGACTCCCGAGGCCTAAAGACTCAAGAGACGAAAAGTAAATATTTTGTATTCATATGCGTAAAATTAACCAACACGGTTCTTAAACAGCATCGAGTCTTTAAGCCTCGGGAGTCTTTAAGGCTCGAGTCTATAAGCCTCGAAATGAGCGTTATCCACAATACTGAAAATACCGCATACCGATTCCATCCCGCTAAATGCAGAAGAGGTCTCGAACATGAAGGTTCATGTTACGTTTCGTCCGTGGCGTGGTCAGTACGAACGTTAAGTTTCGTTATGAATGTCAAATGAGCTTTGCTCGATTTAAATAAATGCAAATTACAATCGTATATGCTCGGTTTTGTGTTTGTTTGTGGCAATATTCAGAGTAATTTCGTTTTTAAAGCGATAATAAGGAATGCCAACGAACGTAAAATACGCGCACGCCGAGTTTTCACAATGACGCGTCATGTTGCGTTATGATTTAGGTATACTTAAACTTAATGCAAAACAGATTCGAAAGTGATGAACCAAATTGAGGTCACGGAAAACCGTTTCATTAAAAAATATCAACATTCATTAATAACTAATTGAATTGAATTACTGACCGCGCGGGCAACTCGCGGTACTCGGCTGGGCAGCGTTCGGGAAGCTACGGCACATTTTTTCATCCAATATTCCGCAGTGTCTCAAGACGAGAGTCTTTGGCCAGTGTGTGTTGCCAGTAATGACATATGGCACTGAAACGTGGTCGCTTACAATGGGCCTCATAAGAAGGCTCAAAGTCACCCAAAGGGCAATGGAGAGGGCCTACGCCCAGCAGTGGACGTCTTTCGGCTGATATGGTGATGATGATGACTGACCGCGCGGCTCCACCCCAATACCTATAGCAAAGGATGCAAGCAAAACTGCGTGATAAAATATTAAGTATCTGAATGTTTATTCTATACCTATACCTAAAGGTGAAAAAAAAACGAAAGATCAGGTAAAATCAGTCAAGTTTAGAATATCAAAAAAATGCCTTGTTACGCATATATATATTTTACGACAGTGATTTTTATACAACTGAACAATTAACACCATGCTATGCGAACTTAGAACTTAATGCAAATCCAGTTTCTTATTGAAAACAGTGCCACCTTCTTGATAGCTGGCGAACTCTCTGAAGCTCTAGCGATTGCTAGGCTAGGCTGTCAAGGTATTTCAAAATTCGCCGTATTGTGACAAGGCATCAGTAGCCTAGGGGTTCAGACGGTGGTATTTGGAGTCGATGATCCGGGGTTCGATCCCTACGACCGACGCACTTTTTGTATGTTTTGTACATTCAAAGAAAAGTTGTAACTACCGCAGAAGAGATGGCGCCTGTATACGCAAGCATTAAATGCCTTCTCAATTTGGTCGAGTTGCCTGTCTATCTCAGTATGTATATTGTCTTTGACTAACACTTGGTGATCAACTGATCACACAGCAATGCGCGTGTTAATTAATACACGCTTTATGTGTGGCCTTAATTTACCAAACTAAATACACGTATCATTCTGTAAATCACGCTGATTAATGACACAAAAACCGGCCAAGTGCGAGTCGGACTCGCGCACGAAGGGTTCTGTACCATTATCAATAAAAATATTTATTTTATTCTGTTTTTAGTATTTGTTGTTATAGCGGCACAACAGAAGTACATCATCTGTGAAAATTTCAACTGGAACTATCACGGTATCAGTGAGATACAACCTGGTGACAGACAGATGGACGGACGGACGGACGGACAGCGGAGTCTTAGTAATATACTCTTTGAGTTCGGAACCCTAAAATTGTAATTTGAACCTCTTTTTAACATCTGACGCAAAAAGCGGGGTGTTATAAGTTTGACGTGTCTGTGCGTCTGTGTGCCTGTCTGTGACATTGTAGCTCCTGAACGATTTGCATGTGGTTTTTTTTAACCGAAAGCTGATGTGATCGAGATGGTTCATATCTATGTTTCCACAAAATCGGTTAAGCCATTTTGGAGATATTCAACTTTGATGTGCAAATGTCGGAAATTTTTCAACTTTTCTAAATTGTAGTTATTTACGATTTGTTGTTCCTTAACTTGGCATTAGTAAATTTCCATATAAGTTTAGTAGTTATATCATACAAAGCAACAATCTTACTGACTTTTCCGCTTTAAGTATATTAATATAGACGGAGAAAAGCTAAATAAAGTCGCAAAGTCCATCTTTCCACACAACAGTAGAAAAATATAATACTTTTTCATTTTCCGTGTTTTAAATTAATTGCATGGGAAATTCGTATCACAGTGGGGTTTATTACCCAATATTTCACGAGAAATGAAACTTCGCGATAGGGCGGCGGTAAATAACACAGTGTACACAGGCACGGCCATATTGTGCCGGGGGTGTGTGTAATTCTTCACTTTAAACTCATTACTGTGATTTGTGCACTTTTAAAATACTAAGTAGTATTCATCATCATCATTTCCTTGCCCCTATCTCATTTACTTGGGGTCAGCATGTCTTTTTCTTCCATACTTCTCTGTCAGGTGTCATCTCATCACTCACTTCTTTTCACTTCTTTTTAAAATACTAGTATTATTAATGGTAAAGTAATTATTGTTCTTTAATACCATGTTACAACAAACAAGCATGACGGTCGTTGAGTTAGTACTCATACAACTCTACATACCTTATCTCTCTCTCTATATACCTACTTATAGACCGTTACAACTGGGGTACAACATTTGTAAATGAAATTAAATGAAAAAGTTTAATGACATCGTAAACATATTACACGGATTACAGTCAGTGGATCCCAAACAAGGCCAAGCCTGTGCTGTTCATCCTCTTAGATATTTACCGGTTCTGCACCAAACAAGGTCAAGTCTGTGCTGTTCATCCTCTTAGCTATTTCCCGGTTCTGCCCCAAAGAAAGCCAAGCCTGTGCTGGTCATCCTCTTAGCTATTTTCCGGTTCTGTCCCAAAGAAAGCCAAGCCTGTGCTGGTCATCCTCTTAGCTATTTTCCGGTTCTGTCCCAAAGAAAGCCAAGCCTGTGCTGGTCATCCTCTTAGCTATTTCCCGGTTCTGCCCCAAAGAAAGCCAAGCCTGTGCTGTTCATCCTCTTAGCTATTTCCCGGTTTTGCCCCAAAGAAAGCCATGCCTGTGCTGGTCATCCTCTTAGCTATTTCCCGGTTCTGTCCCAAAGAAAGCCAAGCCTGTGCTGGTCATCCTCTTAGCTATTTCCCGGTTCTGCCCCAAAGAAAGCCAAGCCTGAGCTGTTCATCCTCTTAGCTATTTCCCGGTTCTGTCCCAAAGAAAGCCAATCCTGTGCTGTTCATCCTCTTAGCTATTTCCCGGTTCTGTCCCAAAGAAAGCCAAGTCTGTGCTGTTCATTCGCTTAGCTATTTGCCGGTTCTGCCCTAGAGAAAGCCAAGCCTGTGCTGACGAACTATAATTCTTCCTGACACTGTCTAAACTACTAACTTTTTTATTTGGAAACAAAAAAAACTATTTTATTAACTTAAACTAAAGATTCGCCAAACTGCGTAGCAGTTTGTTGGCGATGCTAGCAGTTTGTTGGCGATGCAGATCTTGGGAGTGAAAAAGATGTTACACTTGTGGATCTGTGAGCTGTAGAAACCGCGAGACTGTCTATAAAAAAGTTGTTATGTCAAAAAACTGAATTGACAAGAAAATAAATGTCATTATTGAACTTACTCACAAACACGAAAATCGGCTGAGAAATGCGACGTAGAGGAGAATAGCCGCACAGCGTGACATCTGGAGATTCCTGACATACGAAATAAATTTAGCCCTAGCGGAAACAGAGGACTCTTACTTATGTTGTTGATGAGACCCGTCTTTGGTTATTAGTTGAATTATATACGCCTTAACTGTTTGACCGATTTTAACCCTGATTCCATTAATGACTCGATTTGCCTATAGATCATATAATATCTACCTTTATAAAACACAACCACAGAATAAGTAATAGTAACACAACCCTGCACACACTGATTATAAAGCATGTCAAGTTACCTCATTTCACGGTACTTAACACTTTTCTCACTTACATAATTATGGACATTATTTAACCAAGCTAATGTTAAAAGTTTCAAGCCGGTCATTACGATTATGAAGGGTATTAAATTCCTTCGAAGCCCGTGGAAAGTATCGATACTCGCCGGCAACTTCATTTCCGGTCACGTACCAAACGTCCGGCGCGAAGGCTCGATGAAATTTTCTACAGCCCTTACTTATTACAGCGGCCGCCCAGGGAAGACGGCTTCTTGACTTTATGTTTTAGGTATTTACATAAATAGAGTTTTATATTTCATGTCACTGTTCTGTGACATGAAATATAAGTAATCTAGTAAACATTTCAGATGCAGTCAACCTTTTTGCATTGGTCGTCGTAATAAATGTAATTCAAGCATTGACACAGCTTTAATATTTTTTGTCACAATTGTGACATGAAATATAACAGCTGTGTCAATGCTTGAATGATGTTTATTACGATGATCAATGCAAAAAGGTTGACTTCATCTGAAATGTTTACTTGACAATGACTTTGGCAAGTGATGTATCTGTTTTAGTTTTTTTTTGTCTGAACTCAACTGAAGAAACTACAAAAAGAGCGAGTTTCTCTACTTCAACTACATAGATCGATAGAGAAAAAAAACTGAGTAATGTGGCATCAATAAGTCAATTTCGTCAAAATGGCGTTTACGCCGTTTGAGTATGCAGGTATCGATATGTGATTGACCCATAACAGTAAATGTTTGTGCCTAACTACAAAATAATATCATCATATCGTGTTTTATTAAGTTACATTATCAAAGTAAAGTCTCTTTACCTCTGGTACGGGTATAAGTTTTTAATTTACTTTCTTGACGAAATGTTTGCCACTTTTTTATTTATTACAAGATAGCCGATATAATTATGTTTCCTAGAAAACAAATTATTCCACTCAATACAATTTCCATGAAAGGTTATACTAGTTCTTGTAATTGGCCCCTTAATTATTTACGATCTCGCAAACTTTTTGATAATGCTATTGTTTTTGTTGTTTAATTAAAGTTGGTTTTGATTTGCGAGCGTAATTTCCTTTAATTTCCGAGGATTTTCAGTTAATTCTCACCCTTCAGAAATATAGGCTGTTGAGTGACTCCCGTGGCTATTAAAGCATTCAAAGGGGTTCGCCTTCCGATCTTGATTTTTATGTGCTGTGCAATAAAAATATGAGAATCCCCACACTTGAGCGAAATTTAACTGCCGTCGGAAACATAAAAAGCGGTTTTTTGGCGGTTTTTCTTGAATTCGAAATACAAACGAGTTCGGTTTTTATGCTGCCCCTCGTCAGACAACGCTTCGGGCCACTTTTACAATTGTAATAAATTGGAGTTTTGCGGGACGGCAAAAAAGTGACAAGTGATAAAACATTTTCAATTTTGTGACAATAATAAATTCGTACATTCGTGTTCCGTGTTTATGTCTGCTGCGCCGGTATTTTATACGTGATATTTGACAGATGGGGGATTTGAAATATTACATAAGTACTTACTCTGTACGAGTACTTGGTGTTGTGGTAATGTTCTTGGCGGTGAGTAAGGTTGCCGGAGCTTCCCAGAATGCGCCATGTTGAGAGTGAGACCTGCGTGTCTCTCCTGCTATCAGCACAGGGAATCCTCAAATCAATAAAGGATTGGCTCCTCTCAAGTAGTAGTTACAATTTCCCATAGGCTAGGTATGCTGCTTAGGTACCATCGGCTAGGCCATAGCTGTTTGCTACCGTCGCCCTAAAAAAATATCTCCACTTTTGAATATTTGTAACGCTGATTAAAAAAAAAACTGATTTTATTTATTTATTTTAACTTTATTGCACAGTAACACGTTACAAATACAAAAGGCGACCTTAACGCCATAAGGCATTCTCTACCAGTCAACCTTTAGGCCAAACAGAAAAGAATCATAGCTGGTGCGGGATATGAGAACAACACAGAAATAAAGCGGACAAATAATAGGAACCTATGTTGTATAATAATAATTCTAAGTTATGTAATATAATATATTTCTATATTATAATTTAATATTACATAAATACCTATCACATAATAGTACACATATAATAAATACAATTTAATATAATATAATACCTGCTACTAAAAACTACGAAGAGTCTTAATCTCGAGAATTTTCAAGTACTTGCGTAACTTGTGCTTGAATGAGAATTTACTCTAAGCCTGTCGTATGCTAAAAGGGACACAATTCGCATTTTAATATCGCGCATCGAATATCGGCCTTGAATAAACGTATTGTATGTATTCGTATTGCATTAAGGGTGGGTCGCACCAAACCGTCTGTACCTAATCGTAAACGGTGCTCGTTAAAATCAATGTACGGAAAGTTTGACAAGTTTGTATGGATTGACAGCTGCCGGCGCCATATTTAATTGTGATCGGTCTGTAATCGTAAGTTTGTGCAACCAGCCCTAAGTTCTGGCATCATAGTATGCGTGAGTGATCATATTAGGTACCTGTCTAAAGTTCAGCATTCGACATTCAAGATCCGTTCTTTGAAGCGCTCTCAGAGCAATCAATGTGCGTAAATTAGCCTTTGTTGTATCTGCACACTGATTACCAATCAACTTTGCCGATCAACAATTTAACAGTAGATCGTGCTGCCGAGTTTATGTTCCCTACTTGCAGTAACTAGGTAAGACATTTAATACAATTTTTGGGTAGGTATCTTTTAAGTGTTCCGTACCAAAACCAACGAGACTTATTTATTTAGAAGTGAAAAAAAATTGGAAGAAAGAGCAAATAAATAAATGAATAAAAAGCGTGATAAATATAATAATGTCATCATCATCATATCAGCCGAAAGACGTCCGCTGCTGGACGTAGGCCCTCTCCATTGCCCTTTGGGTGACTTTGAGCCTTCTTATGAGGCCCTTTGTAAGCGACCACGTTTCAGTGCCATATGTCATTACTGGAAACACACACTGGCCAAAGACTAAATAAATAATAAATAAAAATACTTTATTTCAGACCTAATGATCCATAGTGTGTTAGTTACACGTGACTTAATACTAAATTAGGTTAGTAACAGCAAGTAAAAAAATATTCTTAAATAATAAATTGGGCAACGCTCTTAATCTGTCATTTAAAGACTTACGAGCTTACGAGCAATTTAATTTCTTTAATTAAAAGTTCTTCATGCTTTTTCCGACGACGATGACGAAATTGAGCTACGGTATGGTATAACATGCTTGTAAACTTGCACGTAGAACCGATGGGCATTGGGGCGGAAAGGTTTTCGAGTGGCAACCACGTAATGGCAGGCGCAGCATGGGAAGATTGAGACAAGGTGGACTGAGGACCTGGTAAATGTCGCGGGAGTCCGGTGGATGCGAGTGACGCAGGACCGGCCATTGTGGCACGGCGCCCCTTGGGGGAGGCCTATGTCCAGCAGTGGACGTCCTTGGCTGATATGATGATGATAATGACGATTGTTTTTTATTGTACCTATTGGCATTACCGTCATTGTTGTGCGAGGAGCATACTCTTAAATAGGTGATTTACAAAATTATGGTTTTTAGATAAACTTTAACAACCCTTCATTTAACGTGATAGGTTTATTTTCTACTGAAAGTAACCCTTTGAATAAGTACCTATATTTTGGTATCGTCTAACTTCACATTACTTTAATATGATGTATAATTTACCTAAGGTCTATTTGACAACTCTGTCAATATTTTCGAAGCTCATCATTTTTCCAACAATTAAGTGGAAAGAAGTTTAACTTAACTGTTTAAGTTTACTTCTGTCAAGTAAGTAGTTCGTTCAATTCAACTATGTATCTATGATACCTAACTTCCTTTTCAAAGAAACTTTGTCGGAACTTGTATTTATTCCAGAATAAGAAGCTCAATACTTTTACAACTCTATGATCGTGGTTAAAGAAAAATTGCTCCATCGCACTTATGGGCACAGATCGTAAACATTTTTTATTTATCATCACGATATTATTGTTTTTATCCTCACGCGATTTACGAGTATGCTCCCCTTTTGTAATTTTATGATATTTTTGCGTGAATTCTGCTTGAATTTTGCGTTTTAACACATTTTTATTATCTTCTTTGCATTTTTCGTATGTGAATGGTATGAAGGGATGTCCGCATATCGATTTTCAAAGGAATATTTATACGTACTTTATATGTCACAAACTTTCCATATATGGGAAAATAAATGCAGTATCGAAAAGTCACGTGATCACCTCTCTGCTGTTGTTGGTATGAGTTTATTAATCTTTTATGCATATATGCTATGTTGTATATGCTGTGTAATTGGTGGCGCAATTAAAATTAAACCAATTTTTTATTTGGATTAAGCGCTTGTGTTTGTTGTTGTCGCTGTTGGTGATCCTTAATAATAAGTTAATTAATTAATTAATTATTTCACAAAAAAAATCATAGATGTCAGTTATTTTTTATATATCGCTCTTTGTTTTCTTCACCAAACAAAGTAGTATATATTGGAACTCTAGTGGTAATACATTTTAATCTTATTCATTGACTATCCCGTTTATTGTACTTTGATAATGATAACGTAAATAGGTGACATTTAAATTACGAAAATCTTTTTAAAACTATGACTTTCGTGCCACTGCTTGATGTGCTTTATAGGAGTGAATATTCGGAGTTTATAATTAAAACGGAAACAATAAACAAGAGGAGTTGGAATTTTTACAAGCAAATTTACTGCGGCGACGATAAAACCACAGGCTCATAAACTTCACTAGGTGACAGTGGTGCAATGTGGGTACAATATATACACTCGTATCATCGATTGTGCACTTAGCCTATTTCCATATCGTGAATAATGCATACCTTTTTACAAGCTTTATATTAACTTGCACTGTTCGTATGTATGTAAGTGTGTAAGTTGTCCGTCAAAATTTGCAATCCATTTTTCAGTCACTTCCCGTTATCCAATTGAGCTGAAATTTTGCAAGCATATGTATATCGCATGACAATGCAATATTATGATGACTTGGAGCTCATCTGATGCTGGAGCTGGAAGATGGTCATAGGAACTCCGCAATAAAATGACTCAACCCCATCGAGTTTGGGCTCGTTAGAATCGTCTGAATGATGATGGTATGCAGAAAAATAAAGACGGCAATAAAAGCTTGTACCAAAAATGAAATTTTTGACAGAAACTTATTTAAGGTATAAGTCCACCAAACGCATTGCTCACGCATCACTTCCTCGCACACCGCTCCGATATCTCGCATAGCTTTGGTGAATTGTCACCCTAAGAACGGAATATCAGTGCCATTACAATTTTCAAAAATGCAATTAGTCTTAAACCTTTTTAGTAAAATGCATAATGCACTTATGATATTGTATAATGCAATTTTGATTAATAGCAAAATTCAGAAATAGTTCTGGTAGGGTCAAGATATATTTGTGAGTCAATGGTGAGTTAAGGTTAAAACAAGCTACAGAATAGCGGGGTTGGTTTCTCTACTGCGCCAGCTACTGCTGCGAGGGTCACAATGAAATAAAACGACTTCATTGTTGGTTTACGACAACCCTTTACTGGAAGCACTGATAGCGTGTACCTTCCGGACTACATTTGTCGGCGCTGACATTATTTACATCCACAATAATTACTGCTGTTCATGAAATGTACAGTAAGCATCATAAAAACACACTTTTCGACGTTATCTCTAATCTATAACGATCTAGAACCACCTAGGACGTGGTGGGGTTTGGTTATGATGCTTACTATACAAACTCAAATCGAAAAATCCTGTCCTTAGGCAAGTTTATATGGACAACTGGTAGAGTCATCATGGGATACATCGAAGGTGCTCGCAAAATGTGAACACAACTATTTTAAGGCGTTAGGTTGCATAGCCAAATATTTGAGAGCACATTGAAGAGAGCGGACGTATTTGACGGTCACTGTACTTTATTGAAGTATCTATTCTATTCTATCCACATTGCAGCTGAGCGCAATAAAGCTCAAGTCAATTGATAGAGGAAAATGTACTTTTTATAGGCAATATGAAGAGATTTACCGCAGCAAACCAAACAGGAGACGTCATCAGGATTTCCGCAACGGTAATCCGCAGGGGGCGAAACAGGAGCGCTCTCCTAAATCTGCGATGTCATGAACATTTTCGACACCGGTACCTGCTTGTGCTTACACTATTCAAATTTATACAAGCGCTCGAGGTAGGTTTGCATAAGCAAACTGCTTGGGGGCCGAACATGGGCACAATAATCCGCCTACAGTTCGAAAGAAAAACCAAAATCAAAATTCATTCCCTTGACCCGAGCGGCCGTAATTCCTCTACAGGGCCGGAAACTATTTCTATTCAGAGGGGATCCAACCCCGAGGGCCCCGCCTCCTTGTTTCCAAATGTTCCCGAATACTTTCGCCGTGGGCCTTAATGCAGCAAAGCGAGCGTGCTTCTGCTTTAAATAACCGTTTAAGTCGAGTTACTCTGAGTTCCGAGAGCTAGCGTCAAACACTACACGAATTTTGACTGTAGGTACTCATGAAATTTGGAACATTTTATTCATAAAATTTGAATCAATTAAAAAATCGGCCAAGAGCGAGTCGGACTCGCGCACGAAGAGTTCCGCAAAAAAAAGCACGTTTGCTGTATGTGAGCCCCCTTAAATATTTATTTTATTCCATTTACGCGCTTGTGAGTCTTTTGGAATCGCAAGCATACATAGGCTACGGCCTCTGCTTACCACCAGGCAGACCGTATGCTTGTTTGCCACCGTCGTAATATAAAATGTATGTAAAAACCATTTTAATTTCGAAAGAAAAAAGTTTACAGGGCATAATGGAAGCCGAAGTAACAGAGTTGTAGCAATCTCGTGGCTCGATATAAAACGTCAAAGGGCACGTTATCGTCGCCGGAACGGTAATGACGGGGCGATAAGATCGGTGGGGGCGGGGGGAATCAACTGATCTCAGACCGCGGAGATTAAATCTCTGTAGGAACTGCCCGGAACATTAACTAATGACACTCCGGAGATGGGACCGCCACCGATAGCCTCGATCTAGTGACTCGTTTAGTTCGTTTGGGAGTTTGGGTGATCGCCATTCTATTCATTTGCACTGATATGAGTAGTTGCCAATGATTTGTAAGATTCGATGATGCTGCCTTTATGTAATAGACAAACCTCTGAGCAAAATATATTGTTTCTTAGGCCAATCACCTTTTTTCTGTCACTAATTGCTACGTAATGTTTCCTTGATCAATACATTTATGGGCAAATAACGCATTTGAGATGTGGCTTTAATGTGGAGTGTCGCCATATATCAGGCACTTTAGCCGTCCTAGGCATCTTGGAAGTAAACGTTCATGTTTTAATTTTTTTCAAAGAACCTCTATAGATATATAGAAATAATTACACTAAGAAATAGTTTATCGACCTTCACATTATGTTTTCGTAATCAAAACGATTCCTTCAAAGAAAACTAACACAGCTAACTTTCAAACGTCTTTCTATTTATTGCAAAGTCCAAACGAAAGCTAGCGCTGTTTAGCAAAACTAGAAATAAACAACCATTTCTCTGTATCCAGTCCAAACTGATATAAAATGTAGTATTGCAAATTGAAAATAGACGAGGTACACATAGGGTTGTAGTCTCGGCTTACAGCGACCGCCTCTGTCAAGTCCACAAAAGGGACTTACGGATACTTACCTACGCTCCTCAGCGAAACCTGCAGCTTTTTCTAGGTTTTATGAAGGATGCTTTGGTGACCGTTTTCAATCAAGATATATTTGTGTGGTAAAATCTGTTTTCGGGACAGCTAATAGCTACATCTAGAAGCTGTAGTGAAAGTACTTTCGGGGTCCGTTTTAAGTTTTAAGGTCCGTGGCTCAGCCGGGCTTTGGTGTGGCTCGGCCGCTCAAAAACGCCGTCGTTTTTCTTAGAAAACGCCCCGGGCCGGACACGGCCTGTTCTAGCGTGAGTCATCCTTTATAAAGATTCTTAGACCTCATGGTGTGAGTAAAATAAAAGTTAGGAATTCATCTTTGATCTGACACTTTCTGTAACCGATCTTTATAATTTAATATCGGGCCTTGAAAGCCTTATTCATTCTATTCTAAAATAAAAAGGCGGCCAAGTGCGAGTCGGACTCGCCCATGAAGGGTTCCGTAAAATAAATTGCGGTATACTATTTATGACGTATTAAAAAAAAACTACTTACTAGATCTCGTTCAAACCAATTTTCGGTGGAAGTTTGCATGGTAATGTATATCATATATTTTTTTTAGTTTTATCATTCTCTTATTTTAGAAGTTACAGGGGGGGGACACACTTTTTACCACTTTGGAAGTGTCTCTCGCGCAAACTATTCAGTTTAGAAAAAACTGATACTTATTAGAAACCTTAATATAATTTTTGAAGACCTATCCATAGGTACGTATGGGTTTGATAATTTTTTTTTTTGATTTTCAGTTCTGTGTTTGGGGACCCGTAAAACTTAATGTATTTTTTGATTTTTGTGTGAAAATCTTAATGCGCTTCACAAAATATACATCTACTTACCAAGTTTCAACAGTATACCTTTTATAGTTTCGGAAAAAAGTGGCTGTGACATACGGACGGACAGACAGACAGACAGACATGACGAATCTATAAGGGTTCCGTTTTTTGCCATTTGGCTACGGAACCCTAAAAAGTACACAGGCAAAATGTACGTAAGTCAGAAAATAAACCAGCAATAAAGAATATCTGCCCTTTATCTATTTCCAACGACCGAATTTCTTTATCCGAATTTTTCATTTCCTATCTCAACCCTACTTGTACTAAAAATAATATATCAAGGGGTTGTTTACTCCTCCCTTGA
Organism: Epinotia brunnichana; assembly: GCA_963854355.1. Lineage (NCBI taxonomy): Eukaryota > Metazoa > Arthropoda > Insecta > Lepidoptera > Tortricidae > Epinotia > Epinotia brunnichana. The sequence continues at coordinate 1,388,937 of OY977946.1, forward strand.
AGGCAAGGGGATAATAAAACTTATTCCTGCTGACATTAAGCATGCTCTAACTAGCAGGCTTGACTCACCTCGCGATGTGGCTTTATCTCGAGTGCAATTCACTCTAGTAGGTTTTATATTTCTTTGAGTTGTCTAGATATATCTACATACAAACTTATAATAAACAAGCAAAGCTTGTAGCTTTGACAGTTTTGTTGTTGGGAGTAGGTATTCGTTGAAACTACCTACTCATCCGATTTAACAAAAACTTCTCGAATGTATAGAAAAGACTTTCGAGATTGACATATGTATACTTCTTCTTCTTCTTCTTCCTAGCCTTGTCCCATCTACTTGGGGTCGGCTCTCCTTGTATGGCGTCGCCAGGAACGTCTGTCCTGGGTCGTCTCTGGTGATAAATTAGCATCTCTAAGGTTCCTCTGAACGAGTCCCATCCATGTTAGCTTGGGCCTTCCGATTGACATATGTATACATTTGTGTAAAAACATTTTTTTAATTTTTGTTTTCACTTGCAGTGTTTTACAATAGATTAATTAATAAGCTTATTTTTAAATGTATATTTACCCTTACGTAAGTCAGACTATAATTCCAATAGACAAACTCGTATGTTGACAGAATACGCCTAATGTTATTGCCTCAAAACGGCATGTAGGTACAGCAAACCGCCTGTAACCGGATATCCGGCTATTTCCGCCTGTACATTGCGTCTTAGTTCTAAAACTTGCAACCGCTTTCAATGTAGATTTTGTGGGTACCATTTACTAAATAAGTAGAAAATTATTACCTAAGTGTGCGTTATGTTTTATCCCTAGGTTAGTAAAAATAGCATTTATCAAAATTGTGTGGAGCTGGCGTTATAACTTTGTAATTTGAACTACATTTCCGATTTAAAATAATATTTAACCAGTTATAGATTTCCTAGGAGGTGCCGCCATTTTACAATGGCGGGCGGATACGCAGGCAAGGCTAGTATTTTTTATTCGAACAGTATAATGAGATAAGATTTGTTAGTTTGTATTTAAGGATTATCTCCGGAATTACACTTGTATTACTAAGACGACTTCTTCATTGATAATGGGATGTGTTTTCTTTCTGCGATGTAATCATTGACGATGCAAAAGTTATAGTGAACTTATAATCAACGAAGGCGGAGGTGTGAAACTCCACAGTCGCCCGACAGCTCGCCCGTCATGTCGCGCAACATAAAAGGTCGAGCCCGCTCAGGCGTTGATATTTTTTATTTGTTTTTAAGGCCCATATTTACATAGGTAAATATGGGCCTTAAAAACAAATAAAAAATATCAACGCCTGAGCGGGCTCGACCTTTCAAATTTTCGTAAATTGAGTTGTTTCGTAACTAATTTATACATTATGACGTAACAATTTTACAGTCGGAAAACATATATCATAATCTGCAAGATATGTGAAGTAATCCGTATTCGTAGAAATCCGTTTTAACAAAAGAAAGTAGAGAAAAACAAATCTAAAGTAAACCCTATTATTTCACTTCTAACCATTTTACTGCTCCATTTTTTATCAGAAAAGATGAAATTTTATAATCTTCTTCATAAAGTATTGAACAATAACTTCATTTTCTTACTTAATTAAATTTCTTCTCGATTTCTGAAATATTCTGAAAAACATGATATCCGCGCTTTAGAACACGCACTTCCATCTCGCTCACGCGTATGCTCAGTGAGAGGGAGAGAAGCCCATGAACGTGCGGAGCCTTAACGGGGCCTTATAAATGATTTTATTTGCAATCATATGAACTGCGAAAATTCAACAACAACATGTTAAGACACTAATGCCCCAACAACGGAAACAAACCAGTCGAGTGTTTTATCAGAACGGCTCCTTTAATACAAAGCCTCTTATATACACTCGTGAACAAACATATTTGTTGAGGTGAAGTATATTTGAGTCGTAGATGCGGCCCAAATATGGCAGCATAAATTGTTACTCGTGTACATGTAGTACTTCGCGTGTAGGACGGTGAAAATTAAAACATGAATAATAAATTGTTTTGTTATTTTTTAAACGTTGTACGCTCGGTATTTATTACGGACTGTTTTTTTAACGTGGACTTATATTATTGGACTAGTATTCATTGATTTTTTTTTACCCGTGTTTTTGATTAAAATCGTTCACGCTATACATGTAAAGTCAGCATCAAAAGTGCGCAAACGAAGACGTCAAAAGTCTTTATTAAAAGGGAAAATGAACTTTTGACGTCTTGCGTAGTTATTTCTCCAATTACGCTACTTCCGAAAAAAAATCCCGGTTTTTTAGGGTTCCGTACTCAAAGAGTAAAACGGGACCCTATTACTAAGACTCCGCTGTCCGTCCGTCCATCTGTCTGTCACCAGGCTGTATCTCACTGATACCGTGATAGTTCCAGTTGAAATTTTCACAGATTATGTATTTCGGTTGCCGCTATAACAACATATACTAAAAACTACGACTCGCACTTGGCCGGTTTTTTTTATTCTACCTCAATACATCATTGTTGCGCGATTTTTCTATACTAATATTATATAGAGATTAAGTATATTACTTTGAAGCTTTGTATGTTTGTATGTAGATGATATCCGAAACTACTCTTCATATTTTCAATATTCTGTTACCAACACACAGAATGGACCTTCTGAATGGACAGGCTATATTTTATCATGTGGCTCCGTCTGCGTTATTAGTTCAGTCGAGTTCATGTAATTTCGTATCATTTATTTGTTGTTTGTGATGTATTTGCTAATTATGGACTTGTTCTGGAATAAATTATTTTAATTTAATTTCATTTCATAAATTGGTATACATATATGTACGTTCCCAAAGGTTCAAAATAAGCTAACTAGTCTAAGCAACCTTGCCCTTAACAACAAATGGTCCGTGTTTGGGTCATTCTAATCAAAAATGCACATTTTGTACTGCACAAGATATAATTATATATTTATTCATGTCTTCTTATTGGTTTATTTTTCTGTGGCACTATCTGCTCACATATTTTTGATCATTTGTCCGTGCACATATTGGAGAACTCCACTGTACATTACTTACGATAAATAACTTTTTTTGTGAATTAAAACTGTGGGGTAGGTACAGTCAAGGTCACCAATATGTATATTTATCTACACCACAATATGTATACAGACAACGGAACCATTATTAACGTGTTACTACGGAAGTAAGGTTGTTGTAGACATACTTTTGCAACTTTGGGTATATACATATTGGTGACCTTGACATTACTTTCGATAAATAACTATTTCCGTTTATAAATAAAAGCCTGAGTGCCTCGTCAACTTTCAACCATATAAGAGCGTATATAATGAACACGCAACATATAACCGCATATGTAGTATATATTTAACCTCCGGCCCGGGTTTGTTTGAAGTGGTAATTCGGGGTAACAGTCACGTGTATGTTTGCAATTTTCACTCACATTTGTCACACTTCAAACGAAGAATCACTCGTTTATCATTTGATAAGTATACTCGACGGTTGAGGCCTACATGTCACAGAAAGGTGGGTAGAACAATAAGTGTTATGACATTTTTACTGGAATGAAGTATTTAGTCAGGGTATACACCGTATACATTTGTACCTTGGTTCTGCTGCGGATAGCCTCATTTCTGATGCGATTTGGCCGTCGGGGCGGAAAGGTTCTCGAGTGGCGACCACGTACCAGAAGGCACAACGTGGTGGGTAGACAAGGTGGACTGATGACCTGGTAAAGGTCGCGGGAGTCCGCTGGATGCGGGTGGCGCAGCACCGGTCATTGTGGCACTCTTTGGGGGAGGCCTATGTCCAGCAGTGGACGTCTTTCGGCTGATATGATGATGATGATGATACATTTGTATGTTTGCATGTAGGCGGTAATATCCGGACCAATAGCCATACAAGTACCTAATATTAGAATACCATAGAATTAGATAATAGTGGCCCGGAATATTTCACCGGTTTATAGAATGGATCTTCAGGACTTTCTTTTGTACCCTCGCTTCACTCGCATTCTTTGTAATTAACAAAGTACGAGTTGCAAAACATTCTCAAAATATCAGGAAAATTCTCAGAAATTTCCGTTTTTTTTTAGGAGAATTTAAAAACAAGTTTTCGTTAGGTAGTCTCTAAATGTATTTTTTCATGGATGTATCCCTAATGACATGTATATTATTATTCTGTAGACAGACAATTAAAACAGTTGATAATGTAGGTATTTATCCAGGGAGTTCTTGACATGTTTTCAGTGTATGTAACATTTAAGTTCTGAGAATTTTCCATAGAAGAAATTTGGCATCTTCTCCACGGTGCTGCTATTTGTAATACGGGGGCGAAGCCGCTAGTTTTAGATAGGTACTTACCTACTTATTAAATAGTAATTATTTATCATATCCATTATATTCTGAAAATCACTACACACTTCATTAGACAAGCAAGATATTAATTAACAGAAACAAAACTTAAACCTATACACTTAAAATTAATAACTAGTAGGTATATAAGTACATACTCCCCGAGGTCGCTGCCTGTGGGAAGGGTGCCCATAAGGCTGGCCACATTTCCTCGTTGGATAGTTATTCCTATGCGTTGACCAAGGAAGTAGCCAGCCCTATAGTCTGCTGAGTTCTCCATCATCTTCTTTTTAATAATTTTATAAAGCCTGTGGGCGTCCGGACTCCAAGGGCCGAGAGTTTCCACCGCGAAGGCTGCAAATATGTTATTGTTTGTGAGGCCAGTATATTTACGGCGCTTCGCGGTTTCTGCCGCTACCGCCGCCCCGCCTGCCCTCAAGGACGTGGAGGCTAGATGGGACGGTGCCAGGGTATCAACGCAGGTTGCATCCCAGATAAGCGGCCGCCCCATCTGCCACGGAATGAGCGTCATGCCATCAGGTCTCTTGCCATCGTCGCGGGCCAGGCCAGGAGGTTCCAAAATGGCCGGCACGCTTACGCTGGCAATTATTTATAATTCCTAAATAGAAACACATTTAATTCAGCGTAATTTGAAAAGACTCCAAGGTGACTTGTCTGCGACTCGAATTTATTTAATGCTTAAATTTGAGTGAAAATCTTATTTTTATAGGCGAAATGTGATAAGTAAATGGAGAAAAATAATCACTATCTTAATGGACGTTCTGTGGCCATCTGTGTCTCTTTAAATTAGATTTTAATTCAACTGTCATTACATTTATTCGTTTTTAACCGCTGTTTTGTTTGATTACCTACTCGTTGAGTGAGATTCATAATATAATATTTTGTGGCGTATTAATACGTAATAAATATTCCCCATCGTTTTGAGCCGTTACCAGCATTGGTGGTTTATGGGCAAACAATACTGGGTGTCCAATAAACAAATAAGTGTAACAATCGAGGCGAGCGTAGACAATCGTGTTAAAATAAAATAAAATAATCGTGAAATTAAAATTTTCCTACATTATATTTATATTCAACGAATATAGTTAAAATGCATATTGAGTACATCAATACAGAACCCTTACATTTACTACAAAATAAATACATCACCTGGCCCTACTCAAGACGCTTACCGTGAACTTCTTAGAACCAGCATAAGTATGACCTGCGTCTACGCATGGTTCTAACTAATTTCGGGGTCATGTTATACTAGGGGAAGAAACTGAGGTGAAAATACAGGTTGAGAATCGTATTCCTAGGGAAAATCTTGGGTCCTTAATGGAGGGCAAAGTGAGTGAATTAATTAATCCGTTCGATGGTTACCTCACTAATGGACTTTTGTTGTGCTCAGACAGCTTGTTGGTTTCCCTCGGATGGGCAATGGATGTCTTGGGTGCGGTGGTGGGATGTAGGTAGGTACTTAAGTAGATAATTGAGTAGGTATAATAAATATAAATTTGTAGAGTGCCTTAGGTAATGCACTAATTGCTTTGCAATGGCCATACGCATTTATAATAGGTTACCAGATGACATTAAATCATTGACACTCAATAAATTTAAAATAAAATTATTTCACTGGCTAAAAGAAAAGGCATTTTATTCAATTAAGGACTTTTTAAATGATTGACATATATATTAGGTATTGCTTTTGAATTTTATTTTTCTTTTGACATTTACTTCCTAATGAATATAATAATGAATTTACAATTTTATAATGTGTTCAAAATTTTTTGCATGCCACATTATGGTTAAACATGTATTCGCAACTTAATTATAAAATACCACCTCTTGTAGGTATACCATGTTTAAAGCAAATAAATAATTTCATTAATTCATTCAAGAAAATACACGTTTCGAATTTCAAATTTCTTAAATTAGTAAAACCATGTTAAGCGGGAGCATCATTTAACACAAAATGTAGGTATAGTAAGCCAAAAAAGTAATACAGTTAATATAGTCTCCAAGTGTTAGACCACTAGACTACTAGTAGCAGCCAAGGTAGCCAAATATTTCGGTACACGTCTTTATTACTGTAAGAATAAGGGCGTGTTACGAAATATAACGGCCTCCGTAGCCCAGTGGGTAGTGACTCTGCCTACGAAGCTGGAGGTCCCGGGTTCGAATCCCGGTCAGGGCATTTATTTGTGTGTTTATCACGAATATTTGTTCCTGAGTTATGGATGTTATATATGTATATAAGTATCTATATGTATTTATCTATTATATATATCATCGCCTAGTACCCACAACACAAGCCTTATTGAGCTTACCGTGGGCCTAGGTTGATTTGTGTAAGATTGTCCCGTAATATTTATTTACTTATTTATTTATATTTGGCTATTCTGGCTGCAACTTACTATAATTATGACGCTGACTATAACTAGTCTAGTCTCAAACTAAGCTCAGGCTTAGAGCAGCGCAGAATGGCAAGTTATTAATTAGCGCTCATATTGGTTTAGATTTAAGAAAGCATCGAAGCTTAAAATAAGCTGAAAAGTTTATAAACCGGCGTTAATTTAACTTCGTCAAAAGCAAATAACATAAGCTTTGAAATCACATTAGATAAGTCAAAATCGCGACGCAATATACGCGTCATTGCAACGTCCTCCGTCGCAGCGTATTTTGTGGCCAAGCGAAATATTTGTCACCACGCATGCTTGACAGATAGATAATGGAAACATAGCTTAGAACATAGGTATGTACCTATTTGGTGGACTCACAGTGCCATCCGAGAAAGATTACTTGTACATGTAATCTCCGCATAGTCCATGCTCAGTGCGGAGCCTATTTAATTGGCACCATTCCTTTCTGGGGGCCGAAAAGCCATACTGCTTCCGGGTTGGATTATATTCAGCGCATAGTGTTGTTCAAAAATTATCTTTCTGTAGTTTGGTTTTCGGAGTCATAAAATGCAAGTAATTTATTGAAAATAGGAACTGACAAAATGAGCATTACACTATTTAAACCTTTAACTAAGGTAAACGTCCGAGTGCTCGACGCGGTACTAGTATATGGCATGGGCACTTTATGTCAGAGCAAAATGGGTTAAATTCGAACTAACAGGATTTTTCTTCATTCAAATTTAGGCAATGTCACTTTGACATAGAGTGCCCCTGCCATATACTCGTACAGCGTCGAGCACTCAGACGTTTACCTTACATAAATTCAAAATTTTAAACACCCCCGACACAGCAACACACACATGACACATGTTAAACTTATAACATCCCTAGTTTGGTCATTTCTCAAAAAAGATTGAGCGACATGACATACCTACCAACCAATACCAATTCCGTATAATGGTATGATAAAAAAAACAATGGCTCGTTCGGCTACGTGTGTCATATTGGGCCGAAATTCTCTCATAAATCACAACACGGAGACAAAACATGCCGTAACACCGCGATCTGAAAAGCTTAGATTAACCTATCACGCGGCAATCAATCAATTAGGACCTTTATCCCCGGAGCCGCAAAGTTCATAATAATCTGTCAGGGCTGTCGCCGTATAAGCTGTCAATGATCACAAATGATACAGGGAATAAAAGTCGGCGCGGAGCGGACATCGCGATTGTCATCGCTCATCGCTAATGGTGAGTGGTGACGGGTGTTCGTGTTTTGTTTCTGCACAGGAATGAAATCCGTTGTTAGTGGACAACGTAATTAATCCGGCTAGACGCGACAATAGGCATGATGACAATAATTGAAAAATGGACCTATAATGTCCAGAAATATATACTATTTACAATGAATAAGATATTTCTGCAGAAATTAAAAGTTTAGTAGGAAAAAAATGCAATTTTAAAATAATAATTTAAATTTCCCCCTAAAACGCTTGTTAGTGTCATGGCGTCGCTTATGACGTCACGTTTGAGTAATCAAAACGTAAACGCGCTGCGCTCGTGCAAGAATTGAGTTATTTTGTGTTATATAATAAAATATGAATTCGAAAGTGAATAGGTGGTGTGGGGTCCCCCAGTGTGAGAATACATCCATAAAAACTCCTAATAAGCTATTTGTGTTCGTTCCTCAAAATAAAACAATACGAAACAAATGGCTTAAACTTGCAAGGCGAGATTCAAAAGGAATATTGCCCAGTACTCACCTTTATTTTTGTGAAGATCACTTTGACGTAAGTTTTTACATACTTTTGTAGATTCTAGTATATAGTATTTGGTAATCATATTTTGTACGAGGTCTAAATGTAAAAAATATAAACAATCTATTTCGAGGTTAGGTTTCATCTCTCATTGCTTTGATATGTATTACGTATTTTATTCATAACCTAACATAAATAAATATTTTAAACATAACCTTAAAAATAACTTGATAAGAAATACATCGTCACAAGTATATTTTAGGGAATTATTTTATAACTCAAATTATAAAGTTTTTAATTATTATTAATATACTTACATAGAAGTTTTAACATTTCTAAATTCTGCTGAACAAAAGTCTTTATTTGATGACAAAAACTCTCCCAGCATTATTATGTCGATTCTAGGCAAATTAGCGCTGTTTGCCTTAGTAAATCCTTGATCCATGATTCGTGGTATTTTATATTCGAATTGATAATATTCACACTCAAATAGTACTCGGTATTTAAACAAAAATAATAAAAACACAAGATGTTCGTGCGTATGCGTTTACTCAAGCGTGACGTCATGCGCTCTGATTGGTGTTCAAGATATCATGGCGGATTGCCTTATTTTGTAGTTTTATTTTATAAAAATAAATAATAATCACACTTATAATAAAAAAAACAATGCGTATTTTATATTCCAAGCTTCAAGTTTTATTCAATAAATATAGTATTTTAGTAGTTTTTAATTACTGTCATCATGCCTATTTTAGCAGTTTTGGAAAAGTTTTTGAAGTGGACAGGTATTTCTTTGCTCGCGTTCTTGTATAGGGGTACAGTTCAAAATGTATCACGTGACTTCCGGAATAACTTTTTGTAGAGAAGCCTAATCTGATTTCAAATAATTGTTTGTTACATTTTTTTGTCTTTCTTTATTTGCCATTAGTTGTTAATCACACAATGTTATCTAAAAGTTTATGTGGCGGACATGAAAATAATGCTGACATGACCGCATTTTTAATGTATCGTGAGTCAAATGAGGTACGTCAGTCAATGTCCACGCAGAGAAACTCCCAGCATAGCCGTGTCCATTGCCCTTTGGCCGTTGGGGCGCAAAGGTTCTCGAGTGGCGACCACGTACCAGAAGGCACAACGTGGGTAGACAAGGTGGACTGATGACCTGGTAAAAGGTCGCGGGAGTCCGCTGGATGCGGGTGGCGCAGGACCGGTCACTTTGGAACCCTTTGGGGGAGGCCTATATCCAGCAGTGGACGTCTTTCGGCTGATATGATGATGACTTCTAGCAGACCCACAAGCTCCATATTTAAAGACATAATTAGTTTTTAGCCTATCAATTCATAAAACACTCAAAAATATCGCTATATCGCGGCAGGGATATAATTATATAGAAATAGAAATAGAAATAGAAAAGTTTATTTCTCCGAATATGGTACAATTGTTGGTATGGCTTACACATTTCAGTTTCACATATCCTGCCGATATCGGCGTAGAAATATTATTGAATTTAAGTAGTTAAATCATAAACATTCAAATTATCAAGACATTAATATTAATTAAATACAACATACAATACTACAAATTAATAATAAAAGTAATAATTAGAAAATTAATAATTTAAAAATTCATTTACGGAATAAAAGCAAATGTCAAGCAGCCAGTTAAATAATTTCCTGTCAAATTGATTATTTGGTAAACATTTCATGTCATTTGGAACATTATTGTACAATTTTATTGCCATAATATAAGCATTCTTACTAAAAAATTTCACATTCTGTCTAGGCTCATAAAGCTTGTGCGGATATCTACCATTGGTTTTATTTAGGACAACGTTATACAAAGGGAACTTGTGCGGATGTCTTTTTACAAATTTAGTTATCTCATATATATATAAGCAGGGCAAGGGGAGAACCTTTAGCTCCTTAAATATTGGTCGGCAATGGGCCAAATAATGGGCTCCATAGGCAGCTCGGACACATTTTTTTTGTGAGATAAAAGCTCTCTGTACATCAACCGAATTACCCCACATGATTAATCCGTAACGAATCACAGATGATACGTATCCGTGATATGCGGAAAGTGCAGCCTCCCTAGATGCAACGGTTCTGAGATGCCGTAGGGCGAACACGAATCGGTCTAACCTAGAACAAATATTATCTATGTGGTTTTTCCAATTGAGATGTTTGTCAATTGTAAGGCCAAGGAAATTAGCTGAATCTATAGGTTCAATAATGGTGTTGTTCAGGTTTATTTTAATGTCTGATTTGGGATTATTATAATTCTGGAAATGTATTATTTTTGTTTTGTTTATATTCAGTTTCAATTTATTATCTTCTAACCATTTGACAGCATTACATAGATCATTATTTGTCTCAATTTCTAGTCCTTCCTTATCCTTACTTTTAATAATTAGAGTAGTATCATCCGCAAACAATATACAACTATGTTTCAAGGTTGACGGCAGGTCATTAATGTATAACAAGAAAAGTAGGGGACCTAAGACGCTGCCCTGCGGAACGCCACTTTTAAGTAAGTCTGGATTAGATTTGTATGTCTGTTTTTTGTGGTCTTTTATCCTTGTTATTTCAGTGTATTGTCTTCGATTGCACAAATAATTTTGTAGCCAGTGGTGTGCGTTACCCCTTATCCCATACTGGTCAAGTTTGTCGAGCAGTGTTTTATGACAAACTAGGTCAAAAGCCTTACTCATGTCCAGTAAAGCGCACAATATTGATTGCTTGTCATTTAGATGCTTTGTTACATTTTCGATCATCGCAAAACACGCAATAGACGTGGAGCAGTTTTTTCGGAAACCAAATTGATATGGATTTAGAACCTCAGCTTTTCTAAGGAAAGTTTCTAGCTTACTATACATTGCCTTTTCGAATACTTTTGACATTATGGGTATTAAGGCAATGGGTCTGTAGTTATCCATCAACGTTGGATCGCCTTTTTTAAATAATGGTTTGACTATTGAAAGCTTTAAGCGTTCGGGGAAGCACCCCTGTTCAAATGATAGATTAATGATATAGCTAATAGGTAGAGCTATTTTATGTGCACATAATTTTATTATTTTAGTAGTAATTTCATCATGTCCAGTTGAATTTGTATTATTTAAAGATTTAATAATTTTGACAATTTCGTATTCATTCATCGCAGTAAGAAATATACTATGAGGGATATTTTTTATACTGGATTTATTATTGTTGGAATACGTGCTGTCGTGAGATTGATTAATAAAGAATTTATTAAACAATTCACAAATCTGTTCAGGTTGACTATATATGTCATTGTCGACTTTTATTTGATTGATTTGAGTATTTTTTGAATTAGTTTTATTTAATTCACTTTTAATAATATTCCATACTGCTCTGCCTGTATTCTTTGAATTATTTATGTATTTAATGTTATTATTTCTCTGAGACTGCAGTATGCACTTCTTTAGAAGTCTGGAGTATGTCTTATACATGTATTTATTATACTTTTTGTTTTGATCGTCTTTATGGTACTTAAAGTATAACGTTCTTTTTTTGTGGCACGATCTCCGCAATCCCTTAGTAATCCATTTATTTCTTATAGGTTTATCTCTCAGTTTGACTTTAATTGACGGAAAACACAAATTGTATAAAATGATAAAGAAATCATAGAATGCCTCAAAGGATTTGTTACAGTCTGGTTCTTCATACACATTATTAAAAGTAAGGCTTGATATATGATTGCAGAATTTGTGTATGTTTTCCTGACAGTAATCGCGCCTTTCCTCAATCCAGTATTCAATTCTCTGTTTAGGCTGACCTGTTTTTGGGATAGAGAATGATATATACTGTCCAGTATCATGATCGGACAAAGCAAGCTTAAGTGTCTCACTTACTACGCAGGTTACGTCAATATTTGAGGCTATTAGATCGATACACGAATTCTTTCGCGTTGCATTGTTTATATGAATATTAAAATTAAAGTTCATCAGAAGTTAGAGTCGTTCGCGCACCGCGATAAGCAAACGACGTGCGCATCCGCATCGCGTTAGTAAAACAGTTGCTAATTCCTAGTGATCGATATCTTATTTAAACGATAACAAACATGGTGAAGTGTTACAAATGTAATAAACTGGTGAATAAAAAATGTCCAGGCCTCCAATGTATCAAATGTAGCAAATGGATGCACGGGTCTTGTGCTAGCATATCTACGGAGCAGCTAAATACACTCTTCTCCATGGAGGCGGCAGACTGGAAATGCCGGGATTGCATGGGAAAAACCAAGCCAAAACGCATCTCGTTCATACTGCCCGATGCCGAGGACGATGAGAACACGGATACAGAGATCCTGCAAACCCCAAATAACGCGGAAAAAATGCTAAGTGACATCAAGCGAGAAGTACGCGAAGTGGTTCGTACGGAATTACAGACAGCATTACAGTTCTATTCGGACAAAATAGACGATTATGAACAAAAAATGAATGAGTTTGAAAAACAATGCACTAATCTAAAAAATACCTGCAAGAACCTCGTCCTAAAAAATGAAGCGCTCGAACTAAGAGTGAACTCTCTGGAACAAAGTTGTATAAATAACCATCTGGAAATTGTTGGCATAAAAAAGATAGAAGATGAAGACGTCACATCTATTGTTAAAAATTACTGTATTAAAATTGGGCAAAATCCCCAGGACATAGTCAACGTGTACCGGAAAGACCCTAAACGCAAGAATAACACTGCCGCCGAAGCCAACAGCACTGCTGAACCAGCAGCCCAGAGACCAACGGAGCCTATCGTCGTCACACTCCGCGAAGGCCGCCGGGGCCCCTGGCTGGACGCCGCAAAGACTACCAACGTGAGTGCCAGGGATGACCTAGGAATAGGAACCGACTCCAAAGTCTACCTGCGAGAGTCTTTAACATCCACCACGGCCTTCCTAAGATGGAAAGCCAAGACCACCCTCAGGGATACCGGCCTATACAAATACGTATGGTGCAGAAACGGCACGGTCCTCGTTCGAAAGGAAGATAAAAGCAAGCCCCATATCATCCGATCGACTAATGACATAAGTCGTCTAGCAGGAAATACCGAAACAAACAGCGAGACTTGAATACCTGCATCGCAACCGATAACTACCTACAATCATAAATTATAGTGAACGATACATCATCGAATATTATAGAAGAAAATCACGATACTTGGAAGAACTTCGTGGATACTATACCAAGTCAATATAATTCTTTGATTACTTTACATGTCAACATAAGATCAATGGTTAAAAACTTCCATCAGCTGGAGCACATAGTTACAAGTAGCACCAGAACCGTCCACGTCATAGTAGTTACCGAAGCAAACATCTCACACGAGTGCGTAAGACTGTTCGAACTAGATGATTATGAACTTTTCTCCGAGCTCCGCACCGACAGGAGGGGCGGAGGTGTTATTGTATACATCCATAATAGTGTATCATTTGATAGACAACTAATAGCAACCCATAACTTTGAATGTATTTTAGGTGAAATAACCACTAACTTTGACTTCAGAATCAACCTATGTGCTATATATAGACCACCAAATTTAAACAAAACATTATTTGTATCAGAATTAACAAAAATTGTATCCCCCCCCCTGAATAAATCCAACTATGCAATTATTGGTGATATGAATATTGATTTAAAACAGTCAAACACTGCAGTATCATATTATTTAAACAAATTAAGCGAAAAAGGACTAGAACCTGGCATCAGTCAGTACACACGTATTGAACCTAGCGGAAACCGTATTACTAAGTCGTGCATCGACCATGTCTTTATTCGTTGCTCACCGCCGGCCGGCCGTAGCAATAGCGATAGGCAGATAAGAACTGCAGTGGTCAACAATGCGCTCGCCGACCACTTTATAACCGGATTTGCTATCTGGGATAGTTCGCTCGCAACGATGCAACCAAAATACGCACTTAAATTAGATAATAAAAAGGTGATTTCAGAACTACGTGCTGCCGACTGGAGCCAGGGACTAGCCTACGACGATCCTAACGATGTGTTAGACTGCATCATTGATACTTTTACTACAGTGTATAATAAATGTCAATATAAAAAAAAAATCTATCTAAGTAAGAGAAAAAATGTAAAATGGAAAAACAATAAAATAATCAAAATGTGTAAAAAAAGGGACGAACTGTTCAAAATATGGTACTTAGATCAAAACAATGCACAAAAAAGGCTCCTTTATAACAAATATCGTAATAAAACAAATAAATACATAAGTAATGTCAAAAATAACTCTATAAAAAATGATATTAATGATAACTTTAAAAATCAGAAAAAAGTTTGGGAGATTGTCAACCGATTGTGTGGAAAAATTACAAAATCCATTGATGAAATTATAACAAAACACTTTAAAAAATATAACATAAGCTCATTAGTTAACAAATTTGCGTATGAATTTAGAGATAACGTTAATAAAATAAGCTCCTCTTGTGACAAACCAGTTCTAGTAGAAAACTCATATATACAAAATCCACTAGTGTCACTTAAAATAAATAAAGCCACAGAAAAAGTAGTATTTTCCATTATTAAACAACTGAATGTTAAAAAAAGTTCGGGTATAGACGGAATCCGTGCCGTGGATATTAAATGTATAAACACGGAAATAACTCCTATCGTTACGCACCTAATAAATACCTGTATCAAGACCTCAACCTTTCCAAATAAATTAAAAATAGGAACTATCAGACCAATCTTTAAAAAAGGCATCCACAGCGACATAAACAACTACCGTCCTATTACAATATTATCCTGCATAGATAAAATAATCGAAAAATTCTTCGGAAATCAAATACATCTTTTTCTAAATAAAAATAATATTATAAACAATAAACAATACGGTTTTCAGAAGGGGAAAAATACGGCACAATTACTATGTAAATTTACAAACGAAGTTAATATGCACTTAAATGAGAAGAAACATGTTATTGTTGTATTTATTGATTTTAGTAAAGCTTTTGACACACTTAAATATAATACCTTATACTCCAAACTCCTGCAAAATGGTATACAGGGCCCACTACTAGAATTTATAAAAAACTACCACACCAACCGTTTCACATCTGTCAAAATTAATAATACCTATAGTGATAGGATTCCTACAGAACAAGGTACAGCTCAAGGATCAAATTTCGCACCTACCGAATATCTTTTGTACGTTAACGACATGTGCAATATATTCAGTGGTGGGTCTGTATACCAATTTGCGGACGATACCTGTCTCGTGGCCACCCATGCCGATATCACGGCTGCAGAAACCATCCTACAAGGTAACTTTAACCGGCTGTGTGCATGGGCCCACGACGTAGGCCTAGTCATTAACTATGACAAAACCAAGGTCATGCATATCCACTCTGCATATAAAAAAAGTCTCATCACACCTAAAATAATAGCGCATAGCCATGAGTGCATGCATCAAAAAACTACGCGTACGTGTGAATGTGTACACCTGGAAATAGTGGATAAGCATACATACCTCGGTTTGGTCATAGATAATACATTCAATTGGGGTCCCCACATTAGTCATATTTGTAACAAACTACGATCCATCTTATGCAAACTATCACTTCTAAAATATAAATTACCATTTAATACTCTCAGAATGTTGTACATGTCACTAGCCGAATCCATTGTTAGTTACAGCCTTAGTAGCTATGGCAGAACCTATAAAACTTACCTGGACAATATCTATAAGCTACAATTAAGAATGATAAAAACTATTGTACCTAATTCTATTAGAAATAAGCATAAAAACGACGATAATTATCTATTTCGATACTGTAAAATTATAAATGTATATATATGATAAATTTAAGATGATGCTAATCTGTGATGAAATTTCAAATTTACCCAACCTTCAAAAACGTTATAGGCCACAAAACTTGAGAAACATAAATACCTTACCCAAATACGTATTGCCACCGTATAACAATGCATACGGAAAAAGAATGTGGGAGTATTTGTTACCTTACATATTAAACGAATGGCCAAATGATGTTTTCCAGAAACTTATTCATAATACTCACAAAATAAAAATCATCACAAAAAATATGTACTTGCCAACTACCGATGCGCGCACGAGCGTAGCACAAATTATGTAAAACTACCCTTTTCTTAGCTATCAATTGTAAACGAGCGACAACGGCGACAGATAAACCGTACGCGGTTTTCGTTCGCTGTTCAAATAATGTGTAAATAGTTTATAAGTATTTTGGATAAATAAAAAAAAAAAAAAAAAAAAAAAAAGTGATCGCAACTCTTTCGATTGGGTATTGGTTTTAAGTGTATCTATGTTCCAGTCCCCGCAGATAATAATTTTTTTCTTGTTGTTAAATGTCAATTTAATAAGAATTCTTTTTAACTTATTTAAGAACAATTGAATATTAGGTCCTGGTACTCTGTAAATACATATAATGATTATGTTTTGATCATTTAGTTCTATCCCGCAACATTCGAAATAATATGCGCTGCATAATTTTTGAGAAATTTGCAACTGTGTAAATTCTATCCCATCCCTTATTAGTATACAGGAGCCACCCCGTCGATGATTGCTCCTCGAAAAATGTGCAGCAAGTTTGTATTTGGATATTTTTAAGTTATTTTCTGTCCCATTCTTAATAAAGGTTTCAGTCAAACAAATAAAATCGATAATTCCTATTTCCTTTGAAAGTTCAGTTATTGTCAATTCAACCAGTCCACTCTTATTAAGTATTCCCGCAATGTTTTGGTGTAGTAACCGATAAGACACCATATGTAAAGCATGGTGGTTAACATTTGACAAAGAGGCCTTCCTACAGGTCACGAAAAAGCTCATTGTTTGAATTATTACCGGTCTCTGATTGGGTTAAATAAACAAGATTATTAGAATTAACATGATTGCCAGCACGTGCAACATTCAATAAGTTGTTGCAGCTGATATCCAGTTCAGAAATGTATTTTTTTAGGTCACTTAGAGCAATTTGAAGTGCGGCATTATTTATATGACCTATAGAAGGTATGAACATTTTCTTAATGTACGGTATATTCTTATTAGTATCGAAGATATGAGCGTATTTGTACAAAATAACATCAGAGTGTAGAAGTCTGTTAAATGATTCGATACGCCTATTAAAGAAATTACAATATTTACTTAGTTTATAGCTAGGTACACAGATTATTACATTCGTATGGTATATGTCCTGTAATTTCGATCTTATGAAAGCTATCATGCTATAGAAATCCACGGTATGATTAAAATCCGAAGCACCAATCAATATGATGCAGTAGTCTTCCATGGTGAATTTTTCAAGTTTCGTGTCAATTCCTTCTAACATGTTGTAAATGCCACAGTTAGGTTTTACATAATGGCAAATTTGCTCCTGACGAAAAGTTTTTATAGACGTTTTGAAAATTGTATTACTATTATTGTCGCTAATAATGCAAATTTTCCTCGCTGCTGTTGAATTTTGTTGTTGATGATCGGAGTATATCTCCTTCTCGGCTTCTAGTGTTGTTGCCGACTTCGGCGGTGAAAATGGAGAAGTTGGTGAGGATGCAGATGTAGGTATAGGTGCTGGCGTAAGTGAAGGTACAAGTATGTTAAGATCTCCCTGGGGCAAAGCCTGGTCATTGTTGTCAGGTACCATCGTCGGCGACTCATCATGCCTTAGACGTACCGGAGTTAGGCTTTGGGGTGTATCGTCATCACTATCGAGGTCTAAAGCCTTGACTTTTTCCTTTAGTAGCTCCTTTCTTAACGGAGTTGATTTCCGGATAGGTACTTTATCTGTCAGGAGTTTTTTATATATCTCATGTTTTTTTTTGTTGATCCCCTAGTTCTTTTTTTAACCCTATAATTTCAGCATTGAGGCGTTCTATTTCCTCATGGGCGCTAGCCAGTTCCGTGGAGAGTTCGCTTATTTGGTTCTTAAATTCATACTCCAGAAGATTTTCTGTGGTTGAAATGTTAGGTAAACTATGAGACGTGCTGTCCAGAAGTGTGGTCGGTAAAGAATCCACCTCTGATTCTGGGTCTGATAAAATTTCATGAGGGTAATGTATTTTACGCATGGTTTTATTCCCAGTAAAGTTATTCTGACTGTAATCTTGTGGGCTGGGTGGTGTATGTACTGCCTCGTTAGTATTTAAATCTATGGTGTTACACTTTTGGGTAATATCTGAAGTGTCTGGCATTGACACATTTTTTACTGCTAAAGTTGTGAGCTTTTTTTGCTGCCTTGTTGTTAGGTATTTCCTTGGCTTTTCTGCCGCTTCGTTATTATGTGCATTACATTCATGACATTTCCACTCATCTTTTCCTTCCATTATGTTGAATTGTTTTTGAGTGATATTCGTGCATGAAATGTTGAATTTTTTCTTACATTTAGAGCACTTAAGGGAATCTTTTTTCTGTATATTCCGTTTACATTTTTCGTTAATATCAGTATAGGTGGGGGTTTTAGACTTGGTCGCCATAATTTGTAGTAGATGGAATACAAGGTACAATAAGACGATACTAGTGACTTCAAGCGGACACTTGTAGTACTAATTAAATATAGTAGTCTCCTTAAACACGCTTGTATTAGCGCTGAACGCAGTTTTGCACAAGTTTAAGGCTAGCAACACTGCCTATTGATCCTGTCAGCTGTCAATTGTGACATCCAATCAGCTGTCACAGAGGACTTTTCTATATACTGTAATAGAGACCTATCTCGGGGGTCAAAATGGGTAAGATGTAAGGTGTCGCTCTCCTGCGGGAAGTTTTGTAACTACTATAACGTATATATATTTATGAACGCCAAATGCCATATACAGGTAGGTACAGCAGGCACAGCTCGGCCGAAATATCAACGGACCTGTGTGATTTGTTATTTTACGACAAGGTCTGCAGATATTTCGATCGGGTTGTAACAATGCTGTAAATGATAATAGATATATCCTGCAGGGTGCATATTTCCTAATTTACAGTACAAATCTAAGAAGAAAAACTCCAATTATAGGTATACCAAGAAGGTACTTTTATTTTTTTTGGCAAACAAACCGTTAGTATATTCGATCGAGACAGGATGAATTCGTCTAGAATATCCTAACTCGTCCATTATGCTTAGTATGGAATATTGTTGTTTATGTGTTCGACATTAGGTAGTATTTGCTACTAACCTGCTGAGCTACGAGTATTAATGCATCCCGGAACAGCACATTTCTTGTTAGACATTTTTTATAACGCATTTTTTCCAGGACCGGGAAAATTTGTAACAATTTGACGTCTTCCTTCATCTTTCAACTGTCAAAGTGTTGCCCATGCTATGCGAACTTAGAACTTAATGCAAATCCAGTTTCTTATTGAAAACAGTGCCACCTTCTTGATAGCTGGCGAACTCTCTGATGCTCTAGCGATTGCTAGGCTAGGCTGTCAAGGTATTTCAAAATTCGCCGTATTGTCACAAGGCATCAGTAGCCTAGGGGTACAGACGGTGGTATTTGGAGTCGATGATCCGGGGTTCAAACCCTGCGACCGACGCACTTTTTGTATGTGTTAACAGAAAAGTTTTAATATCGCAGAAGATATGGCGCCTGCTGTACGCAAGCATTAAATGCCTTTTCAATTTGGTCGAGTTGCCTGTCTATCTCAGTATGTATATTGTAGTCTTTGGTGTTGCCCACATGACTGCTTAAAAATATACAACCGAACTACGTAAATGCTTAATAAGTAGTAGTAGTAGTAGAACAAATGTATAATGTAAGTTATGACGCCAATTCTATTCTGGTTTAATTTAATAATAATTAATAAAAAATATTTAAACTGACTATTTATTTACAAGCAATATTAGTAAATACTACCATTTGGAAAATTATAACTGATAGCTAGTAATACGTGTCACTTTGTGACGTTTTAATCCTGATTAATTACAGTGCCATCTCACTTATTTCTAATTGACTACGTAGCGACAGAACCAACAAAAGGCCGTAGAACGCGATCTGGTGTTGTATTTTAAATGACTGAATGAAAAGTTATACTGCCAAATCGAAAATCTCTTATTTCCATTTAAGTGTTTGGAACGCAGTGTGCTCTTTAAATTATATCCTTGGCACTGTCATCCGGGTTTAAACATTGCCCGTTGCTTAGTATAGAGATTGTGGACCCTGTCAGCTGTGGAGTGATCCCGTTAGTTTTGAGATGCAGCCGGTTTAATGTGATGTAAAATGGAACTTGTGATTTAAAAGCCAAAATAAAACGGTTGATTAAGTTTCTCACCGTTTCGTCGCGTGTCCATTATGGCCCAGTTGCGTTATTTGGTGCCAGCATTATAGCGCAAATGCCGTGATGCACTTCTTCAACACAAATTTATCTTCGTAAGGAATGTTTTAAGGTATTTAGTATTTAAAAACTGTAAGAGCTCTTGTTCGCAATGTTTACATGGCCAGGGTTGCCATATATAACTATAATAAATATATAACTAACCATATAAACTGTATAAGTAAGGTTGTTGTATACAAATACATGCGAAAACAAAGTTACTTTTGTAGTTCCTGCAAATAGTAATAACAAGGACTACAGTGCGGGTGCGCCAAAGTTTATATAAAATTGCAACTTCGATGATTGGATTTCCGAAAATAGTATTTTTTTTATTTGTGCAAAAAAGTTTAAATAAACAAATAAAGTTGTGTGATTCTCAAGTTGCAGAATTTCATTTGGCAAGCAAATAAAGGTTAATAAGAAAATATTTGAGGAATATTTGTCATAAAGTCAAAAATATCCAATTTACTCAACATAAATATATTTAAATGTTAA
Source organism: Epinotia brunnichana (assembly GCA_963854355.1). Taxonomy (NCBI): domain Eukaryota; kingdom Metazoa; phylum Arthropoda; class Insecta; order Lepidoptera; family Tortricidae; genus Epinotia; species Epinotia brunnichana. The sequence continues at coordinate 1,410,232 of OY977946.1, forward strand.
TCATCAGTTACCTACTGAATTTCCAAATAAATAAGCTATACCTACTGTAGTCTACTTACCCATTTTTAATAACTTCGGCGACGCATTACTAACGAATTAACGATTGCATCTATCAGTGAATTAATTCCTCACTCGGCGACGCATTACTAACGAATTAACGATGGCATCTATCAGTGAATTAATTCCTCACTCGGCGACGCATTACTAACGAATTAACGATGGCATCTATCAGTGAATCGAAAGATAAATAAGCTGCTATTAACGTTACCTACTAACGATTTAACGATACGAAACATGTTGCTAATATTTTCAGAGATTATTTTAAGGTGGAGCCCCATAAACCCGTGAGGGAGGAGCTCAATGCTGAGTCCAATCTTAAAGATACGTCAATCGTAGTTTCCGCTAAAGACGTTAGACTAGGGTGCGTAACGATGGCTATACATATTTTTGTTATAATATTACACGCAATAACGCTCATCTAATATAATTCTCGAGTTATATAACAACACTTAACATATTTTCATATGGTATAATTATCATTTTATATAACGATCATATGATATAATAATATTTAGTTTTTAGTATAACATACATTAAGTATAATGCACATTTGTTATATTGTACATTGGATATAATGCTCATTCCGTCTAATGTACAGTTGATATAATCAAGCCAGGGTAGCCATAAAAAGGGGAGCTCGGGGGGTAAAGCACCCGCAGTAAAAAAAACCATCGCAACAATTATACTATTGGTTGGTTAGGTTAGGGTTCACTTGTGTCCCTTAGAGCGGAAATTCGCGGGGTGACGTCGACACGCTGGCGGTTGGGTTAGGTTTACGTTAGGTTAGAACGGAAAAAAGTAGATTAGCTTAGGTAAATAAATTATACTGCTTGATCATTATACAATATGAGATGTATATAAAATAAGAATTATACTCTACTAGCGACCCGCCCCGGCTTCGCACGGGTGCAATGCTGATACTAAATATACTGCAGAATGTCTTTATATACAATGTTCACACCGTTTTAGTCTTGAGACAATACAAACATGTTTTCTTTAGAGGTTACTCTTGAAAGAGCGTCATATAATTTGCCATGTGAAAAACACTCAAAGCTCAAATCTAAGCTTGCATGTTGAAAATTTAACCCTGTGATTTATTAATCGTCATTGCAAAAAATATATTTACTGAAAACTGTAGGCGTTTAAATTGGAACGGTAAATCCGATGGTATCAGAGGAATTCGGGGAATCAATACATTTTGTCCTGTACCACATCCGGTGAGTATTGTGCACTCTATTATGAAATGATATGAAATTTTAAGTGATTTTACCAGCAAACGCGTGTCATTGCAAAGTATAAGTGGATTCAGGTTTCTTAATAAAATAACAGGACAACCTACTTTCAACACCATTTTATGAGAAGGTCACGCAACAACTTCTGGGCTGATACACGAGTGCCATAAGATCCTATCAGAGGTATGTAATAACAGCGACATAACCCTGCAATGGATCAAAGGGCACAGCAATTCACGCGGTAACGATGCAGCGGATGCACTGGCTAGAGAGAGTTCAGAGTCAAGAGCTGTAGGACCGGAACCCACAATTCCTCTACCCTCTGCACACTGCGACTAAACACCAAAGTAGAACACCAAACACATTGGAACACCCTAGGAACCTGCAGGCAAACCAGGGAGGCCCTCCCGACAATCAACCCCGGATTGTCAAGGAAACTAAAGCAGCTAAAGAGGCCGGCACTCCGTCTTCTGACAGGAGCTATAACTGGTCATGCACTACTAAACAAACACCTTTTTACTTTAGGTGTTACATACAGTCCTCTCTGCAGAGCTTGCATGGAAAAGGACGAGACAGCCGCCCACGTCATCCTGACATGTCCTGGAGTGGCGGAATACAGGGCAAAACACCCCGGAACACTGGGGTCACTACCGGAGGCCGTCGGCAACATAAAGGGTCTGCTAGGTTTCCTGGTGGAACTGGGTTGGCACGAATAACAGTAGTGCCAAAACCCCTACGCAAAATAAGCGCATTTATGACGTCGAGTTGCGGAAACCCAGCTCGCGTACAACATATAACCTATCCCGTTGCGTTAAGTTTTGAAAGAGCGTTAGGACAACTCAATTGTTATTTGCCTATACAAAACAATTTACTTTATCCCTTATTAAGGCCGCAGTTATACAGTTATGCTACGTGAAAGTTAAATACACTACCTACCATGTTTGTAATGCACTGGGGAACACATCTACGGCAAAAAAAAAACCGAAATCATTAAGAAAAACATGTGGTCATTATATGCACTCAGCCCGTTAGTGCACTCGAGTTTTCAGATGATCTGTTTCCAATACACCTATTCATTGACATTGACAACAGACATAAGATGCTCTGTAGAGACTGGTGTTTGACTACATAATGTAAATCGTAAATCGAATATTATTGTGTACCTACGAGTAGTAGAGGGTAGGATTATTATACGAATGTCACTGACAAAATTATAACCTGTGGCCCTTTTCACGATACAATTTACAAGCGGAAGTATATCAAGGAGTTAGAAAAATGAAACACTTTCCTGATACTACAAACAACGTAGTTCAGATATTGCAAATATTGCAATTCACGATGGAGAGTGGATTTATCAAAATTAGACCTTATCATCATACCAATAACAGTCTCGCCACTCGCCATCGTGAACTACAAGAGCTATAATTAAAATTATTAGGTACAGCGACTTGTGTATTTTTAATAGTATAATGGAAACAGTGACAAATGCTTGCTTCCCTTAACGGGCACAGTGCATTAATTGACCACATACTTTAGATTATTTAATTACACTAAAATTAAATAATGACCGATAAAGTAAAAATAAAAGAAGAAAGCCTGATATATTTGCAATATAATACCATTATAGTTAAATAAAAAAGAGGATGTCCTTCTCCATAAATGTTTATTAACTAAGTGGTTTCCAAATCGTCTCTGCCATATAAAGGGTTAAAAACAAAGTTTTAACCGACTTCAAATCAGTAGCCAAATTGCTTCAAGTTTGCCTATAAAATTTGAAGAGTTCCCTCGATTTCTCCAGGATCCCATCATCAGAACTGGATTTTGGTGACAACGGGACTAATCTGAAAGTATATGCTTTCAAACAAAGAAAAAAAATTCAAATCGGTTCATAAATTACCAAGTTATCGCGTAACAAACACACAAAAAAAATACAGATGAATTAAGAACCTCCTCCTTTTCTGAATTCGGTTAAAAAATACAACGCGCGGCTAAAAAAAATTTCAAATAACAATTATATCTCACAAGAATAAGACGATAAAGATTTAAAATAATTTAATATTTAATTTGTCAATATTAGGCCCTTCTATCTACTCAAGAATGCATTTTTTGTACGACACAATATATAATTATATATTTTTCTATGGCTTCTTATTGGTCTATTTTTCCGTTTCACTATCTGTTATATTCCATGCATACTTAATTATATTTTATACTTTGCAGATTTTTTTATTAAAACCGTAGCCAATTACGCCAGATATGTACAATTATTTTGTGTGCCTTGGTTACAATAAAGACCACTCTGTTTCCAAGAATTAAATATTTTTAACATAAATTTAAAATGTACTAACTATAATTATAGAATTTTTCCTATCACTTCCATTCCAAATCGCAGGGCCATTACAAGTATTTCTTTTTAGAATCATCAGCTCAGTTACTCAGTTACCATAAAAAATAATGAAAATCATCTATTTCATATAATATTATGTAAAGTAAAACGGTAAAATAAGCTTTTTTTTTAAATGTTTTTTTCAAGTGTGGGACCAATTATTTATATGCATTTTTAAGTAGAATGACAAAATGATGTAAGTACTAATGTATATACATTTAAATTATTATATTAGGAAATGTACTAACTGCCTGCACCTATAAGCTTTTCTGTTTAGCCCTGCGTTTGACTGGTAGAGAATGCCTTAAGCCTTAAAACATTATACTTTTTGTTTGTGCAATAAAGTTTACAGTTTCAGATTTCTTTTCAACAAACAGTTTTAGAAATTTATTACTGTTTTACACGGGTCTAATGCTATATTTATTTACCTTTATTTCTGACGTTTGCGCCGGGTTGCGCCGGTCACGGTCGCAGATAACTGTCGTCCCAGCAAGTTGTCAACAGAGATATATGGGTTTACAATATTTCACTACCCTCCAAAACTCGATAAAAATATGGAGGGTACACCAGAAAAAAGGCCACTACCCGTCCATTTTTATGTTAATTGACTAGGGCACGACACACAACACTCACAGTATCCGCGCACAGATCCGAAGATATATCCCGAGATTTCAGTTTCTGAATCACTGATAAAATGACACCGATAAATTGGAACCATCTTCCCAATTGAAGTTCTTCGGGTGTTTCTTGATTTCAATTGCCGATTGAGCAATACAAAGCGCGAGAGTTTAAAGTTAGTTTTAGAAATTGTTTTTAAGTAATAGCAATATCTTAATCCAACTTTATCCTAAGTAATTTCAGAAAAGATTGTCCAAATTATTTTTTCCACATTACAGGTATTACTTTTCCTCAATATTTCGTATTTCGTTTCGAGATTTCCTCCTCTGACGAAATGAGAGATCATTACAGCCATTGTTGAAATTTAAGTCACGTATAATTTTAATATTGATGTTGTACACAAAAGTAATCCTACGCCACGGCGAAATTAAGGATAACTGAAATCAAGAAAGTGCTTGTTGTAGGTATCTTTTCTGATTTCAATTCTGTATTTTACCTTACTTACAGTAACATCTTTAATTAGATAGCTGGTACTTAACGTACATAGTATCAATTTAACTAAATAACGATCATAAGTTTGTATCAAGGACAGTACCTACCTACATACAATTTTATTGTTTTAGTTCAGATCTGTCATTATTTCTGTGTGGTCTAATAAAGCTTAATATTCCTTGGAATTATTAAAGCATGCAGTTAACCTTTTTCTTGGAACTGTGTAGTGTAGCACCCGTGATACAGATGAGCTTGCAAGAGGGGGCTCTACAAATCACTTTGTAGGTCCAGAACCATTTGTGGGACTCTCGCAGGGGACCATAATATCGGCCTTTAAAGCCTACGCCAAAACCAAACACCAACACGAGTGGAGGAATGAGGCTGGCTTAAGGCACTCTAAGCTCTTCATAGAAGGAGTGGACTCGGGCTGGACCAGACAACTCTGGAAATCCAGTAGGAAGCAACTCAGAATTATATCTGGGGTGTTCACAGGTCACTTCGGGGTCAAGGATCTCTTGGCCAAGATGGGACTATCTGATAGTTTAGACTGTAGAATGTGTGGCGAGGAGGATGAGACTATGGAACACGTATTGTGTGAATGTCATGCCCTTGCCAGACAAAGAATGAACTACTTTGGTAACGGTTACCCGCAACCAAAGGAATTCAAGGTGCTCCCGGCGAACTGCATCATCCGCTTTGTGGAAATGATGGAGCAAGCCTGGGAGCAGGTATAAAGGAGAGGGCAAATGCACAAAAGATCCCACTGGGTCGAAGTGCATCCGAAAGGGCCCTCACCTAGATAAGATAAGATAAGATAAGACCCGTGATACATAAGAAAGTAAAATATATTAGAACCGCACTTTACCCAATAAAAAAATAAAATAAGTAGGTATATATAGGGTGACCTAGGCAACTTAATTTAAATAAAATTGATAACATCCAAATGTTTAATACGAGTAATCTAGTTAAAATTGGTCAAAATATTATTTGAAAACGGTGACTGAATTTTTATTCCGAATTTAGGCTGGCATTTGTTATTTTGGTTTATGTATTTGCATCCTCCAAATAAAAATCATAATGGTTATAAACTAGCGTGCGATGTTATGGATATAATTATACCGTACTTTTTTACATTTTGTTTTCGTAATACATGAAAAGGTGTTGTGTATTATATAAAGGCACAATACCAATCCGTCAAAGATGTAAGGTTGTATCACATTTAATACATTGACAACACATCAACAAAAATGTATAGATAGCGCACTATCTTATTATTAAGCTTATATGATATTATGGTTGCAACTGCTCCTTTTTGTGAGAAAAATGCATAATCATATATTGTGTAATAAACCAACACATCATATGGTTGAATGAGTACAAAACCCGCGTTGCGAAAATGAACCGCGTTGCCAGTCCACAACAAGGCGCACTGTCCAAAGTAAAAATAAACTAAAACCTACTCAAAATCCAAATGACTTTAGTTATCTGATTTGGGAATCTTGACAATCCAATTGATGCCAATTTTTTTTCGCAAATTTTTGATGTTTAAAATACTTTACATACATTTTCATATGCACTGTAGCCAATATAGCATCATGTTGAGGATGACTCACGCTAGAACGGACCGTGGCCGGCCCGGGCCGTTTTCTAAGAAAAACGAAGGCGTTTTTGCGCGGCCGAGCCATTACCCAATCCCAGCCGAGCCACGGCCGAGGCTCGGAAGCAGCTCGGTATCTGCACGGCTTGGCCGGGCTTGGATATGGCTCGGCCGCGCAAAAACGCCTTCGTTTTTCTTAAAAAACGCCCCGGGCCGGACACGGCCCGTTCTAGCGTGAGTCATCCTTTATGAGGAAAAGATGAGAAATAATTTAAATTTTACTCATTAATGTTAACATTTCAAACGTTTGAATTTGTATTATATTGAAATTGTGTTTATTTTTGTCTATTATGATAATTAATTAATTGGATACTTCTAATTTATTACTAAACAAAGCATTGCTTAAATAAATGCAGTGCAGCGTTGGCAATGTATTAAATATGATAATTTTCAAATACGTGAAAACATGCAAAAAGTGCAAAAAACAACTTTGATGAAAGTTTTTTTTCACCTTGCCAAGATAAGAGTTAAACATATTTGAAATGCAGTTATTTAAAAATAGTATTCCCATTGCTCCTGACTAATTAATGATTTTCACATTTTCCTTGCATCTTAATTTTACTAGTGGCTCTCTGTGAGCTGTAGGACTCGCGAAACTGACTTTTTTTTAAATCGGCCACGAATATCTGACTACAAAAAAAAACATCAAGAGGTCAATCAGATACCTACTTGCATTTTGCATTCTGATTTATAATGTGTGTGATAAAGTGTTTTTAAACTAGTGAAGCCCACTTACGCATTTGTCGGAGCGGAAACTGTATGCGGTATTTTGTAATTTACCAAGAGTTTACAGATGTCGCCCAGAGTTCGTAACAGTAGGTATTATATTCACGCAGTAATATCACAATAATTATTGTAGTACGCGGAGGCGGGGCGGTACGCATGAAGTACTGCATTCGAAGCACTCATTGAAATATAGTCAGAAAAGAATCTGTTCTGACTAAACTGACATCTTATTCATACCGCACCGACTCAACACCGTAAAACACGGAAGTGACCTAAACGTATCATAGCGTACGACACTGCTATAAAATTATATGCGAGACATAAGCCTCTGATTAACCTCCGGGGACATCCACGTGTATAACATTCATCATCATCATCATCATATCAGCCGAAAGACGTCCACTGCTGGACATAGGCCTCCCCCAAAGAGTGCCACAATGGCCGGTCCTGCGCCACCCGCATCCAGCGGACTCCCGCGACCTTTACCAGGTCATCAGTCCACCTTGTGGGGGGCCTACCCACGCCGCGCCGCGCCAGTACGTGGTCGCCATGAGAGAACCTTTCTACGGCAATGTGCCCCGCCCACTGCCACTTAAGTTTAGTGATTCGGAGGGCTATATCGGTTACCTTGGTTCTGCTGCAGATAGCCTCATTTCTGATGCGACCGCGCAGAGAAACTCCCAGCATAGCCCTCTCCATTGCTCTTTGAGTGACTTTGAGCCTTCTTATGAGGCCCATAGTAAGCGACCACGTATAATATTAAAGCCTACAAAGTAACCGGCCTGATACTTTATTCACTTTGTACATACGCAGGAAAACCGCGCAATTACAAACGCGCCCGCAATATTTGATTCACACATCGGCTCATTTCCATAGCCAAATAAGCATTGTCATGTCATCTTAAGGGAAATTCTTGGCAGTGTTTTGACTTGTCTTCCTCATTGGATAATGCACGGATTTGCTTTTTTCTATTTTTGAAATTATTCATTGTCATCCACAGTCCTTTAAGTTCAAAATGGGTCATTGTCAGATTTAGGTTCGCGTCTTTTCGGTGGACATTGCCAAAGTTAAGGGCTATAAAGCCTAATTTTAGGTTGAACTCTGAATCCGCATAAACGGCGTTGCCCCTTCTATAATTCTATGTGATAAAAACATATTATATGTGAGCGTAAAGCCCTTAACTATTGACCACCGGAAAGATGATTTTTGTTTTTGTGACTGACAATGACCCAAATATATGTCACATTTCAGTAAAATACAAACGTTATAATATACATAAATTAAAAACCAACAAAAACAAATACTAAATGTAAACAAAATTTGTCGAGAAAATACCCAAAACGGCTTCTCTGGATGTGTCCACGTTGTATCGCAATGCTGATCCACTTAGTAAGATGTTTATGATCGATCGATTTTTGCTTATTATGGCTTCTGTCCAGTGGGACAATTTGGCCAGCGTCAAGGTTGGAGGCTACACGAAAGTCTTTAAAAACCAGGTCCAAAAGGTGTACATTTGATCGGTTTAAAAATCTTAAACAAAAGACAACACACTGTTAGACTAACTACAACATACACATGGTCAGTTAGTTTTTTAGGGTTCCGTACTCGAAGAGTATAATGGGACCCTATGACGAAGACTCCGCTGTCCGTCCGTCCGTCCGTCCGTCTGTCTGCCACCAGGCTGTATCTCACTGATACCGTGATAGTTCCAGCTGAAATTTTCACAGATGATGTATTTCTGTTGCCGCTATAACAACAAATACTAAAAACACAGAATAAAATCGTTTTTTTATAGATAATGGTAGGGAACCTTTCGTGCGCGAGTCCGACTCGCACTTGGCCGGTTTTTTTAAACATTATTATAACCATAAACCCACAAAGTTTGCTAAGTTTACAAATTAAAATAAACGTAGTAAAACTATAGTTTAATTTTGAACTTATTAATAAATTAAGCTAGAATGTATACAAAGGACGTACTAACAAAAGAGAGGATATAACTAAGGTTAGCAGGCCGTTGAATATAGTCAGGAAGGACATCATATAGGGAAGATGAAGTTTTGGGACCGTTGAAAAAAATATGATCTGCATTGCCCTCCTCCAGGAAGAATGGTCACGAACTCTGATTTTAGCAAGAATGGATGGGGAACAGATGTGGCCCGGTCGCAGTTGGATTATGGTTGAGGTTACGGTCTTGCTAGCTTTTTGAAATTTAAAAAACCAAGTCTTACAGGAAGGTCTGGCTGAATTCCACCATAATGCCTTCCCTTGGAAAGGCGAGTAATGTTCCATTCCTCTGACCAATGTTCAGTTCATTGGGTCTTAGCAGAAGCACGCAAATCCTGACTATGGCAGCCAGAATGAGAAGTACAGCCAATATCAATAAGATGTTTATGATTCAGGTTTTTGGTGAAGCGTCAACTCAGTTGACGACGTATTGAGCTACCTGTCTCTAATCGTTGCGCAATAAAGATTTTTAGACGTTTACTCTCGTACCTGAAAGACATGCGTATCAAGCTCTGTCAGACGCTAATCCTATCAAAGCTCAACTATGCTGATACGGTCATTGGAGAGTGTCTGCTATCGCGCACAAAAATGCAACTGCAAAGACTTAAAAATGCCTGTGCCAGGTTTTGCTTCCCAGTTCCACCCAAAGCTCATGTGACACCATTTTTAAACAATGGTAGTCTCCTCAAAATGGAAGCTCGAAGGAAACTACGCTTTGCTACTTTGCTATTTGGGATAATACTGAGTAAGCAACCATCGTACCTGTACGAAAGATTAATATTTTCCCGTAGACATGTAAGACAAGCCCCCCGCCTCATCTGCCCGCGACACAACTCGGCTAGCTTCCGCGGTAGCTTCAAGTACGCTGCCACGCGATGCTGGAACAATCTTCCACCGCCAATAAAAAATGCAAGTTCACTGGCCACTTTTAAGAACAAATTAAAACTCCACCTGCTAAAGGAACGTCTTCTGTCTAGCTAGCCGATGAAATATAAACCTACTTTTATATATTATATTCATACATCCATTTGTATATGTCGAACATAATTGATTGTTACGTATTCATTTATATTTTTCAATAGTATGTATTTATCCTGTTTTAAAAATCAAGCTGTAGGCGCACTGCACTTTCTGTAATTATTGTATTTAGATCTGCTTTTATTTGTGTCATGTAATTTGTGTAAAGGATTCACTGAAAATCAGCGTCGGGGTTTTCCATGCTCCGACACATGCTAAGTGGATTCCTTTTTGAGACTACCCTCAACATTGTACTTCTTTTTATTTTTTCCTAGATTTAAGCATTTGTATTTAATATTGTGGTTGTGTTTATCGAATACAATCATTCATTCATTCATTCATACCTAGACTTTTGTAAGGCTCTTGCAGTTGGGTCCTAGATAACTATTTGATCCTCAAAGACAGGATCCATTGTCATCATGCAAATTCCCATAGGTAATAATAGAAGTACCTACTTATGCTACGGCCTCCATACGTTCATCATAATAATATAGTTATCATCATCATATCAGCCGAAAGACGTCCTCTGCTGGATATAAGCATCCCCCAAAGAGTGCCACAATCATCCTGCGCCACCCGCATCAGTTCAACTTTTGGGAGGTCTACCTACGCTGCGCCTTCCGGTACGTGGTCGCCACTCGAGAACATTTCCGCCCCAACGGTCATCGGTTCTCCGTGCTCTGTGCCCCCACTGCCACTAAAGTACCTATTCCAAATAATTAGCCAGAAGGGACCAGAATTGTCCCTCTTTGATGTCTCTGTTACTTTGAATATGAAAGATAGAGATATAATCATCATCCTCCTAGCGTTAATTCCCGGTTGTGCCCCTAAATGAGCCCGGGGTCCTCTTTGACACCTAATCCCAAGATTTGGCAAAGGCACTAGTTTAACGAAAGCGACTGCCATCTGACCTTCCAACCCAGTGGGAAAACTAGACCTTATTGGGATTAGACCGGGTTCCTCACGATGTTTTCCTTCACCGAAAAGCTAACGGTAAATATTCCGTACATAAGTTCCGAAAAACTCATTGGTACGAGCCGGGATTCGAACCCACGACCGCCGCTTGACAGCCGCATGCCTGAACCACTAGGATAAGATAGAGACATAAAAGCTAGAATAATTATGTCCATTTCTGTCAATTAGCGCATGCAATAGTGGCCCTGGAACAAATAAAGTAACAATCACAGTGACATATGTAGAGTATTCGCGGCATTTAGGCAACGCTCAAACTATATTTAATTAAGGCGACGACCGACGTTTCGCACGCTGTCGGCCATTAATCATCGTGTAATCCCGCCCGTAATTCAGGCCGTACAAAATCCAAATACGAACTCGTCAGATGTAAAGGTGCATTCACATTTAATGACAGGAATTAGGGACAGGTATGTTTCAACTTTATTATATGTTTTTAAAAATCTTTACCTGATTCCAGATAGGTAACATTAGATTTTTAAAGGACATTCGTCTCCGCTTATTCGTTTATTTTCCTTATGTCGATCATTTAGTGCTTTTCGAACATAACAATATTTGTTTTTTACTTTTCAGATTTTTGTACTGTTTCTATAGGTTTGAGTTGTGTACATAGGTTTCGTATACAGAACACAAACGCACGAATTTTCTAATCTTATAAGGGGTACTTACAGAGTAAAGTCAATCTAACGCTCCTGGTTACACGGTCAGTTCAAAATCACTTATGGCATCCTTTCTTAAAACCTGCTGAGAATGCTTACACCGCCTAATACGTACGTCAGAAGAAAAAGAAGCGGGTTGTGTCGGAGATACAACCGTTAATTAAGTTTAAGTGGACACTTTTTTGCTGGCTATTTAACCCTAATATATCTGAATTCATTCACTAAAATCTGTATAAGTACAGATAAATCGGTATATATGGCAACATTGACTGACGTTTCAGCATTATTTTCATGTCCGCCACATAAACTTAATAAAAATTTGTGTTTAACAACTAATGGCAAATAAAGAAGGATTAAAACATGTAACAAACAATTAAATGAAATCAGATTAGGTTTCTCTACAAAAAGTTATTCCGGAAGTCACGTGATACATTTTGAACTGTACTCCTATACAAGAACGCGAGCAAAGAAGTATCCACTTAACAGAGAGGAAAGGGAAACCCGAGACGGGTATTTATGGATCAAGTCAAAGAGAATGTCCATGTATTTTAGTAACAGGAACTCAAGGTAGTGACAGACAAAGTAATGAAATGGTAATGACTCCACCGAAAAGAGCAGGAAATCGGATATTTCAGTATTTCAGGGTTCGAAGTCATATTAACTTAGACATTTATTTATTTTGCGTGGACATTAATTACGAGTAGTTGTGACTTTATTGAATGGTATGTAAGTTGATATTTTACTACAATTCATATTTTATTTGACGATTATAAAATAAACTCATATAGATTAAGTAAGTCATATAAAATAACTTTAATTTATAGTGTAATTAAAGCTTTAATTTATAGTGTAATTAAATATAATAAAGTATAACATGCTTCTTTGCTCACCATAGATGTAAGTTTCAAAATTGCGCCTTCCGTCGATTTCCCTTGCATAAATCCAAATTGAAATTTTGATTAAATATAGTTTGTATTTGTAAAAGTAGCTTGATATTCTAGTATAAAACACACACAGTAAGTACAGTAGTAGTAAAATATGTAACTATAAGCTATAAGTATTTTTTTTGAGTTCAATAAATAAAAATAAAAAATTCTATTACTTTTGAGATTGATGTGAGCACTGAAATCGGCCTGTAATTATACTGATGCGATCACGCAGAGAAACTCCCAGCATAGCCCGCACAACTTCAGTGACAGTGGGAACCGATGGCTGTTGGGGCAGAAAGGTTCTCGAGTGGCGACCATGTACCTTTTTTTTTTTTTTTTTTTTTTTTTTTTTTACGTTGGGGGAATGCATTGATGCACCGTCCGCCCAGTCGGAGGGGGACCGGACAGGTGTGTGGGACTCCAGGACAGAAGGTCCAGACTACCCACTAAACCCCCAACGATTGTCCAGCCATTTTCGCTTACAAGGAGGGTCAAAGGTTCGCTTACGCATGCAACTTTGACCCTCGCGACTAGCCCGCTTTACAGGCCTGGCCAGGGAGAGCGCCCCGGGACAATTTCGAGGCGCTTCAGACTCGTGGACTTTTGGTTAGCTAGGGTCCCCTAACCCTGCAACCTGGTCCACTACGGCGGGGGGAGCAAGTGCGCATAACGCCGACGTGCGCGCCCCGCTCTACGTCTGCGGATATGGGGAGCGGAAGGGTCGTCCTCCCGCGCTCTTTCCGCAGCCTCCTTCTGCGCCATTACGGAATTGCAGAAGGAGGCCATTGCTTCCCATGACCTCTCGCTGTCAAGCATCTTAGATACAATGGTTGGCAGCGAGAGGTCCCCACCCAATACATCGGACAAATTATGCCGCTGCGGCCCCCACGCCGAGCATACCTCCACTGTGTGGCGCACATCGTCTACTGCTGCGCCACACCCGTGGCAGCGGGGGCTTTCTTCTCGTCCGGCAACTCGGTGCAGGTACTCTCCAAAGCAACCGTGGCCTGTGAGGACCTGCACCAGGTGAAAACTTAATTCGCCGCGTTTGCGGTCGACCCACCTCTCGAACTGGGGCAAAATTGCCCCTATGGTTATTCTGCCGGCCGTGGACACCTCCAGGTCTGCCCTCCACCTCGGGAGAAGGGCGGTCGTAGCTGCATCCCGTAGCCCTTCTACCTCCCGTTGATTGGGATGTTCTCCCCTGGCCCTCAGTTCCGCACGGTATCTAAAGATCTCGGCCAGAACCTCCGCCTGCAGTTCCCAGGGCGGATCATTGGCCAGTAGTGTGGCCGCTGCCCAGGACACCGTGCGGTACCCTCTGCATGCCCTCACGCTTATTACCCTTTGCGGTCGCCTTAGAAGGGTCTTGTTTTTCGACGTGAGGGCTTCCATCCATACAGGCGCCCCATAGAGAGCCATGCTCCGGACGACTCCAGAGTATAGACGCCTGCAGGAGGACTGAGGACCTCCTTGATTGGGAAGCAGCCTTCCCAGCGCTGCTGCAGCGCCTACCAGTTTGGGGGCCAGCCGAGTGAAATGTGCCCCGAAATTCCACCTGGCATCGAGGGTGAGGCCGAGGTACCTCATGTCGGTCCCTACCTCTATGGCTGTCCCCATAAGGGTTAACCGCGCCCCTCGTGGGGGACCTTTACGTGGGCCGTGAAAGAGAACCGCCTCCGTTTTTTTCGACCGAGACTTTGAGCCCCAGGAGGTGGATCCTCTCGACGGCCAGTGTTGCTGCCTCCTGCCCTAACCGCGCAGCCTCCTCGTAAGTCCTTCCCCGGGCTGTGACGAGCGTATCGTCCGCATAGCAGATCAAGTTGGTCCCGGGGAGCAGTGGGCCGCGCAGGAGCCAGTCAAAACCGACGTTCCACAGAACCGGTCCCAACACAGAACCCTGTGGAACACCGCAACCCACATGTCGGTGGTGAAGCGTCGCATCAGAGCCCTCCCAGCGCACTATCCTGTCGCGGAGGTAGTCCCTCAACAACCGCCGAAGGTAGGTAGGCACTCCATGATAACGAAGCGCCTCCATTATCGTCTCGAACGGCAGGCTGTTAAATGCATTCTTAACGTCTAAAGATATTGCAAGGACTACCTCCCTTCCCTCTATAGCCTCTCTGGCCCGGACCTTAAGAGCGGTTAGAGCGTCGATTGTGGACCGCGATGCTCTGAAGCCATATTGGTTGTTGGAGAGGTCCGGTCCGACTTCCTCCAAGTGGCGGACGAGGCGATTTGCTAGGATTTTTTCCAGCATTTTACCAACCTCATCCAGCAGTACGATAGGCCTGTAGGCTCCGGGAGTTCCTGTTGGGCGACCTTCCTTTGGGATCAGGACGAGACGACCTTCTTTCCATATTTTTGGGAAGCGCCCGACACGGAGGCATGAGTCGAATACTCCCCGGACCCAGTCTTGCATTTCTCCCGCCGCAATCAGGAGGACCTTTCCCGGAATCCCATCAGGGCCCGGCGCAGTTTTACGCCCCCTCAGACGTAAGAGGGCCACTCCTATTTCCCCGTCACTTATTGGGGGAACATTTTCTGCCCCACTTTGTTCCTCCGACGATCGGGAAGGGGGAGCCATCTCAGGGGGTGAGTGTCCGATTGGATCCGGGAACAGTCCCGCAACGACCTGCTCCACCACGTCCGGATCCAAGGACTCCGTGGGTGGGACGCCTGCAACGCGGAGTTTATTCCGCGCAGCACGGTATGGGCGTCCCCATGGGTCCCTATTTAGGTCCCGTAAGAGCTCCTCCCGAGCAGAGGCCTTTGCCTTGCTTATGGCCACCTGTAGTTCCTTTTTGGCTTCGCGGCAGGCACTCCAAAGTTGAGTCTCCACCTCAGTCACCTCTCCGTCCCGTCGGCGGCGTTGTCGACGGCAGCGTGCAAAAGCTCGTCTCGCTGCGTTAGCCCGCGCCCTGAGATCGGAGATTTCTGCTGACCACCAGTAGACTTGTCGGCGTGGGGCGTGCCGTCTGGCTCTCGGCATGGCCGCGTCGCATACAATAGTTAAAGCCGTGCGAAGGCGCTCAGCCAGGACGTCGACTTCGACACCATCAGTCACTGTCTCGCCGTCCGTTGTTGTCCCGGGAGCCTGCCAGCGTTGTACTATTGCGGCCTCTTTGGCAAGTTCCCCGTCCAGCTTTGTGAGAGTCCAACGAAGAAAATTGCTGGGCCCTCTCGGAGGGGCTATCGGACCCGCGGCGGAGACCTCGAATCGAATGTAAAGGTGATCCGACAAGGTCTCCACCTCTTCCTCCACCCTCCAATTTTGGACCTTGCGCGCGACAGCGGGGGTGGCGAATGAAATATCCACCACGGACCCCCCCTGCTGGCGGACGCAGGTTTGCGCAGACCCTTTGTTAAGAAGGGTCAGACCTGTTTGGATGGCCCAGATTTGGACCGCCCTGCCGCGGCTGTCACACGCAGGGCTGCCCCATGCGCGCGACTTGGCGTTTAAGTCGCCCATAAAGATGATCGGCCTAGGCGCCGATCGTTCGACCACTTCTCTGACGGAGTCGAGGAACGTCTCGAACTCGGCCAGTGACCGGTTGGGAGAAAAGTACGTTCCCACTACGGCATACCCACCCCATTCCACCGCCACAACTCCCGGGCCTCGTGCAATAGGCGAGAGAGGCAGACTAGTGTTTGGCCCCACAAGGACTGCTACCAAGCCGTTGATGTCCCCCACCCAGTTTGGTTGATCAGGGACAAAATACGGCTCACATGCTACCGCTATATCAATCTGCCATTGCGCCATGGACTGCAGAAGGAGATCTTGTGCTCCTGCGCAATGGTTCAAGTTCGCCTGTAGGAAGCTGCTGTGTTGGGACAAATTCATTCCGACATTTTGTTAGCCTCTTCCTCTTGTCGGCCGACTATGCGACTTCCCTCCCCGTTCACAGTGGCTTGGGTCCTTGGGGCCACTTTCCCTGGCACGCTTGGGGCGCGGCAGCTCCTACCACCCATGTGATGATCGGAGGGTTTGCCCGCATCGGCGCACAGGGCGCAACGAAGCACCCCGTCGCAGTCCGCCGCTTTGTGATCCTCCTTGCCACACCGGAAGCACAGGTTGTCCCGGCATGTATCGGATGGGCACGTGGCTCGAGTATGTCCAGGCCCCATGCACTTAAAACAGCGCAGAGGACGCTGTTCTAGGGCCTCAACCCGCGCAGAGCTCCAGCCTACCAGTAGTCTGCCTTGCTTCAAAAGAACGGCGGCTGCTGTGATGGGGCACTCCACAATTACTGACCCCGATGCTCTTAGTCCCCATTTGATATTAAGGACCTTAATTTGGCTCTCAAGGCAGCTCCCTGCTCTAGCGATGGCCGTTGCCACCTTTTCAGGGGTGACCGACTCGTCCAATCCCGTGATGCGTACATCAGCATGCTTTACGGGCCGCCTAACTTTGGCAAGTCCATCTAAGGCTACGCGGAGACTTTCAGCCAACTTGTCTGCGGCTTCGACCTTTCCTTCTCCGCGTATTTCAAGCAGTCGGGCTCCGGTCGCTGAGGCGCGTATTGTAAGCGCTCCCGGGCTAATGCCTACCTCGCCGAGGTTAACCCTCTCGTCCGCTGCCGTAATTATTGAGGCATATGTAACGCCCCGTTTTTCCGCCTCTGGGTCAAGGCTGATAACTACAGCCGCCGATCTTGGAGGAGACAATTTAGGCTTAGTTGGAGCCTTAGCCTTCGGTGGCAAAATTGGTGTCGGCTCCGGGGGCCTTGTAACCATGGTTGTCGTCGCTGTGGGGGACTTATTTTTGGTCTTCTTCTTTTTACCTCCACGCCCTGCTACGTTCCATACTCCCTCCGTATCTGCTTCTGGGACTGATGAATGTTCTGGTAATTGTTCGTCCATTTGCCTGGCTGATGCAGGAGGGACATTGCCCTTTTTAGGCTTGGCCGCAGCTTTTGCCGTGGCTTTTCCGGCCTTCTCCTGGACTATCCTATGCGAAGGGTTTTCAGAAGGACCCTGTGGAGCTTGTGCAGCAGCAGCCCTTGGGACCACCGCGGCCTTCGGGGCTTCCACATTTGGAGCCGTCTCCGTCTTTTTCTTATCGGTTGCCAGCGTAGGGCGACAGACTGGGGCCGGCAACAGACGGTCTTCAATTACCGCAAATCGTGCATCCAGCATGTTACCCATTGTTATGGTCAGAGCACGCTGAAGTTCCTCTGTGTCAAATGCTGGTTGAACCGGCGGCACTGGCGCGCGGGCTGCCGAGAGCTCGGTCCTTATCTCAGAGAACTCTCGCCGATGGGCTTTGAGCTCGGTTCGCAAGTTGTCCACCTCCTTCCGAAGCCGGCCATTATCGAGGCGAAGACGCCTCACCTCTTCCTCTTCAGTACGGGAGGTCAGAATTTCTACCACCGTCATGAGACCTTTGGCGTTATCCCTGAGCCGCTTTACGTACGGCCCCTGCAGGTGTCCAGATTTTTTAGCCACTTCCAGAATGGAGGTGACTTTCCCCCCAGCAAAAACCCGCAGTTCTTCAGGGGAAAGTGTCTCCGGATCCCTCTCATTGTCTACTCTGTCCTCCATTTCCTCAGGATCGTCAACGGGCATAGCCGGACCCACCACTTTCTGAAAGGCCCGGGCCCGGAGAACTCGGTCGAATTCGGCCGCTCTATCCACTGCCGCATATTGGTCGCCCTCAGCCCGCGGGGCTATACCGTTGCGGTTGTCTGACTCTTCGAGATGCTCCTCCTCTGTAGGGCTTCGTTCCCTCGTCTTCGAAATAGTCGGGAGACGGTTCTCTTTCTTTTTCCTCTGGGCTCGGATTTTTGTGAGTCCCGCATACACGCCCAAGGACCTTCCTCTCCGCGCCGTGCTCACTTTAGGCGCGTTTTCGGGCTTTGAATCGTCTAGCCGATCCACGTGCCCACGTTTTGCAGCTGACATCTTTAACCCACGCGAAATTATTTCAGAGGGGTCCGACCGCATGCCCGACCCTGTCGGCTCCTCTGTCGGCCCCGTCGGGCCCGGGAGCCGAGAGAGTTCCAAGTCCGTTACCACGCCTAGGTCATTGGTTTCGGTGCGCACCGTCGGGGTGCCCACCTCCGCCGCCAGATTATCAGTCACCAGTTCATCGCTATGTTCGTTGTACAGAGCCATCGTTTGTTTTTGATTATTATGTTGATTTTCCATTTAGTTCCCACGAGTATGGGGGAAAAAGTGGTCCGTCCAGGCAGTGCCCCCTGTACCTGGATAACCCTATTTACACTGTGAGGTCGGGCGGTATCACAGGTCTTACAAACTATTTGTTTTTTATTGAGGTTGGCTCCTCTTGGCCCGGCCGGCTAAGGCAAGGCCCTCGGTCCCATCCGAAGCCGCGAGACGTGATCCACGACACCTCTTCATTTGGGATAGCGAGTTTGAGGACGGTGACCGAAGTCTGTCCGCCCAGTCTCGGAACTGAGACCGTACGAACCCTCCCTCCACCCCTCTGGCCTGTAGCCGCCTACTGAACCCACTGGCGTAGGCTCCCCTGCCCTCACACAGGCCCGCTCATCTCCAACGCGCATCTACCTTTACGCAGCTGGGCGCCCTCCTGTGCTGCTCTTGGTCTGGCTCCTCCCCCCTCGCCTGCCCGGTATGGGTGACCCTATCCGGTATAG
Organism: Epinotia brunnichana; assembly: GCA_963854355.1. Taxonomy (NCBI): domain Eukaryota; kingdom Metazoa; phylum Arthropoda; class Insecta; order Lepidoptera; family Tortricidae; genus Epinotia; species Epinotia brunnichana. Next base: position 1,429,604 of record OY977946.1, read on the forward strand.
CCTTGGGGATCTTAGGAACACGCAAGCCCCCCCACCACGACAAGGTGGCAGCACCTCAGGGGGGGCGACCATGTACCTAACCTGACCCGTGACAAGGTGGACTGATGACCTGGTAAAGGTCGCGGGAGTCCGCTGGATGCGGGTCGCGCAGGACCGGTCATTTTGGCACTATTTCGGGAAGGCCTATGTCCAGCAGTGGACGTCTCTCGGCTGATATGATCATAATTTATTCCAAAGCTATAACATTGAATTGCCACGCCTAAAACTATATTTTTTCGAAAAATAAGCTATCTGAATTTATGAGGTTACTCTTATAATACTTATACATGTATCCTATCTATGCCCACATGCGATAAAAATTGTGTACACAACTAATTAAAATGGCATGACGCAGCCGCCTTGCCCGCGGCTCCTAATCTAATTCTGGGAGTGTCGGGTACGCCCGAACATTAGTAATTAAATTCCGCACAAAATGAACCATATTTCTTTGATAGGTAAAAGTCATGCATGTTTGTGGACGGCGTTTATCCAAAACCTATTTTATATGTAGGTATACTATACTGTACTACGTTAATATACGTTAGTTAAAGTTTAATAAGCACAGTCGTTAAACTTATTGATACAGGTAAGTCATGCACAATGCAACAACTATTATTAATTGTGTGTTTATGTTAATTCAGGAAGATGGTACCTACATTAGTTTATAATTTAATAGATTATATTTATTAATTTGATAGATTTAGTAGTTTTAATAGATTATTTGGTTAATTATTAGAAACAACTATTATGTTAATAAAAATAAACCAAGATCACCGGAAGTACGTTAAATCCAGTTCGAATGGAGGTGGGTTTGCATAAAAAGCGGTTATTTGCTCGGTAACGACAGAAGACTCAATCGTCTACTAATATCGACAAAATCTACCCACACTTCCTAGATGAGTGTCTGACGGTGCTAGTGATTCGTTATTTGTTCATGTAAATCCTACTCAAGGAAGTAAAAGGTGTAATTTGGTTCAGTACTGCAGAAATTGAATGTCAGTAACGTTATTATAATGAGTACATATTAATCAAATATTATGTTTCTATTCGACTTATTTTACTCGTCATCCAAAGCAATGTCCCATTTTTCCACAGTAAATATAATAAAATGATGTTTTAGTTATTCATTAGTACTCGGCTTATATCCTTTCCATAATTTTCCTAACAAGTGCCTGTGAAAACCTATTTTATTTACTTAAAATGACGTTACGTGAAAATAGGCTTAGTGTACGATTTGTGGTGTGTGTTGAATTTCGACGTATTTACCCTGAACAATGGAAATGTTGTCCATACTTCTAAAGGCAGAGGTACCTAATAAATAAAAACCTCGTTTAGATCCTGTCTGCAACACAACGAAATTTAATTATAGATAGGCTTACCCAAGTCCCGAATGCCTCGATCAGTACTCCCAAGATCCAGATTGGCTCAACGTAACTAAACATTTTTTTCCAAGAAAACATCGCAACAATACGCCAAGACGTGGGGACCTTCTTAATCAGCCCATTATCATTCGTGCCGACTACTACGGCTCCCCTGGCGGTCTCGGGTTACGAACACCGGGTACCTATTCACAACCCCTTACCTAACTACCTAACTTGCCTGCCCAGAGTTTGGGTGAATACCCACTTGAGATGTGCGAAGGTGTGTATGTTTCATATTTTGACATTTGACTACTCGTTTGCTTGACAAAATCACCCCTTTTGGACCTTCTTTTATCACGTAATTTTTCGAATGTACGTTAGGACAACTCGACTGTCATTTTCCCATACAAAAAGTGACATGAAGATCTACCTGACGCAATGCGTTACGTGATCGACCAGTAGGTGCCAAATATCTGAAAACACATGCAGCGCCGCTCATCCCCGGTGGAGTTATGTAACTAATGCTTTTATTTTTTTGAGAGCATTGAAATTAATTGAATATCGATACGGTATTTGACAACAGTAAAAGTTTATTATTTTTAGATAACATCAAGATTCAACTTAATTTTGCTATTTTATACGTAAAGATGGAGAAACAGACGCAGTTTGACCTTAAAAAATTGTATCTTCACTTAATTTCCTTACAAACTTAAAATTAACAAAACATTTTTGAAGTTCCAATACAGTTGCCGAGTTGATAAGTGGGTGGGTGAGTGGGGAGGTGAACCGAGACGTTACAATTTGTTATGAATCGCAAAGTTTAAGCTGGGTCGAGAAATTCAGGCAAACTAACCTGGAACACAATTCGAGATAAAACATGCTATTTCTAGATAATGGAAACGAGCACTCACAACAATGCCGTGAAAACTTAAAGGTTTTCGTAAATAATCTCTATTATCTCGAAAGCTATAGCATTATTAGGCCACTTCGGGTTTTCAGGGCGGATTTGCTATGCGGGAATTAATACTTGACCAAGAGCTTACTCCTCTCCAGGTTTCCCTACTTCGGTACTATGGCAAGGAAAGGCTGCCAACATCGTTGTAATAAAAACTTTGTGTCAGATTATCCTCTAATAATTCTTTATTTACGTAGGTACTCCAAATAATAAGCAATCGCATAAACAAAATACAAAATTATTTATTACATTAAATACTCGAGGTAATTGATATCGTTCATAACACTAGTTCCCAAAACAAAAACACAATACTTACGTCCCAAAAACACATACGTGGCAATCTTGCAACATTGCCCCTTCCGTCGAAGCATTCAGGAAGTATATTTTTATTCATACCTTCTGATTCCAATCAAATTTCAAATGTTTCGCATTCGCTCTTCTACACGCGCCGAGCTAACGAGAGATATACCCTAAAGGTGCCTGAGGTCCACTTTGGCTCCGAATCCGAAACGAAGGCACGATGGTTGTTATGGTTTAAGAATTTATTTCTCCAAAAGAATACAATTCACTAATCCAGATATACCTACTAATTTTACGAAACCTTCCAACCCAGAGTGAAACCTTGATGGGGTAGAACATTTTCCTCACGGTGTTTTCCTTCACCGAAAAGGCATTGGTAAATATCAATACAATACAATACAAAATATTTTATTTGTTAAACATAGGTATGTACATCGGTGTTAAAGTTTATTGTTTGTATCACTATGTCTTGCCTGTTAAGGCATACAAATAGCCACAAAATAGCATGCAGCATGCACTTACACACTAAATATCAAATAATATTTAAGTTTTTAAAAAAGCTAGAGTCGTTGGTGTATCATCATCATCATACCAGCAGCCAAAAGACGTGCTGGACATAGGCCCCCCCCAAAGAGTACCACAATGACCGGCCACCGCGAGCAAGTAAGCTATGAGCTATCGGCTATTTTCTAGCTCAAGAAACGAACAAAAGATAAATCGTGTAAATAAAAGAGAGAGTTATATATTTATAGTTTATAGCTGGCTGTTCACACCACCGGCGATGAACTATAAATTTATTTACACTTGAGCTATTATCTTTTGTTCGTTTCTTGGGCAAATAATCGCCGATAGCTTATAGTATGTAGCCGGCGGTGGAACCAGTGCCTTACGTTAGTGTTAAGACGAGAGAGAGAGACACATTTTAAAATACCTACAATCGGGATGCAAAAGACATGAACCGAATGGAAGCCCTGATATAGAGCGAAGGCAAAGGCAGCGTAAATGAAGATAGCCTAATCAAGATGTTAATAAATTTCCTTTTTCCCTCGCCTAACCTCGGCGATAAGTACGGGAGCTTTTAGCAGCACTCCCATAAGAGAAAGTAACTTGTAATTGAAATGGACTACTTATTCTTGCCGATGAAAGTGTGCAAAGCATGCGTTTGGTGTTGGAACAGGGTTCCGTTTAGGACTTGCGACATCGGACCTTGACGCCGCGACGACGGGTATTATGCGTCACAATTGCACCGTTGACTTCGCTGTAGCTGTGTATTCGGTGTCGTGGTATTTTTTGAACACAAAAACAAAAATCTGTCACGAAATAGCAACTCAGCATGTTGCAGGCGTGATATCGCTGGTTAAGACCAATTTTATTATTTTATGGTTCGAGGTGGCCGATAATTTTAAAGTTATCCATTTTTTACCAAAATTTGCTTTTGTGTTACCTACCTTACATACATTTTGTTTTGCATGTACCTAACACAATTTTTTGTGAAATAGACACAAAAGCATCAAACACAAAACAAAATGTAAAAGTGATCATTTTGACGGTCTTGTCCAATATAAGGTACCTTTGGAAACTCTACCTACCTTTGGTAACTTCTTCGCTACAAACACCTATCAAATCTTTAAAATAATTGAAAGTCCTATGTTTTTAATGTGCATTTGTATCTCTATGACCCAATTATTCAAAAAAGGTAACATTTTTGGAATAGGTATCCTTTTCAAACGTATTTTTAAGATGTCTATCGTAGAAATTCGTTCTTCGGCGATTAACCGGTTCTTATACCGTAATAATAACCTTATTAACGGTGACAACCTAGCCGTTTTAAACAAAGGCCAAGAATTCGAAGGAATATTTTGTAAGGTACCTCATCATCATCATCATATCAGCTGAAAGACGTCCACTACTGGATATAGGCCTCCCCTACAGCGTGCCACAATGACCGGTCCTACGCCAGACGCGTCCAGCGGACTCCCACGACCTTTACCTTTAGACCTAGCCGACGTTCGTACAATGCGTTACGTGATCGACCTGAGGAGTAATTACGTAACGTTCCGAACGCGCGTTGGTACAATTTAACGCGTTACGTGATCGACCTACAGTAGTCGATCACGTAACGCATTGTGCGAACGTCGGGTAGGTCTAAATGTCACTTTTTATATGCAAAATTTACAGTTAAATTGTACCGACGCGCGTTCGGAACGTTACGTGATTACCCCCATGAGGCAAATTTTGGAAAGGATCATTTGAAGTCGTTTCACATTTTCTGACTTGGGAGTAAATTACCTTTTTACAAAGACCGTATAAAACAATGGGTCAGAAAGTTCTCTCGAATACCACCAACGGTACCATAAAAAATTAAAAGTTGAATAAAAAAAACGATTAGCCTAGCTTTCCCGGTATCATCTTTCCAAGATTAACGGCTAATAGGGAAAATGGATGTTTTTAGCGCCTTCTTTATCGCATTTTACACCGGACTTGGTCCGGAGCGTAGTGTTGACGTTCCTAGATTAAGGATTAATAACTTTGTCGCAAAGATCCTTGTGATAATGTGTACCTTTGAGTAGGTATATTGCCTATTTTTTTTTTAATAGTTGGGTAATATTTATTGCGGTTGAAATGTACAATCATGAATTGGAACGTTTTCGGAATTGCAATTAATTTGCACATTAGATTTTTAGTCCGACGAAAGCAGAATTTGAATTATTGTAGCATTTGTAGCTCAAAGTAACTAATTATTTTTAACATAATATAATAATCCCCCGTGTGGTGTCGGGTTAGAATAGCACCACCCCCTGTCGACTAAGGGAACAGAGTTGAAGTGTGTTGTGGGCGATGGGCTAGCAACCTATCACTGCAACATCACATTTTGTCGATCTTTTATACCCACATTTATGCTAAAAGTGGCACTGGAACACCAGTTTCATGTGCTCTGCCTACCCCTTTTAGGGATAAAGGCGTGATGGTATGTATGTATGTATGTATGTATAATATATAATCATATGATACAATATTTTTTGGAGACATGAATTATTTTCGTGGTAGGTGCGTGGTAGGTTTCGTGGTATACCCACGTTATTACACAAGTCTACCAAAACTGAAATAGGTACTGCGTAGTTGTCAAGTACCTACTATTATTTAAATGGTAACGATGTTGTATTTTTTGACACAGCAGGTATTGAGATTGAAATAAATATTTAAACGAAATTTTTGTTTCACATTGAATGTCGAGGTTGATAAATTAATTTACATTACGAGTAGGTATACAAATAATTATATACTGAGTACATAATTCGAGTGACGTGTCCTCGGCTCAACTACAATTTAATTATTATAATTAAATTTACGTTGGATTGGCCTTTTCGGCCGAAATTGGACTTCATTGACAACAAATCTCAGTTTTAAATATTCTACCCGCGATGACAGTTATTTTAAAATACATTGGGCCTGTTTGATATAAAGCAGATTTTAGCTGGGCGCTGGCCACTTTAGAAGAATCATTAGCGACGTTAACGACCCTTTTTTGATTTGAGGATTCGTTCGGGAATACTGGGGACCTTACCACATTTACTCCAAACAATGTATGCCATACGATAAAAAAAACCACATTTACTGCCAACAATTTAGAAACTTAGGCACTTGTCCCACCGCCGGCGAGTAGCGAGTACTCTCATAGTAATTCTTACTCGCTTTTACTCGCGCGAATAAGAATTACTATGAGAGTACTCGCTACTCGCCGGCGGTGGGACAAGTGCCTTAAGATAAGATACGACAAAACTGGAATAAGGATGACGTTCCGACGTTAGAATTGTATGGACTAATTCTGGAATAGAGTCTGTTCCTGTTTGGTCGAATATACATACACTAAAATAGTTAGTAATAAACGAATAAATAAATAGGATAAGTAATTAAATAAACCTGCCAAGTGCGAGTCGGACTCGCGTACGAAAGGTTCCGTACCATTCTCTATAAAAACGGCAAAAAATCATGTTTGTTGTATGGAAGCCTCCTGTAGCCCAGTTGGTAGTGACCCTGCCTACGAATCCGGAGGTCCCGGGTTCGAATCCTGGTAAGGGCATTTATTTGTGTGATGAGCACAAATGTTTGTTCCTGAGTCATGGATGTTTTCTATGTATTGAAGTATTTATCTATCTATATGTTTATTGTCGTCTAGTACCCATAGTACAAGCTTTGCTTAGTTTGGGACTAAGCCGATTTGTGTAATATTGTAAAAGGAAAAAAACGAAAAAAATATATAAAAATCATTTATTTATTCTGTTTTTTAGTATTTGTTGTTATAGCGGCAACAGCAGGTCGATCACGTAACGCATTGTTCGAACGTCGGGTAGGTCTAAATGTCACTTTTTATATGGAAAATTGACAGTTAAATTGTACCGACGCGCGTTCGGTACGTTACGTGATTACGCCTCTGAAATACATCATCTGTGAAAATGTCAACTGTCTAACTATCACGGTTGTTGAGATACAGCCTGGTGACAGACGGACAGACAGACAGATGGACAGCGGAGTCTTAGTAATACGGTTTTACTCTTTGAGTACGGAAACCTAAAAATACAAAAATATAGCAACTTAGGTACTACATACATTGGAAGAGCGGGACTACCTGACACAAGTATATCTTTACTTACTAGCTAGCCCCAACGGACTAGGTAGCCCCAACGCACCTTTGTAACAGAACAAAACTTATTATTTTTCACTTTTTTTTTTTTCGTAGCGCTACGCTCGCACCAGATGCCGAGATTTTTCCGCTAAGCAGCGGAAAGCGCCTACGTTCACAGTTCCTGTTCCTGCTAGTGACAGTGTTACTAACCACCAAAAACTCAACATCGCATAGTACAGTCGCCATCACATACATAGGTACACTTATAGGTGTTCAAAAATATCGGCACATGCACGCTAATGTCCCTAATGCCTTGAAAATGGAGGTGTGTTCCGATGTTTGTGAGCTGCTTGTTTGCTCCGATGTATGTGATGGCGACTGTACATACGTCACAAGCTGTATGTAAGTAAGTAAGTTTTATTTGGGCAACGGCCTCCGTAGCCCAGTGGGTAGTGACTCTGCCTACGAAGCTGGAGGTCCCGGGTTCGAATCCCGGTCAGAGCATTTATTTGTGTGTTTATCACGAATATTTGTTCCTGAGTTATGGATATAATATATGTATATAAGTATCTATATGCATTTATCTATTATATATATCGTCGCCTAGTACCCACAACACAAGCCTTATTGAGCTTACCGTGGGCCTAGATTGATTTGTGTAAGATTGTCCCGTAATATTTATTATTTAATTATTTATTATTTGTAAACATAGGTTACAGGGTGGTGGTGTAGAAGGTACAGCGTGGCGCTTTGTTTCGCATACAAATTTAAATCCCAACATGACATTAGAATTCAGAATACTTAAATATTAGTAGAATAAGCTTCAATTAATAGTAATAGTAATAAATCTTTATTGTTCAAAAACATAAGTTTGTTAGTCAATAAAAATATGTCCCGGATTTACATTAAATTCGCAATTAATATTAAAAAAGAATTAAAAATACCAACTTAATTAAACATAACAATAAAATAAAATAATTCAATATTTGTCCACAAAGAAGTCTGTCAAGGATTAATTTTTCGATGAGTAATTTACATAAATTATTTTTAAATATCTTGAGTGTTGCCAGTCTAAGAGGCAAGGGTATTTTAAATATTATATGTAGATTTTACTTGCCAAGCAGAACTTTTTTTGCAGCAGTGCAGTACGTGAGAACACTATGCAAAGATTGTGAGCTCGATAGGTATCTCTATTGAATACCTCAGACACATGTTTGAAATTAGAAGGGTTTGTTTTAACAACTTGTTTCAACAGCTGACACATGTTCGCTGATTGTTTGACATACTTGAGCCACATTGCTAGGATATTTTTGAATTTGCACTTAATTAATGGAATGACATTATAATTATGATTTATGAAATTTTTACTTGTGCATGTTTATCTTTTTTGTTTATTTTAGCGTGTAAGCGATTTGGTGTCAACTGAAAGCTTGCATTGTATTATTGTGTGAATAAATGAAATAAATAAATGAACAAATACTTATAGCTGTTTCAATGATAAAAAGACAGGGAAGAGTTAAGATATTCAGCTCTTTAAAATGTGGTAGTATTGTGACTACGGTTTACTGTCAGACGGAACTTTTCCAGTTAGGCTGCTCCAATTAAGCTCGAAATGACAAGCCGCTATACTACCTCTCTAAAAAATCAAAGAATTAAAAACATGATTATGCGCAAATGTAACAATTCATAAACATAATAATATGCTGGAGTAATATGCTGGCTCGCAGATTCGCTAGATGCTCAGTTAATGTTAAAATAACGCTATTCAAAGCGTATAGCCAATCTTTTTACTCTAGCGGTCTGTGGGTTCGGTATACCAAACGAGCCTACAACGCCCTACGCGTACAATACAACAATGCCTTCAGAATGCTGTTGAGACTACCAAAGTGGTGCAGTGCGTCGGAAATGTTTGCTGAGACGCGCACGGACGATTTTCACGCCATAATGCGAAAGAAAACCACGTCGCTGATGGGTCGCGTCAGGGAAAGTCAAAACGGCATTCTGAAGGTATTGGCTGGTAGATTTAATTGCAACATAATGTGGCACTGGATCGAGCGGGTCAGAACTACTTTGACGTATGTCAAGTAGTACTGCAGTTCTTTTTTTCAATGTATTATAATAATTGCTAACATAGTTTTAAGTTTATTTTATATCACATGGTCTGAAATAAAACGATTGAATTGAATAATCCGTACTATTTCGTAAACACACATTCCCGAGACACAAAGGGGTCCCCTTAACGTGTTTTTCACGAATCCCGACGAAAACAGCCTTTCAAATATTAATTATAAAGCGAACATACGGGGGGGCGTTCGCTAACCCAAACACAATACCTATAGAGTGGGGCTTATGATAATGGGACGTCCTTTAAAAGGATTAAAAGTATATCAGGATCCAGCGTTATACAAATAAGGGTACGGGAGATGGAGATTAATAAGATAAACAACGTAAGTGTCCGGCCGCCACTACGAGCGGCAGCGGAAGATGCGCCCCACACTTGTGACTTAGAGGCTGCACTCCGGTCCCTCACTCACACGTATCGCGCACCGCTTCCGCTCCCGAAAGCTTTTTTCTCGCCTAGTATTCTGTGCGGACCCTTTCGTATTAGTTCCAACATTACAACCTGGCACCCCCTCCGCGCCACGCCGCACCGCCCCGCCACCGCTGTCATTGCGTTTCGGCCTTAAAGCTGGAAACGCACTGACAGCGGTGGCGGCGCGGTGCGGTGCGGCGCGGAGGCGGTACCGGTTGTAATGTTCAAGCTAATATGAAAGGGTCCGAACAGAATACCGCGCCGCGCCGCTCTATGCGGATCGTTTCATATTAGCGCGAACATTACAACCGGTACCGCCTCCGCGCCGCGCCGTACCGCCCGCCACCGCTGTCATTGCGTTTCGGCCTTAAGATATGCAAAACATTTTCATGATGTAGGTAAATAAATCGCGTGATGGAAGATTTAAATTTGAATTTGCATTTGGCATTATCTTCGTTGCTTGTGAGCTTCGTTGTTTGTTTCCAAGGACTTAAATTAAGTCCCTTTTAAATTCCTTGTAACCATTGTGGCATTACTTTGTCATGTTTAAAGATAATTGGCATACACCTGCACATGGGAATATTTGCACCAGATACCTGCCGTCCCATTTGTTAGCTTTGTACATACATATTGCAACATAAAAAGGTTGCAGGATCGTCTTTTTGACCTTATTAGTTTATTTTCATCCGCGCGTCGGAAATGACAGGCGTTTTGAAAGAAGACAAAAAGGAACCGAGACAGCTGGCGGTGAAAAGTGGATGTCAGTGAGACTAGTTAAAAAAGGAGTTGTGTAAAAATAATAAACATATTATTTTACTCTGGGATATGCCATTTTCGAAATTCTCAACCTATGCACGTTATTCGATTTCTTCCACGTGTGATATTTAACTGTTAAGTTCAAAAATAATAAAAGCGGAGGTGCCAAAGCTGACCCCGAGCTCGTTTGAGCACTACCGGAAAAATCACTAGGAAAATAATAATTATCAGTGTTGTATACGCACAAAGCCGGGATCTACGAATATACTTACTTTGACCCTGGATTAACACTGCCGGGATCTTCAAGTAGCTTTCTTACACTGCAGGAGCAATGTCTGTTCCGCGGCGACGTTGACCACGTCAGACTCCAGCAGGCTCCATGCGCCAGCACGAACCGTAGCGGTTTCCGGAGGCGATTTCTAACTTCTTGCGTTACGTGTAAATGATCAACGTCTGTTCTGCGGAGACGCTGACAACGTCAGTCTCCAGCAAGCTCCATACGCCAGTACGAGCCGTAGCAGCTTCCGGAGGCGATTTCTGACGTCTTGCGTTACGTGTAAAGGTTCAGTTCACCCGTTTCATTCTACCGTCACGCGCACCACAAGATTATTATTTTATTTTCAAATTGTTATTTAGTGGTTACCTATTTTCGTTATTGCTTGTTTTCATTTAATAGTTCGGTGCGTCTGGTCAGGGCTTCTCCCGTTATCGTGGCGACTGTCGAACACGGTTAGACACTAGACTCTTATCTTTAGTTATAGCTGCCTACCTGGTACCACGTAGTTTAGTTATTTGAAAGTTGTGTGTATTTACATTTTACTACGTCGTGTTAACCCGTTTTTTTCAGCCCACCTAATTTCGGTGGACATATTTTTTTTTTTTAACACCTAATTTCCGTGGCCGTTTTTAACACCTGATTACCATAAATTGTTATTATACGGCAAAATTCCATACTGTAAACATTAGTGTGCTTGATTTTAAAATTATAATTAATATTTTTTTGGTTTGTAATATTTTTGTGGCTTTAAATAATATTTTTTTTGTTTCTTGTGGCCTTGTAATTTTATTTTATGCTACAATATGCTTTAATTTCTGTTGTAAATTTATATTTTTGTTAATAAATTACTAACCTTTTCATACACATTGTCTTACAGATGAAGAGAGAAAAGTTTTTCTCTAACACAGTCTTTATAATATTGAGATGAGATTTCATTTCGCCTTTTTTCTTTCACTTACTGTAAAACGTATTTTCAGGCAGGTACCTACATATATATGTTATTTTTTATAGGTATTTTAGTCTGACATTTTATATGGATTACTATTTTCCGAAATAAAAACTTTGAATTGAATAATATACTTTTCGTGCAAGTGCTCTAACATCTCTGAATTTTCAAAGGCAGGAATTGTCTATAAAATTTGTGTTTTATACGCCATGCAAACAAAGATGCCAAATACTCGTCTACTTGGATACAATAAAATAAACAAAAGGAATTAATTCAATTCAATTCAATTCAATTTTTCATATACAAGATACACTTATGTCCGTCAGTAGGTACATTGTTACTTATGACTAGAATAAATAAATTAATGCTAATTAGTTACTTACACAATTTTTCCAAACATCCTTTTCTGTTAAACAATCCTTAACTTTATAATAAGATTTCTGAGTTACAATGTCTTTAATAACCTTTTTAAATTTAAAGTCTGGTAGGTCTGTAATGTGACTGGGAATTTTTTTGCAAAAATGTATTGACTGTATTGTCTAATAAATGATTTACTAGCTGTTGCTAATCGCAACCGAGGCACTGCGAATGTATTATTATTTCTGGTGTTAGTGGAGATCATTATTTTTATCATCGCTATCACTATTAAGGCTCGACAGTCAACAGGGGCAGCGTTTTCGAGTTTTTTAAAACAATCTCAGACGTAGAAAATAGGGTTCAAAAATCAAAAAAAAAGATACGTATTACTTAAGGATCTAATCTAGTCAAAATCGCATTCAGTTACGCGATCTAATGAACTTCACTCGATAGAAAAAAATCCCAAAGTTACCTCTTTTTGCCCGACGACGGCAGAGCCGAACGGAAGGGATATGTTTTTAGCAGTCTATGTTTGTATGTTTGTATGTTCCACTGTAGCGTTTTAAATACTGAACCTTTTTGGATAAATGGGGTGTCAATCGATTCGAAATTATGCTCCGGGTAACATAGGTAACCTTTTGTATGAAAAAGAAAAATATGATGGCTGCCACATACAAATAAGTGACTGACTTTGAAAAAAATCTTTTTCTATCATAGCATGTGGGGTATCAATAGAAAGACGAGAAAATTTCGAGTTCAAATATATAAAAACATTATTAAACTAAACTATAACAAGCGATAGGAAGACGATTCAAGTTTATATCAGCCTATAAGAATACTACTAGCGCTATCTATCGGCAATTCTGCAAATCATTTTGTTTGACAGGCATTTTGTTTGAATATCATCGAAATCGCTGAGGAAGAAGTAAATACTGAGAATCATTACCATGAAATATCGAACTCAGCTCCAATTTTCTTCATTCTCATAGGTTTTTTTAGACTAGCAGAGGCAAGCAATGCACAGCCAACGCAACATCCGAAATCGCATATTCATCCTCAAATCCCCTACAGGGCTGGAAACCTTCAGATATTGACCGTGTGTTGATTTTTGGTGACAAATATCATAAGGTTTGCCTCGAAAATTTAGATATACAGCTTGACCATCTCGCTACCGATGAGTTGTTGCCTTGTATATTATATTACCATAGCTACCAAAATCCAAAAGTTATACACTGGATATTGGATGCGACGCCGCAGTAGGCTTAGTGAATCATCGACTGTACTTAGTGGCTATTACACTAGTATAAAAGCAGGACTGGAAGAGCTATTTAGGCATCACGATGTCACATCTTGCATTTCACAAAATCAAAATTTTTACTTATTTGACTCTCACTCTCGGGGTCCAAAAGGCCGCGTCGCACCTAGCGCTGGTCGTGCAATGGTAAATATTTTTTCCAACACAAGATACCTTATCAAAACATCTGCATTTCGTTCTGGCAGTGGGGTCGAGTAGAGATATTAAATTTTCTCTCACAATAGTGAAGTCACATTTAACAGAAGAAGACAGCGCAGCATTTGTTGAAGGAAACCAATTAAATGAAGCCAGTTCGAACGAACTTCATGACGAAATAATAAGCACTAGGTACTCTGTTAATGATGATAATCTCTGATAATGTTAATGATGAGAAAGAGGTCAATCGTCGAATCCGACTCGGCTGGGCAGCGTTCGGGAAGCTACGGCACATCTTTTCGTCCAATATTCCGCAGTGTCTCAAGACGAGAGTCTTTGACCAGTGTGTGTTGCCAGTGATGACATATGGCACTGAATCGTGGTCGCTTACAATGGGCCTCATAAGAAGGCTCAAAGTCACCCAAAGGGCAATGGAGAGGTCTATGTTAGGAGTTTCTCTGCGTGATCGCATCAGAAATGAGGCTATCCGCAGCAGAACCAAGGTAACCGATATAGCCCTCCAAATCGCTAAACTTAAGTGGCAGTTGGCGGGGCACATTGCACGTAGAACCAATGGCCGTTGGGGCGGAAAGGTGCTCGAGTGGCGACCACGTACCGGAAGGCGAGGCGTGGTTAGGCCCTCCACAAGGTGGACTGATGACCTGGTAAAGGTCGCGGGAGTCCGCTGGATGCGGGTGGCGCAGGCCCGGTCATTTTGGCACTCTTTGGGGGAGGCCTATGTCCAGCAGTGGACGTCTTTCGGCTGATATGATGACTTTGTTAATGCCAAATGAGATTCCAATACCGAACATCACGGAGGTAATATGTCAAAAAAAATTATGATAATGACACCGTCTTACCGATCCGTGAAATACAGCGCAAAACCGCGCACCACCAGTCAGTGTTCTCATAGAGCGGAGAGCTGAAGAGCTAGCCTGGGTTCAACAACTTCTGGATGGGAAAAATTACCTAAATGAAATTAGACCTCTCCATTAGACTATTTTCAATCACGTACCTATGATGGGAAGTAACAAACGATTTCAGAGCACAGAATATATATTTTACGCGCTCTCAGTGGTAGAGCTTCTGAAAGCGAGTCAAAATGTTTCCGTTTACGGAAGATTGCGGCAAGATGGCGTCCAACCTAGTGATTTATTCCAAAACATACACCTATGCATGAGAAATATTCGAGGCACTTCCTCATACTGGCACAGGGCATATTCTGAGCTAATGGCTATGGTGCGTAACCTTGGACCAGCACGTTACTCTGTCATGCATTGACCTGAATTGGCCAGATATGCTACACGCACTATTAGTGGTGGATGGAAGACCTTATGTTCGTGTGGATCTCAGTTTCGATGAAAAAGTACAGTTAGTGGAGTCGTATCCTGTTACTTTATCATCTGGTCTGTAACTTTATGATCTGGTACAAAGACATTTAAATTCACGTGCTGGAATAAAACTTATAGAAAGCGGAGTCACCTGTGAGATCCCAGCACAGGTTGAAATGCACGATCTAGTCTTCCGATTGCAAACACATCATCACACTGCTACCTACTACAAGCAAAATGACGCTAATACTTGCAGATTTGGATTTGCGACAACAGATCTTCGCTGTTCAAAGCGCTCTCCTCAGTCATCGTCAGGTCTCGGCATCGGAGTATGCCTACAGGTTATGCCACGTAAGGTTGGGGGACAGCTCAAGATAATATGTTTTTGTCAACACTTGTAAGCCACAAGGAAGGTACAGGATGTTTTATACATATCAAGATTGTAACATGATTAAAAAGGAAAAATATGAAATAAATAGTCAATTAAGTTTAATATCTATTTAAATTACCCCATTGTTACCCTCACATATCAACAATATTTTTTAAATGAAATTGGATTTCAAATAATAACCGACTAAAGTATAAAACACATCTAAAAATTATTAAATAAAATAAAATTTTAAAAAATAATACCCGACTCCGGACATTCGATCTGAAAAGTATTAAATAAGAAAGCAATTTACTTCTGAAATGAAAACCTGACATTCAACTCTCTCATATTTGGATGAAGCCGTAGTCGCATGCCTTTGGAGCCTGAATATATGTTGATGCATGCGACCACGGCTTTATCCAAATATGAGAGAGTTGAATGTCAGGTTTTCATTTCAGAAGTAAATTGCTTTCTTATTTAATACTTTTCAGATCGAATGTCCGGAGTCGGGTATTATTTTTTAAAATTTTATTTTTGTAAAGTTTATTCAATATTATGACTAAACTATAGATATTTTAAATATTTTTTTTGTACTCAAATAAAGTTATTAAATATTTATAGACAAATTCGCAGAGTTTGAATAGATAAAATGATTATCTTAGTTTGAATAGATAAAATGATTATCTTAATTACTATGTTTAAATACCTACAAAATGCGCGAGCGCGGAGGCTCGGCAGGCCCGATCAGTCGCGCGCTGGCCCATACGGACGACGACTCAAGGACGTCAGCGGGTGTACAAGCCTTAATACGTACAGTCTACCACTTTTTGACTCATTACTAAGCTTGTGAATAATGATCAAAAGTGGTAGACCATTTTCTTGGCTCATTGTACCGTGATCTCTTGTATCGTATGATGTCTAAGTTCGTAGGTTAAAACAAAACGTATTTATCAACTGAACTTTTTTAAACTCCATAACTAACAGTTCAACGACGGAGTCCCTCCGTCATGTACGAGTAATTTAAAACTTGCAACTGTTTTAAAACTACCATGAATTCCCCAAACTGCTGTCTGATTGCTTTCCAATCTATAAATTTATCGCTATGCGAGTATAAGTAGTAAACAGTTTGAAAACTCTCTTTAACATGGAAAATAATTCAAAGAGTTTGCGAATAATGTTCGTAGGTACAGTATGTTTTTGGGGAGGGATAAATTGAGCTTATATTTTGTTTGAAATTTATTTTGGTTAGATACCTATTATGTAAAATGTCGGAGTAATGTGTTGTAAGTACATAAATTACCATATGTTTACTAACGGTAATGACCATTTTATCGCTTCCAATTTCGTATTTTTTGTGTCATTATAATACTTGTATGTTTTTAAAAGATTACTTTATATGGGTCTGATGCCATATTTATTTAAGTACCTCTATTTCTGACCACGGCCCGTGAAACCTCTCCAAACGTCATGAGTAGGTTAATAATTAAAGCGTTGGACCCGTGTAAAGTAATCTTTTAATCTATATCTTCTTCTTCTATCTACCTATATTATATTACATATTATAAAACAAAGTCGCCGGCCGCGTACGTCTGTGGTGTGCGTGTGTAATATAATTTATTTATGTTGCGATTGTAATTAATTCGTTACAACGATTTATTTCAACCAATTCAGATAATTTCGGTGTTATTTTGATGTGACAATTTATATTGTTTTTCTATAATTTTTGGGTGGAACAAAGGGCGGATTAAATGCCACAAACAAAGCATATTTTGTACGTTTATGATCCAAATTTTTTAACCTTTTTACTTTAATATAGTCTCCGTAGCAGAGAAGTTTAAGTCATTAATCAATATACCTATACACTCAAACATCACCTAAACATAGATGTCTGTAAGAAAGGGGCAAAACAAATTCTAGTTAACAGTGTTTGATGAAAAAGGGGGTCAGTAGGTACGGATAGTTAGTTAAACTACGAATAATTTTGTTCCGGATTAGAAAAATGGACTTCACAGTACCTATGCCATGTTTAGGAGGCACGGGAAACACTTTTAACAAAAATTGCTGCTTGCAAAGGTAAGATGCAATAGTAAATTTGCGCTGGCAGTTAGGGCCGAAACGCACTGAAAGCAGTGGCGGTGGCGGATACGAAAAGGTCCGCACCACGTCCGCACAGAGTACCGCGACTCCGCACCGCGCCACTAGACTCCGCCACCGCTACCGCTGTCAGTGCGCCGAAACGCTACCAATAGTACCCACGGGAAGAAGTGTTTATGTTGCAGAAAACAGCTGTCGAAGCCTAAGAACGCACGAGTGTATATGCGGATTACTATTTTATTCTCCGGAGTCGTTTGTCAAATCCTACCAGTAGTCCTACCCTGAAAGACACATAGGTATTTTATTTGTTAATATTATTTATTATTATTTATTATTATTAAAAACATGTTAACACAACATAACAGTCCTAAAACCAATGCGTCATGAAAACGATACTAAACTATACAACAAAACATACAAAACACATATAATTACATTGGTACAGTTGATTGCCTGTCATCCATCTCCTCACAGAAGCTCAGACATTCACCGCACACATACATCCATCGCCACGCAAGTAAGTCACACTCCGGTGCTGATGCCAAGAGCGCATTGAGATGTGAGAGAGCACGGATCAGCGGCGAGTTCCTGCGTGACACAGTGCGCGCGACAGGCAGAATATAAATCAGGCAACAAAGGCCCATATTAGAAATACCTTAAAGACACTTAAATACTTACATATCAATATAAACTTATTAAAAACTACACAAACGCACTATTAAGTACTGCGATCTGTTGCTCATTTTCGTGTTGTCAGGTAACCGACCGCGAAAACGCCAGAACCTGACTAGCTTCGGCCAAAATTCTTCCTTAGTGAAGGTCAATAGATGGTCTACCGGAACTCTCACCACAAATTCCCGATATGGCGTGACTCCAACCTCACGGCCCTCAGGATGAATGCAGTCTTTACATGCACATACTCCACTACCTCTGCATTCGTAGAATAAGGCAGCCGGGACACGTAAAGCGGGACATACTTAATATAATCACACGACCTGACAAAGTCAACGCGACTTTAAAAAGCAAACCTATTACAACACTAAACATTCGAGTAAAGATCAAAAACATCAGAGCTCTTTTGCCGAATCTTACTAAAAATATTGGTATTTAATGGTCACATGCCAACGATATTAATATGACCTATGCTCCTTGCGCCTAGCTATGCTCGATGGCCTCAGTAAACCCTCCGAGCAAGATGGTCTAAAGATGCACATTGAATAAGGCAAAGATCATGTCATATGACGACGACTACAAACTCCTTTGGACACTTTATGCTCGAAGTTGTAAACGATTAACGACGAAATCAGGCGTTGATGACATAGCGTCCAAGCAACGAAGAGGTGAATAAAGTGAAATATTTTATACTTAACAAGTTTCAGAGTCTAAGTGAGGAACATCTTTCTGAGGACCCCGTAGTAAATGCTGACGGTATCTTTCATTACCTGACAGAAATGTTAAATTCGTTGAAGTGCAGCGTACGCTTTGCTAAAGTTTTTCTTCTACGAAAATTAGACCTGCCGAGGAATAGTTATTTGTTATACAAGGGGGGAAAGTTGTTTTTTACCTGCGAGTGTTCATTTGAAACACGAGCTAGCGGAAGGATTCTATGATTGATCACGAGCGAAGCGAGTGGTTCAAAAATAGAATACTAAGCGTAGCGAGTGTTTCAACACACGAGACGTGTGTATAACACAAATCTTTTCACCTCACTACAGTGAGGAAAATAAGAAATAGGGTAAAAAAAAGTTAAAAAAAGTAAGAAATAGGATAAAAAAAAGTTTAAAAAAAAGTAAAAAAAAAGGAAAAAATGTTTTTAAAAAAGTAAAAAAAAGTATAAAAAAGTTAAAAAAAAGTTTAAAAAAGTCAAATAAGTTTAAAAAAAGTTCAAAAAGTTTAATTTAATTTAATTTAATTTATTTATTTATTTCAGACTCAGGGTCCATATAAATGTTAGTGCTTAGGTAGGTAATTACAATACACATACTTACAAACTAGAGGTTAGTACAAATTATACATTAAAATTATTAAAAACAAACAAGAAAAGGAATATAGCAATGTCAATATAAAAAATAATACATAATAATAATATTTCTGTGAATGTCAATTTGTTTATATATAAAAAAATTAAACATTCTTGAACAATTACTTTTATTATTTATTATTTAATGTCAAATATTTTAGGCCTATCACCCATGTGAATGGAGTTCCAGTGCCTCACTACAGGGCAGTCGAACCTGTCCAGCACACCACTCAGAAGGCTGTTGGTACTGACTCGCACTCTGCTCATCACAGAGGCAACACGTTTCCTCAATATTGTTTTAAAGCCATCCGTGTTAGCCTCAGCAAACATACCAGAAGCGCTGCACCAGCGAGGCAGTCCCAACAGCATCCTAAAAGCGTTATTGTACTGAACGCGTAGACTGTTGTACGTTTTTTGAGCATAGTTGGTCCATAGGCTGCATGTATAAAAAGTCTGACAGTATGCTTTAAAGAGAGTAATTTTCACATCACGTGAGCACCTAGCAAACCTACGGACCAACATATTAGCTCTCACAGCCATGGCCCTTCGCTCACCCTCAATGTCTAAGTCATCAGTGAGACCCTCGACGACCCAGTGACCAAGGTACTTAAATTCAGTGACTCGTTTCAAGGGAACTCCTAACAGTTTTACTGGTGGAACTGTTTTAGGCTTTTTACTCCCAGCCTTGAAAACAAGAAATTCACTTTTCTTAGTGTTGTACCTCAGTCCATGAGCCGCCGCGTACTTCTCACAGATGCTTAATAAGTTCTCAAGAGCCCTTACCGATGGGCACAGCAGCACCATGTCGTCGGCGTAACTAATATTGTTAACAAATTTTCCATCTATAGAACACCCGACGCCGGCACCGCTGAGCTCATCGAGAAGACCGTTTATGTATAGATTGAAAAGGCGAGGCGACGATAACCCCCCCTGCCTCACCCCGCATTCCAATCCATACTCCTTTGAACTATGACCAGCCCACCTAACTGTGTTGGTTTGGTTGTTATACCAAAATTGAAATAAGTTAATGATTTCTTTAGGTGTACTGGTTTCATTGCTCAGCTTTGACCAAAGAACTTCATAATCTACCAGGTCGAATGCCTTCGACAGGTCCAAGAAACACGCGTAAACAGGGGTATTTCTCTTAACATAATACTGAACGGTGTGCTTGAGTCGCAGTATTGCTGTTTCAGTGGAGAGGCCCGGTCTGAATCCGAACTGAGCTTCATTCAGTTTAATATGCTTACTTACACAGCGATCAAGCAAACCGTCCAGCACCTTCGAGATGACTGTAGCTAGCGAGATAGGTCTATAATTGTTCCTGTCGGAGGCATCCGCAGTCTTATTTTTTATAATAGGAACTACAACGGTCTTCAAGAGCTCTCGAGGAAGATATCCAAATCGATAAATCCGATATCAAAATCGATAAAGATATCAAAATCCGTTTAAAAAATAGTAAATAAAAGAAAAAAAAAAAGTTAAAAAAGTTTTAAAAAAAGGTTAATAAAGTTTAAAAAAAAAGTTAAAAAAGTTAAAAAAAAAGTTGATAAAAAATATGTCACATTAAATATACAAAAAACCAAAAATAAACATTTAACGTTCTACGTCATAGTACTTTTAACGTTCTACGTCTACTTTCTTCACATGTAGATAAAAAGCGATTTTCTCAATAGATATCAAACATACAAAAAGGCCTTTCCGAGCAAGTGAGGTGAAAAAACTTATTGCGCAAAAAGTGTTTTAGGTATTAAATGAAACAAACTGGCTCTAGCTGCTATGTAGTAGGTCTATGTAAATTAAATAATAAATGGGTCGAAATCAAAAAAGATGCCCATAGTTAAGAGCCTTAATCTAATCTATGCTTTAACTTTTCTCATTTTCGTAACGGCAATTACCCATATATAATGTATGGGTAATTGCCGTTAAGAAAATGAGAAAAGTTAAAGCATAGATTAGATTAAGGCTCTTAACTATGGGCATCTTTTTTGATTTCGACCCAAATACATCTTGCACAACCCGTGCGAAGCCGGGGCGGGCAGCTAATAGTATTTATATAAAGCGCGAGTATTTAAAGTACCTACTCGTAAGTAGCTTATCAGTTCAACCGATACGGTTTTAAAGAGTTTTTTGATTTTTTTACTCAATTTGTACCGTACTCAACGCTGTAGACATATTACACGAACTTCTTCAAGATCGGATTAAAAATACAGATCATTATGAGCCGACTCGAGGGCCCGTCTTATAATGGCGGACTCAGGAGGTACTACACCCTGTTGTATTTATTATAATGAGATGCGACGTCAAATACGGATTTCGGTACGAATTTTAAGAAGGTATAACACAATCTGGAAGAGTGCTATGCGCACTAATGGAAGGACAAAGTACGAATTTTTGACATCTTATCTTGAGATATCATATCAATCAACGAGTTGTGATATTTATGATATTGATTTTAGTTAGTGTTTTGTTTTATACTTATCGCGGGGCTCTGTCCGAGTATTACAAAGAACCCAGGCAAAACCAAGGCATAAAATAAAACCTTAACCTGCACCGGAGGTTCTAGTAACGTCATGCTTTAAAATAAGCACCTGGGTGATATCACACGGCGGCGGGTACACATTTTTTTGTTTTTTTTTTCAAGAAATCATTTTTCCCGTAATGCTAACTTGATCGTATTTTTGCCCCCAGTAAACCTCTATATCGCAATACTCATAAAATCCGATTTTGAAAACCTATTTCTACAAACAAATACAATAATAATATAGCTCGTTTAATATTATAGGATGAATACTAAGGAGCAAAACTTCAAACTGCGCGCAGACCACTCAGACTAAACCTAATACCTACAGTCATAAATAAAACGTTTTAGATCCCTAGTAGGAAAAATATCAATGTCCTCTGTCTAACCAATGACATGCTCTTAGCGGCGGAAATTTATAATGGTAGTTTCCATTACCCGAAGTGCTCGCGTCTGAGAACTGATGCATTACGCACTTGGGAGGAAATATTCGTCACGTGAGCGGCCATAGGGCCCCGGAGTGTCTTTGTGACAATGTTTTTTTTAAGCTTAAGCAGTTTATGAGGGATGTAAAGTGATTTACATTATTTCCCTCTACAAAAGGTTCGCGCTTTTTATTTCTTGTTTATATGGGCTGGGCTATATTTGGAACAAGAACTAACATTTTTGGTGTAAGGAGTTCGCTAGCTGAGCGTCCTGCTCGTAGGCGCTTTCCTCTACACATAGGGTTTCGCCTGTTATCAGCTACGAGCGTAGCGCTACGAAATGTTTAGCAGTCAATGTGTATTAGCTTTCTTCGACTGTTAATGTCACACATGCTCTTTAGTAGCACGAAGGCATGCTAGTTTCGAGCAAATATCATGTATATCTGGGAAGTTGCTAGTAAGTAGCATGCTATTTGCGTACAAAATAATTGACCATGCTACTAAAAAGCATGTGTAAGTAAGTACCTTTAAGTTCTCGACCAGCAATATGAGGCGACACGGGTCAGGAAATTTGACACTATTGGGGATCAAATCTAAATAATATTATAATATTGAGTTGTATTTTCAATGCAATGCTTCCGTCGCGCCAGGCGAAGACCGAACGCTAGCTGCTTTTAAATTCATTGTTCAAAACCAAAACATCGTTTCGTTCTCGTGCTATATTTACAACTTTTGATGGGTCCGATCAATTTATGATTAACGAGATTTAACCCAGTCGTGATGTGTCTGTCATATCGATAGTACACATTGAGTGGTAAATTAACTACCTACTCTTCGTGGTAGCTACGTTATGAAGAGGTTATGGCCCTGTGAAATCTTGTAAAGTAATTCAAAATCCACTACCCAATATAAATTGACCAAGTCAGGAGTATAGCCGTGTTAATTTCGTTCATCTTTGTTTGTAAATAAAGTGTACACATATTGTATAATCTGTCAAACACATTATCCTGTGCAATTACATCACACATTCGTCATCTGACTTATACAAGCACTGTCAAATTAGTGTGATTCTCCAAAACTTCAATTGCCACAATATTGAGTAACATTGCGCTTAATTGTAATGTGCTCTCTATACCTCGAATCCATTATCATCAGTGATCGGCACGACCCGTGCAACACCGCGGGATTCCGAGAATAAATATTACCTAATATGGACATGACATGCATGATAATAATCCCGTGATCTAGTTCGCAAAAAACTCTATTAATAAATGTATTTGTAAATAGAAGTCAGAATATTTAATAAACTCATAAATTGTATAATTTTTCATTAAAGAAAATATTGATATGACATTGATTTTATTTTATATTGCGTAAAATATTAAGTGCACTCATATATGTAACTGTTAAAATGTAACCATTTGATGTGCAAAAAAGCCATTTTTCCGACTACCTGGCATGTCGAAGGTCACTTTCGGATTTTCTATCGTTTGCGTTTATGACCAAACGCATAGTTTGAACTGGTGCGAAAAAGACAGCTAATATAAATATTAAGAGAGTTGATGTCATCCTTCTCTAATTAACTGATAAGGAATGCACCCAATTTCTACCATCAAAAGTGTTTATTTTTACTTATATTCTTCGGGTCATTAAATTCATTTTGTTTTATTTTAATGGTAAAAATCATTCATCTTGTCCCCGTTATATACTTAACAGAAATGAGAAAATATTGTATTCCTTTACGGACTCGAATTCCGAAATCCCAGGGAATATCCATATTAAAATAATGATTGAGGTCATTGACACCGTGTTGCACGGGTCGTGCCGATCACTGATTATCATGCCTAGCCCACCATAGTACCTAGGTAGAAATACCATAGCCAATTCATCCACTGAATACGCTGCAAATCTATTATGGCTAGGACAATATCGATGGTTTGATGCCGGTGGATATAATACTGGGATTAGATTGTGCGATTCTCAACATCGATATTGAATATACATGTTTGCTAACTACCTTTTATCTATACCTACACAGAAATGGATTCGTTGTCGCTAAAATAAATAATGTCGAATACGTGCAAAAGTGTAAACATAAATCATTGAATTCGACCGTGCAATTGAAACAACAGCAAATAAAACGTCTGATTTCTGAATACTTTCAAAGTGGAATTTAGGAGAAGAAATCAGCTCCAAATCTTTAATCTTTTGTACACACGTATAATCTGATGTTTGTACTTTTATACTTACTTGTCAAGAAAGCTATAAAGGATTTACATACATACATACAAGTCGTTTCTTTTAGACCCCAGTTGGTTCCTCTTCTCCGTCAATGTTGAGGAGCGTGCGTCAGCGTTTGTTTAAGTTGAAAACTATCGTGTGAACAATACCGCTAAGGCCGCGTCCTGCTTTGGCGGGGTGGAGTCTTTATGCGGTATTTCCTACTTTATCGAGGACTTATTGACATCGCTTATCGCGGGAGACTAAGCCACTCCAATCACACTCGTATTTTCTCGTCTCGCATTGCGGAGTGCTAGCTTCACAGATTTCCTTACTTGTCATTATCATTGTTCTGTCATTACTAGTATTATATTGGTGCAATATTTTTTGATATGTCTTATCGAGCGGTGTGGTACTTGAAAGAAACTGATATCGTCTTGAATTAAGATGAACTAAATATTCTCAGTTTCACTCCATTTCATATAATTTAAAATCTTCCTGATTAATTTCTTGGTTAAAAAATATTTATCTCGAATCAAGTAGAAGTTTCTGTGATGATCTCCTATCAGGAAGCAATGAAATGTATGTGCGCGTCCAAATGAGGAAACCGTCTTAGAATGGGTCCCTCAAATCACCTGTAATCGTAAGCGGTTTTCGTGAAAATCTGAATAAAAATAAATAGATATTGGGGGACAATTTTCAGCGCGAGCTCTTGCGAGAAAAAACGAGAGAGCTCGCGCGCCGTCTTGTGATAGCCGGTTCCATAGTAAGCTTAATAAGGCTTGTGTTATGGATACTAGACGACGATACATTGAATAGATGAAAATACTTAAAAACATAGAAAAGATCCAAAACTCAGAAACAAATAGCTCATTAGTTACACAAATATTTGCCCTTACGGATTCGAACTCAAGACCATCAGCTTCATAGGTAGGGTCACCCACTAGGATAAACTGCAGGTCATCATAATATATGGAAAGTTTGACTAGTTTCTATGGAAAGACAGCTGCCGGTGCCATATTTAACATTGATCGGTCTGTAATCGTAAGTTAGTGCAACTCGCCCTTAGCCTGTCGATCTGCATCGAGTAGAACCGCAGATAATTAAACCTTCATCCAGGACAAACACTGCGTCCAATACACCGCGCAAACACATTGCGATTCTGGGCTGCTATTTACTCACGACACGCCTGATTTAAGGTGAACCAGTGCAAATGAGACCTCCGATCTGTTATTAAGCTTAGTAGCTTTACAAGTCGCTCCAAATAAACCGAAAAGAGCTGCACCGTGCCAAAATTTTCATTTTTTTATTTTGATTCACCAACAATTGTTTACACTGAAGTTTACAGTAATCCAATTATCATAACTACTTATATATAGTCCTCCACGCCGTGTCCGGCGACAGCGACTTCGTCAATTACTTATATATCTGGATTGTGGAACGCTCTAAAGTGGCTCGCAAAACCAAATTTTGCTTTAAAAATGCGGTCACACGGTGCGCAATGAAGCTGTCCAGCCTGCTAACACTTGCATAACATAACTACTTGCTAAGTGTAACAATCACTTAAAGGTAAACACCGCATGCATTATATAAAAAAAGCCTTAACATTAACTTATCAAAATTATAGTTTTTGCTTAACTTATTATCAAAAACTGAAAAAATGTTCGACAACAAACTTAAAACTATGTTAAACAACATAGCATGCTACAGCGTTGACGAATTTGTTGAGACGTGCACTGGCCCTAAGTATTAGGAGCACCTACATAACCTTACAGTTAAGGCATCACAATTTAGTAACTAATATTTTTGAATTGAAACTTCCTGTATCACTCAGACATATAAAGCTATATGCGACCTTATTTGACATCCGATGTAATTAATAAATAATACTACTTATTATGTACATACCTGACTTGTAAAACATTGACTTTTATGAATAAATATCTTGTATCTTGCGACGTAACTAAATAATTTAAAACTTTTTAACAACTTTCTGCGCGTCACTCTTATGGAAAATGGATGTCACCAACTTTATTATTATTGCAAAGCCAAGCAGTTACCAGAACTTATTTTAAATTTCACGACCGAATCAAAGAAAACATCAGACATGTGACTGCAGCTGTTAATTGCTTAACACATCCTTGGGATAGGCGAGCTACTGCCGAGGACAGTCCTTCTGAGCGGTGGGCAGAATGGCGTGATAGGTTTGCGAGGAGTTCGGGAAGGAGCTCGAAAAGACAGAAGGGCTAATAGTTGCGAACAATGTATTTGATTATTTACGAGCTTATATGAAAAAATTGCGTCCTCAACTTTCCTCCGTACTTCTAGTGATCTTAACCCGAACCTCTTAAGACTTTGTGTATAAGAATACGATTTTTTTTTAAATCTGCCTGCAGAGTTTTTTGCACACGCTCTAGTCGTAGTGAGTGAACCACACTACAGTATTCCAGAATACTTCTTAAATACTAGGCTATTGTATAACAACGTTTTTGTTACACTACTTTTCACACAATCGATCAATGAATGTCAAAACTTAAGGTACAGATACACATGCTCTTTAGTAGCATGCTTATTAGAGCATGTTCTATTAAAATGTATGTATGTATAGTACCTCGTTTAAAGACAGTAGTTTGCGCGGCGTGTTGAATATATTTATACAAACGGATAGAAAGCCAGCGCGCTGTCCGAATAACGGTAGTGAATGTCTAAAATATATTTTGGAACCTCAACGTCCACTTCAAGTTCCATCCATTTGTGGCAGAGACAATTGGCGCGCCAGTGAATGTCAAAATGATGTACACGATCACGACCAATTGAGGTTGACGTAGCGCACCCTATTTGTCACCGGCAGGCGCGGCACGACGCTTGGGTGAGGTTGCTTTAAGCTACTGTTACACATGCTCTTTAGTAGCACGAGAGCATGCTAATTTCGAGAAAATAGCATGTGTATCTGGAAAGTTGCTAGTAAGTAGCATGCTATTTGCATACAAAATAATTGAGCATGCTCAAACAAGCATGCTACTAAAGAGCATGTGTACCTGTACCTTGAGAACGGCATCAAGATATACTGGGAGCTATGAAGCGAGGTGAAACAAGTTGTGAATAGTCACAGCTGGAAGCGGGTGAAACTCAAATTTGCCGGGATATTGAAGACTATGCATGCATTATGCTTAAGTACTTGGTGCAGCGTTTCGACTATACGAGACGAGACGTCATCGCATAATAGTTAACAGTACAATGTTGTATGTATTATCCTTTGAACCCAACTGCCAAAGAAGAGGAGGTATTGTGTGTCATATTCTTTGGCACGCCCTGCAGCTTAAACCCTTGACAGATTTCAACATTTGAGATGTCGTTAGATTCCTCTTAATCGTAGGAGTGACATGGGCTATAACATTTGTAAAAAAAATGCCAGGTTTTTCGAAAAATCTTTTGTTAATGTACTGCACTGCACCTCCCCGCTTTCGCACATCCCGCGCTAATCAAGCACTAATTGAAAAGTAGTCGTGCAGTAATGTACTAACTCGGTACATTGCTGATATATTTGCTAGTTGATGGGCGAATGTATGTCACATTTGTCTGAGGTACTGCGAGACGATGAATGTTATTATTTTAAACCGTACAGTGAGTTGGTTCCTTACAGTCAAACTACTGAATGGATGTTGTAAGAAATAAATAAATACCACAACTTCTCCGCACCGCCAGATTAGGAAGTGACCTTAGGCTTCAAAACAACTTGAAAAGCAAAAAACACCGGCTAAGTGCGGGTCGGACTCGCGCACAAAGGGTTCCGTACCATTATCTATAAAAACGGCAAAAAAAATCACACCCTCTGTAGCCTAGTTGGTAGTGACCCTGCCTACGAAGCCGGAGTTCCCAGGTTCGAATCCCGGTAAGGGCATTCATTTGTGTTATGAGCACAAATATTTGTTGCTGAGTCATGGATGTTTTCTATGTATTCAAGTATTAATTTATCTATACAAGTTTGTATATTAACGTCTAGTACCCATAGTACAAGCTTTGCTTAGTTTTGGACTAGGTCGATTTGTGTAAGATTGTAGAAGAAAAAAAAGGATTCTTTTTTTATTTACTTATTCTGTTTTTAGTATTTGTTGTTATAGCGGCAACAGATATATTATAATACATCATCTGTGAAAATTTCAACTGTCTAACTATCTCGGTTCATAAGATACAGCCTGGTGACATATGGATAGACGGACAGACAGACGGACAGCGAAGTCTTAGTAATAGGGTCCCGTTTTACACTTTGAGTACGGAACCCTAAAACGGTACGTTAAACATCCTATAGACGTATGATCCCGAAAATAGAACAATATTTCGTATCCCCTGACGAATTACAACATCGGCGTTCTGACGTTTATAAAGCGACATAGGTGTTCCGTTAAAACCGTACGTGCTACAAAAACCGTCCATAAAGGAGAATAAATGTGTTTACAAAGGTGTCTGGATGCCATTAGTTATAGTGGCTGCAATCAGTTTCGTTCCTGCCAACGTTACTCAATTCATTTTTGACCTTGTCAGTGAGGTAATACAGTCGGTCTTTGCTTGTTTTGGTTCAGATTTGAATCTATTAATGGGTATACCTTGAGTTATTATAAAACGGTTCATTAGACATTGTTGCTGCGGTTAGTAATCATCGGTTAACGTTGACGCTTTGTATGACCACCGCAAATCAGTGGCAAACCCAGCCGAGGTAAAGTAACGCTACATGTGCTACGCCGTAGTTTCGTAGCGGGAATTGCTCGTTGAGACATGACTCGCTTAATGTGAGTTTTAGTCCTTGCATTTGGGTTAGTGTTTTAACGTTTCGCTGCCACGAACCCGCCCAGCGGCCGCCTACGCCGTAGTCGCTAGCTACGTCGTAGCATAGCGATTTTTGGCAGTGACTGTGTTTGTGTACATACATATACTCACGCCTGTATTCCAAAAAGGGGTAAGCAGGCCAGATCATATAAAACTGAATTTTTCATAAATAATTTGATACATGACGTGATTTCAGTTGTGTTAAGGTGGTTCGATTGCCATACAAAGCGTTATTTGACATTCGCAGGCTAACGGCGTGATATTTTAAGAAACTTATGTAACAAACTTTCATCAATTGGCTTCCCATTTGCGCCAAATTCCCCCTTTCCTAGAATAAACTTGTATAAACTAGATTAATTTGAGAAAAATAGTTTTCCCAAAATATCACGTGACAAACCAATTTCTCAAATTCAAATAACGTTTTGTATGGCAATCGAACCCCCTTAATGACAAAACTGGACGTCGCTATGACATCTCTTTTCTTTTATATCTCTGTAATTCTGATTGCAAAAGAAATACTGATCCATATATCATGCCGAGTATGTCAAATAAGGGTGGATATTCACCCTAATGATGTGTGAAGCTATGTTTTCATTTATTTCACATCTAGCTTTGAAGCACGCAAGGAATCAAATACAATTATGATTAGGTACATGCCGAGTGTGTTATATTTAGTCACCTCATCATAGCAGCCAAAATACGTCCACTGCTGGACATAGGCCTCCCCCAAAGAGTGCCAAAGTGACCGGTCCTTCGCCACCCGCATCCAGCGGACTCCCGCTACCTTTACCAGGTCATCAGTCCGCCTACCCATGCCGTGCCTTCCGGTAAGTGATCGCCGCTCGAGAACCTTTCCGCCCCAACGGCCATTGATTCTACGCCCTGACACTTAAGTTTAGAGATTCGGAGGGCTATATCGGCCTATTTTAAAGGCAGTAGGCGACATACTCATACTTATATGAAACGAAATGAAAAATGTATTTCTTATTTGCGGAGGGTGACCGCGTCTCGATCCGAGTGAAGGGCGGCATCCATCACGGAACCCTTCCGGGTATTTATTATTTACCTCTGACCTGAAGACTCGGCCTTAGAGTATTGTGCTTGTTTTGTAGGTATATTGTGGGAATATGATAATTCATTTTCGTTACATAATAAAATATGGAAGGTAGCAAGAGCTACGGTAGCCTAGTGGTTCAGGCATGCGGCTGTCAAGCGGCGGTCGTGGGTTCGAATCCCGGCTCGTACCAATGAGTTTTACGGAACTTATGAACGGAATATTTACCGTTAGCTTTTCAGTGAAGGAAAACATCGTGAGGAAACCGGTCTAATCCCAATAAGGTCTAGTTTTCCCTCTGGGTTGGAAGGTCAGATGGCAGTCGCTTTTATGAAACTAGTGCCTATGCCAAATCTTGGGATTAGGTAACAAAGCGGACCCTGGGCTCTTTTAGGGGCACAACCGGGAGTTACGCTAGGAGGAGGATGATGAATAAAATATGGTAGGTATATAAAACGATAGTGGCCTCAAAGTTAATTATTACCTACTCTATAAGAAGGAAGAAAAATTATGAAATTATGGTTACTTTGAAAAGCACTACTTACTCGAATATGACGTCACATCAAAGTTACTGACATTATTTTCAAGAGTTACTATCGTTTTTGAAAGGGACAAAACGCGCCCCTTTGTGACACACATCTTCGTAGATTTGTTTTAGTTTTTTTTTACTATATATTCTGTTTCTTCGATATCATCATAATAAGTTAATCATTATAATTTGGTTTTAACTAAACTACTTATTTCTAACATAATAAGCATTAGGGCTTATTTTGTTTTGTTTTTGTATGGAAAATAATGTTGCTAATGAGAAAAGCTACTAAACCTTCTCTCAAATTAGACATATTTATCATAATACGCAAACTACTTTTAGCTAAGTTATTAAAAGCCAGTAACTTTATTTACTAACTAATTTAGTTCGTACAAGGCTAGTTATAACTGAACATTAACTACATTGATTAATTTACATAGTTGTGTGTATTGCTCATTTAATTTCCTTAACGAATTTCATGCAAATTACTATGGCACCCGTAATACGACCCTAGGTAATTAGTTGCTCCTACTCGCTCCATATTCGGAAAAGTACTCTTTTAACTACGTATGTCGTAAGCAGTAGCACTGTAAACTAAACGCTAATTCATAACGTATACGGTTCGTTTCTGAAAGCAACGGCTAACGTAGTTAATAGGTTTTGAAAGTAATCAGTCGACATGAGCTGCTAACTCCTCATACTCACAAAATGTTATGCCGTATTTTTTAATGTCAACTGTATTGTGGACAGACTAAGGTTCATATTAGATTACGCAGCGTAGTGAGTTAAGAGTTTTACCAAATAAGTGTTCAGTATTCCTGAGATTTGTTTATTAAAATCTCAAGCTGCTTTATTCCCTGGGGTTACTTTTATTATTGGAGTTATTTTCGTAACAAGCAAGGTAAACAAGTCCACGGGGATGATATCTGTTGATTAACAGAGGTTTTGTTTGGTGATTCGATATATAGCTATTCATTCGTTCTTCCGAGTTCCTAAGCAGTATTGAAAATGTGATTATATTAAGGGTTCGCCATAAACTTTAATGACCATTTACATAATCCTTCACCTATGTAATTCGAAGCGACGAAATTCCAAACTTTTCGCAAGTTCACCCCTACTAATTGAGTCACACCAATTACAGTTTAGCGTGACCTTTCGACAATTTAATTGGTTCTTGTATTGCCCTATTAATACCATGTTACAGCACATGAAACGTCAGGTCCAAAGCTAAGAGAAACTTCATAACTGTGCGGTCTGAGTCCATTATATCGGGTGGAAGTTGTAAGTGCCGAGCACCTTACCTTGGGGGATCGCGGTTGGATTCAATCGGTCGCATTTTGACGCTGACATCAGAGAGTATATTGGCAGTTTAGGGGCTACGTGACAGAGTAATTTGGGAGACGTGCGAAACCTTCTTGGAATATTATATGGGTTTTTGACTGATTTTCAAGAAACTCTGAGTATTTTTCTCATATATTTCAAATGAGTTGCCGTTGTCCTTAAAACAGTTCAAAATGTTTTGCCTTGCTAATGACTTGTGAATACAGTATCTTTGTTTGCATTTTATTTGTATGTGTATCCATACGCATATTGTAGAGATGTAACGTTTGTGACATTGTATGTTTGGATAAGGTTAATAATAATTCATCCGATTTGAAAGTTTCTTTCACAAATAAGTTGTAATACGCGGGAAGCAGTTCTAAAAAATTGTGTTTTTTTTTACTATACCTACTAGTTGACAAGGTTACCATCTACATACGAACTCATAAAGCTACTACCTAACCTGACTTTTCATTTTTATAAAATAAGTATAGAAAACTAAGTTTAAAGAAGAGCTTTCAAACATATACTTGCTATATTTTGAGTAGCATTCGTGTCCAATGATCGATCCTTTTCGCGAGCACATTCGCAACCAGTCTCAACTCGCTACTGGTCTCTGGTATAACTTGGCACCGTCATCTGTAATAACTGCACAATTGGAGGTAAGATTTAAGTTGGTTCGATTCAGGGAAATGTATGTATGTTGTGAAGAATCGAGGACTGACGGACTTGCCGCCGGCCACGGCACTTTTATGATTGGCTTAAAAGCGTTTCGCTGTTTGGTGATGGATCTCTATTTACTTGTTACTCGTATATTTGTGTATCAATCGCATAATGTACGTCGACTGTACAAAAATGTAATTTACGTTACTTTGACATGATAAAATGATAATTTCACAAACGCGCGTTTGAAAAGTTACGTGAAAATAATCCCTCAGTAATGCAAGCGGATGTTACTGTATCTAATGAATAAAAAAATAAAGGAAGGCTATTTTGAATGTGTAATTTTTTTCGAAAAGTATAATCTTCAATTTCTACGATTTTCATCTGATTAAGTTGGAAAATACCAGAAAACTGCTTTGATGATCCAGTAAAAATAAGGTTCAATAAACCTCGTAATCAATTTATTGACGATCCTTTTTGCCTAGTTGGTAGTAAGAAGCTAGTGGTCTTGGATTCGAATCCCGTTAAGAGCATTTTTGTAACGTGCACGAACATTGTTTTGAGTCTCGGATTATTCGTTTTTATATAAGTCTGTATTCATTTTAATTATATATGTAGGTAGTATATTTAGGTATAGTTAGACGCCACGGTAGCGTAGTGGTACCCACGACCGCCGCTTGACAGCCTGTGTCAAGCGGCGGTCGTGGGTTCGAATGCCGGCTCGTACCAAGGTGTTATTCAGAACTTATTTACTTACAGAATATTTACCGTTAGCTATTCGGTGAAGGACAACAACGTGAGGAAACCGGCCGAATCCTATTAAGGTCTAGTTTTCCCTGTGGATTGGAGGTCAGATGGCAGTTGCGTTCGTAAAACTAGTGCCTATGCCAAATCTTGTGATTAGGTGTCAAAGCGGACCCCGGGCTCCTTTAGGGGCACAACCGGGAATAACGCGAGGAGGATAATGATATATGTAGGTATACCTACTTACATAATTATATCATCATATGTGTATTGTCGCCTAGTATATCCATAACACAAGCTTATTGAGCTTACTGTAGGACTACATCGATTTGTGTAAGATTTTCCCTTATTATATTTGTATTCATCATCATATCAGCCGAGAGACGTCCACTGCTGGACATATGCCTCCCCCAAAGAGTGACAAAATGTTCGGTCCTGCGCCACCTGCATCCAGCATAGGTACCTAATATATTTTTATTTATATTTATATACACATATCAAGATTGAATAATAGAAGATGCGCAATTGAATCGTGTTTCGGCAAAGGCAACGTGCCGTAACAAAACGGCGAAAATCTCGTATTCGCATCCCTAAATATTTATCGATTCCAACTGGACCGCAAAAACCCGTCGGAATGCGATTCTTTTTGGGTTTAAAGCAATAAGACAAAGGTATAAACCAATTTCGCCCTGTCGACAGCCCATACCCTCGGTTTGTTTCGACGCTGGTATTCAGAAGAATAGGTATTCAGAACCGTTTAACGGTTTTCGAGTGGTACAATTAATTGACATATAATAGATAGGCATTTGACTGGTTCATCATCATCATCATCATCATATCAGCCGAAAGACGTCCACTGCTGGACATAGGCCTCCCCCAAAGAGTGCCACAATGGCCGGTCCTGCGCCACCCGTAGCCAGCGACCTTTACCAGGTCATCAGTCCACCTTGTGGGGGGCCTACCCACGCCGCGCCTTCCGTTACGTGGTCGCCACTCGAGAACCTTTCCGCCCCAACTTTTGACTGATTGGCAGAAGATATTAACTGAAAGAGATAGCAGTGGCGACTTGACTCACCACCATCCAACACCATTACGGTGCAAGTGCCTAGTAATGTAATGGTTGCGGTCTTCTTTAAATATGATCGAGATGACATTCCGCTGTGCCCTCTCTAAAATATATTAACTTAAAGGTGCTGATAGTCAGAAAATCGAGCAGTCGCCGTTTTTAAATTTGTTGTTCTGAGAGGAAATCACGTAACGTTCCGAACGCGCGTTAGGATAATCCCACTGTCATTTTGCCATATAAAATTTGACATTTAGATCTTCCTAACGTGCGTACAATTCGTTACGTGATCGACCAGCTGAACAACAGAGCCAAGCATTGAGCCAAATATCGCTGCGAACATTTAGACGATCATTTTAGCGATCGGCTTAGTAAATGTTGTGCGGGAGATATGGGCGGTGAGGGACGGGCGTAACAATTACAAAATTGCTCGGCTAGGCCAAAAGCTCGAAGCAAATTTACTGTAGTTTCGCTAGAACGGTCTTGTTTATTTTGTGATATTTTACCTGTACTTAATGTTATATTCGCTAGAATGCTCATTACGCGTACAAGTGAATGCGCAAGTGTGGTATGTGACTCAAGTTTTGTCGAAACACGATTCAATTGAAGGAAATAAGTTTCTGTCAAAAAAAATATTTTTATTACAAGCTTTTATTGCCGACTGTACTTTTCTGCATACCATCATCAACTACTCATTGAGATGATTCTAACGAGCCCAAACTCAATGGGGTTGTGTCGTTTTATTGCGGAGTTCCTATGGCCACCTTCCAGCTCCAGCATCAGATCAGCTCCAAGGAATCATAATATTGCATTGTCATGCGATATACATATGCATGCAAAATTTTGAGCTCAATTGGATAACGGGAAGTGACTGAAAAATCGATTGCAAATTTTGACGGACATCTTACATACTTACATATTTACATACTTACATACGAACAGTACAAGTTAATATAAAGCTTGTAAAAAGAAAACACGTTTACTTAGCATATTATAAAAAAACCGGCCAAGTGCGAGTCGGACTCGCGCACGAAGGGTTCCGTACCATTTACTATAAAAACGGCAAAAAAATCACGTTTGTTGTTTGGGAGCGCCTCTTAAAAAATTATTTTATTTTGTTTTTAGGATTTGTTGTTATAGTGGCAACAGAAATACATAATCTGTGAAAATTTCAACTCTCTAGCTGTCACGGTTCTTGAGATACTGCCTGGTGACAGACATACGGACGGACGGACGGACGGACGGACGGACGGCCAGCGAAGTCTTAGTAATAGGGTCCCGTTTTACTCTTTGAGTACGGAACCCTAAAAAGACACAAAAATTACATACATACTTATACATAATCATAGCATGCTAAATAAAATGGTCGCCGCTCAGCTTTGTGCCACGAAATGGAATCGAATTGCGCACCTTTACTATTATACTATTTATTCTGTACACAGATGTATGAATATAAGGAGATCGGACATGGCAGCCGATTTGTATAGAGTGAGCCTGTTGCAAGTACAATAACCCACACAACGCCCAAGTAATTGACAAGACAAAGCACGCACACATCTAAAACACACACACTTGTATACCTACACGCTTATTTGACAATACAAGCGCATCATATCAGGCATTTTGGGAAAAAAACGTAATATTCTCTGCGATCAGCACGCGTGCACAGTATGGCAGTGTATGCCCATTGAGCATACAGCTGCGACACGGCCGCCGGCGGCTTGTCCTCTCTCTAGTGTTCTATGCTCTGAGATTCTGTACCTTTACGTTGTGAGAAGTGTACCAACAACCGGATTTTCATGCGAGCTGATCGTGATCGTGGCAGTCAACGCGACGAATTTCTCAATCACTCTTCTAATTACGTCTTGGAAGATGACTCGTCAAATATTGCTCGTGGTGAATTATTGTTATCTTTTCATTTTTATTTCAATTTATAATTTCGTATACAGCTGCCTCTGCGTGGTAAAAATGTATATTTTTATTTTCTTGTCAAAAAAATTTCATCGGAATAATGGGATGACAGTCGGTTAACATAAACATCGATTAATATGAGCACTACCTGTAAAGTTTGTACATTAAATATCTATAAATTCCACTGCATTACGTCGCGTTGCGTCCATAGGGACGTTTAGTCACTCGATGGGGAAAAAAGTGGGATTATTACGGATATTTTAATTATATCCTGATCATTCTATCTGAGTTGAATTTTTTACAGATTTTGTATTTCTGTTGCCGCTATAACAATAAATACTAAAAACAATATAAAATATTTTTTTAAGGGGGGCTCCCAAACAACAAACGTGATTTTTTTGCCGTTTTTATAGATAATGGTACGGAACCCTTCGTGCGCGAGTCCAACTCGCACTTGGCCGGTTTTTAGGGTTCCGTAGCCAAATGGCAAAAAACGGAACTCTTATAGATTCGTCATGTCTGTCTGTCTGTCTGTCTGTCCGCCCGAATGTCACAGCCACTTTTTTCTGAAACTATAAGAGCTATACTGTTGAAACTTGAGATTTTCATACAAAAATATAACAAAAAAACAATAAATTTTGGGGTTCCCCATACTAAGAACTGAAACTCAAATCTTTTTTTTTCATTAAACCCATACGTGTGGGGTATCTATGGATAGGTCTTTAAAAATGATATTGAGGTTTGTAACATCATTTTTTTCCAAACTGAATAGTTTGCGCGAGAGACACTTCCAAAATGGTAAAATGTGTGTCCCCCCCCCCCTGTAACTTCTAAAATAAGAGAATGATAAATCTAAAAAAAAATATATGACGCAAACTTTCAACGAAAATTGGTTTGAACGAGATCTAGTAAGTAGTTTTTTTTTAATACGTCATAAATCGTAAAAAGCAATTTATTTAACGGAACCCTTTATGTGCGAGTCCGACTCGCACTTGGCTGCTTTTTTTATATTTAGTTTCAAACTATATAAAGGTTTGTCGATGCGCCTAATAGAGGCCTCGGGCGATTGGCTACTATTTCGCACAGCGTAATTATCAGTATCGCTATACAGTGAGAAAATCCCACTGCATTACGTCGCGTTGCGTCCATAGGGACGTTTAGTCACTCGATGGGGAAAAAAGTAGGATTATTACGGATATTTTAATTCTATCCTGATCCAAGGTGTAGACCTCTAGGGATTGGCTGCTCATCGTGAC
The DNA here is from genome assembly GCA_963854355.1 of Epinotia brunnichana. Classification (NCBI taxonomy): domain Eukaryota; kingdom Metazoa; phylum Arthropoda; class Insecta; order Lepidoptera; family Tortricidae; genus Epinotia; species Epinotia brunnichana. The sequence continues at coordinate 1,467,544 of OY977946.1, forward strand.
AAAGCATTTAAAATGCAAAAACGCGCACTGCGAATAATCGACAGGAAACCTCTAGATCACCCTGCCAGGGATATATTTAAAAAGCACGCAATATTAACACTCCCCTCGGTTTATATATTGTCAGCGTGCTAATATGTTAGGTCAAATCTCGCACAGTATAAGACGAACTCTAACCGTGAAGGTAATAACCGTAGACGGCCATTGCTGCTCGCTCCTATGCGGCGACTAGCCAAGTGCCGAAAGTCGCTCAGTATCATTGGCTTCAAAATTTATAATATGGTTCCGATCCACATAATATCACCTGAAAGTGACATGACATGATATTTACAAAAAAGCTCAAATCAACTCTTATAGATGCAGCATGTTACAGTGTAGATGAGTTTTTAGAGGTAAGATAAGTTGACTGATTGACCATCATCTTAAATGTTATTATTAATTGTACCTAGGTATTGCTCCTGCATATTTTATGTATTGTTCTGTCCAAATTTATAAATGTATACTTTAGTATATAAATAAGACGTTCTGTATTTATTGCAAATCCATTATGACCTGTAAATTGATATTTACCAATAAAGAAACTGCACTGAAGATTAGATGCTACTTAAAGAAAAATTGAGGATATTTCCTACTGGGTTGTCCACAAAAATGTAGGATGATACCTACATACAAGAATATTGCACAAAACGCAATTACTTTGTGTGTAAATAAACCGACCCCTATCTATAATAATGGGCTGGTTAAGGTCAAAGATTATAATACCAATAAAGGATGACTCACGCTAGGACGGGCCGTGTCCGGCCCGGGCCGTTTTCTAAGAAAAACGTCGGCGTTTTTGCGCGGCCGAGCCATACCGAAGACAGGACGAGCCACGGCCAAGGCTCGGAAGCGGCTCAGTGTCGGCACGGCCCGGTCGCGGGCTTGCGTATGGCTCGGCCGCGTAAAAACGCCAACGTTTTTGTTAGAAAACGGCCCGGGCCGGACACGGCCCGTCCTAGCGTGAGTCATCCTTTATCCGAGCCACAAGCATGTGCATTCGCGGGACCCGGCACAAATTCAGATCAGTAAAGCATTTTTTCGGCCTCAACGACGGGGCAGCTCTACCCAACATCGCCCCCTAACCCCTCCCTAACCCCTCTCTACTCTCTACATACAACCATCCATTCTTTTTTTTATATTTATATTTGTTGTAAATATTTGTTTATAATCCTATAAGTAATAAAATGTGTGAGTACTTTGTGTGTAAATTCACACCAATTTTAACGAAATAATAAATTTCAACGAAATAAAAATCGCTCCATTACGGAAAACTATAAATTAAGCATTAAAAAACGACGTAAGCAATAACATTTACTTCTGTGCTGTTGCACTGATTTGTTTCTATCACGAGTGCAAGGAAAGTTAAGGATCCGTATTGTTCGGATAGTTCAATACTGAATCGGCACTCTCCTTGTTTAGTTAAACGGAAGGCAAGTTATGATTGCAACGGAAAACATTGTTTCCACCAAACACCCTGTATCCACAGTAGGTAACAACTTTCAATCAACAACTAATTATGTTTCGAGAACAAAACAAATGTAACGTTGCATGTTGCGATGTTTATACCCGATACACTGCATATTTTTAAATTAATAATAAATAATTTACCTTAAAAACAAAGTTTAAACCGACTTGATTATTTACAGTACTTCGCCAAGCCACATAGGTACATGAACATTTCCACATTTCCTTTCCAATTTACTTGATTATTACAGAAAAAACCCAAGTCGCTATCTGTGGGCTGATAATATTTGTGGAGCTCCGTCGATTCCTAAAGGATCTCAGAAATACCACCTCATGAGTTCCTACTTAAACGGAATCTTTGACGAACTTTACATCGTTGAGGAGTTCCATAAGTCTGTCTGTGGCATAGTAGCTCCTAAACGAATGGACCGATTCGAATGTGGTTTTTTTATCCGAAAGCTGACATGATCTAGATGGTTCTTAGCTACGTTTCAACAAAATCGGTTCAGCCGTTTTTGAGATATTGACCTTTGAAATGAAAATGTCGGGGGTTTTTCGACTTTGCTAAGTTGTAGTATTTAAGTTTACTTGACAGCTTCACAAATGTGCGGTAAATCTCCCTGCGTTATCTACTTGTATTTTTTTAGAGTTCCGTACTCAAAGAGTAAAACGGGACCCTATTACTGAGACTTCGCTGTCCGTCCGTCTGTCTGTCACCAGGCTGTATCTCAAGAGCCGTGATAGCTAGATAGTTGAAATTTTTACAGATTATGTATTTTTCTTCCACTATAACAACAAATACTAAAAACAAAATATTTTTTTTTTCTAAGGGGACTCCCATACAAAAAACGTGATTTTTTTGCCGTTTTTATAGATAATCTGTCACCAGGCTGTATCTCAAGAATCGTGATAGCTAGAGAGTTGAAATTTTTACAGATTATGTATTTCTGTTGCCGCTATAACAACAAATACTAAAAACAAAATAAAATATTTTTTTAAGGGGGGCTCCCAGACAACAAACGTGATTTTTTTGCCGTTTTTATAGATAATGGTACGGAACCCTTCGTGCGCGAGTCCAACTCGCACTTGGCCAGTTTTTAGGGTTTCGTAGCCAAATGGCAAAAAACTGAACCCTTATAGATTCGTCATGTCTGTCTGTCTGTCTGTCTGTCCGTCCGAATGTCACAGCCACTTTTTTCCGAAACTATAAGAGATATACTGTTGAAACTTGGTAAGTAGATGTATTCTGTAAACCGCATTAAAATTTTCACACAAAAATATAAAAAAAACAATAAATTTTGGGGTTCCCCATACTAACTTTTACTAATTTTTTTTTTTCATTAAACCCATACGACACGGGATCTATGGATAGGTCTTTAAAAATGATATTGAGTTTTTTAACATCATTTTTTTCTAGACTGAATAGTTTGCGCGAGAGACACTTCCAAAGTGGTAAAATGTGTGTCCCCCCCCCTGTAACTTCTAAAATAAGAGAATGATAAATCTAAAAAAAAATATACAGGGTGGGCCCTGTAACACGAGCAAATATTCAAAAGGAGGCTTCCTTAGAGTATTTGCAGTAACCCCTTGTGTATCATTCACTTTCAAAATATTTGGTTACGGAGAAATTTTGATCTAAAGTTATGACCTCCAAGTAATGTATCTTGGCACCACGAGATCATATCACGGCAGTCAATGCAGATTTTGAGGTAACATCATGTAATGAGTCATAATAGTTTTTGCATTTTTGTGTTCAACAGATAGTTTTGTGATTTTTTCATTTTTTTTTCTTTTTTTTTGCGTTTTTAAAATAAAAAGTTACTCATAGCACTCCAAAAGAGTAAAAAAATACAAGTAAACTTATTTTAAAGAATTTTTTTTTTCAAAAAAAATATTTTTTTTCGCATAAAACCACTTCGAAATAATTGTTCACAAGCTTAATAATCTACCGTTTCATTTTTTGCTCCTGTTACAGGGCCCACCCTGTATGATGTACATTACTATGCAAACTTTCAACGAAAATTGGTTTAAACGAGATCTAGTAAGTAGTTTTTTTTTAATACGTCATAAATCGTAAAAAGCAATTTATTTAACGGAACCCTTTATGTGCGAGTCCGACTCGCACTTGGCCGCTTTTTTTATATTTAGTTTCAAACTATATAAAGGTTGGCGATGCGCCTAATAGAGGCCTCTGGCGACCAGAGGGCTGGCCACTATTTCGCACAGCGTAATATCAGTATCGCTATACAGCGAGGAAATACGGCCAGCCTTCTGGGCACCTTGCCTGTTGACGGCGACTTAGGCCAAATCTTTTACCTTTAGGTTAAGTTTTATATTGTTGTTTTTATTTATTGCGTTTTAAAATAAATATAAGATATTTAAAACACTAAATCCAGAACAGTTAATATTTTACTGCATCAAATGAATCAAAACGTTTGGAATGCATCCAGCCAACTGCATCGCGATGGTAAAAAGTCAAAAAACGGCTTGGCCGTCGGCATGGCTATGTTTTAGCCAAAAAGCTTTCATTATGTTGGACAAGTCGTACTCGTACATTATATTCGCGTGTCATAGATATAGTTATTTTTGAACACTCCGTCTAGACTAAGCATTTACTTCTATTTATGAATAAGTTTCTAAATAATAATTTGTTTCGTTAAAAGAAGAATAAGTTTCTGTCAAAATGTCATGTTTGGTACAAGCTTTTGATGGCAACTGTACTTTGTTTGCATAGCCATTGCAAACCTCATCACAATTACACATTTTATTGCAGCGTCGATCAAGTAAAGCATTGTACGAACGTTAGGAAGATCTAAATGTCAAATTGTATATGGGCATTGGGCAATGACAGTTATATGGGGAGTTTTATATGGAAAGTGACCGATGGCCGTTGGGGCGGAAAGGTTCTCGAGTGGCAACCACATACCGGAAGGCGAGGCTTGGGTAGGCCCCCCACAAGGTGGACTGATGACCTGGTAAAGGTCGCGGGAGTCTGCTGGATGCGGGTGGCGCAGGACCGGTCATTTTGGCAATCTTTGGGGGAGGCCTATGTCCAGCAGTGGACGTCTTTCGGCTGAAATGATGATGATGATGAATGACAGTTGGATTGTCCTAACGCGTGTTCGGAAAGTTACGTGATTACCCCTCTGGTTCAACCACTTTTTACAGGACGCATACGTAAAATATGGCGCCGGCAGCTGTCATGTCATAGAAAACTGTCAAACTTCCCCGCACGACCACATTTTAAGGGTCGCCAGGACGCTCGACTATATAAGATAAGATAAGATATACAAAGACGGCGACAAACAAGCTTACGGCCTGCCTGATTTTAAGCAGGTACGGTATAGCCTATGGATATTTGTGAATCATGTAGTATTCACTTATTTGCCGATTCTAAAGGTATGCCAGTAAGGTAGGCCAGCGCACCACCATTCCCGGCAACGGTCGGACCACGACTGCTGTCATCGATCGTGACGTATGCGCACTAGATAAGCACAGATACACTACATCCCTTTCTTGTTTTAATGAAAAGGAAACCTATTCATGTAAACTATTTATGTAAATTAAATTATCTATTTAAGTATAGAATCATGTTTATTTATTACGTATTTATGAATTTTACTAGTGAACGAATTTTACTTTATTCCTGCATATTTGAATCCTCTCGCTCTCTAGTCTCTTGATTACAAACTTACCATTGACCTTCACCCTTTTTCATTGGCAGGACATTTTTTCGATATATTTGTCCGGTACTATCATTTCAAACTTCGACATCACCAGTATCACCACCTTTCCTCTTTTAAATAGTGCGAGTGCCTATCTCGTACTTAGTCTAACCTAAGCTTGTTTTATTTGTTAATTTTTTCAACCCAGGGTTAATAATATTATGCACTTATACACCTGTACACTACTGCTTGTCTTATTGCGAGTACATCTGTCTGTGCTTTTGTGTATGCTCGGTTGCTTTGATTTTAGAACTAATTTTGATGCTAGAATAACACGAAACTTTGTATAAACAATGGGATTCGCCATAAGGTCGAAAACTAGTGTTTGCTGCTAGAAATCGAAATAGAAAAAAAATAGTGCAAGTAGAACGTTTTTCACACTAAGTTTCTAATCGCTTATTTTAGTTATTAAGTATAATAAATAAATAAAATAAATATTACGGGACAATCTTACACAAATCAACCTAGGCCCACGGTAAGCTCAATGAGGCTTGTGTTGTGGGTACTAGGCGACGATATATATAATAGACAAATACATATAGATACTTATTTATGTACATACATAACATCCATAACTCAGGAGCAAAATATTCGTGATAAACACACAAATAAATGCCCTGACCGGGATTCGAACCCGGGACCTCCAGCTTCGTAGGCAGAGTCACTACCAACTGGGCTACGGAGGCCGTTCAATCTATATTTATTTTGTAATTTATAGCATCAAAAACTAGTTTCCGAACTAGATATGACGTTTTAAAATGGGAACCAAAGTAAGTTTGTATAGAGAGTTGACTTGCAGCCCCATTACAGCAACAAAGACTTGAGTCGACGTTGCTGCAATGGAGACTCGTACCGGACGTTACTTACGATCGATCACCGACGGTTTAAAACATCCGAGACTTAATAAAGACCCATGAAAAACTGAAAATAATTGTACGTAATATATACGAACGTAAACACCCGGGAAAGTGCTAAAGAATCGGTGTTACATTTACTCGATTCCGATTTCCGCGCGTTATTTTATGAATTCCCCGGCGGAATTGATAAATGCTCATTGACTACGACTGCCGATGAAATCGTCAAGTTTTCATAACGAGTTACCGAAACTGCCACTGTTAAGAACGGAAAATACGAAACTCAAATAAAACTTGCTTAGTTCAAAACTCGATGAGGAAATTCTGTGGAATCGATTGGTCCCAATTAAAATTAATGTTCTCGTTTAATTTATTTATTTCTGCAAGTAACCCGCGCGGCTCCGCGTATTAAATCGTACGCAAGTAAAGACGTTGGATGAAATAGCATTTGGGCATCCTAAAAGTCCATATGCTATGTTGATGAAATTCGGTACCCAAATGGTAAAACTAAGTAGGTACTATTACTAAGACTCCGCTGTCCGTCCGTCTGTCCGTCTGCCACCAGGCTGTGTCTCATGAACCGTGATTGGTAGACAGTCGACATTTTCACAGATCATGTATTTCTGTTGCTGTTATAACAACAAATACTAAAAAACAGAATAAAACTAAATATTAAAGGGGGCTCCCATACAACAATCATTATTTTTTTGCTGTTTTATAGATAATGGTACGGAACCCTTCGTGCGCGATTCCGACTCACACTTGGGCTGTTTTTTGTAGTTTCAGAGATTACCCCTGAATAAACATTCACAAGCTACAAACTACCTCTTTATAGTACTGGTTTAAATTTATTAATTTGCTTGGTAACCTACGATAGTATCATCATCATCACCATATCAGCCGAAAGACTGATATATATATGATGATGATCATGAATCCATAGCTGGATATAAGCCTCCCCCAAAACAATAAGATCGTATAGTACGATTCATTAAAATTTAAAATGCATGTGCTGAAATTAATTTATTATATTAAAAATCTGCTTATCATGAAATCTTATTAATCAGATTTGTAAAAATAGCTTTGTAATGAAAAGCGTACGATGGGGCAGACCTACAACCACGAAAATCAAGGGACTACCGTATGGGGTTCTTCAAAAAAAGAGTGTATTAATTCTTAAAGGGTCGGCCAAGCGCATGTAACACCCCTGGAGTTGCAAGCGTCCATAGGCTACGGTAACCACTTACCATTAGGAAAGCTTGTTTGCCACCGACGTGGTATAAAAAAAAACTTATTACATACTAAAGCAACTGAGATAGAGATATAATACGAACCTCAAAATTCAATTTTCTTATTAGTCGTCGAACAAAGGCGGATTGAAAGTAAATTTTCACGAAATTACGTACCACAAAATCCTTTCACGTCAAACACGTCAGGCGCCACAATCAAATATGATATGATAGAGAATAAGAAATACAAAAATAATCCAAAAAGACTTTTCAAAAGACTTAAGACTTTACTTCTTAAAGAACCAAACGGAACTTTTTTCTTGCATTCGTTCCACTGCGGAAATTGGTCCGCCTCCCGCCAAAAGGACATCGATACATGTTTACGTTCAACGAATGTTTTTCACATTCGTTCGTTCTTTCAAAGTGTAGCGATACGGATGTCCGGGACGAGAAATAAATGTCGTCGCGAAAATCAATAATGTCAGGAACACAAAACAAACTGACGGCGCTTGTGACGTTTTCGACATTGACGGTCACCGAGTCCGCGCTTGCGGTGAAAGATAACTCTATTGGAGTTCATTGAGCGTGTGGATGCAATCTTGTTGTTTACATTGGTCTAGGTGCCAAGTGGAAGGCATAAATCCTTTAAGTATTGTTCAACACTAAGGGGCGTTTCTGGACGTTAGTTACCGCGTACCGTGTTTGTTTTATAGTGGGTTGAGAGCAAACAAATGAATGAGCATTCTTGCACTTACAGTATGTTTTTACAGTATATCCCGCAAGAGTTAACTGGAGACTCGAGCGCGTACTAACGTCATACAAACGATGTCTCAAGTTAACTCTTGCGGGATTTATATTTTAATAACTTCACCTGTACATTTCAATCAAAGAGGAAAATTGAAAAATTATTCGCCACGGGCGGGATTTGAACCCACGACCTCTGGAATCCGTCCATTGCTCTTATCCAACTGAGCTACCGTGTGTCCCGCCAGTGGCACCGAATCTTTCAATCCCTTCACTCTTCTAATTAACCTTAAGGAGGCTCGTAGCGACATCTACCGTAAAGTTGTTACAAAGTTCTGATACGGCACCAACGTCCCAAGTTATATTGAGAATCGTTAGTAACAATGCGCTACTCCATTTTAACAGTAAATTTATACTTATCTTTGATCGAAACTTAGAATTTCGTTAGCGGACGTTTCTGCTTAGTATAAATTCACCTGTACAGTCGCCATCACATACATATGTACACTATAGGTGTTCAAAAATATCGGCACATGCACCATAATGCCTTGAAAATAGAGGTGTGTTCCGATGTTTGTGAGCTGCTTGTTTACTCCGATGTATGTGATGGCGACTGTACATAGGTTGATTTGATTACATTGTTACGTACAAAACACAACAAAGTTAGTAGTTACAATTAACATCTGACACGACTCTATTTTTAGGGTCATTAGGGTGACTCAGATGTTTTTACCTTTGTTATGGCAGATATTAATGCTGGTGACTGTACAACATACAGTCCCTTTCCACCCACTTCCATTACCATATCGATTTGAAATGCCGGAGCTGGAAGGTGGCCATAGGAACTCCGCAATAAAACGACACAACCCCATCGAGTTTGGGCTCCTTAGAATCGTCTCAATGAGTAGTTAATAAAGGTATGCAGAAAAGTACAGTCGGCAATAAAAGCTTGTACCAAAAATAAAAAAAATTACAGAAACTTATTTAATATGTTTAAACAAGTAGGTAGCTAAATCGTTACGTAACTATTGTTTTGCTTACAAAAGAGAACACCTAGTTTTTGTTATTGATTTTTTTTATGCAACGACGGTGGCAAGCAAGCTTACGTCCTGCCTGAGTAGTTGATGCAGAAACGTACAGTCGGCAATAAAAGCTTGTACTTACCAAAATAGTATTTTTCACAATCGTGTTATAATAGAGAGCTTTTTAGTCGAGTACCGTGTTTAGGCCACGAAGCTTGCTGAGTGGCCTAAGTAAGGTACGAGATTAAAAAGCCTTTATTTTAACATTATTGTGAACAATACTTTTTGTACGAGTTCATTAAAATTAATTTTCTACGAGTCAACTGAACTAAATAAACAAACTCGATACTGTTGACTACTATATCTTAAAAGACATCAACGAGCGTACGACATCAACGAGTAAACTCAATAATCAAAGCGATTCTATTGGTCCAATTCATTACAGTTCGGTAAAGCAGCCACGTGATTGGTCGAATTTATTTTAGTTCTATTTTAAATTTTTTGTCTGTTGTCTATAGCGTATCGAAACAGTTATTTCGGTTGTTTCGGAAGTAACAGACTATTCAACGATGAAAAGAGTGACGTTGCAGTATTCTCTATGAAATCTTAATACACATATTTTAATCGTCGAGTACAAAAATGAATTGTTTGACAGAAACTTGTTATTATTTTACCGTGATACGTTTGTGAAGAGGACAGTTTCTCCATGCAATTACGTGAAAGTGTATATATGAAATAACATATTATATCCTAGTCCCAAACATACAGCGGTAGTATATTATAGGCATACCGGTCAACTGACTTGGTTTGAGCGGTAGTTACGCGGCGTCAAAATTGACACTAGATTGAGCTATCCTGCCACACAAAACTCCCTAAAACTAAAAACGGCTATCGCCCAGATTTAAAATGATGGGTTGGCTCGACTAGTTTTAAACAAACCCGTATACCGAAGTTTTCGGCAGCTTGTCAGGATACCGGAAAATCGGGGATCAAAGTTCGCGGAGACCCGGCCAAGACGTAAGTCACCCAGTTTGCTGTTGGTATCTACACGTCGTATGTACATTGGTGATGAGAACGCACTTACGCCCTTTAAGTTTTGAGTTAAGGTAGTTTCCTTCGGGCGTAGGTTCTTAAATAGCGACTTAGTTCAGTTTAGATATTACCGTAATAAACAACAAGGTTCACGGAAAAACTGAGTATCGTAGTGGAATACTAAAGTATGTTCAAAACTTTGTGAAATTTGATGCAGTTCAATTTAAAAAATACGAGTTACATAAAATAAGAGACGATAAAATACTGAAATACTTTTCACACCTGCTATTCAGAAAAGCGAGTGCACAAAATACGAGTAGGACAGAGAGCCATGGAGCGCGCCATACTCGGCATTCAACTACCACACCGAGTGAGGAATGTTGAGATCCGACGTCGCACTAAGGTGGACAACAAGTGGAGCTGGGCAGGACACCTTGCCAGGCAGAATGATGGTAGGTGGACCAAAAAGGTGTCAGATTGGTGGCCACTTCTAGGTAAAAGGAGCGTCGGCCGTCCACCAGCTCGATGGGTGGACGATATTAGGAAGATCGCAGGTCACTTCTGGATAAGATTAGCCCAGGATAGGGACGGGTGGCGTACTCGAAGAGAGGCCTATGCTCAGCAGTGGGCGATTACGGGCTGACAATGATGATGATGATGATTCAGAAAAACATTTTCAAAATTGTTCAATAACGATAGGTATATAACATCTAAGACAATAAGAAATTTTAAAATGTATTTGACATGCATGATATTGACCTGTAAAATATGACATTTTATCAATAAATTTCTGAATCTGAATCTGAATCTGAAAAGAGTCTTTGTTACTTACCCTCAAATGAGGGATTTCTTTTTTCTTCATAGAAGGTTTGAAAAGCGGTATGTGCATGCCATTCGGTAGCCAAAATATTTCCATCTTGGGCGTAAACACTTGAATTCTTCGTTTCGCTCAAAATTCTACTTATAACCCCTCGCTTCACTCAGGGTTCTATTGTAGAATCTTTTGCTTCACTCAGAAATATGAATACCACCCTCGTCCTATATATTTAATTTTGCCCCCTTGAGACACAATCTACTATCATGTTTGTAATTAATTCTAAGTTGCAAAACCCCGCTGCGTAATCCTTAACAACTGTCTGGGGTAAACCAATGGCTATAAATACAGATTTCAGATGAAATACGTGCACCAATCGGGTCTCTATTGGTTCCCATAAATTTTTTGGTCCTATTTTCTCAGTCCATACCATTTTCCAGCATAATTTTTATTAGTCATATTGTCGTAAGTCATAATATTAAACAATATAAATTGGTGATCCGATTTTTGTAAGTCATCATTATTGTTAGTCATAAAATTGGTTAGTCATAACATGCAATATCCAGATGGTATGCCATTTCATATTATTGAAGGCAATAAACTTGCTTATTATAATTGTTGTAAGGTCTTTTTTCGCAGGTCATAATGATGGGTAGTCACATGGCTAGTTAGGCATAACATTTAATGTCGTGGTGGTGTCAAACTTCATAATGTTAAAGTCAATAATTATAGGAAGGTATAAAAGTATTGTTCAGAAAAATTAAATAGATACCTACGCACAAAAAGTTAACTACAGAATGTTACTGAACGCGTTCTTGCAGATGCTGCTTTATAATTAAAGTGGGTACTTGAACAAAAATAAAGTGGGTAAGGAGTAACGCGGTATCTATACGGCTTCCTGTTTTGCTTGTTCACTATAGGATTGCAAATATGTCGGACGAAGGTGAACGTGATAAAGTGTACTGCGATTTGTTTAAAACTAAAAGAGGAGGTCTGAAATTACACATTGATGGGTTTAGTTATGAAAAAAACCGTAAATCAGGCGAAAAGTGTTATTGGTTGTGTGAGCTAGGAAAAAACAGTGATTTCAAGTGCAGATCACGAGTTATAACACAGTTAGATCCGGAAAATGGTATGCATTTACTTGTAAAAACATCAAAATGTGAGCACAATCACGAACCAGATGCTTTAAAATTGGAAATAGCAAAATCGGTAAATGACTTGAAGGATAATGCAGAAAAAAAATTAACCGTGAAACCATCACAACTATTAAATGAGACTGTTGCATCGACGTCTTCAGACATATTACCACATTTACCGAGTATGGTAAATTTAAGACAAAGTATTTATCGATTAAGAAAAAAATTATATAAAGTACCGGAACCGCAAGATATTGATTTTGAATTACAGAAAAAATTATTACAGAGTGATGATGATAATAATGAAAACGTCATAATATTGGACAAGAAATTTAACAAAAAAAGAATAATAATATATACAACCGAAACTTTATTATCACATTTATGCAAAGCGAAATATCTTCTGATGGATGGTACATTCCAAATCGTACCAAAAATATTCCACCAACTATACACCATTCACGGCTGCATTATGGATTCGAAAACATTTCCATTAATTTTTGCTTTATGTACCAACAAGGATAAAGAAAGCTATGACATGCTTTTTTCGGCTATTGTGGAATGTTGTGAATCTCATGGGTTGAATTTCTCACCTAGATATATTATTTTAGATTTTGAAAAAGCCTCTCAAAATAGCATCAAAAGACTATTTGATAATATTAAATTGAAGGGATGTTTATTTCATCTAGGGCAAATAATCTACCGGCGAGTGCAACATAGTGGGTATCAAACGCTGTACGGCAAAAATAATAAATTTGCATGTGACGTTAAATGCCTTCTTGCTTTAGCGTACTTAACACCAGAGGAAATCCCACGTTATTTCGAGGAATTGAAAGAAAATATTTGTTCGGAAGCTAAAGTTATAGCAGAGTGGTTCTCAGAAAACTACATTAGGGGAAATTCTACATCGCCAGCTAAATATGAACCTCATTTTTGGAGTGTGCACGAATCGAACGAAATGAATATCCCACGAACGCAAAATAGTGCTGAGTCGTGGCACAGAAGGATACAGATATTAGTGAATCAACATCATGAACAATTTTACAAATTATCAGGATTTTTACTGAACGAAATCAAATACACAACAACCGAAATCCAAAAACTTTTGTATGGGGCACCACCACCGGCCAAAAAAAAGAAATACGTGGACCAAGCTTCCAAGATTACAACAATATTGCAAAACAAATCGCAATATATTAGTAAAACACATTATTTAAAGGCTATTGCTGGCAGTTTAAAATTAAAATAAAACTAATTTTCTATGTACGTAAGGCTTACATGAGCTATATGATTTATATTTTATTATGTACACATTTTGTCGTTAAAATATGTTTATCTGTGTATAAAAGCAATAACACGAAGACATGATAATATGAACTATATGATTTATCTAATACCTAATACTAAATAACTATCGCATAAATATAAGTAGGTTTTGTATTAATTAAAGAATATCAGAGATAATTATGTGTTTTTTTTCTCTATGCATTGGTGAAAATTATATGTATGTGAACATTTGCAATGTTAATTGTGGGGGTCTTTATCCATACTATAATTTTGGCAATAGCAAATATCAGCGATGTTGAATATCTTTCTTTTGCATAAATCCATTATTGATATATAAATAAAGGAAGTTGTAATTTTTAATAACAAAATATGGGTCACCTATGTTTTGTCAAAAAAAATTGACAAATTATCACTTCCCAAAAAAATATTATATATAACAACTTTTTTTGTTATGTGGGGAGTATAAATGACGTTCAACGTTTGACGTTTTTTTGAGAGCAGAGGAGGGTGTCTATAGTGTATTTTTGAAATCCAAAATCTGCGAAAATCCATCGTTTTTGAGATTATTTTTTTTTCATATGAAATTAACATTTTCATGGCCAAAATGCACCATTTTTTTTGAGAGCAGAGGAGGGTGTCTATAGTGTATTTTAGAAATCCAAAATCTGCGGAAATCCATTGTTTATGAGACAATTTTTTTTTTTCATATGAAATTAACATTTTCATCAATATTATGGCCTGTTTTCGTATAAAGTCGGTTCTGGCGCTTCGCCGGCCGCTACCGCGGCACGCTCGCTTCGCTCGCTCGGCTCGCGCGCTGTAGGGTCGCGGTACACCTAACACTCCTCCTCGCTTCGCTCGTCGTCGTACCTACACCGACCTGCCTTAGAGTAGAATATGCAAATGATAAACAGAAGGATTGGATAAGTACGCTATTAGGAACATATCAATGACAACACGTGCAAAGAAACGGAAAAATATGCGTCATGGCGGTCATAAAATCGGGACTTTGTATGAAATTTTAAATATTTTTTTTCTCGCAAACCAAGCGTTTCCGCAACTTGAAATTTGGCGAGGAGTCGTCTTATGGCGAGAACAATCTAAAAAAAAAACATGAACCCTGTACTCCATGCCAGATATTGTACAGTTCCGCTTTCGTCTTCTAACCTATCTGCGATCCAAGTCGGTTTTGCCATTAAGTCCCTGTTCCCTACTGCCTACGTTCCCCCCTTTCAAATGTATGTCTGGAAATATTTCTGCGTAATTATTTATATGCCTATGGATATTATAGATATGATTTGGTAGACATAACTCACTTTAGGCATTAAAACGATATGAATAACAACAATTTAGTACGTTAAAATATATGTCTCATGTGTTTCTGAATAATGATCGATATACCTTTGAACATTATAGTGAGCAATTTTATGACTTTTGTGATTATAGTATTTAATATTATGGATAATTAATGTTAGAACTATTAAGCCTTATGCTTAACAAACATTATGACCCGTGATGTTTATGTGTATAATTTTTATGGATATCAACTTCTGACCATCGAAATTCGGAACAACAAAATTATGGGAACCAAAGGGCACCCGCACCAATCATCCGCCCGTCGATTTCTGTTTATTTTCAATGACAAAAGGTAAACATGGAAAGCAGTCAGCTCTATAGACATAACATCGCTACCCCTAGTTTTGCTTTTATGATCCCGTTTTGCGTTTGTTTTCACGACGGTTATAATAACACTGGAACTTCTTAAAACAACTGTAAAAACGTGTTTTTGATACCACGTCTGTGGCAAACAAGGCACAGACGTATCCCTCGGTAGCCAACCGTAGTCAATGAACGCTTGCAACTCCAAGGGACTCGCATCTGAAACATCTCTATTCAAAGGTCAAGAGTCTACGATCTATACAGACTTATCACCTTCAAATAGATACCCTGCCCGGAGATGAAAGAGGAAGAGCAATACACTTTCACAGTCAGGGACCCGACTAGCGGGCACCTACGCCGTAGGTACTTACATAGGTAGTCGCTTTACGCTACATGCGAGAAAAACCAAGGGATAGGCTAAGTACGAGCGTAACGCGTAGCGGTTTATGGCAGTGAATGTGGTTTACAGCTGTAGGATTAGAGATCCGACCATGTTTTATCCCACCATTCCATTGGATATTCTAACAATAGTTTTGTAAGATTGTAATAACTGACCAATGGATCAGTTATCTGAATAAATAAATATTTATTATTATTATAGGGTCTCCCTCCAATGCTCTCCATCTTGGAATCTTTTTCCCAGGTTGTGGAATCCACCGGTACTTAACACTTTCAGTGTCAGGAATCCGCTAGGTGGGCGCTCTGCTCAAAAGCCACTTAGTACGTGCACTTCAGCTCGTTTGTGGTGCGCGTGCCGCGGCCGCTGCAGGATACCATCGCGTGTAATGATTTCTGGCCGAAGGGTGTCGTGGTTCTGAGGCAACCTACCGAATTCGACACCGGACTTGGCGACTCAACGTAGACACACTGTTGCGTCGGCTAAATAAAAATTTGTTTTTATTGTATGACAATAGAGTTATAATAGAATTTATTTTCTAAAGTATATTATAAGATGACAATAACCTAACTTTAACTAAATTAAATCTAAGTTAAATCTAACAAAAAGCCTTCGATGCAGTGTACCGAGGATGCCGGTGGCATTTCCTCGCTGAATTTATATTAATTTTATAATTATATTGTATGTTTGTTAGTCTTTAAGGTATTTGTAACTATGGGCCTTAAATGCCTGAAATAAAAGGTTAATCATTATTATTATGAGCCATTTCCTCTACTGCTACGAGCGTAGCGCTACGAAACCGTTAGCACTGGATGTGTTAAGTGCAATATTAACTCTGTAGTTAAACTGTTTTCTCTAAGTTGTGACAATGGGGTTTATTTCTGGAGTTTAGTGCCTTATCGCACTTACAATTTGTAAAGCTCGCGTGAGATAATATTATGCAGTGTGGAACAAACGTGCAGTCTAGACTAGAGAGAATTGGGCGAGAAATGCTGCATTTTGGCTGAGAAATATGTTACCAGTATCTTTATTATTCTAGGCTTCCAGACATGAACTGATTAGAAAGATGCTACTTATACAATATGTAATTTACAGAAAGATTCGGTAATATAAGAAATGTCAAAACATACATATTTTTACAGGCTTAGTGAAATTGAAAACTAATTCCAGGCAAAACTTGTAATCTATTATGGAAAATCATTTAACAACACAGCGATCAAGAGCATTCACAATGTTATACCAATTCTAGAGATCAACACAACCAAACGATTCCGGCGTGCCCGCCGCCATCTTGCAGAGTGCCACGAGCACTTAGAACTTAATGCAAATCCAGTTTCTTATTGAAAACAGTGCCACCTTCTTGATAGCTGGCGAACTCTCTGAAGCTCTAGCGATTGCTAGGCAAGGCTGTCAAGGTATTTCAAAATTCGCCGTATTGTCACAAGGCATCAGTAGCCTAGGGGTACAGACGGTGGTATTTGGAGTTGATGATCCGGGGTTCAATCCCTACGACCGACGCACTTTTTGTATGTTTTGTACATTCAAAGAAAAGTTGTAACTACCGCAGAAGAGATGGCGCCTGTATACGCAAGCATTAAATGCCTTCTCAATTTGGTCGAGTTGCCTGTCTATCTCAGTATGTATATTGTAGTCTTTGGCCACGAGTCCACGTCTTCTCCGCCTCGCCTGTGAATCTATCCGCGACATAGACTCCCACGCGCGGTGTTGCCACAGCGCGCATTCTAACGCCTGCTAGACACGATCCCTTGCTCCTGCAAGCGGTTTGGTATGGCGGTGTGGTCAATTTTTCCTTTGTCTCTTACAATATTTAGATAGGTAAAGCACAGCGGAAAACGTAATCTCACTAATGTAATGACTGTTATTACGTTATTAGCAGTGATCGGATCTAGGATGCAATTTGGGGTGAACGACCTCAAACGTTATGGTTATCGTGGATGTGTCTCGGATTTCCCGGGAGTTTGGGAAATGGGCTATTGTAAATTAAAAAATGCGTCACTTAATATTTGCACACTTAAAGAACACTAGAATTGTCTAATAATGGGTATTTATAACTGTAACTATTATTATTTGTCGATATGTTGAGAATGTGATAAGCAGGGCTCGATTTGAATGACAATGTCAGTCAAGACATTATATACTGCTCATTTCAAGTGGCCATTTCATTTAATAAAAGAGGTTGATAAGTGGTAATTGTTTACGAATATACTATTAGAAGGCATTTTATGTGCGGTGCAGTGCAACGTCATCAGCACTAAAAGTTCGAGCCCTGGTGATAAGATTAACAAAATGGTGATACTAATAACTAATAAAAATTATGACTTTTACTTGTATACCCTGGTAAACATACAAGAATAATAAAAATACATAAAAGATAAGACATACAAGTTACGTTCAGTTATTCTATTCTATGCAGTAGGTACTGTAAACATTTTTGTTGTTTTTACATTTTCTGTAAATTTTATACTGTAAACTACTTAAAATTAAAAGTTATTTACCTCTTTGTAAAGGTAGGTAACAAAAAAAGTCGCGGGATGTAAGTCATATCCATCTTAATATTACGGACTTAAACCCCGGGAAATTGCATCCTAGATCCGATCACTGGTTATTAGTTATCCGTATCAAAATAATAAAAAAAAAAAACCTACGTTAGGAATGTACGTAAAAATACCCTTTGACGGTATTTGCACTAAAAGTAGCTACTGGTGTCTATCAAATTGTAGAAAATGTTCGCTAAAATTTACCAGAACCCATGCCAAGCTAAACATGTAAAGCAAATTACCAAAAATGTGTGGTAGCATGGTCTCATCACACGGGATGAAAGTTCAAAGTAAATATTTTCGGCACAAGGTTGCGTTTAAAATAAATTAAGATACAATTTTTCGCCCAAGAAACCAAAGCAATTTAACTTTAATTACTAACATCAAGCGGTGTTTTCTTTCGGTTAGCCTTTTTGAACAAGATTTTTATTTAATGCCACTTTAATGGGCTTAGATCAAAATGTCTTAGCGTTTTACAAATTATTTTACTGGTATGAATAAACATAGGTACATTGCTTTCATTAAAATACAGCTGCTCAACCAGTCAGCCAGTCATTTACCAGAGGGGTAAACACGTAACGTTCCGAACGCGCGTTAGGACAGTCAAACTGTCATTTTTCGATATAAATTTTGACAGTTAGATCTACCTAAAGTGCGTAAATCTAACTGTCAAATTTTATATGGAAAAATGACAGTTGGACTGTCCTAACGCGCGTTCGGAACGTTACGTGATTACCCCTCTGTACTCAATTTAACAGAACAAAAGACAGTTACTGTACATTGCGTTTGACGTGCATTTGACCTTCATCTAAGCTAATATAAATACTAATACCCTTGTTAAGAATTTTCCTCTTATCCTAAATAGAAAAAAAAAACATTGAAAATTTGCAATCAATCCTGGATTTTAATTGGAGGACTGCGAAACTTTTGTCTGAAATTAACAAAACCTCTTGATTTTAAGTGATGATATTGGTCTAAAAACATAGTTTCAGTTTTTGTTACAACGTTATTTACAGCTTGTATATCCCATTAGCTTAACTTTAAAAAAGTTCTGTGGGAACATAGCTACACGTAAAGGCTGACTCACGCTAGAACGGGCCGTGTCCGGCCCGGGCCGTTTTCTAAGAAAAACGACGGCGGTTTTGCGCGGCCAAGCCTTACCCAAGCCCGGCTGAGCCTCGGCCGGGCCGTGCCGACACCGAGCCGCTTCCAAACCTCGGCCGTGACTCGGCCGGGCTTGGGTAAAGTTGACATTATATGGACATTATTTACCATTTACCTCACCATCTTTATACGTACATAATGTTCAGCTAATAAACAAATTTCATTTTATTTCATTTCATTTCATTTGAGTCCCGAGGAAGGACATAGGATAGTTTTTATCCCGTTAATCATCTCCTAAGGGGGTGAAGTGGGGGGTGAAATATTGTATGAAGCTACGATACACACGAGTTCCACGCGGACGAAGTTGCGGGCAGAAGCTAGTCTGTTTTAATTTACAATGCATGAAATGAATGAGGCGAGTATGTTGGGACTATTAGTAAGTCAATTCTATTGGAATATACATTAAGAAAAAACTCTTATTAAAAAAAGCATTGGTCGTAGACTTGTTAACGTACAAAGCCTCCAGGTACACAATACTCGTACATGCTCTTTATTTAAATACGTTTCACTGTCTCCCAAGAGCCACGCGAGGTTGAACCAAATGGGGCTGCGACTATAAACGTCCTGCACTTGACTACGCGCGACACACATACATAAATATTAATTATGAGAGAGGTCCGGCTTTTATGACGCAACGCATTTACGCTAAATTGAAAACAACTCATGGTTTATTCACAACACGCAGCCGGTCACTAAACCAATCTAAAATGACCCTTTCAACATCTCCGCTTTTAAACGAAAAGCATTGAAACTGGAAAGTCTTTTTAACAGCACAGGTCACGCGTTAATGGTCGCTATGATATCGTCCGGCAATGTGACTTCGAATTGGCGCCATTCAATTCTGAATGTATAGTGTTTTCGATTCATTATCCGTTTGGATTATCGAAAATCGGCAGCGTGGGGTACAATTATCTGTGAATGCGCGATCGGGTCATTAATGCGGTGTGATTTTATGAAATGCATGTGGAAAATGGGTTATTTTAAGAACCATCATCATATATTAAAGCCAGGCTAATATAATGATTGATGATGATGATGTAGGTGGAGTAATTTCCAATTTATTTTGCAATACTCAATTTCTTCTATTGAAAATATGTTGTGTGGTGGGTTCCCCCTTGCCTTTCACACCGCTGTTTACGAACCGAGATTGTCTTGCTCTATCCTCTAGATTTCTATCCTCATTTTCCTGTCAGTCCTAGTGCAACTGCTGCCTGACACGAGACGTTAGCATATTTAATGGCAGCAATTACTCGCCATTTCACAGAATCGTCATCGGATATTGCAGCTTCTTATGGAAAGACCCCTCCTACAAGTCTTTACACCCTGCCGTTAAGTATATTGTTAAGGACCTGCGTGGACCTAATCATCATATCTGATATCCATTTGCTATCCACCGCCTGCGTACCGGTAGTAGCCTACAGCTCTACTTTAATTTTAAACCCCTCAACAAAAAAGAGGGGTATTACAAGCTTAACACGTGTACCTGTGTGTCTGTGACTCACAAACGGATAAAAATTTGTGTGGGGGTTTGTTTTTATTGAAAGTCTTGTCTATCGAAATAGTTCTTAACTATGTTAGTTGCGCCCGGTGTTGGAAATTTTTAATTTATAGCAATTGAGACGTAAATAAAACCGTTATTGTCACTGCACTAAATCGGGTGAATTCAAAGTTACGATGGCTGACACTAAACCTCGAACGCTACGAAAACGGCTTACCAAAGCCATTCTCTGGTACCTTGAAAGGAAATTTAGATTTTATTATCAAGAGCTCTCCCTCGCCGACGCGCATTAAATTGCGAAAAGCCTTCAATGAAAATGGAAAAGAAACAGTCTGGAAAACAATACACACTGCAGTTAACGATGTAAAGTGCTCGGTATCCCGGTGTAAAACATAGCGATACGGGGGCTTAGTCGGTCAGAATAGAAAATTTATCGTTTTGCAACAATAGGTCGCTTAATCCAATTTCGCTGGGGCTCTTCTGATTTCATTCCGCGAGCTCACACGAGCTAGGTGCTGAATTTACAATGCTTTTGGCTTGGTTTTATGGGCTTTTAGTCTTTGCAGATTTGCTGAATCAGAGGGATGTTTGGTATCAGTTTGCGAATCTCTGCATGAGCAACATATGCAGACCTTATCTTTACATGATATAATACAGAGATAAAAATTGATTTGGACTTTGTTACAAACTTTGCAAGTACTTTAAAAATTTAAGGAGTGAAAATGGCTGCTTTTAGGGTTCCGTACTCAGAGTAAAAAAACGGGACCCTATTACTAAGACTCCGCTGTCCGTCCGTCCGTCCGTCTGTCTGTCACCAGGCTGTATCTCACTGATACCGTGATAGTTCCAGTTGAAATTTTCACAGATGATGTATTTCTGTTGCCGCTATAATAACAAATACTAAAAACAGAATATAAAATAAATATGTTTAATGATAATGGTACGGAACCCTTCGTGCGCGAGTCCGACTTGCACTTTGGCCGGTTTTTTAAAACCCACGGCTACACTACCGCGGGGCCTGCTTGTATATACTAATACTAGCTTTTGCCCGCGACTTCGTCCGCGCGGAACTTGTTTATATCGTAACTTTCTCCCCCCTTTTCAACCCCTTAGGTGATGAATTTCCAGATAAAAACTATCTTTAGTAAGGACTCTTTAGGAAGGCGCCGGAATTCAAAGTATCTCTATACCAAATTTCATCTCAATCGGTTCAGCGGTTTAAGCATGAAAAGGTAACAGACAGACAGAGTTACTTTCGCATTTGTAATATTAGTATGGATTGTATGAAGGAAAGGGTATCGATGCATGTAGGCTTTTTTCAGTATTATTTTGCATATTTTCATATCACACGGCCGTAAGGACATTTTCTTTCTACTAAACCGTAGGATTAACTTAACTGACTTGTAATTTAAACATTTTATATGTTACATCTAATAGTTTTCAAAATAGCCATAATCAAACGTCTTTTTTACCCCGTTTTAGAAAACATCTTCAAAACTAAGGCCGCCATAAGGTACCTACCTTTACCCTTGGAACGTCAATTTACTTATGTAATGTTAATGTTCCTATTCCCCAGGACTCCCAACTACCGCTATACCGTAAATGGGTTCCATCCAAATTTTCACCCCCAATAGACCCCCTTAGGGGATGATTTCTGGAATAGAAACTATTATATGTCCTTTTCCAGGACTCAAACTATCGTTCAACCAAATTTTATCAAAATGTGTCACAAACAAATTTCCACCTCCAATTACACCCCCTTAGGGGATGATTTTCGGGATAAAACTATCCTATGTCCTTCCTTATCTATCGCTATACCATAAATGGGTTCCATCCAAATTTTCATACCCCATTTCACCCCCTTAGGAGATGATTTCTGGACTTAAATTATGTTAAGTCCTTCCCCAGGACTCTGAACTATCTCCATACCAAATTTCATCTAAATCGGTTCTATCCAAATCTTCACCCCTCATTTCACCCCCTCAGGAGATGATTTAGGATAAAAACTATGCATTGTCCTTTCCTGGGACTCCTTCTATCTCTATGCCAAATTTGAACTAAATGGGATTTATCCACATTTTCATCCCTATTTCATCCCCTTGGGGGATGATTTTCGGGATTCAAACTATCCATTGTCATCCTCCGGGACTCAAACTATATTTAAACCAAATTTGATCTAAACGGTGTCCATCCAAAATTTCACCCCCCATTTCACCCCCTCAGGGAAAGATTTCCGGAATAAAAACTATCCAATGTCCTTCCCCAGAACTTAAGCTACCTCTTAACCAAATTTCATCAAAATGGGTTACATCCAATTTTTCACCCCCCATTTCACCCCCTAAAGGGAAGATTTTCGGGATGAAACCTATTCTTTAACCTTTTCCGGGACTTAAACTAATCATATACCAAATTTCATTGAAATCGGTGCAGCGGTTTAAGTAGCTCCATACAAATTTCCACCCCCCATTTCATCCCCTTAGGGGTTGATTTTCAGGATAAAAACTACCTTAAGTCCTTTCCTAGGACACAAACTATCTATATGCCAAATTTTATCTTTATCGGTTCAGCCGTTTTCACGTGATGCGCGGTCACATAAACAGACAAACAGATAAACAGACAAACAGATAAACAGATAAACAGACAAACAGACAAAAAATCTAAAAACTGTTGGAACGTGTTCTGTTATCGATTCTTAGTATCCTTAGCCATTTTTTTTTCGAATATCTTCCATGTACAGACTTTCGACCCTCTTCAGCTTTATTATATGTATAGATTATAAAGAGGAAAAGCCTGTGAGGTTGTAGCTTTGTATGCAGGAATTAATCTGCTGAACTAAACCAATTTCAAAAAATATTTCATCAGTACAAACCTGGGTGGAGCCGCGCGACCTGCTAGTACATTACATACATTTATTTTTTACAATAACTCTTAATTGATCCATGAAGACTATATTTATATCAATCATTGTCATTTTCAGTCTATAATCACCCACTGCTGAGCAATGGACTTAGACAAATTTATGAAAATGAAAATGAAATGAAAATGAGGGTGTGTGTGTGTGTGTGTGTGTGTGCGTGCGTGCTTACATGTTTCAGCCATTTAGTTAGTTCGATCTTACACTTATACAGCATTAATAGATGGATATTAACAATTCTGTTTACATTGTTGTAAATATATGCCGATTGCGCTTTATATTGCCTTTTGGCAAACATAGATTTACAGGTTGATAGGGGGGCTGCGTCTTTTTTACGTCGACGGGTCTCTGATATAGGGTTATAATCTAGACTTTTGTGTAGCCTTAGTGTTGCATTCAAAACATACAGCTTCCGCATCGTTAGTTGATCACTGATTTTATAGAGTTCATTTGTAGGGAACCTGTATGGTTTTGAGTGCAAGCAGCGCATTTATGTTTATGACTACATAAATGACATTACAAACTTCTGATTTTTCTATATTAATTTGTTTTAAGAAGTTGGCGATGGAGTAACAAACTTATATATCCATTTCAGAAGGATTCTTGAAGAGTGAATTGTCCATATTGACACAGAAACAACAAAGGCACCATTGTTTTAAAAAGTTACTGAGCCAGAATTCGATTGCTGGGCTTCTATTTTGTTTAAACTTTGGAGTTATTTTACCACAAATGGAAGGGAAAGACGATTGGATTGAAGTGTACACATTTCGATCAGAGAATACCTGAAAATATGTAATAGGATTTTGCCAAAAGTAAAAGTGGTAATAAGCAGCTTTTAGAAGCGGTAAATAGGGTTAGATTTTCCAATAATTAAATCTTTTCTTTATTAAAAAAAAATTGTAAATATTGTAATGCGATTCGACTTTTAAAAGTGGCAAAGACATCCCCACCTTCATGTCTTAGATGTTTCAGAATCATGAAACAGGGAAAATAGCATGAATGCGTAACGTTTTCTAATTTGAATACCGGTCCAGGTGTTACTTCCACAAACATAAAATGAAATCTTACAATAAAAATGTTAATTATAAGAAATAACTTAATATAAGTAGTGTAGAAATATTATCTTTGATATTGTGTTGATACCGGAGACATTTTACATCTCCAAACTGCAGCTAAAATAATAGAGAAAGATACAGGTATCGGTAAATGTGTCCAGCTGTTTCTCAGAAGTCAATGTTTTTTTTCTTATGTATATCTTCATGTCACTTAATGATGCAATTGTTCCTATATCTGTAAACTGAAATGTAAGTGAATAAATCAAAGAATCCACGAATGCCCCTGCATATATGCATATTATGACGGTGTAAGTTTTACGATCACGTCGTTATGCCTTATCAATCACAGTTCAAAAGAGCTGACCAGTCATCTTGTCTGCCCATCGATTATCTTAGGGGAGATTCTTACCAGATCATAACACAATACCTGCTTAGGGCGGGTTGCATCAAACACACATAACACATCACAGGCCTGCCAGATGGGTAATCACGTAACGTTCCGAACGCGCGTTAGGAAAATTTAACTGTCATTTTTCCATACAAAAAATGACATTACGAGTAGATCTACCTGACGCACATACAATGCGTTACGTGATCGACCAGCAGAATTAAAAATGGCGCCGGCAATACTGTCATCCCAATGAATATTTTGAAAAATCTAATACGTAAAATCAGAATGTAACCAGAATCAAGACTTAACTTACGATTACTAGTACTTTCTATGAAGAATTTCTTACTAGGTAGGTCATAGATTTGAGTTTCAATTTTCTTCTCATTGTCTCTTGTTACAAAAGAAAAGCCAAATGTTTTACTTTTAATCGATTAGTGACAATTTAATTGTATAAACAAAAAGATTGATTGTCTCTCAGCTATGCTCCACTGAAGCTTATCAATAGAAAA
Organism: Epinotia brunnichana; assembly: GCA_963854355.1. NCBI lineage: Eukaryota > Metazoa > Arthropoda > Insecta > Lepidoptera > Tortricidae > Epinotia > Epinotia brunnichana. The sequence goes on from OY977946.1 coordinate 1,493,035, forward strand.
CATGATCCAAATACTTAACAACTCCTTTAGCGTTCATAATGCACTAGCGACAAAAATCTTCGCATAGTTTTTTTTCATAATTAATGCTACAAGTTACACCACTCGAAGCGTGACTTATTTAGCAACAAAACAGTCTAGCTAGAACATTTGTATTGAGCCAATTGCCACTCAAAATTTGAGTTTCATGAATCGTAGCTAAACGAAATAAAATTGCTAGTGAACTTGTAAAAAAGCGTGGACACGCCAATACGTCAACAGTTAGTACGTGATGGTGATTTCAATCAGACGACCCGCGTTATTGTTTAGCTGTCGACAATTTTATCGCAATGGCGTTGGCGGGTTCCACACTACGCCACAGGCTGTACAACCAACCTAGCAGATATTTGAGCTGGCATGGAATCCTGCCATGTTTTTGACGCTTTTATTATTGTCGCTGTTGGCCACGATTTTTATTTTTTTTTATTTATTTATTATTACCATTAATATTAGCACTAACAGTTATACCTTACATGCTAATTGGTAAACTAATATTTATCATGCAAGATTAGAGTGTATAATGTCAAAAGAATAATAATTATTGTTAAAAAGTAGTTTTTTTTTTTTGTGGAATCAGATTGAGATTCTTACAACGAAATACAGAAGGTCAATTAAACTTATAAAACTAAAATTATATAATATGAATAGGTCCAGGTTATTTTAATAATATAGATTATGTCGTTATGGAGCTAAGAGTGACAACTTTTTCTAAATATTGATAGGCAGCCACCAAAAATTTAGGTTTCGGGCTTAAAAATATGTCCAGTTGGCTGTCACTGTCCAGTATGTCATTTTATAGCTTTAGGACTAAATTATACTGTTGATAACGATTAAATCGTTCATTGTCACTCAAGTAAACGTCATGTCGTATCAAAGTGTCAAAAAGAAGGCTGAGAACAGACAAACATGGAAACTTCTACACCAACACGGGTCGAACTCTTACATTTTTGTTTATTTATATATTTTTCTCAGGCAGCAAGGCTCATATTTACAAATACTTTACAGACTATTATACATATCAAAATACAAAACTTATTAATGTCACGCTAAGACAGCGACACGCGGCGCACGTTCTGGGTATCAACATTAATTGGCACTAAGGGCGACATTAGAAGAGCTCCCAACCACATCCCAAAGCAAGCCGTGGAATGGACACCGCAAGGGAAGAGGAAACGTGGCCGGCCGAAGCACAGATGGAGACGTTCAGTGGGCAGCGGAACTGAAGGCAATCGGGCTGACGGCGTCCGAGGCGAAGCGCGTAGCTCACGAGAGAACGCGATGGCGAAGCACTGTGGAAGCCCTCTGCACCATCTAGGGGCCAAAGGACATTAAGTCAAGTAAGTCAAGGGCGACATGTTTCAAGCTTTGCAATAGTTCTTCAATGGGTTGGGTCATCTCGCGGTCGTTTTGTACCGAACACCGAGTTTTGGACCGCGTTGGCCAAGATTTTAGTTCAATGACAAAAGGGGATGTCTAGTAGCCGTTGTTGTTAGAAAAACCTTTTTTTTGGGCAGTGGTTGTAAAAAACTACTTTATCATCGATCGTAATGAAAACTAGTTTATGCTTTAAAAGAAAACATAGGTATGAATAAATTCAGTATCCTCTCCTGTTCATAAGACAGCTATCTACACTCGTATGTACATAACTGACATCTAAGTAAAAAGTTTACTTGCCCGGGGCGAATAACCCGGCGCTGAAGGGCACACACTAAGTGTTTAATCCGGCTAGTGCACTCGCACGCTGAGCCTTATCAAACAGCCGTGCGTGAGCACCCTTAACACGGCTGTTTTGCGTTGAATCCATGTGATATCCCCAGGACAATTCCATTAGGGTATGTGACGATTGCATCCACGATTAGGTGCCAAAGCAAACAGCTTCATTTATAGTCAAACCGGGAAATCGGTAGAATAGTTTGTTGTCCGCAGGAAAATGTAACATCACTAAGGCCGCGATCGGGACGCCAGCGGGCAGCGGAGCGGTGAGCGGGCGTTCACACATTCGAGCGACTGCAAAGTATGGGCCTCGCCGCCCCGCTGCCTGCTCGCGTCCAGACCGCAGCCTAACACTGACCTTACTGTCGGCCATAATTGGATATAGAAACAGGAAAAGCTACTGTGAATATCAATGTATCAAGCCAGTATTGCAGTAGCGTGTTTTTCGCGGATAACTTATGCGTCTGTGGTATTACCTACGAATGGCTAATATTAAACATTTAATACACCCAAACACAGCAAAACAGAGCAGCTAACAACCATCTCGATGGACAAGACTTTCAATTTAAAAAAACCGCACTCAAATCAGTTCACCCGTTTGGGACCTACGATAAGACTGACACACAGATACATGTGTATCTCTGTGTGGTCTTAGATATGTTATAGTCTCAGTTTAACATGTATTGAGCTGATAATATACACTCAAGAGCAAAAGTTTCGGGTCACCCTAAATTAAATAACCGCAATAGGTTTTTTTAATCTTACATAACATACTTGTCTTCGTAATACCCAAATGTATAAGCAATTTCCGGGATCCTATCATAAAGATATCAACATCCAAAAATGACGATTTTTGCGATATCTCGCTCCGTTAACGTTGTTTTTTTCATGGGTTTTTACGAGTCCGATTTAAACCTGGTAACGTGTTTCTTTTTTACTGTTGTTTGTGCAGTTTAGATGTAAAATTTAATAAAGATCATGATAGGATTAAAAAACTGTACAACATTTGCACTATTTTAGGAAATATGACGGTATTTCATCGACCCGAAACCTTTGCTCTTGAGTGTATATCCCTCGTTTTCAACGGTTGAAAAATAGTAAGGAACATTCGAAAGAAAAAACACGTCATCGCTGTTTGATGAGAAATTCGTCGTCAGCCGCACATGGCGCCGACAGGAGACCGAGGAGACACGTACGCTACACAGTTTTCGCTCAAGTTTTATATTAATAGGCTCTCGATTACACGCCCGTAAGTTTCTTCGAGTTTTGTTCCCGTTGGACGATGTAATCGGGTTTCGTTTTAAATTAGGTGATTTATTTTTTGGGGGAAAAGATTTCGTTAGCCTGCGGAAAGATAACGAAATATCATATCAGTGAAATAATCTTTTCTCCTTTTGAATTGTACAGTCGCGAACCGGGATTGTTGATCCACTTACCCATGTTTCTAATTTGGCCGTGTAATGCAAATCGAATAGCTGTCAGCCAGTCGGTGACATCGGTTATTGAATACACGGCTAAATTACGAGTAATGGCAAGTGGCTCAACAATCCCGGTTAGTGACTGTACCTACTCAATTTTTGTTGGATGCACATTTGAGGATTCATTGTCATGACAACTATAGAGACAAACATTTAGGTCCCTCACTCTCAACACCGTCCATCCTCGGGAGTTCTGGTGACTCAAGAATCTTGAAAATTAAACAACAATTATATATGATACATTTTTTTTTTCAACTATACGTAAATACATTTTAAAAATTACTACCTATAAATGCATAATTATATTTATATACATTTATTATTTGCAAACGACTTAAAAATAAAATGAAATTACAGAAACGTATCAAAACTTTGCCCTTTAGGCAGGTTGCCCATCACACAGGCAGCATTCCCGCGTTGAATAGCAATCGCTATTCTTTGAGCAAGAAAGCTGCCTGCGCGAGGGTCACCCGTTGCGTCCCTCAACCGCTTGCTGATCTCCTTGTGGAGCCCACGCGCGCTTTTTCCCCAAGGGCCGAGTGTCTCGACGCCAAATGCGACAAAGTCGTACTGGGCGCCGAGACAGCTATATTTCCGGACCTTGGATGATACATTATAATCTAGAACAGAAGGCTTAGGTTGTGAATCACGGACTTAAATTAATTCAGATTTTCAGTAGTAAGGAGGTCTTTGCCTAGCAGTGTTAAGGATGACTCACGCTAGATAGGGCCGTGTCCGGCCCGGGCCGTTTTCTAAGAAAAACGACGGCCGAGGCTCGGAAGCAGCTCGGTGTCGGAACGGCCCGGCCGTGGCTCGGCCGGGCTTGGATATGGCTCGGCCGCGCAAAAACACAGTCATTTTTCTTAGAAAACGGCCCGTTCTAGCGTGAGTCATCCTTTACACGCATATACGAGTGCTGATCCAAAAGTTTTCATAATCGGCATAAAAAACACAGGGTATCCGTATAATATGAAATTTAAGTATTAAATACACTCTTTCTTAGCTCACTTACCAATATAATATATGAATAATATTTAAATTTTGCTCTTTATAAAAAAAAAACTTTGATAGACGAAATGAGGCTTACTTTTTACATACATACATACATACATATAATCACGCCTCTTTTACATCGACGCAATTGCACAGATTTTATTGAGGAGTTTTCAATATCTAAGAATAAGACGTAATAGGAAAAGAATTAGTCTAGATTACACGGTATTAGGTAACTAGTTTTATAGAATATACAAGCCTGAAAAGCAGCCCTGGTAAGCGGCAAGCTTAGCCAAGAAAAAAAACTTATAGGATTGGTATTTTTTTTCTTTGGTTTTTTCTTAGACGACCTCGCTTACTTGCTATAGAATTAAGATGAATCACTGTCCCTACGTATTTAGGTATATTCATAATTATATTTGTCACCTACGTTCACCCTATTTAAAGAATTTAAAAAATATATATTGATGGCCAGAAAAACCTACCTTGAATTGTGTTAGGTGAGCCGTGCCTTAAAAAATGATGACATGACACTAGTATAATTTATTAATTTCGTCGCATTAAAATAGATAATCTTCAAATACGAAAATCATTTTTTTGAATTACCAAACCAGAATTTTGCTAACGCTGGTCCTAACATTTACCAAAATATCGTCTCATTATACTGACGTCAAAATATATTATATACCGTCATATTTATTTTGCTATTAAAGAAAAACAAATGTTTGAAATCATTTTTTTGTATTTAGTGTATTATTGAATACCGGCACAGTTAGGAATAACACTCGCAAGTTATCATCACGAGACCAAATCATGATGCCGATTATCAAAACTTTTGGACCAACCTTAGTAAGATAATTTAAAAAACCTGATACAACCACATGATTTTATAGAATAGGTACTTGCTTCTGTCCGCGACTCCGCCCACGTGGAACTCGTTTATATCATAGGTATGTACAAATGATTTCCGGGATAAAAACTATCCTATTCAAACTATCTCCATACCAAATTTCATCTCAATCGGTTCAGCGGTTTAATCAAAAAGAGTTAACCAGACAGACAGGCAACCACACTTTCGCATTTATAATATTAGTATGAATGCACTCACGGGCCGTCAATTAGTCAACACTTACTGAACACATGTCTGCAACTGACCCATTGTGCGTAAGGGCTGAAATTGGGGTGCTATTGAATTTACCCTCACGCCTTCTGAACTTGGCGAACAATCCGGTTTGCTAATACGATATTTCCCGTTGTACCTAGATGTAGGTAAGTTCATATACTGTGAGAGTTTCAACGTCTATTTTCACATGTTACTGAACTTATAATTAACTTTCAAAACAAAGTTTTAACCGACTTCAATTCAGTACTCCGCCAAGCCACATTAACATTTCCACATTTATTTTCCCATTTACCATATTAACTGATTTATTTCCGAGACCAAATGCGTTGATTTTTAGACTAATAAACCAAATCGCTGTATGTGGGCCGATAATATTTGAGGACTTCCGTCGATTCCTCAATGATGACAGTATTACCTTTGGCACTTCATTGTTTGCTATTTCAACGGGATCACATCAGAATCTGTGACGTACTTATATAGTTTGAAGTACATCATTTAGAAGTTCCACAAGCCATTTGTGGTCTTCATCATCACTGACTTCCACTTCACCAAATTTATGATTTCTGGGTGTAAATACACGAGTTATAATAGAAAATACCGAAATTACTACACGCGTGCCTAATATATTTGAGGAGTTCCCTCAATTCCTCATGGTTCCTATCATCCAACTGGGGTTTTGGAAACAATGGGACCAATCTGGAAGCATCTACTTTCAGTTAAAAAAAGAATTGTATGAATCGGTTCATAAATGACGGAGTTCTGAGGTAACAAACATTAAAAAAAAAAAAAAAAAAACAAAATACATCCGAATTAAGAACCTCCTCCTTTTTTTGAAGTCGGTTAAAAATGTGATAAGTAACAGACGAAGACTTTAACTTTGTTGAATTTGTATCTACCTTACGTTAGAGGCCAAATGGACCAAGCAATGCTACATGCTATTGCTTCTGGTAGCTGTGGCTACCAAGCGAAGTATGAGCTGCCTTAGTAAGAAAAATTTTAAAGCAATTTTTAAAATCCGAAAGCAAGTGAGTCGATAATTGTTTCAAAATCATTGGAAATAGCGAGCTACTAAATTTGTCTAAATTATCCGTAGAATGTACAATTTTCGAAAAAGCATCATGAATTGCACGTTCCGTGTAAATCGTGTAATGTTTTAAAAGATCTCATGAATATTATAATACAACATTTTACTAGAAGCTACGGTAACCTAGTGGTTCAGGCATGCGGCTGTCAAGCGGCGGTCGTGGGTTCGAATCCCGGCTCGTATCAATGAGTTTTTCGGAACTTATGTACGGAATATTTACCATTAGCTTTTCGGTGAAGGAAAACATCGTGAGGAAACCGGTCTAATCTCAGTAAGGTCTAGTTTTCCCTCTGGGTTGGAAGGTCAGATGGCAGTCGCTTTCGTAAAACTAGCGCCTATGCCAAATCTTGGGATTAGGTGTCAAAGCGGACCCCGGACTCCTTTAGGGCACAAGCGGGAATAACGCTAGGAGGATGATGAACATTTTACTGACCACCTCAAAAAAAAACAATACAGAACATATAAAGCTTACAGTAGACGTAGAAAACATGCGATATTTATTTCATATTCTAATAAAGAGCAATTTATTTCGCGTGTTTAAATAACATACATACATACATACATACCCATCACGCCTTTATCCCTAAAAGGGGTAGGCAGAGCACATGAAACTTGTGTTCCAGTGCCACTTTTAGCATAAATGTGGGTATAAAAGATCGACAAAATGTGATGTTGCAGTGATAGGTTGCTAGCCCAACGCCCACAACACACTTCAACCCTGTTCCCTTAGTCGACTCTTACGACACCCACGGGAAGACAGGGGGTGGTGCTATTCTAACCCGACACCACACGGGGCCCGACACTACACGGGGCAATAAATATGCAGAAATATTATTTCTTTAACTGACTGAATTATCGAGATTAACCAAAATAAACACAATAAATTTCTAACGCCGTCAATCGTCCTCCTCACGACAACCACATCTAAAATAGCTTGAGACACTTGACATAAACCGTTTGAAGCGAAATTCTATACCTAAAAGGTTAAGCAATACTACCATTTTAACGAGATTCTTGATTAGGGGGCGTCCACAAATTAAGTAACGAAAAATTCTTACATTTTTAACTCCCCCCCTCCACTCATGTAACAGCACCGTCACGCTTAGCTGGGACCCCCCCCCCCCCTCAATTCCGTTACGTAACGAGTCTTCAGGGTAATATTCAGAAAAGAAAGATAATTGGTATTTTAGATACTTTTTAATCATAAATCTGCATTTTTTTAATGAAACATTAGTGTAACAAGTGTGTAACAAATTACATTGAAATTTTGCTGTGCAGTGGCTGTTGAAATACTGGAGTGACATTATTTGTATGCCTTTAAGGCCTTTTGATAAATTTCACCTATTTTCGATGTCATCACCTTCAAATATATTAATTTACTTATAATTTAGCGTAACACACGGCACAAATCACAAACAACTGCGTCACTTGCAGTACGGCACTTTGCACTTGTATTTTGTTTTCGTTTGGAGGGTAGACTTTTGTATCTGTCTGTCATTGTCGCATTGCGCGCTCGGTGTTGCCAATATTTTCTTGGACAAATACCGCAAACTAGAGATGTGAAAAACTAAACTTTTTTTAAGTATACTATTATAAAAAATCGTGCGTGACGTAACGCAAACCTTGACACCCCCCCTCCCCCAACGTAACAGGACCGTAACGCTTGGCCGGACTCCCCCCCCCCCTCTCCCTCCAATTTGCGTTACATAATTTGTGGACGCCCCCTTAGTATCTAGAGAAGTTTAGATATACACTTGAACGTGAGCATTTGAGTTCAACCAAAACATTTACTTAGTATAGAGATAGCTTTGAGTACTTCATTGGAACCATGGTCCAATACCGTTGCATTAGTTATATTGCAATTGAAATGCTAGTATTTGTGAACATTAAGACGAGGGAGATAATATTTTTTTAGCAACGTAATCAAATAATTGAACATTGCGGGTGTCCTTGATAAGTAGACTAATAGTTTATCATCTTTCGTCTTTTCATCTTGAACTGTATTTTGGTGGGAAATCGAAAATGTGACAGCTCTTGCTTATGGTTTGTTTTGTTTTTAATTTATTTGCACTTGCTATCCGAACCAAACCAAATCCGGACCCGGACCGAATTCGAACTGTTTATTTTTATAAATAATGCCAAGAATTTATAAAACATGTAATTTAACACACAATAGATAATGATTTATTATTATTGTAGTAAATAATTTATAATATACAAATGTTAAATCGTAAATAAATACTTTTATTTCGAAATATTTGTTTATGAAGTTGGCACTGCAATATAGCGGCCGATTAAAACAAAAATTTAAACAGTGCTTTTATGAAAAATTTATAAATCAAAAAAGTACGCTTAACAGTGCGTTTTTGGGCCATAGAGCATAGAGTTTTTCGACGACTTATTAGTGCTGTCATTGTATTTGAGCTACAGCCTATATAAATGACAGATAAGCAGATAACGGTACAGGAGTTGAAAAAAGCTTTTCTACTTCTACTTGTACGGAAATTAAATATAATGTGTTTGCGTTTTTTTGCTCTTGACCGTATTTTAGCGCAATTACTTTACAGACATACAAAAATACGTTTAGATCTGAAGAGTGAACGTGTAACTTTACGAACACGCGTAAGAATGTCCCATACAAAAAGTGACATTTAGATCTACTTGACTTACAATGCGTAACATGATCACCCTGCTGCCTTACGTACGCCTGTTACGTAATCGACTAGCATGTTGCATGCCGAAATAGTTTCACATGAATTATATAACTTAAATGAAATTTTGATTAAATTTCGCTTAGAACCAAAACCTTATCCGGTTAGCTTTTCTCGTATGTCAGGTAAATTCATTTGAGTTTCAAGTCTCCTGAAATACTCGAGAGACTCTTGTAATTTCATTCGATATGTCTGTCGCTCTAGTGTGCTATGCGGGTTTAATTAAAACGAATTAGACGACTAATTGAATGATAAAGCTTTGGGGAGACCAAAAATTGGTGGAAATATTTGAATCAATTAAAAAGGCCGGATTGACTTCAGTTGATTTTATATTTGGCCCTTATAAGTGTAATTGGTAAATTAGATTACAGCTTGACCATATTGTTATTTTATTTCTTACAAGCTTTTACTCATGATTTCATCCACGTAAGGGATCAATACTACTCCTAGGTGCACACTCGTAAAACATCAAAAACCAGCCCTTTTTGGCCAGTGTTGTCCATTAAAAATTGTCACGCACTCAGTGGTGGCGCTCATGTACAAAATCTAATAGCAAATATGCTTCTGCAGCATCGATTATCACACTCCCATATAAAATAATATTCCCCTTTTTACCTCTTTAAGGGATGATCTCCGGGATAAAAAACTATCATATGCCCTTCCAAGGGTCTCAAACTCCAGTTCCGTACCAATTTTATTTATTTCGGTTCTTCTGAGTTCTGTTCAGGTGTTTACGGTAACAGACAAATAATACAGACAGAGGTACTGTTACGATATTAATATGGATTTAAATTTCGTTATCAAAATCTTACTACCCGTGAAACTACTTTTACAGTATTATTATTTTTGCACGGTATATGTCAAACACGTGTATACATCTCGTCTTATTACAAAGGAATAAGATGCTAAAGTGAACGTACGTCGAGCACACGGTTGTACGAGTAGAGAGCAAAAAAAACATTCCAAAACTAGTGCAGACACAATGCATTTTCCACGCAGGAAATTAATAACAGCATGACAGATTTACATTTCAAAAAACTTTTGTCGCTAAGAAACATTTTTACGTCTTAAACAACGCCAGCGGCGGCAGCCAAAATGCAAATATTGCTGAAATAGCTTCATGAATACTCCGTTAAGATTGTAGACTTGTCTTCTTATCAATTTTCCGGGCAACTAGCAAGTTTGTTGGCCGCGGGCGGAAAGCTGACTCCCGGAGAGCCTCTTAAGTAACAAAACATACTTTATGAGCAATTTCTAATGAATACGCTGACGAGCAGCTTTTGATGAAGACGGCGAAGGGGATGGTCTATTGGATGGCGATGTGGACGAACATTTTGTACGAGTCTATAAAATTTACTCGGTCATATGACTTGTTTTGTGCACTTGTTGTACAACAAATTTTGGCATTAAGTACGTATCGAAATTGTGTGTAATAAATATTTACAAAACTGGACCTAGTTGCTATTGATTACTTACACGAATATTTAGCGGTTATAATGCAGTGGTAAGCTTTATTTTTCTTCAGTTTGATGAAAAAACGCTTACATTTTATAAATATTTGCGGACAATCTTACACAAATCGACCTAGTCCCAAACTAAGCAAAGCTTGCACAATGGGTACTAAATGAAGATAAACATACTTATAAAGATAAAAAAATACTTAAATACATAGAAAACATCCATGACTCAGGAACAAATATTCGTGCTCATCACACAAATAAATGCCCTTACCGGGATTCGAACCCAGAGGGGTAATCACGTAACGTTCCGAACGCACGTCAGTACAACGTAACTGTCAATTTTCCATATAAAAAAGTAACATTTAGACCTACCTGACGTTCGTACACGTAACGTTCCGAACGCGCGTCGGTAACTGCCACTGGCAGTTTTAGTCATGGCCTCGTCCAGAAAAAGTTGCAAGGATGCAATCATTTAAGAGTGCTCTATCTAAAGCATGGTTAGCCCCAGCACCTCTGGCATCAAAATATCCCACCAACAGTCCTCTCCAGGCTATACGAGAGTTGGTTGTGAGAGGCGTCCGAAATATTTGAGAATGCGGTCTTGGCAGACTGTCGATAGGTAGCCGACAGTTTATGCGGAGCTCTTGCAGGATGGTCTGGATTGCTCGCATTGCCAGCCCGCCGGCTATGTAGTGTTAAATTTTAATCTGGGAGCTTGGGTCCGAGAACGTGGCCAAATATAATTATATTATTTTGAGTCGTGTGTGTCTATAACTATATATTTACTGTAACCTTTACTCGTCTATACCTACTCGTATTGTAAACTTTGTAAGGCTGTAATACGTACTACACCTGCAAATAAAATACTGAAAATTAATACTAATACTTAAACGGTTGAACTCATATATTACATGTCGCTACGGGCGACATGTTTCGAACTCTTCGGGAGTTCTTCTTCAGGATGAGTGTTCTCGCGCCGGTGTAGCTTGAGTCAACCGAGAGTATACGTGAGTAAACCGTTTAAGTATTAATTTAAATTAATATGTCGTGTTTTTAACTGACGCGTATTTTTTTGCACCTGTATTCTTATGTATCTAACCCAGTTGAGCAAAATAGATGTCGGATAGAAAAGTGTGTAAATAATTTAAAAACAACAGTAACTTGTACCAGTGCCTTTAGGGCGCCGTAGGTTCATAGTCTTCTCTATTATAAACAGACGCATTATATTGTCTCAAAGACTCTGTTCGCTTAACTTCGCTGAACCTACGGCGCCTTAACCAGTAACATGATACAATATTTAACTCAAGCACTCCCGTACCATCTCAAGGGCCCTCGGTCCGACTTGGACAAACTAGAGGGTACCGTGTCGCCCCGAAAGGGTCCAACTTAATTAAACAACAGTTACTTTGAAACTAGATTTAGGGACAGATTGTGAAATGTCCGAGCACTTTTGCATTTGCAATATTCAAAGCCTCGCTTGAGTAATTGTCATTTGAAAGTTGTTTTAAGTACTTAGTTAACGTTATTCTAAGATGCAATATTCAAGAATCCAACAAAGTTTCCACCCGGAAGTAATTATATACCTAGATTTAAATGAAGCATACATTGCCCTTTTGTACGATTTATCTTGAATATTATAGAGCATTTTATGTAAATAAACCAAAATAAAAATAAAAACAATTATAAATTATTTTTTCTGAGATTTCAGAGCGAGTTAATTTATATTTTTTTTGATGTCTGAAATTTTGTTGGAATTTTGTCTCTAGGTAACTATTTTATTGATAATATATATAGCTAACAACTTATGGACCAGGTCAATCGCGTGAGATGGGCGGGTGAGGAGTCGGATGAGTACAGGCTGCAATGTGGGGTTAGACAAGGGGGGCTATCGTCGCCTATCCTGTTTAACCTATATGTAAACGAGTTGATTGAGGGGCTCAGCAGCACGCGTGTTGGTTGCCATATAGGAGGTGTCAGCTTCAACAACATAAGCTACGCAGACGATATGGTGCTGCTGGGGCCGTCAGTCAACTCAATAAAGCAGCTTCTGAAGAAGTGTGAGGGGTATGCTGAGCAGCATGGTCTCAGATATAACGCGGTTAAAAGTGAGCTTGTCGTGTTCAAAGCACCCAAATATAACCCGAAAACTGTTCCTGAGATCATGCTGTGTGGTGTACCCTTAAATGTGGTAAACAAAGTAAAGTATCTAGGTCATATGCTAACGGCAGACCTGAGCGATGACCTAGACCTAGAAAGGGAAAGAAGAGCGATGGCGGTGAGGGGCAACATGCTTGCCCGCAGATTTGTACGTTGTAGTAACGAAGTCAAACTGACGCTTTTCAAAGCTTACTGTCAGACGTTCTACACGTGCAGTCTGTGGGCAAAATTCACGCAGAGGGCCTATAACGCATTACGCGTACAATACAATAACATCCTTAGGATGCTGTTGAGGCTGCCAAGGCACTGCAGTGCATCCGGTATGTTCGCACAGGCGAGTACTGATGACTTTTTTGCCATCAGGCGCAAAAGAATCGGATCACTGCTAAGGCGTGTGCGCGGCAGCAGCAATGGCCTCCTAAGGGTGTTGGCCGAGCGCCTCAACTGTCCCCTCACCAAATATTGGATGGAGGTGACTATTGGCAGGGCCAAGTAGAGATAATGTTCGCTCTGTTTGGTACTGCCAATAGCTTGCCAAAACCATGTCTGTAATTTAATGCCCCCGATTCTTAGTTTGTAATTCTAACATAGTTTTTAAGTCTCGCTAATCTAATCACATATGGATCAATGGTCAGAAATAAAATATTTTTATTTTATTTAATATTTTTATTTTTTATTTTATTACCTAGTCCGAAACAAATAAAGAATTGAATTGAATTGAATATCCGTTACACAGAAAAAATCTGCTATTATAAATTATTTACAAGATTGTAATTTTTTCCATACAAGTCGTCAGTTTATTGACTGGACTAATAGGTATAACTCTGCAACGGTGTACTCTACCCAAATTGAGGAAGCTAGTCACATGTCAAACGACATGTTCGAAAGCTAGTATCACTTGAGATCTCTAGAAAAAAGGGTCAGGAATTACTCAACATCAATTCACATTAGTACTTAATGTTTTTCAATAGCTCAATTTTGCTTCCTAACCTTATATGCAATACTTACATACATTAATGAAGAACTTTACGGCCTAAAAGTAAAACTGTTTTCGCAGTGTATCTAGTCACAAAGTCTCCGCATATTTAAGGTAGTTATTTTTAACTTCGCTAATACTGGTAGGTTTTAATTATAGTGGACGGAACTTCTACTTCTGGCAATTTTGACGCTACGGTCTGTTCTTGAAAACAGATATAAATCTAGGATCTAAATATTTTTACCTGCGGTCTCCGTTGATGTGCGCTTGTCATGAATAAACTATAATTTTTACTAAAAATCGTAAAATATATGATTAAAATATGAAACGGCTTGTACAATTTATCTAAATGGGCACATTTTATGCAAACAGACATTTCGTAGCACAATAGAATCAGCTTCATCCCTAACATTATTTTTGTGAATGGAAGCCACTGTTTTATTGATGGTTTTACATTCCATTTCAACATTTCAATCTGTTTTGTGCAATGAACTCTATTAAACAGTGTGCAGTGCTAGTGTCAAGTAATATTTGTAAATAAGGTATCTACTTAAGAATCCATTCTTGTAATGATAGTATTTATTGAATATGTAGTTGTATATATCTTTCCTGTCCTGTATGTATCTTGTATATTTTTATTATTTACGTGTTACTATAAATGTGCCACAGTATATTAGTTTTTTTCTTATTTTTTTACCGTGCCCCCGCCAAGTCGATTAGTAGATAAAGTATTGAAGAACCGATTAACGTTTGTGGCATAAATATATCTATTGTAACGACGGAGGAATATCAACTCAAAACTCATCAAAACTAGTCAAAAAGCGCGTAGAGCTCCTTAAGCGCACGCTCTATGATCCACTTCCTCACACACCCCATTTCTTTTCACGGAGAACGTTAAAGCTGAAAGATGTGAAATTCACACATTGCTGCGTCAAGCGGCGAGTAAATGTACTGCGTTTTCACCATTGATTAGTTTTGTATGGACTCGCACTAATTACTAATCAACGTGTAAACAGGCCCTTAGGCTACTTTCTGCCCTGACTAAGCGGGGCGGCCTCGGTCGTATTTTGAACCCAGAATTTGCTGTTGTCGCCCTGATTCTGATTACTAGTTTCTGTTTTATCTTCGTCTGGGGGCACGGCAGTGCACCCGCCAAGTCGAGCAAAACAAAGAGGCACGGCCGTACCATCCTTTTCTCGAAGCCATTCAGGCCATTTTCAACATCCTGTAATTTTGTGCTGGCTAAAGCTAGAACCCTAAATTTTCAGGAACATGTAGGGCATAATATAGCTAACTTATAATATCAATAACATTAAATTTGAACTTTTAGTTTAAGTATACTATTGTCCGTCAAAGTTCGTTAGTTTTGTCACTGACATACTCACTGATAATGATCACGCTAATTCCAAGGTACTCCTAGCAGACCCACAAGCTCCAAATTTCAAACATAATTAGTTTTTAGCCCAGTAACTCATAAAAAACCTAAAAATATTGCAATTTCAGTCACGTTTCAGAGATATACAAACTGCATAAGTACGTTTGTAATCCTATACAAAAAAAAAAAATTACACTAACTATAATAAAACTAAAACAAAATTAATGCTAAACTAATAGATTCCCGGGACGGCAGGTACCTGGCGCAAATGTGCCCAATATGCTGGCCGCGTTACCCCGCTGCACCGCCAACGAGATGTGCTGCACCAGATACGAGCCGGACCTGGGATCGCGACCTCTCACCCGCAATCGTTGTCCTAATTTTTTAATGAAAGTTTTTGCCTCGGAGCACCAGGGGCCACTCGTCTCCACAGCAACCGGGACGAAGTCATACACTGGTTCAAAATTTGAGTATTTTGAATGCTTAAGTTTTCCGGGCATTCGGCGGCCGCTCCAGCCTTGCGTACTGTGTGGTTGAGGTGCGATGTAGCAAACCAGACTTCGACCCCTCGCCCATGGAACCAGTGTTAACCCATCCGGCCTCTCACCATCCGTCCTGCTTAAACCTTGAGGCTCTAATACGCAGGGCAGATTTGCGGAGACCAAAGCTTGACGTATAATTTCGTTAATCGAATGATGTCTCGAAAATCTACCCGCACAGCTCCCGCAGCTTAAACCATGATGGCCATTTGCCTCGACTGTAGCTCCACAAATGCACTGATGAGGTTCACACACCGAGCATAATACATGCGATTACAAAGTTACTATTGCAGTTCCTTCCTGCAAAACAATACAAACGTTATTTGCGGTTGGTAAAAACACATTCCCATACAAAGTCTACAAAAAGAAATGAAATCCCATAAAAAACATTACATGTAAAAAATGGGCCAAGTCTCGAAACTCTTTCACAGTAAAAAGTTCGTAGAGCCAAGTCAGGCATTCTTATTAATCTTTATTTGCTTGCTAAATAAAATGTTGTGACTTGGCAATCACACTTACATAGTTTTCGGTACCTATGCAAAAATTAGTAAATGCAGTAAAGTTGTGTGATTCCCAAGTTGCAGAATTTTATTTAGCAAGGAAATAAAGATTTATAAGAATGCCTGACTTGCCTCTACAAAATTTCTAACCACTTTTTACTGTGAATGAGTTTCGAGACTTGGCCTAGTTTTTACATGGAATGTTTTTTATGGGATTAGATATTATCAGACTTTTAACTTTTGTAAAGCTCTGATTCGCCCAAAGGATCCTACGCCCCCCAAGTGTACATATGAGTTATGTGCAATAATTTTCAAATAAATAACGTAGACAGTATAAACATACCCACGATGCCGACCGTACAAGTCATAAAGAAAATTTACTTTGTAATTAGTGGCTAATAGAAACGGTACATTATATGCCGTTAACTTATAATTTTCTGAAATTGAATACCAGCTAATGCCCGCAATCTGCATAGTAATGAAGCCACTATTAGAGCACGTTGACATTTCTGTGCTTAGTATTAATAGGACCTAAGTTAAACTAACATGGAAAGTCTTAGAAAAAGGATTCCTACAAAGGCTTAGAATAAGGATTCCTAAAAATGGTGTCACTTATAATGTTTGGTTCGGCTACCGGCTCACAGGTCGATTACGTAACGCATTGTACGCGCGTCAGAGGGGTAATACGTAACGATTCGAACGCGCGTTAGGACAATTTAACTGTCATTTTATCATATAAAAAGTGACATTTAGATCTACCTGACGCGCGTACAATGCGTTAAGTGATCGACCTGCTGGTCTTCTATTTTTGGTGGAAGGGGATCAGATCTGCGCGAACTGAACACGGACCGTCAGTTTCGTGGGCAAGTGTGGGTGTTACTAATCCTGTCGTATATTACAAAGCGTAATTTATATTCTAATTTGATAAAACCGTTAACAAAACTATAGTTGGTTTTTTCGTTTGTATTGATGATACACAAGGGATCCCATATAGGGATAAATTGTACCTACTTTTCAATTCAATCATTTATTTGCTCTAAAACACATTTCTCAATGTACTTTAATCTTATACCTATATGATGTTTATGATAACATCATGTTTATCATGGTTGTGTTGTTTTTCTAATTGCTTGTTATTGTGCATTTTACTTTGTTGACATCGTGTTAATATTATTATTATTATGTTATTCGTTTTTGACGATCATAATATAAATTATTATAGTTTTGTCATGTACATGCGATATTTATACCGTAATTTATTATCATAAAATAAATGCTTTTATCTTATCATATGTTTTAACCTTGTTGTGTACAATAAAGTGTTTAAATATACCTATATACTGTTATATACTGTTAAATTACATAAACTGTTTAATTAATTGCCAGAAAAACAATCACAACACCTCATAGATTATATCAGACGATTCCCGTCTAAATAGACAGTGTTTAATTCGGCTATTGAGAATGTTCATTTGCAAATTATACGATTTCAAATTATTTGGTGTAAGGTTACAGCAGGTTAGCGGGTAGCGATTCATATGATAAATAATAGATTTAAATCCTGAACTACATCGAAAACATGTCAAGTATAAAACAAAAAATATTAATGCTTATCACAAAATCATTTTCCCTTACCGGCATTGAAACCCTGAGGGGTGATTAGGACTACATACCCTTTCGAACGTAAGGTGACAATCAACTGACATTGTCCCACACAAAAAATGGCATTAGATCTACCTATGACGTACGAACAAAGCATTATATTAAGCAATCGACCAGCAGGGCAACAAGTTCGTAGGCAGAACTAGGCTACACTGATTGTCAAATCGGTTGTAGGTAATTAAGATCCCACTAGCTAATTAAGACGCCTACCAGAGGTAGAAACCTCAAGGAATAAGACAAATCACGACTTAAATAGATTGCACGTTTCACCACAGTTAATTCAAAGTGACATTTCGTCTGATGCTCGCGACCACATTTTCGTCTTTAACCACATGCATGGGGTTGGATGTCATCATGCTCCTAGCGTTTTCTCCGGTTGTATCTGAAAGGAGCCCGGGGTCCGCTTTGGCATCACATCTCAAGATTTGGCGAAGGCACTAGTTTTACGAAAGCGACTGCCATCTATTTTCAGCCCAGGGGGAAAACGAGACTTACTTGGGATTAAATATACCGGTTTCCTCACTATGCATTCATTCACAAAAAACCTACTACTAAATATCAAATGATTTATCGTATAGAAGTTTTCAAAACCCAGTAGTACAGTCGCCATCACATACAAAGGTACACTATAGGTGTTCAAAAATATCGGCACATGCACCCTAATGCCTTGAAAATGGACGTGTACTCCGATGTTTGTGATGGCGACTGTACGAGCTAGGGTTCGAACCTACGACCTCCAGATTCAAAGTCGCGTACCACTCGGCTACAATACAATATAAATACCTACTCTTTATTGCACACCGCACACAGATACAGCAGGTACAAAAGAAGACAGACATACAGGGAGACGGAGGTAAAACAACAAGAGGTCTTATCGCTATAGAGCAATCTCTAGTCTGGAGACTACCTTGCAGTGGCATTGTACCTTTCACCACAGTTAATGCAAGGTGATGTTTCGTCTGGAGCTCGCGACCGCACCCTCTCGTCTTCAACCACATTCTGCATGGGGGCGGGTGTGTAACAAAGCTATAAATTAATCAGCTTCTCGCCCATGCTCTGACCACGGCTCGCCAACAATGGGAAAATAGGCACAGCACACAGATAAACGGTTTCTAGTAGACCAGTCCAGCTAGCACGATAGGTTTTATGGTCGAGTTCGAAAACGTCACGTAAAAGATTAGAAATCCAAGATTAGAAATTTACCGCAAAAACTGCTACTACATGGCTTGCTTAATTTATAACTCCAAACCGAAAGAAATTACGGACATGGTTTATAATAGTTTCTGTAGGAAATTGAGCGCCTGGTTGACCGAAAATTGCTTTTATTCGGTCCAAGATTTCCTTAAAACAACAAGTTGTAGGTATACTAAGTACGCACAGTAAATGTTAAGTAAAATTCGTTTTGATAGTAGGTACCTATTAATATAATGAAACAATGACAATGGAATTATTTTAGTTATTATTATACTGGACTTTGTTATTATGTTGAATATTATTGAATTGTAAATGTTGTAATGTATGTGACGTTTTTCTTTAAATATTTGCACGCCATCAGCCGGCAGAATTGTGCTGGACTATAAAATTGAAATGTAACACTTATAATGACCATGATTCAAGCAAATAAACGATCTATCTATCTATTTAAAAACCTCTCATACTAGCTGCCCACAAGACGTTTAGCTGTTTGACTGTCTTTGGAGTTAGGGTTTTCCGTCACTATGTAGTCGAAATATGTATTAAAACCGGCCAAGAGCGTGACCGCAATAAAAATCATACCTATATTTGTAAGCTCATGGCACTTTTCTACCTTCGTTGTGTGTCAAAGACATTTTCTGTTTTGCGACAATTAGTCCTATCTTGTTCAAAACCATTTCCGTTGAAAGTATTTAATAAGCACTGTCTTCATTATTTTTGCACGTTTTCTTCTTTGGTTCGATAGTTAGTCAATTTTTGGTTTATGGTGAGTTGAGGGGTATTTTTTAACTTTAATTTACCGGTATGGCGTGCCTGAGAGACGTACGCACAGACAGAAATGCAGACAGACAGACAGACGAACAGACGCTGTTATGTAAGTAAAGGTTCCTTTCTTCCATAGTACCCTGCATTATTCTCATTCTCATTGGTTCTTGACTATATTTCAGAAAATCTTGTATTCATAAATATAACTTACTGTGTCCCTACGTTTACTGTGATCGCTGTATGAAAGCCCCTTAATTATCATTCTTGGTGCACTGAATCAGACGCTATTAGACAACAAAGGGATCGATTATTTGCAGCCTTTGTTCTACAAATATAAGGTGTAAGTTTGCAGGAACCGTCTGGGCTGGGGATCGATCTGATATTATTCAAGACGGCCATTAATATGCTGTCCCGTACACATAAAATGTCGTAACTTCCTATAATGTTAAAGGTTTGGCTATTAAGAAGGTTAGCCGGGTTGTTTGTTTGTTTAGAAGAGTCATCATTATCATCATATCAGCCAAAAGACGTTCACTGTTGGACATAAACTCCCCCAAAGAGTGCCACAATCCTGCGCCACCCGCATCCAGCGGACACCCGCGACCGTTACCAGATTTAGAAGAGTTTAGTGTAAAAATGTATTCAGAATTTTGAGTACCATTTGGATCAACAGAGTATTTTAAAATGTGAGGACAAGTACGTATAGACAAATTTAATTAGATTTGTCTATTTTCAAAAAGAATTAAATTGACAATTTCTAGATTTCTCAGAGGAGCATTTCACTTCACACAAACTTAACTATTGCAACTTAATTGCAGTATTCATACCTAAAATACTGCTGTAAAGGGAATGGGTATGCCTAAGTGGCAAGTCGAAAACTTATTTTCATTTAGATATCAACACAGTTCAGACAATTTAGAAAATTATTGAACAATTTTAATATTATTAAATTTACCTGTTGCTACATTTGAACAATCAACTTCAACGATACTTATGTATACATTTTTCGATTTAAAACGAATACGTAAGGTGCAGAAGTATCGAAAAATATCGTTGTCGTATCCTACATATTACCGGGCACTTAGGCTATAGATATTTATAACATTTACTTACCTACTTAACGCGAACGCATATTCCGAAATATTCTTTTTAGTACAGTTGCTCAAAAAGTGGTACTTTTTGTAGCTGCAAATCGTGCGCAAAGTTGTATTTTGCGCACTAGTGCTTTTTACTTTTCCACGTGTATCGAACGACGTTTTTTTATTCAGTTGCGAAAAAATAAGAAAAACAACAAGTAAGGAATTTAAAACTTTTATATTATTTATTCTGTAACATCATTGTAATGCAGGTGAAAAATAATGAAGTTGTTCAAAAAAAAAACTTTTTTTAATACTGTTCTTACTTGTTGTTTTTCTTTTTTTTTCGCAACTGTATTAAAAAACGTCGTTCGATACACGTGCGGAAATGTCATTCTTCATGTCTCGGCGCTCGTGAAGTAATGACATACTTTCCGTACTAGCATCGAAATGTTCTATTACTCGTAATACTTAAGCACATTACGAGTAACGCGAGACCCGCCGAGTACGAAGCGGTGCGTGTAATATGGAAATTATTTAATTAACCTCTCGCGCACTACCGATGCCTTTATCGGGTTATTCTAATGTACCTACTCGTACATAATAATTGTATGTACAGTAACATGCTGGGGTAGAGAGGTCCGCTACGGTTCTCTGTGTAACCATCAAGTAGTCATTATTAATTTGTCTACCTACTGAACCGCATGTAAAAATTTACGTATGTACTAATGTGTTATTTTCTAGGGTCCCGTACCACAAAAGGAAATATTAACCCTTGTGTGATCATATCACTTTGCCTTTGTATTTCTGTCAAGAACCAAATAGAAATTTCATAAAGTTTTAAAACCATGAAATAAAACATATCATCTATCTGGTTTGAGAGATTCTATGTAAATTTAGATGATGTAGATTCTATGTAGATTCTATGTAGCTTCATATTGATTTCAAGTTTAGGTAGGTACAAAACGAAGGGATATAAATGTTACATCTGTTGGGAGATCCAAAAACAATTTGGACGCTCTGTTTTGAGGCGAGACATATGACAAAAGTTCCCAAGTTGCGAGCGAGGCCCGAACTTTGTCGTGTGTGACGTAAGTTGCCTCGCTTACTTGATGTAGAAATATAGTATCTTTTACCTTATACGTTAACTAGCTAGCGCCTGTGACTTTCTCTCGTCGATAGGACTTCATTACAAATTATCCCGTAGTTCAAAAAAAATCATTATTCGTTAGAGTTGACACTTTCAGTGCCAGGAGCCCGCTAGGTGGGTGTTCTGCTCGTAGTCGCTTACCTATTACATACTTTTTTCGCATGCTATCGGCTACGAGCAGCCGTAGCGCTACGAAATGGTCAGCAGTGAATCTGTTAACCCATTTGGCGCTAATAACCATATGTATCCAATCGCTAAGGGCGCTTTTATCGAGTTTAAACTGCTACGGACCACGACGACGTAGCAACGAGTCTAGCGTGGCGCTGTATGGGTTAACGGACTTTCCTGTGGACATAGTTTAGTTTAGTTTTATTCATCTCATTATACAAGGTTCACATAATACATTTCAGATCATATTATTACTTGTCGTACAGTGATGATGCATGGAGAGAGCAAAGATGCTACAAAATAATAATAATAATATGGTTGTAGGACATACGTGCAAGTAGCAAAATATAAAGTAAACAAAAGTTTAGTAAATAATCTTAAATATTAAAGATTTTACTAAATGTAACTGATATATGTAATTTAATCACAGATCTGAAAAAAAAAGTTCAAATTTAAATTATTTTTTTTAATAAAATAATTTAAGAATGAGATAAAACATGTCAAATAAGAGAACTTGAAAGTTTTACTAAAAAAGATTAAGTTATATTTCTTTGTAGCAAATCAAATATCAAATGTCAAAATTCATGCCAAATTAAGTAATGAATAAAAATTTAATACAAATGAAAACTAAGTTAATTAAGAAAACAAATAGTTGTATAGTTGAACTATAACTTCCGATCAAATAACAACAAAGGTACCCAAAGTTATATGCCCAAAATATTGCATACTGATTCCGCCCCACCAAATGAGAAAGTGTCCTTATGCTTCAGTGTCCTTAACTCTCAGAACCTAGAGAGATATATTTATTTCTTACCTTAGGTGTATTTTGACAGGTGTGGTGGCAAACAAGCTGGTGGCAAACAAAAAATCCGTATACGCGATGAGGGACAGAAAATATGACACTGTATCTCGTTCCCACTTGCGGCATTGACTATGCATTGCATATGTCAAGTGGGCGTACAAATTTTCGCATATTTTTATTTCCAAAAAGATGAAACCGTTAACTTTTCACGACTTAAAAAAACACCATTTTTGCCCACTTAGGTAAGGTTTGCTTAATAACAATCGTATAATATTTCCATTCTGAAAAAAAAATGTGATAAAATATATTTAGGCGAAATAAATTATTTGCGAAAAAATGTTTTGCCAAACATTGCTAAGTAAGCCTATTTATGTATTTACATGACCCGCGTTATTAAAAACCCAATAAAAATGGTGCAGTAGTTCAAAAAATGCTGGAAATATTTATGCTAATCACCCAGCTCGACCTTCCAAACAGATCAATTATTAAATCCGAATCTTACGCCAAGATTTCATCTAGATTCCGCCATTGTTAGTTCTCAATGGAGTCTCGTTAAGGCGCCTCAAATGGCCTGCTGGGCCTATTCCTTTTGTTAGCAAACGAGCCCTTGATCGATCTCACGACAATAGGCCAATTTCAATGCTAGCTCGGCTCATTTCAGAAGGTAAGCACTTGGATTAGGGTTTGGCAAAAATCGTAATTTTGAAGTTTGAAGTGACTCTCAGTGTTGTAGTTACGAAGTTTTGAAACTTTTTATTTACTCGCAAGGCACTTGAACCTCTTGGAATAATGACTTTGAACAGGCATTAATAGTTCAAAAATGGTATATGTCGACCACGGAAAACTAAATGAAAAAAAACAGGTTTTTTTTATAAAGCGTAGCCTATGTAACCGGAGCATAATTTCGAATCGTTGTCGTCATAAATTGACACCTCATTCATCAAAATCGGTTCAGTATCTTAAACGCTATGGCGGAACACAAATATATACAAACATAGACTGCTAAAAACATATTCCTTCCTTTCGGCCCTGCCGTAGTCGGGTAAAAATAAACAATATTGTGTTCGAATAATAAATATACTGGATAGTTATAATGGGGAATGGATGAAAATTTTAGAAGTGCCTGATTTTTTTTTGGTGTTAGGAATAACCTTCCTTACCACCAGAAAAAAATGGCAGACTTTTCAGGTGCTTCAATTATTTTTGAAAAATATAAACAATTTCCTCACTTACGTTTTGGGTTTAGGACGGCGAATGAGACTTTTTCTTTGATTTGTCTCATATTACAAAAAATATCATAAAAATCCGTGGTAAACCGACACTGGCGATGATATTGACAGCTGCAGCAGCTATATTTGTCATTGCCAGGGTCAGATATTCAAAATATTTTTTGTAATATGAGACGAATCAAGGAAAGTTTCTCATTCGCCGTCCTAAACCCAAAACGTAAGTGAGGAAATTGTTTATATTTTTCAAAAATAATTGAAGCACCCTGACAAGTCTACAATTTTTTTCTGGTGGTAAGGAAGGTTATTCCTAACACCAAAAAAATAATCAAGCACTTCTAAAATTTTCATCCATTCCCCATTATCTTAAAACAATTGGAAAATAGGATTGTAATATTTGAATCCATGCAATGTACCTAAAAGGTAATATGCGGTCTCCTGCGATACAGGCAAACACTAGTGCAGGGACTGGTAGTTATAAAATATACGTGTAAACGATTCTGCTAAATAAATGTCTTTATGTCTCAAATGCTTGAAATACAAAGAGTTGGTTTAATTTACCCATTAAACAACTCTTTGTTTTTTGTTACTTTAAAATATCAAATAAGTAAATAACATATGCATATTGAATGCGTGGTGCAAATTACACAATGTTATTCTTTTATTTTATACAACAACGGCAACGTCGTAATCCGTTTATTTTATTAAAACCATCCACTGAATCCATCACTACCAACAAATATCCGAAGTACAGAATTCGGTATTGTAGTTTTTTTTTTATATAAACAAGGATATTTAATGACAATTACACTTAATTAACTGAACAGATAAGAAACAAGGATAATAATTAACAGTAAGAAAAATATGGAAAATGTGTTAGGTAAGTTAGTTAGTGCGTTCTCAGAATATTGGAACCTAATAAACTATATAGTTTTAGCACATACCTATATTTCGCCTAAATCACTGCCACAGGGCAGTAACCTAACGTAGGTACAGTCGGCCCCATAAGTTGCTGAACACCTAAGTACCTTGTCGTTTTCACTCGCTTGACAGCTTCATATGGCAGTTTAGCATGACGTTTAATGCGACACTGTACAAAGGTGTTAAGACCCTTGTGAGGCTAACCGTACATAGTTAATCAAACGAGATTGATATAATATTTATTTGCCACCGTGTAATTGTAAGAACCGTTAGTGTATAATGTAGCGCTTTAGATTATAAACTAATCTAACCTAACCAACCCGTCGGTTCAAAATTTCACAAGGTAGATTATAAACTAACGGTTTTTCACATTTTTTTGGATAAAAAATCTACTTTTGGTATTGACATAAACTAGATACTACACAGTGTGAACTACTCACATTTCATAAAACTTTGGTTTTTCTACTAAGGGCGATCATACCGGATTTTGTTTTACGTCTTGCTACAGTTCTACGATAATATCATTAATAACTTAACACGTTCACTGGCAAACATTTTGTAGCACTACGTTCGTAGCCGATCGCGTGGTTTTCCCGCTAAGTAGAGGAATGCGTCTACTAACAGAGCGCCCGCTAGGTGAAAGTGATAAGTTTCGTTCAGCTAGTCGATTGAGTGCATTAGGTAGATCTAAATGTAATTTGTATTTTGTTGTATGGGAAAATTACACTTGAGTTGTCCATAATCATCATCAGCATACCAGCCGAAAGGCGTCCACTGCTGGATATATGCCTCCCCCAAAGAGTGCCACAATGACTGCACGGGCTCCCACGACCTTTACCAGAGGGGTAATCATGTAACGTTCCGAACGCGCGTTCGGACAATTTAACTGTAATTTTTTTCCATATACTCGTAAAAAGTGACATTTAGACCTACCTGACGCGCGTAGAATGCGTTACGTGATCGACCTGCTGGTCATCAATCTACCTTGTGGGAGAGGTGGAGTTGTCTTAGCTAGGGCTCGTTCGTAAACTTACACAATTACCCCTCTGGTCGATTTTTTTAGAGGCACCTTAAAATCTAAGCAATAAAGTTGCTTTTAACTCGAATGAGAGGTTAATAAGGATCAATGTATTCATCTTCGTTTGCAATGAGTGGTTAGTAATTACGACGTAGTTAGCATAACTCAGGTGCCAATCACCAGTGCCCCTGAGGCATTTAACAATGAGCAGGTAGCTGCATACCCAATGACTTAAGACAAGGGCATACCATGATAGAGGTGTTCGAGTACAAAGCTTGTATATTTGGTTGAATACCTACTCGTATGTTGTAAGTTCAGGAGAATTAGTTACTCTATTGACGATTAGTGAAGCTTTGGACTAGTTAGTAGTGACTACCCCAATCAATTCAACTGACAACATTTCAAACTAGGTAATGATGCCTAATTCGAAAACCGTTTCGGTAATTATGTTTTCAGATTTCATTACTCACTCGTTTTTAAGAAAATCGCGAAATTGTATAAATGTGGTATAAGCCGTGTGTGACGTCAATACTACGACAATAATACTACGAAAATTGTGCAAGCTGCCATACAGAGCCGTAACGTTGACGTCATAATTTAGTTACGACCTTCTGGAATTAGCTACTTTTCAATTTGATATATCTGAATGAAAATTACAACTAAGGGAGAAATAAAAAAGCGGCCAAGTGCGAGTCGGACTCGCACATGAAGGGTTCCGTTAAATAAATTGCTTTTTACGATTTATGACGTATTAAAAAAAAACTACTTACTAGATCTCGTTCAAACCAATTTTCGTTGAAAGTTTGTATGGTAATGTACATCATATATTTTTTTTAGATTTATCATTCTCTTATTTTAGAAGTTACAGGGGGGGGGAAGTGTCTCTTGCGCAAACTATTCAGTTTAGAAAAAAATTATGTTATAAACCTCAATATCATTCTTGAAAACCTATCCATAATTTTTTTTTTCATCAAACCCATACGTGATTTTTGATTTTCAGTTCTTAGTATGGGGAACCCCAAATTTTTTTTTTTTTATATTTTTGTGTAAAAATCTTAATGCGGTTTACAGAATACATCTACTTACCAAGTTTCAACAGTATAGCTCTTATAGTTTCGGAAAAAAGTGGCTGTGACATACGGACGGACAGACAGACAGACAAACAGACAGACAGACATGACGAATCTATATAAGGGTTCCGTTTTTTGCCATTTGGCTATGGAATCCTAAAAAAGCAAGAGCCGCTTAAAAAAACATTTTCTAGCGAAATAAATCATAAAATGGCCCACTTGAAAAAATGAAATGTGGTCAATGTTGGAATAATATAAACAATACATATTTGAACCTTTACCGAGATACAAGTAGCTCTGTGAGCTATAGAACTCGCGAGTGTCCCTTCTTAATATTTTTTTTTTATTTCCAAAATCTTGATCGACAAAAAAATCCATTTAACAAACCTCCTCACAAAATTGCTCGATAGTCGGTTGAGAAAGGCGACCTGTAGGGGAGAAAAGCGGGGCAGCAGAACATCCGGACATACGAACGAATTTTGGCCACAGCTGAAGCAAAGAATTCTCGCTCCATCCGCTCATTCAATTAAAACACTACCAACAGACGGACTTATGGCTATAGCTCTAGCAGTTTTCACACAATGTGCAAAAACCACCTTTGACAAAAAATGTGTTTGAATTCTAATATAATCATCATCATATCAGCCGAAAGACGTCCACTGCTGGACATAGGACTCCCCCAATGAGTGCCACAATGGCCGGTCCTGCGCCACCCGCATCCAGCGGACTCCCGCAACCTTTACCAGGTCATCAGTCCACTTTGTGGGGGGCCTATCCACGCCGCGCCTTCTGGTACGTGGTCGCAACTCGAGAACCTTTCCGCCCCAACGGCCATCGGTTCTACTCTAATAATATATAATGTCAGACGATAAATACCAAAATATAGAAACAGCAGCGACCTAAATGCCAGAACCATTTAAGACTGTCTGATGCAGTATTAAGCAAGCTTTTACGTTCGCAACAAAGGGTGCTCGCTGGAGGCGGGACAGCGTGGTGAAAAACCGTAATATATCATTCACCCAGACCTCTGAGAAATATCTATCAAGCAATAAGATTCTACCTAATACAGTGCAGCGTAATAAGTATACAAGTTGGTCAGGTAAGGCCAAAGTTAATTAAGATCAAGTTTAAGATATAAGGTAAAGATATAGACTCTGTCTTGCCGGAAGGTCATTCTTTAAATTGGTGAAGAAAGTTACAAATTGGGTGAGTTTCTCCACAGATTACCTTCTAAGTAGTCAAATAGTTCGGTACACCATATATTTAGTATGGTGTACCAAACTATTTGGCCACATTGACTGCTACAGAGTATTTGACGCTGAGTGTACAAAGTCATCAATATTTATATACATACCAACAGTACTTAAATAAATAAATAAGTAAATGTTCCGGGACCATCTTACACAAATCGACCTAGTCCCAAACTATGCAGGTACTATGGCTGCTAAATAGATGCAGAGATACTGACCTACGCATGACCTGCATCTCAATAATATTAGTACGACGACCGCTTTAGCCTAGTTGGTAGTGACCCTGCTTACGAAGCAAGAGGTCCTGGGTTCGAATCCCGGTAAGGGCATTTATTTGTGTGATGAGCACAAATATTTGTTCCTGAGTCATGGATGTTTTCTATGTATTTAAGTATTTATTTCTCTATATAAGTATCTATATCGTCGTCTAGTACCCATAGTACAAGCTTTGCTTAGTTTGGGACTAGGTTGATTTGTGTAAGATTGTCCGCAAATATTTAAATATTTATTTAGTAACTATAAATAATATACAATATACTGACCTACGCGGGACCTGAATCTCAATACTATTAGTAACTAAAAATAACCCTCGTATTTTATGTAGGTATGGCTTCGTCGCAGTCGAAGGGTTAAAATTCATCAGAGAGCGCAGCTGTGTTTTCAATTGACAGTGACACCTAGCTGTCAAGCATCTCGCATGTCAAATATACGAGAACACATCTTCGCACATATCAGGCAGATATTCGCCCTAAATACCCGTTTTTTATCAGACAGTATTTTTATTCAGAGGCCAAAATAAATTCTGTCCGAATCTCATGCATATTTTAAATGAGATATAGCTGATCGGATCGGTTAGGGTCCAGTTCGTTTTATAAATTATTCCAATAAATGTAAGAACGTTCAGGCCCGCTTTTATAAAAGCGGGACCATATCTTAGTTCCAATATTGAACTTAATATATTTTTTAAAGTTTCTTGCTGACGTAAGTAAGCTTTAAATAATCTTTATGAAATTGGCCTATCCCGTTGTGTTCTTTAAGACGAGACGTATCAAGGAGATTGTCTTCTTCGCCGTCCTAAACCAAAACGTAGGTGAGGAAACTGTTTATATTTTTCTAAAATAATTGACGCAGCTGAAATGTCTGCAATTTTTTTCTGGTGCTAAGGAAGGTGCACCAAAAAAATAATCAGGACTTCTAAAATATTCATCCATTCAAAATTGGAAGCACGTCTAGACACAAACAAACAATCAACATTTTCTAAATATGTGACTGTATTTAAGCAACATTGTCAAAGAATACAAGATTATATTTTATCAAGAGTCAAGCAAATACAAGCATGGAAATATCAGTGAAAATCGCGCTTCAGGTTGCACTAGACAGCCCGTAGACTTTAATATGGCAGCTACAAAAGCGCCGGCAATGGGATTGAGTTATTGACGGCAGCCCGTATAGCAGTCACGTTTCAATTATCTTTGTCGTATACAGGTACAACGTAAGTGACGTCAGATAGCTAAGGAAATTGTTTAGTTTGTAGGGAACTGATTATGTCATCGTTATTTTCAACCTATATGCTTCCTTCATAAGGTGAACTGACCTAGTAAAGGTCGCGGGAGGCTGCGAAAGTACGTGAGTAGCGCGAGACCGGTCATTGTGGCACTCTTTGGAAGAGTCCTATGTCCAGCAGTGGACGTCTGACGGCCAATATGATGATTATGTTGTTGATATACTCCCCACTGTTGGTGACAGGCCTCCTTTCATGGGCGAGATGGAATGCGCAGTGGTCCTCACGCTGGGAACTTCACATACACCTTTGAATTTCTCGCTAGCATAGATATACCTATGCATGTTTTCTCACAATGTTTACCCTCATCGAAAAGCTAAAGGTAAATATCAAATGATATTCCATACATTCTTACGAAAAACTCACTGACACGACCATCGACAGCAAGGGTAAATTTTGTGTTTTGCTTTCATCATTATCAATTAATAAAGGGTCGACAACGCGCTTGCTACTCCTCCGGAGTCACAAACGGTTATAACCTAGATAGATATATAAATTATTTATTCAAATTCACTGCATCAGACAGTCCGTATGCCGGTTTGCCACCATCGGGATACAAATAAAAACTGCCTCTAAAATAATTGTATAGGTACTGCACTAAATTGCGAATACCGAGCTAGCAGCTTCAATTGTCAAATCTGTTAAAACGATTCACAAATCCAGTAGTCATTCATTCACTATTCCAGCCAGATAAAATCATAAAACGGTTAACAATACAATCACAATTGTTCAGTCACAAAAATCCTTTTAGAATCGAATGGCCTCTGATTTAGCTGTCTGCCGCGTTTATTCGGACCGAAAGTTTGTTGCTGTAAAAACTCGTAAACATGAGACCGAGTCGTATTTTCCAGAAAGGTTGCCGTCCCTCTCTTTGATCGATGAACTTGGTCCGAAATCACAAAGACATAGAGAAGCGAGAAGGCGGTTTCACGCAGGTAGCTTCGTCAAATTGTCACTAGTAGTAGTGACAATTTTGCAAGTCTAAACTGATTACTAACTGCCAGGGACACCACATGCCAGATAACTGACATGACCACCACGACCGCTCTGTCAAGAGCGTAACGATTGAGAAGAAGAAATAGAAATATTTTAGAAATAGAAATAGAAATATTTATTCGACAAAAACATGATACACTAGGATACAAAGTCATTGGGTCCCGAGCTAGGATTCCCTGTGTTACGGGACTCAGTAGAACAGCAAGCATACGATATTAAATAACAGACAAGTATAGAATAGATGTTTTACAAATTACAAAGCTACAATAATTTTAGTTCTGTCAGTGTAATGTGTGAGCGTGAGTGCGTGTGAGGGTCTGAGAGTGCGTGTGTGATCATGAGTATTTTGAAGTGAAGGTATAAATAAGTAAATAAATAAATAAACAATTGAATACTGGTGAGATTAATAATATAATATAGCTTTAAATTGTTGTTGTTAACAGAGAACAGTTAAGAGCAGTTCAGTCTCACTGTAGTCGTGTTGCAGCAGCCATTTGGTTAGAGTGCTTCTACTAGGGGGGCGACGGGCTGTATAAAATTTGCAGAAGGTCTTTAGGACAAGAGGGGAGATAAATTAGCTGAAACGCTGGGCAAATCTGGATGTATACTCTGGCGTTTTCCAGCGTTGCCGTTGTCTTGTGTCTGCGTCAAAGTTTTTGTCGTGTCTTTTGCCGTATGCAAGCATGACCTTTCTAAGGAACAGCTGTCGGAGCGTCAGGACATTCGCTTCCATGTAGAGGTCTTTAGTGCGGTACCGGAATGGTTTTCGGAATGCGACTTTTAAAAGAGATCGCTGCGCCCTTTCCAAGCTGATAAGGATGGTCATTGCTGCTCCACCCCATACTGAGTTACAGTACCCTAGTATAGATTCCCCGAGCGCGAAATACACTGATTTTAATAGCTCGGGATACGCAACGTGTCTCAGATGCCTAAACACAAACATGAGTTTCCGAACGCGAGACTTTAGGGATTCAATGTGCTGACGCCAAGTTAGGTGCGCGTCTAGTAGCACGCCAAGATATTTAATATTTAAGAGAATCTGGCTATAGCGCTTGACCAATAATGATTGATCATTTGACCTGTGTTATAATGTAATTTGTTGCTTCGTGACATAGGGTACAGGGCTATCCCACTCGCATTTTGGCGTAAAATAACAGTTAAGTATGCCCATAAGGTAACTTCGCATTGTAGTTATTTAGGTCTAAATCGGGTTAAATGCCGCTCCGAATGCCTTTCGTATTTTAATATTGCTAAATTGACGAAATAATTAAAATAATTTAAGAATAAGTATTATATATATATACAAGTATACATATATAGGTATATATATATATATTAAAATGTGAATATTTTATTTCAATAAAAAAGTTATGGTTATTACAGTCTTAACTACTAATCTTAAATATAAAATATTTTTTTGAGTTAAGGTGCCTGCCTTATAACTAGTTAATCTTAAATAGGTAGCTATATTATTTTATACAGTAGGGTTTTAGATGGATATTAGGATTTTTTATATTAGGTACTTTGAGCCTTCTTATGAGGCCCATTGTAAGCGACCACGTTTCAGTGCCATATGTCATCACTGGCAACACAGACTGGTCAAAGACTCTCGTCTTGAGACACTGCGGTATATGGGACGAAAAGATGTGCTGTAGTTTCCCGAACGCTGCCCAGCCGAGTCGGATTCAACGATTGACCTCTTTCTCAAAGTTGGACTTACCTAACTGGACAGTCTGTCCTAGGTATACATAATCGTCTACAACTTTGAGCGTAAAGTGTCCGATTCTAATGGGAGTTGGTACTACATAGGCATTTGACGCGTGATCGCATCAGAAATGAGGTTATCCGCAGCAGAACCAAAGTAACCGATATAGCCCTCTGAATCGCTAAACTTAAGTGGCAGTGGGCGGGGCACATTGCACGTAGAACCGATGGCCGCTGGGGCGGAAAGGTTCTCGAGTGGCGACCACGTACCGGAAGGCGCGGCTAGGGTAGGCCCCCCACAAGGTGGACTGATGACCTGGTAAAGGTCGCGGGAGTCCGCTGGATGCGGGTGGCGCAGGACCGGTCATTTTGGCACTCTTTGGGGGAGGCCTATGTCCATCAGTGGACGTCTTTCGGCTGATATGATGATGATGATGATGATATTAGGTACGTAAGAACTTGAATAATTTCATCAGTTTATTTGAGCCGTCGACAACCCTTCGTCATCTAACTCTCGTATTGTTGAAGATGACGAACGTCACCAGGGAGTGGACCTTCTGTACATAAGTACTATCACTTATTCTGTGGTATGACGTAAGCAGGAATCAAACGTATGCGTTCTCGTGCTCCCCTACACTTGAAAAGGTTTCGTCTTACTATCTCCTTTTGAGTAACAATGGATTGGTTTGATTTCAGGGATTGGCTTGTTTGCGATGACTCATACAAATGTTTTGAAAATTGTGCATGAATATATCTGAATCTGATATTATTGTTACTACGAGGTTGGTTCGGGTTGGTTGGTTGTTATTATTGTTACTGTACAATATAATGATAATTAACTTTAAAACAAAGTTTTGACCGACTTCAATTCAGAATTTTGCCTCATTTGAAGAGTTCCCTCGATTTCTCCAGGATCCCATCATCAGATCCTGACCTGATGAACATGAGACCTGGGAAGGATACCCTTTTAAACAATTTTTTTTTTCATATCAGCTTAGGCGTCTTCGAGTGGGTAATCGGGGAACATAGATACTTACATAAAAAACAAAAGATTCCGGAGAATTGAGAGCCCATTCCTTTTGAGAAGTCGGTTAAAAGTAAATTGAATCATAAATCACTCTGTACCTCACAATGACAATAATCTGGCTAAAATAAACTTCTCTTGACATAAAAGGATTGTAACTTTATGAGTGACTTGTTGTCTAAAATCTTTATTAGTACTCGTACCTAGGTAATGTTGTTGCCACTATCGAGACATAAGTGACATAACTTTACAATAGCTGCTTCTAGAACATTAAAAATCTTTGAAACAATGTCCTATATCGTTCCTCTGACGTATCTATCGCGCGTGGACCCGAAATCGAAAACATCCATTTATGAACTTTTATTATTTATTGGAGCGATGGTGTTAGGGCCCGACGCCCGTGCGTGCGTATCGAAGTGCGTTGTAAAAGTCAAGGAGAACAGCCGGACAGATACCGGACAATCGAAATAATTTTGATCCAAGCTGAAAGAAAATTACCTATGTAAAGTGAGTAAGATGCCCTTTTAAATTTGCCAACCAATTTTGCCAGCCACTTGTCGGTATTGAAGAAAGATGTCCATAGCAACTCCTAAACTACACAAGATAAACCCATCGTGTGTTCAGAGCTGGTCGATCACGTAATGCATTGTACAGTCACCATCACATACATCGGAGCAAACAAGCAACTCACACACATCGGAACACAACTCAATTTTCAAGGCATTATCAAGGTTTTTGAACAGCCTGTAGTGTACTGATGTATGTGATGGCGACTGTACGAACGTTAGGTAGATCGAAATGTCAAATTGTATATGAAAAAATGACAGTTGGATTGTCCTAAGGCGCGTTCGAAACGTAACGTGATTATAACACTTTAAACTGTCGCGCTTTGTACACATATTTAAATACTGTATTTTCCGGGTCTAACGCGATATTTATTTACCTTTATTTGTGACGTTTCGACACGGGTTACGTGATTACCCCTCTGGAACCATTTCAACAAGTAGTTGATTGTGGTAAAAATGAGCAGTCGGCACAAAAAGTGAATACCAATACTTTTAGAGTCGGAAAGTTTTTATAACTAAATCAAATTGAAGCACAGGTAGTAGGGCTGTGACCTTGGAGAGGGTATATATACTAGTAGTTAAGTAGATTTAAGTGCCTAGTGTTAAGTTTTTTATGCATATAATTATAGGTAGTTAGTAGGTAGGTACCTATTTATCCATTATAATTTAATCATGGATCACTGAATACTAACTCGAACAAAATAATTTACAAATCTCAGACGACCCATTGAATTATGCAGGCTCTTCAATAGACAGTTCCAAATACTGTCGACCCCACTTAAAGGACACGTGGAAGGAAACTTGCCTAAAAGAACATAGTTCCATCTGTTTATAGCTTGTGCGGACTTGCGACCTTGTCGATTTAAGTAGGATATATGGATAAAATATAATATTCTGGGACAGACTGGTCTCCTTAATAATTAATCTATCGATTCTTCGGGGATGCGGGATCACGACTAATTGTGTTAGTATCGAGTGGTTCCGATAATGTGTTTGCCCTGTGGTTTTACCGGTTGGTACTGCATGCAGATGTCACGGTTGCATGAATATTTTATTGTGGGTCCCGTCGTGTCTACTTTGTAATAATGAATTGATTATTTTATTGCAAATATTACCAGTGGCTCTGTGAGTTGTAGAACCCGCAAGGCTGTTTTTTTACATTTCTAAAATCTGTATTGACAAAAAAAAATGATTATAATATGAAATTGTGAATAAATTATGTGACGTGTAATATTTTTATAATATTATAAATGAATGAGTATGAGTAAAATTATTCAACCTGCTCACAAAATTTGACGAGAATCGGTGGAGAAATGCGACCTGTAGAGGAGAACAGACGCCGGACATGTTACGATTGAATTTTGGACTAACCTGAATCGGAGAACTTCGTTCGCTTCGCTCTCTTGTTCAATTATCGCTATAATCCAGAGAGATATTTAATAAGCAATTAAAACGAAAAGTAACTAGAAAACTATTCTAGGTTGACTGTATCTGGAACTATCAGGATCTTACTACGTGTACTTAGGTACTTGTGATAACATTATTGCCTTGCTAGTACAAACATTGATTAACGTCTAAACTCTAAAATTACCTACGAAAGTTGTATGGAAGATAAGCTGATATTCACCTACCTACTTTTAAGTTTTAGGTTCTGTTTTGTTTATGTATTATGGTTATTATATAATATAATTTCACATATTATGGCAGTCTATAGATATTTCTATACTAATGTGACGACTGCTTTAGCATAATTGGCAGTAACCCTGCCTACGAAGCTGGAGGTTCTGGGTTCGAATCCCGGTAAGGGCATTTATTTGTGTGATGAGTATTTAGACTATATTTTATCTCATCATCATCATCATCATATCAGCCGAAAGACGTCCACTGCTGGACAAAGAGTGCCTAAGTGACCGGTCCTGCGCCACCCGCATCCAGCGGACTCCCGCGACCTTCAGGTCATCAGTCCACCTTGTGGGGGGGGCTACCCACGCCGCTCCTTCCGGTACGTGATCGCCACTCGAGAACCTTTCCGCCCCAACGGCCGTCGGTTCTACGTGCAATGTGCCCCGCCCACTGCAACTAAGTTTAGCGATTCGGAGGGCTAAGTATATCGGTTACCTTGGGTATGCTGCGGATAGCCTCATTTCTGATGCGATCACGCAGAGAAATTCCCAACATAGCCTTCTCCATTGCCCTTTGGGTGACTTTGAGTCTTCTTATGAGGCCCATTATATTGTATCTAATTAGTAATGTATTGTAGGTATAATAACATATCGCCGCCTAGTACCCATAGCTTTGCTTAGATTGGAACTAGGTTGATTTGTGTTAGATTTATTTATTTTAATATGATTTACTGCCATCCGGCCACAAGGAGCCATGGCCCATCTTGAGGGCGCTAAATAAGCTCAGATCGCAGGTTGGCCGTTGTAAGGAAGACATGGCCAGATGGGGACTGCATCGTGGCCAATCAACCCAATGTGTTTGCGGTACAGCACCGCAAACCATGGTGCACCTGATGGTGTGCCCCACATGCCCACACTCCTGCTCGGAACACGACCTGAGGGATGCCCACAGCCAGAGATGTCCACACCGCTGCCCATTGGGCATCTCTTATTTGAGGAACCTCGACACGAAGAAAAGGAAGAAGAATATGATAAAAAAGAAAGTCTATGAGATTGTAACTTTCTAAGTTTGTATGTAGGGCGTTATCTCCGGAACCACCTATCCAACTTCATAAATGTAATTATTTTATCTGTAGGTATATAGAATGAAATTCCTCTATTGACATTCTATCCCTCGGGTGTGTCTGTATTCTTTTCAGTACGCGAGCGGAGTCGGGGCAGCCAGTATTTAACAAACCTAATTCTTTGAAATAAAGCTATGAGCAAATCGCAAAAGCAAAGAGAGCAATTCAGCACAGAATCACGACTCGTTATTTACTCATTAAAACTTGGATTGAAGGCGTTCCAATCGCAACTCTAAAGTAAAACAAACTTTTCAATCATTTTGGCGGCGAAGTTGTTTACCTTAAAAATATTACAAAATAAGTTGGGTGTCGAAGTAAACGCCCGAAAATATTAACAACGACGTAACGATGTTTATGGGAATTTGGACACGTTCATTAATTGACGATTTCCTGCACATATTTAGGTATTTAAGTAATATTTTTTTTTTGCATTTATCTAACTTTATTGGTTTTGCGGAATACGAATATTCACATATCATTAATTGGAACATACTCTGCTAACACGCACACACACACACGCAAACAAACACATACTCAGCCACATACAACGTGTCCCAAAACTCAACGATAAGCCGGCACCAGAGGATGGAGCTGCTTATGATTAGTCGAGAAAAAATAAGGAAAAAAATATATCTATCATGACCGCGATGCTTGGGACCACTCCTGGGCGGTGAGTTCCTACACCAATCAAAATCATGCCCGGTCCCAAACACCCTCATTGTTCACAAGTCAGTGACAGCGTGGGAGCTACTTCCTTCGCAAACACACTGTCACTGTTTATGGAACTTGAGCCAATCCAGGGCGGCGAGTTCATACGCCAATCATGCCCGACTCAACATTCCTCACTGTCCTTAAACTAATTATGGAACTTGAGCCAATCCTGGGCGGCGAGTTCATACGCTAATCATGCCCGACTCAATATTCCTCACTGTCCTTAAACTAATTATGGAACTTGAGCCAATCCTGGGCGGCGAGTTCATACGCCAATCATGCCCGACTCAATATTCCTCACTGTCCTTATACTAATAATGGAACCAGAGCCAATCCTGGGCGGCGAGTTCATACGCCAATCATGCCCGACTCAATATTCCGCACTATCCTTAAAAATAATAATCATTCGAACTACTCATAGAGTTTGAGCCAATCCTGGGCGACGAGTTCATACGCCAATCATGCCCGACTCAAACGTCCTTCACTAATCTGTCAGTACAAATCAAATATTTATAATGCTTTTAATCAATTTATCACGAGTTAGCTGATATTCGTTAAATTAATTACAAACAATCAATATCAAGGTTATTTGTTCATACATTCATCATTGTCGCTATCCGAATCACTTGAAGAGCAAGCAGCGGCATTGAAACTGAACCATGGGAATATTTTGTCGATTGCGACGACTGTTTTGTACCTAGCTTTTGGTCAAGGGGGTGTCCTCAACGAGAAAACGGTCGTTTACAACCTTTTAGACTCTATATGGCCCCTTAACATTTTGCCTCTAGCTTTTTAAATTGCCCTGCCCCCGTCACTACTGCCCTAGCAATCCTCACTTTACCGCCCTCTTTATAAATTGTTGTCCTTTCCGAAGCCTCATTTCTAATTTTTTCAATCGAGTTATCTCCTGCGTCATTGTTTTCAACTTCGTCCAATATTGCATTTAAAATACCTTGAGATGGATATGTTATTGTTCCACCTAATAGAAGTTCAGTGGGCGTTTTCTTTGTTACGTCATGATCGTGCTCAAACCTAACTGAACCTCAGAAAGAAAGTCTTCCAAGTATATTTGTTTTTGCCATGCGCCATGAACCCAAGAGCAGCCAAGATCGTTCTGTTGTATTGTTTGCCCTGCCCATTGGTACTTGGTGTGGCGACGCCATTAAGAATGTGTTTCGTACCTATTGCCTGCACGAAGGTTTTAAACTTCCTACTTGTGAAGCTTGTCCCCCCCCCTATCTGTTATAAACCGAACTGGAGACCCAAAATAGCTAAACATAGTTTTTAATGCCCTTATAAATACTTTCTTTAGTTTTAGTGCTTTAAACCGGAAATAGAGTTACGAACTTTGTGAACGCATCCACTATCACTAATATGTATGTGAAACCTCGTCTACTCTTCGGGAAGGGACCGAGGTGGTCTGCTTGAAGCGTATGGAACGGTATGTTAACCTATTGGATGGGGTGAAGTAGTCCCTCTCGCGAGCCCGCGGCAACTTATAGTGCACGACTTCTAATCAAGCATATACGTATTTCTTGATGAATTTACGCATCCTTGCAAACCAGAACAAATAACGTATCCGCTCTAGCGTCTTATCAAAGCAAAAGTGGCCCACGTTATCGTGGTTAGCTTTCAAAAGTTGCCAACGAACCCCCTTTGGGACAAACCTTCTCGTTACACCGTCCTTTATTACACGAAAGAGCCGTCCATTTTTAAGCGTATACCTATACTCCATATAAATATTAGCAATTTTAGGTGTCTCTGGGTCTTCTAAAATATCCTTTATGCGTTTGATTTCATCATCAGAGGACTCTATCGCGTAGATCCAGTCTTCGGTATCAAGCGGGATATGCGTGGGATGAGGTTCCTCTTGGTGAAAGTAGAACGTCGGGCATTGTCACTAACAATTGTAAATTTTATACCAATCAGATATACTCGTATATACGAAATTTACTGAGTGAGTTAACGACACCTAGTGTATCTAGTTCGAATGAGTGAAGTTTCATCTCATTGGGTTGAGTTTGGCGGCTAAAGTAAGTGACTGACCTTTACTAGTGGCAGTGTGCAATTATGTTTCTGCGGTATGATCGTATAGCGAGAACGGGTCTATCTGTCAGTTTATCCTTTATTGTTTGAAAGGCTTGGTTTAGTGATAGCTGATCACCACACTTGGGACTCACGGGTGTCTGAGAGGAAAATTCACCAGAAATCCTCATAACGCTATTCCCAGTGCCTATGAATCTAGCTCGAGTTATTAGATTATTTGCATTGAATTGTAGCGGTGTTGTGCTAACATTCTGGATAAGCAGATTACAGTCGAGGCCTGTGACTTGATATTCGCTCGGCAGTAGATAATATGCGTGACCTGCGGAGCCTCTTGACTAATCCACCATTATAAATACTACCATGGCATGAAATGTCTGACCTACAGGGGCAGATATCATCTCACGTACATCTAAGTCACATCACAGCTTGTATACAGTTGCAGTTTCAAATCATGTTCCTGTTCCGTCCGTTCAAATCTCACATCTGTTGGCGTCTCAACAATCATAAGTGAAGGTCTCTCTGTAAAACTATGTCAAAAGTAACACATTACAGTTAATCGAATGGTCGTCCACTATAAACACTTCGACATCCCTTTCCATTAATGCCCTGAACTTTTAACTAACATAGAGCCCAATGGTAAGTAAGGTATGTTCATCAATTTTATCATCATCATCATCATATCAGCCAAAAGACGTCCACTGCTGGACATAGGCCTCCCCAAAGAGTTCCACAATGGCCGGTCCTGCGCCACTCGCATCCAGCGGGCTCCCGCGCTAAGTTATGTTACCCAATCCTTTTAGGTAGGGGCCAGTAACATCCTTCCAAGTCATACATATAGGTATTATGTATATTTAAGGCAGTATTTTTACGAACTAGAGTAGCTTCACTACCTAAATCTACTTGGCAGGTTATGGGAAAACCGTTCAGGTTTATGAGAATTTTATATTTATCATTCGTGTTATTCAGAAACGGAAACTTCAAGAACGTTTTTACTATCAACCTTGGGTGCTAGATTTTCTTTTGTTCTTGAGCAATTTGAGGAGTCATGACCAAGGAAACCACAATTGGTACACTTAACTACTGGTTTTGGGCAATTAAAGCTCGGATGGCCTACACCCTGACAGTTAAAGCATCTAATAGGCCCCTTATTACTTTTATTCTTAGGCGTACCGCTATTGGTGTCAGTGAACCTCGTTGGGTTATTACCCACACGTTTGTCGCGATTCATATCCCTGAAACTGTATACTTGGTTCCAGTTGGTTGATTTCACAGTCTTAAATAATTCTAGTACGTCTTCAGGCTTATCAAATTTAGCGGCCTGAGCACCAACAACGTACACCCCTATCATCAATTACATAAAGTAAACAGTCCACTGCTTGCTTTTCAAATATTTTACATCTGTTCAATAGATTAAGTTTCGCAAAATAATAAACTTCAAATGATTCTCCAGGGCGCACCCGTCTATTAGGCATATCTGTTAAGCGCTCAGCATAATTTTCAGTAGCTGGAAATGATTCTCTCAACATTTCTTTCCACTCACTCCAGGTATGCTTAATTGAGGGTAAACCCTGGTACCAGGTTTTAGCAAGTCCAGTTAATTTAGGCAGGGCATAATGAATTGTTTGTCTTTCGTTCCAGTTATACATTTCTGAACATTCATCCACTTTGTCAAGCCAGATATTGATAGTTTGTTCCTTAAGCATTGGATCATACTCTGGTATAACATTATTTAAAGATGCGCCCGAGAACGATTCATTATTTCCTGTCTTAGCTTTCAATACATTTAAAAACTCCTCAAAGAAATCTGATGCAGATCTACGTTCAGTCTGTTCCCTTTTATCATTACGGCCAGCAGGTTTACGTTCTTTTGTTGGTGTTCTCAGGCGACGGTCATGAGTGTGGAGGTTTTGACGCGCAGTTTCATCTGTACGGCCAACAGGGCCGGGTCTGGATGTTAAAGATCGCAGGTCACGTTCGTTATCACTAATACGTGCACGTTTTCTACGTACCTCGTTTCAACGGTCCTTACTTGTTCGCGCATTCGTACCAGCTCTCGCTCAGTGCGGCTGTCATTCCGGCTTCGGTGACGGCTGCGGCTGCGACTCGGCCTCGTTCGCGAAGCTCGATGATCATGACGACAGCGGCTGCGACTGGGCCGCGTCCGCGAAGAGCGAGGATCACGATGGCTGTCACTTCGGCTTCGGCGACGACTACGGCTGCGACTCGGCTTCGTCCGCGAAGCTCTATGATCATGACGACTGTGGCTGCGACTGGGCTGCGTCCACAAAGAGCGAGGACCACGATGGCTGCTGCTGCTGCGCCGTGAACGCATGTCATGGTCATCGCTACGGCTACGCCCGCGACTACGTCGTGGACTTCCCCGCAAATTTCGATCATTTTCTCGGTCGCTGATTTTCTGAAACTCAGATTTATTTAAGTTAGCAGGTAGGTGCTTGCTAAAATCCTTGCCACCTACGTTTTAGATGAACGAAAATCGAAACAATGTGTCGGCGTTTATTTTTCACATCATTATTTTTTTAACCGCCTCCATTTTAGTTTTAAATCGATTACCATCTGCTTATTCGTAGCATGTTTTCGTGACTAAAGGTATTTTATTAATAGAAATACCACTGTTCTTCCTATTTTCACATGTATTTTTAATATTTATTTACATTTACTTAAGGTCAACATTTATCATATTTTAATTCGTAATCTGATTGCATCTGCCTATAAATGACTTATTGTAACCTAAAATGGCTTTAAGTTTGTACAATCACGACTATTCTATCTATTTCTGTAATTAATTTTACATTTGTTCAGAAAAAAAAATAAAGATAAGTAACTACCGTCGTTTTGTTTTTATATTCGTAATCCATTTCCATCTGCTTAATGATAGATTATTTTCACAATGAACGGTTAC
The DNA here is from genome assembly GCA_963854355.1 of Epinotia brunnichana. NCBI lineage: Eukaryota > Metazoa > Arthropoda > Insecta > Lepidoptera > Tortricidae > Epinotia > Epinotia brunnichana. Next base: position 1,535,756 of record OY977946.1, read on the forward strand.
TAATTTGTTAAATCATTAGATGTCATTCTAATTTCACGTGTATTTTGTTGATACTTACCGTAACGTGATTTTTTATAAACGGTCGAGCATTTAAATGGCGTGGAACGAACGTATTTATTCGCAAAATCCCACTTCTGAGATGTTACGGGATCTCAGAAGGGAAAACAATTTAAAACAATAAATCACATCATAAGTATTTATTACAAGAAAACACAAATAATCAAAATCTCACGAACCTTATTCCAAGATGCCTCGTTCCGAAGTACGTCAAAAAGCCAGTGACGTATGACGTAGCTATCTGTTCATTCATTTTGACATGAGCAAATACAGTGTTGCCATTGCCACATTTACATTGAGTCAATATTATTGATGAGTATTATTGATAGTCACGTTACATAAGCGACTCAGCAAACAGTTCCAAGGGGTTTAACAAAAAAAAATACTTACCAAAAAAACAATGTTTTGGAGTAAAAGCATGCCTGGGTTCTTTTACTGGAAAACTATAAATAAGTATACCCACCTAATTTTACATTTTAAACATAAAAAATCTTGCAAAAATAAAAAAAAACTCCAAAAATTGATGGAAAACAAAAACACTATTAATCACTATTACATAACATTTGTTCTACCAAGATATTTAATGAGTTACATGCTACGATATCGTAATATCAAAATTCATTACTTATGGATCACAACGTCAAATATCAGTTTTTCGCAAATTTTACATCGCAAAAAACCTATGTCATTATATTTCTTAGAGCGTCAAACGAAGTAAGATTTTTCAGTCGATGGTAGATTTCACAATTGAATTCCAAAGAAACACGTAGTTATTCACTAAAGCCGGAAGCCGTATAACGAAACAGCACTAAAATGCATTCCTCAGCATAGCCCGGAAATAAATTCCCAATGAAAATATCGATCAGATTTCCTATTACGTTTGTGCTCTTAAAGCGGCCAAATGAAATAAGAATCGCTTCCCAAATCCAATAAGGTAGCTGCCGCAGTCCAGCGAACCCGTCAGTTTAAATAGGTCTCATAACTGTATGGGACGCGAATACTCTACCGTCATTCTTCTTTTGCCGCTTTGGACAAATCCTCCGCGATTGTGACGGATGTCACGTTCGAAACCGGTAGGAATTTAATATTTCACAAGTACCTACCGCAAAAATACTTCGAGGTTATAAAGTTCGTTATTGAAATTTTATAAAAGGGGTCATGAAATGTCAATGGAAAGGTCAGGTGTTTGATTGGGAAAAACCTTTGAAAAAGTAAATATGTTTTTTAAATCATATTCACGGAATTAAAGCCACTTCAATATTTTAAAACAGATTTATGCCGTAAAAAAAACACAAAATTAAACAGTAAAATGGGTCATTGTCAGTCTCAAAAACAAAAATCATCTTTCCGGTGGTCAATAGTTAAGGCGCTCTTATTAGACGATATTTAGGTATTTGCGGAGGTGAGGCAGACGGAGCGGGAGACGCGCGTCCCGCGCACCTCGCTAACGGCCTTATTCTGTTGGCATCCGTATTCGGCTCGTTTTTGCGGATCATACGATCAAATGTTTGTCTTCTTGAATAATTGTTTTATTTTTCAAATCTTGGTTGATTTGTATAAGATTGTCCCCAAATATTTATTGTTTATTTATTTATTTAAATCTATTTTTTTTAAGAAAATAAGGAATAATAGGTAGTTACAGTTCTTAAGTACATCGTAGTATGATGACATCAATTATGGACACTTACTTTCCAAAGATATGTTAGTACAGATTTCTTCATCATCAATCCACCTATCGTTTTCCTAGTTCCTATGTGGGTGCTTCCGTTTCCCAAATACGTAGAACTGATAAAATAATAGTACATCTTCACTTCCTAAGGGTGAACGTCACCAATTATGGATTGTACTAATATATTACAGGTTTTCTAGACCGAAAAAAAATCGATTACTTCTCGGTAAAGTTATAGCGCCGGTTAACGCCCGCTTAAAAAACCATCAAAAATAATAAACAAATATAATAATATGTTCATCTATTTATCTCCTGGCAAATTATATTTTTATTTTTATTCCCGCTCATGGGACAATGATGTCCCGGACCTTTGGGAAGCATGCGTGGGGCTAGGTACCAACAAAGTACCAACTGAGCCAACACGTAGAGGCCCTTTTGACAATTTAATGAAATGCAAGGAGTATTATTACCATAATTATTACCTTTGTTACATAAGTATGACTGACTGATTAAAAACTGGATAATTAGATCACTGTTAGTCAGAAGAGCATTTTATTATACAGGGTGGTTATTTTAAGACCAGCAAGTTCTTCAGTACATGACTATGTCTATTAAAAAATGTAATTTGACCAAACATCATATAAAAATAACAAATTCAATTTGTCTCTTAAATACCTAAACGTGTTATGTCACTGCGCTCGCGCGGCGCGTGCTGCCTACCATGCTACCTCGACCAGCGGCCACACCGCGATGGACCTTGATACTCTCAACAAGCCAACAAGATTGGACTTATACTTGGCTCTATACTCCAGGCAAAATACGGTTTCGAAAATCATTAATTTATAATGGCGTTTTTTTGTATATTTCATTTTTAATCGTTATTCTAAGATGCTTTACACAAGAATCCAACAAATTTTCCAACCGGAAGTAAGTAATTATATAAATTTAAATTAAGCTTTAATTGTCTTTTTTTTGTTTGATTTATATTGATTTTTTTAAAGCAAATGTAAATTTAGGTAAAAGCCTCCTCGATCTCATGCCATTTTTTTCGGTCTTTAGCCAACTGCATCCAGCTAGGTCCGGCGACCTCAGTTATGTCATTGGTCCAACGTCTTCGTCGTCTACCTTTCCTTCTTTTGCCTTTCGGCCCTGACCAGTTTGTTGCTTCCAGTGCCCTTCTTTTCTCCTAATATCTGGCGATATATGGCTTTTACCCGAATAGGGTCCATATAAGAAAGAAAAAATGGCATAAATCTTTTAGATTCAGTAAATATGTACTTACACAAACAATATGGAATAAATAAAGCTTAAATAAATATATATATATAAACTAGCTGTTGTCCGCGACTTCGTCCACGTATAACATGTTATCGTCTAAATGTTTGTTTAGGAAATTTAAATGTTTGTTTAATAAAAAAAAACATTGAAATTAGTTTTGTACAGTCAGCATCAGATAGTTAGTAGCAGCCTAGGTAACCAAATATATCGCAACACGTCTTTATTACTATAGGTGTAAGGATGTGTTACGATATATTTGGCTACTTTGGCTGCTACTAACTATATGACGCTGACTGTACCTAGTCTTTTAGTAAACAGTCTAAAACCGAAGAAACAAATCTCTCTTTATTTCAAAATGTCTTGCTCTCTATACAAACTAAGAACCCTCTTTGAACTCTCATAGTAAATAGTCTGAAACCGAAGTTACAAATTTCTAATTTTAAAAATGTCTTGCTCTCTATACATAATTCGAACCCCCTTTTAACCTTCTTAAGTGATTAATAATTAAAAAACCGAAGTTACAAATCCCTTACTTTAAAAATGTCTTGCTCTCCATACAAACTAGAAGAACTGTATATCCTAGAAGTAGGTATTTTTGTCAAGACCAATCCAAGCATGTTCAGTAACGTTTCAGAAGGCCGCAGATTTCCGACACGTAAATAATACAAACAAAAATTGAAAACTTTGCAGAGTAGCAACAACACAGCGCTAATCAGAGGTGGAATCTTGGGAATGGCACCAAATATTTTCAATAAAATTCCAGACCGAATTAAACACTGGATATTAATAAATTTAAAAGACAATTGACTTCATATTCAGATTCAGATTTGTTTATTATCATAATTTTACAATAAAAATCATAGTACAATGAATATACAGATAAAAATGTGTTAAAATTATGACTTGTCAGTTACAATAAAATACAATAGATGTGTACAGTTGTGTACAGAATTGTTATTATTTGTAAATAGTTTAATAATACTCATACTCATAGCATAATGCTATTACATAAAATAGAGAAAGAAAACATAATACAAATATTAACGTCAAGCTTTTAAGATCTTGTATTTAGTCATTTGAAAGAAATTCTTGTAAACTATACAGTGTTTTTTCAAGCAATAGTTGTTTTACATGGAAGCGAAAAGAGTTGTCGTTCGTTATGGTTTTAAGGTTTGAAGGTAGCCGGTTAAAAATTCTTTGTCCTATTAACTTCGGAAGTTTTGTGCCTATTCTAAGTCTGGGCGAGGTTGTTTTGAAGTGGATACTTCTTTGCTCGCGTTCTTGTATAGGGGTACAGTTCAAAATGTATCACGTGACTTCCGGAATAACTTTTTGTGGAGAAGCCTAATCTGATTTCAAATAATTGTTTGTTACATGTTTTAAAATAAAAAATAAAATTAAATAAAAATCATTTATTTTAGACTACTGTTGTTGGTCCATAGGTATATCCATAGGTTTTAATCCTTCTTTATTTGCCATTAGTTGTTAATCACAAAATGTTATTTAGTTTATGTGACGGGCATGAAAACTATGCTGAAATGACCGCCATATTCAATGCCTCGCGAGTCAAACGAGCTACGTCAGTCAATGTTGCTATATATGCCGATTTATCTGTGCTTATATTAGTGAATTAATGCAGATATATATTTTACGGGGACAGCCAACAAAGAAGTATCCACTTAAACTTAATTAACGGTTGTATCTCGGACACAACCCGCTTCTTTTTAAGTTATTCGCATTTCTCATTGATTTCGAACTATTTTCACCTCTCCTTTGAAATTCATTTGGATAACGTTTAACATACATCAAAACTTCCAATATGTAAGTTGAAACTGATGTTAAGATATTAAGTTTTCTTAAATGTTTGCGACACGTGTATCTGTACTTTGCGTACGCAAGTACTCTAATTGCACGTTTCTGGATCTTTAGGATGCGCTCATAATCCGTACTGTTGCCCCAAAGCATTATCCCGTATGAAAGTTGAGAGTATATGTACGCATAAAACAGCTCTTTTAAGCAACTTTCTGACACAAGTGGTCTAAACTGTCTTAGAGCAAAGATCCCTCTTGCTAACTTACTGCATAATGTATCTATGTGATCTTTCCATGACATTATTGGATCAATCATTTCAATCAATAGATCAATATTTGATTGAAAAGTGTTATTATACCATTAAAGATTACTTAAACGACCCTACGACATAACATGGTGCCATTCCAGACATTCCTTAGTTATAATATTCTTTAGTTATAGTATTTTTTGAGAGTTTTTGACATGTGTTTGAAGTATTTAACACCAATCACTGTATTGACATTTTTTTTTAATTTTTATAAATATATTAGCTGGCTGAAATATTTTGTAAACCTACATTGTGGGTAATGCACAGAAGTCTTATATTTTGTATACCAACAATACTTGTAAAAGTTGTAACCTATGTTTAACAAAAAAAAATTAATTGAATTGAAAGTACTTAATTTGTATTCTAATAAGTAATCTTTATGCAAAAATTTAAGTATCTAGCTCTAAAAATAAAGTTCCCCCATACAAACTTTGCACCCCTATTTACCCCCTTTAGGGGTGGAATTTCCAAAAATCCTTCTTAGCGTTGCCTACGTTGTAAAAGGTAGTTCTGGTGAAAATGTTAACTCTCTAGTCTTAGTAGTTTCGGCTGTGCGTTGATGAGTGAGTGAGTGAGTGAGTCATATCAATAACTCTATACCGACAAAAGGTATGTTCACTTAGATAACGTCACATTTATTTGCTTTAGTGGGCTTATTTTTAAAGGGGCGTGGCGGGGGAGGCTTTCTTGGTAGTTATTTGGAGAAGCAGCGGTGGCAGAGTGAGTGCGAGATGTGAAACGGCATACTTTAGTGTTTTGTGATGAGTATCATGTGCACAAACAGCTGGCAAAGTTTTGCAGCTGTATAGGGGAACACCCTGTAGTACTTTGTACCCGACTGCCTCAGAAGGAAGTTTATGTTTTTCGAGCGTATGTATCATCATATCAGCCGAAAGACGTCCACTGCTGGACATAGGCCTCCCCCAAAGAGTGCCACAATAGCCGGTCCTGCGCCACCCGCATCCAGCGGACTCCCGCGACCTTTACCAGGTCATTAGTCCACCTTGTGGGGGGCCTAACCACGCCGCGCTTTCCGGTACGTGGTTGCCACTCGAGAACCTTTCCGCCCCAACGGCCATCGGTTCTACGTGCAATGTACCCCACCCACTGATACTTAAGTTTAGCGATTCGGAGGGCTATATCGGTTACCGTGGTTCTGCTGCGGATAGCCTCATTTCTGATGCGATCGCGCAGAGAAACTCCCAGCATAGCCCTCTCCATCGCCCTTTGAGTGACTTTGAGCCTTCTTATGAGGCCTATAGTAAGCGACCACGTTTCCGTTCCATATGTCATCACTGGCAACACACACTGGTCAAAGACTCTCGTCTTGAGACACTGCGGAATATTGGACGAAAAGATGTGCCGTAGCGTATGTATGCATGTATGTCTATGACGAAGATGAGGAAGGGCCGTGGCCTGCCGCTGGTGGAGTGGCAGGATCTTTTTCCGCACTCGTTTTTAATAGAATCTACTAAACAGCAAGTAAATATACTTCAGTTCACCAACTCGTTTAGGACTTTAGACTAGGTAGTCGCTATCCGGCGCAATAGCCCTAAATGCTTTTGATATATTTCTGTATGAATAAATAAATCTATTATTCGTACAGTCCATAATTGGTACGATTACTACCCCCCCAACCATGTGCTCGTGTCCGAATCCGATTTACACCCGACTACTTACTACATAACAGTTCTAAATACGTATTCAGGATAACTGAAGATTTTTATTGACATCTTGTCAATATGCTCCAGCTACCTATTAATACGTTTTAGGTGCGGATGTAGAAACGCTTTAATGTAGTAAATATCGCATACCTTATATTTGTTATTCTATCATTTCGAATGTGTTCTCCAGCATGTTTTGTTGTTGGTCTCCAGCGTTTCCTATTCCTTTAAGTATTTTTATTTACCGTGATAACTCGAAATAATTGCTGCAAAAAGGCGTATTTGCGTGCCAGGTAAACATTCACAGGTCCGTCGTCGGCAGTGGCCACGGGCGTACTAAATTGTACTAGCCACCGCGCGTGCACGACGCGGACACCCGGTTTTTCAGACAAATGACCAAATGTATTGAATTATTAAACATATTGAAATTCTAAGAAGCCGGTAGATAGATCTACCAAAAAGCTACCTATCACAACAAATTTCATTGTAATGTTCTAAATAACTTTTGAGATATTTCGAGTTTGGTGGTAAAAAAGCACTGTTTTGAAAGGCAAAATCTATCGAGGTTTTTGTAAGCAATCGTGATTTTACGAAGCACGAACATAGCCAATGAACTGAAAATATACATATCAAAAATTTGGATCTCTAGCAATAGTACATGTATACTAATAATCGGTTTGGAAAAGGCACTTTTTCGATGCGCAGCTGCATACAGCGCCTTAAGGGCTTTACGCTCACATATAATATGTTTTTATCACATAGAATTATAGAAGGGGCAACGCCGTTTATGCGGATTCAGAGTTCAACCAAAAATTAGGCTTTATAGCCCTTAACTTTGGCAATGTCCACCGAAAAGACGCGAACCTAAATCTGACAATGACCCAAATAGATTTGGCCTTGCGGTAGACATGTAGTAGGTAAGTTGTCATTTGTCAGTTTCAAGTCGGTACAGATTCTTTACTGCGCATCTTAATTTCGCAGTGCGCGAAAGTGGGGCGGTACGAATGTAGTAGGTAGTACCTACTATGTTGGTACTGCGCAAAATATAACCATCATCATCATCATCATATCAGCCGAAAGGCGTCCACTGCTGGGCATCGGCCTCCCTCAAAGAGTTCCAAAGTGACCGGTCCTGCGCCACCCGCATCCAGCGGACTCCCGCGACCTTTACCAAAATATCAAAATATAATACTGAGTGTAAACTAACGATAAAAGAAATTTGGGTGATGTCAGTAAGCTCTCGGTAAAGAACAAAATATCGCATACAGGTTACCACCAAATGCAGAAGTGGCCTACAGCTCCGAAGTCGAATAAAAATGATTGTGTTATGTTTCGAAATTGGCAAAATGAAACACGCTTTTTGTTATTGTTATGTAATATTTAGTAAACAAACAACACTAATAAAACTACCATGCTTATAAAATACGCGGTACGGGCCAGAACTCTTAAGAGCCCCCATATGCAAATTTGCCAATGTTTATTGACCTAGATCTCAACATCTATAGTGATTACATATCTATCCTAGGTTACAGTATCTTAAACAGTTTTTCTTCAGTCTGTTAAAAGTGAAAACACGATTGGCAATAATTTTCTCGATACTTTTATTTTTCAAACCTAACCCTTCTTTTGGATGTTTTTGGTTGGATCTTTAAGACCCTCCCATCTTTAACAATGATTAATTATAATGATGATCTGGTAAAAGTATTTTGCTTATAAATGTACGCACAAAAAAATTTGCTTAAAAAACATGATATCCGCACTTTTAGCACGCATTTCCATCTCGCTCACGCGTATGCTCAGTGAGAGGAAGATAAGTCCACGCCACTACGCCCTCTTAACTGTTCTCTTAAATACCTACAAAAAGTTCAAAATAATTAAGAAAATTAACTGGCAAGACAGACTAGACATAAAAAAGCACGACTCAATTGAATTTCTTGAAGCTCAAAAAGAATAGGCACTTCAAAATCTATTAACATGAAACGAAAAGAACCGTGTAAAATGAGCTAGCTTTAATTTAATCTAAAACGCTAATTAATTCCTCAAAAAGCAAATAACAGGCAATAAAATATCCTAAATACGTAAGAATGCAATTACATCACATCCTAAAGTCCCGGGAAAAATCACAGTGACGGGATTCCCTGAGAATTACGGCCCCTCTCCGTAAACGCTGGCCCCAGGGGTTCCCTAGGGCGCGCTCTATATTAAAGGAGGGTTCTGTACTTATTAAAAGCGAGAGTGTAGGGAATGCCCAATGCCCAAACATCTCCAGGCAATGAGTTGTCCCCTTCTGGTCACCAGCTGAGATTTAATATTGTGCCGCATATAGGTAAACATGAAGTATTTATGAGGCTGTAGGTTTTCCTTAGCAACGGAATACGGGATTTAATAAGAAAATTGAATAAGAAAGTGCAAAAGAAGTTAATTAAATTCCATTGAAACCTTAAAAGGCAAATAAAAAAAATAGAAGCTAGATACGTAAATAAGATTTTGTCTTACTGCTGGAACACCAAGAACTGTAAGCAGCAGTTGAAAACGAAAAAAATGTAAACAAACAGTGTATTGGATTTGACATTTAATATGTCAAATCCAATACATTGTTTGTTTACATATTTTTCGTTTTCAACTGGTGCTTACTTTACACTGGTCTCTTTCAAGTAAGAACAGAAACTTTATTTCAGTAGTAAGCCAGCGTACGCAATAACTTCAGTAACTATTATTCCCAGTCATTCAACAATAAACTATGTGGCAAACACAATAAAATATTCTGAGCAGTAAAAGGAAGCTCCATAAAACTCCAAAAAACAACACAATCGCAGTTTTTTGCATTAGCGACATTAAAAAGTTACGGAGATTTGTAGATGCACCCTCCTTCAATGAATTATTCAAAATGTCTGCCAAATGGGGCGAAGAGACTTACGTGGGTCCGTCCGTCAAACTGTCAATCCCATGCACTTTAATTTGTTTAACATTTACTGTGATTTAGGAGAAGTTCTACAGTCTCTTTTACTCGCTTGTACGACTGTTTTAGGTACTCATTTGTAGGTACCTGAAAAAAGGTTAATTGAGCTTTTTCCACATAATAAGTACCTACACGTTCTTTAGAACTTTCATTAGTAGAATGTCAATAACTTCACTATATCACAAAAAATATTCAGACAATAGGTAGCTTTCGTGACGTCGTGGGTCGAATTAAATTACTCAAATTGAAGTTCGTGTATTTTTTTGGAAAAAGCTCTATTACAACATTTTGGTGTTATGTTTGCACATAGTTCTTAGGGTTCCGTAGCCATATGGCAAAAAACGGAACCCTTATAGATTCGTCATGTCCGTCTGTCTGTCTGTCCGTCCGTATGTCACAGCCACTTTTTTCCGAAACTATAAGAGATATACTGTTGAAACTTAGTAAGTATTTTCACACAAAAATTGAAAAAAAACGTTATGTTTTAGGGGTCCCCATACTCAGAACTGAAACAAAAAAAAAATTTTTTCATCAAACCCATACGTGTGGGGTATCTATGGATAGGTCTTCATAAATGATATTGAGGTTTCTAATATGATTTTTTTCTAAACTTAATAGTTTGCGCGAGAGACACTTCCAAAGTGGTAAAATGTGTGTCCCCCCCCCGGTAACTTCTAAAATAAGAGAATGATAAAACTAAAAAAAATATATGATGTACATTTACCATGTAAACTTCCACCAAAAATTGGTTTGAATGAGATCTAGTAAGTAGTTTTTTTTAATACGTCATAAATCGTAAACCGCAATCTATTTCACGGAACCCTTCATGTGCGAATCCGACTCGCACTTGGCCGCTTTTTTTTATAATGCATTGGCTTCTCTTATTTATATTAGGACGCCACAAAGACCATACACAACATGGTTAAAATTATTATATAAGTTTCTGTCAAAAATTTCATTTATGGTACAAACTTTTCCTGCCGACTGTACTTTTCTGCATACCACCATCAAGTACTCATTGAGGCGATTCTAACGAGCCCAAACTCGATGGGGTTGGTCGTTTTATTGCGGAGTTCCTATGACCACCTTCCAGTTCCAGCATCAGATCAGCTCCACTTCATCATAATATTGTATTGTCATGCGATATACATATGCTTGCAAAATTTCAGCTCAATTGGATAACGGAAAGTGACTGAAAAATGGATTGCAAATTTTGACGGACGACTTACATACTTACATATTTACATACATACGAACAGTGCAAGTTAATGTAAAGCTTGTAAAAAGATTCACAAGACTTAAAAGCGTAGAACATGAACATAGACAATATTTGACTGACAAAAAGGAAAAACGCCTTCAAAGTAACCTATTAACAATGCTTGAATAATTCTTCATTTATGCATTGTTTGTTATCCAAATGTGACAGCCTCATTAATTACAAAGTTACATCACTGTTTTTCACAAAACTTATCAAAGTCATGACTCATCAATGATTGCGCCAGTTATACATTGACCTCACATAAAGTCATTTATAGGTACAATTCAGTTAAATTAAAGGGTAGGAAATCTGTTACATAAAAGCCTTTTAAGCCAACGGCGTTTCACATGTTGCTTATCACACTATAATTCCATTTGTTTCTAACTCATCGGTTGACATTAAATTTCAGAGGAGAAAGGCTAGGACTAGAACGTGGTCGTGAAAAATGACTACATGCTTGTCTTGAAGGAAGATAAATCTTTTGTCATGTCATGTGACACTGAGCAAAGCTGACATTTAATATTGCCGTGTCACTAATCTGAAGATTGTCCGTTTACTTTTCTGAGTAATATAGTTTAAAGGCTTTCATGGTAAGGTGACTGTCACGTGTTAGAAATTATATAGTTAATACGCAGTGGTAATCATTAATTTGTATAAATGAGTATGTATTATGACCTAAAACTTGGATTAAAGCAGGACTGACAGTTGGAAGCGCTCGACCAATCAGAGACCGCCAGGTGTTACTGCGGTTCTCTGATTGGTCGATAGTAATGGAGGGAAAAGTAACGTCAATGTAGTGGCGACCTGGTCCCATGAGGGATTTTTCGGAGTCAGTCTTGATTTAGCCAGGGAGAAGTCAAATACTATTTGTAATGTATTGTGTGTTAGTCTAATACTATTCATTAATACTGTGTCTTAATGGTAAGTTAACAAAGTGAAGGATCAATATAATCAGTAAGTAATTCAATCACTATGTTTGTTTCATTTGAATTTCACCTTCCGCGACTTCGTATGCACTCTCAAGTCGATGATATTTGTTCCTTAATCGAATAAAGCAGCCAATTGAGCTTACATCTCAGAAGTTGGATAAGAAAAAGACCTTAAAAGTACTAAGCTCACTACTATTTTTTTTCCTCCTTTTGTTTAAACTTACCGCTAAGCCCACGTAAACTTGTTTTTGTTCCTATAATCAGAGCGTATGCTGCTAGTTCGTTTCTTTGTAAAATAATATCAAAGGTTAAAGCTTTAAATACCGCGGTAAGAGTCATTCAACAGCTAGAATTGCTAAAATGTTAGGTCACATGGTTCAAAGCAGGGTGATGTATGATTGCGACGCATTATTCCACTTCGACTTTTAATCCACTTGAGCGTGTATTTATTGTTGCTAATAAAATAATGTACAGCTACTGAGTGCGTTGACTAATAATTTGACAAGGTTGGCTTCAGGATTGACGCCCTTTATCCGGGTTTATACAGGTACCAGTAGTAGTAGGTCTTATTTATTAAACAATAATATTTATTTAATTTATATGATAATGTAGCTGTTGTTGAATGCGTATTGGTGTTTAAATAAAACTCTGGTCGGAATACATTTTTATTTGTTCCTTTTTTTTACTAAAAATACAAAATATTTCTGGAGCTATACTTGCTTCTTGTGTCGCTTAATAGTTTTACTGTACCCTTCATCAGTGACTTCGCGAACAAATTATACGTTTCAGGATATAACAGAAGAAGCAGCTCGTGGAAGGGAACTTTATATCCCCACGAGTCCCACAAAGGATACATCGAGTTATCGACGGTTGCGCAGCACGCCCCGACGCCGCGCCAGGCGAGCAGTCAGACGGCGCGGCGATTGCGCGGTCGCTCCAGTCGGCCCTCGCGGGGGCGCGTCAGCCGCTGCTCTGGAGCAGGAGGCGCAGTCAGCGGTCGCGCGGCTAGCGGGCAGCGTATCTTATCTTATCTTATCTAGGTGAGGGCCCTTTCGGATGCACTTCGACCCAGTGGGATCTTTTGTGCATTTGCTCTCTCCTTTATACCTGCTCCCAGGCTTGCTCCATCATTTCCACAAAGCGGATGATGCAGTTCGCCGGGAGCACCTTGAATTCCTTTGGTTGCGGGTAACCGTTACCAAAGTAGTTCATTCTTTGTCTGGCAAGGGCATGACATTCACACAATAAGTGTTCCATAGTCTCATCCTCCTCGCCACACATTCTACAGTCTAAACTATCAGATAGTCCCATCTTGGCCAAGAGATCCTTGACCCCGAAGTGACCAGTGAACACCCCAGATATGATTCTGAGTTGCTTCCTACTGGATTTCCAGAGTTTTCTGGTCCAGCCCGAGTCCACTCCTTCTATGAAGAGCTTAGAGTGCCTTAAGCCAGCCTCATTCCTCCACTCGTGTTGGTGTTTGGTTTTGGCGTAGGCTTTAAAGGCCGATATTATGGTCCCCTGCGAGAGTCCCACAAATGGTTCTGGACCTACAAAGTGATTTGTAGAGCCCCCTCTTGCAAGCTCATCTGCTCTTTCGTTGCCGATGAAGCCCTTGTGCCCTGGTATCCAAACTAGTTGCACCTTATTGTGCCTTCCAAGTCTGTTTAGTGCTTGGACGCCATTATAAATTAGTCTAGAGTCCACTTTCGGCGCCGTAAGCGCTTTAAGGGCCGCTTGACTGTCACTGAGTATATAGATAGTCCGCCCTTTGGTTCGCCTGTCTATATTCTCCTGTACACAAGCAATTATGGCGTATGTCTCCGCTTGGAAGACAGTTGCCAAACTACCCATGCTTACACTACTACTGTAGTCATTTGCATAAATGCCTGCTCCCGTACCGGATCCCATTTTTGATCCGTCCGTGTACCATATACTGTCTTCGATACCAGACTTTGGTGGTTCTAGACCTTCGGCCCACTCAGCCCTGGTTGGAACTTTTGTTGTGTAGTTCCTGTGGAATACATACTTGGGTAGCATTTTGTCGCTTCCCATGTTTGTTATTCTGTCTAAGAAACCATCAGTCTCCATGTTTGTGTGCTTAGTTTTCGGCTTGCTATCGCTCCACAGTCCAAGAGTTCTTAATCTGTAGAGCGATTTGCGCGCCTCTGACTTAATCACCATGTGAAGTGGCGGTAGGTCCAGTAGGACTTCTAGCGCCGCTGTAGGCGTGGTACGAAACGCCCCTGTTATAGCCATGCATGCCATTCTCTGCACCTTTCTCAGGGCCTCTCTGCATGTGCTCATTAAAGTCCTTGGCCACCATACCAGGCTACCGTACAGTATTATGGGTCTCACCATCATGGTATAGATCCACTTCAGTACCTTGGGGTTCAGTCCCCATGTTTTGCCATACGCTGATCTATATCATATAAACCATGTGTGTAACAAACTTAGATCAATTCTAGCAAAACTTTCTATACTAAAGTATAAACTCCCATACAACATACTTAGAATGATGTACATGTCATTAGCGCAATCCGTCATTGGATATGGACTGAGTAGCTACGGTAGAACCTTTAAAACTTACATTGAAAAGATATTTAAATTACAGACCAGCTTAATAAAAACAATTATACCTAATTCCGTTAAGAAAAAACATTTGAGTCAAGAGGAGATATTTAAATATTGTAAGATTATTAATATATATAACCAAATCAAAATAGAAATTGTTAGTGAAGAAATAGATAAAATACACAGTCTCATAAAAAAAACTAGACCGTTACACCTGAGGCAACTAGTGTATTTGCCTCGTTTTGTCATTCCGAAATGTAGAAATGTGTATGGCAAACGAACATGGGAACACCTGTTACCAAATATTCTTAATCAACTACCCGACGATATTGTCAAAAGCATAAGTGATAACCCACATAAATGTAAACGTACTTTGAAAGAGTTATATCTTGCTGATGTGCCAACTGCACAAACACTCCATGTGTAAAAAAAATAAAAAAAACACAGTGTAATAAAAATAAAAAAATACTTTATTCATAAAATTTTGAAGGCTTACTAAGTTTATAAAAAATATTTTTGTACCATTATTACGAACACAAATGCCAAAGACAATGTGAGAGAGACGAACTTTAACAACACTTTAGCTAAAATAGGTTTGTTGAACGATTATGAATAAGGCCAATAGTAATTAACTAAGTACCTACTATTGTAAGTAACTATAATATTAAATTAGCTAAAATAGAACTGCACCCCTGTAAAAATATATATTTAATTAGTTAAAGAGCGAATACAGCGGCAGATAAACCTTTACGGCTTTGTCCGCTGTACAAATGTTTTTTTTGTATTGTTTTTTGTAGTAAATAAATGAAAAAAAAAAAAAAAAAAAAATCTACACATTCCAAATACCCTCAGGGCCTTTGTAATGGTGAGATCTGTATGCTTCTTCCAGTTCAGTTCCTTATCCAGTGTGACTCCTAGATATTTCACGTCATTGGACATTTCTAGTACCCTTCCGTACAGCTTTAACTGCTGTATTCCGCGAAGGGTCCTTTTCCTAGTAAAGGGTATTACTACAGTTTTGCCTGGATTAATGGATAATTGGTGACAGTCGCACCATCTCTCCACTTCCCTCAGTGCCTTGTTCATGATTTCTGATACCGTACTTGGGAATTTCCCATTAACCAGTATCACTAAATCATCAGCATATCCTACCGTGTGGATGGGACCTTTATTGAGTTCTATCAAGAGTGAGTTCACCACCAAACTCCATAGAGTTGGTGAAAGTACCCCACCTTGTGGACATCCCTTTGTGGCCGTGGCCATTATCTCATCCCCTAAAAGAGATGACTTTATCAGTCTGCCATTTAGCATGTTGCCTATCCATTTACATATGGTCGGCTCTATACCATGTTTTGCAGCTGCTTCGCTAATAGCATTATACGTGGTACGATCAAACGCTCCCTCCACGTCTAAGAAAGCCGCCAGACATAGTTCTTTATTCTCTATAGCCTGTTCAGCCTTGGTTGTTACCAGATGAAGTGCCGTTTCCGTTGACTTTCCTGGCTGATATGCACATTGCAGTTCGTGCAGCGGATGTCTCCTTAGTGGGCCATCCCTTATGTGTCTATCTACCAACTTCTCCAATGTTTTGAGGAAAAATGACGATAGACTTATCGGCCTATACAGCGGGCAGCGTAGCCACGCGGGCAGCCAGCGGGCGCGCAGACGGGCAGTGCAGCCACGCGGGCGGTCAGCGGGCAGCGCAGCCACGCGGGCGGCCAGCGGACAGCGCGGGCAGTCAGCGGGCAGCGCAGCCACGCGGGCAGCCAGCGGGCGCGCAGACGGGCAGTGCAGCCACGCGGGCGGTCAGCGGGCAGCGCAGCCACGCGGGCGGCCAGCGGACAGCGCGGGCAGTCAGCGGGCAGCGCAGCCACGCGGGCAGCCAGCGGGCGCGCAGACGGGCAGCGTAGCCACGCGGGCGGTCAACGGGCCGCGCAGCCACGCAGGTAGCCAGCGGACAGCGCGGCCACGCGGGCAGCCAGCGGACAGCGCGGCCACGCGGGCAGCCAGCGGACAGCGAAGCCACGCGGGCAGCCAGCGGACATCGCAGCCACGCGGGCAGCCAGCGGACAGCGCAGCCACGCGGGCAGCCAGCGGACATCGCAGCCATGCGGGCGGCCAGCGGACAGCGCAGCCACGCGGGCGGCCAGTGGACATCGCAGCCAAGCGGGCGGCCAGTGGACATCGCAGCCAAGCGGGCGGCCAGTGGACATCGCAGCCATGCGGGCGGCCAGCGGACAGCGCAGCCACGCGGGCGGCCAGTGGACATCGCAGCCAAGCGGGCGGCCAGTGGACATCGCAGCCAAGCGGGCGGCCAGTGGACATCGCAGCCAAGCGGGCGGCCAGTGGACATCGCAGCCAAGCGGGCGGCCAGCGGACATCGCAGCCATGCGGGCGGCCAGTGGACATCGCAGCCAAGCGGGCGGCCAGCGGACAGCGCAGCCACGCGGGCAGCCAGCGGACATCGCAGCCATGCGGGCGGCCAGCGGACAGCGCAGCCACGCGGGCAGCCAGCGGGTGCGCAGACGGGCAGCGCAGCCACGCGGGCGGCCAGCGGACAGCGCAGCCACGCGGGAAGCCAGCGGACAGTGCAGCCACGTCGGGCAGCCGGCGGGCATGCAGCCGGGCCGCCAGTGGGCAGCGCGGTCATAGTGAACGACGCACCAGGGACATCTCGGTGAGCCTTCTCATAATACTAACATATAAGTAGATCTTGTATCGGTTTAGAGACTATTGAATTGACCATAATATAGGGAAGTTAGGTATGAATAATATTGTACCTGGATTCGACCCATGTAAGAGGAAATAGACTTTGACTATGTGGTTGCATAAGGTAAACGAATGCACCAGTATTTACGGCTGGGTCGAAAAACGGATCGTACAATTTCCCTTGCCAAAGTTAAAAGGTACGAGGGTCGACCATCTGTTGTCTTTCCATTTTCATCTTGCTAAAAGAGCTAGGTTTTCTAATCCGCTTAAAGAGTGTTATTATGAAAAGTTAGTTTTGATAAATAGATGTGTGTATTGTTGGCAAACGTGCAGTAGAATGCCGTTTGCATGGACTTGATGATCGTTCTGCTAGGCTTGTTGCGGAAGCAGCCCAATATGTGACAATTCTAATAAATAGCTAACGTATGCGAGTAATGTTAGAAATACAAAGACAAATACAGAGCGTAAGTTTGTTAAGAACTTACTACCAAGAGCATGTAGACAGTCAGGCACGTACACATTCAAAGATTATTCGTTGCTGTAAATGTAGGAAAGATGGCCACGTCACATCACAGTTCAGATATTATTGAAATTTAGAATGTACGCAACCATTAAAGAAATGTGGTCTATGCTCAAGAATAAGTCACGATACTGGGCAGTGTTATGCCAAACTTCCTCAATGTCAAGACTACAATATGTATTGCGGCATTTAATGATCCCTTCCTCGTCAGTCTCCTCCGGTTAAGCTCTGTCCGCAATTCTAATGACAAATATTTTAAAACAGCGTTTGTGAATACGGTCCTTTACGTCCTGTTGTCTCCCGGTGCTGCGAATTCACGGCATCCTCCCGTAAATGGAATTTATATTCAATTTAAATTAGAACAGAGTTGCATTTGTTTTGCATCATTCGATTTTAGAAAAAGAACAATGTCTACTCTAGTCCGTATTTTGATTTGATTTAAATTTAATTGCCTATTTTCCTGGTATGGCGGGATACCTCAGGTTAAGGTGTCGGAGGTTATGAAGCTATTTAATAATTATAACTAATGGAATCAATATAACTAGTAATATTCCCTTACTCTTGAGGATTCGGTAACTTTGTAGTACAACGTATACCTATAGATATAACACTTCACTCGCGCTTTGTACACATATTTAAAATATTGTTTTTCACGGTTTTAACGCGATATTTATTTACCTTTATTTTTGACCTTTCTACACGGGTTTCACCGGTCATGGTCGCAAATGGCAGTCGACCCAGCAAGTTGTCAACGGAGATATGGGTGTATAGTATTTTACTACCCTCCAAAATTCGATAAAAATATAATAGATGCCGTCCTAGCGTATGCCCGAAATAGATAGTGGTGAATTTACCTTAATAGATTGGGAAGTATCAGAAGACTGATACATTATTGACGTCTAATGTCATTTGTGATTTGGTGGTGTTATATCGGTGACGGCTATCCCAATAATGTATTGTTTTCCTCTGGGTTGAAAGGTCAGATGGCAGTCAATCATAATCATAAATCATTTATTCAGTCACACACTAACTAAAAAGAAATAAAAGTCACTTTCGTAAAACTAGTTCCTATGCCAAATCTTGGGATTAGGTGTCAAAGCGAACCCCGGGCTCCTTTAGGGGCATAACCGGGAATAACGCTAGAAGGATAATGTACAATATTTTGACAGATGTGGTGGCAAACAGCAAAGATTCCGTATGCGCGGGGAGGGACGGAAAATGTGACATTGTATCTCGTTCCCAATTGCGGTATTGTCTATGCATGCATACTTGTCACTCATGCGTGTAGGTATGTGTGGGCGAGTCTCTCTATTCTATTCTACCTCTATGGGTACAAATCATTATACATAGATGACGTTGAAGCTAAATAGGACTTGTTAATTTTACCCAAAGATGTTATGCCATTTAAATTGTTGATAGGATAAACCTATACAGAACAACCTCACACCGTTATACAAAAGATCAGTCATCACTTGGATACACTCTAATTTGATCAATTAGTGACCATTAGTAACAAGTTCAAAATAACATTGTGATCGTGATTTAGAAATTTTCGATCCTACCTTTATAGGGGTGCGTCCAGAACCCATAAGTATTCAAAGGGGAGATTTTTGTGGAAGGAGGACTTACTCGTATAGTTCATAACGGGGTGAGTTATTCTGTTGTAGCTGGGGTATTGTGGATGCCTGCCGGAGGAGTAGGACATATTGTAGCTGTTTTCTCTCCTCGTAATCTCTGCTTATTGAAGAATGAGTCTTTGATTTCTCGCGATCGTGTAGCTCGGGAGGAAAGTAGATTCCGAACAAATTGGTATTCCTGACATATCTGAGGCTGATTCAGGATATGAAGAAAACATTTCATCTCGGGATAAAGGAGGACTTTTAAAATTTTTAAATAAATAAAGAGCATTGTACCTATCTAAATATTCTAAATACATAATAAAACTTGGAATTCAATTTTTACATTAAATATTATTCATATATTATTTAAATTAAATTACAATTATACCTAATTATTTCACAATATTGAATTCACGTTACCTTTTGTCTAAAATGCGCTTTTGAAAGGGTGCAATGCTTATATACTGGTTCTTATAGACTCTTACACTAAAAACGCTTACTTGAAGCCTGTTAGGAACATCGATTAATTCAATTTTTCAATTCAATTCAAATAATTTATTTCGGAACATTGTCCATAGTTGTTAGTAAGATTAATGTATTCCGAAAATATTTTGGGTTTTTTTTTGGCGTCCCTCGGTGAATCATATATATCTTTCACTAGTGAGATCTTTGGGAAGTTTTTGTGCGATAGGAATACTAAATATTACTGTATTGAACGCTGTATCCACACCCAGGGTCACGGGCAAGTAGAACGCTATAATATAAATTTGGTGGACGGTTTGACAGCCAATAGCATTGGCACGGTTGAGACCAAATGCTTGATGTGCAATGAAGATTGTACATACTTACTACTTTAAATTCAAGGGCTTAATCGCACCCCCTCTGAGGCGCTATTTGGCACCAAATAAATAATTGGTTAATGGCACCTAGTGAAAGTCGCATTCTTCCAGAGTTAAGTATGTACCGATGTTACTAGCGCTGATAGTAAATGTGTAGATGAAATGAGAGAAGACATAAATGCGCCCGTTAAAGCTTCACACGAAGCTCGTAAAGCTTCACACGAAGCTCAGATATTGTCCTATGCTGCAAAACGTTGCAGTCCTAAAAGTTCGAGGTAGGATATTTAGTACGTGTCAAAAAAAAACAAATCCCAGCGACTGAAAATAATAAAAAGCTATAGATTTACTTAAGTTCTAGGGTCCATATGGACTAATTAAAATATACGATGTTCATAGGTAGCAGATTGTTGACACTCAGATGATGAAAAATGGTTATAGACGCTATTCCTCTGTAGTAGCAGTTACTTTGATAAAATCAAGCCTAGGGTGAATTATTTCAGACCTCCATAATGAAAGGCTACTAATTAATTAGTGTGATATACAAAATTTTATATATGTACCGGCAATGCAGAGGTCACAAGTTCGAGTCTTGTATTGGGCTTCAGACGATGATGGTGTACATTGTCCATTATATTTGTTATCTGTGTCATATCGTGTTCTCGTCTCTCTTCTTTTCTTTGTTTTATAAATATTTTAAACCTTAAGTTCAAAATTGATGTTAATGTTAAAAAAATAATGCACTAGTGCAATTGTATTTCGAACATCATAGCAGTTAATAAATGAAAATCATCTTATACCCATATTTTCAGTTTTCTGGCCATGTAATAATTGCCTGTTGATTACAATCATCTTTAACCCATTTATTTCAGTGTTAAGGCCATGAAATAATGCATGTTTATAAAATTCATCTTTAATCCATTTATTTCAGTGTTCAGGCCATGAAATAATGCCTGTTTTTGAAAGTTATCATTAACCCATTTATTTCAGTGTCCAGGCCATGGAATAATGCCTGTTTATAAAAATCATCTTTAATCCATTTATTTCAGTGTTCAGGCCATGAAATAATGCCTATTTTTGAAAGTAATCACTAACCCATTTATTTCAGTGTCCAGGCCATGAAATAATGCCTATTTTATTGAATCGCACTGGCCTGAAATAATGCCCGTATGCGAATACATAATACATCACTCGCACTGGCCATGAAATAATGCCCGTATGCGAATACATAATACATCACTCGCACTGGCCATGAAATAATGCCCGTATGCGAATACATAATACATCACTCGCACTGGCCATGAAATAATGCCCGTATGCGAATACATAATACATCACTCGCACTGGCCATGAAATAATGCCCGTATGCGAATACATAATACATCACTCGCACTGGCCATGAAATAATGCCCGTATGCGAATACATAATACACCACTCGCACTGGCCATGAAATAATGCCCGTATGCGAATACATGACACATCACTCGCACTGGCCATGAAATAATGCCCGTATGCGAATACATAATACATCACTCGCACTGGCCATGAAATAATGCCCGATTGCGAATAAAATTCAGGCCATGAAATAAAGCCTGCCAGAAATAATAAAATAAATGTTTATATTATATTACTAAGTAGTTTACTCTTACAGGCCGTGATATAATGTCTACTTACTTGCAAATCAGTAAATCAAATCCATAGAGTACACTCTAGATTGTTTATTGTGATTCATATCGTTATGTTATTAATGAAATAAGTTGTAAACATGAAATAATGATAATCGCAGATGTATAATGCTACAGCTGGTCCATGTGTATGATATATTAATACAAAATCCAACATATTTTGACAATGTGTAGCAAATGTATTCCATTACACGGGTATAAACTCGTACGTATTATTTATTCTTATTTGTTAGTTAATATTACGATTTGATGTGCGAGGTCGTTACATCTATTTTGGATGGCCGACTGTTAGAAATTATATAGTTAATACGCAGTGGTAATCATTAATTTGTATAAATGAGTATGTATTATGACCTAAAACTTGGATTAAAGCAGGACTGACAGTTGGAAGCGCTCGACCAATCAGAGACCGCCAGGTGTTACTGCGGTTCTCTGATTGGTCGATAGTAATGGAGGGAAAAGTAACGTCAATGTAGTGGCGACCTGGTCCCATGAGGGATTTTTCGGAGTCAGTCTTGATTTAGCCAGGGAGAAGTCAAATACTATTTGTAATGTATTGTGTGTTAGTCTAATACTATTCATTAATACTGTGTCTTAATGGTAAGTTAACAAAGTGAAGGATCAATATAATCAGTAAGTAATTCAATCACTATGTTTGTTTCATTTGAATTTCACCTTCCGCGACTTCGTATGCACTCTCAAGTCGATGATATTTGTTCCTTAATCGAATAAAGCAGCCAATTGAGCTTACACACGCATAAAATTTTGCCTCGCTCGCTCGCTAATGTTAGCATGATACGATGTGCTCCTCGACAGCGCACGGACCAACTTGCATCATTTGATTAAAAATCAATTTCTCATTACTAATTATTAGTTATATGTATAAAATAAGCTAAGTAAATTAAATATAAAATAACATAAGGCCCCTCGCCGACTTGAGCGGATGCACGCCTATTGAAAATAGTATGGGCAGCACTGACTACCCGCACTATTTTTCAAAAGGAGTGCACCCGCTCTGTGCACCCGATTTCTTTAGATAAATTAATGATGTTATTTCCAAATAACCGCGAAAATATCAAGTGTAGTTTTGAAGCCACTTTTAAAAAGAATTATGTTGACAAAGTAGGTACTCATTAATAAATTATAGGCGATAAAAAAACTTAAGTTTTCGCATTTCGTCGATAACTTATATGTTAAGCCGGAATTACATTAGTGGCATGAAATTAATTTCGTGACATTAGTTTTACCAACAGTTTCACGTGTAATTTATTAATTTCGTAATGCATGCATTAATGTCATGCAAATTAGTTTCGTGCTCTGCGCGATTTTTTGGTGAAATAAGTGTCATGCAACTAATTTCATAGTGTAAATGCGACGCGAAACTAGTGTCGCGAAAGCGCCTGTGCTCAAAGAGAATATAACACTACGTTAAGAAGAGACGGAACTTAGTACAACGTATTTATTCTGAAAACAGCGCTTTGATTGCCAACCTAACAGACATACTTCAGAGGTACCAACATAGGCAAACAAATCTACCATCTGTCAAAAATAGCTAGTGATTTTAAAAATTTAATGTAATGTCGATAGTAGTGATGTGCTTGATTTTTTTATCGATATCGGCAATTTACCCAAACAGGACCTCTTCTTTAAAGTGTTATGTAAATTACGATGATTTTAGAGTTAAGTGACCTTCAGACCGAATTTAGGCCTTTATGTATTTGCCAATATTGGTCTGAAGATTGTCTCACTCCGATATCGTTACAAATTCGAATATGGAGTTAAATAAAACAACTTTAGTTCAGTAAATTTGCTATAATTCAATGTTTTATAACGTTATATATGGAAGAATATAATTACTTCTGATGTTTCTTTATTTTTGTTATTGCAAGATTGATATATAGACCAAAGCTCAAATAAAAATTAATCTTATGCTTTCCGGACCAACCACTTAACCACCCCAGCACTAATTTTTTAGATTACACCACCCATCAGGATTCATTGGTAATTCATTCATTAATTGGTAAATCGTAGCTCGAGGACTCGAACCCAGGATCTCTATCCTGGGTTCGAGTCCTCGTTGCAGCACAATTACTTTTCAAAGATTCAAATCTATTATTTGTAAACATAGGTTGTCAGGGTGATACAGTAATTCTGGGTATCGCTATGTTTTGCCGTTTGGCATACAAATATTGCATGCTTGTCTTTAAAAGCTAATTTAAATAATACAATAATTTCTATTAATATAATAATTTCTCGCATAAATCAAAGTATTGCTTAAATATTCACCTACGGAATAATATGCTTTTTCTACCTGGAATTTATACCGTCTCTTTTTAAATTCTGATAAGTCATCTCATCTAGTCTAGTTATATTGTTTGGTAATTTATTATAAATTTTTGGTGCCATTCCGAAAATACTTTTACACAGAAGAGCAGTTTTGAATGACTCTGTATTAATTTTATCCTTCTGCCTACAGCTGTTAAAAGTGGCAAATTGACTAATTATTATTATTGGAAAAAAATATTAGAGAGGTAGGGCACAGCGGAATGTCATCTCGCTAGTATGTGGAGCAGCCCAACTGGGGAAGTACCTCCACCTTACAGAAGATCGCAGCCATAATAGCACCATTGCTTTGTAGTGTTGCTATATTATTGCATGCTATGAAGTATGTGGTGTTGTGTTCCTGGTGGTGAATAAGGTCGCCAGAGCTCCCTAGGGTGCGCTGTGTTGGGAGTGAGGGACCTGCATGTCTCTATCTGCCAACACAGCGAATCCTCAAGTGAATAAAGGGTCGGCAACGCGCTTGTGATTCTTCTGGAGTCACAAGTGTCCATAGGCGACGGTACTAGCTTAACATCAGGCAGGCCGTAAACTTGTTTGCCACCGTCGTAGTATAAAAAAAATAAAAAAAAAATAATAATAATGTTGCTTTTGACATATATTCCTACCTCGTATATGTAAAGGCATGGCAGCGTTAATATGTTGAGCTTAATTTTTTCTTTGTGCTTTGATCAATGTATCAATGTAGATGTTTTAGTCTAAAAGAACGAACATATCTGAACTACATATGCATAATTCTCTATTAAATTACAGTCATTGATAATAATGCTTATACTTATTTAATTATTACTTGTGTCATTATTGTTGTAGTGTCCCATTTGTTCTGCTTTTTTACCAATGTCTTTTATTTTTTCTTCGGACTCAGCTAATCTCTGATTAATTCTATGGCACTGGCGCCTAATTAATAAATGACTTAGGCGCCCAAATATCCTGTCTAAAATTGGATGAGAGCATGTATACCAAGATGTATCGCAATGTGCAATAAATAGCATTTTACATAGTTCAGTTATGTTTCTTTCATAAAGTCTTGGTATAACATCAGTTTCAAATACGCCAACAGCTGTCTCAACCAATCTACAAAGCGGAATAGTTGGGTAGGTGAGTGAATGCTTGTCAGTGAACCATTCACGTAGCTGAATGTATCTGTATGTCTCAGCTTGCTGTTTTTCTTGGTCATCTTCAATTAATAACCTTCGGCAGCTTGCACAATTCAGTTTTTTTAAAGTCGAAGCTAAGTAGCCAGATACATAAACGAGTGGCTGGTGTTTTATATCCGCAAAATCAGTTTCTTCTTGTAATTCCGATTCCTCCGGGATGCTAAATATTGCAAAGTCTTCTTCTTCATAATCATCATAGTGTGCCCCAACTGATGTATCTGGTAGTTCATTTTCTTTGTCTTCTGTAACTGCCACATCGTCAAGTGCGCCAAGAACATCAGCAAAATTAGTAAGCAATTTTTGGTTGTCATCTTCACAGTTTCCTTTACTGTGCGGTGCAGTCATTCCTGACACCACTGATGCTTTTAATGCTGCTGTAAACCCCGTACAAGTTGGGTTGCGATTCGTAGGGCAGTGTTGGCGTATAACTCCAAAAAAATTTTCGAGACCATCCTGATTTAACGCCCTAAGATTTAAATAGCGAAATCCCTGCGAACTTACGTATTTCCATACATCCTCCAGGGTGTTCAAAGATGTCAACATGCCTTGTACACATTTAACATTTTTTTCCGTGGTGCCGTCATTTTTTATAAATTTAAGACATGTAATTTTTTTTTTTAATTCTTTCCAAACTTCCGGGTGGTTCGTCTTCTTTGAAACATTTTCCCTTCGCCCTTTTTTGATGTCATTCTTGGACGATGGGCCATTTGTAACATCAAAAAGACGGTCCAGTTCCTCTACGATCAGCCCTGTTTCAAAAATCTTTCTTCGCTTCTCTTCGTCACGTTCAGCTTCGGACATTAATTTCAGCACAGCTGAAACAGTTTTGCTCAGCGCCTGTGCTGCGTATTTCACTTTCATTTTTTGCCTGTATTTAGGTCGTACATGGGCTGCTGTAATTTTGCTGAGGTGTAGCAATGTTCTGTTTTTATATTCAGCCTCCTGTATGTATGCCCACCAACCCGACTTCTGGTCAAATTGGATCTGACTGTGCCCTTTACGGACAGACACAGACAGACGGACGGACGGACGGACGGACAGACACAGACAGACGGACGGACGGACGGACGGACGGACGGACGGACGGGCGGACACACAGAGGGACAGACACAGACATACAGACAGACGGACGGACGTACGGACGGACGGACGGACGGACGGACAGACGGACGGACAGACAGACGGACAGACACAGACAGACGGACGGACGGACGGACGGACGGACGGACAGCGGAGTTTTAGTAATAGGGTCCCGTTTTACTCTTTGAGTACGGAACCCTAAAAATATATAACTACAATTTAAGAATAAAATATATAACTACAATCAAAGATGGTAAAATAAGAGTGTTTTTCGAGCAGTATACTCGTAGTACCTAGTAGACATACTTCATGGCTTAATAAATAACAAGGCGTGGGTTTTTACAGACCCAACAAATTCAGCCCGCGCCGTGTTTTTGATGTAATTAAATAAACCTTAATAATGAATTAATAAAATAATAATTATATTTATGCTTAGTAATCACCTGTACCTATGACCTGTAACAATGTTTTTAATAAAATATTTCATTTCATTCCATGTCATTAATGTGGGACGTGAGTTATCCTAAAAGTTAAGGTTTCAAATGACGTCTGTACCGACTTCTGAAGGCTGGCATGCTCTAATTTTTTTATTTTATTTAATAATTTACTTCGGAAGTATTATTTCCATAATTTGTTAGTAACAGTGATCTTGCATAGGCAACCTATCCCAATGGAACAGGAAGAGACCATCCAAGCGCGTCGCCACCGTCTGCAGGAGGCTGTTCGGGCTGCCGCGCAGGCGCCTCAACAGGGACGCGACCCGCGCCCGCTTTATGGCGTGAAAGCTCTAAGTGCAAGCTATCATTATTCCATATCCATTAGATAATGGACCCTTT
This sequence comes from Epinotia brunnichana, assembly GCA_963854355.1. NCBI lineage: Eukaryota > Metazoa > Arthropoda > Insecta > Lepidoptera > Tortricidae > Epinotia > Epinotia brunnichana. The sequence goes on from OY977946.1 coordinate 1,563,046, forward strand.
TAAGGGAACATGTGTCAAAAAGTGGACGGAAACAAACCAAGAACATCAAAACAGACAGACAGACAGACAGACAGACAGACAGACAGACAGACAGACAGATGGACGGACGGACGGACGGACGGACTGCGGAGGCTTAGAAATGGGGTACACATTGGGTACGGAAACCTAAAAAAGAATGTACATTGCTAACTTGGATTTTATTTAAATAAAGTTTTTATACCTGTTTTGCTTGCCACATGTAAAGGAAATCCTTGTAACTTGTTATCCGTGAGCGGGGCAGCTAAGAGTTGCAGTTTTGGAATAGCCATTTTTTTGAGGCGGTTGCCTTTTTTATTAAAATCCTTCTTCTCAAAGTGGTCTCCACATACATATCGCAGCCGATGCAGCTTTTCAATTGGCAAAGATACAAGGTCTTCTTTGCCACACATACGGACCCACTCTTTACACCTATAACAAAGTAACAATTGAGACAATATGACAGTCAAGAATTATGCATTATCATCCAGACTTATTAATTCCAGAGTAAGCAAGACACATAACAACTCTAAGGGAGTTCGCCAAGGCAATTACCTGATTTAGACAATTTCATTTAAATATATGATCTATTCTACATTTTGCCAATGCCAATGAACCTTAGAATAATAACGCACAGAAACGCAGTTCACGCGCAACTGTGAGGCCACCAAAAGTAGGACATAAATGGCCCAGTACGCCGATCGGTGGAACAAAATTGGTGCGTTTGTGTGCGTATTGGCGCGTGTGAATACGAGTTGATCACAACTAGATGAATCCATTTTATGCCTCACGCTTGGCGCGTCAGCCGTATGAAACTATCCTTCTAGGCGTTATTATTCTAAGCAATGAACCAAGCCAGGTGCCACTTGTATATTATTCACAAACGTATTGTTATTTTTATACATATACCTACGTATATGTATAAAAATAGGTTGCAATCGAATCATAGCCGCTGAAATCTTTCTGATACTTGTAAGTAACGCACTTACCGGTTCTCATCCAGTGGGAAATTAGCAAAGAATCCACCTCTGTGTCTTTCCCTGACACCGCAAGCTTCACAGATTCTACTTTTACCACCCATATTGATAAAATACACATACAGAATAGGAGTCTTTACCTCAAAACACCGAGTCCTATCTCTTCACAGTTCACACAATAAATACGAGTCCTATCTCTTACACAAATCACAAAATAAACACGAGTCCCATCTCTTCACAGTTCACATAACTAAAGACCAAAATAATCAAGACACGAGAAGTAAATAACACCATAAGCGAATTTTCAAAAAGTAATGTTGAAGTTTGCTTGAAGTAAACGACCGACGCCATGACACATGACACAAAGTATTTGGGGTGGCCACACTTTTTCAAATTCCTACCATATTATAAATGGCTCTATAATATACGACATAAACCTTGTTCTTTTGACCACTCACAATTCAAATATTATTATTTTGTAAAAGTTTATATCGTTTTATTTAATATTAAAAGAGATAATCTTTTATTTTTATGTCATACCTGTTTTATGAAATTATACTCCGTGAACCACTTGTTTTAACCATAGCAACATAATTTTTCCGCTTCTTTACGTTGGCAAACAAGACACGGTCTTCTAGTACACATTTTTTTTTCTATTAAGTTTCAAGAGACTGCCTGTGCTGTGCGGACGTGTGTATTTTTGTCATCGCGCGCGCTTCTAGCTTTGAAAATGGCAAACCAATGATGGAATACTGATAAAAACATTCAATTCTTCAAAGAGTATCAGCGACAAGAGTTAACCATCCTCGTATCCACCAACGTCTTTTTTTTCTTGATAGTCTTTTTTTAAGTTTATATAGTAGCATGTCTTTGACTACATTCAATATAGGAAAATATAGCTTAGATGCTGTCGGGGCCATGGTTACTGCGATACTGTGAATTTCACGACACTAATTATTTTACGAAATTACTTTCGCATATATCGAAACTACTTTCGTAAAACTATTTCAATATGCATGACACTAATTTCGTAATGTAATTCCGGATTTAAATGAAACGGACTGACAATGGAAGTTATCATTTCGCAATCAAGCAACAGGGTTTTTTTAAATGACGCGTCTATAACGACTTTGTCAATTTTAATGACTTTGTCAGCCTAACCTACCTACAGCCTACCTAAGTTTAAATCGACATCATTGCCAAAACTAAAATAATTCTGTCACCATTATTGCAAATAATATTAGTTCTATAGATATTTACATATAAATTCTGTTAATATTAGGTTAGTTCATATTTATTTAGCAGAAGTCAATTATTATTTAAATACAAAAAACTAGTATAATATAATACACACGTCAACTACACTACAACTAGTTAACCCCGTTCGTTATCGTTTCCGGTGCAAAAGTGCCCATAATGCTCACGGCATTACCCCGCTGGATGGCTATGGACAGTCTCTGCACCAGAAACGATTCGGAGCGGGGGTCCTCTCCCTTTTGCCTGAGTCGACGGCCTATGTCACGAACAAATTGTTTCGCGTCAGCACCCCAGCAGCCCGCCGCTTCCACCGCAAAAGGGACGAAAATATACCCCGAGCCCAATGGAGCATACTTGTGGCGCTTCACCGCCGCCTGAGACTCGGCTGCCGCTCCAGCCGCGCGTACAGTGCGACTGATATGAGAGGCGGCGAAGGTGCTGACGCAAGTAGCGTCCCAGACCAAGCACCGTCCTCTCTCCCACGGCACCAACGTTAGGCCATCAGGCCGCTTGCCATCCGTGCGACTAAGACCCGGAGGCTCAAGCACAGACGGAACACCCGCTGACCTGAGCGCCCTCTGGACCACGTCGTTCAAGGCGTGGTGACGCGGATGCCTCCCGGCACATCGCCGGCAACTCAATGCATGATGACCGTCAACTCCCACCGTGGAACCGCAGATGCATACGTGTGGTTGACATACATTGCAGCCCAAGCGGAGAGCGACCTATTCATATTTTGTATTGTATAAGTTATTTATAACTTTTATTGATATTAATGCAACATGCGTAGCCAATGTTATGTACTTCCGTAATTGTTGTATATATCAGAAATAAATACCTCTTAATATGCTTGCTTTAGGTGAATTGTAATATATATGATGTGGATGTACTTAATAAATAAAATAAAATAAAATATAACCCAACTTAGAGGACAGCGACGCCCAAATCCTTAAGTAAAGGGCGGATTTATTTAAATATAATGCTATCTTTGTCATCTCCACCAGATTTTCCTACAAAAATTGTCTTTTATATGCCGGGGGTCTCTATTCTTTTATTTCTCACGTCTTCGTAATCCCGTTACTTCTTATATTTACGGCCGCGGCCTGCCAGTGCCAGAACTGACATATTTTCGGCGCATTTTAATAAAATTGACTTTCCTCGGTAGGTGTAGGCGCTGTAAGAGGAGAAAGTATGGGTGCACTTTTCTTTTAGTAGAATATCTCCATTTACTTACACCGTTAACTTCTCTTTTCACTTGACTTTTTATTGGAAATCTTGAGATTTTTCGTCTCTGCATAGTCGGTATGTAATACATATTAAAATTATATATTATATGGAGGTTTTCTTGATATGTACGTACACTGATCAAATATTATACTAAGTACTCAAAATGACAGCCGTCACGCTTTGTGGTACCGCCTTAAAAGTAGTACATAAGTTTAAGTACTTAGGCCACTTGTAACGGAAAGTATGCCAGATAACGATGACATAGATAAGGAACGCAGGGCATTGTGTGTTCGTTGTAATATGCTGGCCCGCAGATTTGCACGCTGTAGTAATGAAGTAAAGCTAACACTTTTTAAAGCATTTTGTCAAACATTCTACACGTGCAATCTGTTGTCTAGTTTTACGCAGCGGGCATACAATGCTCTGCGTGTGCAGAACAACAACGCGTTAAGAGTGCTGTTTGGACTGCCGCGTTATTGCAGCGCATCGACAATGTTTGCCGAGGCGCACACCGATGGCTTCGCTGCCATAAAATAAGAAAGCGGTGCGCATCGCTTCAAAACCGTCTTTGCCACAGCTCAAACAGCATTATAAACGTGCTGGCTCAGCGCTGGGACTCGCCGCTGCTCGCGCGCTGGGTCCAGTTGCACGCGCCTGTAGTCGCCGCACCACGCCGCTTTTAATTTAATTTGTTTTTATTTCGTTATTTATTTTAATTGGTACTAACATAGCCTTATAAATCTCATTGTTACTAACATTTTATATGGATTACTATTTTCCGAAATAAAAACTTTGAATTGAATTAATCTATGATTGTCATGCTAAGATTAACTACCAGAATAAAATTCAAATATGGCGTTTTTTTATAGATCGTTGAAACAAAATGCAATTCAATGAAAACAAATGCATGTCCATCATTCTTGACACACCGTATCCTCGCCAAATAGGAATAGAACACACTACAGAGCAAGCTTTATAAGTAAATACGTGTATATGGTACATTTATATGTTCGATATGTCTATACTTTTAACAACTGTGATATTGACTTTGTATTCTCCAATTCAGCATATCTCGGGCATGTCACCTGACAACCCTCTTGGCTCGTAGCGACGCGTGCACTTTATTGTCAGTTGGACCGAAAACCCCACATTTCTGTTCAAGTAGTCAAAGATTATTGCAATCTTATATTTCTTGCTTGAAGCATTTGTCATATTTGTAAGGAAATAGCGGATCGGAGGGTAGCCATATAATTGAATGCTTGAAGATGAAGTCAAATAAGAAGATTATTCTCGTCCATACTGGTGTATAGGTACTGTAAACATAATATATGTGTGATTGAATAAAATATTATCTAGTTTTATACTTATAATTTTGTGTAAGTATTTAAAATGCTACCCCCTATTATTTAATGCTGTGTTTATTTCATTACAGAATTTTCGTTTCTACAAACCAAAAAAAAAATATTGGATAATTTTTTTTCAAGTAATCAATTAGCAATAGCGAGATAAACAGCTCATTATGTGACTACCCTCACTTATGTGACAACACATAACCAATCCTTCACTGATGTGCTTATATTCCTTATTACTGGTAGGTCGAAGAACACACCGAATGATCTTAAACTAAAAATTGATGGCAGAATTGTAGACTCAAGTTTGGAAGTAGCTACTGAATTTGAAACGTTTTTACTGCGATACCAGTCTCCACAACTATGTATTTAAATTCATCACCTTCCTCTGCCGTTACATTGTTAGAAGAAAACGCGCCAGAATGTAATATAACCCTTCATTTTGAACATGTTAGTTCCTCTGATGTATTAAAGGTGTATAAATTAATTAATGTCAAAAAAACTAATGACCTCTGGGGAGTTTCTGTCCATGTGCTCAAATCCCTAGTAGAAATTATAGTGCCTGAGTTGGCAGTTATATTTAACAACAGTGTCGATTGCAGTGAGTTTCCTGATTTAATTAAACATAGTAAAATAACTCCGTTATTCAAATCGGGTAGCACTTCTGACCCCACTAACTTCAGACCAATATCTGTGCTCCCAACATTTAGCAAACATTTTGAAAAAATAGGTTTGTCGCAATTATCAACACATTTTAATATAAACAACTTAATGCATAATATGCAATTTGGCTTTACCCGGGGTCGCTCGACAACAGACGCTGGTGTCGAGCTAGTTAAACACATTTTCGATGCCTGGGAGGAATCACGGGATGCTTTAGGTATTTTCTGTGATTTATCCAAGGCCTTCGACTGCGTTTGTCATGAAACATTGATCAGGAAACTTGAATACTATGGAGTCAGAGGATCAGCACTGAATTTACTTAAGTCTTATTTACATGGTAGAATACAAAGGGTAGAAGTGAACGGATAGCGATCACCTGGGTCATTAGTCTCGATGGGTGTACCGCAGGGATCAATATTGGGTCCATTTAACCTTTCCTGTTCCTTATTTACATAAATGACTTGCCATACCTCGTAAAGACCCACAATGATACAGTTTTGTTTGCAGATGACACCTCACTTATTTTCAAACTCATACGACAGCAACAAGCTTGTAATGATGTAAACAATGCTATTTCTAAAGTCGTAAATTGGATTAATGTTAATAATTTATTGTTAAATGAGAAAAAGACTAAATGTATTAAGTTTGTTACGAATCACGTGAAACACGAGCAAGCAAGTATCATTGTGAAGGGTGAGGAATTGGAACTAGTTGGTAGTACTGTTTTTCTTGGTTTATACCACTGTTAGATTCAAAGCTTCAATGGGGTCCCCACATTGCTAATCTCTCGAATAGACTGGGTTCTGCAGCATTTGCAGTGAGCAAGATCCGTCACTTAACAGACTTGGATACAGCTCGATTAGTATATTTTAGCTACTTCCATAGCATTATGTCATATGGTATTTTATTGTGGGGCAGTGCTTCGGAGATTCATACGATTTTTGTTCTGCAGAAGAGGGCTATTCGGGCGATATATAAGTTGAACCATAGATACTCACTTAGAGATAAGTTTAAAGAAATTAATATAATGACATTACATTGTCAATACATCTATGACAATATTGTGTATGTACATAAAAACATTGTAAATTTTAGGAAAAACTGTGATGTACATAATATTAATACTAGAAATAAGCATAAGCTTGTGGTGCCCACCACTAGGCTCCGAAAATAAAGAAATCATTCATGGGTAATTGTGTAAGGTTCTATAACAAACTTCCAGGAAACGTTACTGAAATGTCTATTAATAAATTCAAGAACCATGTGAAGCGTAAACTTATTTCGAAAGCTTATTATGGCACACAAGACTACATGAATGATAAAACAGCGTGGGATTCATTGTAACAGATTTTTATTCTTTATTTGAAATTGATTATGACATTTGAGTTTTTAATTTAAGTATTAATTTGGTTGTATTTCGTTTTGACATTTGTTTTTTTTTCCTAGAAACATTCTAGACTAGTATTTTATATATATTTTTTTATATTGTGACGATCTTATTGTGAAATTATTATTAATTATTTTGGCACCTACACTGTGCATATCAATTGAAAATATTTGACGCATTACAATCAATAGCTCTAAAAAAATTGTTGAGGATTATGTTTCAAAAAATTGACGATTCAAAAGTGCTTGTCCTAGGCCTACCTGAATAAAGAATAGTTTGACTTTGACTATTATTATTTATCTCAAGTCATTGATAGCAACACCAAACCCATTAACCCGAAACGACCAGCCAATATTAATAAGGTGAAATGTTGCCATTAAAAGGCGGACAGATCGTAAAACCCCCATAAAATTTACGAACTCATAAAATCTTTCTACTCACCTACATAATTTGTGCGATATAACTTAGTTTTACGGTTATTCGCATTATTACTAAGACATTCTTAGCACTTTTCTTCTCTAAAGCGATAATTAAATTTACTCAACGTAATGTGGGAGCCGCAAGGAAAAGATAAAAAGGAATCTGAAGAATATTTTGTTAAGGAAGTGGTCATACTATTGTAGTATTTGCAAGGTTTCAATGCCTGGGTATAGTCGCTATTTTAAAAACTTTTCTATAAATAAGGTTTAAGAAGGTAAACGTCAGTTGCCACTTTAACACTTAGGTGTCAACTGTTAGTAGTAGACACCTATAGTTCACCTCCATCGTTATACAACCTGTATTTTTAATATTACCTCAAATTGTAACCGAAATTGCAAGAAAATTTGTAGCTACTTAATCTTAACTACCAAAGCGTAATTAATTTTTGAAAATGTATTTAGCATCAATGTATTACGTACACCCATGACACATGAAAGAAACGGGTTGTGACGTCACGTCAGTGAGACTTAAGTAGTGAATAAATTGCGTGGAGAATTATTTTATATGGAAAAAAAATTGGTATTATTAAGAAAAATTTCATGCAAAATCGGATTTAAGATTGAAATTGGTCAGTGTCAATCACTGTCCACTGTTACCTTAATTAAGAATGCTTAAAGCATTTATTAGCTTTAATCACTACATTTATTTATAAAACAGTAACATGTAAATATCAAAGGGACGTTACTTATTTCAAAATACAACAATGAAATACAATGATAAGATTGATAACGTTAAATTAATATGATCTCATTAAACGCAGTTTCCTAATTTGCGAACGCGAGAATAAATATTCCAACAGCTTACGAAAGGCAACTGATGAAATCGTTCAAAAATTACTCTACTAAATCCCAAATGAAAACACAACATAAAACATGGTAAAGTCTTAATGGAACAAAAAGCGTTCCGTCAACTGACAGCATTAAGCAAATGGAGCGAATTTTTAAAATTTAAATAAAATCCCTCAACCCGTGCCGCACCGTGAAAATAACGAAATGAAACGATTGTTTAATCACCATTAAAAGTTTTCGAAACATTCCATTGTTTTCCGAGGGACTGGAAAAGTAAACACAAAATGCGGATTGTACAAAAGTGCCGAATATTCTGTGTTTCGTTGTTTCGTTGGCTGCGAATCCAATCGTGAATTCTCGTGCCCTGGATTCATTTTCTATGGAAATTTTGAAGGGTTGAAAACTTTGCTCGACAAGAAGTTTTGGTTCCTGTTGTGTAGCTCTCTGAATAAGTTCTTTTTTGTTTAAAGAAGCTTTTTTTATAAAAGGCATATACATACCTACCTAGTGAGTTCTAGTGTCTACTTAGTTTTTAGATCTTTGATGTTTAATGGGAATAGAAATTGGAATGTTCCCAAAACACCCAAATGCGGGGTGAACGTAGGAAAAAACTTCTACTTCAGCTCACAATTTGGTTTTTGATAGTCAAACAAGTAACTTTTTATGAAGCGCCAAAAACGCTCTCTCACGTCACCAATTTTCTATGCTTAAACAGCGTCATTTAACAAAAATCAAAGCAATATTTGAACATCATGCTAGTGTTTAGTTTTCACTAAAATTTTATCCTAAAAATCATTCACCAACCCATTTTTATCATAGTTACACACACACGTTACGTTACGTTGGTGCACTCCCAATATTAAGGTATTACTTCAACAGTACTACCTATTCAGTAAAAGAAAGCAAAAGCGTTCTTCCCTGGAAAACCAGCTGTCTGTCAGCCTGTCACTTATTTATGACGGTGCGTGCCCTCGCCAACACTGACACAATTCGCACTTATTGAACTGGGCTGGTATTCACAATGCGTCACCTTACCTCACCTAAGGTGAACCAGTGTAAGGGTGAGGTGGGAGGGACATGAGGGGTGATTACATACAAAAAGTGACATTTAGATCTACCTGAAGTACAGTACGTACATAAATAAGGACATAAATATCTTTACTGGACTCTTTTGTCAATTTCATAAAGGCTTGTACCTACAGATATTTGTGTCCTTATTTATACAGGGTGTGGCCTGTAATAGGAGCAAATATTCAAAAGGACGCTTCCTTAGACCCCTTGTGTACCCATTCATTATGTTTTTTTTGTTGCGGCGAAATTTGGATCTAAAGTTATGACCTCCAAGTAATGTATCTTGGCACCACGACATAATAACACCGCATTTTTGTTTTCAAAAGCTATTTTCGTGATTTTTTTTTTATTTCATTTATTTTAGTTTTTTTTAAATAAAAAGTTACTTACTCCAGAAGAGTAAAACAATACAAGTAAACATATTTGAAGAAAAAATTAAAAAAAAACCTTTTTTTTTTTCAAATAAAACATCGTGGAAATAATTTTTCACAAGCTTAATAATCTACGGTTTAATTTTTTGCTTCTATCACAGGCCACACCCTGTACATATATGTACGTATATTATTACCCTTGACTGTACTGTACGTACTATCCCTAGAGGGGTATACCCGTACCCTTGGGCGATGATAGTACCTACAATGCGTTACGTGATAGATCTGCTGGTCGATTACTTAACGCATTGTACGCGTGTCAGATTATATCTAAATGTAAATTTTTGTATTTGACGGTTAAATTGTCCTAATGCTTGTCCGAAACGTTACGTAATTACCCCTCAGCAGATTTTTTCTCGACATTTTGCTGACCACTACTAACTAACTCTTTAAATATCGAGGTGTAGATTTATTTCCTAGTGACGAGTGGTGAGACGACTGACGCTGGGTTGTGAGACTTGTGAGTAGCATGGCGGATGATGTGAATTTAATGTAATTTGTCCTAGATTGACAATCTTAGGACATAACTTAGCCTTTCAAATTCAAATGTTTTATTTCAGACCAGGTGATCCATATACTGTTAGTAACAAAATTAACTTAAAACTATGTTAGAAATTATTATTAGGTACTTATACATTTTAAAAACTGCGGTACTACTTGACATAATTATATCAAAGTAGTTCAGTAGGTCGATCACGTAACGCATTATACAAACTTAGGGTAGGTCTAAATGTCACTTTTTATTATGGAAAATTGACAGTTAAATTGTACCGACGCGCGTTCGGAAAGTTACGTGATTACCTCCCCCGGGGGTAAACACGTAACGTTCCGAACGCGCGTTCGTACAATTTAACTGTCATTTTTCCATAGAAAATGTGACCTTTAAATTACCTGACGCGCGTACAATGCGTTACGTGATCGACCAGCCGCTCGATCCAGTACCACATAATGTTGCACTTAAATCTACCAGCCGATATCTTCAGAATGCCGTTTTGCCTTTCCCTGACGCGACCCATCAGCGACGTGGTTTCCTTTCGCAATATGGCGTGAAAATGCCTTTTCCCACAACTTTGCCCCGTGGTATTTATTTAATTTATATATTTAGAAGTTCAACAGCATTAACAAAACATTTTAACCAACAGTTTTTCATACTATACGAGTATGCATAGCCAATGACAGAACTCCCCGGAAAAGTATTAGGTCTGAGTGTGGATATAAACTTGATTATTCAGTTTGTATTGTTATTATGCAATCTGTGTCAAAAAAGAGTTGGGTGTCTGTGCTTAAAAATGAATTTCTTACTTTTTGATATAAGGTTCAAAGTAAAAATAAACGCGCATAGCGTATCACACTGCGTTTATTTTTTCTTTGTGTTTGATAGTTGTGGGCGTCATAGTTGCCTTAGTTAACGGGTTTTAATTAAAATACACACAAGCACAAACACTGATAAGTTTAATGTCAACAGTGGGTTTCAAGACACAATGAATTGTACAAAAAAACATGAGCCTCGTAGAAAGCTAAATCAACGATAATCAATCAAGAATACTGCACCAAAAAAGCGTAAGAAGATACTTTTATGCGCCCCCTTAACTAGACCGTACCAAATTATTAATCGTACTAACTTAGCCCGACATAAAGAATTCAAAGTAGAAGGCATTAACAAATTAACCTCAAAGCCCTCCAATAATGAATTAGGGAGGTTTTTTGCTGCTCAGTTTTGGTTCTAAGACTATTTGTCACTTGGAGTATTCTGGTCTGAGTTTCTGCAGTAGACGGGGCAAAAACAGTTGCTGGCCTGTCATCTAGTGCATGATTGATTACCCTGGGACGTTGCGATGAGCGTAATAATGTCGGTTGCAATCACAGTAGACAGGGTAGTGTGATAGCGTAGATAATCATTGTGTTCAGTTTGTGTATTGAGTCAGTTTTGAGTAGGTTCACGATAGAACGATGTAGACCGTGCTTGCTTAAAATACGCTTTGTACTAATATGCACAAAATAAGACGAATCGATTGTCTTTAATAGGGAACATTACGCAAAGCTCTGCGTAGGGGGCGACACTAACACAACCCGTAAACAAACCGCCATGACGTACAATGTCATCTTTATTTACCTAACAAATAATTGATGAAAACGCGTTAAACTACAATCGTTTTATTATCATTCGTGTGTAAAATACCTGTACTGTGATATTAAAATGGCATCCTATAGCTATTTAAAGGTGGATGAGGGCTTTTTTTTGCTTTACGACGTATTGCCGCTTCCCATAGTTTTCGTATCATCGTTTCCTTAGGAAATGAATGATGCCCTTCATTCTTGCATCCAATTACGCAGCACTGATGTATTTTATTTATTGAAATATTTTCTTCCCTATTTGATCGAGAGCTTTGAAGGACTTGTCAAAGTTGTCAAAAAAACTGTTTACTAATTGTGAAAGTGCTGCACTCTGGCGGCAGAACATTGCAGTAATGTTCCCTATTGTTAAGTGTAACCGCTAATTGTTTACGTAATTGTGTATGCTGCAACTACTAATAAAAAGTTGTTAATACCGATATACTTACATTTCGTTTTATTTGAACATTGTTACTTTAACAATGCACTATTCGAGTACAGTATTGATTCAAACTTCATTTCAAAGTGTTTGTAGCACGTGGCTAAACAATGGTATTGTTTTTTTTGTCATTATTTAAGGAGCTTAGTCGTTAAACGAGAAAATGTAGAGTGAGTTTTGTTCTTGAAACGGGATTCAGACTTATGTTATGGGTTAGGTTTGCTATGGCGATGGCGGCAGAATCGGTGTGTGGAGGCCTTAAGGACGGGTCGCACCAGCTTACGATTACAGACCGATCAAAGTTAAATATGGCGCAGCAGCTGTCATTCCATAGAATTTGGTCAAAATTTCTATACATTTTTACTACGAAGCTAGAGGTCCCGGGTTCGAATCCCGGTCAGGGCATTTATTTGTGTGTTTATCAACGAGTGATGTTTTATGGATGTTATATATGTATATAAGTATCTATATGTATTTATCTATTATATATATCATCGCCTAGTACCCACAACACAAGCCTTACTGAGCTTACCGTGGGCCTAGGTTGATTTGTGTAAGATTGTCCCATAATATTTATTATTTATTATTCAGCTTTTAACAAGCATTGCTTACAATTACAGTTGGTTGGGTGCAACCTACCCTAAAGAACCGGCACTAAATTGACTGACGATTGATCATCATCATCATCATATTAGCCGAAAGACGTCCACTGCTGGACATAGGTTTCCCCCAAAGAGTGCCACAATGACTGGTCCTGCGCCCGCATCCAGCGGACTCCCGCGACCTTTACCTAGTCATTAGTTCACCTTGTGGGGGTCTACCCACGCTGCGCCTTCCGGACGATTGATACTGATAGCTTAATGATACCTCACAAAATCCGCAACAACAGCGGAAGAGTCCTAAGTTAGACCTAAGTAAGTCCTTGTTTGTTTAAAAACTAAGCCTACCACTCTTTTCTCCGCTCTACAGGCACTCGAGAGTTCTCAACGAGCGGTGTACTGACATTGGACAAAGACGAAGTGACACACGTTTGCCAAATTAGGCTTGTATTTTTTCTAACAATTCTAGGCAGTGATTCCCGTGGAGACTAGACTACTTTTTGTTAATGTTTGTAATTTGGCTAATAAAGATTCGACACCGAGAATAATCTTTATTGATGGATATTTTTTCTTTCCCGGAATCGTGACCCGATTTTGAAACGTCGGTTACTAAAGAGTATCATCGTATGCGACGGCGCATATCTAAGAGTTACGTGCATCCTCAGGCCACGGTAACCGCCATAGCCTTGTTTGCCTACCATCTGCCATAACGGACGGTCAAATTATGCTGTTTGTTTGCCGATGACACGACAGTAGTAGTGAAAGCACGTACATACGAAGAATTAAATGACAAAATTAAAACTGTATACTTGCAACTTAAGAACTGGTTCTCGGCAAATGGCCTAATTCTTAATGCAAACAAATCCAGTGTCATGCTCTTTTCTGGAAGGTGCGTTCCGAACGCGACTGTGAGCATCCAGTGTCCCATACAGATGGGTAATTCTTGTAAGTTTTTAGGTTTCACGCTGGACCCTACATTGAACTGGAGGCAACACGTGGACTCGTTGTGTGATAGGCTGGCCGGGGCGGTGTTTGTACTGCGTAAACTTAAACCGTTGATTTCCTGTGATGCGCTGAGGCAGGCTTACTTTTCACTTTTCCACTCGCTTATGACTTACGGTGCAATCCTGTGGGGTAACTCGACTGATGCTGGAAGGGTAATACGAATACAAAAACGAGCGCTCCGAACTATGCTAGGTCTAAACCAGAGGCAGTCCTGCAAGGAGTTATTTGTTCAGCACCAGATTATGACTCACTATTCGCATTACCTTTTCGAGGTAATCATGTTTACGCAGAGACACCTTTCACAGTTTGAGCGGGTGGAGGTGAGGGGTATGTGCCTTCGTAGCGCGGGAAGACTTCGGCCGGTGCCGCGTCGCACGGTACTACACGAAAAAAACGCGAGGGTTATAGGCCCTACGTATTATGAGCGCCTACCCGTCGAAATAAAAATGAAACATGCGAGGAAACGTTTAAGCGTAAACTGAAGAACCTTTTATTAAATAAGTCATTATACTCAGTCAATGAATATACTGAAATTGTACAATAGACTATTTTCAATTATATCGAATTTAAATTATTTTTGTATTTGTTAACTACTCATTACTATTAAGATTTTGACATTGTTTTACATTAAATTTATTATGTTATTTGATAGGTACTCTCTGTACCCTATTTTTATTTTGTATTTAATCTTGTAAATTATTGACATCGTTGTATTTCTTTTGACATTGTGATTATTCACAGGAATAACCTGACTTGACATTTAAATTTATATTCATTTCATTTTATTATTATTGCATATCTTGACGATCGCTGTACGATAAGTAATAAAATGTAAGAAAAATGTTCTGTGAAAATTGTACAATGAAATAAATAAACTAAACTAAACTACCACCGACGTGTAATTTTATCAAATGAATAATGTATTTTTTTCATCATTTCAACGTGAGGTAAAACTAACAATCGTTCTTGTTAATAATTTTTTTTCTGATATTTCTATGTACAATCGTATGTCTATGTATAATGTATCGATTGAGTGCAATTTATACAAAACTTAAGTCCTATGCAAGGTCCCTATAAATTATTTTACACTTATAATAATAATACTGCACACAAGCTCACGAAATTAATTAATATGCAGGGCGTTCACTGCAAATGTACAGTCTACAAAAGAAAAAAAGAAAATTGGCACTCCCTCAATTTTCTGCTTCAATGAATGCAGTTTGGAGCAGTTGTGTACAATCGAATAAACAGTCAACTGCCCATACATAGACCTTCTTGCAACGAAATAAGATCTATCATTGGATACTCAGCGTGTCTTCGTTTATACGCAGCCTGCAATGTTCTTCGGAACTAAAGTTAAGAGTGGAAGTATGGCAATTGAAAATACTCTTTTGTTTTTTTTTGTAAGAATCCTATCAGTTTATTGAGTTTACAACAGGCTCGATTTGTTAGTTCACTTACTCCGTTTTGTTACGGACTGGGGATGTTTTTGCGTTTTCAGCAAAAGCGCATCAGACTTATGATAAACTGCTAATGATAAGCTAAGCGAGCGCAACTCAAATACAACAGTGAAACGTTGAAAATAACACGAGGAATAAGAGCGTTTATTTGAATTTTTATACTGAAAGTTGGTAATTAAGGACTAACTTCTGCTATTAAAATAATGTTCTGCAGCCAGATGTGTCCCACGTGGTGTATGTTCTCGAAGACCACAAAGTTTTAGATATTTTTTAATAATTATCGCGTAGAACTCATTAGGTTAAGTTTGGTTTGTTTTATAATCTTAAAAATTACCTGAAAAAAGATATTGATGTAAAAGACTTAAGTATAACTAAAATAAACAACTTAGGAGCCTGTAACATGTTCATTTTATGAAAAGGATTTTTTCCTCGCAAATGTGTTGAAAAACGTCGTATGACACGCGTGAGCTTTGATAATTACATCCTCGGCTCTATTATCACGCTCACCTGCGGTTCGCGTGACAATTCCGCCTCTGATGTAATTATCAACATACCTCACTTGTATCATAATGTACTATTACAGTGTAAGTACATAACAGTAAGTCATGTTCCTTACAAATAAAGTCATTTATATTTAAAAAGAATACTATACTAAGTTTTTAAATGTGCTTGGTTTGAAACTTCGGCACTGGTCTATCCAATTTTCTACATGCGATGTCTTCGCTATTCATACATTTTAAGTATTACAGGGTTGAGGACTATCTAACTGACAGAGAAATGCATGGCCCAAACCAGAGCCCAAATTAGCTTAATCATTCATAATTTAAGTGTTATTGTATCACGCCTAGGGATCTAGATGACACAGTTCCTACAAGTAAGCATTCCCAACGATTTAGTTAATAGTCGCATTATGTTGTAGAATTTTTACATGTAAAAGTGCCATTGCGGCCAACTTGCAGAATAAATTCATTTATTTCATTTAATAATCCTGAATATTTCATGGCTTCAGAGTTAAATGGCTTTTTGCTGAACTGAGTATGCGGACAAACGATACGGTTGTAAAAGGAAATTTATTTATTGCGATAGGCAACCAGTGATGATGATGACGGCATCCTGGTCGATTTTGACGTCAGCGACTGTTTAGATCTGGATTATATGTTACTGGAGTGTTGCTGTTCCACTCTCTGGTGCGCTCTCAGGTGGCTTGCGTACCCGATATTTCTTATAAAGGTACGGGACCTTGAGCAGGTTAACACCCCACCGACATAATTGTAATGGATGGCTGCTGGTGGACGAGCCGTGAGCTCGTCTCGCTTTACGTCAAGCTCGTTACGGCGCTCAGTTTCAAACGCATTAACCTGCTCATGGATGAGCCGTCGCCATTCGGGTCGGCGCCCTGCTTTCTCTTCCCACTCAGAAGGCTCCAACTTGCATCTTTTAAATAAATAAATAAATAATAAATAGCAATTTATTTCAGACATTCATCCATAGGTATTACACATAGGTGGGTAGGTATATACATAAAAGCAAAAATGATAACAAAAGAAATTTTGAATTTTAAAATAATAAACATAACTAAAAGAATTAACTAAACTACCAATAACTAGGACCGTGAAGGGCCAACCACCTCTTCATCACGGGTGTGTTCCACCTGTCAGCAAACACGTTCAGGATGCTGTTTGTGGTCGTGCGCAGGCGGGTAAGCACGGAGGCACAACGCTTCCTTATGATAGCGTGGAAGTCGTCGGTGCGCGCCGCGGCGAACATGCCGGACGCGCTGCAGCTCCACGGCAGCCGGAACAGCGCCCTGAACGCGTTGTTGTACTGCACGCGCAGTGCGCTGTACGTGCGCTTAGTAAAATTGACCCATAGGCTGCACGTGTAGAAAGACTGACAGTAGGCTCGAAACAACGTCAACTTAACCTCGTCGCTACAACGTGCAAACCTAATACGAGCCAACATATTGCACCGCACGGACAGCGCTCTGCGCTCTCTCTCTATGTCCATGCCATCACTCATGTCCTCAGAGACCCAATGACCCAAATACTTAAAATGTTTTACCTGAGTCAAGGGAGTTCCACACAAAGTCACCGGGGGCACATCCTCGTAAGGTTTCTTACCAATCCTGAAAATTAGGAACTCGCTTTTTCTTGCATTGTATTTGAGTCCTAATCAAATACAATGCAAGAAAAAGCCTTTTCATATGCCTTTTCAGAGGATCCTTGTAGCGAAGGTACTGGCCGCCTATTTTCCGCTTACCATTTTGGAGCTCCGAAAAGAAGATGCGCTTCGCCACTCTTTCGTCTGACATGCGAGAGACCTGTCCACACCACCGCAGCCGCCGCCTCATCAGATACACTCCTCCGAACCGAAAAAACAGCTTTATTGAACCTGATCATTATTTACGAGGGTTTTATGTGGAACTAAAATAATACTTAGTGCATTGTTAACAGAAGTACCTACCTAAATAAATTCCCGAAATGCTGCAAAATTTTGTAAAACGTATTTTTTTTTTCGTTTGTGGAATGGAAATAAACAAAGTACCTACCCTAAATCGTTTTACATTTTCATTAAATGACACGTGTATTTATCGTCAGTAAATATTGATAAAGAGTCTCTTTACAAAGATTAAATACCTACCTACGGTTTTATTTTTAAAACAAATATTGTCATGATCTACTGTCCTTGTGACTTATTAACACAAATTGACAGCTATGAATTTTACATGCTTTCCGCCGTAACTAAAATCGAATTATAGGTATTTCCTAACAAAATTTTGATAATCACAGACATAATGGAGTTAAATAGCATGAAACATAATTATGTAGGTACGGGAAACCGTAATTATTATAATACTACCGGAGCTGTTATTTAATTTACTGGACAGGTTGTTAAGCGGTGAAATTTTTATAAGGTCGTGCTCTGATTCATAGTTTAGTTGGAAATTGTTTTCTTTATTAGAAATACCACTCTGACTCTAATTCGACCGGGGAATTAGAAGCTATATTAAAGCGATTTAAATTGACATTAGAATTTTGGAGGTATCGAACGCTATAATACGATACCATACAAATACTCTTTATTCCTACTTTATCTGTGTGAGTGTCCACTCGCACTGATGAAGTAGGGATAAAAGAATACACAGAGATGCAAAGAGACATATAGGTAAAAAACCAGGGGACCGATTTTTGACTTTCGAGCACTCGAAAATTAAATACAAGTAAATACGATTCTAGTGTCAAAATTGCTGGCACTTACTTTCTACCGTTCGAATTAAATACGAGTGTTGGATACCACTCGTTTTTAAATTTTCTATGTCTATTTCAAAATAGAATTCCATCATTTATGACCGTTTTCGAGTGCAAGAGTCGAGCGCTCGAAAGTCAAAAATCGGTCCCCTGGGCTGTTATTCTTTACGCGCTCATGCGCCTAACCCTACCGATCACTAGACCTCTAACGAAACTAGACCTCTAAGTACGCTTAGTTACTAACAAATCGCGGCATCAAGATATATTTGTGGGTCAGCGTTGAGGTGAGCTTAAAACAAGTTACTGAATAGCGGGGCAGCCGGTCTTTCCGCTAAAAAGCGACTGTTTTGATGTGAAATGATGAAATATATCTATCCGGTCTATATCTACTTGACTGGCCTGCCTCTGTAGTAATATATAGCCTAAATAACTGAAATGTTAGCTTCCAGTAAAAAGTTTTTTGTTCATGATATTGCTCTACGAGCCTACATTTCAAATCAACATTAATACTGACCCATACCAGGGGCGGTTCACTCTGTGATTCCGTCGCGCCGCTACAAGTACATGCCGGCGGCCGCCAAGTTGGCGGCCCATTAGTAGTTGCCGCGCGTTGGTACGAGACGCTCGCACTGTTCGCAGCGCGTTGCATGCGATAGAAAGGGATGGCCACATTTAGGCACGTTTGGCGTACCTAAACAGGGAATTTGTTAACAGAGAACCTTCTGTACGTAGTACTATTACTTAGTCTGTGCCCATACGACACCGACGCTTTATAAAGGTAGGGCCGAGTTCCAAATGCGAGGTTCCCATTAGAGGCCAAGACACGGAAGAGGCGTGGTAGGGGCGAGGGCCTGGCGGTAATTACGTCAAATACATTTCTTACCTAGTGTTTAATTGATTTTTAACTTACGAGATGAGCGATGGCCGTTTTTATAGAACATCGCTTTTATGCCGTGTTGCTTTTATGTCGTGTTTTGTTTCTGCTCGGTAATTATTTCGGAGTGTAAGTAGGTATTTGTTTTGAAAGTTGTAATTGCGGGGTGATTTGTATTGTATTTTACGTAGAAGATCCTTTATATAATATGTAGGTGTCTATTATGTCTATTTTCATCGTGGGTTGGATATTCGGTTGCTAAGAGCTTTGAAATGTTGATTTAGCATTTTCTTTTTATTTGGAACAATACGTAGGTTTAATATAATTTCTATAAAATGGTAATGGAATTTATCAATGAGTCAATGAAACAAGAAAAAGTCCTTGCTATTGGAATGCGGCCTTAAAATAATAATTTGAAATATTCGAATGCAACGTGACGGTGAAGTGGGCTTAGGTCGATTTGTAAAAAAAAAAACATTTTCTGTCTATCAAACTTCATAATAACCTAACCGTGTGACCATTTCGTTGCTAGTTAAGGACTTTGGCGGCTGAAACTATGTTGGTTATAATGATAGTACTTAACCTTCTTAAAATAAGTAAAACTGAATATGAATATAAAGAAAAAAAAATGCATAATGCTTTGTTCTACAATGTTCTTCGTAATGTCCGAAACTGTATTACAAAACACAAGGCATATTAAAAAAATAACGAATAAAATGGATATTGAACTATTAAATAAATCGTTGGATATGCTTTCTTGCAGGAACTGTGTCATCTAGTTCCCAAGGCGTGATTCAATGATGATAAAATTATGAATGATTAAGCTATTTTGGGCTCTGGTAGAAATTGAAATCGAATAATCCAGAAGTCAGTTCGAGCGTATTTCACTTTGAAGCGTATTTTTACTGTACTCTTTAGATAGGTATCTTAATTGTGTGTCTAAATTGTAAACCCGTATATTTAGTTTATATCGTATTATATCGACGACCTCTGGAGCCTATAGTTGGTAGTGACCCTGCCTACGAAGCCGGAGGTACCGGGTTCGAATCCCGGTAACGGCATTTATTTGTGTGATGAGCACAATAATTTGTTTCTGAGTCATGGATGTTTTCTATGTATTTATTAAGTATTTATTCATCTATGTAAGTATGTTTATCGTCGTCTAGTAACCATAGTACAAGCTTTGCTTAGTTTGGGACTAGGTAGATTTGTGTAAGATTGTCCGCAAATATTTATTTAATTATTATTTATTTATATAGTTAATTTGCAAATTGCACTCGATATGCAAACCCAAAGGCATGTTAGTAGACCATAGAACCACTATAATGGTCATCTATTCGGGATATGAGCTCCGTTCGCTTGGACGGTCGCCAAACTTTGCAATTGGCCCGGCAATACGCATGCAGATGTGTCAAAGGATTACATGTGTTAAAGCCGTTAAAGGATTAGGACTGGCTTGAATTGGAGAAGTTGTGAATCGGCTAAGGTGACTTAAGCACCCAAAATGTTGTCTTGCCCGCTCGCTAATGGTGCTGTTCGCTGGCGCACGGATCAACTTGCGAAAGAATAATCATTCGTATTGTCAAAGCGAATGCTTCATCATCAGCCAATATTATTATGCGTCCCACTGTAGGGCGTCCGCCTCACGGGTATAGTAGAAGACACCAAATAAAATAACCAATAATTATGAATTTTCCCTAAAAAGGATTTAATATTGTCAAATGGAGAAAAAAGTAAAGCAGGGTATTAAATAAATAATCACAAAGTTATAAGTGTTCAAAGTTTTAAGAGGGTGTATAGTATATTCTGTCCCTTTTCCGCAAAACGCACCTTCATATGAAACGATTGTTATTTACTATGACGCTCGTGGATCGTGACGTCACGAACCCCGAGCGTTTTCTCTCTAACAAGCAATATTAAAACGGTTGTAGCTTCGTAATTTTTTGAGATATCTGAATGGGATTTTCGTCACTAGGCATATTTTTTTGCCTTCTTTCTTTTGGAGTAATAATACATTTGTTTCTGCGCCCCTATTGCAGTAGGTACAAAATATATTCGACATAATGGACTGAAAGAATTAATTACTTAACAATTTTATGATACGACAGTAATGGTAATGTACTGACCGACTAAGTCAATGAAACCAAGATAAAATAACACGAAAATGCCCATTTATGTAAATAGCCCTTAATTACGCCTTCTAGGACCATCAACCGTGAATAAACCACGAAACAGCGGGCGTCCATTATTCATCGCCACAGCTAATAATTGTCACAGTTATGGACAAATGAACTAGGTACATTTTATACTAAAATACAGGTAAATTCATTTGAATCCCATTGTTACGTATTCCACTGGCATTTTGAATATATTCATCGAACTAATTGCTATGCACCGTTGACTAAACCAAAAGGCCACACAACGAAAGTCATAATGACCAAGTCCGTATAATGCACCTACTTTGCACCCGCAAGTAGTGTTCAAACTAACATTTCTCTGGTAAAGTTGGCAATTATCCCTTTCTGAAACTTTAGAGCGCCGGAATGAACTAGACAGTCTGGCTGCATATTTTGCTTGTTTTAATGCTGGTGTAACATTTCAACTAGCATAGCAGTTTTGTAGTTCATGATAATTAGTAACGGAACAAAGGCATTATTATAAAGTAATACTCATGTTGCGACTGTTAAAGTGATCATAGACGAAGGAAGTTAAGGTAACAGAGTGTGTTAGTCAAATAGTAAAATACTAGATTGTTGGTATTCCATGTATCTTAGGTTTTCGACCAGCCCTAAGACTTTCTAATTTCAGTTTTATTACACAAATTTGTCTACAAACAGGCGCTTTGGCACCAAACCCCTGGATTTGGCAAAGGCACTGGTTTTACGAAAGCGACTTCCATCTGGCCTTCCAACCCAGAGAAAAAAACAGACCATTCTGGATTAGACCGGTTTCATCACTATGCGTTCCTTCCCCAAAACGCCACTGTTAAATATCAAATAATATATCGTACAAAAATGTTTTTGAAAAAATCCTGTGGTACGAGTTGGGCTTCAAATCAACGATCTCTATACCTATATTATATATACTCGTAGTTATTATTACATAGTTGTGTGCCCTACCGCTGCTGGGCCACCCGGCTACATCCCTCAAACACTGTGACGCCAAAATAAAATTAAACAATAGTCAAACGAAACAGGATTCCCTATAATTTTTATTACCATCGTCTGTGCTTGTCCGTTTATAAAAGTAATAGTACATACGCACGCTGCGTTTATCGCATTTCATGCATAATGCAAACCGTTTGGCTTTTCATCCCATTCAAATGAGATGAAGTTGTTATTTTTGCTGGAACTTTGCCCCGACTGGACATCCTGTTGCGATATGTTATAAAACTATCTGCTATACTTTTATTTTTGTTAATAAATTTTGTAGACTGAGTGCATGTTTTTATGCGACGGTAAAATTATGATTGTATATAAATTCAATTATTTAATTGTACGATTCACTATTCATATAGTTTTTAAATGCCTTCCTAGAAAGGAGATATTTAATTCGTCGTTATATTTTTATTGTGTACCCCGCTTGGGGTCTAACCCGCCTCGAAAATCAGCGTCATCGAATCTGCTTATAGCCAACAGGGCTGATCGCAAGATTTGGATTAGAAAAAAAAATATATATTTTTATTGTAAGTGATAAATTTTTCATGATTCCATGTTTTGGTTAGGAAGGGAACGTTATATAAATAAATATTTGGGGACAATCTTACACAAATCGACCTAGTCCCAAAGTAAGCAAAGCTAGTAGTCATACCAATGGTACTAAGTAGGCAACGATATAAATACCAATTATGGGTAAATTAAGTAAGTGCCGTTACCGGGATTCGAAGGACCTCCAGCGTATTTATAGGCAGGGCGGAGGGCATCGTCATGGAGTTATATGAGACCAATCTGAAGTGTTCATACGTTAGTCGTCGAGTACTTATGGAACGAAGTGTTGTGTGTTAATGTGTTAACGCATTCACCACCACGCTGCGCTTAGAGCGCTACACCTTAGCAGCTTAATAATATGCTTCATATATAGTGGAAAGCGCCCGAGCACTCTGACGCATGTTTGTCATGATTGGCGCTGAATGGGTTAACATAATATTTAATATGTATTATATTACTACGTGTATGTAATACTGATGATGACATAGTAAGCTTTCGTTAAAGTACAAAATAGCGCATACCGATTCCGCCCCATCAAAAGCTTTGGCATAAGTCGAGTTGTGTAAAATTGTTCCCTAAAATAAAACACAGAGACGAGGACGTCCGATAAGGGAAAAAATATCGTGTAAGTATAACTACTGTAAGTTCCGTTCAATACAGCCTCGTAGTGACGAGTCACTGGGCCGGAATTCAGATAGTGCGCTAAAAATATTTCAGATATTTCTGTCACCAAACATTTCATCAAACATGTGGGAGGTTTTCCGAACATGCTGCTGTGAATTTTTTGTTATATCCAAAAGGGGTAGACAGAGCACTATTTTAATTTTGACATTTAACCTGCTCATCGGTAGGTCTGTTTCCGTAAACCACGGTCACCAAAATTATACCGAAACAAATAGGTATTTTAAAAATGTATTTAGAATACAGATCAGGTATATATCTACTCCTGTATCAATTTATTGTGCTGTAATTATGATTTCTATTTTAAAATATATATGTATTTATATTTTTACGAAAAACTAATTAAATCTGTGATAAACCCGTCAGATATACCTATACCTACTCGTACATAATTTCATAAGCTAGATCGGATTAATTTAATCGCATGCTCTATGATCCTCACACACGCCATTTCTTTTCACGGAGACCGTTAAAGCTGAATGATGTGAAATTCACACATAGCTGCGGCAAGCGGCGAGCAAATGAACTGCTGTCTTTACCTTAAACAGCGTTTCATTAGTCATTAGTGCGGGTTCATACAAAAAGCTTCTCTCACTTGCAGCATGAACTTTTGCACTAATCACTTATCAAAGTGTAACAGCCCATTGTTAGGCTTCTTCCTGCCCTGACTAAGCGGGGCGGAATCGGTCGTATTTTAAACCGAGAATATACTGATGCCACCCTGATTCTGTTTTTTTTTCTTTTTTTGTCTGTATTACATTAGCGCAGTAGTGTACAACTCAACTAAGCTAAGAATGCACCTCGTGTCGAATAAGTTACACAGAGCAAGGTGCATTCTTAGCTTGGTCAGGATATATTATCCTGGACTACGTGTTCATTTTCATGTGGTATGGATCAGTGGGATGGATAAAGACGACGACGACGACGACTGACAAAGATGATTACCGCATTTGTACCACCCCGCCTCTTCGCATTCCGCGCCAATCAGGAAGCATTCAAGCTCTCTCAAATGTATGCGCAGTAAAGAACATATTACTATTATTTCTACTGACTTGACTGACGGTTGACACTATCAGCTGACAGCTTATTGGTACCGTTCCATACATTTTATTCAATTCAATTAAAATTATTTATTTCATAAAAACTGATAGTACTTTTAAATTAAATGTCATATTAAAAATTACAAATGTTACAAAATAATTACATACTACACTAAGAACATACCTACACATTACATTAAATTATACACTGAACCTCTTGAGCCCATGTGCAGGGTGTTCCAGTGTCTCCACACGGCGGAAGCCGGACTGTTCCAAATCAGCTGAAGAAGGCTGCTGGAACTATCACGCACACGACGCATGAGGGACGCGGATCCTATCCTTTTTATAGTCCTCCTCATCGATTTCGATGACGGTGACCCTAGCAATTACGGATTTGCCTTATTGTGAGCTCTAATGTGGCTGGCTAGGCCAAACTTACTTTGAAAACTCTATTGCATGGGGGGCAGTAGAGTTGGCCAGTTTTGCTATACCATACATTTATGTACAGTCGCCATCACATCTATGTATGTGATGGCGACTGTACATAAATGTACGATATTTTTGTTCAAAAGTATCGGCACATGCACCCTAATGCCTTGAAAATAGAGGTGTGTTCCGATGTTTGTGACGTGCTTGTTTGCTCCGATGTATGTGATGGCGACTGGAGCTACGTTCTCAAAGGTGGACATACTTTTGAATTCGATTGTACGTAAATATTATTTTTTAAACAATGACTGTAGATTTTCGTTGCAGGGGGCAGTGTGTGCCGGTTTATAGACAACAGAGACAGTTTGCAGTGCCGATCGGTTTCGCAGTCGCAAATTGGTTTCTGTCACGTCTATCCAATATTTGAATTGGCTTTAACCTCAATATGGAATAACTTTCCAGTTTTCCTGTTATCATCCAGTCGCAGTGGCTTTGGGATTAAACGTTCTGTTATATTTCCCGTTCATCATTATTTGCTTGACTTTTATTTCAGGTTTCATCATCATGCATTTAAGAGTTAGTGTACGGCCTTTAGTCCCCGCGCCGCTGCCGCTGCCGCTATGAGCGGAGCGTGTAGCGCAGCGTCCATATAAAACAAATGTAATTTATATGAACGCTCCACGGCCCGCTCGCTCGTAGCGGGGCGTGCACTCAGACCGTACACTTAGGACTCTTGTCGGTGTAGGGGAAGGTTGCTATCATTGGACCGGCGCTTTGATTGGACTATCTACGCATGCTACGTAGAGTTTAAAATATTTAAATAGTCCAATCACATACAAGATTGGGCAGTAGCTCGCTTTACTTTTTGCACTGGACAAATCTTGTGAGAAAAGGCAACTAAATTGAATCTTCACCAAAATTAGTAAGTGTTTTTGAAAAAGGATAAGTCAAAGTTACCTAATCTTAAAAAAAGTAACTGGTTACACTTTAACATGATAATGCAAGAATTGCACTGGGCCAGCGTGGGTCTGCACATTCCCTCTAATCCATGAGAATAGTCCTATGCCCACCACCAGGCAGGGAAGTATACAGGTTGATGATGATCATGATTACACATTGTAGGTACATGTTACCATACTGCAGCCTCAATGGGAAAGAAATGGATCATTCTTTATGTCCTGTTTGATTTGATTTGACGTTTCGCACTCGGCTTCCACGCATCTATAGAATATAAATGCCTATGTTCTGACTGTCACTCAATCACTCATCAACGCACAACTGAAACTACTGGGGCTAGACAGCTGAAATTTACACCAAAACTACCTTTTACAACGTAGTCGAATAAAAGGAACACGTTTGTAAAATAAATAATGTATTGCATTACTGATTTCCCGCACACTACATCAGACACTAAAACAATAGTGCATCGTATACCCAGAGCCTGCTAATGCCCTAACTACTAATTCTGAAACAATCGCAACGCTAGAGAGGATTTGCAAGAATAATGCAGCGGATCCACTGAAATATGCATGACGCCTGGAACCTCCTGATATGTAATGTGACACAAATGCGACTCCAAAATGCAATTAGTTGCTTGGAAACCATTTTCTGGAGGTTTAATATTAGCAGAACAATTACATTAGGAGATAGGAGAGGAATCAAGTGTGAATAGTTTTTACGATTAAGTGTGGGTTGCACCAAACCGTCTGTAAATCGTAAGCGGTATTCGTTAAAATCTTAATGCATCGCAAGTTTGAAAAGTTTCTATGGGATGACAGCTGCCGGCACCATATTTGACGTTTATCGGACTTAAGTCGTAAAATGGTGCAACCTGCCCTAAGGCGAGATATGAGCAAACTGTGCCTAGGACTTAAGGCGACGTGAGCTCCGAAAACGGATTTTTAAAAAATCGTAGCTCTTATTAGGATTATAATACGGCTGCCCTAAATTTAATTAGTAATTTTGAGGCCTTCCTCGAGGGAAATCAGCTATTCGAATCCTGAGTTTTTTGACTTTCGCTCGATAGAAAAAATCACGAACATAGGTCTAAAATACACTTAAAAAAATTCTACCAAATTATGCACAACAGCTAAACATATAACAATTGGTTTTAAAAATCAGCAAGGAAATCAGCTATTACTTTTTTATTTATAAAACGCACAAAGAAATAAAATTAAAAAACATGATATCCGCGCTTCCAAAAACGCACTTCCATCTCGCTCACGCTTATGCTCAGTGAGAGGGAGAAAAGACCACGAACCTACGTCCCCTTAATCTGTGGTGGAACGTCAAAACTCATAGTATGGACTACTTTTTGAAAAAGTAAGCAAGCAAGAATATAGTTTATTAAATCTTATTTTTTTGGCTTGTATGCAAATTTGTAATGTAATTTTTTATCATGAAATAAATAATCAAATCAAATCTAATCTATTCCAAAATAAATCCAATACCAAAGGTGGCTTTAATAATGTAATAATAATGTCCAAAAAATAATAGTGTCCGAAACCAATGATTTCTTGGTTATATCAAATTATGATTACATACTTGATTTTTTCTTTAAGTGGGTAGATTAAAAAAGTCGTTTCACATCATATACACCATTTTTGTAATGTAGATGTCATCTAAAATAAACAAGGGCCTACTAATACCATTTTTTTTCGTGAAAATGGATTTTATTTTATTTCTTCTTATTTTCTACTTTTATTCATGTATTTTTATCTAAACGGGTTGGCTTATACTATGTTTGTTGTGTATAGTCACAAATAAATGTTTTCCTTCCTTTATTTTAAAATACGTTTTACTGCGTATCTTACCTAAAAATTATCAATTATAAATAAATATTACGGGACAATCTTACACAAATCAACCTATTAGGCCCACGGTAAGCTCAGTAAGGCTTGTGTTGTGGGTACTAGGCAATTGACTAATTTAATGACATAACATAGAGAAAGTTATTTTCTTTATATAGGCGAAGACGCACTTATAAATTCTAAAGACGCAGCATTTCTAATTACTAAGAATTACAAAGCCCTCGTTTCACAAAATATAGCGTACATCGTTAACGCAGTAAACACATACAAATGAAACTAGAACTAGGGCACGCATTCTATGGCTTTAGGCGTAAAGAGCTCTTCCTAATGCGGGCTACAGACGTAGTGATTTACTACAACTAATCATTGCGATTTGTTGAAGTGACATTGAGACCGCTTTGTGCAGGCATATTTTTTTTTATTATTATTTTGTGGGCCTTAATATGCCGCTTCGACCAGCAAGTGATCTATTGTGGCAGCCCTTGTTTTAGAGTTCACCGTTAAGTCCCGTTGCCTCCAGGAAATTCCAGATTCTTTGGGCGGTGATATGTTGTACTTCTTGTGGGTGCATTATGTGCCGCCCTAGGTAGGTACTTCTTTTATGCATGAGTGGTCCGCAGGAGCAGAGAATGTGCATTGCAGTCTCCTCTGTCTCCTGGCAGAACCTGCAAGTTGTGTCCTGCTTCATACCCATTTGAAACAGGTGTTTGTTCAATTTGCAATGTCCTGTCAGGATTCTTGTCACTGCGCAGGTTTTGTGCCTTTTGAATTGTAATAACTCTTTAGACAGCTTACTATTGAACCCTTCGATCAGGGCTTTAGCTTGTTTTTGTCCTTTGGTGAACTTCCACAGCTTGATTGCCTCTGATTTTTCCGCGTTGTTTAGCAGAGAATATGCTTTCCGTTTTGTGATGCCACAGAACGGTTCCGGGCCGACTAGGGCCGTGTCTGCGCCCTGCCTTGCAAGTTCATCTGCTCTTTCGTTTCCTACAATGTCGGAGTGCTCTGGTACCCATCTAAGTATGACTTTGTTGGAGTTCGCCAGGGTGTTTAGATTATTTTTACAATTCTGGACTAGTTTAGAGTAGGACTCTAGTGATTCTAGTGCCAGCAGAGCAGCTTGGCTGTCCGAGTTGATGTAGATATGTTGGTTCCTTAGGTTTCTTTCAAGATTTATCTCCACGCATTTATTTAATGCGAAGAGTTCAGCCTGAAAGATTGAGGCCTCCTTCCCCATGCTGACGCTAGCTTTGAACTTTGGCCTCTCACCGTAGATATCACATCCAACATCATCACCTTTTTTTGATCCATCTGTATACCAAATGTGGCTTCCCTCCTTGAAGTCCATTTGGTCATTTGTCCATTTGTCTCTCGGAGGTATTTCCACTGTATACAGTCTAGTGAATTTGCATTCCACGTATGTGTCGTCAGTGGGCATGCTTAGGTTTTTGTTATCAAAAACAAGGGCCTCAAGTTTGCTTAGCGCTTGAGAGCACCATTTTGGCCTTGTTAGTGTGCATATCCTGTAGATGCACTGCTTCGCCTCCTTTTGAACTTGCAGGTGGAGTGGCGTTAGATCGAGCAGTGCATCCAAGGCTGCCCCCGGTGTTGAGCATAAAGCTCCTGTTGCTGTTAAGCAAGCTGTACGCTGAAGACTGCTTAACTTTGTGATGGCTGTCTTTTGGTGGACTTTGTTACACCAGACTGCAGAGGCGTATGTGATTATCGGCCTCACTACGGCTGTGTAAAGCCACAAAGCAATTTTGGGTCTTATGCCCCATCTTGCTCCTGCCATTCGACAGCAAGTCCACATGGCCATTTTTGCCTTTTGTATTGTGTTATTCAAATGAGCGTTCCAAGTTAGCCTTTGGTCAAAGGTAACTCCTAGGTACTTGACCTCATTTGAATAGGGTATTTCCTGTCCATTCAGTTTTAATTTGGCAAGCTTATCTAGTTTCCTTTTCCTAGTAAAAGGAACTAGTACTGTTTTGCTCGCATTGATGGACAGGTCATTTTCTTTGCACCATTTGTTTATGGTGTTGAGCGCTCCTTGCATTAGGTTCGAAATTGTGTGGAGGCAGGGACCTTTGATTATGACTACAAGGTCGTCGGCATATCCTTGCGTGTCATAGTCTAGGTCCTTCATAGTTGCTAGGAGTTGGTCCACTGCCAGGGTCCATAGTAGTGGGGATAGTACGCCTCCTTGAGGACATCCTCTTGTGGTGTAAAATGTAAACTCAATTGCATTGAGGGTCAGAGTGACTATTCTATTTGATAGCATGCTCTGGATCCATCTGATGGTGTTTTCGTCCACACCCTTTGATGCCAATCCCTTAAGGATAGTCTCTGTGGGTGTGTTGTCGAAAGCTCCCTCGACGTCAAGGAATGCACATAGAGCTGTTTGCTTATCCTCTAGGGTTTTTTGCACTTTGTCGACCAGATCTAGTAGTGCAGTTTCCGCAGGCATAACCGCACTCTCACTTTTTCAGTCATGTCATGCTAGTCATGTTATCGAAAATGATGTTTTTATCATTTTTGTGCTTTCATTTTAATGATGTGATTAAATTATGAAGTAATGTGATGATAAATAAATATTAAAAATACCAAAGTGTACTACAATCCGACTACAAAGTGTGTTTTTGTAGCTCTATTACACCTTAAAATAAAAATACAGCCTTCCAAATAAATGTGTCTAAATGTATGAAACTACTTGTAACAAATTATTATGGAACTTAAATTTTTACAAAAAACTGATCATAAATTCATTGTATAGTAATCTACACTCTAAAGTGGCAAAGACAAAATTATACGCTACAACTTGTTAGACGGTTGAACTTAATGCAGGGTATGTACATTGCTGTCTCATTTCAACTACAGCTGTGTCTTCGTCGGTTGTTGTGATAAATTGCAACGTATGTAACAACCTTAAGAAGGGTCGTAGGTACCCGTAATAACGATCCTCTATTAGAGAGCGAAGGACGGAGAACACTTCAAAATGCTTTGCTATTTTGAGCAAAGCAAGATTTCTGCCGAGATTTGTCTTGTTCTCGAGGGGGATTTCCATCTTATGAAAATAATTTAGTAAGTTCGTTAGTGGGTACTTGAGAATTTCCACGCAAATGAATAAACAGAGGGGTGGGTATGGAGTTGTTGAATCGTATCAACATTATAATAGTGTATAACCGAATATTTTAACAAATTAATCTTACCGGCAACAATAGTTGAAAACTAAAACATTTTGAATTATCAGGGCCGCTATATTCCATGGATATCGCTTTCGTTTCATGTCTCTACTCTGTTTTTGTAAGAAAGTGTCATGAAAGTAGAGACAATGAGATACTGGGGACTGCATCCCGTTATCTAACCTTTAAATACTAGCTGCTCACGCTGCTCCGCCCGAGTAATACAAAACCGCCACAGGATAAAATATAGCCTTTGTCGACCCCGTAGGTACTGTATCTGTACCTATAGGACATTTTTTTTGAAATCGGATGATAAGTTTCGGATATAACTACATACGTACAAACTTACAACCTCACGGACATTACCTTTTCATGATATTATTATTGTATTATACACCGTGTATTTTTTGATTTCCGTTAATTTCGACACGATGTTCGGTTCATTAACAGAAGCTACCTGGTATGTTACTTTTTGTTAAATTCGAAAAAATTTTTTTTTTTCATTTTTCATACAAACTAAATCAATATTACAGTGTGGGAGGGCTCTAACACTTAATCTCAATTAACACAAAGTTAATTTTCACCTACAATAGCACTTGTCAACACATGGCTCAGTGGTAAATAGTTTGCTTATGGAGTGAGGGGTCCCAGGTTCAAATGCCAATAATTCCCTTTTTCGTTTAACGAAAATTAAAACGTTAATAAAATAAAGGACCCTTCACACTGATTCGGTCATTTAATTGATTTATTGAATATCTGAATAATAGTAAGAGTTAAGACACTAGTTTCTTAGAGAAATTAGTTCCATTTAACCTGAGGATTATTCCCTTAAAGTTAACAGAAATAAAAAAAAACACGGTGTATATGGTTATGAATAGATACATAGCTCCCGGCCAGTTACAGTGAATACATGACTGCTGACATCGCAGTCGGGGTGTTAAATATGGCGAGGGCCGGTAGCGAGAATTGAGCCCACCGCAGAGTGTGAGATAGTTTTTAAGTAGCGTAAGTCAGTTGCACTTTAAACTTCAAGCTGTTCACTCATTTTATAATTTCATCATTGGCGTATGAAAGCAATAAAGATACTGATTATTGATTACTGATCATTAAAGTTAACCTGAGTTTTACCCTGAAACGTCCTCACGAACTCCCAAATATAACTAGATTATTTATATTTTACAGTGATCGTAAACTGTATTGTAAAACCAGGAACGAAGACAATGTGTGACACTATAGAATGGATTTTCCGTATATTACAAGAATCGTTCGGACCTCATCAAATACGCCCAACCAGCGTGAACGCTTGACAACCGAACGATAGGAAAGCGAGACAAAAATAGATAGTACGCAAATTGTACAAATAGAAATCACTTTATGCAATACTGGATTTGTATTCTGCAAGAATTGCAATTTCAGTTTATATCTTCAGTTTACTCTAACTATTCTAGTCTTAAGTTATTATCAATCTTGCCAAGTAGCAGAGTAGTTGTCTAACTTTTCGAACCAGCACTTTTTAATCTGTGTAATATGGAATATCAGAGTTGGTTATGTTCCAAAGTTCATTAGAAAAACTACGCGATTACTCCGCGGGATTTTATATTGGTACTGGAAGAGAACGCCTTGTGACAAAAAGGATCGATTAAGGGTCTTTTATTTCCATTATACCTTGATTATTATTATGACCTGACGCGCGTACAATGCGTTACGTGATCGACCTGCTGGTCGCATTTCGTAACGATTGGCTACAGATTGCTCAAAGCCGGGACGAGTGGAAGACGAGAGGAGGCCTTTGCCCACCAGTGGGATACTCTATAGGCCTATAAATAGTATATAAAGTTTAAAGGCCTATTGTTTTAATGATTGCAAAATTAAATACGTTAAAAAATCAAAATCAAAAAATCAAAATCAATTAATTATTCTGCAAATAGGCCACAAGGGCACTTTTACATGTCAAATGGTATTCTACAATATAATATTAATAATCTTACACAATAATCATTTTAAAATTTCAGATTTTAACCAATTAGTACCTAAATGGTTAACAAACTAAACGTCACTAAATGAAAACTAAAAAAATCCAAAATTGTAAAATATTATCAAATACATTCGATATAAGGTCTGTATCAAAATTAACAATAAGTTTATGATATTAATTTAGTACCCCAGAGATGTATAATGTCTCTGAGCATCCAAATACAATTAATAATTATTCTAATGTTCTTAAAGAGATGTATACTGTCTCTGAGCGTTAAAACAGAAAAAAAGGATCATTAATGTAATATTGTCAGAGATGTACAGGGTCAATAACAATAAAACGTGTCAAGAACAGAATGATGTCTCTCGTCAAAATAATGATAATAAAGGAAAAATATAAGGTTTTCAAACATTTCGTTTCAATCAACTTTTATGAAGATAATGTAAATGGTAATTCAGTAGAAATAGGTACACACTGAACATTGTATTGGGTACGACAGATGAACACAAACAGATAAACCACTAAATAATAAGATACAAAATCAATATTTTGACAACGTTATTGAATCATAGCAATGAGAAAACTTTTGTTCCTTTTTTGCATTTACAAACTATGCCCCCTTCAAACTATCAACAACTGAACTCCGAAAGATAAGAGGAATTTCGATCAATAGATACTGTTAGCTCCCTTATCCGCTATGAAAAGAATGTACCTACAAATAAGGACTATGCTCACTCTAATTCAAGATTTCCTTCTTGACAACAAATCCTTTTAGAGATGCTCCGACTTGCCGTACGTAGTCTTTTGTTGTTACGTTAGGGGAGTTTTTCTACGAAAAGGAACAGCAACACAGAAATTCGATTACTTCCTTAACCTCTCATCTTATTTACTACGTTTTATTCTAAAATAAACCTTGTCCATGACCAATAAAGCTTACATTCCTAATAGTTAAAACGTGAAATACAACGATAAGAAATTAGGCAGTCATTTAAATGGAAAGGTTTTATGCCATGAAATATATTTTGATGCTCACACATGTATATTCAAATTAAGTACCTACATCAAGTCCTAGAACGTCAATGTCAATTAATGGCTCATGAAAAATGTGAAGGATGATTTCATTAGGTTAATTTTCCATAAAAATGTGAATTGGAAATTAGTTTAAAATGCTGTTAAAGTGTAACTTTATCAACATTACTTTAAAAACAAAGTTTAAACTGACTTCAATTCAGTACTTCGCCAAGCCACATGGTACATGAAAATTCCCACAATCCCTTTCCAATTTACCACATGAACTGCTTTCCGAGAGCAAATGCGTTGATTATTACAGAAAAAACCCAAGTCGCTATATATGGGCTGATAATATTTGAGGAGTTCCGTCGTTTCTTCAAGGATCTCAGAATTAACAATTCATTCGTTGCTACTTCAACGGAATCATGTCAGAATCATTGACGTACATCTTTGAGGAGTTCCATAAGTCATCTGTAGTCTTCATCATCAGTTCCACTTCACCAAAATTACGATTTCCCTATCCTTACACGAGTTATAATAGAAAATACCGAAATCACTACACGCGTGACTATAAAATTTGAGGGTTGCCCTCAATTTCCCTGGAATCCCATCATCAGATCCTGACTTGGTGACACTGGGACCACCTCCGGAGTATACTCTTTCGAATAAAAAAAGGATTTAGGAAATCTGTCTACAATTGACAGAGAAATCGGCGGACATACATTGCATCTTGAAGGACTTCCATAAGTTTTCTGTGGTCTTCATCATCATTTCCCCTTAACCAAAATTGCAATTTCCGAGGGTAAATACACGAGTTATAATAGCAAATACCAAAATCACTACACGCGTGTCTATAAAATTTGAGGGTTGCCCTCAATTTCCCTGGGATCCTAAATTGCAATGGGACCGCCTCAGCAGTAAACTCTATCGAATAAAAAAAGGATTTTGGAAATTGGAACATACATTAAAAAAATACATACAATGGAACATTATACATTATAACCTCCTCTTTTTTGAAGTCGGTTAAAAAAGAGATGTAACTACTTCTTAATGTTTTCACATTTTTATGTACCTACATACCTATATGATAATATAATAAGGAAAAACACTAACTTTGCAGTCGACTGTTATGTAGGTACTACTGACGTAGACGTAGCTATCGAGCGACTAGTCCTGGAAAAGGTCGGCGGCACCAGACCGCGAGGCAGGTCACCAATGAGACGGGCTGACCAGATTAAAGCTGCAGTAGATGCATCACAACACGCAAGCATTAGGAAGGCGACTATCAGAGAGGAATGGTGACGTGTTGTGAAGCTTGCTAACAACACCTGAAATGATCACCAAGACCACTCGCCAATTTCAAATAAAAATTCTGTATATTTTACATAAGCTACTCCGGTATTCCCAAAAAGGATAGGCCAAGTTCATTAAATTTAATTATCTGTGACACTTCTAGCAATAGTAAGTTTAAAAACCGGCCAAGTGCGAGTCGGACTCGCGCACGCAGGGTTCCGTACCATTATCAATTTCTTTTTTCTGTTTTTAGTTTGTTATACAACAAAAATACATCATCTGTGAAAATTTCAAGTGTAACTACCACGGTATCAGTGAGATACAGCCTGGTGACAAATAGACAGACAGACAGACAGACAGACGGACAGTGGAGTCTTAGTAATAGGGTCCCGTTTTACTCTTTGAGTACGGAACCCTAAAAATGGAGAAAATGTAATATATCAGTACATTCAGTACTAATGTAAACGCAATGAAAGTAAGATACTAACATAAAAATAAGTTAGTAAAAGATACACCTGCTCTTATTTACAAAAATAATCTATTTTCTGGCAATTCTGGCATATGTAATTTGTTACGTAAAGCATCATTGTGCCAGTTGATGATAATCCACATCTTTAAGGGGAGGAAGTAACGATACAAATTACTATAATATTTTAGACACCCTTACCCTCTGAAATTAGAAAAATATGATGATAACTTGCATGTCATCAAACAAACACATTATACCAAATTGTTGTTCATAGCAGGAGTGTATAAAGTACGAAACTGGCGAAATATTTTACTAGCTGGCGTGGCTTTGCTTGCGTATTGCAAATCCGTGGAATAAAATATAGCCTTTTGTATAGCACAGACTGTCTGGATGGATCGAGTCAGTCTGTACAAATACAGTGGTGAACGTTGTTTTAAAAAAAGCAACGTATAGGAACCTAGTTATTTGTTGCATTATACACGAGAATAGCGGTTGACCACTTCTCCCAAGAAGTAGCTGTATTCATAAAGGGATGGAGTTGCCTCGGTGATCAAGTGTTTTGGGGCCGGTAAGAATATGTTTTGTAAAAACATCGGCATTCAGTTTACGTTTACAAATCCTTCCGTGCCGGATTATGCGTGATGTTTATGCTTGTTATTTGAAATGTCCTCCTCTGGGTATTTCAGTATTATTGCTGATAATTTTATTTTTTTGATGATTTTAAATCATAGTAGGTACCTAATACCTATAGGTGTACCTACACCAAAATATGCGTAGTACGATATACGTAAATGTTAATATTTGTTTAAAGACATTTATTTAGAAAGTAGTTTTTAAATGTACTAAAATACAAGTAGTTACATATTCCATCCCCAGAGGTTCATTCTAGATACTGGTGGGAAAGTTTTGAAAGTTTTATCGGTTTGGCAGATTAGTTGTATGTAATGTTAGCCTTAAAGAGAATAAACATAAAAAAAAAGTTCTAGAGATAACACTCTAGAACTTTTTTTTATGTTACAAGCTTAACCATACATATTGTTCACGAAATAAAGTAGCCATAAGAAAATGTAAATAAATCTTGTTTTTCTCACAGCACTTCAAACAAAAAACAGTCAATTATATCAGTAAACATTGTAAAAAGAATGTACAATGCAATTTTTTGTAAAAACCCTAAGAGTTGGCAAACTGTCTGACTTTCTTTCGAATGCCTGCCATCAGCGTATTTATTGATTTTTTTGTGAACTGACGAGAGGCTGCGTTCCATATTTTTTTGAAATCAGCTTCATTGTCGGCCACTGCCCCCTTCTTGAGCAGGTATCGTTTGATATTTGCCCAATACCTTTCAATCGGGCGAAGTTCTGGGCAATTTGGTGGGTTAATGTTTTTCGCGACATAACTACTATTCTTGTTATCAAGCAAATCTAAGGTGGCTTAAGCGTAATGAGCAAAAGCTAAATCAGGCCAAAATATTGGAGGACGTGTATGTTTCCGATATAAGGGCAGAATTCGCTTTTTAATACACTCCTGTGGGTAGACATCTCCGTTTATTGTACCGATAGTGAAAAAGCTCATACTTTTAAGCCCGCATGAGCAAATAGCTTGCCATACAAGGATTTTTTGGGCGAATTTTTCAAAAGCCACGCTCTTATGTTCTTCTGGAACGTCCTCGCCAGCTGCACACGAGTAAAACTGGGGCCCCGGTAACGTTTTCATGTCTTTTTTTACATATGTTTCGTCATCCATCAAAATGCATCGGTCGTTATTTTGAATTAAAAACTTGTCCAAATCTTTAGCTCGAGATTTCGCTCTTTCAAGCTGGGCAGCAGTCCTTTTCGGCATTTTCTGTTTCTTCCTGGTCTGTAAATTATTTCTCTTTTTTGCGTTTTGTACGTTCCCGACCGAAGTTTTTAACTTTTTGGCTACATCGCGAATAGAGTCCGATGGATTTCGACGGAAAGACGCTACTATGTCCGTGTCCAATTTTGGCTTCACGCAGCCTTTTCTGTGACCGCAACCTGGTAGATCACCTAGAGTATTAAATTCCCTAAACATTTTTATTACTTTTCGTACACCATTTTTAGATAATTGATACCGTTTTGCAAGTTGTCGCATCGAAATACCCTTTTCTGTACAGTAGGATATTATAATTAATTTACGAGTTTTTTCATTTATCCTCGGCATCTTGATTTTATCTAGTCAATGACATATATTATAAAATTTATACATGTGTCAAAATATCATGCATTGGCATAGCAAAAGCTTTCTATATAATTATGAAGGCCCAACTTTTGGTGGCTACTTTATTTCGTGAACAAGCCTTATAAACTTACCACTTTACCTACCCTCTTCATAATTGAACTAGCGAGCGAAGATAACGAAGTTCTCCGCTTCAGCGTGGGCCAAAATTCTTTCGTATGTCCGGATGTCCAGATGTCCCACTGTCCGGCTATTCTCCTCTACAGGTCGCATTTCTCAAACGATTCTCATGAAAGTTTGTGAGCAGGTTCAATAATTATGTAGTCTAGTTTTGTCGATTCAGATTTCAGAATTTAATAAAAAAATAATAAAATACATGATTGCGAGTTCTACAGCTCACAGAACCACTAGTTTTGACGACCGCTTTAGCCTAGTTTACCCTGCTTACGAAACAAGAGGTTCCTGGGTTCGAATCCTGGTAAGGGCATTTATTTGTGTGATGAGCACGAATAACTATTTGTTCCTGAGCCATGGATGTTTTATATGTATTTAAGTATTTATTTTTCTCTATTAAGTATCTATATCGTCGTCTAGTACCCATAAGTACAAGCTTTGCTTAGTTTGGGACTAGGTTGATTTATGTAACTGCTTTGCAGTTTGGCGAATCTTTAGGTTAAGTTACTAAAATTGTATTTTTTTTTTATTCTAAAATAATAAAAAAAAAAATGTAAAGATTGTCCGCAAAATATTATTATTATATTAGTATTAGTATAGACAAAAATTCATACAATTGTAACCAATCGCGAACGAATGTAAAAACGAAACGCACGATTTGATCTATAACTGACACTCGTAAAAAGCACGCAATAATCTCCAACAACGCAGGTTCATAAAAAAGATGAGAAGGGTGTAAAAGCAATTAGTTCCGCGTCACTCTATTCTGCGTTTAATTATTGCACACATTTATTTACACATTAGGTTAATGGCAAAAACAAGTCCCTCGTTCGGGATAAATTGTTTGTGTATCCCGAGTGCTATCCTGCCAGGGCTGTCAGGATATTCTAATATTTTCGGCGATTCTTCATATCAAGTGTTGAATAAATTTTATTTTGTGAAGTATACAGGGTGAAATCGGAGTCGTGTAGCAAGTACACCAAAAGCGAATAAGATGGTAACACTGAACAAATTTTCCCAAGAATCCGACCACGAAATTGCAAAAAAAGACAGCAGTTCCATACTCTCAATTAACCCACAGTTAACTCTTAATTGGCTCTTATTTTTTTGCGATTTCGTGGGTGGTCCCATGCGAAAAGTTGTTCAGTATGACCTTATTCGCTTTTGGTCTTCTTGCTACACGACCCCTATATCACCCTGTATAATTATTTTATACAAGGTTAACATTAACTTAATTAAATTAAAACTTAGTTAAATCTAAAAAAAGGGCTTTCTTGTACCCTTTGACGTCGAGACCCTCGGTCCGGGGGGTCCCTGTGCGCATAAGTTATTTGCGGTAATCGTGAAACGTCTGGTTGATGTAATTGGTTACCGAGGAGCTGGCGGCTTTCTCGCACAACGCATCCATTGCACTTCAACGAGGAAATGCCGCCAGCATCATCGGTACTATAGCACCGATGATGATGCTGCCGAGGTATACCTCGAGGGCCTTTTTTTTAGATTAAGGGCCGATTTTTCAATCCCCGGTTAAACAACCAGATAGGTTTTATTCTATAGATAGCGGGATTTTCAATTTTTCAACAGTCGGATAGCAGTTAACCGACGAATAAAGCCGTTAACTGAGGAATATAGTTGCCTGTCAGTTCAAGAGCTAGTTAGGACCTATCGCTCCGTTAAGTTTGACGTTTTTAGGTTATGTTATGGTAAATGTGGCACTATTTGTGTTTTGTAGTTAATTATTTACTATAGTGTACCAATTTTGTTCACCTGTTAATTAATTTATGGCAGTGCCTGAACATGCAGAAGAAATACAGGGAAATATATACGCAAGGGACATTTTACTTGTTTATTTTGAATTTCTTTCAAGTTAAAATATTTTTTTATTAGGTCATTTTGGAACTCTTTGGGGAGGCCTATGTCCAGTAGTGGACGTCTTTCGGCTGATATGATGATGATGAGTTATTTACAAGAATTTAAAGTTGAGAATGTCAATAGAACATTATAAACAACAATAACATTAGTACTGTGTAAGTTATAAGTATGTGCTTAGTATGTGTAAGTTTAGTGTATTATTATTATATTGTGTTGTAAAATAAATTCCTATAGGTACCTATAGCAAACTATCTTCTTGAGTCTGGTTTTAAATGTATCTAGCATAAAAACAAATAAGTAGGTACATTTTAAAATATAAAACAATTCTTGTTTCAATTAAAAACTAGTTTTATTGCAATAAGCTAAAGTAGACGAGAACTATACAAAAAATAATCATTATATCTACGCCGTATTGTAACTAACATTAGTTCATGCAATTCTTCCTTCCTAGACTCCTCGTTTCTAAGATTGGTCATTTTTAGCTCGTGCTCTTCTTTTACAAAATTTGTATTTAATTCATGTTCCTTATTTGCAATATCCTTTTCACAACACAAGTGTGTTTTAAATAGGTAATAATTAAATAACACGGCACAAACAGTGGTTCCTTTACGCGCGTAATAATTATAGGTTATGTTTTGTTTGGTAACATACGTCAAATGTCAAATAAACGTTTTGTTCCTATTTCGCTCTAACATATTGAATTCTGTATCCTTGCATCTCGCTCGCACTTGGTCGCCACGAAGTTCGCTGGCTAAGACTACAGATAACTATACTCTGGATAAAAGGTGATGGAAAAATTGAAAATCTCTAACCGACAAATAAACAACCAGTTAATTTAATCGGTTGGATAACTATCCGGCGACTTATCTGGGGATGGAAAAATCGGCCCTTAACTTATGTTCGGGCCGCATGCCTGCCCGACCCTTTATTTTGTAAACGCCTCTCGTGTGTACCTATGTGGTTTGGACAGTGACACTTGGAGTTGTCACATTTTGTTTTGTCTGTCGCATAAAAGACACGTTACGTTTTCGGTCGAAAGAACGTGAGCCGCTTTTTTTTTTGTAATACCTCGCTTTGCCGACACACAGTGTCCGAGATTATTTGATTTGTAGTTGAAAGTGTTTAGAAACTCGTGTTGGAGGCCTACCATTGAGGCCGAGTCGAACTTTGGTGAAAACAGTGACATTTGGTGATTTGTGCTGTGGTGGACCGCGTATTGACGGCCCGGCAGTCCGTGTAACGACACGGCGCTTTCCATGGCCCCGGAGACCAGCTTGGGAGACTTGATTTGACTTGACTGACCCTTGACGGATACCAGACAGACTTGACACGATTTCGCGTCGATGGGAACCAGTAAGTTAACTCCCTATTTTGTAGCAAGCCAACTGGCATAAGAATTAGACCCACGAATCGTGTGGCACGTCGGTTCCTCGCATAAGGCTAGGTACTGAACAACTTAGTTTTAATAAAGTGTTTGAAAGTAGAATTTTAAATAATTGGCTTAGAGGTTTTTAATATCTTTAATTTTTAAGAAATAAATGCTTGGGTACACTTGACGATTACACCCTGTGCTAAGTCATTCCCACTTCATTATATAGGTATAAACTGCAAAGAAGTTAAGTACCTAATGACGCCGTAATTGGACGAAGACGTTTTATTAAATTAAATTAAATTCAAATTATTACTTTCTGACTTTTTTTATGTAACTACCTACACTTACCTGATTTTTTTGGGAAAAATATATTATAGATAAATAAGTAAAATGACTATTTTCCTGCAGTAACTGCATTCAATTAACTATTTGTACGTCTACTATTTGGATCATAAAAACGTTTTTATCGCCAAAATCGCCATTGAGGCAAAACTAAAGAAAGATTGAAAACAAAGAAACTGTTTCTCCGCCTATGTTATGTCCTACTTCTAGGCAAAGGCCTCCCCATTTTTCTACCACACATCGTGGTCTACTAATGACAAAAAAGCATTCATTAACTCCACCGCAAAGTAGATATTTAATCACATAACTTGAGCGGTGGAGGTGAGCGAGGGGAAACCTGCATGTTAGGTAAAACCTAATACGTCGGCTAAAATCGCAAACCTCGTAACTCAATCAGATCTAACTTTACAGCACATTGTGGAAAATAGGATTAAGTGGCGAAAGGCTCTCAAGGACGGACACAACAAACATGGCAGGGCCTGGTTTGACCTTCTCGAAGGTAAAAGAAGGAGAAGTCAAACAACCCGCCATTACCTAATGCACATTTCTCCTGATGCCACCTTTGCAGAAGACAATGCCGCTCCCTCATAGGGCTACATATTTACATAGCCATTTAAAAAAAAGTGCTGCTTGAATCGTCTGATAAAGACGTAGAGGCCAGCAATGACGATGATGTACTTAAAATATTTTTTTTTCGTTAAAAATGGCGTTCGGAAGTTGCGCGGTTTTCTAGTCTGCTATTTAAATATAAACGGTTTTTTCGAAGCATTTAAGAATGTTGTTATTAGATGCGTTCTGAATATTGGTATGTATATAAAATTAAGAAAATGGTTTCGACTTTAGCCGAAGTAAGAACCTGTCGTTGAATATTTTATCTCAAATCAAAGTAAAACGTGACAGCCCTAACTCGCACCGACACAGTAGAGTGGACTAGGGTCCGCCATTTGTTATTTGTATCGTTACTTTTGTTAGCCCACTTTCATAACGCACAAAGAATGCCGGACCTATTGTTCAAAAGTTTATCTCGAAATTTAATACGGAAATTCCGGCTACAGTCAGAATGGCAGGGTAATCAAGCAAGTTCTTTGGCTTAGAAAAAGTCGGTCGTAGAATTTAATAGAATAAAAACTGCGTTTTTTTTTAAATAATAATGACGCAGAATTTAAAATTAGCTTACCTTTCCAAAAATACGACCATTTAGAACGCGAAGTTTAGAACATTAAATTGACCAACATATTGAGTAGTTAATTTTTAAATCTGTTTACATTTTTTTTGGACGTGATAACGTCTTATAAATAGATGAACGGCAACTGCACGCACGAAAAAGTGTGACTTATTGTCCCGTTCCAAACACCGGCTGCGCGCACGAAATATCAACGCACAGCCCATACCGCAGCGCTGGTTCTAGATATTCCAAATTTGACACGTAGGTTCCTTATACGGTATAGGGGTGCACTAATAAAGGATTTTTCAAAATTTACCATCTTAGGGGGTGAAATGGGGGTCCAAAGTTTGTATGGCAGCACCAATGTTTTCTTATCACGTAAAATTATCGTCTGTAAACCGACTTTATAGACAACAATTTTTTTTAAACAATGAGTACCTAGTCGAAACTATGAAATAACATTCGACTTTAAATAATCAATAAATTAGTTCGAACAAATATA
This sequence comes from Epinotia brunnichana, assembly GCA_963854355.1. Lineage (NCBI taxonomy): Eukaryota > Metazoa > Arthropoda > Insecta > Lepidoptera > Tortricidae > Epinotia > Epinotia brunnichana. The sequence goes on from OY977946.1 coordinate 1,606,645, forward strand.
CACAACTAGTTTCACATTCAGAAGTGTAAAGCTGATACCCAAAATCATCCATAATTATCCAAAAGGTCTATATAATATTCTAGGTGATTCGACATACTTGCCAAAATAAAATATTTTCAATAACTTTGTGGTTTTGACCAATACAGAAACCCGCCAACTATACACCTCTGTTTATAACATCATAAATATCAGTAGGTATAGGTACGTTCTGTATAAAAATACGTTCAAACGCTTTTGCCAACTAACACTGTATAACGTAATAGCCATCGGTCTAGAGAATTTAATTATTTGATCGTAAAACTCTAAATAAACCACTGAATAAACCAATTGATATTTTTTTAATCAACGACTGCCGACCTTTTCCGATTGGGTCTTTTTGAAATAGATTATTTCGTATCGTTGCACAAACGGTCGCGATAATTAATTGGCGTCCCGGTGGCTTTTTATTCTACTCGTATTTCTCGATACTTTGAGAAACTCTTCTCTAAGAGCTACATTTTTTAGGGAATATAAACCTTTCTTTAATCATTTAGGCTTTAAATTAGATTGAGCGCTTATTCATGAATACGTTTATGCTGAACTTAAATAAGTAGAAGTGGGAAATAATGATGGCAATCTCTTCTCTAATCTATCCGTTTCACGCAAATAAGACCCTTATTATATGCAACTAAAACACAAATTCCAGGTGTACGTGAAATGCGATTCAGACGTCGCAAAAAGTATTGCTTGATTTAATTTATTGAATCAGGCGTTACTTTGCGGAAGTCCATGATATATTACGAGAACAATATTCCTTTGCTATTCCGCTAAAAAACGTGCTGGTTGATCAGCGGAGATCAAATGCAACTATTTGCGTATACATATGCAAATAATTACAGCAAACCACCACCAATAATGAAAAAACGTCGACCTGCGCCACGTCCACTGAGCCAAATCGAGATTGATTTGACTCAGTGGACGTGGCGCAAGCAACATCTCCTGCCAGCATCTCCTGATGATGCCTCGTAGAGAGGCGAAACACGTGTCGAGGTTTTTTCATTATTGGTGGTGGTTTGCTGTAATTATTTGCATATGTATACGCAAATAGTTGCATTTGATCTTCGCTGATCAACCAGCACGTTTTTTAGCGGAATAGCAAAGGAATATTGTTCTCGTAATATTGCTTGATTTGTTTAACTCACAAAGTGCGAAGCAAATGCATCCGGTTTGTGCGGTTTATTTCTAAGTGTACCTACTCTTTGCAAGTAGGTACTTAGAATGAAAATGACATGGATTACACTTAATGCTCTCGTAAACTCTTTTAAATTGCTTGTCTAAATACTGGAACTTTATAAGGTCAATACATATTTTTTATGATTTTTCCATCTCAATCAAACCTAAACAAAATTATTAAAACTGACGGGGATAGATACTTAAATAACAGTATCCATTCTAAAAGTTCAAAAGGGGTTGTGACTTTAAGTAGGAAAAACCTTGCATATTTAACCTGAAAAACGTCAGAGAACCGTACCCCTAAGCGAATACTTATAGTGTAACAACACTTCAATGAATTCCTAGCACCCCCCGAGCACGTGTCAACCTTTCCGACGAAAACAAGGGTTGTATTTAATGCCCGTGTGAGGCGCTTAAGCTAACTCGCTCCCAATAGGGCAAGTCTGCAATGAAATTATACTCTAATCGATATAAACTTTGCGACATTTGAAACTCTGTGGAATTTAATCAACCGTCTAAGATATTGGGCCCCTTATTAATCACTTTGGTCGGTAATATAACTTTGGTGATAGTCGTTTTGACACTTAGGTCTTGCTCTTGCTTATTCGGTGGGTGCCGGGTAATGAGACATTGGAACTGAAAAAGGTATCTCGTTAAATAAATTGCGTTAACTTCAGTTTCAAGTTGACAAAAAAATATATGTTTAAGTCATTTTGAACATCCCGCCCGCTTAGCTACTTCTGCTGCTGACTTTAAAAAATAATTGAAAATCTTGCCAATCGTTGATATGTATACTGAGAGATCCTTTAAATGTATTCATGTTGTCTTACATTGATTCTAGGGAATCATGACTAAAATTTACTTTTTTATATATGTTTTGAATTTTATTGTAAATTTTTAACTGGGGCTGGGTCTACGAATTGCTATGGTTAGAGTTAAAAGTTTACTTACTGTCTTTTTCTAACTATTGCAAGTTGTTGTGACAAATTGTTTGGTGTGTAACGACTTTTAAGCATAACTGTTACCTGGGTCTGCCCTCGACAGGGTTACGTGAAAAAAAAGAAGGCGGCCTTTGCCCAACGCTTATGGCTCTTAGTAATAATAAAGAACAACAACGTACAAGCTCGTAATTACTTATCTCAAAAATCTTAAAAAAATATCAATCAAATCTAATCTTGAAATTGTGAATAGGTGACATGTAATATTTATATAATTTATAACGAAATGAGTATGAGTATGCTTAACTTTTAAAATGAGATGTTTTTATTTAGTTTACAGTCACCGACATCAATACACGGTGGAATTTAATCGGTGAACAGGAACCCATTTTTCTAATTCAGTAATTCACTCCTTCACCTTTGCCTGCGTACAAATCAGCTTTTGCAAAGAGACAGTTTGTTGTACAATCCGCACTGTTATATAATAAGATAAACAGGGAATTGAATATTTATATATTAAATTGCTACGACTGTAAAAAAACTGTATCAACATGGCTAAGTGGACTGAACTATTATGAGACTGAAAATATACTTTGAGGTTTATAATAATTAATTAATACAAAACACACACATACGCACACGTACACACACACACACACACACACACACACACACACACACGCACACACACACACACATACATATAGTTTAAGCTAGGCTTAAGTACCTATTTTTGTATCTTTGGAACATTATAAAAACCATTTTAACGTTAGAACTAGCTATATTGTATAATTTGGAAGAGCGAGGTCTCCTGACACAGGTAATATAATACCTAATAGGAGGACTCGACCACAATGTATATACCACCTAAGGTTAAATGGAAATAAATTTAATATTATGATTATGATGAGTAATCGATGGCGGTCACGTTTATGTAGTACTTAAGTGGAACCAAGTTTTTTTTATCATAACTAATTTTTAAGTTGAAATTAAATTTTTATTAAAATTTATTGTCACCCTACTAATGGTTTAGTCTGAAAAGTTTAATGACGTTTCATTTATTGACGTCTGATCTGTCTAGTTTCCCGCCAAAGCCAGCAAGCACTTGACGTATGTGCACTTACGAGTAACTTCCCTTCAATAAAAGTAGGGTGTCCATTTATTCAGTCAGTGTACATTTTACCGATGTTAATTAAGTGTGATTAATTAGATTGTGAGCTACATTGCACGAGATCTCACGCATTGGTTTCTGTGTAGATTGATAATTAAGATTTTTGGATTCCTGATCACCGATTAAATTCCACCGTGTATATGATGGAACAAAGGCCGCAAAAATATCTGATGACAACTCTATTCCTAGAGCCGTTACGTGTCAGATATTTTTGCGGCCTTTGATTCATCATATATTGATGCCGGTGACTGTACTACAAATTATATTTTTAATAGGTTCCTCATTCATTAAACTTATTGGATTAAATACCAGCATTTTGATACTGATGATGAACAAAAGTTGAAAATATTAAATTATTGCGAAATTTCATTTAGGCACGTCATAATTGCTTTTTCCAGCAGGTTGCTAGTTTAATTTCGCTCGCTTCCACTCATTAAAGATAGGCATAGAATTCACCGAATTCGATATTTTATACCAGCAAAATGCCTTAATTCTGTGGTTCGTTAAAATTGCTCCAGTATATTTTTTTTTATAATGAATGTAATTTTATGTCTGGAATTTGGTTATTTAGTACAACAAAATTACGAGTGCTATCAAACTTTGAAAATCAAATTAGTACCAAGGACACAGAAATACTGAGGGCTTCTAGTTTGCAACTTATTTATAAAGTTCTACGGCCTGTGATGAAGTCCTGAGGGGTAATCACGTAACGTTTCGTACGCGCGTTAGGACAATTTAACTGTCATTTTCCATATAAAAAGTGACATTTAGATCTACCTGACGCGCGTACTCGATCACGTAACGCATTGTACGAACGTCGTGTAGGTCTAAATGTCACTTTTTACATGGAAAATTGACAGTTAAATTGTACCGACGCGCGTTCGGAACGTTACAGTAGACGGCAAACTTCGTGCGCAAATGACCTTGCCTGCGCAAAGGCGAATTGTACGTGCAAGCTGCCCCCCCCACTTCCCCTCATTTGCGCACGAAGTTTGCCGTCTACTGTACGTGATTACCCCTCTGCAGGTCGATCACGTAACGCATTGTACGCGCGTTAGGTACTTAGAACTAAATGTCACTTTTTATATGGAAAAATGTCAGTTAAATTGTCCCAACGCGTGTTTGAAACATTACGTGATTATCCCTCTGAAAGTTTTTTCAAGTAATTATTGTCAAAGATTTTTTTTTATACATTACTCAACTACACATATTTTTTTTTTTAATCCGCCACATAGACGACTGTTATCAGGTTTACATGTGTATATGTGTGTCTGTCCGTGCCATCGCAGCTCCCAAACGAACGATCCGATTCGAGCGCGGTTTTTTTAATCGAAAGTCTTGTCTGTCTACTTGATTCTAAACTATGTTTGTTGTTTCGTGGGAGTTTTGCAATGTTGTTATATGTACTTATGTCTGTTAGTAATACAATTGTTAATGAATTTGCAAAACTCTGATACGTAAAGAGCCCTTGAGGCCTACTTGCAGAACAAATACTTGAACATATAGATTTTTGAACTATACGTTTTTTCAATTCTATTTAATCAAGTTTTTAATCTGCAGCACGGCCAATCAGCCGGATTGGAATGGCGGTTATCTGTGAGCGCGAATGCTTTCAATCGTTTCAATCGCTGTGGGATTGGGTTGCGGCTGGAATGCTGGCAGTATGGTGACAGTCCTTAGTATGATATCGATAATCCTCAGGACCCTGCTAAAACTTACAGTGACACCAGTAGAAGCAAGATGCTGCGTTCTGATCTCTAGCTCACACGTATGAACTGCTGTCGCCGCTACTCAATGTCGTGGCCAAGCTCTTAGAACGGTTGCACACGACTTTTTTCACGCAACGATGGTTTGATCATGTCCTAGTCATCTGCAGCGATATGGTATAGCTGCATGAATTCACCATAAAATTTGTAAGCGGTCATGCTAAAGAAATCACTAAATTTTACTCACGTATCGAATTTTGTGTGAATTTGTGTGCATTAAATCCATTTCAGGGGAAAAATCCTTTTGTTAACTATGTTAGTTATCTGGGATGTTTGCGGAGGCTCGCATGGATGATATCCATGCAATAATACGAAAATGTATCTTTTCCCGGATGCGCCGAGTGAGAGACAGCTTCAACAGTTTTCTTGCCGAGATAGGGGAGAGGCTTGATAGTCCCTTTTACCTGCACTGAGTATCAACTCACGTGCCTTTATATAAATGTCCTTAATAAAGTTAACTAACATAGTGAGAAGGAATTTGTAACTAACACTCTATGGATAGTTGATGTCCGAAATAAATTATTAATAAAAATAATAATAATTTAATTTTAAAAGATTTTACAAGCAGTGTAAATAGTGTAAAGAAACAATGTATTTAATGGCTGTGCAATTTGCGCAAGCCAATTCAACATCATACCAACATAACAAAAACGGTAAATTAGCACTAGCACGCGCCGAATCCTAACTACGGCCCTATCCGCCCAGACTCAATCTATCCATCGTCCGTCCGTCTGACAATACACGATGTTCATAAAAACAAAAGAATACCCAGAATACTACAAATAATCGACCATTACATCGATGTAGTCTAGTAACGGCTGATTATTCCGCTAGATTGGAACGAGTGTAACTATTCGCGCAATGTACCGTGCCGACCACCCGGTGCGCGGAAACGGGACATTTCCGCTCTATACCGACCAGAGATTTCTTGGTTTCTTTTTTACGCTAGTGTTATTGAACTCGTAATGTTTGTGGGGTTTGTAGCTTGGAAGTGTTTGAGCGGCTTTTGGCAATTTTAATGGCCTCATACTACTGATTGTGTGTCAATGTCAATATAAAAATATACCTAAGATGAAAAGAAAAAAAAAATGATGTTACAGACTCATGTTCGTTGGTCAGTTTCACTATTACAATGTCTGAGTCATTAACGAATATTTTTTTTCTCTTTATTAAGCTTTTATGAGCCGGGACGTTTATCAAAACTTATAAAAAAAACTGTTTATTTTCAGATAAGAATTATTGTTTACAAACTTTTGCTTAGCTAAAGTGATCTTACATTTTAAGATTTTGCTTAACTAAGAAGTGCCGATGCCCCCCCCCCCCCCCCCCCTCTTGCATTCAGTTCAGCTTGGTTAATTATAAATTACTAAATACATTAACATTAAATATATGTACAGTGTGATTTATTAACTTTATTTCAGTTGTTTTATTTAGTTATTCTATTATCTAATACAGTGTGTTACTGGTACGCGAACAGGTATTTAACATAGTTTTATATAATTTGTATGTTTTTTATGTTACTAACAACTACCTATGGAGTCTTTTGTATTCCGAAATAAAGATTTTATTATTATTATTATATTATTAAACTGGGAATAATTATATTCCATTGGCAATTAATTGCTTGACAAATATAGTAGCCAAATCATAATAAATATATTAATAAATCATAATTATGTTTATTAACTGCACAATTAAATTTCCAAAATCCGAACTAAACAGATAACTATCTTGATGACAAGACACAAAACGTAACAAAATATTTGTTGGCAATTTACTTTCCTGTGCATGGCTGGAAATCTAAATGTTAGTAAACTTATGAAGTCATGGTTAATTTAAAGAACTACGTTAAAATTACCCTACTTTAAATAAGCCCACTTGCCAGTAACGCACTGTGTATTTCTATAATATTTAATATAATCGCTTTAAGCTATTCCGACTACATTTTTCTACGATATCGTAAGTTTACTCGTAGATCTCATTGGGTTCAGTAGTTTGTCACGTGCTTTTGAAACTACGGAACAATTTTATTTTCCGATCTGACTGGCATAACATTTCCTTTATTCTCACTAAACGTATGTTATCTGCTCCATTCTACAAGTAATTTGAGACAGAATTGTCCCCACGTACAAGGTCCTAATCACAGTAGATGACCCTCCAGAGCGTAGTAGTAAATTTGCGGTTAGTACTATATAAATAGTATAGAATATAATCGATTTGTGTTATTTTGACACAAAAAGGCGAACTTCTTATGTAATGTTTCTAAATGAAATGTCAGCTGCCAGCACTCAAGTCTTTTTACAGACCGGCAATGAGGTTCGCGTATATCTTTTTCTGTCGCTCAAATAAGAGCAGTAGAGATGGAGATATACAAGTATCGAGGATGTATTCACAAAGCTTCCCGACAATAATTTATCGACGCATGGCTAGCACGTGATGGTGCGTGACTTATGTAGTCGTCACTTTTTAACTGCTCTAATTAGAAAGAGACGGGTAGCCTATTTGGCTCGCTGTTATATTCTCAGTGCTAACCGTGCAAACGAACTACCTATTTATGTCAGAGGGACCACGTTTGTCGAAGTTCAAAGTTTGTATATCTCCCTCTCTATCACTCGAATACGCAAGTGCAATAGAGACGGAGGTACCTACACGAACGAACGATATTGTATTGGAGTTACATACTATGAGTGTTACCTCTATCCTCCACCGACCACGCATAATAGTTGTTCACTTCATTCATGACTTCAACAGCACGCCCACTATCTGGCCTATTAACGAGCTGCTGAGTCACCCATCGAGTCTCGGGCGTGGTGCGACGAAGATGTTCAGCGGCAGGCAAGTGTGAGGGCTGAAGAAACGTCGGAGCAGCGCCAGCACCGACTTCAACAGCACGCCCACTATCTGGCCTCTCAACGAACTGCTGAGTCACCGAGCCAGTCTCAGGCGCGGCGTGAAGAACAAGCACAGCGGCAGGCAAATGTGAGGGCTGAAGAAACTTCGGAGCAGCACCAACACTGACTTCAACAGCATGCCCACTATCTGGCCTCCCAGCGAGAGACTGCGGAGCAAGCGGGAGCTAGAAGACGAATTGGGTCCCAACTTCCTTCCTGTAGCCAATGAACAGCCACAGTTTTTGCAGGTTTACTTTTTAGGCGACGAGGAAGCACAACTTGATCGACGGTCCTCCATCGTACAAGGCGTTCAGAGACCAGTACTACAAACAATTCAAAGAGTTCTGGAGGACAGGAACGTGCTAATACATGAATTTAGAAGCGCTTTGAAGAACATGACTGACGAAACGTTTAAGGTAGTGATCCACCCTGACTGCGTGCCCCTTGGGCAGCACGAGCGGCGCTACAACGCGCCCACCACCAGCGAGGTGGCGGCCGTGGTCGCCGGCTCGGAGCCCACCGCCGGCAGGGACATCGTGCTGCGCGCGCGCGAAGGCCGGCTCTGCCGCATCGCCGACACTCACAGGTTTCTAAATGCACTCCAGTATCCAGTCATATTCTGGAAAGGCCAGGAACAGGAAGGGTATCATTTTGAAATACCTCAGGTCCACAATGAATCCACAGACTACGCAACCAGTACCAAACAAAAACGTTTCCTGTATGGATTTATATGCATACAACCTTATGGTGCGTAGCAACGGGTTCAATCTGTTGTTACGCTGCAAGCAACTTCTGCACCAGTTTTTAGTCTGTTAAGCTTGAAAGCGAACCCCTTAGGTACATATCACTAAACCAATGCAAGTTGCGAGCAGAAAATTACATTCACTTACAAGATGCTGTAAGGAATGACGCGCAAGTTAACGCCAACGATGTGGGGCAGATAGTGATACTGCCCTCCTCCGTCGTGAATAGCCCGAGATACCTCCACGAGTACACGTAAGATGCGTTCGCGTATGTTTGGAGCTACGGCCGTCCGGATCTGTTCATCACGCTTACCTACAACACGGCACGGCCGGATATTACCAATCAATGAACTAATGCCTGGATAAATAGCCACTGAGAGGCACGACCTCATTGCATGGGTTTTTTAAAATAAAGTACAGAAATTGGTCGCCCTGTTAAGTAAAGGTCAAATATTTGGAGAATCGTAGTGCTGAACATGAAGTATATTACTATTGTGAAAGGCGACAGATTCTAAGTGGACTGTATCAAAATCGAGTCCTTGCGCGGTCACCGTGATATTGCAGAATTAATGTTAAAGTTTGGGTAGATTGCGTATTGGCTTACATGGACGTCTTGAAGGCCAGGCTCAGCATCCGATGAAGGCACTATAGAGTGGCAAAAGCGAAGGTTGCCCCATGTACCTACACCTTTTATTGTGGCTAAAGGAGAAATTGCGTCCCTGTCAAATCGATGACGTAATTAGTGCGGAAATTCCTGATGTCAATGTTGACAAAAAACTACACGACACTGTCGTCAAAAACATGATCCACGTCCATGCGGTGCACTCAATATGTCACCTCCGTGCATGAAGGGTGGGAAGTGTACAAAGAAGTACCCCCGAGCGTTACTAAAGGACACGCAGACGAGTGAAAATGGGTATCCACTGTACCGGCGAAGAGCACCTGACGATGGAGGACGCACTGTTACTACTAGAATTCGCGGTGCAGAAAGCGTCATGTTGGATAACCGGTGGATTGTGCTATATTCTCCGCTTCTGATCAAAATGTTCGATGGCCATATAAATGTTAAATTTTGTAGTTCAAGGCAGGCTATCAAATACATAACAAGGGCAACGATCAGGCGGTCTTTAACGTTAGGCAAGCTGGTGATGTAAATACCGACCCCAGGGATGAGGTGCAAACGTTTAGGGCGGGCCGATACGTCAGCAGCAATGAAGCGGCGTGGCGAATCTTTAGCTGGCGAAACATTGTATGTCCACGTGTGGCACATCAATCGATAGGTCTTTCAAAATAAGTATAAGGTTTCTTAGCAACTTTTTTGATTAAGTGAATATAGTCGGAGATAATCGCCCCGAAAGTCATAAAAATTGTGTCCCCCCCCTCTGATTTCCAAACGGTGAATTTAAAATAAATTAAAAAATTATAGACATAGCGCTTATTAAATTCTTTTACCAAAAAGTATTTTGAACAAGATCGGTTAAAAGGTTTTCGAGATATTGCTAAAAAACTGCCTTTCCTGCGGAAAAGGACGTAAGTGTCGTAAGATTTCTGTGACGATACGACCTTTTTAATAGGCACGGAACCCTTCGTTGTGCGTGGTTCGACACGCACTTGGCCGATTTTTTTTATTTTATCATCGCTGCCTTTAATGTTAGTGGATTATAGATTATAGAAGAACACAGTAAATATGATTTAGCAAAAACTTTAAGTACTTGTGTTTAAAAGACGAAACCGTAACTCAAATACATACTTAAAGATTGCTTCTTGCATTTTTTTCGTAGGTTTTATATTCGTGTGTAAGCCTATACAAATACAGGTTATCCCCCCTTTTTTTCTAACCACAATACCATAATAACCTGTCAACTGGATCACCGCCAATTTGCAAGCTAAATTTAGCTTATAAGGTTCACAAATGGTCAGTTAATACCTAGGGTTGTCGATTGTACGTATTCAACGCGAACGAAGTCGCGGGTAAAAGCTAGTGTTATATAAAAAAACATCATTAATCATTTATTTGGCCGCCACTCGAGAACCTTTCCGCCCCAACGGCCATGGGTTCTACGTGCAATGTGCCCCGCCCACTGCCACTTAAGTTTAGCGATTCGGAGGGCTATATCGGTCGTACGTACCGGAAGGCGCGGCGTGGGTAGGCTGATGACCTGGTAAAGGTCGCGGGAGTCCGCTGGATGCGCGTGGCGCAGGACCGGTCATTTTGGCACTCTTTGGGGGAGGCCTATGTCCAGCAGTGGACGTCATTCGGCTGATATCATGATTAATTAATTTTGCAAAATTTGCTTAAGAGAATTTCTTGTCGCTTTTGGCAGTGAATGTCTTAACCCATTCACTGTCACGCTAGGCTTGTAGCGCTACGCCGTAGACTCTTATTCAATCCCGAGTTTTTTTTCTGCTGAGTAGCGGAAAGCGCCTACGGTGTAGGCGTGCGCTAGGCAGGTCCTGGCAGTGAAAGTATTAAACTTCCGTAGAGTTCAATCGTATATCATGATTGGAACTGAATGGGTTGAGAGGGAACTTATATCCATACAATTCGTGTCACATTTCACTTCAGACTAAATACGGAAATTGCTAAATTACAAAGCAGTTCATAATTATCACGCGATAGGATTCCCGCCGATCATTGAAATAACAATACCTACTATATAACAATATTCTTAAACTATTCTTGAAAGGAAAAAAATCTTTAATTTATTTGACTTAAAACTTTTAATATCAATTGTGTGTGTGTGTGTGTTTTATAAGGCAAATTTTGAACTACTTACGCAACTAACAACCCCTCTATGTTTCCCGCCTTAAGCCGAGTGGGCCGAGCCTACTTAAACACAAACTCTAAACTCCTTTAATAGAAACATTTACGCCCACAGACTATCAGCGGAACATTCTTCAGGCACTCCAGCAATTGATAACAACATATGTACCTCAAAGCGGCAATTATTTCCCACCTAACCCCACTCTGATAACAACTTCCTAGGGCTATATTAAATTCCGTCCAAAGGGAAACTTTGGAAAGATAAGACAGGGGCGTAAATGAAATTACGTCGTTTAGAAACTTTGGCCTGCTGAGGCTGATTAAATTTTTAACAATATTGCTAATTTACAGACGTTAAAGTTCACTTTGAGGAGTTCTACGAGGTTTTGTAATTTTAGGGTTAATTTTAATTGAATGGAACGTAGTTTTTGTTTCCTTTATCTGTCATCATTAGTTGTAATAAAATTAATCTGTGAAAATAAAGTAAATGTCTACTAACTTGATGCCTATCGTTGACACTTCTATTGTTTTGACACAAATTTTGTCAGTAAAAGTATTATGTCAGTGTCGGTAACGGGAGATAAAACATTTAGGGCTTATTTTCAGTTGTATTCAGAGCCCGTGTGGGAACGTAGAACGAAACTCTACTATTTTCAATATTCATTCTATTTGACACAACAAATCAAATTAAGCACTTTAGAGCCCGCATACCGCGTGCGTGGAGCTCGTGTTAACTTGTTTGGCCTTGTGTCTCATTCAGAGTTAATCTCGACATACATGCGTCACAGGCACAGCGCTTCGAGCGCTTTTCGCTACATATGGACCCTCTCAAAGGCCCATGACCTGCGTATGAGTCATGTATCTACTTGTACGAGAGTTCCCGCAACAATGTGGAAAAATGCCGCTACACCCTGCTACTACTGACTACGGCGTATTGCTAAGAGCGAAGCTTAGTTGTGGGCAAAATATAAATACATTGATTTTATCTAGAGGTACCTACAATAGTCGACAGGAAATGTCTTGAAATTTTTGCTAACTACCTACAAACCAGATAAATATTTATACGGGTGCTGTTGAGTTATCGCATTAGGGCCATAAAATGATATTTAACACACTAGCGCGTGAGCTGCTTCACGATACCTCAGATTGTTCCTAACCTGACCTAAATCTAGAAACAACGACATCAACCTAAGGCTACTTTCACATTTGGCGGGTTGGAATCGATATACGGTATTTTGTACCTACTTTAAATATTTTACTTACTGATGTCGCCTGTATATCCTTATTCGGTCGTATACTGTCAGTATCATTTTTGTGTGTGTGTCATTTGTGCAGTAGTATCTGTCGGCGTTGTGTCACCACCACTATCATGGGAATCCATTTGAGAGGTATAATGTAAACGATATTTACACACAAATCACTTTTATTAATAATTAGGGCAGAGTAACAACGTTCACAAATTTATATTGCAAAATGAATCCAGTTCTGGTGCGCTGCGCTCTTAAATACCAAGTTACAAACCACCCCACTCCTTCCATCACACCACCCGTTGTTCGAGCAAAACAAGTGACGTCACTCAAAGTGAATTTAGCTTCTTACAAAATAATTTTATACTAATATTACTGGTAAATTACATTAAATGATATTTAAATATAATTCTAAGTTTATAATTCATATAACACATGTAATTTTATTATTTTTAAACAATTAGCTATTAAAATTATCAATTATTTCCATTATTATTTTCATGAGGTTAGCTCATGAAAATAAAACATGAATTTAGATAAATAAAACGAACTTAAAGGTCCGCCGCCCACACGGCCATTCTGTTCCAGCGCGCTCTCTGCGCTGATTCACATACAATTTCACTACAGGTTTAAATACATACTACTAAAGTACACCAAATATTAACTACTATTACTACAAACTGTAAATTACAACATAACCTCAAATCAGCATCACCCACCTTGGGATCTAGCTAACCGACATCAGGCATCACCCATCCTGGGATCTAGCCAACACAGGCATCACCCATCCTGGGATCTAGCCAACACAGGCATCACCCATCCTGGGATCTAGCCAACACAGGCATCACTCTACTACACAGAGATCTAGCCTTCAAGACCGGGAAAAGGAAACGCGTGGTGGCCAGCCAGCGTTGTAAGGAAGGAGTTGTGGATGGGTGAAACAAAGTTACATATAAATATAGTCTTAAGTTATGACATGTAATTTGCATGCTAATCACAGTCAGGATTTATAACTTATGTTATTTTGCTATCGTGTCTCAGACTCTGAACAGTCCTCATTTTGAGAACTGTTTATCATCTCACTGTCCGCCCACACGGTTGGATCATCATCATAGCTTTGGTATGGATCAAGCTGTCCAGCAGGGGCAGGTCTTAAAAAATCATGACTTGCGATCTTTTCAGAACTCCCTCGAAAGTTTACATGTTTTAACTTATAACGGTCATTGGGTAATATTTCTAATATTTCCATTGGACCTTCAAATTTAGCACCCAATTTAGTCGTATGTCTTTCATGACGCCGTATCAAAACAAAATCACCCACTTTGAAAGGTTTGATCAGTGCTTTAACCATATCAAATCTAATTTTATCTTGAAAAGATCGCTTGTCCATCCTTTTTTTTACATGCGTTCCTTACAGAAATAAGATCCTCTACAGGCTCATCATCGTCAACTTGGAGGAGCCTGATAGCGGGTGGTGAGCATTTTTTACCCAGTAACAGTTCTAATGGACTTTTACCAGTGCTTTTCGAGACACTGCAATTAATTGCCAATTGTAATTCTTGCATGGGAGAATGCCACGGCTTATCAAGCTCCACCACTGACATATTGTCCTTAATTATTTTCATAATACGCTCTACCTGACCATTAGCCCTGCTAACGCCTTTTGCTACAACGTGATGTTCTATACCGAAATCTTGACAAAACTTTTTGAAATCTAAAGAAGTCATGTTTTTACTTTGATCTATTATTAATCTGGTGGCCAATAACACCAACCAACAAATCTATGTACGCATCTGAGTTATCCACATTAGGGATAATCGTAAGGGTCAACCCAACCGGAGTGCAATGGGAGAGTCTCGCCCTGGGGGAACCCCTATGCCAGGTACCCTGCGCGCACACGTCCTCGTGTGTATACCCTGGAACAATGAGAAAACAGCACAGTACATCGTTCGGTCACTCCTGATGTTACCCTAAGTGAAACGTCATTCTTCAAAATCATCATTTAATTCAAATAAAACGTACTATACTTTGTGACAAATGACAGGTATGTGACTAAATAGGGATCATTGCATTACTTTACATTCAGTTTCAAAGCTTAAGTTAGCTAAATGCAAGAGCAATCAAGTACCATCATTTAAAAGTCTTCTGTGGCCTCACAACAATATGACAACACATTAATTATCAAAATCATCAAATAGGCATCTCATTCGTGGCCTACGGCTATCACATGGCCACACTACGCGCATCCCCACGGGATCGCCGAGTCGGCCCCGTGACTCTACGGTCTCCATAAGACCTGAGGGCCCACCGCGAAAGGCACCCGAAGCCTCCCGTCCCCGTCATAGTTACGAGTTCATACGTAAGTGCGACAGAGAGGGAAAACTCCGAACGCCGTTCGCGGTAGGCCCCCTGACCTCCGTCAGAGCCTTATCGCGAACCGCGCACCCACGGACTGCTCAGAGCAGATGCCGACTTCTAACGGGCTAAGGCTACGGTAAAGCCTCTGGTATAGTCTGACCAGCCGAACTGAGAACCTCTATTTCTGATTCTTACTCATTTTCTTCTTCATCTACTTTAAATGGTACTTGACTTTCTGGCATTTTCCTCAATCTGTCATGCGCCTATTTATAAGTACGCTTCGAGTTCAAACTTTCTAAAAAGTGTATCTATCTATGGCTACTTAGTACTTCTGTTACTCCAAATTCCATTCAACTTGATGTAAGTACTTCGGTTAAATCAAACCGTTTAATAAAATCACGAGCTTACATTTATGGATAGTGGGCCATTGAGAGATCGATCTAAACTCTTCTTAAATTAAACTCTGATTTTATAAAGTTCTTTCATTTCAAAGGAAACTCAAGGGTTCACGTAACTTAACACAGTATCATTTACTTGGAATCAATAATCAAAAATGTATTCGCAACACAGTGATAACACAGTAGTAGCTTGGCTATGCAATGCTTTTTTATAGGGTTCCGTACTCAAAGAGTAAAACGGGACCCTATTACTAAGACTTCGCTGTCCATCCGTCCGTCCGTCCGTCTGTCTGTCACCAGGCTGTATCTCACTGATACCGTGATAGTTCCAGCTGAAATTTTCACAGATTATGTATTTCTGTTGCCGCTATAACAACAAATACTAAAAACAAAATAAAATAAATATTTTTATTGATAATGGTACGGAACCCTTCGTGCGCGAGTCCGACTCGCACTTGGCCGGTTTTTATTTTGTTGTCACTACCGAACAATTTTCAACAACGTGTGGACTACTTGCTTCCGGTATCCATATCACAAAACATCATATCGCTTCTATCCAGCGATTTCGGCGACTACTCACACCTTCAAACCAAACGCACGCCACTCACAGTTGTGGCCACACAGCAACAGGAAATCTATGCCCGGTATTTTCTGCGTCTACGAATGACATTGCAGTCTGAGCCAAAGACACCCACAACTACACTGGTGACTTGATTATTTACATTAAAACGTTTGTTGAATTTCCTTTGATAACCTTACTAGTCTTACTACCTTTTACTACATAGCTGCTATAGCATGTGAGCGCTCTGCTCAATAATTCCAATGAAATGAGAACTACTCACCGGATAGAATGTACGCATAGTGCGTTGCCACGATGCACATTGTAGCCAGGGAGAGGGTATTCTGTCACTTTCTCGCCCACTGCCAAGCCGCCAGCCTGCTCGCTGATGTTGACCACGAATAGCACGAAATCTCCACTGCGACGAAGTAGGTACCAGATTTCATCCTGTAAAAAGTTTTATCATACAGACCATGACTTCTACAATTACATCAAGATATTCTTCAAGAGTAAACTAATTTGTCTTGAATTCAATTTGAAATTAAAGTTGATGTTTATTTAGTAAATTACACCAATGCCGTGGTCTAACTACAACATGAAAAAAAAACAATAAGCTTCTCGTCAATAATGATTGAAACACTAATTATCGTTTGTTGGTTCTTATTTTGGAACGAAACCTGTCCTTTTATTTCCGTTGCTCCAATACAGTAGTTGCCAGCAGTGTCCGCAGCTAGCGTCAGCACAAAACTTGTCCTCTGATAATCCGACGTCCGAGAACCGCCGATGCTGCACGTTCTCGAGTCTGCAATGGTCCACGCCTACTGGACGAGGCGTTCGCTGTCAAGAGTACTGTAGCCCGCACTGAAACATTAATTTTAAACGCGTAGAAAATATTGTCAACCCCTATACGTTTTCAAAGTACCTACTTGTCATAAAATTGTTAAGGAAAAGGATGAAATATACCCAATTTAAGACCGTTCTAAATCATGCGCAAGTAGTTAGATTTTCACAAAGCTATCAAAACCAAATGACTACACTAACGTACCACCATTAAGTTACCAGGATTTTACGATATTTTTTAAAGATAATGTAGGAAAAACACTATTGTTAACGAAAAGATGATGAATCTAGTTTCATCATAGCAAAAACAATAAAAAAATGGTTTGATCTCACCGAATTTATGAGCACGTGGATTTGGCAGCATGTGACATAATAGTCACAGTCACTATGGCTAGTTGTTTTGTAGACAGCTCAGACCATCTCGACATAAGCGAAGCCATTAATCTTGCTGTGTATGCCGAGGGGCATTCGTTTTCTTTGCACTCAAATTTTCATTAACACAAACTTCTTTAAAATCAGTCAGCTGCTGCGATCACGAGGCATAGGATTGGCACTGATTGCGGCCGTAACTGCACTTGAAGCTGCTTCTTTTGTTACGCTCATTAACAGATTCATAACTTGCTCCATGGAAAAAGTAGGCTCGGGCCGATGTTCGGTCTTTCTAGAGTCACCGAGTATATGGGATTGCGATCCCACCGCTGCTGTCGGCGTTGTGTCACCACCACTATCATGGGAATCCATTTGAGAGGTATAATGTAAACGATATTTACACACAAATCACTTTTATTAATAATTAGGGCAGAGTAACAACGTTCACAAATTTATATTGCAAAATGAATCCAGTTCTGGTGCGCTGCGCTCTTAAATACCAAGTTACAAACCACCCCACTCCTTCCATCACACCACCCGTTGTTCGAGCAAAACAAGTGACGTCACTCAAAGTGAATTTAGCTTCTTACAAAATAATTTTATACTAATATTACTGGTAAATTACATTAAATGATATTTAAATATAATTCTAAGTTTATAATTCATATAACACATGTAATTTTATTATTTTTAAACAATTAGCTATTAAAATTATCAATTATTTCCATTATTATTTTCATGAGGTTAGCTCATGAAAATAAAACATGAATTTAGATAAATAAAACGAACTTAAAGGTCCGCCGCCCACATATCATATTGCGGTACGCATGCCCTACTCCAAGGGACAAATATTTTATGTTGCACTCTCAAGTAGGTAGTTATAAAAGGCTCTTTAACCTTAATGTCAAAGGCACCCCTTTTGTCACCAGAAAAACATTGATTTATTTATTTATTGATATCCAACAACAATGTGTACCTTAACAGCTAACGCGAGATCGGCACAAATTACAACATCGATACCTCCTACGTATACTGAGCCAAGTGCAAAATCACGATTTTACAGGAGGGCCGTTCAAAGGTATAAAGTTCCATAACTAACTCATACGTTGAAATAATTTCATGAAATTTTCGAATATGTATACTGAATCTATGTTTCTTAGATCTACATAATTACTATTTCGAAATTAATAGTAGTTTTTGAAAAAACGGTAGTTAGTCCAGTATACGTGAATTTTACGAGTTCTAGTTTTTGATAAACTGAGCCAACTACCACTTGATCCAGTATACGTAGTAAACTATGATTAGGTGAATATGGCTAATTATATTGTTATTATGCCTGTAATGTGTGATGTACCATTTATTAGATATCTAAACAACTCAAAGCTCGTGTTTGGATGGATTTTATCGATTAGTTTTCGTCTGATTTGTCACTTGTACCAATATACGCCTGAATGAATGCATTATGTACCAGTATACTGTTAAGGTTCTTTTGTATGTAATGTCCATTATAGTAAGTTTAGAAGTTTGTATTAAGGATCTTTAAGCAAATTACGTTTTTAAGACCAAAAATAAAACAAATTTACTTTAAAATTACATTATTATACAGAGATCGGAAAATTTGCGTCATTGCTCGCAATAATGTGGACATGACTCTAAAATTCATCAAAATGTTAATCAATTAGTTAAATTCTTACACCACATATAATTTGATTCCTAGTCAATAATTACAAAAGTTTGTTAAAGTATAGATTTATTTAAGAAAATAATTAATCAGTATTTTTGCAATCACTCTATTTCTAAAATATACTAAAGTGCTGAAAAACTCCGCTCGCAATCCACTGGTGTTAATGGGGCAAACTTAAGTAGTTTTATAGCAATATTATTATTCCAGTATAATTCAGAGTATAATTTCTGTTCTAAATTGTGGGCGATAACCTCAAAATCGGGATTTCTGTCGAAAAACGGATCCCTTAAGGTGCGACTCCGTCCGTCTGTCTGTCACAAAGTTGAATATCTCATGAACTAATGCTATCAATTTGAAATTTGGAATAATTGTAAACAAAGTTGTTGGGTATTATTTCTAGTGTAAATAATCGTGTCTGTTTAAAATCGTTACTTCTTTATTTTATAAAAATATTGATGGAAACGACAACCACTTTTAATAACACTGCTAATTATTATAGTATACATCCACAAAATCAATCACTTTCTTTTAACTTTAGGTTATTCACGGGCACGGTGTATTTTTATTTTATTAAATTGGCACTTGCTTGAGATCATTTTGTTAACACCTACATTGACTACAATAGCTCCAAGTCATTGAGAACACAACAGCGATCAACGTACACTTATCATAAAAAACTTAATTCGGATAAAAATCCTAGAACTTCGAGAATTATTAATGTACTAACAAAATAGACATCTTCTAAGAAACAACATTATTTATTATTAATAATTACTTACTGACGGCACCTAAAAATCAACAAACTTAATAACATTTTTTCTATTTAGTAACTAAAGTTTTGAAAAAGTCGTGGTATTGAGCGGGAATTATGCCACTTTGACATAAAGAATTAAGATCTTTACTTTTTTCTTTGTTGATAGGTAATGGGCTGTTATAGGACAATTGAATGTTATTCAAGCCAACCGTTAGCTCATTCTGTCGGTTCCTTGTGTTTTTACTTGAAGAGCATTCAATTGACTGATATGTGCTCTCTTCAAAAGTGTGTCCGTTAGTGCCCTTTTCCAATTATTAAAAAGAGGTAAGCATGCTTTAAAATTAAACACCGATTCTTGCGAAATTTCTTTCACTTCATAGCGTTTATCAGTTTTTGCGACATGCATAGCCATGTACCATTGATTGCCATACGCATAGCCATGTACCACATCGACTGTCGTTCGCGCATGGTGGAACAACGTCCGCCCGCAACGAAGACGAGCGAGCATACTGAGCTAACTGCCACTTGCACCGCTCCCTAGCCGCCCTTCCCCGATAGGTGTACCGCGTATAGTGGTACAAGTGACTTAGCTCAGTATACGATGTTCTAAATTAAAACATGGTGTTAGTTGGGTCAGTATACGTCGTTTTATTTCGAAAACTAACAGTAATTTCGTCACAATTTTTTTATAGTATGTAGATATAAGTATTTTGATCTTAAATATGCAAAAAAACGAAAATCGTAAAAATGTCAGTTGGCTCAGTATACGTAGGAGGTATCGACATGATCCTATTTTATTATAATAAGGCACTAAAACAAGTCACAGTAAACAAAGTAAGTATTTGTCGTTAAAAGATTATTAATTAGTGCTTTCATTAGGACGATTGAGACGTTGTGACCAAAACCATTATGAAATGTAATCTCACAAATGTACCACAAAACAACTAGAACCATAATGAATGAATGAATGAATGAATATATTTTATTTCAGGTCTTCACCGACCCATATAAGAGGTTTTAGTTACATTTTAATTATAAGGTTAGATTACAAAGCTTACATACAATTTAACATACAACATAAACTGACATACACAGAACACAGAACATATACTTGCTTACTATATTGCAAGGTAGATTTGACCTGCCCAATCCAATACAGAAGTATTGGACAGTCAAACCTACCAGCCATCATTTTCAGGATGCTGTTGGTACTTTTCCTCACTCGAGCCATCATGTGTGTTTGGTTTGAGTTAGTTCGTGGAATCAACAGCAGTGCCTTTACCCCAATTTCATTACAGACCTGGCGGGACATCTGCAGTCGCCCTAATGCTCAACATGGGGTCTATTTGAGTGTAATATTTCACATTGCAATTAAATTTTAATGTGTTAAGCGCATTTTGACTGATACGTTAGCTCGGCATCTGCAAGTGAGCACTCGACACGTATAAATCAAAAATTTTTTTTTCAGAAAATTGGCTAAAATAAGGCCACTTTTCCATTTCAAAGAGAGATTTACAATAATAAAGTCAGTTCTAGCTACAGATGATTTAGGTATTTGTTTATTTGAAATTAATTTCACACTAAAGGAATTGAATATGGTTAATTTAATGCCTAAAGACATTCTCTAAGAGTCAACCAATTTATTTTATTTTATTTATTTAAATCTTTATATCCATATTTTGTTAATGAAGACATACGACTAGTGTTAGTAAATAATAATACTAAATAAATAAATCTAACTTATTTGCTAAATGATAGAAAGCTCTTTGTTATCCCTAGTGAGCCAACATTGGACAAAGTATCATATCGTCCCGCAATCACCCCCAGAATGCTGTTGGAGCTGCCCCTAAGTCGACCCATCATCGTCCGTATGGGCCTCGGCCAACATACGAGATGCACTACACCATGTGGGCAACCCCTTCAACATTCTGAGTGCGTTATTATATTATATTATTATACTACAATGTGCTAAACAGAAAACTTTCTTGCAGGTAATATAACTTAGCAGAAAAACTAACTCAACGTTGATTACGGGTATTCTAATACAAATAATTATTTATTATGTTTGTTTGCTATCTTCGTGGTATAAAAAAACAATTTGGAATGTGAGCAGTTAGTCTCAAACCTACCCTCAGGTCACAAGGGAGTCGCGGACGCATTCGCAGCCCTTCATGCCACCGCGAAAGGCGTTTCCGTACAGAGAAAGAACGTCACTTAAGACGTTTCATGCCAGTCCGGGGCTCCGTTGAAAAGCCGGAAAAGCGCTAATCCATCACGGAGAGTTACTGCGTCCTTGTCGCGATATACGAGTGCGGGGCGGGACGCGCTCCGCTGGGCTCTTGTCATGGAACAATTAGTAGTGATGGGCTTAAGGCCGGTTTATAATTTAGTGGAAGCCCGCAAGGTTCCGCTTGAGTATTAAATAGAACTCAAGTGGGGCCGCAGGACAATATGTAAGGAAGGATCTTTATACAGGTAAATGTACTTTGGATATCGGATGAATAGTAGAGTTACAAACTAAATAGTAAATAGCGCCTTCACCAAGGTACGCACGCTATCAGCTAAAGGTTCTCTAGTGACGACCTCGTATCAATAAGCGCAGCGTGGTTAGCCCCTTTCCCACAAGGTGGACTGATGATCTGGTAAAGGTCTCGGGAGTCTGCTGGATGCGGGTGGCGAAGAACCGGTCATTGTGGCACTCTTTGGGGGAGGCCTATGTCCAGCAGTGGACGTCTTATTATATGATGATGATGATGATATTCCAAACTTAACTTATATTTAGAACAATAATTTATCAATTAATTTCCTAGTGAGTAACTTTTCGCTAGGATGCACCGTATAGAAGCTACGAGTGAGAAACCAAAAAAAATCCCAAAATTTCGAGGATTTGTGGCTGCCAAAAGTTGTCCCAAGAAATCTGGTGTAACCATTTTTGATATTTGCTCGGTTATATCGATGTAAACAATATTTAAAAAAAAATCTTCTACACCACCTTTTGCAACGTACCTCCCCCTGCTTTGAACCTCTACGGACTGGCGTATTTAAATAGAAACATAGTCCCAAAAGTGCACTGAAATGTAAGTAAAACATGCGCGAATTTTATTTGCGAATCTGGCTTTAAACTTTCTCAAAAGTTCTTTAGATCGACAAAGCCGTAAGTTTAGCTGTGGGAGCCAATATGTACTTACCTGCGCGAAGACTAACTTCGCTATTAGCAAGTTCTAGTTCTACATTCAAAGTTAGTTCGTTAAAATGAACGTGAAAATTTATCCTTCAGTTTAACTATATTAACACCCCATTAGTTTAAAATGTATAGAGGAGTTTTATCTGCCTTGGTGTATTGTTCATAATCATTATCAATTATTATGATTATGATTATGAACAATACACCAAGCCAGATAATTGTTAGATATTGTTATAGCATTAATTTGTTGGATGCGCTCGGTTCAATGCGTGACTTTCCATACAAACTAGTTTATGTTGCTAGGAATTATAATATGTATAAAAAAGTAGACACAGAATAAAATTTTCGTAGGAAACTTCTTTGCTCGCAATTTTTTTCAATAATAATTTCTAGCAACAGAATCTAGTTTCAGACTTAGATATAACGGATTCCATTATCACTGTTCCATTATATTTGATCCTGCTGCGCCTGACCTTAGGTTTTTTTAAATCCATTACCGCTCCACCTGGTGGTACTCTACGCCATTGCCAGTCCAGCAGCCTGAAGCTTGTAGTCCCCGATCATCGCACTGGATTGATGAGTGATTCCTTCACTGTCCAGGCCATATTTGTTTTTTTGACAACAGCCTGCACCTATAAACTTTTTTTTTATTTATAATTTATTTTTCCAAAAATAATAAGTTACATTTTTTATTACTTATAAGTTCGCCAAACATGTTGTTTATTGGCGAGGATTGTACTCACTTTCTTTACAATACTTTTTTGTTATGTGTACCTACATATTTTATTTAATACCTTATAATTAAGAATAAAAATAAAAACCTTGATTAAATTAGAGGGTATCTATTAGCAGTTTTTTTAACCTCTTTTTGAAGATATCCTTGCTAGTACATTCATGTTCAGTAAAGATTGTGTTGAAAATACGAGGTGTTAAGTACTGTTCTTTCTCCGTAGTAATTGTTAGCTACGGGTTCCGTGTAAGTTCGACGCGTCGTAGCTCTCAGTGTGCGGGGGTGTACACTCGGCGTGATTTAAATTCCGTTCCCTTGAATTGGTCACTTGCTATTAGATACCTAATTTGTTTTTCATTTTAGCCCTGCGGTTGACTGGTAGAGAATGCCGTATTAAGTCCGGCTTTTGTACTTTTTGTTTGTGAAATAAAGTTAAAATGAATAAATAAATACCGTAAATGATAACCGGTTAATATACTCTCAGATAAAACTGATGATCATTAAATGAAAGGGACATTTTAAAATAATGAAATTCAATAAAATTCAGGCAACATTTACAGATTTGGTCTCTGTCAAGATAAATGTTCTGCTACTTCAACTGTCTGTTTCACAGATCATTTTAACATTGTACAACCAAATTAAACCGTTTATTGTATCATAATTTTCTTCGTATTAAGTAATTTTAAAATTTACAAAAAGTGTTTATAAATCTTATCGGTCTTATATGGGGCCAAGTGGAAACAACCACCACCACCCACGACGTTTACCACGTACAAGGAAAGAAACGCACCTCCAACCACATACAGGGAGTCCCACTCTAGAACAAATTTCTAACGCTCTAAAATCAGTGGATAGTTCTTGTTAATAAGTCCCCATTTGCAAGTGCACAGCCATATTTGTATGGCGACGGTCAAACTCACAATAGCGCATGTTGTTACGGGATACCGTCAACAAATACTTTACTTTCGGATACCAGCGCTATCTTTTAGTATGTTGTATGGCATGTTTCCATTGACACTGCCGGGAGACAGTGTCTAAGGAGTCGGTCTCCGGTAAATATGACGTCATCATCATCGTCATCATGATATCCGAGTACCTTAAATAGATTTATTTTAGTAAGTGACGTGGACAGTTGTTGTTAACTTACAAGTATGAATTTTGTGTAAACGCATGTTATGATTAGATATTATTTAGTTTGTAAGTTGTAACTGTTCCTTTAATAAATAAATAAAAATTTATTAAAAAAAATAACACAATAGCCGCGGGCGCTAACGTGAACGATTTTTCTGACGCTGAAGATTTTAATCTTAATTTTATCAGTCAGTCAAGTTTATAATTATACAGGGCGTCCCAACATTATGCGACATGAAGGGAAAGTACCTTAAA
Source organism: Epinotia brunnichana (assembly GCA_963854355.1). Classification (NCBI taxonomy): domain Eukaryota; kingdom Metazoa; phylum Arthropoda; class Insecta; order Lepidoptera; family Tortricidae; genus Epinotia; species Epinotia brunnichana. Next base: position 1,631,639 of record OY977946.1, read on the forward strand.
CGTCGCCTTAAGGCTTAGAAAATGGATTTTTAAAAAGTAGTTTTCGTAGCGCTTGTTTGGATCATAATACGGCTGCCCTAAATTTAATTAGCAATCTTGAGGCCTTTCTCAAGTGACTAAAGCTATTCAAATCCAAAGTTTTTGATTTTCGCTCTATAGAAAAAAATCACGAACATAGGTCTAAAATACACTTAAAAAATTCGTAACACAGTGTGGCATTCAAAGATTTTGTAAAAAGTACTTGCTTTGACTGGGAATCGAACCGACTTAAATGTGAAAAAAAATCACCCGTATTGTTTTGATGCCAATCAAATAAAGGACAAAAAATTATAATTCTTCTTAAGTAACATAGTATCTTAAAAGAAAGGAATAACGTAACCGTCGGTATACATGGCTTTACTTTTTTTTTACTTTACTTTACTTGCACTGACTACTCCAGGCAAAATACGGTTTTGAAAAACATTAATAGCTTTTTTTTTGTTTATTTAATTTTTAAACGTTATTCTAAGATGCTTTATGCAAAATTCCAACAAACTTTCCATCCGGAAGTAATTATATAGATTTAAATAAATCATGAATTTTTTTTTTATTATTATTTATCTTGAATATTATAGAGCAAATATAAATGAACCAAAATAAACATTAAACCATTTATTAATATTTTTTCTGACTTTTCAGAAGCTTGTTTAGTTATAATTTTTTTGACGTCTAAAATTTTGTTGGATTTCGTCGCTAGGTAACTATGTAATTGATACTTATTCATTACAAAGAAAAAAATAGCTATTATAAATTATTTCCAAATTTGACATTTTTTCCGTACAAGTTGGTCAGTTCATTGTCTGGACTAGACGGTCGAACTCAAAGGGGCATTACTTTTGTATTGTGTCGCTTTGACGATACGTTTAACCCACAGATGTATGAATATAAGGAGATCGGACATGGCGGCCGATTTGTATAGAGTGAGCCTGTCGCAAGTACATTAACCCACACAACGCCCAAGTAATTGACAAGACAAAGCACGCACACATCTAAAACACACACTCTTGTATACCTACACGCTTATTTGACAATAAACGCGCATCATATCAGGCATTTTGGGAAAAAACGTAATATTCTCTGCTCGCAGCACGCGTGCACAGTATGGCAGTGTATGCCCATTGAGCATACAGCTGCGACACGGCCGCCGGCGGCTTGTCCTCTCTCTAGTATTCTATGCTCTGAGGTTTAACCCATTCACGGCTACGGTAATCTCGTAGCGCTACGCCATTGTCCGTAGCAGCTTAAACCTCGTACGTAGCGAAAAGCGCTCGTAGCGCTCAGACGCATGTAAGGAGTTAAATATAAAGTATATATATAGCCCTTTATTCAGATTCACTTAAACCTAATAACAATATTTAAATTGAAACTTAAAACTTCTATTCTAGTATTTGCTGCTTGCTTATTTTCTGTAGATCTGTTTGCCCATCGGCAAAGGCCTCCTCCAACCTTTTCCATTCATGTCTTTCAAGAGCCACTCTGTTCCACATTACATAAATATAAAGTAATATATAATTATTTAATTTATATCCTATTGTTACGGTTATGTCTGTATAACTATGTATATATTTGTCTAATTAAACATTTAATTGTTTCTAAACTTGACTCCGTCCGATGGCGTTGCTATCGCGCCCCACTATTTTCGCGCTGTTACGATTTATTGATGGCGTGATCATAGCGGGAACGGGTTGGCGTTGGGTTAATGGTCGGGATCGAGAGTAGTCCTGTCTTGAAAATAACCTAATGTAATAAAGAGTAATTGTGTACCACGTAAAATAATTTGAAAGAATTAATAAATAAGTATTGAGATTTATTGGTTTTCGTCGTTATATCCCGTCCAAACCAACATATATGTGTCGTCAAGGTCTCTGAATGGGTTAACGCTTTTGTTAAACTGGTGGAAGCGACAAAGTTTCAAGGTGATCACCTAATGAATGAGAGAATTAAACGTCAATTTTGGGTGGAAAAATCACAACGATAAATCGTTAGTGAAATCAATATTTATTAATTTTTTATTGCACATTTATTAAATATATAAACGACGAACGTAAACTAAGGCATTATCTACCAGTCAACCTTGGTTAAACCGAAAACGCCGTAGCATGTAGCAGCGTGTTTGTGGTCTGTAGCGGAAATCGCACGTAGAAGCAAGGCTCATTATGTAAATAAGTCATTACACTGCAATACTGTACGTAAATTAATAGTACATTGTTTAACAAGGGGCGTATGAGGAATATTGCAAACGAGAGTCTATCAGGAGCCCGACGCCGTAAGGCGGAGGGCGTTTGATGACTCGAGTTTGCAATATTCTTACGCCCGTGTTATAACATAATGTTTTTCATCACATTTGCGAGGAAATAAATAACTACAAAAGACATAAAAATCTAAGTTTCATACAACCGCACCAATCAAAAATCAACGAAATTGACAACTTCACATACAGATTTGCGAGTGGAGGGCGAGGGGGCGGGGCGTGGCGCCCCACGGCCTGCTAGATTTCTTTCAACCAATCACAGAGAAGAATTCTTGTGACGCGCGGCCAACTAGATTTGCCAACCAATTTGTTTGATTTGCTTTTAACCAATCAGATCACACACAAGCTCATTACTTCCCATGGGCCATTATTTCCCGCGGGAACAATTTAGGCCATTGTCTTTCTGTATACAGGCAAGGAATAACACCATTTATGAGCAAGTGTGATGAAAAAATAATTAAATACCTATAGATTTAATATGCACGTATAATATTATGTTGCAAGATTATAATAATGTCCTTAATATGTGTGGTTTTCATTTGTTTAATTATTTTTCAACACATTTGCTCGTAACGTGCTTCTGATTGTGCCGCTTTAGTTTAAGGCTCATAATGCTGGGTATTAAACACGCGTGTTTTATAACATGACGACACTCGTGTTTTATGTTTTTATCCCGACTAGCTGTTGCCCGCGACTTCGTCCGCGTAGAACATGTTATCGTCTAAATGCTTGTCTAAGGAATAAATTTTACAAAAACATTGAAATTAGTTTTGTAGTCTTTTAGTAAACAGTCTAAAACCGAAGTTACATATCTCTTACCCTCAAAATGTCTTGCTCTCTATACAAACTTAGAACCCTCTTTGAACCCTCATAGTATAAGTTTGAAACCGTAGTTACAAATTTCTTACTTTAAAAATGCCTTGCTCTCTATACAAACTTCGAACCCCCTATTAACCTTCTTAGGCGATAAATTAAAAAAAAAAAACGCTGTAATAAGTTTTGAAGCAAAGAGTCTACAACCGAATTTACAAATCCCTTACTTTAAAAATTACTTGCTCTCCATACAAAGAGGTTGAATTTCAAAAAACGCTGAAATAAGTTTTGTAGTCTTTTAACAAACAGGCTAAGATCGAAGTTACAAATCTCATACTTTAAAATTTTCTGACTCTCCATCCAACTTTGAACCCCCTCTTATCGCTTTTCAGGGAAAAATGAAGAAGATTTTTTTGTTGTAATAAGCATTTTTTCTACAAACTCAAGTCTTTAAAGCTCAATAAAAGTGTTTCACATACGAATCTTGCACCCCTTTTTAACCCCTAAAGGGGTGGAATTTTCCAAAACGCTGAAAGTACCTTATTTGTAAGCTTTCTACAAAGTTTTAAGCTTCTATCTCAAAAAAGAGTTTCCCTCATACAAACTTTGAAACCCTTATTAACCCCCTTAGGGGTGGAATCTTTCAACACGCTGAACATACTTCATTTATATTCTAATAAGTAAACTATTGTTAATGAATTAAATAAAATGATTGTTAATGAATTAAATAAAATGATTGTTAATGAATTAAATAAAATGATTGTTAATGAATTAAATAAAATGAAAAATGAAAAAACTATCTACAAAGTTTAGTCTCTTGCTTAAAAAATACGTTGCCTCCATAAAAATGTTGCACTCCCTTTTAACCCCCTTAATCTTTCTACAAACGATTTACCTTCTATCTCAAAAAAGGATTTCCCTCATACAAATTTTGGAACGTATTTTAACCCTCTTAGGGGTGGAATTTTCCAAAACGCTGAAAGACCTTTATTTTTATTCTAATATGTAAGCTTTCTACGACGTTTGAAGTCTCTAGCTAAAAAAACATGTTACCTCCATACAAACTTTGCTACACCTTTTAACCCCCTTAGGGGCGGAATTTTCTAAACCACTGAAAGAATTTTTTTTATTTCAAAAATTAATCTTTCTACAAACTTTTAAGCTCCTATCTCAAAAAAGAGTTTCCCTGGTTACTTAAAAATCTTTTTTTACCTTCTTAGGAGTGGTTTTTTTTCAAAATGCTGAGTAATTTTTTTGTATTCTAATAAGTAAGCTTTCTGCAACTGTTTAATTCTCTAGCTAAAAAATCATTTCCACCTCACAAATGTTGCATCCCCTTTTAACCCCCTTAGGGGTGGAATTTTCAAAAACGCTCAAAATTCTTTTAATGTATTTAAATAAGTAATACTTCTACAAACTTTTAAGCTTCTATCTCAAAAAAGAGGTTCCCTGATACAATATTTGCAACCCTTTTTAACCCCCTTAGGGGTAGAGTTTTTCAAAACGCTGAATGTGCTTTAATAATATTCTAATAAGTAAGCTATTTACAAAATTTAAAGTCTTTTGTTAAAAAAAAACGTTGCATCCATACAAATTTTGCACCCCCTTTTAACTCCCTTAGGGCTGGAATTTTCTAAAACGTTGAAAGAACTTTTTTGTATTTCAATAAGTAATCTTTCTACAAACGATTTACCTTCTAACTCAAAAAAGAATTTCCCTCATACAAATTTTGCAACGATTTTTAACCCCCTTAGGGGTGGAATTTACTAAAACGCTGAAAGTACTTTTTTTATTTTAATAAGTAAGTTTTCTACAAAGTTTAAAGTCTCTAGCTAAAAAAACATGTTACCTCCATACAAATGTTGCACCCCCTTTCAACCGCCTTAGGGGCGGAATTTTCTAAACGGCTGAATTATTTTTTTGTATTTCAATAAGTAATCTTTCTACAAATTTTTAAAGCTTCTATCTTAAAAAAGAGTTTCCCTCATACAATATTTGCAACCCTTTTTAACCCCTTTAGGGGTGACATTTTTCAAAACGCTGAATGTACTTTAATAATATTCTAATAAGTAAGCTACTTACAAAGTTTTAAGCCTCTTGCTAAAAAAAACGTTGCCTCCATACAAATGTTGCACCCCCTTAGTAGCTCAGTAGTGGAACCGGATTTTGGCCCTAGAAGTTTTGATAATTCTAAAGTCGGAAGAGTTATGCTTATATGGCATACGACTTATTTTCAAGCATATTTGTATTATATGAAGAAAAGTTAGAACGAGGGTTAGATATAAATTAGGTATTTATTTATTTTTATTGATGATTTGTGAATATTGAATTAAAGTGCAAAGTTTAAGCTTCATCGTTTATAATATGTATGACGCTTGACACTGTTAAGTTTTTAGAAAAAAAAAACACCCGCGACTACGTCAAACCAGAATTAGCTTATTATTTAGTCGATATTGAATTAGAGTTTTAAAAATCCACAACAATATCTCTAAATTCTTAAGTTAATAGACAAAGCCAAAAGTTTAGAGGAATAAGATAAAAGCTTTAAAATTAATACGCATTTTTTGTCCTGTAAGATCTAATATTGAATTAGAGTCTATAAAAATAAGTCTAATACTATAAAAGAATATATGCAGCCATATTACGGAAAGTAAGAAATTTCTGTGTATAGTTTGCATCATAAACGCATATTATTAAAAAAAGGCGCGAAAACCAAGCCGCGCTACAAGTTGTAGCTACGGCGGAGCAGATCTTAGTCGACCTTGCGAGCTATCGCTTGCTAGGTATCCCTCGCCACGCCCGCGCGCCCCCGTTCTGCCGCATTTAAAAAAAAAAACATTTTTCGTATTTATATGTTTAAAATAGGGAAGGCGCAAAAACTTTTTATGTATAGTTTATGAGATTTTTTTGGGGGCAAAACCCAGATTCGAGCATAGTAAAACATATGTAGAAAAAAATTAAAGTGGCCAGATTCAAATGAAAAAAATTTATGTTATAAAAATCGTCTATTTAAACAGCTCTTTCAAAAAACTAACCAAAATAGTTTTTGAAAACCTTCTTTCAGGAAAATACGTATTAGGTACAGCACTGTTACAATATTAGTGATGGTCCACGTGTAAAGGTACCATAAGGCGGTTTTATGTTTCGGAGATATTCAATGTTTGGAAAAACGGGTGAAAAGGAAGATTTTTTATTATAGCTATGTCAAAACCTATAAGATGTAACATTAGTTTACCTATTTTTAATTTTATTATGTACAATAAAAAATTACAGATACTGTTTTTTATGAAAAAAATCTGCATGGAATAATGTAAAATTACAGAAGTTAATTTAAAATTGTTATTAGTAGCGTCCAGACAAAAGTGGTGGCAAATTTCGCACAGGGAGTAAAATGGAGTCGTTGCTTTTTATTTACTTTTTACGGTTGAATGAATACATTATTTATTTAATTTATATTTAAGAGTATTAAACTATAATGTAATTTGGATATCAAAAATATATCCAAATTATATTAAGTATTTTATAGTATTTTATGCAACTGTTGTATAAGAAGGGTCTTAAAAGACGAGTGGCGTGGGTTGCGATGCGAGCCTTGGCGAGCATCGCAATTTAAGACGCCACGAGCGTTTTAAGACCAGTTATACACCGTTGCATACAATACTTTTTCTACGACAAATTTTAAATAAATAGCAGACACAGATAACGGAGGTTATCTGTGATAGCAGACTACAGAATAGTAAATTTTTTCAGGCAGCAAGTTTTCTATTCGTACTTTTGCTACTCACGCAATTTCTTCAGGAGTGCAGTTATTAATTTATTCGACCATTTTAAAAGGAACGTACACTTTTGTCTTCAAAAACACGAATACAATCTTAATAGTTTAGGACTAATAGTTTATCATCTTTCGTTTTTTCATTTTGAACTGTATTTTGGACATTTTGGTGGGAAATTGGAAATGTGACAGCTCTTGTTTATGTTTTGTTTTGTTTTTAATTTGTTTGCACTGGCCATCCGAACTAAACTAAATCCGGACCCGGACCGAATTTGAACTGTTTATTTTTATAAATAATACCAAGAATTTATAAAAAATGTAATTTAACACACAATAGATGATGATTTATTATTATTGTAGTAAATAATTCATAATGTACAAATGTTAAATCGTAAATAAATACTTTTATTTCGAAATATTTGTTTGTGAAGTTGGCATCACTGCAATATAGCGGCCGATTAAAAAAAAAGTTAAACAGTGCTTTTATGAAAAATGTATGAACCAAAAAAGTACGCTAAATAGTGCGTTTTTGGGCCATAGAGCATAGAGTTTTTCCACGACTGGTGTCATTGTATTTGAGCTACAGTCTATATAAATGACAGATAACGGTACAGGAGTAGAAAAAATATATTTTATTGCAATTTATAGCTTGCAGTAGTTGCAGTACACGAAACAGTTGATAATGTGGCCAAAGGCCCTGATAATTGTACTTGCAGTAGTCATTTTTGAGATTTTCACTTTTCTGCAAAAATGACATCACAAGCCTAAAAAACAAATTTCAGGCCTTTTTTTATATTTCAAACATGTTTCTTATCTAACCAAAAACGCAGTACTTTCACAAAAATATTACTTATGCTAACAAGATCTACAGCATTCAGCATGTGCTGGAAGGTTGCGAAGTACTTGCTACGTTTACTGGAGATTCATTAGGCATATAACTTTTTTGCAACGAATACTAACTAAAGCCAAACGCAGTATTCAAAATAACTGCGTTTGAGTTTAGCGAGAAAACCAAAGAGCTACTCTTGCCACGCTAAAAGTACTTAAACGCAGTACTTATTCCACAGTGCTGCGCTTAAGAGTATCGAGAGGTATTCGAGAGTAACATAAAGCTACGCATGCACCGAAGCCACACGGTAGGTACAGTGCAGCATTTCGTGCTAGCAAATCAGAGTGAAATATTCGCACTTGATTTGGATACTTTTGTATAATTCAAAAGAGTGATTGATGGCTTGATGAGTGGAGGTGTTTTATATTAATAGACTTTAATAAAAAAATGTTCCTGAAACACATTTTATAGACTATATGATACGCTGATAAGAAAAATATTAATTTTTTCTAGTACCTACCTAAACTCAATTTTATTTCGTCTCTTCGTCACTTCAATATTTGTCTGAAGTTAAATCTTACCAACACTTATTTATTACTACATAGGTATGAAAATAGAGCATGATTGCGAACTAGAAACGCAGTATTAAACACGTGCTAGGTGATTTTGCAGTAATAAACACAAATACTGCATTAAGCCTTAGTGATACTGTAATACCTGCAAACCCAGATCATCATATCAGCCGAAAGACGTCCACTGCTGGACATACGCCTAACTGCAAACCCATATAGTTGATAAAAATGCAGTACTGCGTATTTTATCTAAATAAAGCAGTAAAGTAAAAAATATTTCAATCTCAAGATTTATTTTTTTAACAATTTTTCAGTAAACTTCAAAAGTTGTATAACATAGATTTGTTGTATAGATACCAAAACATATGTTTACCGCGTTTATCTCGAAACCACCATTTTGCAAGTACTGCGTTTGCAATAAGAAGGGCAGATTTGTTAGCGTACAAAGTCGTAAATGCCAACACAATGGCATCTGTAGTCTGTAGTAGACGAAAGATTGAAATTTTTGTGGAAAGATAACTTAAACAAAAATCGCCGTTATCGCCACAACAAGGCGGCCGAACTTTAGCGTTATATACAGGTTGTATTATTCAAACGGGGCAGTGAGGGAAAATACGAAACTATAAGAGATACGAAAAGTCACGAGACTTATCCAGTTTATGGTAAACTATGAAAATAAACAGTCATAGATTCTGGAAATACATAAAATCCAGTTCAGGAATTTCCGATATTCTGAGTGTACCAATTCCGGAATTGTAATATCAGAAACATTGCCCGAGATTCCGGAATTTCGAAAGTCCGGAATTGTAAGGGAAAATTGTTGCTAAGGAACCCTGTATCTACAATCACAGGAAAATGCCTAATTTCATAGTTTGATGTACGGAAATGGATTTCCCCATACTAAGCTCCTTAGTAAGTATGGGGAGAATAACTGTGGCATATGAAACTAGACAAAATTGGTAAATTCGTGGTTTTTTTAAATTTATTTTCATTATTTACACCAATCTTTTCAAAGCTGTAAAAAATTATAATTCCCATACTTACGCATTGTAGGTAGGTACACTGTTTGTGCGGGGAGATCTATTTCCGTACATTAAACTATGAAATTCAGCATCTTCCTGGGATTGTAGATACAGGGTTCCTTAGCACCAATTCTTTCTTACATTACACTATTAATTTACGCAAAATAACGCACTCTGATTTTTAGACAGATTTGACCGGGTTCGATTCCCGGCTGTGTATGAGGCTTTTTTGAAAATCTTTGAATGCAGTTTTGATTTCTTCTAAAATCGGTCTCGTAACTCCTTAGAGCAAATTTCCGTATATCTTATAGTTTCGGATATTCCCTCACTGCCCCGTTTGAATAATATACCCTGTATTATAATGCATGTCTACCCACTATGATTTTTGTACAATTGTTAACACTGTATGCTTAGATTTAGTATTAACTTATAACTTTTCTCATGTAAGTGAAATATGTTGATTATTTATGAAAAATAAAGTTCTTTAAACATAAAATGTAAATACATGTACATTTTCATTTCATAAACTTAATATTTAGTCGCAAGAGAATAAAAAAAAATTAAGATAAATAAATTATTCAATCAGTATTTGTTTAGTCATAAAAATATCTAGGCGACTCTACTACCTTCTGTGTGAAATCTGCCACCACTTGTTCGTACCCTAGTTATTATGTATATACCTACAATTACAAATATGAATGATTAGCAAATGTTGCAATTATAATTTTGTTGTAAAAAGTTGTATTTTTGTTATTTGTTACCATTGTGTAAGCCACCAATACTTACTTTAACATAAAACTATAAGTAAAAACCTACTTTATTATGGACTTAACGCCGACGAAACCGCGGGCAATTCCTAGTATAGTAATAAATAAGGGTAAGTTTCGTCTTTGTATTTCCATTAGCGTACTTAAAACAAAATAACAATTTTCCATTGATATTAGTTTAAAAAATGCTTTGCGGTTTTTTTTATGGATGAGTTAAGGGCACCCCGCTGCCCCGCCACCGCTGATCGCTGCCTGGTGCCACAGCGCACAGCACGGCGCGCGCATACAATACAGCGCGTTTGATACGTAGTAATATAGGCACGGAATGCTTACCTATACATATCAGTATTTAATGTCGCCGTGATTCTATATTTCTAAACTTTTGTTTGGTAACTGAGATCATTGTCAAGACCATTTATTATTAACTCTACAAACTCTAATTCAATATTGGTAATACTGCTTAACCAGAAATAAATATCTACACAAGCCAATTGTCTACACATCTAACTTTTTTCCAGTATATTAAGTGGATCGATTACATCATTATTTTACAAAATCAGCTACTCTAATTCTTTATTTGCAAAATTATTTGCATTTTTTTGTTCACCAAAATGCAGATGTTCCAGACTTCTAAAAACAGATAATTTTAAAGAAACTAAAGTGTTATTGGATATGTTACAGTTTTTTGTAACTCTAATTCTATATTTAAATAGTTCTTGGCTAAAAATAAAATATTTCAATATGACCGAAAGCCGAACCTAAAAACTTCTAACTTTTTGTATAAGCATTATTTAACATGCCTCCAATGACATATCAAAAAAGAAAAAACTTTAATGTTATCAAAACCCATTTTTGTTCAGCCGCTGGTCTATAGGGGTGGAATTTTCTAAACGGCTGAAAGGTTTTTTTGTATTTCAATAAGTAATCTTTCTACCTACTTTTAAGCTTTTATCTCAAAAAATGATATAGAAACGTTTCATTTCGTAAAACTATTTACTTTTGATAACATTTTACATTAATTTATTATGAATACGATAATATTTATTTTATTTTGTATTGGCTGTTTAGATATTTCATCTATGCCTCGCTTTAACACCTGCGCGCGCACTGCGCGAACTTCACGAAAAAGAATAGTTGCTCGCCATTATAGGTGATTTCACCAATATTTGTAAACATTGTTGATATGCGTGTTTGGTTATTTTTTAAAAACGTTGACTCGTGGTGAATAGAAAAGTGATAAATAGTATTGACGCCACCGGAAATTCTTGGAGATGTACAATTATGTGAGTAAAAACCTGTTGTCATCAATAGCTTAGGAGCCTGTAACATTTCTATTTAATGAAAAGCATTTTTTCCTCGCGAATGTGTTGAAAAACGTCGTATGAAACGCGTGAGCTTTGATAATTACATCCTCGGTTCTCTTATCACGCTCACATGCGGTTCGCGTGATAATTCCACCTCTAATGAAATAATCAACATAGCTCACTTGTATCACAATGTACTATTCCAATTATTAGGAAGGTACTAGTATTTTATCTATTTGCCTGAAATACAGGACATTCCTAGGTCAAGCGCATTTAATCAATGGGTTAACTTAGACATCGCCGCGCTACTCTGGTAGTACTACACCATAGTCCGCAGCAGTTTAAACTCAATTTATGTAACGAATAGCACCCGTAGCCCTCTCACGCAGGTAAATTATCCTTCTCGCTTTATCAATCTCTAGCTTACTTTCTCTGTTGATATCCCTCTCTTGCTAGCACCATAACACCTTTCTCTAATCATAGAAGAGAACGCAGCTATAGCAGTGACTGAATCGCTTCGCTTCGCATATGTGTCGTGATCGGCGCTGAATCGGGTAAGTTCATAAAAAAAAACTCAAATACGGAATTTTAAAACAAGACATTAAGCTGTCACAGAACTTTGTCCCCAATACGTGCGTAAGTTACTAAAGCAGCTATTTTAAATTTCTCGTCTTATACTCAAAAAATATACACTTTGTAAGAATTTGCTGGAAATTTCGTATTCTCTCAGCGTTACCCGGCGGTTTTTCTTTGTTTACAAACTTCTTTTTCTTGTAACTTTTTATTGTATTCGGCCGCAAGCGTTCTTTGTATAGCGTTAAGAACTTTTTCACGGTACAAAGGTAAGTGTATTATTATTTTAGAAATGTTAATGTGTTTTTTTTTTTTAAAAACATCGAGTATCTGACGCCAGTTCGCACCAGAGTTAGCGTATTCTCATTCATACGTGCATCTAATATGCCCAAATAGAAGAATATAAACTTTGACTTTTTAAAGACTGAGTGAAAGAAACTTTAGTTATATTAATAGCAATAAAAACGCGCAGTTCTTAACCCTCGACAAAACAAAAAAAAGCGGCCAAGTGCGAGTCGGACTCGCACATGAAGGGTTCCGTGAAATAAATTGCGGTTTACGATTTATGACGTATTAAAAAAAAACTACTTATTAGATCTCGTTCAAACCAATTTTCGGTGGAAGTTTACATCATATATTTTTTTTTTAGTTTTATCATTCTCTTATTTTAGAAGTTACAGGGAGGGGGGGACACACGTTTTACCACTTTGGAAGTGTCTCTCGCGCAAACTATTCAGTTTAGAAAAAAATAATGTTAAAAACCTCAATATCATTTTTGAAGACTTATCCATAAATACCTCACACGTTTGGGTTTGATGAAAAAAAATTTTTTGAGTTTCAGTTCTGAGTATGGGGACCCCTAAAACTTAATGTTTTTTTTTAGATTTTTGTGTAAAAACCTTAATGCGGTTCACAGAATACATCTACTTACCAAGTTTTACCAGTATAGCGCTTATAGTTTCGGAAAAAAGTGGCTGTGACATACGGACGGACAGACAGACGGACATGACGAATCTAAAAGGATTCCGTTTTTTGCCATTTGGCAACGGAACCCTAAAAAGGGGTGTCATAAGTTTAACATAATTATGTATCCATGTGTCTGCCTTTGGCTCCGCAGCTCAAAAACGGATGAACCGATTTGAGTGTGTGATTTTGAAATCGTAAGTCTTCTCTGTCGAGATAGTTCGTAGCTACTTTTGTTGTATAGGGAGTTTAGGTGTATAGGGATTTAGCAATTGTTGTATTCTTTACTTTTAGAGTAATATATAAAACAGACGTTTCTGTGTGACGGCTGTTATCTATGGTAATATACAAGACCTATTTCTCGTTCATAGTATTCTGAGTAAAACGTTTTCCAGGAACTTATTTCTATTATCGTACTACATTTTCTCTTTGTACCTGTCTACTTTGTATATATAAGAATGTGTATATATTGATTCCGTGAACGACAAAGACAGTAGACTGGAAAAAAATGATGCGTATTCTGCGTGAAGTTGGAGTCGATTACAGGGATAGAAAAATTATATACGAACTCTACAGAAACCAGGAAACCATCATAGAAGTAGGCGAAGAAAAGGGGAAGGCAAAGATCAGGCAAGGTGTAAGACAGGGTTGTCCACTCTCACCTCTTATATTCAATATCTTCATAGAGCGGGCCATACAGATAGCAATAGATTCAGACTTGGGGGGCGTTAAAATAAATGGAAACAAAGTACAATTCATTAGATTTGCAGATGAACATCGCAGAAATTGCCGAAGATAGTAATCAGTTACAGCAATTAGTATTAAAACTGGATGAAATTTTCAATCAAACCGGACTTAAAATTAACTGCAACAAAACCAAAATTCTCACCATCTCTAAACACACAACAGTATACATAAACCCAATCGTAATCAGAGATACGACAATAGAGCAAATTCAGAAATTTAAATATTTGGGAAGAATCATTACCAGTGACAGGATTGCTATGGCCAAAAAGGCATTCAATAACAAAAAGCATCTCTTAAAAGCACGCATATCAAAAACAGCTAAAAAGCGACTGATTAAAGTTTACATTTGGAGCATTGCTTTATATGGGAGCGAGTCGTGGACGCTAACCCAGAGAGACATGATCGAAATGTGGTGCTGGCGAAGGATGGAAAGGATTAGCTGGACGGAGAGAACGACAAAGAAAGAAGTTTTAAGGATGGTAGATGAGAAAAGATGTTTGCTAGGATGTATAAGAAATAGGAGAGGCAAGATGGTGGGTCACCTGATACGGCACGACAGTTTCTTCCTAAACATCCTGGAGGGTAAAATTGAAGGCAAGAGAGGCAGAGGAAGGCCTAGGCTAACATATTCTAGCCAAATAAAACATAAAGCTGATGTCGAGTCATATGAGGAAGTCAAGAGGCTGGCAATGGACAGAGAAAAGTGGCGGTTACTCCACCGACAAGAGCAAGGCTCTTAAGTAATGATGATGATGATGATGAACGACAAAAAAGCAAAGCTAATAGGTTTTTCTGTTTTATCGTGATAATACTAGGCCAGGGCTAAGCAAAATTACATACAATTGTTATAAGTCATACATAGAATAACTAACTAACATGTATGTAGTTGTGCAGGCAATTTATTTACAATTATATAATTTTAATTCGTCATTAATAAAATAATAAACAATATAATTTGATTTAACATCGTTAAATCTCATTTTTGTAGGCTTAAGCTGTTGGTACTAAAGAAGTCCATAGGTTGCGGATAATGGAACGGCCATCAGATTTAGTGGCCAGCTGCGAATACCCAATAAGCAGTACCCGATGTAATTACTAACTTGACAATCACCTGACAAAGTATTTTTTTGACGTACATGACTGGATCGTGAATTAAAATTGGATGCCGGAAAACGTGAGATGAATAAATATTATATACACGTATAATACCGTAACAATTCCTATGATTATGTATATTTCGACAAAATAACAGTTTATCTTCATGTGCTATACAAATTGGCCTCTTTAACACATATCATTAGTGCTCTACAATGCGTTCAGAAACCATAGGAAATGACCAGCATTATTACAACCAATTTTACTATGACAACTTTCTTGTCTGTGGTAGTAGGCTAGTAGGTAAAATCTTTACTGTAATGTGAAAAATGATAATGAAAATATATTTATTAACGAAGGAGTATTTCAAAAAACATAGTGGCTATGGTTCTATACTACGCTGGGCCTGTCCCGTGGAAACCAAACAGTGCAGATTAACAATTACGCGGCTTAAAGAATTATGTTATTAGTGTTATATATTACAGTATCGATTTTTGTATCGTTATGAGTTAAAATTTGGAACAGCTGTCAAAACTCAAATGGGTCTCTATTCTAGTAAGTATATTTAGATATTAAAAACAGTTATCGATACGGAACATCAATTTATTATGTTTTTTTTTTAATATAAACCGCACGACATTTGATCTCGAGTGACATGAGAATAGGGACTTCATTCGTTTGTCTATGATTTTAAAAAAGCGGCTAAGTGCGAGTCGGACTCGCCCGTGAAGGGTTCCGTAAAATAAATTGCGGCATACGATTTATGACGTATTAAAAAAAATACTACTTACCAGATCTCGTTCAAACCAATTTTCGGTGGAAGTTTGCATGGTAATCATATATTTTTTTTAGTTTTATCTCTCTCTTATTTTAGATGTTACAGGGGGGGGGGGGGGGGTTCCATTTCTTGCTATTTGGCTACGGAACCCTAAAAACATTCGTCTTGACAGCGGATTAAATTGCCGCCATTACAGATTTGTTTGTACGTTTTCTGCTGTTACAAAAGTAGAATTGTGAAAAATTATTTGTAATTTACATTTTAGTTCAAAATATGATATATACTCCGGATATCGTAAATGCAGCCAAGATTGCATCAAAGATATTTTACAGGTATTACTAGTAGCAACAAGATGGAGTGATAATCTGGTTAAGGTCGCGGGAGTTCGCTGGATGCGGGCGGCGCAGAATCGGTCATTGTGGCACTCTTTGGGGGAGGCCTATGTCCAGCAGTGGACGTCTTTCGGCTGATATGATGAAAGTAGGGTATGAAACTGTACATAAGTAGGCCTTAAAACACTCGTGTGATCCTATTATGAAACTAGGTGACGCTCGTTTCATAAAACCACTTTCGTATTTTAAGGCTTCTCATTAGTATCAGTTGCATAAACTACTATAGTTTTATTTACCAAAACTGTAGCAACAGTAAAGCTATGGGATTGACAGTCTCTTGGTAAATAGTTAATCATACCATACGTAAACGTAAAATGGTAGTACATAGGTAGTTTTATGAGTTGATTGTATGTGTTTCAAACTTAATTAAGCCTTATAACAAATACAGTGCCTCTTATAAGTAATTAACACTAGCAACCGAAACACGTAGTAGATTTCAAGTGAAATACAAAGTGTCGCAACAAGTACAGTCTCAAGTTTGTGAATGTCAAAACTATTGCGCTACATTGTTCCGCTGAGCGTTGTTCCATAATGTACCTACCATAATACTTAGCGCTGAATTCTGGAAACAAGCGACGAGCGGATAGCGGTCTGGACCGTTTTTACCGTTGGTTTCAAACACGGGGTACTATAAGATTAATATATACAGGGTTGGCTCTGTAACAGGAGCAAAAAATTAAACGGTAGATTATTAAGCTTGTGAACAATTATTTCCAAGTGGTTTTACTAGAAAAAACATTTTTTTTTTTATAAAAAAAATCTTTAAGGTAAGTTTATTTGTATTTTTTACTCTTCTGGAGTGCTATGAGTAACTTTTTATTTTAAAAATACAAAAAAAAATCACAAAACTATCTGTTGAACACAAAAATGCAAAAAAACTATTATGACTCATTACATGATGTTACCTCAAAATCTGCAATGACTGCCGTGATATGATCTCGTGGTGCCAAGATACATTACTTGGAGGTCATAACTATAGATCAAAATTTCTCAGAAACCAAAAATTTTGAAAGTGCTACACAAGGGGTTACTGCAAATGCTCTAAGGAAGCGTCCTTTTGAATATTTGCTCCAGTTACAGGGCCCACCCTGTATATCTGTGTGTGTGTCTGCCTTTTGCATCGTAGTTCCGAAACGGATGAACCGCCTGAGTGCAGATTGTTTTATCTACTCACATGCTTGTGGCAACCACATTTGCCAATTTCGCACGCCCCTAAACTGATTGAGTCAACTGTGGTTACTAAATAAAGTATGGGCTGCTCTGATAAAAAACATTAAAAGCAATTTAGGCTACCTTTTTTATAACCCGAAATCAAGTGAACGGTTAAATCGAAAGTCTTGTCTATCAAGATGGTTCTAAGGTGTTTGTTTTGTCGAGGAACTTGTTATATTACTTCCATCCATTTATCACCGAAGTTACGGTGCGGAAGTTATGGTGCCTAGGTGGATGCCCAGCTAAAGTTCTCATGATTCTTATAAAGTCTTACTTTATTTTTATTCAACGCAATCCTCTTACATTTGGGACCACACCGCGGGCGTAGCGCCCGTCACGCTAGGAAGTGTCGCCGACAGGGCATGCAATTAGGCGGCGTTTTGTGTAAATAATTATGCTCCAGTGTGCACCTCTTAATTCAGCTAACGTGAGAACTTCGTACTTGACATATTTGTACGTCCAGTCACAAGACATACTGGGTGATGATTATACGCCCACGACTATGCCACATGGGGGGAGAGTACCTTGAATATTGTAGATGGAAGGTTTTACGAAAAGAAGACATAATTTTCATTTTAAAAACAATTTAATTCATAGATTTTTAAATAATTACATGGTTGAACCGGGAATCGAACCCGACACCCGAGAAAAAAATTACCCTGTAGCTTTATCATACCGATCGAAAGGCTTCATCATAAGGATTATTTTTTGCTAATAACATAGTAAATATCAGAAATAAAAGGAAGACCCTGAATTTTAATATGTATAATTTTTAATTAAAAATTTATCAATTTAATTTATCAAATGCTCAGAATGAGTCCCATTGACAAAACCATTTACGCGTCTTTCGGCAGATTCAGGATACGGCAGAAACTTGATTGGACAGAAACTCTTATTGTTGCATACAACCAGGTACCTACTAATTACGTACATCTCTTTATTATGCACTTAAATTATAATAGGATGCGTACTTCTCAAGTGGGTACTGATTCATTAGTAATAGGTTACTTTAAAATGATAATGTCAGTTGTATATCCATACGGCAATGTCAGCTTTTAATTTTTCTGATCAAAATTACAAATCAAATGTTAAAATTCATGGTCTTCCTTTTATTTCTGACACTATGTTATGAGAAAAAATAATCCTTATGATGAAGCCTTTCGATCGGTATGATAAAGCTACAGGGTAATTTTTTTTCTCGTGTAGCGGGTTCGATTCCCGGTTCAACCATATAGTTATTTTAAAATCTATGA
The DNA here is from genome assembly GCA_963854355.1 of Epinotia brunnichana. Classification (NCBI taxonomy): domain Eukaryota; kingdom Metazoa; phylum Arthropoda; class Insecta; order Lepidoptera; family Tortricidae; genus Epinotia; species Epinotia brunnichana. The sequence continues at coordinate 1,650,021 of OY977946.1, forward strand.
ATGCAGTTTAAATGGTTTTTTAAATTAAAATAATGTCTTCTTTTAGTAAAATCTTCCATCTACAATATTCAAGGTACTCTCCCTCCATGTGGCATAGGCGTGGGACGCCCTGTATAGTGAGGTGATTGAGGGCGCACAACACAATACGCTGGTGTCTCAGTTCTCGCCGGCACGGATCCACCCACGTATTACACAGAACACAGGCAAAGCCACAGAATAAAATATAGCTTGAAGTCCAACCGGATAAGTCGTTTCATTCCGGATTTTACCCCAAACATACATAAGTACTTAAGATACACCCTCATAAAGCAGCATTGAAAAGTTTAAAAATAATATTGCTTTTAAATTAAAGAAATTATCAAATATTATAAATAGTTAAGATAACAGTGTGTCATTAGATGCACATGAACTAAATAAATCGTTTGTAGGAATCTGGAAGATTATCTCAATCGAAGTCTAATCAAACTCACAGACCAACTGGGTGTCTTGATGTAGAGAATTGATATTTATATCGTAGAACATATATCGTATACATATGTATACAAAGTGTGGATGTTAACGTGGTTGAAACATGCATAAATAATGTCACCGTTAGATTGTGAAAACCGTCAGTTTATAATCTTACCCGTTATATTGTAAACTGATGGAATATTATGAACTGCCAAAATAATTCATAATTTTACGCATTCATTTTCGTTAGTTTAAAAACTAACAATGTCATAATTATCTTCAAATTGTGAACTGAATCAAATTTACCTGATTCGGAACGCAACGTGTGCGCTGTTTGGTTAAGCGAATTGTTTCCTCTTGTATCAGTATCCACTTACGTCAGAAATGATTGTTTTTTTTGGTTATTCAGACATTTTCTTCCATTTATTCCGGCATCCAGCAGTGTCGACGGAGCCCCGCAGCGCGGGGCTCCTATTTCTGGGCGCTTTGCCCTTCGGGCAACTGAAGATACCTAACTAACCAAACCTACCTAGACTTTGTGTACGTTCCGTAGCAAGCCGATTTGATCTCAGTTCACAATTTGACGATTCGACATTGAAGGTTTATAAACTAACGAAAAATATAGCGTCAAATAAAATTGTGAACGGTTTTGACTGTTCACAATTTTTCGACAGTTTATAATATCGCGAGTAAGATTAAAAACTGACGGTGTTCACAATCTAACGGTGACACATTCATTTAATGAGAGAAGGTGTATGTTTGACTAGGGCTTATTGGTAAAGAGCCATAACGATAAAGAGGCAAGACACGCAAATTTAACTAGCCCCATAGTTCTAAGCTCAATAAGGCTTGTGTTATGGAACTACACGAAGAAAGGTTTCATCATCATCAATTCATCAGCATTTCAGCCGAAAGACTTTCACTGCTGTTACATATGCCTCCCCCAAAGAGTGCCACAATGACCGGTCCTGTGCCACCCGCATCCAGCGGACTCCCGCGACCTTTACCAGGTCATCAGACCACCCCCGGTGTGGGGCGTTTGGGGGAGGAGAGAAGTAGACATAAATAGAAAACATTTAAGGACCAGCAACAAATGTTCATCACACAAATATTTGTCCTTACCGAGATCTTTCTTTCTTTCTTTCCTTCAATACATAACAAATACACTTTATGGCACACCTCAATAAAATAACACAGTACAGAACATAGATTACAGTAGAGGTTGACATCATCTACTTATTATAATACCAGTCGGTAAGGTATTTATTTTCTGACCTAATTTCAGGTGAAATTCATGAAATTCTTGTAGAAATATACGTTTCTGCGTGAAAATGTCTTCTGTTGGAAAAAAAGCTGTCTCTAAAGCTAGGTACGAGATAGAATAGTGCAAGGTGTGAAAACTGTGTGATTATGTCACGATCCCAGGACGCTGGTATTCACAGTGTTTACTGACGACTCGCTTTAGACCAGCCAGAATAGCCTGGCCTGCTACCCGTATTTATCACAAAATTATTATGGGATAAGGCTTATATTATGTGCGACCTAAGACAAAACTTCATTGTTCCCTTTTTCGAAATTATGTACCGTTTTGAAAACCTATTTTTGACTGACTTCAAAAAAGGAGCACGTACGAAAGAAATAAAGAAAACATTTATTCGTGCAGAACGCAATAACAAATTAAGACACATACACACACACTCATTTCCCATGAAATGGACACAACTAAGCGTAATGCTGGCAGTGCCAGCGCTGGTCTTCCGTTGAATGTATGTTCCCCGATTACTCGAAAACGCCTTGACCGATTTGGAAAATTCTTTTTCTCAAAAATGGCCCGCAAAGTGAACATAACTCGCTACATATTGGAAGGTAAAGTGTATAGTTAAAGGCCAGATCAAAATTAAAAAAATAAAAAACATTGCAGGCCGCCTGGTATGTTACAAAAACTACTCGACAAATAAAGGACATACGAAATTCCTTTATTTGTCGAGTACCAAACTTTAAAAAAAGTAGAAACTGGCATATAAAAGACGGCACAGGTCATATTCAGTCAAATCAACTCGTATTTTTCTGTTTCAAACGCGACATTTTTGTATGTGTCATAAAAAGATTGCGTTTTTCGGTGGAAAAATACACTTGCGATTCTGTTTAAAAAAAATATGACGTTTAGTTTTATGTAATTTGCAGTGTCCTCAATTTGTAATAACGCTTGATTTAAATTTAGTCTTTTTTATTCCCCCATTTTTGAGAAAAGCACTATATTAGCCTCAGCCGGAATGGCAATTGCAGGCTTCGTATTATAATTAAGGATGACTCACGCTAGAACGGGCCGTGTCCGGCCCGGGCCGTTTTCTAAGAAAAACGACGGCGTTTTTTCGCGGCCGAGCCTTACCCAAGCCCGGCCGAGCCACGGCCGAGGCTCGGAAGCAGCTCGGTGTCGGCACGGCCCAGCCGTGGCTCGAACGGGCTCGGGTTTGGCCAAAACACCGTCGTTTTTCTTAGAAAACGGCCCGGGCCGGACACGGCCCGTTCTAGCGTGAGTCATCCTTTAAACGGACTCGCAAGCTCGTCCGTTTAAACAAAATACTCAGCCTGCAATTGCCTACTTCCCGGCCACGGGCCACGGCAATAATGTACTATTGACGTGATAACGTCTTATAAATCGATGAACACCGGCAGCATGCACGAAAAAGTATGACTCATTTTGCGTTCGGCTTTATGACGTTATCACGTAAAGTTATCGTCCGTAAACCGACTTTATAGACAACCAATTTTTTTTTTTAGAAAGGGTGTCCTTCCTAGGTGGTCCCGTGATCATCAGGGTAGAATCTGATGATGGAATCCTGGAGAAATCGAGGGAACTCTTCAAATTTTATAAGCCCACTTGAAGCGATTTGGGTACTGATCTGAAGGCGGTTATATTTAACTTTGTTTTTAAAGTAAATTGCTATACCGACTTTCGTTCGAAGAGTTCAACATATCTTGCTGACATAATTAGCGAATAAGCGTGACATTTTGAGAGCTATATTCGCTTCAAGTAAGAATATTATGGTGGTTATGAGAGGGTTTGTGAACTTCAGCAGGACGCTCAAAGAGCGCTTTGTGCATGATCGATGTTGAAGATAACTTTGTGTGTAGTAACGCTCTACTTTCGGTTAAGCCGGTTAGCCTGCGGCGATGTTGTTACTTAAATATCGTGTGACTGAGCCTTTATAGGCTCCTTGTACGCTTTCAAAGGATCCAGGCTGAAAAGGGATGAACGATTTACTTTTAAGAAACAAAAGTGGACGTTATTCGTGAATACATTAGGTTGGTTGTTGTTAACGAACAATGGTAGATTTTTTCTGTTTTTTATTTAGTTCGAAAAATATGCTTCAGATACAATTTCACTTTATATTTTATATAATGTGCATCTTATTCGGCTACAGATTTAAATATATGTATTTAGTTTCAAAGTGTTCTCATGTTTGCGATCGTGGTTACTAAAATTTTATAAAAGAAAATTATAATATACAGAAGAAAAGGTAATTTCTCTATACGTATCACATTTTATACATCATTATAGTTTGCATGGTATGACAGTCAAACTCACAAGAGCGCTGAACACCTTTATTTTATTCTGTTTTTAACGTTCCGTACTCAAAGAGTAAAACAGGACCCTATTACTAAGACTCCGCTGTCCGTCCGTCTGTCTGTCACCAGGCTGTATCTCACTGATACCGTGATAGTTCCAGCTGAAATGTTCACAGATGATGTATTTTTGTTGCCGCTATAACAACAAATACTAAAAACACAGAATAAAATTGTTTTTTATATGATAATGGTACGGAACCCTTCGTGCGCGAGTCCGACTCGCACTTGGCTGGTTTTAAGTTAACTATAAGTTTTTGCTTTGCCCTAAAAAATAGTATGGTTATTGTTAGATATATACGCAGGTGGAAAATGATTGTTAGCAAATCTAACGCTAAATCGGCAAACAATTTGAGGTTAAGCCTAGACACACCAGCGCCCATACGTAGTACCTATAAACAGATGGAGTTAGTATGCACAATCTTAGCTAATGTTATAACCTAAGTATATTTTAAATACTCGTTTTTTTTTCGTTCGAATTTGGTCGCTTAAACAAGTATATAGAAGTAAAGTGGTTTTTGTAAGGTACACCTACCTAAAATCTTGGATGTGTGAGGTTTACCACTTTGCGACCTTATTTCAATGCCATGCAGCTCGAAAACTGAGGAACCTTTTTATACAGCAACTATATATTCAACTCCAAAGATGTTAATACTTCTATGCTCGATTCCAATGTAATAAGGTCAAAAAGTATAATTTAGATCCTTGATATTTTTTGCAAAATTGATCTGGTATATTTAGTGCGTATAAAACACGGTTTCTATGTGGAAAAATGTTATACTTTCCACGCGCAAATCAAACTCGCACTTGTCTATTTCAATACCACGCTATCCTAATTTACTGCCCATGAGCTGCAAAACCTAAATTGCCCATCGACCATTTAGCGGCCGGAAAGCGCAAGGTTTGCGGCCGCAAGGGGCGTGCATTCTGCAGCGAGCAGATAAGGGCGTGATGCATTAGCGGGCCGCAAAATAAACATTGCTATCTGAAGCCCACCCACCGCTGACAGTCTGACAGATGAGTTTTTTTAACATGGTGCAATATACTTGAACGATAAATATTACTTTTTATAAACTTGAAATAGCTTTGAGTTAATGACATGAGATTTGCAAGTCGATTGTGTAACTCTTTATACGTAGGTACTTCAGGTACATCATCATCATCACTATATCAGCCGAAAGAAGTCCACTGATGGACAGAGTGGACGACTTCTACGCTATTATGCGTAAGAGACACTGGTCCTTTGTCAGGAGAGTGAGCGAATCGACAAACAGTATTGTTAAGGTAGTGTGCACAACATGCTACCTAATGAGTAAGATGTCAACGACACTTTTTCTGTGATTGGAAATTAATTTTAGTTTTTAACTTATTTTATTTTAATTGCATCCAAATTTTTAATTGTATATTTTTAATTTTTAATGTACCAAATGTAATTTTATGGGTTGATACCTAATAAAATAACTAATTTATTATTTAAAGGCCTCCCCCAAAGAGTGCCACAATGACCGGTTCTCCGCCACCCGCATCTAGCGGACTCTCGCGACCTTTACCAGTGGGGTAATCACGTAACGTTCCGAACGCGCGTCGGTACAATTTAACTGTCAATTTTCCATATAAAAAGTGATATTTAGACCTACCTGACGTTCGTACAATGCGTTACGTGATCGACCTACAAGTCATCAGTCCACCTTGTGGGGGGGCTACCCACGCTGCGCCTTCCGGTACGCTGCGACTAGGTAGGTAATACTTACATTTAAATGTACTTTTTGGTAGGGGGATAACAGTATATTTTTCCTAACGCTAGTTTCAAAAGTTACCATGTCCGCTCAGGGGACGAATCTGAAACGCGTTATTGTGTTATTCAAATTATATGTGAATCGTCGTGACTCAGGCGCTCTTTCATGCGCTAGTTCGTAGCATTTGTGCATGAGATAATTACACAAATTGGACTAGCCCCATTGTTGGCTAAGGCTTGTGTTATAGGTAAGTTCTACGAATAGGTACAGTTTTATGTTCAGATCAAGTGTCAACCCGTACTTGGAGAAAGCGTTACCAAACGTTGCTGTATTACAATATAATAAGTCTGTGTCAAATAAGTCAAAGCAATCGTATCAGTTTTCAGGACTCCAGTTGAGTGCCTTCTCGAAAAGTGAATAGTTGGGTTTGACGCCCTAATTTTAGAGTATTTACAATGCTTAACTATTCACCTCAGATACACCCAATATAAGACACCTTTTTAGGGTTCCGTACTCAAAGAGTAAAAAAAGTCTGTCTGTCTGTTTGTCTGTCTGTCTGTCTGTCCGTCTGTCACCAAATTTTCACAGAAAATGTATTTCTGTGGCCGCTATGACAACAAATACTAAAAAACCGTTTTTTTTTACAATCTTTCTAAAATCGACCTAGTCCCTACTAAGCAAAACTTGTACTATGGGTACTAGACGACGATAAACATACTTGTATACATAGATGAATCAATACTTAAATACAAAGAAAACATCCATGACTCAGGAACAAATATTCGTGCTCATCACACAAATATAATATGCCCTTACCGGGACACAAATATAATATGCCCTTACCGGGACACAAATATAATATGCCCTTACCGGGATTCGAACCCAGGACCTCCGGCTTCGTAGGCAGGGTCACTACCAACTAGGCTACAGGAGGCTCCCATACAACAAACGTGATTTTTTTGCCGTTTTTATAGATACCATTGTACGGAACCCTTCGTGCGCGAGTCCGACTAGCACTTTGCCGGTTTTTTATACAACGAAACATGCAGGATGGTAGACAGACACCGCAGCCTATAGACGCTAGCGTCTCCATAGCGCGTTTTGTTGATTTGAGTCACTTAACTGTGTCGACCTTGGTTCTGCTGCGGATAGCCTCATTTCTGATACGATCGCGCAGAGAAACTCCCAGCATAGCCCTCTCCATCGCCCTTTTTTTTTAAAGATTTTTATTGAATATAATAAACAGGTATGCGAGATAACAAAACTTTCGTAATCGGCTGCAGTAGTCAGGGACTGAGTCGCAGCGATTACGCCCACCTCAGGACACAAAGGACTTAAGTTCTAAATCATTCATCGTGTGGTTCTTATACATAATAACTAAATTAGATACATATTTAGACTAGTATTACATAGTAGTTAACAGATGATCAGGTAGAACACAATGCGCAAATAAATCGATTTAACAACTAATGTAACCTAAAAATAACCTACTTAAATAAAATTCAACTAAGTGTTTGAAAAATATATATTTTATATGTAAATTGTGTGTTTGTGTTTGTGTGTGTGCCAATTTACGATTTTGAAAAATTGATTTTCCCGTACTGTGAGTGAATGTATGTTCAAGATCACGTTGATTTTATTATATAAAGTACTTCCAAGGTATTCATTATGGTGCTTGACTAGGGTAATTCGACATTGCATTACCCTACAGATCCTGTTAGCTCAACGTTTCGAAGAACAACATAAAAATGGTATGCTAACGTGTTTACGGAGTATTGTGTGCATTATAAATAAAAAAATAAAAAATAAAATAAAAATCATTTATTTCAGACTAAAGTCCATATATGGTTAGTAAACAATGAAATCTTATTGCTAGTGTAAGTATGACATAAAAAGAGGGACATAACTAAACAATGACTGCATGCAGTCTCTGCCAGCGGGTGAGCATGGGGCCATTTTCACGCTCCGTAAACACGCTCAGAATGCTGTTGGGGCTGCCGCGCAGGCGACGCATCATGGAGGCGCACCTCTTGCGCATTATCGCCGCAAAGCCGTCAGTTTATTATAAAAAGTTGCCTTACCGTTAGAACTTTGGCAAGGGAGTACAATTCTATTGTTGGAAATAAAATTGGCTTCGACAGCATAACCTTTAGTACAGCACTTTGGGCTCTCTCAACTCTTAGAAACCTTGTTTTTCCGGAACCGCCCCATGCAGTTGAACAGTACGATATGACTGATTGAGCCAAAGAGTAGTACACAGTTCTAAGTGTCTTCTGATCCGCAATAGCTCTGAGTTTTTTTTAAAATATAGATTAGTTTCCTGATTCTACCAACTGTTGCATCTACCTGCTTCTTCCATGACATTAGGGTATCAAATAATACTCCCAGATATTTAGTACTCGTTGAGCGCGATAGAGCAATACAGCTAATACAGTTGTTACAAACAGGATTGCATTCATGTGCACCTATAGAAAATGAAGAATCGGGTAGTGAAGTAGATTTTGGTGCAAAAGGTAGGAACACTGTCTTAGTTAAGTTGATCGTCAGAAGAATTATGGAAAGCCATGCCATAACAGATCTCATTGCAGCTTCAGCATGAGAACGGAAACTTTGAGTGACTTTGAGCCTTCTTATGAGGCTCATAGTAAGCGACCACGTTTCCGTTCCATATGTAATCACTGGCAACACACACTGGTCCAAGGTCGCAGCAGAACCAAGGTAACCGATATAGCCCTCCGAATCGCTAAACTTAAGTGGCAGTGGGCGGGGCACATTGCACGTAGAACCGATGGCCGTTGGGGCGGAAAGGTTCTCTAGTGGCGACCACGTACCGGAAGGAGCGGCGTGGGTGGACTGATGACCTGGTAAAGGTCGTGGGAGTCCGCTGGATGCGGGTGGCGCAGGACCGGCCATTGTGGCACTCTTTGGGGGAGGCCTATGTCCAGCAGTGGACGTCTTTCGGCTGCTATGATGAACTCTGTCGACAGCTAAAAACAAATGCAGGACCACCCACAAGTTTAAACACAGCACATAGACGGACGACTTTACTCACCAGGGACACATCTCATAGCACACATACCTAGGGGCTGTCCATATATTACGTCATTTAAAAAAAGGGGGGGGAGGGTCTGACCATTGGATGACGGTACTCATTTTATTAGGCGGGGGTGGACCCAAGGAATTAACAGGATGATGATAGGGGGGGATAAAAAATCGTCAAAAAACGATGACGTATGAACGTAAAGTAGTGACCTTTTTTTACGCATAATAGGCATGATACCTCATGTTAAAAGACTTAAAATTGATAACGTAGTGTTGCTAAATGGATAGTAAACTATCAAACTATTGTAATAGAGTCTAAATTATAATAAAATTAAAATCAAATCTTGAAAGTTTAGAAAAACTTTGTATTTTTAATAAAATCCTTACGCTTTCATGGAAACAATTTGACAACTATGTACCTAAACGCAGTATTTCGCGACCAAAACAGCAATTTACTTGATTTTCCATACAACGTTTAGTACAAATAACAGTTTTGACATCATACCCGTGTGTCAATTAGTATGAAGCGTTTCGCCTGCCGCCAGCGAGGTCAATATTTGTCTCAATTTTTTTGGTATTTATGTTCTTCAATTGTAGTTGCTTCCATACAAACATTTGTTCCTCTCCAAAAACTGGTTCGAATGGCATCGTAAGAAAATCTTAGGCATCCCTATTGTGTCGAATCTGAGGATCAAGTAATACATAAAGCTTGTGGTGAAGTGGGTTGATAAAGGTTGTTAATCGCCGCTGCTTCAAAGTTGGTGAAAGGGTACTCGAGAGGCACCGGATTGCGAGCGATGCAGTTTCATTTCATACCTATTACGAGGCCATGAAATAGTTCATCAATTGAAACTGGTGCTATGAAGATTTTCTGACAGTCAAATTATTTTTAATTTGTAGTTTTTTTACTTATAACTTAGCATTCAATTTAATCACCTCAGTTAGTCTTAGTCTTCCGACTGTAAATAAAAATATTTTAATATGATTGTGTGACACACGCGATATTGTCTGTAGCGATGTTGTCCAGGGACACATCAAATAAATTTGAATTTAAATCGACCGAGTGACGTTTTAGGTAGAACTAAAATGCGGTTCGGGGGCATTAATGTAAAAATTTTCAACAATGATTAATGACGATAACTTAAGTATTTTTATTACCTATATATACGAACTTACATGAAACTAATTAGACGTTTTGAGAACTTGAAGTTTAGTAGTGCATATCTGAGTTGCGAGGCCATTCGGGGCAATCTACCTTAAAAAAGAATATAAAATTCAAAACCTAGGTACCTCAGCCCGCTCACATGGCCCACTGTGAAAAATAATCACCGACATGCAAGCCGCAGTCTGCAGTTAACGGGCCGTCAGCCAATTTAGCTCCGTGAGTTAATTCTGTTAACCTAGTTAACTAGTTAGATGTAGGGTGGAAAAGTTTCGCTTATTACCTGGTTTGTTAGGTACGAATATGTTCAGAATTAAAAAGCTAAAGCACGCATTAAGGCCCCAATAGTATATTATTATAAACCTAGGGCGGTAAACAAAGAACGCGTTTGTATACTACTTAAACAAACAAAAGAAAATGGAACCGGAAAACAAAAAAAAAATTATACGCGGCCTTAAAACCTAAGCAAGTCTAACAAATCCTTGATGATACCTGCTGCTGATCAGGGGTATGTTCGGACCAAGGGTAATACGTTCTATCATCATATCAGCCGAAAGATGTCCACTGCTGGACATAGGCCTCCCCCAAAGAGTGCCACAATGGCCGGTCCTGCGCCACCCGCATCCAGCGGACTCCCGCGATCTTTACCAGGTCATCAGTCCACCTTGTGGGGGGCCTACCCACGCCGCGCCTTCCGGTACGTGGTCGCCACTCGAGAACCTTTCCGCCCCAATGGCCATCGGTTTTACGTGCAATGTGCCCCGCCCACTGCCATTTTGGATATGATTTCAGTGCGCATAACACTAAAAATCGACTCAGTTGTATTAGAATGCCTACTTATGATATTTCCTTTTTTTGACCAAGATATTGCTTATACCTTATGAATTATTCATCAAAATTAGAGATAACAGTGACCATATAAAAAAACCGGCCATGCGCGTTTCGGGCGTGTGTGGGGTTCCGTAATTGTCTTGTTACATCGATACCCGCGTGCCAACACTGCCAACTAAACGGTGCGGTTCCGTCGGCCGGATTTGTAAGAAATTTGGGCTTTCCAAGTACATTTATAAGTTAAAAGATAAAATCGTTTAATTGTCCAACATAGGTTACAGGATGTTACAGTTTCACTACGTGGCGCCTTGCGGCTTACAAATTATTGAGCATGCATGTAAAAATCCCTATCATTTTTTTAATTCAGCTGATCGATTATTACTCGTTAACTAGTTAAACCTATTTAACCTATTTAGCCGTGTTCGTACTACGTACTGCCATGATTTTTTTTCACATACCCAGACATTTACAGTTATCATCATGATCATCATATCAGCCGAAAGACGTCCACTGCTGGACATAGGCCTCCCCCAAAGAGTTCCAAAGTGACCGGTCCTGCGCCACCCGCATCCAGCGGACTCCCGCGACCTTTACCAGGTCATCAGTCCACCTTGTGGGAGGCCTACCCACGCCGCGCCTTCCGGTACGTGGTCACCACTCGAGAACCTTTCCGCCCCAACGGCCATCAGTTCTACGTGCAATGTGCCCCGCCCACTGCCACTTAAGTTTAGCGATTCGGAGGGCTATATCGGTTACCTTGGTTCTGCTGCGGATAGCCTCATTTTTGATGCGATCACGCAGAGAAACTCCCAACATAGCCCTCTCAATTGCCCTTTGGGTGACTTTTAGCCTTCTTATGAGGCCAATTGTAAGCGACCACGTTTCAGTGCCATATGTCATCACTGGCAACACACACACATCACAGTAACAGTAATAAAATATAAATATAATATTATAACCCTTACCGCACGTATATATATATATATACTCGTATATCCACCTTAACACACTGAACTCTCTCTCTCTCGCATACATAAGTACCTACTTAATCAGATTTTATTTAAACTTTTTGCAATTTCAGTAGTAATAAAATAATGAGATGAAAATGGATTAACGAAAAAATATTCTAAAAAAGCTAGGCAGATTTCTTATACTTAATTAAATGGAATTATACTTCGTGTCACAACAATTCGGCTTTTAAAGGAACAATGTAGACGTCTAGACAATCTGGCTTCAAATTTCAATTTACATGGACACCGTCGTAAAAGAGCTGTGAACCACTTCACCTTACCAGATTAAGAACTCTTAGCCTCGTGCCTACATTTGTACTTTGGGTAGGACATAAGAAACAAAAAAAATCGGTTGGATATTTGTACAATGGCAACACCAAAGTTTATATTGCGACTTGTTATTTACGTATCAAGCTTCATACCAAAAACAAGCAGCAATTTTTCAAAAATGGCGCCTGTATATAATTTCGGAGTCTAAGCCCTTGCAAATGGTAATTTTAATCATGTGTACAATTCTTATTCAAGAGCAAGTAACATTCCTTTCGTCCAGTTTCACACAAACAAATAATCATTTTTAGGGTTCCGTAGGTACTCAAAGAAGACTCCGCTGTCCGTCTGTCCGTCTGTCTGTCTGTCTGTCTGTCTGTTTGTCTGTCTGTCTGTCTGTCTTTCCGTCTGTCACCAGGCTGTATCTCATGAACCGTGATAGTTAGACAGATGAAATTTTCACAAATGATGTATTACTATTGCCGCTATAGCAACAAATACTAAAAAACTGTTTTTTATTTCTTTTTTTTTACAATCTTATTCAAATCGACCTAGTCCCAAACTAAGCAAAGCAACTATGCGTACTAGACGACGATAAACATACTTATCATCATCATCATCATCATATCAGCCGAAAGACGTCCACTGCTGGACATAGGCCTCCCCCAAAGAGTGCCACAATGGCCGGTCCTGGGCCACCCGCATCCAGCGGACTCCCGCGACCTTTACCAGGTCATCAGTCCACCTTGCGGGGGGCCTACATACTTATATAGATAAATAAATACTTAAATACATAAAAAACATCTATGACTCAGGAACAAATATTTGTGCTCATCACACAAATAAATGTCCTTACCGGGATTCGAACCCGGGACCTCCGACTTCGTAGACAGGGTCACTACCAACTAGGCTACAGGAGGCTCCCATACAACAAACGTGATTTTTTTGCCGTTTTTATAGATAATGGTACGGAACCCTTCGTGCGCGAGTCTGACTCGCACTTGGCCGGATTTTACTTTACATACACATACTTTCGTAAAATAAAACAACCTTTTCGAAATATTGCGTCACGATATTTTATGTCCTTTGTAAACTGAGTTCTAAAATATGTAAAAATAATCGTAATTTACCATTAAGTTTACTACATTTGTACTGCGCGTAGGCAATATGCACATAGGAAAATATGCTTATATTGTTTGTTTATATATATTGTTTTTAATAATAGTTTATATAAACATAGCCAATTAGCCACGTTCCTAAATGATTCTTTACTTAATGATGATTCTGACTACTCTTCAATGTATATTTCACCGAGTATTGCCGTGTATACTACCTTATACGCCTAGGTCGTTACTTGACTGCGAAGGGGTGTAATGATATTTTATAACTTTATGATAATGTTAGTGTAGTTAGGATTCAAATATATTATATCAACTCTATTTGGACAAACAGAAGATTTTCTTCAATAAGTCGTAAAAAGAGGTGACGAGGTAAAGTATCATAAAAATTAAAATATTAAATTTTGAGTAATATAGCAAGTGGTTTTTACTTAGTAGGGATATATATCAAAATAATATTGTTGCATTTGTTCTCACAATCGTTGCAGGGTGGCATTCGGCAAAATTATTACAGAAATTTAGAAAATGCTTACTAGATTTAGGTGTGTCTGTCTTATGTCGTTGTCGTTTCACAAAGGACAACGGCATGAAAGAAGGTAGGTTGAAAAATTGGTTTCAATTATTATTTAAAAAAGTGTATGTCTTAATGAGCGTCTTATTATATTAATAAACGATCAATACTGCTGCAGATATCAATGTGTAACTTTTATTTCCAATTTTATTTTACTGGCATAGGTATTATGTGTTATGTACTTTGGAAAAGACAACTTAATTGGGTGCCCATCTACTTTGTAAAGGACATAGTGGAAAACTGCAAAGAAAAACCAGGAATGTTTTATTTTTATTTTTCTTAACCATTTTAAGCGCTAACAAAAATATATTCTTAAAGTTTCAGAAGGTTATTCCAAAAAAAGCACCTCATGTAGGCAGGAGGCTAGGGAGCCTCAGTGTTGCCGGTTAAGACTGTTAATTGACGACAGAAAATTGTATAACTTGTTACTTCATGAATGTTAATTGACGACAGAAAATTGTATAACTTGTTACTTCATGAAATGGGCCCCAGGAGGTCTATCTAACCTGTTGACATATTTGTATGACCTTTAGTAAGTTTTGGGCAGTGAAATATTTGAATTAATGAAAGGGCCGCCTGGAGGAGCTATTGGTCCATGACACACCTACCTCTGTCACTTAAACGTAGGCTCATGGAAATGTGCATAGTTCCAGTTCTCACCTACGGTGCACAGACTTGGTCTTTTACGAAAACGCAGAAGTCCAAACTCGGGAGTTGCCAGCGAGCTATGGAGCGCAGCATATTATTAGGTGTAAAGCTAATGGATCGCATCCGGAACACCACGCTGCGCTCCACGGAGTGGAAGCCCCAAGACTCAAAACTGAGACGCGATAGACCTCGTCGGCGATGGCGGGATAACGTGGACTCCTTTTTAAAAGACTGGCCAGATATTGCTCAAGACCGCGATATAAATAAATAAATAAATAACAATCTTACACAAATCAACCTAGGCCCACGGTAAGCTCTGTAAGGCTTGTGTTGTGGGTACTAGGCGATGATATATATAATAGATACATACATATAGATACTAATATACATATATAACATCCATAACTCAGGAACAAATATGAATGCAAAAAAAGGGGAGAAGCATTTGCTCAGTAGTTGGACATAACAAGCTCGATATAATAATGAAAGGGCCACTATAGCCAAACGGTACAGGCACGCGATTTTCAATCTGGCGGTCATATGTTTGAAACCTCGGTTCATAACCTGAGGTTTAAAAAATCTCTGTTCGCCGAAGGCAAACATCGCGAGGTAACCAGTCTAATGAAATAGAAAAAATGAAAAAGAAAATATATAGAGTGCAATATTTTTAGATAAGCCTAGGAACGGTGTCCTGTGCCCTAAACTAGGTAAACCTGTCTTATAGGGAACAGGGGAGTTCTAATGTTCATTATGAGATCGCTACTACTTACATTGGTACTGAGGGAAAGAAATAAAGGATTTCTTTTATATTAAAATTTACATGCAGTTTTTTTTTTGTTTTTGTTTTTTTTTTTTGATTTTCCCTACAAGATCTAGTATTCCCTATGTTGTAAAGGTGTTTATAGGAGTTGCAGGTGTCCATAGGCTACGGTACCTACTTACCATGACGCGGCCCGTACAGTTGTTTGCCACCGACGTGGTTAACTGGTAAAACGAAGATGTAAACAACACCGCCAGTGTCATCGCTAAGCCAGGGCGTCATGTGCTGTGAAGAGTCGTTTATCAGCGACCGGTCGAGTAGTCGCGGTAATTAAACGAGTTGTACACACTGCAGCGGAAAATAGTCAACAATTATCGTCATTCCACTTGGCTACTCGATTTTTGGCCGGCCGCGATAGGCTGTTCAAAATTCAAAAGCGCGTTTTACGCATCATTGACCGTAAGCCCGTCGATCATCCAGCCTAAGCCTAATCTGATTCTGGATCTGAATAATTTAAATGAAACTAATTAAACTGATTAGGAATATCGAACGCTGATCTGTAACTGAGCTATTGGCCCGCTACATGCACTTAGAGACAGTGATAACTGATAAATAACAAAGATATAAAGTAGGTAAGCCTTTTCATTTCAAAACCCATGAGGGAGCGAAGTGAACGAAGTTCTATGCTAGGGCTAGGGCCGAAAATCGTTTGTCTGTCCGGTGTCTAGTGTCTGTCCGGTGTCCAGTGTCTGTCCGGCTGTTCTCCTCTACATCTCTCTCAACCGATTCTTGCAAAATCTTGTGAGCAGGTTCGTTAATTATATAGTGATTTTGTCACACAGACTCACAGACCCACTAGTATTAATTAAGTTGTATCAGTTTTTTTTAACCCTTGTTATAGATTCCCTCTTACTCCGTAACAGTGTTGCAATTTTGCTCGTTTCCAAACTTAAAAATGATTTTACATTAACCATGTTTCAACCAAAACTGACGTCATTAAAACGAACAGATCATCATCATTATCATATCAGCCGAAAAACGTCCACTGCTGGACATAGGCCTCCCCCAAAGAGTGCCCAAATGGCCAATGAATCAATGAATGATGAATGAATGATGATGTGATGAGTGAGAATTAATGAGTGGTGATGAATGATGGTGCCCTGCGCCACCCGCATCCAGCGGACTCCCGCGACCTTTACCAGGTCATAAGTCCACCTTGTGGGGGCCTACCCACGCCGCGCCTTCCGGAACGAACATCATCATCATCATTACTTAAGAGCCTTGCTCTTGTCGGTGGAGTAACCGCCACTTTTCTCTGTCCATTGCCAGCCTCTTGACTTCCTCATATGACTCGACATCAGCTTTATGTTTTATTTGGCTAGAATATGTTAGCCTAGGCCTTCCTCTGTCTCTCTTGCCTTCAATTTTACCCTCCAGGATGTTTAGGAAGAAACTGTTGTGCCGTATCAGGTGACCCACCATCTTGCCTCTCCTATTTCTTATACATCCTAGCAAACATCTTTTCTCAACAACCATCCTTAAAACTTCTTCGTTTGTCTTTCTCTCCGTCCAGCTAATCCTTTCCATCTTTCGCCAGCACCACATTTCGAAGGCCTCCAGTCGTTCTCTGTCTCTCTGGGTTAGCGTCCATGACTCGCTCCCATATACGAACAGATACTGCAAATTAATTCAACAATCATGAGTTTGGCAATGGGATTGTTCGTGTGTCCCGGGTGTTATTCGCTTAAACGTCACCAAACACGCTGCCCCAGACAAGTGAAATGAAATGAATAGGACGAATGAAGTCGCGTGAGGTTGTTGAGTACCGGAAACCGATTAGGCACAGATTGGTCGGCGACCAATCTAGTTTTGTAATCCAATCTTCATCAATGAATCTATTGATGTTTGAATTCGCACTAAAACTTTAAAAAAAAGACATTCCAGCCAAGTCAGTTAAACATTGCTGTTGGACACAATTTGTCAGACTCCTGACTGCTGTCTTCTGCAAAGTACAGAAGCTTCTGTAAAGGTACTTTCCCAGTTGGGCTAGCTATAACTATTACTTAGATAAGTTGAAAACCCCCGACATTTTCAATCCAAAGTTCAATATCTCAAAAACGGCTGAACCGATGTTGTTGAAACGTAGCTAAGAACCACCTCGATCACGTCAGCTTATGGATAAAACAAACCGCATTCAAATCGGTCCATGCGTTTAGGAGCTACGATGCAACAGACAGACACACACACAGACATAAAGACACACAGACACGTCAAACTTATTATAACACCCCTATTTTTCCATCGGGGTTTAAAAATATGAAAGTGATGACAGTTCGCTGTGCCCTACCTTTTCTATTATTTATACTGAAGAGGCAGTTTTCGAAGATAACGGTGTCCGAAGAAAAACGTCTAGGCCACGGCTTTCAGCGGCGACGGGACGGCAGCGGCAGCGTTGGGATAGGGAGATTGGCGGCCCCACGCTACCACTGCTGCCGCTGTCGCCGCCGCTCGAAGTAGAGGCCGAACCCGGAGCGCTGTTGAAGTCCAGGGCGATTGTCATGTTACTATCCTTTTCAAAGCCATAAATGCTTTAAGTCGAGATACTTTACAAATAAAAACAATACATTACAAAGCAATTTGCAGTAGCTTTGCAGCGAAACCGTTTGCAAAAAGCTGTCTACGTTTAATTTGCTTTCAATTCTAACTTCATTGCCAACAAACTCTAGATCTCTTACTTCGTTTGTCATATAGTTGAAATGTCGCGACGTAAAACAAACATCGCGAGCGAGATTCCAACTTTATGTCCTTATTCTTGATTTAGCAAGCACATAGTAAAATATTATTAACACAAACATCAATGGTCTTTAATTACATTACAGACTATACAAGTAGTGTCGCGTAGGCGTTCAACATCTTTCCTGACTAACTATAACAATATAAAACGTATATTAGATATCCTCGGAGATGTATAATACTTCTAAGCTTCAAAAACTAAATATTAAAATTATAAAATCACCAATCAAGTGGAGTATCTAATGTCAATGTCGCTGAGCAGTAGAATGAATTAAGTGTACGCCTACTTTATCCATTTGAATTTGAAAAGCCCGGCAGCAGTATCATGAATGAGGAAATTATTCGAGAAACCCTTTAATGAGGTTTTTGGCAGCCAAGGGCGGTCACTTGACCTTTACTACCCCAAATCCGGTGCAGCTTTTTCACTTGACAACAATGTTTGTTCGTAGGATTCTTATGAGATAAGACTTTGTTATATTAGGGATGAATCTTACACAACTCGAACTAGCTACATATTTAGTAAAGTCAATAAGGCTAATGTTATGGGTACTGGACGACAATATATTTAATAGATATAAATACTTATATAGGTACATAGAAAACATTCAAGACTCAGTATTTTCATGCTCATCACACAAATACACTTACCAGGCCCCGTAGCATGGATGGCCTATCACGCGATAAGTGACAGGATAAGCGCGTCGTCTAGTTCTATCGAACGGTGTCAGCCAGGGACGGATGCTCTATCCTGTCACTTATCGCGTGATAAGGCCATCCATGCTACGGGGCCAGGTTCGAACCCAGGAATTTCAGCTACATAGGCAGCGTACCCACTAGGCTAACCGGTGGTAATTGCCTGATGGCAAGTAGTCTAGCACATATTGCCGTTAAGCCGCTTCGCGCGCGATCCTGCAGCAACGCTTGTCTCCCTCGCACCGAGAAAAATTTAAAGAAAGCAGATTGTCTGTTGTACTAGCCCTGCTGGATTCAGATGAGACTACAACCTCGACGCTTAACGCTTAAATTGTAATATTAGATTTAAGGATGACTCACGCTAGAACGGGCCGTGTCCGGCCCGGCTTCGGCCGTGGCTCGGCTGGGTTTGGGTATGGCTCGGCCGCGCAAAAACACCGTCGTTTTTCTTAGAAAACGGCCCGGCCGAAAAAGTTAGTACTTAGGATAAGCAATTGTATACTAACACTATGGACATTGCTCTGAATTAAAAAAAAAAATTGAATTTAACTCATTTATCGTTAACGGTCTGCGAGTACCACCAAACTTGTACACTTCAAAAATCCTTGTTTTTAATTGTGCAATAAACTTCTAGAATAATTAGGACCAATTAAGTACCTCAATTAAGTCATACTTAAAAATTTCCTATACTTACTATAAAAAAAAATTAATAGAGGTCAACTTAAGTGGCAATGGGTGGGGCACATTGCACGTAGAACCAATGGCCGTTGAGGCGGACAGGTTCTCGGGTGGCGAACACGTACCGGAAGGCGCAGCGTGGGTAGGCCCCCCCACAAGGTGGGCTGATGACTTGGTAAAGGTCGCGGGAGTCCGCTGGACGCGGGTGGCGCGGGACCGGTAACGTTGGCACTCTTTGGGGGAGGCCTATATCCAGCAGTGGACGTTCTCTGGCTGATATGATGATGATGAGAGGTCAATTAAAAATAGGTATGTCATAATGGAACTAAATAATTGGTAGAAACTTTTCTAGGAATGCTCAATGGGGAATGAATGAAAATTTTAGAATTGCCTGATTTTTATTTTGGTGTTTGGAATAACCTTCCTTAACACCAGAAAAAAATTGCAGACTTTTCAGTGGCGTCAATTATTTTTGAAAAATATAAACAGTTTCCTCACTTACGTTTTGGGTTTAGGACGGCGAATGAGACATTTTCCTTGATTCGTCTCATATTACAAAAAATATCTTAAAAATCCGTGGTAAACTGACACTGGAAATAATATTGACAGCTGCAGCAGCTATATTTGTCATTGCCAGGGTCAGATATTTTAAATATTTTTTGTAATATGAGACGGATCAAAGAAAATGTCTCATTCGCCGTCCTAACCCCAAAACGTAAGTGAAGAAACTGTTTATATTTTTCAAAAATAATTGACGCCGCTGAAAAATCTGCAACTTTTTTCTGGTGCTAAGGAAGGTTATTCCTACCACCAAAAAAAAATCAGGCATTTCTAAAATTTTCATCCATTCCCCATTAGACTAATCATCAACGCTCCCCTGTAGTCAGCCTTAACCCTTTCGCAGGTCAATACCCAATCTGGCAGGATTACGCATAGCCCGTGACGTCATTACGCCGCGCGCTGGCTGGAAAAATTTAATTGATTTTTATTTATATATCTTGTGCCGCCAATCACGTTTGATTTGAATTCGGAACGTATTTTTTGGCGCGAATTCGCAAATTCGTTAATTTAGATGTCTGGTACAGATATGCGGATATTTGTGAGCGCTTACCCTAATTAAGTTGATCGTGTTAACGAAGTGTTAACGTGATTTAGGAGGCTGTCTTTTCATTTTGGAGCGTATATTTGAAATACGAAATACATGGAAATAATTAATGGTAAGTTGTGTTTATTAGAACTTTTCTCATTATTTTCAGAAAAAATATTATGATTTTATACCTCTGTCATATTTTTACAGACTTGACAACACACTTGATTCAGAAACAAGGTGTTTAAAACTAAGGCTAGACTTTCGTCTCCTTGTGCGTATCGCTTGTATAATGGGATATGCTCCGAAGAACTGTTCGATGATGCCCACGGCGGCTTTTACCATCGCACCGCTCGTCGTCGGCAGGGCATATTCATCCTCACACCCTAGGACCTAAATGGTCGCGTACCGCACGGTTTCAGAGAAATTTCCTCCCTCGAAAGCTCGGGTTGTGGAATGCTCCCTGCCGAGGTTTTCCCGATGAACTGCAATATGGGGTTCTTCAAGAAAGTAGTGTATAAATTCTTAAAGGGTCGGCAACGCGCACGTGACACCCCTAGAGTTTCAAGCGTAAGCTTGTTTGCCACCGACGTGGTATGATAACTACAACTTAGAAAAGTCGAAAAACCTCCGACATTTTCCTTTCAAAGTTCAATATCTCAAAAACGGCTATACCGATTTTGTTAAAACGTTACTAAGAACCATTTCGATCACGTCAGCTTTCGGATAAAAATACCGCATTCAAATCAGTCCATTATTTTAGGAGCTACGATGCCACAGACAGACACACAGACACACAGACAGACTTTTTTTTCCGTCAGGGGTTAAAAAGAACAAGTGTGAATTGCTGGTATACTTGCAGAATCGCCTCTCTTATATCGAATCTCTTGAAGGAGACAGTTTTGTTGTATTAACGGATTCAAGAAGCGCTTTGCATCACTTGGCTCGATGCACCTCGAGCTCTCGAGGCGCACCGATAGCCTTATCACTACGAGTATATTGACATCTGTAAGTCGCTAGCAAACAATAAGCAGGAAGTATTGAAATGGGTGCCATCACATATTGGATAACCGGGAAATGAGGAAGCGGATCGCCTTGCCAAGGAGGCGGCAAGTGCTGGAATTCGTACAAATTGCTTACCATGTCATAACGATCTTCTATATTTGGTGAAACAGAAATGCTTCGATACATGGAAAGAGTATTTTGACGAATCACGAAGCAAGGGTTTCTGGTATCGGACTATACAACCTAACTTGTTACGTATTCCTTGGTTTGTGGGGATTGGCATGGATAGATCAAATGTTTTAACGTCTCTTAGACTGCGATCAGGACACATCCTTTTGAACAGTTTTGGTTTTATTATGGGCAAGATCCAGACCCCAAATTGTACAGAATGTGGAGTGAAAGATGAAACTGAGAGACGAGATTTCACAGTTAAGTACAATTGTGATCTAACGTGATTTAGGAGTCAATAACACTCTCCTAGCCTTCCCACCATCAAGGAAAGCGAGACAATTACTTAATTGTAAATTTCAACCTAGGTATTAAGCGTAGATAATAAGATAAATAAGTAACAGTTAATCTGTAGTGCAAGAAAAGAAGAGGGAGAGGGAGTCTACCCACTAAAACCAATCCAGCGTTTCCGTTAATGGGAGCGCCATGATGGTTTCGCGAACAACATGTCACCACGACGCCCCCCGAACTGTGATGGGTATGACGGGCTCCCGGGAACCCCCCGGACTACCGTCTAAAACCACCAAGGTATGCCCTCTCTGCCGTGTAGTAGGGGCGTCATGGGATCGCGAACATTTCACCACGACGCCCCTCGGCAACAGCTGCCCTCACTACTGAGGCAAAAGCCCCCCCCCCCCCCTCCCGTCGGATTCACCCTCTCAGGTCCCCTTGTAACTTTTTATAGAGGTTTTTTTCCCTCGCAGCCACAACTCGGCCCCGGCCTGACGGTTGCAGCCCCCGCGCCTAACATGAATCCTCTGATAGCAGAGGATTTGTCAGGGTTCCGGGTCCGTTATTTATTATAGAGGCAAACGGCAATGGCCTCTCCCTCAAGCCGCACCTGGGGAATATTACGATTCCCTGGGCGGAACCCCCAAGCCCCCCCGTGTCGGGTTATTGGTAACACCAGCAAGCGATAACTTAGGGTTCACTAAATTATCACTTGCCGTTGTCTCCAGAGCGCACCGGCCAAGACACTACCCATTCCTGCGGATCAACCGAATCAAGAGGAATCGGTAGAGTCCAGACACTCGAGGAGGTTACCCGACCTAGCACCCCAACTACCCATTTACCTAACCTAACCTACCCTATGTCAATCTCACAAGCGAATCAAATCAAAAGATAATATATTATTAAACCTCATCATCATCAATCACCATAATGACAAACTCTGTCAAGCCTTAGGATGTAGAACGTGCCATAAATATAGTCACATACACACACTTAAAAACATTACCTCGTTCTGCGGCAGTCAGGTAAACCTACGTCCTTTAGTTAAAACAATGTCAACGTGTTTGAGCAACGATTAACTAATTTAGTCTGACGGTAATTTTTGAAACAAAATTAAAGGCAAACGAATTTCTCCGCTAAAATTGGATATATAATTTAATTCGCTAAGTAGACTTCAAGAGAACTACTAGGTATTCATTGTTGAAAGATAATTGAAGACTCTCAACATCACTTAGGTACCTACAGCAATAATAACGATTTCAATAAGAACTCTCTATGAAGTGTCTTTTATACTTACCTGTATATTTGACAAAATATTATGATCGAATTTATGGCGTAATTTAAAATTGCATACTTTTCTTATCAAAACCGCTTGACAGGATATTTTAGTTTGTTCACAGTTCCGTGAACAATACACGCTATTCTTCCTCTAGAGTGGTAAGTGAGTTAAAATACCTGGGGCATATGCTCACCGAGGATATGAAGGATGACATGGATCTTGAGAGGGAGAGGAGGGCAATGGCGGTAAGGGGCAATATGCTTGCCCGCAGATTTGCACGTTGTAAAAAGCAAGTTAAGTTGACGCTTTTTAAAGCTTACTGTCAGACGTTTTACACGTGCAGTCTGTGGGTTAGTTTTACGCAGAGAGCCTTTTCCGCTATTCGGGTGCAGTATAACAACATACTCAGAATGCTATTGAGGCTGCCAAGGCATTGCAGCGCCTCGGGTATGTTCGCCGAGGCGCGCACCGACGATTTCTATGCCATCAGGCGAAAACGAGTAGCGTCGCTACTGAGACGGCTGAGAGGCAGCAGCAATAGTCTTCTGAGGGTGTTGGCGGAGCGCCTCGACTGTCCACTCTCAAGATACTGGGTTCAAGTGGCTATCGGGAGGGCCAAATAAGCCTGAACCAGTTATTCCTCACTACATAGTATAACACAAAGTCGCTTCCCGCTGTCTGTCTGTCCCTATGTATGCTTAGATCTTTAAAACTACGCAACGGATTTTGATGCGGGTTTTAATGGATAGAGTGATTCAAGAGGAAGGTTTACATGTATAATACATGCATATAAACCCGTGCAAAGCCGGGGCGTTAAGTCATTTAAGTATCATTAATTTATTGTTATTATTGTCACTAACGTAGTTCATAAGTCTCCACTGTTACTAACATCATATGGATCGACTAAAGATCTGAAATAAAGATATTTTATATTTTATATATATATATATATTTTATATTCTAACATTTAAATCGTCTAAAAACTACGTCCACTATCGCCCACTCATACACTATTGCACTCGACTTCGAGAGCCATGGTCAAACTCGTTCAATCAAACTAATTGGTAAAGACTCCGATGGGTACTTAACTGATATCCGCAGCAACACGCAAGTACATAAACGCCAATCAGCCAAAGACTACGTTGAAAATATCTCCATGTTATTTATTTATTTAATCGTATGGCATTATGGAAAACACAAACAGAATAAATAGGTAGCGTCCGTAGGAAGATTACCTTAGATGCCCTACACGTGTCCCCTGGGTGGTGCTAAAGAGTAATAAACTTTAGCTGCTGCACTGCACTTTTCATGAGAGCCTCGCAGCAATTAAACAAAATACTGCAGGCAAAAAACGGTTTCAAAAAATATTTAATTTTATAATAAAGTTTTTTTTGTTTACTTATTTCATTTTAAAACGTTAATCTAAGATTCTTTATTCAAGAATCCAACAAACTTTCCATCCGGAAGTAATTATTTAAATTTAAATGAAGCATGAATTGTCCTTTTTGTATTATTTATCTTTAATATTATAGTGCAAATATAAATGAAACAAAATAAAGATAAAATCATTTATTAATATTTTTTCCGACTTTTCAGAAGCTAGCTTTTTAAGGTACTTATTATTTTTTTGGTGTATGATTTTTTTTTCCATTTTGTCGCTAGGTAACTATTTAATTGATAATATATCCATTACATAGAATAATTTAGCTATTTTAAATTATTTCCATGTCAATTCAATGCCTGTAGGTACTAAAATACGAATCTCCATTTTGTGAGATCCAAACACAAGCATAAAAACATGTGCCCGTAAAAAGGCCGATTTTTTTCCTCCAAACATTCTTCCAAATACAGGTTTATTTTAAAAACGCGATCACAATAACGTAAAATAATTTCCGTTCTCAAGCACCACACCGAGAGGGTATTAAGTCGTTCGGTTCGAATTTAATGGAGTCTATCATTAGCCTTGAAAGCCTATTCGTATAATGGGACTTTATAAAATGTTATCCCTTTATAATTCGCCTTTCGGTTTTGTTCCAGTCTAAGTTTCTAATGCGATAAAGATGGAAATTTCTCTGAGCACTTCGCTTTTGAAATTGGCTTATCTGGTTCGGTTTGAAACGCTCGTGCAAGACCACTAGTCGTTGCGTAGTTTGTACTACTTATAACATATTTTTTCTAGCAAGAATTATAGATGTCAAACTGACATAGTTATTAATGTAACTGGTATTTATTTAAATTGCAATTCCTTATGTTGTTACACAATATTTCATCGTTTTTTCTTAATCAATAACCCTCACTTCTAGCAATCCAAGCGTATTGAAACAACATTGTAATGTCGTTTACTTAAGAATATAAGTTATGTAGTGTTTTCACTGTAGACCTTTTATTAACTGATTTGAGATATCGTCTAATAATGCAGATTTTATATAGATTTGCTATATAAAAGCTGCATTATTAGACGTGATTTATTTTTACAAGCAATATTTGTCCCTTGGAAAAAAAATTGGTTTCGCTTACCGCCTTACAAAGTTACATGCTATCATGAAGTGACAGCTATCATTCTAATCTTGTTATTAAAATCATCATCATCATCCTCCTAGCGTTATTCCCGGTTGTGCCCCTAAAGGAGCCCGGGGTCCGCTTTGACACCTAATCCCAAGATTTGGCATAGGCACTAGTTAGTTTGACGAAAGCGACTGCCATCTGACCTTCCAACCCAGAGTGAAAACTAGACCTTATTGGGATTATTCCGGTTTCCTCACGATGTTCTCGCTATATAAAATATGGTATAGTTATTATACTTTGAGTTATAATAATCAATAGGTCCCTTACCAAAGGTTGCCTGAAAGAGATCGCTCTTAGTGAAAATTACCGCCGCCTACGCGTTTGTAAAACTCTACTTTCTGCCCAGCCAGGGTGAGACTTAAAATCATGCACTCACCACGTGCGTAACTAAAGACAGCATCATATCGCATATTTGTCACCCTTGCCTTCGGCTCGAGCGTCAAATACCTGCTAATGAAGACATTCCTAGTTTTACCATCCTAGGTACTATACGAGTATTTCTCTCTACTTTACCATTAGCTTTATCTCCTGTGTTGCATTATTTTATTGATGGCTACTATAAATTATCTGTCTTCTATTGCACTTAAAGGGAAATACAAGGAATGTTTTCTAACGAGTGACGCATAAAACGCGGATGAAAATAACAACGCAAACTGTTGCATACTAGAGCATCTGTTTTTGTATGCACATGTTTTCGCGCTGTGCCATGCCTTGCATGTCCATAAACAAGGCCTAGCGGAAGCACGGAAACCACCTCCTATTTTTTCGTAACCTACACATTCATTTAGCACAATGCCTATACACACACATTCAGGACAGGTTTTTTGCAAATTTGATACTGACCCCGGGTACATGCAGTGCTAAACTAACAAAATAACTATATTCATCAAACGCGCTATGTATCGGTTTCAGTCTAGTATCAGTGAACTTGTTTAGGTTTATTTTATAACTAAATTTTAAGTTTTCCGCACCAAAATTGGTCTAAGGGAGTGACCACAAACTGCTGCTCAAAATACGCTGTAAATACAGCAATATTTATGAAGATGACGTGATGCATACGACACATCACCGCGTACCTGTTACGCACCTGGTTTCATCGCTTCTGCAATCACTTGGCGTCGAACAGTCTGTCACGGGCAATTGTTTTCATAATACTTCCTCAGAAAAGGACAACCAAAGTGCCAAAACACCTCATTATCATATTCCTTCTAAGCACGTTTTTTCGATTCTTAATTGCCCTCCATTCTTCCAGAAACTCATTAATTTATACAAAACTGTTACTTGACGCTCTTCCATCAAGTTTGTCCAACTTTGCCTTCTTATTTTCATAATGTTTTCCTTTTATTTTACGCCCTGTTGACTCAAGAAAACAACTTATCTTCGTCCTAACCCTTAACGAGGTACGTGACGCCATGACTTGCCCAAAGACAAAGAAGTGAGCTAATTGAAATTCGCGTTGCTTATTCAAGGGGACATTTCATTATGTACTTTTCTACCCTTTATTATCTCGGACAACTAAAAGTTCTTTAATGAATATTAAATTGTGTTTTAATATTGGTCGTTGAATACTTTGGTCATCACATTAAGTGGTTTTTAGGGTTCCGTGCTCAAAGAGTAAAACGGGACCCTATTACTAAGACTCCGCTGTTCGTCCGTCTGTCTTCCACCAGGCTGTATCTCACTGATACCGTGATAGTTCCAGCTGAAATTTTCACAGATGATGTATTTCTGTTGCCGCTATCAAATACTAAAAACACAGAATAAATTAGTTTTTTATAGATACGGAACCCTTCGTGCGCGAGTCCGACTCGCACCTGGCCGGTTTTTTTATTTTAGGCAGGTCAGTTAAGTTTTGGCGTCTATACCATGCTGATACAATGAAACTTGACAAATCACATTATATTCCTCGTGTCTTTCGTAGCTTTATGGTAGCCCACAAGTAAATTTTTGACACATGAGCACAAACTATTTTAAGTATAATATGTATATACAAACATTTTACACACACATTTACTCGTACCTGCAGGCGCAGCTTCGGTAGGTCCCCCACAAGGTGGACTGATTAAGTCCGCTTCTACAAAGATGTATTATTCCAAATTCGCAAATACTTTTCGAGAGTGCTTTGATTGAGTTATAACTTACCTACCCTACATTCACGAATATTATAAAAATTCAAACACTGCAATTTATAATGTAATAAGTCTCGTTTTCCTTATAAAAACTTATAATACTAGAAAGGCTTCGAAAACAAGACCCATACAATATTCGTCACAAAACGCTTTACTTAAGTACCCACGTGTTCTTGTTTTCAACTGAATGCCTTATTAAAAACACAATCGTTACTCTCCCCTGACACACACACCTAGCACACACTGACCCACTGCACACTGACCTATCTTGTCACAGTGAATCAAGTTGCCCGTGCTATTGAAATATCGCCCCAAACGAGCAAACACGGTGAATAGAAAAGCCTCAGTCTTTTTATTTCACCAGGCTGAGTGGAGTAAAACGTAGGTATGTGAGTTATTACCGAATCGAGCATCTTTAGGCCAAAAACCAGATATGGCAGACTCTTTGTTGCTAATATTCAGTTTATCAGTAATTCTGTACATATTTATAATAAAATAACAATGTATTAGAAATTTATCCAAAACTATATCATGATTGCAAGAAGCTGCTTATAAAATAGCTTAAAACAAAAACCTACGATGAAGCGGAAGGTTTATTACAACGTTACTCTTAAGTCCCGTCCCGTATAAAATTTATCGCACACCCACGCATACATACACGCACACACACACACTTACACACTCACACACAAACACTTACACACTCACACACAAACACACACACACACAGACACACACTCCCTCACACATACTATTTTCTAGTCTAGTATAAAATAAAATAAAAAAACCTTTTGTGTTAGCATAATACCTATTATAATCTATGGAAGAGCGGAGCTACCCAATACGGGCATTGTTTGCTTACCGGGCGGCTCCATCCCTGTCACAAATTTAGTCTTTAATTTAAGAAAATAACGATTTGTGTATTTGTATAATATCTTCACAAAATAACATTTTCTGCTGTGAGAGACTCAATCTACTGTGAGCGCCTGCATGACATTGAGTTCGAAAAAATTAAACCACATTAATTTGAATTAATTTTGTATTAAGCTGTTAGCTGCTAACTAAAATCTTAAATTTGAAATTAAAAGGGGAAATTTAAAAACATTACTTTGGGCCGGATTTGGACCAGCAACCTTTTGGCGTTCGCAGACAATCGCTCTTACCAACTGAGCTAGGAACCGTGCTCGGTTCAACGACTTTTGCAACTAGTTCCCTGTCATCACATTCATCATTAATTTGACCGTGTCCCATCTGAGCTTTGCACGGGAAATGGAACCTTATAATAACTGCGTGAAATACGGAATATCAAAGCGGAGCGTAATAGAAAATCATAATATGCTAACTATGTAAACAAACAATGTATTGAAATTGACATTTAGTATGGCCGTTTGTTTACATTTTTTTTAATGCTACGACGGTGGCAATAGTATTTTTCACAATCGTGTTATAATAGAGAGCTTTTTAGTCGAGTACCGTGTTTAGGCCACGAAGTTTGCTGAGTGGCCTAAGTAAGGTACGAGATTAAAAAGATTAAGTATAACACTATTGTGAACAATACTTTTTGTACGAGTTCATTAAAATTAATTTTCTACGAGTCAACTGAACTAATTAAACAAAAACTCGATACTGTTGAAACGAAGTGCAGCCTATCGCTCGTACGCTCGTTGATATCTTAAAAGACATGAACGAGCGTACGACATCAACGAGTAAACTCAATAATCAAAGCGATTCTATTGGTCCAATTCATTACAGTTCGGTAAAGCAGCCACGTGATTGGTCGAATTTATTTTAGTTTTATTTTCAAATTTTTTTCGGTTGTATAGAGCGTATCGAAACAGCTATTTCTGTTGTTTCGGAAGTAACAGACTATTCAACGATGAAAAGAGTGACGTTGCAGTATTCTCTATGAAATCTTAATACACATATTTTAATCGTCGAGTACAAAACAAGCTTACGGCCTGCCTGATGTTAAACTGGTACCGTAGCCTATGGACGCTTGTGACTCCAGAAGAATCACAAGCGCGTTGCCGACCCTTTATTCACTTGAGGATTCGCATCCATTGACGGCGAATTTAGAGTGAAGAAGTAACCGGTGTAATCCAAATAAGGTCTGGTTTTTCTCGGAGTCGAAAGGTCAGAATCAGATGGCAGTCGCTTTCGTAAAACTAGTGCCTATGCCAAATCTTGGGACAGGTGTTAAAGCGGACCCCGGGCTAATTTAGGCCACAGCCGGGAAAAACGCTAGAGGTATGCCAAGTGAAGAGTTTATTCCACCTGCCCCTCGCTTCAGTTGATGGATCGACTTGAAATTTTATATGCAGATAAGCGAAGGCTGGTATTAACATACGGTGGATCATGAATTTCAATGGCGTGGGAACGTCGGAGGAAATGTATGCTAATAAAGTATAGCACGGTAGACAGGGGAAATTCTGATTCACGTATTGGCAGGATTTCAAATTACTAGTAGAAATAAATGTGTTTATATATTTTAAGGCGGATCTTTCGATATCCATAATACAATTTCATTTGCC
Source organism: Epinotia brunnichana (assembly GCA_963854355.1). Lineage (NCBI taxonomy): Eukaryota > Metazoa > Arthropoda > Insecta > Lepidoptera > Tortricidae > Epinotia > Epinotia brunnichana. The sequence goes on from OY977946.1 coordinate 1,680,462, forward strand.
ATAACGCTGTTGGCCATAATCGTCATTTGCCATAAAAGTAATTTTCTCAGAAACCGTGGAATGCGCTGTGGATCTTGATGGTATATAGTGGTTCAGTACCTACTTAATTATTATTTTTGTGGTGTTTTCGTAAATAAATTTGAAAGAATGAAAGAATAGGAAAAAAACTAATTAAGGCAAGTGACGATTCGTGCAAAGGTTACATTTATGGCATACCTACTAAATTATGGATTTCATTGGTAGGTAACCCATTTAAAGGGATGGCTCAAATCTAATAAACCACGGCGTCGTATATAGTCCGTAAGCCCACTCCCAATACGCCTACGTCTATGAAAACACGATATAATGCATGTCAGCAGGTCGAGAAAATTGTGGTATCGCACCTAAAATTGGCCGAAAGTTTGAAAAATCCTTCACTTCCGATCAAAATTGTAAGTGTATATTTATGTCATGTGACAACAGTACAAGAAATGTGGCATTATTAAACCCTTTAATCGTAGAGAGAGTATACTTAATAAGTCTGTCAGTCCTGAAATAGCCGGAAGTACTTGGCAGACGGTGCCAATGTGTAGATGCGATAATCTCCTGATTGTTGCTCAGCACAACTTTCTCGACCTGCTGCCATGCATTTTTAGCGTTCCGTTGCCAAATGGCAAAAAACGGAACCCTTCTAGATGTATGTCTGTCTGTCTGTCTGTCCGTCCGTATGTCACAGCCACTTTTTTCCGAAACTATAAGAGCTATACTGTTGAAACTTGGTAAGTAGATGTATTCTGTGAACCACATTAAGATTTTCATACAAAAATTAAAAAAAAACAATAAGTTACACAGAACTAAAACTCAAATTTTTTTTTTTCTTCAAACCCGTAAGGTGTGGAACGTAGGACTTCAAAAATGATATTAAGGTTTCTTATATATTTTTTTTCTAAACTGAATAGTTTACGTGAGAGACACTTCCAAAGTGGTAAAATGTGTGCCCCCCCCCCTTTAACTTCTAAAATAAGAGAATGATAAAACTAAAAAAAATATATGATGTACATTACCATGCAAACTTCCACCGAAAATTGGTTTGATCGAGATCTAGTAAGTGGTTTTTTTTAATACGTCATAAATCGTAAACCGCAATTTATTTTACGGAACCCTTCATGTGCGAGTCCTTGAGCGGGCCTACGATGGTTACTATTATTTTATCCCTTATCGTTGTGGATACATCCGTCACCCTCGCACTCGCATACTTGTCAGAAAGTGACGGATGTCTTGGAAACTGGGATAAAATGGAAACTGGAGCTGCTGGAGCGAGTTTTAAGAGCTCCGTAGCCGAACGGCAAAAAACGGAACCCTTATGGATTCGTCATGTCGGTCTGTCCGTCCGTATGTCACAGCCACTTTTTTCCGAAAGTATAAGAACTATACTGTTGAAATTTGGTAAGTAGATGTATTGAACCGCATTAGGATTTTGACGCAAAAATAGAAAAAAAAAACATCAAATTTTGGGGGTTCCCCATACTTAAACGTGTCCTTATCCCTCATCTGGTAAAAAAATTCAGGGCGAGCTACGCCTGGGGATCTTTACCTGAACTGCCTCAGAACTACGCCTATCCATGACAGTCAGCACGCCTATCGGAGCGGCAGGTCTACAGAAACCGCCTTGCTTGAGCTTGTTGACAGGGTGGAAAAGGCGTTAGAGGATAGGGAAGTAGCCCTTTCAGCCTTCCTAGATATCGAGGGTGCTTTCGATAACACACACACGACACTGGTAGGGGGACTCCGGTCAAAGGGAGTGGACCCTACCACCGTGCGATGGGTGCAAAGCATGCTCTCGAATAGAGTGGCTAAGCTGGAATTGCTCAATACCACTCGTGACGTTACCACTGCCAGAGGCTGCCCTCAGGGGGGGGGTACTCTCCCCTCTGTTATGGACTCTCGCAGTGGATGAATTACTGCATAAAATGGCGGAACTACGCATCGACACCCAGGGGTACGCAGACGACCTTGTGGTGACGGTGTGGGGTAACTGCCAAAGTACACTATCGTACCAAATGCAGAGAGCCCTAGACACTATTAACACGTGGTGCAGGGAAAATGAATTATCCATTAACGCGGACAAGACGGTTGTTGTGCCGTTCACAAACAAGAGAAAGCTCGATGGTCTGAGACCTCTGTCTATGAACGGCAGAACAATTCCGTTCTCACGTATACACGTCCATTGTGAGGCCGATGGTGTCATACGCCTCTGTGGTCTGGTATAAGAAAACGACACAGAAAACAACAATAACTAAGCTCAGCAGTCTGCAACGGACTGCTTGCATTATCGTTACTGGAGCCATGTCAACCTCTCCAACAGCTGCTCTGGAAGCCGTGCTGAACCTGCCGCCCCTGGACCTCCACTTGGAAAAGGAGGCGAAGTCCAGCATGCTCAGAGTAGCGTCCGTGAGGAAAGGCGACTGGCTATCCACAGCCTTGAGAACACTCAAGGACTCAGTATACGATATTCCTGTTTTAGGGATGCCACTTGACACAATGCCCCCAAAACTTTGCACGCAGATAAACTACTCTGTGGAACTCCTAAGGAGAGAGGACTGGTTGAACAGCCTCATAGATTGGAAACCAGGTAGCCTGAAGTGGTACACTGATGGCTCCAAATCCGGATCGGAGGTAGGATGCGGAATATATGGGGAGGCACCCAGGGCAGCGATCAGTCTGAACCTGGGTAAGCACACTTCTATATTCCAAGCAGAGGTATACGCCATTCTAGAATGTGCGACAACGAATCTGCAAAGCGCCTTCCTCAATCATATTATTTATATCCACTTTGATAGCCGGGCGGCTCTCTTGGCTCTTACCTCTAACGTCACAACGTCGAGGCTGGTCGAGAACTGCCGGGAACTATTGAATGACCTGGGTGCCAAAAACAAGGTAATTTTACGTTGGGTCACAGGGCATGCAGGTATCGAGGGAAATGAAAAGGCTGATGAGCTTGCACGAGCGGGGGTGAAGGGTACACCATGCGGACCAGAGCCGTTCTGTGGTATCCCTAATAGTCTAACCTAGCTCACTCTAAAAGCCTATTGTTTCTACAAGACCATTCAAGCCTGGAGAGCTAACCCAGGACTGAAACATTCCAAGGCACTTATTAGAGCCCATAGCAAAAAGGCGTCTTCTGACGCCTTGGCGCTAAGTAGGAACCGCCTACGCATGCTGGTCAGGGTGCTTACTGGGCACTGCCGCCTAAATAAGCACATGCAAACGATAGACCTGTGTGACACAAGGCAGTGCAGATTCTGCTTTGAAGCAGAGGAGACGCCTACACACATCCTAACCGATTGCCCTTGCCTCATGCGCAGTCGTAACTCCTTCCTGGGCAAACACATCATGTGCCCGGAGGAGATCAAATTTCTTGAGTTCAACAAAATCCTGCAATTCTTCGAGTTTGCAGGACTTGACCACGAATTGAGTAAGTGGCGATCACAATTAGATCAGCGATGGTCGCAGTGATATAAGGGCTTTGACAGCCCGAAAGCCACTACCAGAATAATAATAATAATACTTAGAACTGAAACTGAAAAAAAAATCATCAAACCTATACGTGTGAGGTATTTATGGATAGGTCTTCAAAAATTATATAGAGGTTTATTGTGTATTTAAAATGATAAGTCGACGCTAATTGGTGAACAAAGTTTATTGGTATTATTGTTATTTGAGTCTAATAAACACTGGCTGGAAAATCAACGACAAAACACTGCACTAATAGTTAACTCTATCTTTACGAGTAAACATGGAAAACTGTAATACCCCGGCTATTGGCTCAGTCTGAAATAGGTAACTAATTAGGATAACAAATAAATAGTTAAAATGTATGCACGTCGATACAAACTCAGCGGTGGACTGATTTGCGGGAGATGGCCGCCGCGCGAATTCGGGCGCGTGCCGCGCGAATGTGGACCTTATGGCTCTAGGGCGCGAAGTTTGAATAACGGCCGAGTGGCCGGTTGGCGTGCGTGGGTCAGAGTGTAGGAGAACTAGGAGAAGTATTAACGATAGGTTTTTTATATATTTTTTTTCTAAACTGAATAGTTTGGGCGAGAGACAGTTCCAAAATGGTAAAATGTGTGTGTCCCTCCCCTGTAACTTCTAAAATAAGAGAACGATAAAACTTAAAAATATATATGACGTACATTACCATGCAAACTTCCACCGAAAATTGGTTTGAACGAGATCTATCTAGTAAGTAGTTTTTTTTAAAACGTCATAAATCGTAAACCGTAATTTATTTTAAGGAACCCTTCATGGGCGAGTCCGACTCGCACTTGGCCGCTTTTTGGACTAAATGTCGGTAAATTTCTGACGTTGAGAATTTTTTCTCGTATATTTGTTTCAAGAGGGTGAGATAAAATACAAATAAGTATAGATAACTAAAAAACTGTCAATATTACATCCAGAAAATGAAGTCCTAACGCACGTTCGAAACGTTATGTGACTAACTCAGATCTCGTTAATATCAAGTAGCGATATTTCTTTCACAAAAAAGAAACCAGACAGAAGCAAATGCGTAAATGGAATAAATGTAGTAAATTCTGAGTTATTACGAGCTCCATACTAACACGAACCTTTTACTGAAATGGTTATTCAATATTTAACACGACCCCATTTTTCAAATATTCCCTAGAGCACAGTGGCGTGTAATAAAACTTTCTGACAATTTAATTCAATGATAGACAATGAATTTCACTAACGAAATTTAGGGAATATTTTTAAAATCTGTCCACTCACTTTAATGAACTGACAGCTGATCATAACAGCAGCCAGAGTTTAAAGACAATTTATGTTATTAAAATTTTCAAATAATTCTTTAGTAATACGCTAATATGTTAATTAAATTATGGAAGCTTTACACTTTTATCAAATTAAATATCGAATCTCTTAAAATAGATTGAGATATTATAATACTTTTGTAAACTTAGAGAATTTCATTACATATAACATGATATAACCTAAATAACGCTTCGTTGAATTTATCGGTAATGAAGAAATACAGTAAGCACATCTGTACATCACGTACATATACTTATTGTGAAAAAATATAGGTTTGTACATAGTGCAGCAAACCTCGGTGTAAAATAATACTTGCAAACTCAACACGATAGTAATTTATTTCACTTTCCTAAAAACGTTTCACGCTAGAAAAACATTGTAAATAAAAAAATAAATGAATTGGGTTTACAACACAGAATTAACAACCCAAAAAAATATTGTTAGACGCCTAGAGAAGTGTTTTATATCCAAGGGAAAAGACTGTTTAGATATTTTATGAGCTTTATTCGGCGACCATTGTAGTAAAGCAATGAGACAAACTTAATTAAAATCAATCGACAATAGAACACTCGAATGACACCATAGACAAATACATTGTCAATGGCCAGTATGCAACAAAAAGGACAACGAACAGTTAAATTTATTACGTTATACAGCCTAAAGAAACTTTACCTAGAAGCCCGCAAAGGAATTATTTATAACATAACCCTTTAGGCACTAAGCAAGCAAATCAACGAAATTCAAGTTTTGAATAATTTAAAAAGTAATAGCCAAAAATCAGCCACACAAGGATTTACACCTAATTATGAAACTCTGCGATAGGTATGAATTATTTGGAACTTTAAATAAAAAATAAAAAAAAAAACGCCATCTACCAGTAAAACCTGACATCGCATAGACAACTGGGAATGCATCTAAATACAACAGACGCATGAAGTAGACAATCAAATGATTTAACTTCCAAAAAGGGATTCAGATGGCGCAACAAGCCTGCAGCGAGTTTTTCACTGCAATAGGTACATCGCATATATATCGTTTTGTATTCAGTTATGTTGTGACACCGAGCTTTATAAAACAGCAGTTCGCCCGGCGTTACTTCACGGTTCCGAGTGCTGGACAGTGAAGAAGACGCTCGAACAAAAAGTTCATACCAACGAAATGAAGATGTTGAGGTGGGCCGGAGGGGTGACCTTACTCGATAAAATACGTAACGAATTTATACGAGGACTTGCCCTTAACCTCAGGTAGGACACAAACGGGGTAGGGGCCGTCCACCATTATCCTGGTGTTTCTTGATAAAGAGAGACCTCGAGAGAGCCCAATTGCCTGAAGCGACAACCTAGGACAGACTGTCCTGGCGCAGAAAAAAGAGGAGACCCGACGCCAAATGAACTGGGACCAGGGACGGAACAAGAAGAAGACGATTCAGTTGTGTTGTGGGTTTCATATAAAATGTATTTAAAACTTAACACTAGACACTTCAATCTACTTAACTATTAATCTATATACGCTCTCCGTGGTCGCAGTCTCTGGGAAGGGTGCCCATAAGGCTGCCCACATTTCTTCGTTGGATTGCAATTCCAATCATTTGGCCGAGGAAGTAGTATTCAGTTATACTTAAATAGTCTGAAAACCCACAACAGCGCAACTTCTAGTTTCAAACTCCATTCAACCTAGTTCAACCAGGTCATCCGTGTTCCTGTTAGCAATTTCCATTTTCCACTAATAAGAGTTCCGACGGTTGAACAAAACGTGGTCGGAACGCAAGCACGCTGTTAGGCTCGTTAACTTTTCAATTTTCCGTAAGCTATGCTATTCACGACTTCTTTCACCTCACCCGCTCACCTCTAGTATATCTTGACTCTGCAATCAAACATATGTATTTGCATAAGGGTATAATTCGGTGTTAGAAGCAACGGTAGCCTAGTGGTTTAGGCATGCGGCTGTCAAGCGGCGGTTAAATTTAATTAAAATTAAATTTTTAATATTATTATGATATACTTTTATTTTTCAATACTGTGTTCTTTCTATAAATAAAACTAACTTATAAATAAATAAATAAATAAATAAATATTACGGGACAATCTTACACAAATCAACCTAGGCCCACGGTAAGCTCAGTAAGGCTTGTGTTGTGGGTACTAGGCGATGATATATATAATAGATAAATACATATAGATACTTATATACATATATAACATCCATAACTCAGGAACAAATATTCGTGATAAACACACAAATAAATGCCCTGACCAGGATTCGAACCCGGGACCTCCAGCTTCGTAGGCAGAGTCACTACCCACTGGGCTACGGAGGCCGTTAAAATTGCAATGCCCTAACAGGGTATCATGTACCTACTGTATAACCTATCTTAAGATCTACTGCATGGACAATGAACATGATCGCAATAAATTAATATGAATATAAATAATCCCAATAAGGTCTAGTTAGGGCATTTATTTGTGTGATGTGCACGAATATTTGTTCCTGAGTCATGGATGTTTTCTGTATTTAAGTATTTATTTCTCTATATAAGTATCTATAGTCTCTATATAAGTAGTAGTCTAGTCGTCTAGTACCCATAGTACAAGCTTTGCTTAGTTTGGGACTAGGTCGATATGTGTAAGATTGTCCTCAAATATTTATTTATTTATTTATTCCCTCTGGGTTGGAAGGTCAGATGGCAGTCGCTTTCGTAAAACTAGTGCCTATGCCAAATCTGGTTACAAAGCGGACCCCATGCTCTTTTAGGGGCACAACCGGGAATAACACTAGAAGGATGATGATGGGTATAATTAGGTGTTACATTTTTTTTTGTATGTCCTTTCATTATTTTACCATAATCCGGTGTACAAATATTTAAAAGTCAAATGAGCTTTAATTACATACATATATGGTAAGGAGTGTGTAGAATAGTTAAAATGTATACAATAAAAAACAACATAAAGGCCAAACAATAATAACATTTTCAATAGTTATATCTGGGGGCACGGCAGTCCAAATCGGTTGAACCCTTTAAGCGTAATTGACTAACAAACATCAAATCATCCAAACATTTATAATATTAGTAGGATTTATAATCGAACGAAGTTCTATGCTTCCAGCTTGGGCCGAAAATCGTTCGTATGTTCGGTGTCCGGTGTCTGTCCAGATGTCCATCTGTTCTCCTCTATTATTATTATTATTCTCGTGAAATTTTGAGAGCAAGTTTGTTAATTATATAGAATTTATTTGTTAAGTAATTTTTCAATATATAAAATAATTACCGAGGTATACATACTTGAATATGTAGTTATTTGTATAAACGCTTTTTGCTGGTCTATTTTATTAGGGTTAATGTAGTTCGGATAAAAACAACAGTGGTAATGAGCGTATTATCCGCCAACAAACTGTCTTCAGTTTGGCGAAACATAATACTTTGTAAATATAACGTTTAAGATTTTGTAAGTTAAAAAAATAAAATAAAAATAAAATTTAATTAACTAAATAAAGACAGGCACCCGACTTCGACAGCTCACAGAGCCTCTAGTATTAGTAAGATTCAGTACATAGTCCAACATTGGGACGTTGCGCGTTGCGTCCGGCCCTACACGCGTTACCCCCTGGCCACGACTTTGGTCTTAAGCGACCTGCGACCAGCGTTTTATCTGTTCATTGCGCGTGATCCCAACTAACCAGAGTGCTTGGCGCGTCTCGACCGCGCAATGAACAGATAAAATGCTGGTCGCAGGTCGCTTAAGACCAAAGTCGTGGCCAAGGCGTTAACGCGGTCCACGCGACGCGTCGTTGAAACGCGTGTTCTACGCCTTATCGGATGCTTGACTTACACTGGTTCCCATGAGATGAGGTGTAGCGTTGTGAACTGCCCTGGGCTAGGATGACGCCCCGCAGTGGAGCATTACCCGAGGCAGGTAAGATAGGTTCCAACAGCAAGCTTTGGTGTTACATTTTTCAAATTATTATTTTACTGCGTTGGTACAGTATGATATAATACAAATACTCTTTGTTGTACACCTCAGACAAACGAAACACCACATACATAGAAAGGTACATAAACACCGAAATTTATGCTTGAATTTGCAAAAGAGGTAGGTATACAAGATACTTACTACGCTATGCAGAGAACATGAAACTTATATTTCACACCACTACTACCAAACTGTAGATTTAAAGATGTTTTTTTTTTATTGTGATAGGTTAAAGGACCCCAATTCCCATAGTTGACTTTTATGCCACCAACAAGAAGAAAGGTATTCAAACTTGACACCGCACGGACAGGGTACACACTTAATAGGTTTAAATATAACTGTTAAAGCCAGTTGTTACAATCGATTCGACTTTTTTAGGGATTAAAAAAGGAGCCATCTTTAGATGCATTACCTAAAGCCAATAGGCCTTTTTTTCGCTTCATTCCAATTTTCATTGCGCTCGCTCCCACACGCAACGTGCTGATGTATTAGAACGAGCGCGAGAATCGATCTCCAATTGTTTCATTGACAAACAATTCATCGAATGTATTGTTTCGCAGAGCTCTCATTTCATAGAAAACATTTTTTTTATAGAAACAGTTTAATTTTAATGTATTTGAACTTAAAAGGTCATTGTGTGGGCAAATTACGTTAAGTCAGGTTTGTTTATTATAACAAACCATAAACGTCGACTGTAAAAATTTTATTTCTATAAAATGAAAAATTTGCGAAACATCTTGGTCATATCAGCCGAAAGAAGTCCACTGCTGGACACCGGCCTCCCCCAGAGAGTGCCACATTGACCGGTCCTGCACCACCCGCATCCAGCGGACTCCCGCGACCTTTACCTGGTACGTGGTCGCCTTTCGAGAACCTTTCCACCCCAACGGCCATCGGTTCTACGCGTTTGATGAATTACTTGTCGCTAAAACATATTGAATTCGAAATGCGATGTAATGGTGATGAAGCAAATACTCTTGGAATGTACAGTTTTAATCAAACTTTCCCGCCGGCAGCGGAAAGCCGCGAAAGCGTGGGCTTTGGCTATTACTTACTGCGCGGCTGCCATGCAAGCACGTAGCTACTACTTATCGCCTCCACGGTTAAAGTATTAATGCCAGTACAGACACCGGAACGACGTTGTCCAACCTGCGCGAAGACTCACTTTGGCCTTGTCACGCGATAAGTGACGGGATGAGCATCCGTCCCTGGCTGAACCGTTTGATAGAATGAGACGACGCTCTTATATTGTCACTTATCGCGTGATAAGGCCATCCATGCTACGGGGCCTGAGTGGAGTGGGAGTGGTAATGGCCAAGACTCACTTTGGGTCGGTGATCCTTTAGATAAGTAAGTAAGTTGACACGCTAACACAGTTCACGCTTTCAGCACGATAGATCTGCTCCACTATTAAACAACTTTTTGGCCAAGACTCACTTTGGGTCGGTGATCCTTTAGATAAGTAAGTAAGTTGACACGCTAACACAGTTCACGCTTTCAGCACGATAGATCTGCTCCTCTATTAAACAACTTTTTGGCCAAGACTCACTTTGGGTCGGTGATCCTTTAGATAAGTAAGTAAGTTGACACGCTAACACAGTTCACGCTTTCAGCACAATAGATCTGCTCCTCTATTAAACAACTTTTTGCCCAAGACTCACTTTGGGTCAATGATCCTTTAGATAAGTAAGTAAGTTGACACGCTAACACAGTTCACGCTTTCAGCACGATAGATCTGCTCCTCTATTAAACAATTTTTTGGCCAAGACTCACTTTGGGTCGGTGATCCTTTAGATAAGTAAGTAAGTTGACACGCTAACACAGTTCACGCTTTCAGCACGATAGATCTGCTCCACTATTAAACAACTTTTTGGCCAAGACTCACTTTGGGTCGGTGATCCTTTAGATAAGTAAGTAAGTTGACACGCTAACACAGTTCACGCTTTCAGCACGATAGATCTGCTCCTCTATTAAACAACTTTTTGGCCAAGACTCACTTTGGGTCGGTGATCCTTTAGATAAGTAAGTAAGTTGACACGCTAACACAGTTCACGCTTTCAGCACGATAGATCTGCTCCACTATTAAACAACTTTTTGGCCAAGACTCACTTTGGGTCGGTGATCCTTTAGATAAGTAAGTAAGTTGACACGCTAACACAGTTCACGCTTTCAGCACGATAGATCTGCTCCTCTATTAAACAACTTTTTGGCCAAGACTCACTTTGGGTCGGTGATCCTTTAGATAAGTAAGTAAGTTGACACGCTAACACAGTTCACGCTTTCAGCACGATAGATCTGCTCCTCTATTAAACAACTTTTTGCCCAAGATTCACTTTGGGTCAATGATCCTTTAGATAAGTAAGTATAAATTTCTACGCAAAATAGGCGCATTTATGACGTCGAGTTGCGGAAACCCAGCCCGCGTACAACCTATAGATAAGTAAGTAAGTTGACACGCTAACACAGTTCACGCTTTCAGCACGATAGATCTGCTCCACTATTAAACAACTTTTTGGCCAAGACTCACTTTGGGTCGGTGATCCTTTAGATAAGTAAGTAAGTTGACACGCTAACACAGTTCACGCTTTCAGCACGATAGATCTGCTCCTCTATTAAACAACTTTTTGGCCAAGACTCACTTTGGGTCGGTGATCCTTTAGATAAGTAAGTAAGTTGACACGCTAACACAGTTCACGCTTTCAGCACAATAGATCTGCTCCTCTATTAAACAACTTTTTGCCCAAGACTCACTTTGGGTCAATGATCCTTTAGATAAGTAAGTAAGTTGACACGCTAACACAGTTCACGCTTTCAGCACGATAGATCTGCTCCTCTATTAAACAATTTTTTGGCCAAGACTCACTTTGGGTCGGTGATCCTTTAGATAAGTAAGTAAGTTGACACGCTAACACAGTTCACGCTTTCAGCACGATAGATCTGCTCCACTATTAAACAACTTTTTGGCCAAGACTCACTTTGGGTCGGTGATCCTTTAGATAAGTAAGTAAGTTGACACGCTAACACAGTTCACGCTTTCAGCACGATAGATCTGCTCCTCTATTAAACAACTTTTTGGCCAAGACTCACTTTGGGTCAGTGATCCTTTAGATAAGTAAGTAAGTTGACACGCTAACACAGTTCACGCTTTCAGCACGATAGATCTGCTCCACTATTAAACAACTTTTTGGCCAAGACTCACTTTGGGTCGGTGATCCTTTAGATAAGTAAGTAAGTTGACACGCTAACACAGTTCACGCTTTCAGCACGATAGATCTGCTCCTCTATTAAACAACTTTTTGGCCAAGACTCACTTTGGGTCGGTGATCCTTTAGATAAGTAAGTAAGTTGACACGCTAACACAGTTCACGCTTTCAGCACGATAGATCTGCTCCTCTATTAAACAACTTTTTGCCCAAGATTCACTTTGGGTCAATGATCCTTTAGATAAGTAAGTATAAATTTCTACGCAAAATAGGCGCATTTATGACGTCGAGTTGCGGAAACCCAGCCCGCGTACAACCTATAGATAAGTAAGTAAGTTGACACGCTAACACAGTTCACGCTTTCAGCACGATAGATCTGCTCCTCTATTAAACAACTTTTTTATTTTAAATCCGCCTGCTAGCAATGCTTTATCAATGACCTCTTGCTGTATCACGTTCTTTCTATTTTCCCTTCTATTTATTTATTTAATCGTATGGCGTGAAGGTATGCATAAACGTTTCATGCAATAAAAAGTATATAATAGTTTCTTCTATAATAGTTTTAAAGGCAAGGTCGTGACTTTTTTTTTGGATCTCTTTGTTATTCAGACAACAGTCCCCGCGAAGGATGCGGTGGATAAAGCCTAGCAACGCTGGCATGCCTGAGCTCCTAAAAGAAATACGACAATTAAGAAGTGAAATTCAAGAACTGAAGGAGCAAAAGACAGACATCAAACTTTTGAGAAAAGACGTGCAGGACCTAAAATCTCAGTTGTCCCAGGCGGCTTGCTCCTTTACAAGAGCCGTTGAAGAGTATGAGCGAAAAATATCCATCCAACAAGGTACTATAACTGAGCTAACCGAGCAACTGGAGCAGCTTCGGCAGTCTCAAAATGCCCAGGAGCAGAATACTCTTTTAGACGAAATAGAGGTTGCAGGGGTCGAAGAATCTAACAGCGAAAATCTCCATCACATAGCTCTTGTAACAGCGACAAAACTAGGAGTAATGCTAGCTGACGAGGAAGTTAATCATGTCTACAGAGCAGGGTATAAGCGATCCCAGAGCAACGATGCAACAGCAGCAACTGACAAAAAACACCATCCTAGACCAATCGTAATAAAACTTGCGCGGCGGTCAAAGCGTGATGAACTTTTGAAAGCCGCTAGGAGCCGGCGTAATCTATCATCTCAAGACATTGTGTCAGGCCCCACCACGAAAATATTCGTCAACGAAAGACTCACGAAATCCAATCGGGCTCTTTTTTATGCTACTAGACAACGGTCCGCAGCGTGCCACTTTCGGTACACCTGGACCCGCAACGGGATCATCTATACCCGAAAGGCTGAGGGAAAACCTGCAATCCGCATTCAAACTCTGGCTGACATTGATTTACATATTGGACCTCCGGATGCTGTGTTTTCGGGCGAGAACAGGCCCACAGGCTCAGTGGCCGCTGCGTGTTCAGAAGACACAAATTGAAGTCTATGGATCTAACCAAGAGGCCGATACGGTTTCACACATCTACACAATGCAATATTTTTTGTCATTCGGAACAAGAGCACTACCTAAGATAATAATTACCAACACATTACATCATAATCATAACTACTGTCACACACAATACACTTCCCTCAGTTACATTAAATACACACTATCCTCATCACTAGTCAAACAGACAACAATCTTCCAGCTTACATGGAAATCTGACAGTCTCTACTCTATCAGTATCATATTATATATCTTTACTTCTACCATACAATGGCTCTGACCCATTTTCACACTGAAAATGAAGTAATTCAGTCCTTTACAATAGACTGTCAGGTTCACAACTACCTCGAGAACTGCACAGACGAAATACGTGATAAATATAACTTTAAACTTCTAACATTTAATATACGCAGCATACAACAAAATTTAAATTCTTTCCTTGTTGCATTCCAAAGGCTCAATACTGATATTGACGTGATCATTCTTACGGAGTGTTGGCTTGCAGCTGGCGCGCGGCCTGGTCAAATACCTGGTTACAAACTATATGCCACAAAGAACAATTGTAATCGTGCCGGAGGCGTGGTTGTATACGTGATAGATAAATGGAATGAAACTGTAACGGAACCTTTTTTTGAAGGAGGTGAATGTCTAAAAATTGATTTATCTGAACATATCACAGTACTTGGCATATACCGCTCTCCATCTTTCACACAGATCAACAAATTCGTTCAATCTTTGGATACCATTCTCACTACAATTAACAGTAACTCAACGGTCGTGGTCGCAGGAGATATCAATATTAATATATTAAACACTGCTGATCGCAACACTAATGATTATTTATGCTTCATGGCTGAGTCCGGCCTTCAGGCAGTTATCTCGGAACCCACCAGACTAGACTCCTGTCTTGACCATATATTTATTAGAACAAAATGTCGCCACTTGATTGGTCTAGTATGTAAAACTAATATCACGGACCATGATTTCGTAATGCTTGGTATGTCTTCCAACCTTACTAGCAATAATGATAAACATCGTAGTCGCGTAGTCGTTAAAACAGACTTCAATGCCGTCGCATCAGAATTACAAGACACTAATTGGTCTTCGATTACAAACGAGAAAAACCCTGATCGAGCAGCTGAGGAACTCCAAAAGGTATTGCACACAGTAGTACAGAAGCACTCTTCGCAGCGGCGTGTTAGCAGATCAAGTTACACCCTCAAACCTTGGATAACACCTGGTTTGATCAGATGTCAAAAACACCGCGATCGATTACACATCGACGCCAGTAACCACCCAAATGATGCAATGCGGAAATTGGTTTACAAAAGATATAGAAATTTTCTTACGGAACTTCAACATAATTTAAAAAAAGCCTACGAAACTAAGGAACTAGAGGATAATAAAAACAATCCAAAGGGTTTATGGAAGGTAATCAAAAATGTAGCTGAATTCTCTAGGAATACGTTGAACTGCAATGAACTTATAAAAATAAAATCGAGTCCTCAGGCATCAGTTGACCACTGCAATAAGTACTTTGTTAATGTAGGCAGAAGTCTCGCCGATAACCTTCTTTCGAACCTAAACAAGACAGAATCCTCCATCTCATCGAGTTATAAACCACCTACCGTCCAACAACAACAGCAACAAACGCTTTTCCTACAGCCTACCGATGAATTCGAAGTCGTTAAACTGATCAACCAATTAAAAAATGATAGTGCTCCTGGCTTTGATGACATCCGTCCCCCTTTATTAAAAGCAATAAAAAATGAAATTTGTACACCTCTTACGCATATTTTCAATCTGAGTCTTCAGAATGGAGTATTTCCTAGCATCTGGAAAAAAGCAACTGTAATTCCTATTTACAAAAACGGACACAAAAACCTGCCTGAAAATTACAGACCAATCTCACTATTACCGATTTTCTCAAAAATTTTGGAAAAACTTGTCAATAGTCGTTTAACTAGCTTCCTGGAACGTTTCGGATTACTCTCAGAATATCAGTTTGGCTTCAGACGTGGAAAATCTACGGAAGATGCAGTTCTCTGCCTCACTAGACAGATCACTGCATCCTTGGACAACGGAAGGAGGTGTGTTGGAGTGTTTCTTGATCTGGCTAAAGCCTTCGACACAGTTTCAATACCCATTCTCCTGAAAAAGCTTGAATACTGCGGCATAAGGGGACTACCACTAAAGTGGTTCCAAAGCTACCTCACAGGCAGACACCAAAGCCTAAGGATAGGAGAACACAGGAGTGCAGAAATATCCACTAATTTTGGGGTTCCTCAAGGTAGTGTCTTAGGGCCTACCCTGTTTGTTATTTACATGAACGACATCTTCACAGTCAGACCATGGAAAGCCGATCTAATTTGTTACGCAGATGACACCGTTGCGCTTTTTCATGGTGGGTCATGGACTGATGCGCTGAATAAAGCTGAAGATGGTATGAATATTATAAAAAAATGGCTGGACAATAACCTTCTTACACTAAATTTCAAAAAAACAAAATTCATTTGCTTTCATAAAACTAAAGCTTCTGAACCTAAGGATCCTACCAAGCTAACCATTAATTCGAGTTTGAATTCCGCAAAGTCTGCTGAAGGTATAGAACGTACCAACTGCATAAAATACCTTGGATTAGACATGGATCAGCACGTCTCTTTTAAACCACACATTCTTTCTCTATCTCAACGTGTGAGAAAACTTATTTACGTGATGAGACTACTCCGTAACTCTGCCAATAAACGTGTTCTGAATTTAGTCTATATTTCGCTTTGTGAGTCCATTTTGGGATACTGCATTTCTGCATGGGGAGGGGCAGGTTCTTCATTCATGATTGATCTTGAGAGGGCCCAGAGATCTGTCTTGAAGGTAATGTCTAAGAAGCCTTTCCAATACCCAACACATAAATTGTATGCAGAAACTAAGGTACTCACAGTTCGACAACTCTTCATAATTAGGGCTGCTGCAATAATGCATCAACAAACTTTAAATTCCCCTGATTATGCGCTAGTCAAAAGCAAACGAATATTTAATGTTCCAAAGGACTCTGTAAAAACAGCCTTTGCCCAGCGATTACCCCAATTCCTACACCCATATGTATACAACAAAATAATGAAGAGGTTCAATAACCAAGAATTAACAGTGAAACAGCTCCACACCAAATTGAAAAAATTGGTTGCTCACTCTATCGTACAGGGAAACAGAAGATATTCTAAGAACTGTGCAATAGCTGGACACACACCACACACGCATACTCAATTACTCACCCATTCACACCCGCACACTCTGACACACACACACACACACACACACACACACACACACACACACACACACACACGCGCGCACACACACACACACACACACACACACACACACACACACACACACACACACACACACACACACACACACACACACACACACACACACACACACACACACACACACACACACACACACACACACACACACACACACACGCGCACACACACACACACACTAACATAGACTATGTTAACCTAGGAATAATTTTATTTTCATTCATTTATAAATTCTGAACATTTTTCTCCTTGCCACACAGCTGTAGTGATATTGTAAACATCTGTTAACGTATAATCTAATAAAGTCCTAACCTGACGCAAATGCTTCTGCAACGACCCTGTCGGTTCTCACGACACAGGCTAGGCCTAGTGTGAGGACCACGGATACTCTAACACCAATCATAACTTGTCACACTAATTTGTAAAACTCATTCTTGTAATTTCACCTTTGGTAAATAAAGTCATTGTTTGTTTGTTGTTTGTTTGTTTGTTTGTTGTATCTTAGCAGAGTACCATTGTTGCTCCTTCGGGTTTTCGGACCAATCAATAGTTATTTGTGCAACAAGAGAGCAAAGTTAGTTTTTGCTGCGAGTGCTGATTTTGAGTCCGGAGGAAGCGAAATATTCTTAAATTGAATCACGAGCGTAGCGAGTGATTCAAAGTTAGAATCTTGAGCGCAGCGAGGGAGTCAAAAGCACGAGACGCAAATACTTTGCTCTCGAGTAACACATACAACTTTTCACTTCAGCAGTGAGAACATCGTCACGTTAAAAAATACATTGATAGGCTTTTACGTACTTACCTATTCGTCTCGTGGATATTCAGGAAGAAAACTTGATTCGGGGTTCGTTACTGCTTGTTTTACCTCCTCAGCGCGGCTAGTTAGTTACTAGAAGCACGCGAGAGCGCGGGCTAGACAAGGCGCGACACGACAGACTAAAGCACATTTTATTAATCTATATGAGTCTCGCGTGACACTAACACTACACTAAAAACTAACCGTACCTATTATTGTTAAAATACTGTCACTCATGTTCCCACATGTCACTCATGTTTTCGAGCTATTTTTGAAATATTCAATCTAATATTTGTTACGCTTACGTGAGTCGCGCGTGCGCTCCGAAAACTAAGCGTAGGTATTGTTGTTAAATACTGTCTTCTTCAATGAATTCGCTATATTTCTTAGTTAGATAGATAATTAACCCTAGTCGTTTTTATATATCCAAAACTAATATCAATAGCCAAACATGAAGAATAATATACCCAATAAAATGTAAACAATTTAACAGCGCGCCATTTTTTTTAAAGGGGCGGGGCGCCGGGTGTGCCTTCGGAAACTGCATATGTGGTATATATTCTTAAAAATAAAGATGGTTCAAAATAGAATCATTGATTGTTCAGCGTTTATGTTTTGATCTATTTAAGCAAAACTGACTCCATTTGAGATGTTCCATGTTTTTTTCTCTTCAATTTATAACATTCCTTTGTACGTATATTTTTGGTCATTTAAACTCATAAGTATGTTAAGTGTGTTTTCGAACGTGTAACTTGCTTCGCGCTGTTTTGGGGGTTTACTTTTAAATTCGAATATCGAACTATGAATCGACCTATTCTTGTCGTATTCTTTTTTCATAATGAAAATGAAAGGGACAGTGCTCATAAAAGTTGAAATATTCTGAATTTGTAATAGACCCCACACTATGAAATGTCAGTAAAAAGCTACTTTGACTCACGGAGTGAGCAAAATCGCATTTTGCTCACTTTTTTCACGCAGCAAAATATTCTTGTTCGAGCTGCTGAGGTGAAAAAATTATTTCGAACGAATAAAAGAGAAAGTAAAGGTCATACCAGAAAATAAATACCTATGAAATGGCAGAGGACAGAAACTGGCGATGGCTTCCGACACGATTGCTTCTCTTGAATTAATGACAAAGATCAGTGGTGTTGTATTCAAACGTACTTGCACGGGTATCACAAGACGGCCGCGACATACTCTCGAGCTCTCTCGCACTATCAGTCTCTCTCTAATTAAACCACTTGGAAAGAGACGGATAGTGCGAGAGAGCTCGAGAGTATGTCGCGGCCGTCTTGTGATAGCCGTGCAGGCTATGCGTTAGTGCGGGAGGGTGCGCATATAAATATCTTCACCTCCACTGCCGTCTTCTTTTTAAACCCCGACGCAAAAAGAGGGGTGTTATGTTATAGGTCTGTCTGTCTGTCTGTTAGTCTGTCTGTGGCATCCTAGCTCCTAAACGAATGGAAAGCTGACGTGACCGAGATGGAGCTACGTTTCAACAAAATCGGTTCAGCCGTTTTTGAGATATTGAACTTTGAAACGAAATCGTTTAAAAAATAAAGTTAAAGAACTGGCTGTAGACATAACCTGCACATTTTTTCTATCGCAATCCCTGCGTGTATCAAAATGGTTCCTAAACACGTACCGGTCTTTTTCACTTTGTCCCTTACAATTACACGGCCAAATGAATAATTATATGGGGTGGCCATTCCAATCCAATTTACACCTAATGTCATTAAAATAGGATTCATTTCAGTTGCGCGTAAAATATGCGACACGAATTTGTGAATGCTCTGAAAAATGGGAGCTTAAATTTGAATGGTCAATTTTGGGGTGAAATATGAATTGAAGTGTACTCAGTCTGTAAGTCTTTAGGAAACATCAAATGATTTACGCCTGGCATATGGAGATTTCGTAAGTGAGGCAAAAAATATGTAAACCTATTCATATTTGCTTCATTCCGGATGGATATGGGCGACTATATCGATCATTATTTTTTTAAGTACTAGCTTCTTTCCGCGACTCCGCCCGCGTGAAATTCATTTATATCGTAGCTCCATACAAATTTTCGGGGGATGAGTTCCAAGATAAAAACTACCCTATGACCTTTCCCGCGACTTAAATTATCTCTATACCTAATTTCATCTAAATAGGTTCAGCAGTTTAACCGTGAAGAGGTAACAGACAGACAGACAGACAGACAGACAGACAGACAGACAGACAGACAGACAGACGGTGAGGCAGACATACAGACTTTCGCATTTATAATATTATTATGAATTATGGATTATAGATTATGGAAGTGTGGATTGGCATTGCAAGAAAGGAGTGCATAATACATTTTCAAAGTGTCGGCGATCCTCATGTGACACCCCTGGAGTTTTATTAACTTACATAGGCTACGGTAACCGCTTACCTACGGGCGGGCCGTACCCTCGTTTGCTACCGTCATGGTATAAAAAAAATTGCAGGTGGCCCCGCAAGTACATCTCGTAATTACAAATGCGTCGTGTCGTCTACTTAATATTTTTCAAACAAGTTTCTGTCAAAATTTCATTTTTGGTACAAGCTTTTATTGTTAACTGTACGTTTCTGCATACCATCATCAAACTACTCATTGAGATGATTTGGTTGTGTCGTTTTATTGCGGAGTTCCTATGGCCACCTTCCATCTCCAGCATCAGATCAGCTCCATGTCATCATAAAATTGCATTGTCATGCGATATACATATGCATCATCATTAAAACAGCGCGCGTAGCATGGCTGACATATAAAAACTTGTCGCTGTCGATAAGACATCCATCACCATCACGTTATGACAAGTATGCGCGTGCGAGAGTGACGGATGTCTTATCCACAACGATACGTGATAAAATGGGACCCATCTTAGGCCCATAATTTTGCTGGGAAATGTAATAGATTAAGTTTTGTATCCCATTGTTTGGTAAAAATAAATAAATAAATAAAATTGAGTGAGGGACGCCGCTCGACACAAATAATCCTCAAATCAATGGGTCGGCACAGCGCTTCTGGCTTTTCTCCACTCTCCAGAATCCATAGGCCACTTTGTCCATTTACCATCAAATAGGCTGTGTGACTGATTGCCACCATAGCGGTATTTAAATAATCCAATGGGGATGTAGACTAAAATTTTTTTGTTACTTCAAAAGAAAGAAGGCAAAAAAATATTTGTGACGAAAATCCCATTCAGATGTCTCAAATAATTACGAGTACGAAGCTAGAACATTTTAATTGTTTCATATGTGCTTCTCTAGCCCATATCCAATTATGTGTGAACGCGACAATGAAGCCGTCAAGTTCCCTTGAAATGTCGAAGTATTATCAACTAAAATTGTGAAACGCCATCGCCATATGAGTTGCATGGATACGCAGCCCAATTACACGCGCTATTTGATATAGCCGGGATAATAGAATTTCGTCGGTAAAATTCTATTCGGGCGCGGTTGATACCCTATACGGTATATACGGGTAATGTGAATGGTGTCTGGTCTCCACGAACTTTATTTTATGCTATACTATTATCAATTATCAAACACCCGCTGAGGCGCGCGGAGCCATAAAGTGTGGGAACGGGACACCTGTCGGTTGCACTCTATGTTGCACTTACCTGCCATGATTGGGAAGTAATAGTCTGATTATACCTGTAATTTACCTGTGTCATCATCATCATATCAGCCGAAAGACGTCCACTGCTGGATATAGGCCTCCCACAAAGAGCTCCAAAGTTACCGGTCCTGAGCCACCCGCATCCAGCGGACTCCCGCGACCTTTACCAGGTCATCAGTCCACCTTGTGGGAGACCTCCCAACGCTGCGCCTTCCGGTACCTACGTGGTCGCCACTCGAGAACCTTTCCACCCCAACGGCCATCGGTTCTACGTGCAATGTGCCCCGCCCACTGCCACTTAAGTTTAGCGATTCGGAGGGCTATATCGGTTACCTTGGTTCTGCTGCGGCTAGCCTCATCTCTGATGCGATCACGCAGAGAAACTCCCAACATAGCCCTCTCCATTGCCCTTTGGGTGACTTTGAGCCTTCTTATGAGGCCCATTGTTACCTTTGTATATAATGGATATTCTGGGTGGGCATAACCGCATAGATAATAGCTTATCTGGTGCCTTCGCTGGTGTTCGTTGCGTTACATGGGCGGAGCCGCCCGAGCAGCTAGTTTTTACTAATAATGAGGAGGTACCTAATTACGTCTATCACATTTAGTTTGTAGCTGTGCAATTCATATTATTTATGTCTTCATAAAAATCGAACAATTATAACAATCGTTTTTATGCGATGCTATTGATTGATCGTGGTAATCATAAGACACACTCCTAACCTAAACAAAACTATTGTAAAAATTATGGCAGTGTTTAAGAATGACACTGCACTTTTGAAGCCATGTTTTTCCTTCTTATCTACATTTGTCATAAAAACAATAAGAACATTTTAAACAACAGGTCATTAACAATGTTGCATGCAAGAAATGTATAGAAAACACTGTCGCCCCTTTCAATTGTTTTTCCCCAACAGCAATTGATGAAGGCTGCATCCAAGTGGGGGACTTTTTATTTCCAACATTAGCGACAATCCTACTTAAGCTTAATGAACAACTTCATTAATACCGACCCCCTAAGTTATCGCTTAGGGGGTCTTGAACTGGGATTTACGAAAGTGTGGATATTAATTCAAATTGGGAAGTTAAAAATCAATTATTATTGTTACTAGTCTTCGACCGATAGAAGTTTTAAAAAGCGGCCAAGCGCGAGTTGGATTCGTATACTGAGGGTTTCGTGCATGATGAACTGCGTAATAAAATAAGAAATCGCGAAATGGACGAATTAAACTATGATCGAAATGCGTAGTAGACGAACGGCAAAATGCGAAATGTACGAACTGCATATTGAAGTGAGCTATGAGAAATAACATAGACCTAAGTAAAAATTGTTACTAACATATATGGATGTACCATTTACTCCTCAATAAACATATACTCGTATATTCATATTTGACCTGTAGTTAACAAATCCAGATTTGTAGGTATAATGGCTTATCGGTCTTAATAATTGAGTATCCAAGCTTTTTCCCACTTAATTGAGGGACAAACTTAACATTCTCGCTCGAAAATTGTATATATATGTCGCGGCAAGTTTTGTTTAAATAATTCGTTTGAATAATATTGTCCCCACATATTAGTTTACCTACTGGAAAAATTGTTAAGGCCCCGTAGCATGGCCTTATCACGCAATAAATGACAAGATAGAGCATCCGTCCCTGGCTGACACATTTTGATAGAACGATACGACGCTCTTATCCTGTCACTTATCGCGTGATAAGTGACAGGATAAGAGCGTCCATACTATGAGAAGAAGTGAATAAAGAATAGGTTTGTTACTTTTTTCGTCATAAATCGATTTTTAAATCATTTTTACGCCGTAAATTTTTGATTTGTTCAAAAAGTTACGTCGTAAAAATGATTTAAAAATCTGTTTAAACTTGTGCTGCTTGCAACTATAGGGGTGTCACATGCGCGTTACTGCCCTTAATAATTTTCTGTAACATACACTAATGATTAATACCAAAAAATATTTAGTGTGAATATAGTTCCACCAAAGCTTCCATTTACCTAGTCCATTTCCTAACCTTATCTTATAAACCCACAACAAAGTTAACCCAATAAAGCTAAACCCGATTAGGTAATTTACCTTAAATCTGGACGTTTATTATAAAAGCGAACAAGGGGAAATATGAGAGTTAATATAAATTTAAAATTTATCGTAAGCTGTTTAACTCTGGTCTCTGGTTGTGATTTATAATGCTGCACCTGGAAAGAGTAACACTGTAAGTCTATATTTGCAAATTTCTTGTTTTAACCTCGGTGTAAACGAGAAATGTTAAACGGTATGGTTTGAAGCTAGGTTTATTGTGTTGGTTTATTATATAAGTAGGTAGGTATTTACAGTATCGTATGTTGAATTTAAACTTTTGTGAGTCTTGTTGGAATTATACTAATTACTAAGTACATGCTAACACTCACGAATAAATTGTCGCTGCGGAAGAATTACTACTATAATTATATTGAATGAGAACTTCTTGATCAAATCGAGATTAGCGGAATTTGTATCCAGCTATCGACACCAAATGAAAGCTAAAAAAAAACCGGCCAAGTGCGAGTCGGACTCGCGGACGAAGGGTTCCGTACCATTATCAATAAAAATATTTTTTTTTTCTGTTTTTAGTATTTGTATTGTATAGCGGCAACAGAAATACATCATCTGTGAAAATTTCAACTGGACCTATCACGGTATCAGTGAGATTCAGCCTGGTGACAGACAGACGGACGGACGGACAGCGGAGTCTTAGTAATAGGGTCTCGTTTTACTATGTGAGTACGGAACCCTAAAAACTAAAAAGGCAAACACGTTAACTTTACAGCTACTAACTTGCTTCTTGCAACCAGAGTTGCCAAATTCACACGCCTCCAAATCAATTTATTTATTTATTTATTCTGTCCTAAAATTAACACTAACAGACCGGTTATGCATATAGAAGGATATTATACAATAATAAGGTTTTTAGGTCTAAAGCATTGGTAATAGAGTAGGTATCAAAAATGTATAGAACTTGAAGCCGTAATAGCCTCCAAATATCGGCTGCTAGTCGAGAGAAATCGACATTTCGTGTTGTTAAACATATCCAGTTTGTTGTCGCTGTCCAGTATATCATTGAGAAGAGTCAAGGCATTGTAAAATGGAGAGTGAGATATAGCACGAGTTCGTGCCGTCGGGACAGCAAATAGAATGCGGCGACGAGGACGGAGTTAAATACTGGGGATAGGACGCACTTCAAAGTGAAATGAGAGATAACAAAGAGGGATTACTAATTCGTATTAAACGAAAGAAGTAGTTTATGAGGGACAAATTCTTTCTGCACTTTAAAGAAGAATTTACCATTCCTAGTATATAGAGAGTAGGATATAGATGTGGATAATACCCATAGAGTTTACGGAAAAGGAAGCGTACGAATGTTTTTTGCAGCCTCTTCAGCATAAAAAAAAAATTCAAAATTCAAAATTATTTATTATTTAACTTATATTTTAATACAGATTTGTGGAATCCTCCTTTTAAGTTAAAAACTTGTGTTAGGAGGTATTCGCTCTTTCATACAAGGTATTTTAAAAAAATAGTTAAAAATAAAATTAAGCTAGGTATATTATATTATATTAGTCCCAATTATCCTAAATATACTCAAGAGGATCATCATCTCCCATTGGGGAGATGATGATCCTATATCAAGTTTCAGTAACAATTTAAGAAATACTCACTGCTCATGAGTATGTACTGCTGCTCATGGGGGCTCCAAATTATCGCGTTAGATTCAAGTCGGCTACGAACGTATGCGTTGTAAAATATACTAAGATTACTAAGGGCAGATTACAAACCCCAAAGATTTTCGTGCGGCATTACAAGTAGTGACAATCAATCAATTGTGACAACTGTAGGCGGCTTAGACCACTTTTAATTCTGAAAATAAATAAGCGGATTGGATACGGAAACCGTGCATACGCTTTTTTAGCTTTTACGTGTATAAAAAAAGTAAAATTGACACCTACGGAGATATGAAACAAATAAAAATGGTACTTACAGTGTTATACTTCTCTGCAGTGGTTCTGGATTTGCAGCGTTAAACTGACTCCACATAATAACGCCGCTGGTCCCGGTGAATTAAACGGGACAGTTTTTGTTGGCCATTCTTCTGGACTTACCTATCTTTTCAGAGTTGCGGCCACGTGGAAAGCTGGCTTTAAATTATGTTGGAACTATTTCAATGCGCTCCTCATATCGTAGAATGCAATCTGCGGATTTTTATGTGGGACATTTTTAATAGCTTACTTACCAAAAAAAATACTGACTGCGCAACAAAAAATACCGACTCGTACATCAAAATTTAACAATTGCATATACCGAGTTTTGATGAACGATTAGTATTTTAACAGTGCAAATCAGTATTTTGTAGGTTTTTTTAAATAATGGCCTTTTTTAATGGCAAACCGTTTCGGCTTGCGAAAAAGAATGACAAATGTGTTGCCAGCCCTTTATGAATTTGAGGATTCGTTGTGTTGATTCTCGGGAGCAGTGTCGATGCCGGCGTAGCGTGGCAGGGAAGGAGTTATTTAAAATGTGACGCATCTTAAGTGCTGTGTGGTTGAAATTATTTTTAAAGCCTCACCATCATCATATCAGCCGAAAAACGTCCACTGCTGGACATAGGCCTCCCCCAAAGAGTGCCACGATGGCCGGTCATGCGCCACCCGCATTCAGCGGACACCCGCGACCTTTACTAGGTCATCAAGTCCACCTTGCCCACGCCACGCCTTCCGGTACGTGGTCGCCACTCGAGAACCTTTCCGCCCCAACGACCATCGGTTCTACGTGCAATGTGCCCCGCCCACTGCCATTTAAGTTTAGCGATTCGGAGGGCTATATCGGTTATCTTGGTTCTGCTGCGGATAGCCTCATTTCTGATGCGATCGCGCAGAGAAACTCCCAGCATAGCCCTCTCAAAAGCCTATTTCACGTCTATTTACACCTGCATATGAAGTCTATAACACGTTGCGAGTCCAATATATGCTGTTGAAGCTGCCTCGTCACTGCAGTGCGTCAGTTATATTACCCGAAGCGCACACTGATGGCTGCCATGCCGTCATATGCAAGAGGGTCACCTCCCTGCTGAGACGAGTGAAAGGAAGTGAGAACGACATCCTGAAGATGTTGGAGGAATGGACTCCCCTATGTTAGGGCACTGGGTTAGCATTGTGAAGGGGAGGGTAATAGTACATTATTGCCGTGGCCGGGAAGGAGGCAATTGCAGGCTGAGTATTTTGTTTAAACGAACGAGCTTGCGAGTCCGTTTAATTATAATACGAAGCCTGCAATTGCCATTCCGGCTGAGGCTAATATAGTGCTTTTCTCAAAAATGGGGGAATAAAAAAGACTAAATTTAAATCAAGCGTTATTATTAAATACAAATTGAGGATACTGCAAATTTCATAAAATTAAACGTCATATTTTTTTTTAAACACAATCGCAAGTGTATTTTTCCACCGAAAAACGCAATATTTTTATGACACATACAAAAATGTCGCGTTTGCAACAGAAAAATACGACTTGATTTGGCTGAATACGACCTGTGCCGTCTTTTATATGCCAGTTTCGACTTTTTAAAAAGTTTGGTACTCGACAAATAAAGGAATTCATATGTAACATTCCAGGCGGCCTGCAATGTTATTTATTTTTTAATTTTGATCTGGCCTTCAACTATACACTTTACCTTCCAATATGTAGCGAGTTATGTTCACTTTGCGGGCCATTTTTGAAAAAAATAATTTAGATTATTACCCTGTAAGTTACAGTGCTTATCTGTACTTAATAAATCGATTTTGTCCACTAATACTAAGTTATTACATTCCAATGTACTTACCTAATTATGGATTCATTAGTACTGCAGTATATATTTTTTTAATAAATATTCATTTTTTTGAACTGCAAACATGTAATAAAATGTTATTGAAAATAGGTCAATTCTCGAATCGCAGGCGCCCATGTTGACCCAAAAAGCTAATTCTCACAACACTATCTTAACTTAGCATTAGAATGCGTAGACACGTAGCATTAATACCGCTACGCCGTAGAGTTCGTAGCGTGCCTCGTAGCGGGCTACGGGGTTTATTTTCCAGGGTTTACGTTCGGACTCTTTGAGACTCATCATTACCATTATCATATATTGGTGTATTTTTAACTTCTTCTACATGACCGTTATACAGGTTGGGCCCTGTAACTGGAGCAAAAAATTAAACGGTAGATTATTAAGCTTGTGAACAATTATTTCCAAGTGGTTTTACGCGAAAAAAAAATCTTTAAAATAAGTTTACTTGTATTTCTTTACTCTTCTAGAGTGCTAAAAGTAACTTTTAATTTTAAAAACACAAAAAATTTAAAAAAAAAATCACAAAACTATCTGTTGAACACAAAAATGCAAAAACTTTTTATGACTCATTACATGATGTTACCTCAAAATCTGCATTGACTGCCGTGGTGCCAAGATACATTACTTGGAGGTGATAACTTAAGATCGAAATTTCTCCGAAACAAAAAATTTTGAAAGTGAATGATACACAAGGGGTTACTGCAAATGCGCTAAGGAAGCGTCCTTTTGAATATTTGCTCCAGTTACGGGGCCCACCCTGTATACCACGTCGGTGGCATACAAATGTACTTCCTGCCTGTTGCAAGAGGTCACCACAGCTTATTGATGCTTGCAGCAGCAGGTGTGTTACTACAGTATTTCGTTACTCCATTATAGGGAATGGGGAATGGATGAAAATTTTAAGTAGAAGTGCCTGATTTTTTTCGATGATAGAAATAATCTTCCTTAGCACCAGAAAAATATTGCAGACTTTTCAGCTGCGTCAATTATTATTGAAAAAATATAAACAGTTTTTTTTTTTTTTTTAGGTAAACAAACATGTCTTTTAAATCCGTGGTAAACTGACACTGGCAATATTGACAGCAACAGTAGTTATATTGGTCATAGCCAGGGTCAGATATAAAAAAAATTATGAGACGGCCCAAGGAAAGTGTCTCACTCGCCGTCCTAAACCCAAAACGAAAGTGAGGAAACTGTACATATTTTTCAAAAATAATTGACGCAGCTGAAAAGTCTGCAACTTTTTTCTGGTGCTAAGGAAGTTTATTCCTATAACCAAAAAAACTAAGGCGTTTCTAAAATTTTCATCCATTCCCAATTGTAGTATGGTGATTTTCCTCTTGAGGACTTTGAGGCTATTATGAGTGAGCGTGAAACAATGATGTTAAATGAGGTTTAGTATTATTTGGAGTATTTATTTTAATAATTGAGAGAAGAGAAACACTCACTGTGTTAAGGTAGGTATTGAAGGTAATACAATATCAAATTAGGGTTGACAACGCACATGTGACGCCCCTGGAGTATTGGAGATTATACATGCTTGTAGTTTATAAGCTATAGTGGGAGGCCGCAATGTGGGCCTGTTTATGAAGCTAAGTATGTGCCTTAGCAGAAAGATTTTTAAGTCTAGACTTAAGTTTAGTCAAGTCAATCAAGAGCAAATCAGCATGGATATTCTTGCCGCGCAGCATAAGTCTAAGCAGTTTAACAAGTTTGGGAAAAACACAAAAAAGTTAGATGGAAAAGTATCTCTGCCTGCTTGTGTAGACGGTATAAGTGATCCTGTGAGTATTGCAAACAGGTTTGGACAGTTTTTCAGGGTAGACTCGCCATTAGAGTCACGTGCAAGTCCGGATGTATTGGACAGCACAACGAGTCCTACTTTTGTAATAACAAGTACCATGGTGTCCCGGGCCATTAAATGTATGAAAATGTAACGAGATAAACCGTGTTTGATGGTATGCGTAGACGGCTATCACTTACCTATGTGTGTAACAGTAACCTGACGAACTCGAAGAGTCGTCCACACTTGATCTTGTGCACCGCGCTAGTCAGTCAGATAGATTTCTCACAGAGGTGGGTATGCTTTGGGTTCACGGTCATAGGAGCAATTAGTGCTTTCTAAAGAGGGCGCCATGCATTTCAATTTATACTCTAAAATGCAAAAGAGTTGTATGCAGGATCTCCGGTACAAGACGGGCTTAGCTTAGAACATCTCCAGTACGCAGGTCCGCATGTAAATAGAGTTCTAGCTATGCTTTATACCTTGTGTATTCGCCATTGTTACTTACCCTGTGATCTTATAAAAACTGTTGTGATTCCCCTTATAAAAAACTCGACAGGAGACATTTCAGATAAGGCGAACTATCGTCCATCTCGCTTGCTACAGTGGTTGCAAAAGTATTAGATAGAATACTAGCTTAGCCAACATATACAACTTTGTGACGCACAATTTGGTTTCCAGGAAGGTCTATCCACTGAAAGTGCGATTTTAACACTTAAGTACACTGTTGATTGTTATCAAGAGAAAACGTCTACATACGTGTGTTTCTTAGACTTATCTAAAGCCTTTGACCTAGTGTCCTATGATCTGCTTTGGGATAAGCTAAGGGAGACAGGTGTATCACCGGTCGTTGTAAATATTTTTTCGTAATCAAAAAAATAAAGTGAGATGGGCAAATGTTTATTCTGACGAGTATACACTTAAATGTGGTGTGACACAGGGTGGGTTAACGTCACCACGATTGGCGGACTGAGGAGCATGCATGTCGGCTGTCGTATAGACAATGTAAGCGTAAATAACACAAGTTATGCGGACGATATGGTGCTGCTCAGTCCGTCATTTTATGGGCTCCAAAAATTATTAAATGTATGTATGGGGTATGCTGAGACACACGGCTTGAGGTACAATGTAAAAAAAAGTGAGTTCATGATTTTCAAAGGTAAAAATAAACGTACCACCACTTCTTTTAAATGATGTACTAATAAAGCAGGTGTCTCAGTTCAAATATGTGGGACATGTGTTAACTGATGATCTTAAGGATGATAAAGACATCGAACGCGAGCGCAGGTCACTGTCCGTGAGAGGCAACATGCTGGCTCATAGATTTGCTTGCTGTAGTGTTCCTGTAAAACTAACTCTTTTTAGAGCCTACAGCCAAAGTTTTTACACGAGCAGTCTATGGGTCAGTTTTGCGCAGCGAGCGTACAGTGCATTAAGAGTGCAATACAATAATGTATTCAGGGCCTTGTTGCGGCTCCCTCGCTATTGCAGCGCGTCGGGAATGTTCGCCGACGCTGCCGTGGACGATTTTTACGCAATGATTCGCAAGAAGTCGGCGTCCATTATATTAATAAGACGGGTGCGGGGGAGTGGCAACAGTATCTTGCAGATGGTCGCCGAGAGGCTGGACTCTAGCGTCCCGTCGCGCTTCATAGATCTGCACGTCAGGGGGGATAGATGAAGCGCGGGAGGAGCCCTAGTAGTTAGTTTTAGTGTTTTATTTATTTTTATCTATTTCATGTGTCTAAGGCATTTTTTACTAACAAATTATGGAACCAGTTTTCTGAATTAAATAATTTTTATTTTTATTTTATATTATTTTTTATTTATAGTAACAGCTTACCATGATGCGGGCCTGAAATATGTTTGCCACCAAAGTGGTATGCAAAAAGTACACTTTTCGATGAAACACTCAGAATGTTTACAAAAGTCAATTACTTACACAGTTATTTATAAGAAAGAGAAGCAATACTAACGAGTAATTTATTACTTCATTGCCTTCCCCTAATCTTAACTACATAAAAACAAAACTAATTAAGTCCAAAGATAAAACGAAACGACACGAGGATATTATCAGATTCCAAGAAAAACAAATATATATCTAATTGGAAAAGCTTTCTATCGGGTTCACGTTCTTTTGTGATTAAATAAATATCTTGTGTAATGATTTCGTTCGGGGATCAAACAGCGGAATTAATTTAATTTAGCTGGCATCCCACTTAGGGTTTTACCTCGGCAACATTAGGTACCCAATGTGGTGTTTTGTTACAAAGTTACATTATTTGATTCAGTCGACATTTTGTAATCGAAATTATCTATGTTCTTTGAATGATTTAATTCGAACATGCTAATATTTATTTACATGACAGTATTAAAATTAGGTAAGAAGAAACTTAGGAGACAATAAACCTAACTTATATACCTATTAACCGCGCACACACTGAATAGGCTTGTTGCGTGGTGTTAAAATTGATAACGTCGTGTTGCTAAATGGATAGTAAACCATCAAATGATTTTAATAAAGTATAAATTACAAAATATAATTCAACTCATAAAAAGATATGAACCTTGAAAGTTTAGAAAAAAAAGTTTTTTTTATTTATTGTCCAAGAGTAAATTTAAAGGTACCAATAGAATCCTTACGCTTTTATAGAAACAATTTTGTACGACAACTATGGACCTAAATGCAGTATTTCACGACCGAAACAGCAATTTACTTCATTTTCCATGCAACGGTTAGTACAAATTGCACGGCGTGACGTCATACTTTAAAGCCAATCAGTATGAAGCGTTTCGGCTGCTGTTAGCGAGGTCCGTCTTTAACTAGATTTTTTAGGTATTAATGTCCTTTAAATGTAGTTGCTTCCATACAAACATTTGTTCATCTACAAAAACTGGTTCGAATGGCATCGTAAACAAATTTAAGGTCACAAGCCCGTTGTTTTGTTATTTTTTTAACCCCCGGCAAAAACCAGGAATCTTGAAAGGCCGTCGCTTCCAAACGTATGAAATGATTTAAATGTGTTGTTTTTATCGAAAGTCTTGTTTTCGAGATGGATCTAAGTCATGTTTGTTGTGTCGGAAATGTTTTAACTTGTACCGTTTGTATAGTCTTAACATCTGTACACCTTTCAGCCTTATCTTTAAGCAAGAAGAACCTAGAACCACCATAGAATGTATACATATTTATGAAGCTCACTGTACATTACAGTATTAAATAGCACAACACTATTTTGAACCTCAAAGAAAAGTGTTTTTTTATGTTTGGAAAACTACATCGTAGTAAAGTCGAAAACCCCCCGACATATTCATTTCAAAGTTCAATATCTCAACACACAACGTCTGAATCGATCGTATTAAAACGTAGCTAAGAACCATCTCGATCATGTCAGCTTTCGGATAAAAAACCGCATTCAAATCGGTTCATTCGTTTAGGAGCTACGATGCCACAAACAGACACACACACACACACAGACACACAGACACGTCAAATTTATAACACCCCTCTTTTTCCGGCGGGGGTTAAAAATAAGTAAAACTAGTTCAATATTTATCTTTGATATCCTTGACAAACCAAGAAACGTAGACGAATTTGCCCGTCAAAAATCTAATGTTATATCGAATGAGGTATACGTAAACTATTACGTCTGTGTACCGGTTGCCTTATTTACAACGCCTAAGTCGCCCTGACGAGGGTCTACATTAGGAAACCTGGCTGTCCTGGATCTATCTTTCAAACGTTACTGGTGTAATGCTTTAATACCTCTCTATTTACTGATTGGGTTCATGTCTCCAATTATAGGCATTTAGTCATGTAATCATATTGTTGGCTACTATATATACATATATTATTATGTAGTATACATACAGTGCAATACATACATGTAATTAGTGCAATTACGCTTGGTTTCCCGGTTGGGTAAGCGGAGATCGCAGATTTCTACTTCTTACGATTTTGATAAGCCTTTGTTGCTTCATTTACTTTCATGATATTATCATACATGTTTCAATAAATTATGTGCAAAAGATTAACTTCATGTTTGAAGGTACCTACGTAGGCCACACCAAAATGATCGGAAATGGATTACACAGTACTATTTAAGTTACCTGAAAATCTTCCGTTGTGACGTTAACACTAAACTTTGGATACCATAATGGCATTAAAATAATCATGAAACATTGTATAAATTTTACTACAAGTCTGTTTAAGTTTTTGGAATCTGCAATGAGACACGTCAAAAATCTGATTCATATTTTTTTCAAGACTATCACAAGGTACGGGGGCACCGTTGGTCCGTCTGCTCTTTCAGCTTAAGAGCGGTTACATGCGGCAACTTATTGGCCGTGTGAAGCCGCTCTTAGGCGGCATTACAACATTATCGGCTCATATGATATCATGTCTTAATGTCATATGAGCCGATGATCGACAAAATAATCATTATGTTGTGATGGACAATATAAACGATTAATCTACAGACGCAAAGTGACCCAAGCAATAACCCTTAGTATTAACGACTTCTAAAATGTACCTATTCCATATCATATTAACATCCATAACTTATCACAATCAGTACCACGATGACTTCCCATTTAAGGTCCCAATAATGGCAATATGTTCCGAGGGGATAATAGGGCCCGACGCAAATGGGACTTAGTGCCCTTTCGGACAAGTTCCGTACCCTCAGTAATAAGGATTCGGCTTTTCGATTCACAATTAAGGGGCGAACTTTTAATAACCCTGAACATTTTATGGGCTAGTGAAAGTTGTGAGTTATGGGGCGGTTTCTGGGGAAGACATTTATTTGAGTGTAAATCTTGGAATGATATTAGGGCAGGGTGATTGGTAGTTTAACTTGTTTTTTTTTGGTAATTTGGGATCTGTTAAATTGTTTCAATAGTGTGAATTAAATTGAGATGTGTATGATATAGGTACTGCGGAAATACGTAAGTATGTAAACAAAACACAGAAATGTGCAACAGATGTTCTTCGTGCCTAATGGAACTCTCTGCCAATCAACCAAGACAGATTTTTAACTATGGTACCAATTAAAACAGGTTTATTTCTTAAAAGTACTGGACCGATCGATCTCGCTCGCGCCAGTACTTCGTTACTACCTCTCGAAATATCTCGCTACTAATTTAATTTCAGGAAAACACGTACTTACTTACACGCACCCACAAACCCGGCAGCTACCACAAATACTTTTTTGGTAAAAAATAGTCACATTTTTATTTGAAAACTTTAGCTCGGTTGCCGTGACCTTGAAAATAATCAAGCTAAAAAAGTAGAGCCAAAAAACTGGAAACGCTAGCTCCCAGTTACTGTAAATTGTGGTAATTTTATCAGCCATTATTTTTGTATTCGTGAAAATGCACTGCAACGTCGACAGTCTAAACATAGGACCTGCCTGTCACCATTTACAAAGCATTTTGGTACATGGACTGTATTAGTATTTGACACAACTCGGACCGGACTGAAATACCAATAATGCATGTCGACAAAGCCAAAGCTATTCACAAATAGTTACCTCACCTCACCGGTCACCTCTAGTACATATTGACTCCTTTTCATTCCACATTTAAACAAGCTTAAGACGTGGCGCTAGTAAGTGGCGACCGAAGCCTATCATATGGACGCTTGCAACATCACGCGTGGCCGACCCTATTTAAATGTATGCACCTTACTTGAAGAACCTCATACTGTGTTTCTGATTCCACAACTGGAGCGTCCGAGTGATGAAATTCCTCTGAAGCCGGCGTACCTCAACCATTTACGTTCTAGGGTGTTTCTAGATGAATGCCCTGCCAACGGCGAGCAGTGCGGCGGTAGAAGGCAGTCGCGGGCATCATGTGGAACAGTTTTCCGAAGCACCACCCATTATAAGAGCGATAATGAAACCCGCACACTCTGACACACAACACACATACACAAACATACACACGCACGCGCACACACACACACACACACACACACACACACACACACACAAACACACACACACACAGACACACACACTAACATAGACTATGTTAACCTAGAAATTATTTTATTTTATTTTCTTTAAGTAGATTAGATCATACATTCATTCATTTATAAATTCTGTACATTCTTCTCCTTGCCACAGCTGTAGTGATATTGTAAACACCTGTTAACGTATAATCTAATAAAGCCCTAACCTGACGCAAATGCTTCTGCAACGACCCTGTCGGTTCTCACGACACAGGCTCGACCTAGTGTGAGGACCACGGATACTCTAACACCAAACATAACTTGTCACACTAATTTGTAAAACTCATTCTTGTAATTTCACCTTTGGTAAATAAAGTCATTTGTTTGTTTGTTTGTTTGTTAATATGGCGAAATTGAAGGTCTGACTTACATTGGTTTGCTCGAGGTGAAGTGAGGTGAAGTGTTTTGAATAACAGCCATAGGAATAAACTAGACGACATCTTAGAAGGCATCTCTTACTCTGGAAATAGACCCTCAGTCCAACCCGACTCGGCTTGTACCTTAATGTAATTCCAATGTTTCGGATTCCAGATTGTATTGTTAGTGACTGAGAGGATGAGATCGCAAATAAATTAGTCAACTAGCGCGGTCAATTTTCAGATTATCTAGATCTAAAGGCCTCCACACACCGGTCGCGGGCGCGGGTCGGGCGCGGGCCCGCGCAAGTTGTAAAACATTGAAACTACACTTCAATTCAAGCACACATCGAACGCGAATTTCAATGTTTTACAACTTGCGCGGGCCCGCGCCCGACCCGCGCCCGAACCGCGCCTGCGACTGGTGTGTGGAGGCCTTTATTCTCAGGCATAGCTAATACTCTTTAGGGATTAGGTCAATACCGGTGCGTATACGCGTTGACGAGTCGTTTGCGTCACCTCTTCTTAATACATTTTGCTGCGTTTATGGTACTACTGCGTATTTTGAGCAACGGCGTGGTGGGTAGGGATAGTCAGCAGGCGGTTTTATCACTAAAAAGCAATCTCTTCTAGACAACCTAGTTTGTTTGTATTTGTACCCACGTTCATCACCGAACTTAAATCTATTCCTATGGCATGGTACAAACTAACGATTGCCGTCATCACCATACCAGAAAGAATTGCAATGTGATTTGAATCTACTGTTAGTTTTTGTTTGGCATTTTGGTGGCTAGATTATGAACACCTATATCAAAACGAAGACGACGCATGTACCCAAGTCTTATAACCATCTAATACCCAAGTCGTGAGCTTAGTCACGCAGAGTCAAGGCGGTAGGTAATCAGCTTATGGAATTGCGTGGATTAATTATTGTTTAACTTTTCGTTTAAATACTTCTCGCTAGGTGGCGCTGTAGGTCGTTGCTTTTCTGGAAACCCATGGTAGCGTATTTAATATATATACAGGAACTAGTTATCAGCATAGAGAAAATCTGATACTTTATTGATGGTAAATATTATCTAGGTATACTTGGTTTTACACTTTCCAATTCTCGAATTCGGGAATAAGTAGTAAAAGTTAAATAGACACAGAATAGGGTAGGAGATCTTTATGTTAAAATTTGATAACACAGACCATTAGATTATTAGAAAAAAGTTTAAATTATAAAATGTAATCAAAAACCTAAAAAGATATGGAACTAAAAAGTTTATTCAAAATATGCATTTCTTTAAATCGTCCAAGAGAAAGTTTAAAGCTACCTAAGGATCCTTCCGCTTTAATAAAAACATTTTTTTGGCATCTATGCACTTAAACGCAGTATTTCAAAACAGCAATTTACTTGAGTGTCCATACAACGACTTGTAGAAATGGAAAATTGTGACGTCATATTTTTCTTAATTAGTATGAAACGTTTCGGCTGCCGCAGCGAGGTCTCTTTTTTTGTGTATTTATGTTCTTTAGTTGTAGTTGCTCCCTACACACATTTTATTCTCTTTCCAAAAACTGGTACGAAAAGAAAAGCTTTAACAGTCGTCACAACATTGTCATAAAATAAAATTGAATTTCACCTGGCGTGTGGAGGTTTTCTCACAAGGCTGAAAATCATGTAAGTGGAGACAAAAAGCAGCAAGACCAAGCACGCGTTTCCCGTCTGTTTTTGATTTAAGGCCAACAGCCATCTAATTGGGTCAGGTCGCTTTGTCCTCCACCCGGAATTATCCGTCAACAGCACACGACGGGATGATTCGATGGACGGGCTTGTCGAGTGACAGGCTTTTATGGAAATTGATGCGGTATCGGGTTGGATTTTACATTAGCTTTTAGATGCTAGTTTGCTGTAAGTGATGTATTGGTAGGCACAGGTAAAACACCATTCAATAAATATGTGTATGCCAGTTATAAACTGTGGCGCAAAAATATATGTACACACTTCAATATTCCTATAAAAAGTAGCATATTAAGATGTCCGTCATAACAGAATCACATCAAAGAATTCCTAATTTTAGGTTTACTGCTCTGACCAAGTGAAAATGACTCTGTTTGGGGCCTATTGCCAGGCGTTCTACACTAGTCACTTGTGGTACCATTACACGAAGCGGTCGTTCAGCAGACTCAGAGTACAGTACAACAACGCGTTTCGTGTGATGTTACGGCTGCCGTGGCGGTGTAGCGCGTCTGGTATGTTCGCCGCGAACAGAGTGGACGACTTCTACGCTATTATGCGTAAGAGGCACTGGTCCTTTGTCAGGAGAGTGAGCGAATCGACAAACAGTATTGTTAAGGTAGTGTGCACAACATGCTACCTAACGAGTAAGATGTCAACGACACTTTTTCTGTGATTGGAAATTAATTTAAATTTTTTAACTAATTTTATTTTAATTGCATCCTAATTGTATATTTTTAATTTTTAATGTAACCAATGTAATTTTATGGGTTAATACCTAAATAAATAACTAATTTATTTATTTATTATTTATAAGCTATCTTGCATTAGTTAATTTTTTTAAATTATTTATACGAGTAGAAGCGCTGGTAGTTCCTGTACTTGCAAAAAAAAATACTCATTTCATTTAAATATATATTTTTTTGGAAAGTAAGTTAGTCCATCAATTGCAAAATTGCATTTCATCAGACTCGTAGCGTTTCTCCCGGCAGTGCCTTACAGAGCCCGGTGCCCGCCTTGGCCCAAATTTTGTCGTAGGCACTAATTTTACGAAAGCGACTGAGATCGGACGTTTCAACCTTGAGGGAAAACTAGACCTAATTGGGAGTAGACCGGTTTCCTCCCAACGTTTTCCTTCACTGAAAAGCCATTTTTCACGCCTAATATTCCAACAAGCCACTATTTGACCCTGAGATCGTGTCACTGTAAACGTGGCTAGAGTCAAAAATAAACTTGTCGGAATATACATAGGTATGTATATTAACCCCCGTAGCATGGATGGCCTATATCACGCGATAAGTGATAGGATAGAGCATCCATCCCTGGCTGACACCGTTCGATAGAACGAGACGACGCGCTTATCCTGTCTCGTATCGCGTGATAACGCCATCCATGCTACGGGGCCAGGATCGTAAAGCTGAGCATTCACCTGAGCGCCGCGCCACGCCGTTTGTCTCGGCCAAGGACCGGAAAACCCCTTTTCAGGCTTTAAGCCTATCGATTTGGTAACTCTATAACAGCCTTTATATTTATTACCTTATCATAAGGTTGCCATTATGGATAGGGTTTTAAAAACGACTAAACTTCTAAAAGAACCCTATGGAAAACCGTAATAAGGGAAACCAGTTCCGGTTCCCTCGGCTCCAAATGGATGGACATAATATTTTGACTACACTCACGGTAGCGTCACGTAGCTGCCACTTGCTCGTGTGTGTGTGTGTGTGTGTGTGTGTGTGTGTGAGGATAAGGGCCACTGGCCACTGAGATGTATACGGTTAGGGCGGTAGTAATGAAACGCGAGAGTACCGATGCAATGCTGGTTTATTACTGACGCATGTATAAGGTGCGCACGCACACATAGGTACATGCATACATA
The DNA here is from genome assembly GCA_963854355.1 of Epinotia brunnichana. Taxonomy (NCBI): domain Eukaryota; kingdom Metazoa; phylum Arthropoda; class Insecta; order Lepidoptera; family Tortricidae; genus Epinotia; species Epinotia brunnichana. The sequence continues at coordinate 1,719,302 of OY977946.1, forward strand.
TCAACTCCTTCCGACTCACATTGAACACCTGAGAACAATCACAACATGGTTACTTAATTACTAGAATTTATAATTAGGTTTCTTACGCCTAGGTCTTAAATTCCAACTAGGAGGCTGAGATATGTATGAGCATAAGGGTGAGCGAAATGGAAGTGCGTGTTCGGAACCGCGGATATCATGTTTTTTAATTTTATTTTTTTGTGCGTTTAAGTAAATAAAAAAGTAATCACTAAGTTCCGTCAAACATGATATTGCCGATTTTTCGATCCAATTTTAATATGGTTAGCTTTTGTGCATAATTTGTTACGAATGTTTTAAGTGTATTTTAGACCTATGTTCGTGATTTTTTTCTATCAAGTGAAAAGTGCTAAATCATGTTTCGAATCACTGATCTCGCTGTAGAGAAGCCTTAAAATTACTCTACGTATTTTTTTGAAAACATTTTATTATAATTAAATACGCATTATATTGTTTCAAAAACTCTGTTCGCTTAACTTCGCTGAACCTACAGCGCCTTAACATTCATGTACCGATTTTGGTGTGATGCTGCTCCATTCAGCATGTCGGGGCGCTGGTGAATGGCCAGCTTAAGGGTTTGGGATTTACTTGTAGACTTTTAATGTTAATTATTATTATTAAATATTTCAATGTTTTTAATTTCAGAAGAAATCTATAAACGGGTACCTTATCAGTATTCGTTCGACTCATATTTGTATTCATTTAGTGTATGTAACGTACCATATTATGTGTTGTGACAAAGGTCATTGACACATTGTATGTATTCATTCGATAATATGCAGCGTTAATGCCCATTGAAATATAAATGAATGACGTTGAAACAACGCAGTGAAAACGGTTTCTCATTACTGAATACAATAGCATTCGATAAACTGAGTGACATTTCATTGAGTAAGCGGTCAAAAATTAAAATTTCCATACGTATTTCGTAATAATAGACATAATATTGATGCCCTGATTGCATATTAAGTATGCTGATTTCCAAGCTTATATATGCGGTGCCACGATAAACTATTTTATAAGCTTTTATTTATTTGTTCGGAACAACTCATGCTACAGAATTTTAAAGCCGTTATCCTCAATCGATTGAGCTGAACTGTTACACGTTTAGTAAATACCTATAGTAGTACCATATATTTCGTATTGTATTGTTATCCATAATGGATAACGATGCAATACTATGGTACCATATACCAGGTCTGACGATGGAGACGGAAGGTGGCAATAAGAACTCCTCAATTACACAAGAACTTATACCTGTTTGGGTTCATTAGAACCCTCTTAATTAGTAGTTGATGACTGTGAAAAAAGTACAGTCTGTAATAAAACATGTACCTATAAGTAGCTTTTTATTTAATTGGAGATTTGAATGTCATTCTCTAACAGTCTGCTTCCTAAGTACATTCAAGTTCAATCTAGGGATAGGGAATCTAGGGACGTTAGTATAACTGTCCCTTCGTTTATTGGGATGACAAAATGCTACTTATGAATGGGGAATGGCATTGAATACCTACAGATAATTTCCCATCGGCGTATTTGCTGAGCTGAATACAATATCGTGAACGCTGATAGGTAAAAATTGTTGCACTTTTTTATTGCATAGTCAACTGACCAAGAAGAAATTCCTGAAGCAATTTAAGTTCCCAATGAATAAACAGGACCATAATCTAAAATGCAAAAAGGAAGCCATTATAGTTGTTTTCCTTCCACGTCGCAACCACGTTAATTCTACAATACCAACATTACCTGAGGAATTTTTATTTAAACAAGTTTAGCTGGCGACTTGTTCTGTAGACAAAGGATTTTAGTCCTTATTACGTACAAGGAAGGTCTGTGTAAATAGATATACTGACCGCTCGCGTGGTGTAGTGTTCCGTAATGCATACAAAAGCCTCAACGTGGATAATAGAATGTACGTTAGGGTTGTCGATTGCAAGTTTCTCTAAGAAACTCAGTGAGAATAGAAAAATGTGAATATATTTTGTTAAAAGTCTATGACGACTTGTTACCACTGCTCTTGACTTATATAGGTCCTTTAATTATCCCTCGGTGTTAAATGGTTGAACGTTTGAATTTATTTCGTCTGCATCGTAGCAGCTACGCGAATGAAACGATTTGTTTTTGTTTAAAAGATTTCACTTACTAATAGTTAAGAGGGTATCCTAGCAGCATTTTTCCATACAAACGTATTCCCTTATTTCCTTCCTGGTCTATCCCTCTAGAGGACTCGTTTTTTTTTATAAAATCTAGGTGTACTGTATGAATGCCCCTGTCATTTACTTTTTCCCAAAAATAATTACCAAAACAGATACGAATTTTCGAAAACCTAAAAAATGCCCCATTTTTACTGTCATATTCAGATGACTACCAGACAAATATGAAAAGTTTTTACGTTAAAACAAAATAATAGAAACATAGATCTACTCTTTCTCTAAATTTCAACACCAAACATAATTGAATCGGCGCAGGTTTGGCGGAGAAAACAGGGGAATACAAAGCATCGATCTTGTCAAGATTCTGTAGTGAAAATCGGTCTGAGCTGCGGTTGTCCCTATCGCACATTACGCTCGGTCGCTTGGGCGCAACGCGACGGCAATATTATAATTTGTACAAATACCTATTTCTCAATTTTGTCGCAGACCGACTACGCTCTTAATGCACCTGCTACCAACCTTATTCTTGCACTGCAGAAATTGAAACGTGCACACTAGCAGAGCAGACCAGGAACCGAACCAGTTATCTTTGATTTGCCGGTCTATTGAGTATCCGGCAATCAAACTCTGCTAGTGGGGGTTAATTTTTTTTTTACTGCATTGATCTTTATATAAAAAATGTGGTGTTATATATTTCACACTAAACGACGTAATCCCACAGTGTCGCCAGTGCCGCCAAAGTCCCCAAACTATCTCAGCATCACCTAATCTTACTGATTAGATTTGATGTCCGCTACCCTTGTTGTTGTTGTCTGGAAGAGATCGCTCTTTAGCGATAAGATCCCATGTTGTTTGCCTCTTATTGTGTTTACTATGTTCGTACAGTGTTATTTTATTGAGGTGTGCAATAAAAAGTATTTGTACTGTGTTGCATTGTAAACTTAAGTCGCTAAGCTTAAGTGGCAGTGGGCGGGGCACATTGCACGTATAACCGATGGCCGTTTGGGCGGAAAGGTTCTCGAGTGGTGACCACGTACCGTAAGGCGCGCGTGGGTAGGCCCCCCACAAGGTGGACTGATGACCTGGTAAAGATCGCTGGATGCGGGTGGCAGGACCGGTCATTTTGGTATTCTTTGGGGGAGGCCTATTTATGTCCAGCAGTGGACGTTTTTCGGCTGATATGATGATGATGATTGTATTGTTATATCACAATTTGCTTGCTTTGTGTGTATTTGGTGTTGTATTCCTGGTGGTGTGTAAGGTCGCCAGAGCAGCTCTAGCTATCAATAAAACGAATCCTCAAATCTTTAAAGGGTCGGCAGCGCGCTTGTGATTATCTTCTGGTATCAGAAACGTCCATAGGCGACGGTGTCCGCTTACCGTTGTAGTATAAAATAAGTTTCTGTACAAGCTTTTATTGCCGACTTTACTTTTCTGACAACTACTCATTGAGACGATTCTAACGAGCCCAAACTCAACGGGGTTACATCGGTTAAGTACTGAATTCCCACGGCCACCTTCTGTCTCCATCATAAGATCAGCTCGATGGTACCATAATATTGAATTTTCATCCAAATTATACATTTACCCGAAATTTCAGCTCAATCGGTTGAAGATATCTGCTTCAAAACTGAGTTGCAAGATTCCACCCGAACATAGTGACTTACATAGGTAGTTAGTTAGTACATATTCCTCGCAAGTTAATAGAAAGCTTGTAAAAAAAGGTTCAAACGGTTTATAAATATTACATGATTAAAATGCAGGTTTTTTTTTACAATTGCCTTAGCCACTCAGTTCCATAGGTAGGTATATACAATTAGAAAAATCACGCGATAATCGTCTTGCGATTTCAAGGAAAACCATTTTGAAACGAAAAACCGTTATTATTGTTATATTGAAAAGCTGTTAATAATTGAAATAAGTAAAACTTGTACATTATTTTTCTCTTGTATTCCAGATTACTCCGCCGTTGCCGGTCCCAAGCCTGGATGAGAAAGGAGGGTGGGCAGAGAGGTATATATACTGCTGGAAATTCACCAACGTCGAGTCTCGGGCGGCGTCCACCAAACCCGATCTGGCTTTGCCAGGCGAGGCGGCTTCAGTGGCCGAGAAGAACTAAATAAACTCTGAAAGACTGATGCGGAAAGGATAACTATTCCCAAAAAGACTACTATGGTTGAAGTCGTATGGCATTGAAAACAGAAACATAATAATATATAAATGCTTCTGTTTAATTACTGCGAGGCTCTCATGAAGAGTGCAGTGCAGCGGCCAAAGTTGATTACTCTTTAGCACCACCCAGGGGACACGTGTAGGGTACGAGTATCCAAGGTTATCTTTCTACGGACGCGAGTAATCGATCCCCCGTTAAAGTCATAGTCGCCCATAGACGTTACGTAACACAAGGTCATTGGAGGTCAGATCCGCTAGGTATCTGCAACTTGTTTGTCCTGGGCACCAGTCGGCAGCATTCGTGGTAGCTTTCGTTACGCTGCTGCTGCCACGAAGTGCTGGAACAATTTGCCACCTCCGATCCGTGCTGTGAAAACAATTTCGACCTTCAAATCGAAATATCATGCGTATTATTTGCAAATGCAATATAATACATAAACACATTTAATAATACATTTTTCAACACACCTGCTCGTAAAGTAGGTCTTATTACAGCGTATTTACACTGATAATGCAGAATATTACCCATGCCGTGCCTTTTACATTACATTATCGCACTAGTGCCTTTTCATTACATATCTTTTAACATTTTCATTTTTTTTTTTTCCTCGCAAATGTGTTGAAAAACGTCGTATGAAACACGTGAGCATTGGTCATTACACTTCTCGTCTCCATTAAGCCTTCGCCTTCGGCTCAGGCTTTAAAACCGACTCGAGTGTAATGACCAACTTAGCACACTTGTATCATAATGTACTATTATAATCTATTTTGTTTCTTACCTTCTGCAATATTACACATATTATACATATGCGTAAGCTGGTGCACTTCAGATTATACTATCATATCTTCACTTCTTTACATCACGAGCACAACTGTAATTTAATTGTATTATTTATAATATATTATGTCCTGTGATGAGTATCCCGTTGCGTTTTGTTAACAATGTTATGTTATGAGTATTACCCTGAGAAAATTACGGTTTTTTTTGAAATAATTCAATATCATTCTAATTATTTGTATACGGCTTTTATATGTTATTTTAAAAAACTTTTACTATGGAAGTCAATAATTCTACGGACCGGTAGTTAGGGAAAAAAATTAACCCGCAAGCAAAAATGCTATCAGTATTTTTAAAATGAAAACATGTTTGAGTACACAAATTTGGAGACTTACTACCTGAATCCAAAAATATATGCATCAGGAAATAACAGCATTTTAATTAAATATTTACGACCTTGAGATAATATTGAATTTCATCTGGCCTATAGAAAGGTTTATTCATTAACAAAAATAAGTGGATCATGCGCGTATCCCAAAGAACGTATATAGACGTTGTCAATTATAAAGTAAAGAAAGTTTATACCATTTTCGCCTGATTTTTACGGAATTTATAAAGATTACTTTTCATTATTTTTTACCGTTGCGGTATTAAAATTAGGTGGATTATTAATTAATATTTAGTCAAATTACCCAACCTATTTTATGGTGTAAAAATATGGCTGATATCGATATATTGTTGTGTTTTCATAGAGCGAAACCGTAAAGTTCTCAGGGTATATACCCTTCCTATATATTTTTTTTTCTTTGTAGTTTATTTTATCTTTTTTGTTGTTACCGCTTGTTAACTGTTTAGGTTTATTTATTAATTTCTTAATTTATTTACTTTCATAGTTGATACCGGTTGTCGGCGTTTGTATTGGCACTTATGTTAGTTTTAAGTAAGGTCCCCACTGAAAATCAGCGCCTCAGCTTGCTGTGCCTTGCTGTGGCTTTATGCTGTGTGGGGATCCTATTTAACGTCCTAGTATTTAAGTATTTTATTTTGCTTGTTATTTTAATTGTGTAATTTTGTGACGTTAAATAAATGTTTTTTCTTTCTTTCACGTCCTTCATACACGACAATACGACTAAGAAGGAAAATTCCAGATAAATTAAGAATCGTAGACGAATTTGTTAAAATTCTAATCTCTCTAATTAGAATGAGGTATAACTGTAGATAACTAACTTTTTGTTAATTTCGATTTCATTCCGTACCTACATTCTTCAACGTGAACTTGTCTGCTGAACATCAAATTGTAGAATGGCTGGTAGATCGTGAAAACCCTAAGGTGGAATTCCCCGAACCCGCCGGCGTCCGGTAATGGGCAAACTTTTGGTGAGCCCGCTTTGTTTAGTCCCAAAATACAGCTTAATTATTAGCACAGAGGGACTCTCCATTACGTCACGGCGATGACGTCGACGTCGAGGACCGTTTTAGCCGGTTTCAATGGTAATTGGATTTGATTAGTGGATTGGGTGTTTTAACGTTATTGGGTCTTTTATAGTGGTTGAAATCCGCAATTTATTTGTCGCATGGAATTGGGTTAGTTGGTGAAGTTTTTGGCGAAGGACATTCAGCACTGATTCAACGAAATTCAGAAACTTGTTTGCAAAAAGATGATAGTATTTTTTACAAGTTGCAGAAAAGATTTGCCCAATCAACATAGGTCCACCCTATACTGTTTTATAATTCAAAATCAAAATTAAAAAAATACACCGACAAAAACAAAAGACAAATAAGTGTTGATACGATTTCAAATATTATTGCCCAAGTCATACGCTTTGCTATCATCCCATAAAACGTTTCATATATAAAACCACTCTGCAAACGACTACTAACTGAATATCCCGCAGAGAACTGCCAAAGCGCGAGATAAAGAAAGTAGCTGGAGGGGCATATCAGCTTATCGTCAGGCGACTGGAACTGCACTTCAGGCGATTTGTCAAACTTTCGCTACCAACGAAAACAGGAGCCTCGAACCAACCACTCATCCAGGACCTTCACACACGCTCCTTTGCTACCCCCTGCTGCCTTGTTCATTAAGAACCGCGGGGGAGTGCAATAGGTCATGAAATACTGGCGGCTATATGCGACAGATTGAGAGCATCTCGTCTCATGTATAATTCACTAGTGAGTTTGAATCGCGAACGTACCAACTTGGACCATAATGCATTTTGTTTTTGTCCCACATGAAAGATTGCAGTGAATAAATGAATACATTTTGAAGCATATTTATGTTTATAGCTTTATTGCGGCACTATGTTACTCGATGGACCGGAGTTGATGGAGAGAGCACATTTGTACTCGAACGAAAATCACCAACCACGACCATCGACATAACTAAGAAGAAGATATGGATAGATACTTTTTAACTAGAGTAGATCACTGACTTGTAGCAAAGATCATCGACATCAGTTCACCGGATATCCTATGCGAGGGTAAAATTGTGTGAGAGTATGTGTGTACTTTCTATATTTTCAGCACGTATCCACCCACTGTTAATAAGTATCTAAAAGGCTGTTCTTTACTACACCACTCTTCATGGCCTTGTGTTAACCTGTCGGCTCGGGCTGGTGGTCTGCTGGTGTATCTTTCAGTTGGTACCCCTTAAGTATATTGAAATAAAACAAGAGGTAAATAAAAAACACACGCATCACTGTATGCCTTACAAACGCAATAGCTATTCTTCTGACAAGCATTACTTTGTCGGGTATCAAAACATCTTTGTTGTTATTCAGTAGACATTCCTAACTTCCTAGCTCTTCGTGATTGCTTATTAAAGGTGCCTCTACTCGGCACGTGCATATCAAATGTCACACGTTTCATATCTCCTATACAGTATCATTTCAAGAGAAATACCTTCCTACTACACAATATGTTCTTCAAGAGACACACTCCGTTTGCGCCAAAATTCTTTTCAGCCCTCATAAAGCCATGTGACACGTACAATACGTACATTCTAGCTGAAGAGAAGGCTGCCAAAAATGTACCAGGGTAATGTTTCTAGTAAAATTGAGGTAGCAGTCAAATAAATACTCACGTACGGAATTTACATACAAAGCCAGCTGAAACTTTATGTCGATGGTAAAATAAAGAACTGGCCGTTGTCAAAATGGTAACTGGAGCACTGTGGGAGCAGATTTTATACACATAGATACGTCGTGTAGGTTATAACAAATTTCGAGCTAGCGTTAGCAAGCAAGCAAGCTAAAATTTTGGGGACTAAGTATAACCCGCAAGCGAAGGTCTGAAGTTAACAGACCTCGTTCGTATGACGTTAGTCCACGCTCGAGTCTCAAGTTAACTCTTGCGGGATATACCTTAAAACTAAAACAAATGTCGATGCGAACGACCAGCTAGTGGATCACGTAATGCATTGTACGCGCGTCAGTTAAATCTAAATGTCACTTTTTCTATAGAAAAATGACAGTTAAACTGTCCCAACTTGCGTTTGGAACGTTACGTGATTACCCCTCAGTGCAGCGATCAGTCGATCGATGAGCCTATTTTAGTGTCTAGGTTAGAGAAACTGCTCTCTCCTAAAAGTCGTCATGTGTGACTTTTAGCGCGTCTCACGAATGCGGGACTGACGCGATACCAGCCATCTGTCACCTGTCAAAATCACCTGTATCGATACTTTATCGCGTATGCAATAAGTCACCGTGTGCAAGGGTCGTAAAAAACATTATACCTTACTCTTATAATTTGCTGCCAACTGACAAGTGAATAATTTGAAATAAATTAATAGAATAGAATAAATATTTATTCATGACAACAACATAAATGTGCATGTATGTGTGAACATCACAAAAACAACAACATTGCCACGAAACGGTTCCATCCCAGCGTTGTGATGTGCTGGCCTAGTGGCATGCGGTAAAATCTCAGAGTATAGAATACTAGAGAGAGGACAAGCCGCCGGCGGCCGCGTCGCAGTTGTTAGCTCTTTGGGCATACTCTGCCATACTGTGCACGCGTGCTGATCGCAGAGAATATTACGTTTCTTCCCAAAATGCCTGATATGATGCGCGTGTATTGTCCAATAAGAGCGTAGGTATACAAGTGTGTGTGTTTTAGATCTGTGCGTGCTTTGTCTTGTCAATTACTTGGGCTTTGTGTGGGTTAATGTACTTGCGACAGTCGTACTCAATACAAATCGGCCGGCATGTCCGATCTCCTTATATTCATACAAATGTGGGTAAAATGCATGGGCGTCATGCGACACCACTCTATGGTCAGATTTTTTTGGTCCAGATCTTAATGTTGCCGACTGTATTTACGTTTCTATTTACGTAACGCAAAGGTAGGTAGGTACTCTTAGCAATTTATTTTACCCGCCGTGTCTTTGATTGAATATTCTCTTTTAAATTATTTTCCCCAGAAGTGAAGATACGCATTAATGTAGGTACTTGTGCTTCCCACACTGCACTTGTAACAAACAGTAAAGGACGTATTTATTTACAAAACCGGTCAAGTGCTAGTCTGACTCCGCATCGAGGGTTCCGTCAAATTTTCATTTTTGTTTCTTTAAAAAATAACCATGATAGAGATACAGTATTTTTTCTGTTATACCTATATTAATTTGTGATGGTAAGTAAACACTAAGATTGGGTTGAGGTTTGTTGTGGATCTTTTTTTCCGTCTTTAAACCCCTAACACTAAAAAGTAATTAAAATGTGCTCTGCCTACTCTATCTGGAACACGGGCGTGAACGTATGTAGATGAAACTGGCAACTTTCAGTTTTATTTTTCATTTTAATATGCATCAGACGAAAATTAAAAATAAACCACAATCGAGGCGGACCCACGTGTAATGAGCCGGCTGCCATTACTTGGGAGATTGAAAATTTAACGAGAACTCCTTGATACTGCAGTATGATGCACTCTTTTTATAGCTAAGTATTGAAGTCGGGAGATGAGTTTTTAATGCAATGTTTATGACTTTGCGATATAATGGCGCTAAGGCTGGGCTCATACGGTCTGAATTCATGCACTGAATTCAGTATATGGACCCCCAAAAGAGAAAAAAAAATCTACCCTCTGGTAGCAATGGGGAATGGATGAAATTTTTAGAAGTGCCTGATTCTTTTTTTGGTGATAGGAATAACCTTCCTTAGCGCCAGAAAAAAGTTGCAGACTTGTCAGCTGCGTCAATTATTTTTGAAAAATATAAACAGTTTCCTCACTCACGTTTTGTGGTTAGGACGGCGAATGAGACACTTTCCTTGATCCGTCTCATATTACAAAAAATATTTTAAATATCTGACCCTGGCAATGACAAATATAGCTGCTGCAGCTTTGACAGCTGCAGTCATCATTGCCAGTGTCAGTTTACCACGGATTTTTATGATATTTTTTTGTAATTTGAGACGGATCCCGCAAAATGTCTTATTTGCCGTCCTAAACCCAAAACGTAAGTGAGTAAAGTGTTTATATTTTTCAAAAATTATTGACACATCTGAAAAGCCTGCAACTTGTTTCTGGTGCTAAGGAAGGTTATTCCTATCACAAAAAAAAAAATCAGGCATTTCTAAAATTTTCATCTATTCCCAATTCTGCACAAAGAGTAAGTACCGTTTTATTTGCTCGATTCAGTTTATGATTCAGTGACTGATGCGTGAAGCCGGCCAAAGTTTTGCCGTGATCACACAACCACTCCTTTTTTGGTCGTACAGTAAACCACGATTCGGATAATCACCAGGGTGATCATCCGAATCGTGGTTTTTACTGTTCGACCAAAAAAGGAGTGTAATGTTTTCAGGGTTCATGTAAGTAGGTATGTACTTATATGTGAGTTTTTCGTGGTTGTGGCCAATTATATTGTGTACATTCGAGATAGATGAACGTTGAATTAAAATAGCTCATGTCATCATCATCGTCATCATATAAGACGTCCACTGCTGGACATATGTCTCCCCCAAAGAGTGCCAAAGTGACCGTTTATAGCTCATGTATAAATGGTAATTGTAGTTATAATAGATAAATAATAATAATAAATTAGTTATTTATTTAGGTATTAACCCATAAAATTACATTGGTTACATTAAAAATTAAAAATATGCAATTAGGATGCAATTAAAATAAAATTAGTTAAAAAAATTAAATTAATTTTCAATCACAGAAAAAGTGTCGTTGACATCTTACTCGTTAGGTAGCATGTTGTGCACACTACCTTAACAATACTATTCGTCGATTCGCTCACTCTCCTGACAAAGGACCAGTGCCTCTTACGCATAATAGCGTAGAAGTCGTCCACTCTGTTCGCGGCGAACATACCAGACGCGCTACACCGCCACGGCAGCCGTAACATCACACGAAACGCGTTGTTGTACTGTACTCTGAGTCTGCTGAACGACCGCTTCGTGTAATGGTACCACAAGTGACTAGTGTAGAACGCCTGGCAATAGGCCCCAAACAGAGTCATTTTCACTTGGTCAGAACAGTGAGCGAACCGACGTTATTAATTGATATTCTTAATTTATAAGATTTATTTTAAGTCCAATAGATTTTAATTTGTTTTGTTTTGGTCTTCTCTTGAAACAAAATAGATTCAACTCTATTTCTTTTATTAGTTTGATAAAATGTAATATAATTTCTTAATAATAATATTTACATTAAAACTAAACTAATAAAATTAAGTAAGCCTAAAATATGGATAAACACAACTAGTAAGTAAAAAATTAAGTAGAAACATAATACACAAAGGAACAATTAAAATTAAAAAAATAACAATAAGATTATAAATAAAAAACTTGTCCCAGATCGGCGCCAGGCGGCAATACTTATGCGTTGGGCTAGGTAAGCGCCAGCCTTCTGGTCACCAGAAGCGTCGACAAGGCGCTTAGAAATATATAGTATTAGCTTCCTTAAACTCCTGTGCTGCATGTTCCTTCAATAAGGTCAAAATTGTTCAATGAATTGTTATTTTAACGGATAAGTCATAAATATCGACATACCTGCCGCTACCTCAATAAGACTAAGCATCAACATTCTTACGATATTTTTAAAATGTTGAAGTAGGTACTAATTGCTCGACTATAACTGCCCACCTAATTTCTACCATATGATATATTGGCAGCGTTCCACTTCGACATATGCATTCAAACTTGCTTCTTAGTAAAAGGATTCAGTGAATTGGTGCATAATTTTTACATTGAAGTGCTCTAGAGCCGAATGGTGGCGACGAGCACGGTCACAGACGGACGAAATTCCATTAGCGAGTTTTGGACGCTGGCCAGAGTGGTCGATGGGGGCAAAGAATATATACTACTTAAAGAAGCGACACTTACGGCCCGGTCACGACATTGATTTGCTTGAATGGCGGCGCGGCAAGCGTTTTATCTGTGCATTGCGCGGTCGAGACGCGCATCGCACTGTGGTTAGTCGGGATCGCACGCAATGATTTAGAAAAACCGCTTAGCCTAGGCCGTTAGTTTTTATTGTTGACTGCTGGGGCGGTACTGGGAAGTCCAGAAAATTCAAGTAGGTACGTATAGTTGAGATTTTCTGAACAAGACGATTCTTATATTCAGAACAATAGCTTTCAAGTCTTAACAATACTACTGTGTCGGACGTGTGCCATTTTTTGAAAGAAAAAGGTTAGCGCCACATAAAATGTTCATTGTTTAATGAACTCTATCGGCTTATTCAATAGATTCTAAATGGACTAAAAGATTAAAAAAAACCCGCTCCCAGCGAGCCAGGTAATAAGCTGTGTGTGGCATTTTATCTCGTAGCTAATTTGGAATATATTGTTAAAGAAGATAGAGTTCATTATTCAATGAACATTTTACGTGGCCACAACAAAATAAAATTGCAAAATTTGGCACGTGATCGCAAACAATGTGTATTCATAAACGCAGATCAATGGGCATTCATTAGCTCAGTTCAAATTAGTTTAACTATAGGTTGTAGGTACCTACACCCAAGCAAGTGCAATAGAAATAGAGGTCTTATTCGAACTTCGGTCTTCGATTTTTTTTGCATAAAATTAGGTTCACGACGCTTATAACACCTCATGTCAGCCGAAATTTGACGAACAAGTCTGATGGTATGGACCAGCGGTGAGACGAGTCGAGACAGGTTGAGAATGGCTTATTCTTATAAGAAGAGACCTTTGCTAGAAATACAATTGCTACTAAGCTTGGTACGATAATAATGATTGAATTTTAAATGACGCAGATCGGGCGTCAGTGCGCGAAAATTCGCGGCAATGGGATCACACATCCTGAAGAAGAATTGAAAGATTCAAAACACATCACCCGTAGAGTGGCAGTTATACCCTGAGAAAGTTACGGTTTTTTTGGAAATAATTCAATATCAGGCTAATTATTTGTATACGGCTTTTACATGTTATTGTAAACAACTTTTACTATTGAAATCAATAATTCTATTGACCGGAAGTTAGGAAAAAAAAGTAACCTGCATGCAAAAATGCTATCAGTATTTTTATAATGAAAACATGTTTGAGTACACAAATTTGGAGACTTACTACCTGAATCCAAAAATATGTGCATCAGGAAATAACGGCATTTTAATTAAATTTACGACCTTGAGATAATATTGAATTTCATCTGGCCTATAGAAAGGTTTATTCATAAACAAAAATAAGTGGATTATGCGCGTATCCCAAAGAACGTATATAGAGTCAATTTTAAAGTAAAGAAAATTTATACCATTTTCGCCTGATTTTTACGGAATTTATGAAGATTACTTTTCATAATTTTTTACCGTATTGGTATTAAATTTAGGTGGATTATTAATAAATATTTAGTCAAATTACCCAACTTATTTTTTGTGTAAAATATAGCTGATATCGATATATTGCTGTGTTTTCATAGAGCGAAACCGTAAAGTTCTCAGGGTATTAGTAGGCACGTGAGTTTAACAAATCGAACGAGCGAGCGAAACGAACGGAGTTCTATGCTTCAGCTTGGGCCGAAAATCCGGTGTATGTCACGATGTCACGCTGTCCGGCTGTTCTCCTCTACAGGTCGCATTTCTCAACCGATTCTCGTCAAATTCTGTGAACAGGATCAGTAATTATATAGAATTTTTTAATCGAGTAACTTTTTAAATGCATGCTTGCGGGTTCTTCAGATCACAGAGCCACTAGTTAGTTATTTGTATAACAATGATAATCGAGTTTCATGAGTGGTATTTTGGTCGTTTAAAGATTACACAACACACGGTGAGGTATAGACATTATTTTCGTCAAACAACTTGAGAAAAGATACCTCTTTGCGATACATATTGTAGTAATTTGACAAGTGCGTACGTTCCAGAGAGACGGTAGAACCCAGTAATAATACAGTAGGTACTACAAAGGTGGTGATCTTACCCGACTCGTAAACAAGTCCAATTTAGTTTTTATAAAAAAAAAACCTGATGGCCCATCTGTTTTGAACTACTTAATCTTTGCAATGCCTTCACGCGACCGCCTTTGAAAGACCTCGAATTAAAATTTATTGTCCACTTCAGAGAGCCGGAATGGACCACAAGTAATTATGAAACTCAGAGCTCTGATTTTTAATGAGAATCAAAAGTCAATGTAGGTTTCGGCCATCATACATGGATGGAACTGGAAGGAAGAGAATTTATACATAATGGATATTTGCTATTTGGAAGCCACGCGCTGGTTTCATTTGAGATCCGTATTGTTTTGAGATTACGGTTTGATCGAGATTACCTTCTTTTGTTGTCTTGATGTCGTATAGGAAACCGTTTATAATTTTGTTTAGTTTGTTTTAGTTAGGATTACGAAAAATACTTAGAAACCTACCATTACCGACAACTATTGATTAATTGCTATTTCAAATAGGGTTGTTTAACATTAGAACAAACAGTAGCTACTCCAATACGTGTGCCACACTTCAGTAAGTTTTATGACGTCTTTTTGATATCTTTTCCTTTCATATTTAGCAACAAAAGAAGTTGTAAAATCCCACCTGAAGTGCAATTTCGTCATTTTAGCTAAAATAAACAGTGGCTGTTACGTCGGCGGGTTAATTAACCAGTAATGCGGTCAATCAATATGACAACCACCTCAAGACAGGGTTATATGCGGCTTTACAGGCCATATCTTTTGATAGGGTTATATTTATTAGAAGTTGTATCGCTTACAGCTCCAAGAAACGGCAGATTTGAGTATTTGATTTTAATTTAAACTTGATAAGGTCAGACGGACAGGCAGCGAAGTGATCATATATTGTTCCTATTTTCCTTTTAAGGTACGGAACCCTACATATATGGTTGCTATCTAAATTGCTCTCACTTTCTTCAACCCCGGAACGTGGTAACAAGTAAAGTTCCAAACACCCCGACTCATTCTTTCCTGAAATGTTACTTCCCGACAGTTTCAGATAACGCGGTGGACAAATTTCTTTTATGAAACTACCTGGAATGTTTCATATTGATATCTTTTATGATACCTAGGGAAGGTGCGAAAAATGGTCGTAGCCCGGGACATGTGAATAATAGAATTAGTAAGGTATAGGTGCGATGTTTTTATGAGCGCCAATAAAAGTTTACAATAGACTATTCACCCTGGTTGGGTGTTAAAGAAATAGGAAATTTTTAAACTGTTTTAAACTTTGGCGTTCTTTGATTTAGAGATTAACAACTAGAAGTCATGTCACGTAAAATAATCGGGAGGTAGGTTTCATAGAATTCCTTCACGGGATTCGCTTTCCGCGTATTTTTTTTTAATTAGTAAGTACCTACTACGTAAAGCTACGTAGTAGGTACTCAGTAAAAATATAAATGAACGGAAATGAAAAGTTTATTGAGGACGTAAACACATTACAATGATTATATTTAGATGGCGGGTCCCAAAACGTGCATCTTTGAAGCCACAAACGATATTACATACTTAAGAATTACACGTGTTGCTTAATGATGCTCAAAGCAATCATTGCCCTGCGTGTTATCCTATCCTAGGTTTCATTGTCAAGACTACAATATTAATTCCAATAAGGTACATGATATATTGATCGATAAATTAATCATTTTTTTGGATTTTGAAACATCAAAATAAAAAGTACAATAAAAGTATTAAGTAAGAGATACAAAGAACAATTAATAGAAATGGGAATATTTATGTGGCAAAAACATGATACACCGGATACAAGTCATTGTGTTCCTGAGCTAGGAATCCCTGTGTTACAGGACCTGTAGAATAGCAAGCTTCTGATATTAATTAGCATGCCTTTATACAGGGTAAACAAACAAATTGTAAAATTACATAAAATATAACCTCATTTTAAAAAGCAGTTTATACCTACTGTTTAACACGCCAACCATTTAGAAAAACGCCCCTAAGTGCAAACTATGAAAGTAACTACATTCATTACAAACTTCACGCATTCGCTCATAATTTTACAGTCCCAAATCCGCTCAAACAAAGTAACGGAACCAGAAAATCCGGCACCATTAACACTGGAAACTTAATTCAGTTGGACGAGACCCGGTGATTCTGAAAAAGATATGTTGGGTCGTTCCGGACAATCGCTGGTCGTCGTTCGGAAATGAGCGCCCTGTTTTGTCGCTAAGGTTGGTGTACACTTGGCTACACGGTGGTCACGTGTTGTAAAAACCCTGTATATAAAATTAAATATACATTCTATTTATTTTGTATAAATTTTACTGAAATAAATTATCATCTATTCTATTCTAAAGTATTTTGATATTTCTTTATGAAGTAGTAAATATTCTGATGTCACTAAAAACTTCTGTAAGTATTTCAGCTGTGACATTCAGATTTTTTTTGTGGATGTAATGTTTTTCTTTTCTCCCACATTAAAACTCATCGAAATCAAGCCTGTAACGGATTTTGTATATAACTTATTTTACAGCCACGCTACGCTCGTAGAACTACGGTGTAGTCCGTAGCTTAACCCATTCATTGCCAACAATTTCGTAGCGCTATGCTCGTAGCTTCGTAGCACTACGCACTTAGCCGATGCCGAGGTTTTCTGACTGCTGACGGCGTATATTCCATAAAACTTTGGGCTGCCTATGTTAGTCTTGTTTTGGGTACTATGCAATACTTGCACGAAAATGTTTAGATTTTATAAAACACTTTCAACAACCAAATTTTGTGACGGGTTTAGCGGGCTGCTGACGCGTACTGTCCCAATATTCTGCAGACTGACTATGTTCGCACAGTTTGTTAGTTGTCTTACTATGCACAGTTTTTTTTTAGATTTTATAAAAGAGGTTTTTTTAACAAGTTCGGAACCACTCCCGCGCCAGTTGTCCCAAAAACTGGCTGACTGACGGCAGGCTATTGATATTCGACCTATTTATGACCTAATATTAAAATATCAGCCTGTATAAACTGTTGCAGTTTTGGTCCTTCAGCTCTCCGTCTATAAGCTATGCTGTGTGTGTGTGCTGTGTAGCTGTTTCAATACCCCTTCAAAATGTTTAACAAGACCTTCAGAGTCCTCAGTGCACCCTTGGCTTTACCTTTATGTCCCGGTCAGGGCAAGGGCCACGTACTTCACAAGGCAATATTGGAGTCGGGGAGTTATGTGCATTCCTCAGTCCTCTGGAAGGGTGCATTGGAGGCGATTAGCAATATTGAACTATTTTATGAATCTCTGTGACTTTTCCTTTTATCGACAAATGTTAAATTATATTTTCTTATCTTATCTTATCTTATCTAGGTGAGGGCCCTTTCGGATGCACTTCGACCCAGTGGGATCTTTTGTGCATTTGCCCTCTCCTTTATACCTGCTCCCAGGCTTGCTCCATCATTTCCACAAAGCGGATGATGCAGTTCGCCGGGAGCACCTTGAATTCCTTTGGTTTCGGGTAACCGTTGCCAAAGTAGTTCATTCTTTGTCTGGCAAGGGCATGACATTCAATTCAATTATATTATCAATTCGGTTGTTACTTTGACGGGTTACTTATATTCTTCATTTGTAACTTAAGTATGTTGGAATGTAACTACGTCGTCCTCAGTAACTTGCCACATGGGCCCATTTTAGAATTACATTTTTAGTTTTATTGCTTACTACTTGTATTTATTTATTTTAGGCTTGCTTAATTTCATTTATTTAGATTTAATTTTCAATGTTACGTAAGACCTAGTAGACCGTGATTATAAGTATATACCTATCTATATAACAAAATCTACGCAATCTGTGCTTATATTCAGAATAATATACATATTGTACCAACCCTTCTATTTTTTAAGATTACCTATACAAAAAAAAGTTATATGCCCTATATTAAAGTTTTGGGGGTGGGCTAAATCAAGGGTAAATATAGCCCAACTTTTGTTTAAGTCATTTAGCTGAACTTATTGTTTTTAAACTACCTAATTAATTTACTAACCACACATGAATATAGAATATAAGAAATCAATAATTTATTGAAAGTATTATAGTTAATCTATTTCAGGGTTTTTAGGTACTCATTTAAGTTACAAATCATTTAAGCGTTGCAAGCACATGTTACCTTTTTAAACTGTGTATCAGACGAGAGTGATGTATTGAAAATTATGTTCAACTGTTTGACAACAAAGTTCAAATTTACTTAGACGAATTTTCCTTGCCTATTAATAGTTGAACTAAAACATTTTTTATAGGTTGATCTTGCCATTACGTTGTGTCAAGTTTGATACATCTAATGATTAAATCCTCTTCGCTTAAAATTATTAAAACTATAAATGTGAGTAACAGGTCCTGTCAATGTCATCATTGCTATTTCTTGTATAAGTTTTTTTTTTAACTCGTTTTCCAAAATTCAAAGAGGTGTAGTGAAATGACATTCATTATGATGACGGAATGTGTCTGACATTCGGTCGATAAAGCAGATACTGATAACTTATACTGAGCAAGCAAAAACAGATCTTAAGGTGATCAACCTTTTCATTCCCTGACTGTACAAGCTTTTTTACTTGGTATTGTTTTTTCTTAGCGATGTTTCTGACAAGTTTCTGATTTGACGAAGAAGTAAAAATAAACAATGCCATTTTTTATAAAAAATACATTCGACTACTAAACGGCGCCTCTGGAAGTTCTATAAAACCCTCACAGAATGTATGCCCTGAAAAGAAAAACTACCAACTTATTAACACACAAACTGTATCTCTTTATAATATTACTATAAAAATAGGTATAAATAAAGAAAGAGAATCAGTAAAACGATTCAATTAAGAACCTCCGTAAAACGCGAAAACATCTCGTCCCAAATTAGAACTCATTGTAATGTAACACGAAAGTTTCTCGATGAATAAAATAATCGTAACTCTTGCTCTCAATTCCCCCTGCAACTTACATTGTCCGATTGTCGATGGCTCTAAGAAATCCAAATTGCTATGAGAATCAATAAAGTACATTTTTGTTGAAAGCCAGAGGCTTATGGACGGAGGCTTATGTATAATGTTGATGGAAGGGCGGCGCATAAAACCTTTACTAGTAAAATCTGTAGGTATAAACTTTCATATGTGAAAGTAGGTATGATGCGAATTTTTGAAGTGGATACTTCTTTGCTCGCGTTGTTGTAATAGGGGTGGGTACAATTCAAAATGTATCACGTGACTTCCGGAATAACTTTTTGTAGATAAGCCTAATCTGATTTCAAATAATTGTTTGTTACATGTTTTAATCCTTCATTATTTGCCATTAGTTGTTAATCACAAAATGTTATTTAGTTTATGTGGCGGACATGAAAATAATGCTGACGTGACCGCCATTTTCAATGTATCGCGAGTCAAATGAGCTATATACGTCAGTCAATGTTGTTATATATACCGATTTATCTGTACTTATACAGATTTTAGTGAAATAATTCAGATATATTAGGGTTTCATAGCCAACAAAGAAGTATCCACTTAATTAACGGTTGTATCTCCGACACAACCCGCTTCTTTTTTTCTAGAACGAGATCACTTCTCTTTGTACTAGGCACAAAGAAACCATTGTCTTTCATCGTTAAATGTAACCGCTAATTAGAATAAGAATAAGAATAATTTATTGAAAAACCTTATTGCTAATGTTACATTTTGCTAATTGTTTACGTACAGTCAGAATCAGAAACATGTATACACGTTTGATGGTTCTAGGACCTTATCTCTAAGCGGTAAGGTCCTAGAACCACCAAAAGTGTATACATGTTTATGATGTTGACTGTACTAAATATGCTTAAACTACTAATAAAAAGTTGTTAATACTTACCGATATACCTTTTGTTTTAATTTTAACCTTGCTAGGTACCTTAAATAATTAAAAAAAAAAAATAACAAGTTAATATTTGAGTAAAGTATTTATTAAATATGGCATTTTTATTTCAGAAGCGTTTGTGTCACGTGGCTAAACAATGGGCTTTGTAGGAGTAGCTAGGAGTAGGTATATTTATAGTGGCATTGTATGTACAGTCGAGTTCTAAAATATGTGCACGGACAAGTGATCAAAAATATGTGAACACGACTTTATTTTCAAGGACATAAGGTTGCTCAGATATTATCGAACCTTCGGGAACACACATATATTTATGAACTCGACTGTACTCCATTCAATATGATGATCAGAGAAATCTGTTAGTAGGTATGTTTTATATAATTATGGGGTTGGTTTAAAAATAATATTGGAAGTACAGTCGGGCTACTTACTGGCTTACCACTTTTGAATCTGAATTTGCAAATAGTAAAGTTGAAAAGTGCTAGACAACTTTCTTGGCTTACTGTACTGAATTATACTAAATGACTGTACATAGTCAGTAGTAGCTGATCTAATCAAGAACCATTCGAACACTTTGTAATACAAAAGCTTTTAACGTACCCAAAGCGCAGAAATAAAGTTCTATTTTATGTCAGAAGGACGTGTTTACCACGTAACTTTCGAACGAGCGTTAGGAAAGTTCATCTGTCATTTTCCCACACAAAATTTGACATTTAGGTCTACTTGACGGTCGTAAAATGCGTTACGTAATCGACCAGCAGGTTTAGTACAATGTACGTCATTGCCTACCGGCATTAGTAACAAAATATTTAAAAATACCCAATTGCAGAAAAAAAAAGTTTTAAAGTAAATAAAAATAATTCAGACCGAGACACACTAATAACTAAGTACTGGCCATTGAGATTTTACAAAATTTGTTCAAAACAAAATGTTACGGATATTGAGATAAAACTGAAATGTGCACTTTACTATCTTTTGCACGGGCACGCTCGTAAAACGAGAAAACTTAAGTTACGACTCGAAATATCGCGAACGGTGCACGTCTCGGAGAATTCTGATATTATCGTTTTCTTTTAAAATTGACTTTTTAAAATATGAAATAAAATGAGTTACCTCGTTCTTATCTTTAATGGTGACTAAGTACTTCATGGTAACAGACTAGAGATACCATGCGTAAGTAGAAGAAAGGTTTTGGAGGAAATCTTTTCATGGCATAAAGTAGAAAAACATAATATCGAAGCAAAAAAAAGTTTCGTTGGATGTTATAATTATTTGGTCTTTTACATTTTGTCCTTCTATAGTTTTTTTCGATCCTTACAAGTAAAGTTGTGTCGCAAGTTGTGTTGTGTCGTAAGTAATAGTATCAATTAAATAAACAACTTTCTAAAGTACTTACAGCCCGCCGATTAGTTAACTCAATCGCATTTTTGTCGAAAGCAAGTTTGAGAGGGACGAATGTTTTACATGAACATAAACAAGATGCTTTGGAACTCTTTGGGGGAGGCCTATGTCCAGCAGTGGACGTCTATCGGCTGATATGATGATGATGATGATGAAACAAGATGCTTAATTAACCGTTTAGTGTGACCAGTTGATGTATAGTGATATAATCTTGTCATGACTTGGTTCATGACTTGGTCAATTTATTATGGTCGCCAGAGCTTCCGAGGATGAGCTGCGTTGAGCTCTGCTGTCAACAGAACACAACGAATCATCAAATTATTAAAGAGTCGGCAATGCTACGGCGTCTGCTTATTATCAGGCGACGTATGTTCGTTTGCCAAATTCTTAGTATAAAAATAATCTATTTAATTTTCCGCTCGGCACGTATCAGTAAAGGTCGAAACGCACAGACAGCGGTGGCAGCGCGGTGCGGTGCGGTGTGGAGGCGGTACCGGTTGTAATGTTCGAGTTATTAGGAAAAGGTCCGCACAGAATACCACGCCACACCGCGTGCCGCCGCGGTACTCTGTGCGGACCCTTTCGCATTAGTTAGAACATTACAAGCGGTACCGCCTCCGCACCGCGCCGCGCCGCGCTGCCACCGCTTTCAGTGCGTTTCGGCCTTTAGACACAGATTTCTCTCATAAGACGCGCTCCCCGTAAGTAACAACAATTGCCAATAAATAATTCGTACGAAAGCATCAAGCGTATTCAATTTAGGGCACGAGATTGAAGGAAATATAGCTTTAATAAAATAATATCGGTTATGTTGATTCGTGAAACGTCAATTTATGTACGCGGGTAATCGGTCAAACGTGAGACGTGAAATATTGACAAGGGTTCCGCACAAAGTTGCTTTAGTATCATCATCATCATATCAGCCGAAAGACGGCCACAGCTGGACAAAGGCTTGCCCCAAAGAGTGTCACAATGACCGGTCCTGCGCCACCCGCATCCAGCGGGCTCGCGCAGCCTTTATGGTGTCACATTGACAGGTAAATTACCCAGTCAATGTGACACCATATTGTGACAAGATTTTATCTGGCATTTTAAATCAACCAAAGTATTTCAAACCCACGACCACGATTAATTTACCAAGTTACCTGTTGCTAACGGATTCCTAAACATATTTTTTATTTTGGTACGTAGCCAATTTCCCATAGGATCCCTTTAAGGGCTTCATGCGTAAGTACTTCACATGTTCGGTTGTATTGAAAATAATATTTTACGTGAATCGTGGAAGGTATAAGTAATCCTCCATTTCAAGATGAGATCCGATCCGATATTACGTATCATTGTGTCTGGCACAAAGGAAAAACGCTTTTATAGAAAATCGTATTGCCATGGCATTTTCAGCCTTTTCCTCTTTAGCGAAATATGTGTGTTGCTTGCTGGACGTATGTATAGTTCATAAGTCTATTCATACAGGAGGCATTATGATTAAATGAATTAGGAAGATATTAATCAGTAACGGGGAATGAGGGACAATATATCTCTCATTTATGATTAAGGAAATCTGTGAGTTTGTCGATGTAGGAAGTCAACCATAATATACTAATGTTTTATCATTGTATACATATTCCCTACTTATTATTGCTCCTTTTTTTTTGTCCGATATTAAATGAAGTAGATAAATAATAGTACATTATTTACTGCAGAGGCCGTGAAGTAAGGGATTGCTGGACGAGTTAGGTGTAAATGGCCGAGCCGTAGACGAGGCCGGATACAAAGAGTCCAGCAATCCCTGTTCCGGCCGAGGATTGTATAGTTGTTTTCTCAAAAGATGAATTAAACAATTGTGTAATTTGCCGCCTTTTTAATTTTTAAACATGCAATTTGAACAAGCCGTTCGAGCACCATGTTTAACCGCACATAAGCCGTTACTAATCAAAAACTACCACTGTTTTTGAAAAAGCAGACGACTGTCAAGAAAGAACGCCGAAAACTCAATTCACTTCATTTTGATGCCAAAAGTGCACGGCAAGGAACTGAGATTTCTATTTCTATTAAATTCTTTGAAAATAAACTGCACACCTCTTCGGGATCATGAAAATTAAGCTTGTACAGATACTTCATGCAGCTGCTCACTCACTATCAGAAATAAACATAAAGTGAAAATGTTCGTCCCAGTGAGTTCGCTGAATACGTCCTCGGGTTTTCCTAGTATTAAGTACCTACGTTCCTACACATATGCAAACATCCAACTGAATAGCTTCATTTGCCAAAGGAAATATCGCATAGGCGGCACTCGTGGAAAAGCAAAATATCGCGCATCGCGCGAATGAAGTGAGGTCGCAATACTTTGACTGGGAGCGGAAAGATTCTACGACTACGATGATTATATTATTTCGTCACTTTTACATATTTTACAGAGCAACTCTACTTAATTGAAATTAGGAAGTTAAGGATGACTCACGCTAGAATGGGCCGTGTCCGGCCCGGGGCGTTTTCTGAGAAAAACGACGGCGTTTTTGCGCGGCCAAGCCGTACCCAAACCCGGCCGTTTTGGCGTAGTAATACTACAGGGTAGGTACAGTCAAGGTCACCAATATGTATACACCACAAACTTAAGAAATATGTATACAGACCTAATTACTACGGAAGTAACGTTGTTGTAGTTGTATACATATTTTTGCAACTTTGGGTATATACATATTGTTGACCTCGACTGTACTAGCGAGTATAACTTTGGATTTTTTTTTTATTTGTTTTGTCGTTTTTTTTATCGGTTTTATAAATGGCCGAGATAAACAAATCCTTTATCTTTTCCATATGTACTTACTAATTGAATTGGCTCTACAATTTTAGACGCTAAGAACGTGAACATGTCAACGCAGAAATATGAGAATTGTCGTTGTTAGGTGACTACAACTGTCAAGTTGGTGAAATTGAATAGGGACCCGAACACCTGGCATAATTATCAAAAATCCTGTATTTTCTCGAGCTGCGCACTTTTCTGCATTACGCGTCAGGAATGTTCGTTGAAGCAAGCACGGACAGATTTCAGCAACTAATGCGGATGAAAATAGAGTCGTTACTGAAACGGGTCAAGAACAGTCCCAACAGTAGGTATCCTAAAAACGATAGCTGGCAGATTTGACTACCAGATTTTGATGCACCGGGTGTTTAGGCTGCTGTGTCTTCGTATTCATTAAAACATTATTTTATAACAAAAACTACATTTTAATGTAAAATTTGCTAAATTACGAGTATACACGTTATTCAGAGATTTTCACAATTTTATATGGGTTTGTTTGCATTGACGTATTTTTTCTAATATAATGCTCGAACATTGGGTTCAGCAAATGTGTGTGTGTATGTTAAATAAAAGCATCATAACCATATAATTTCTAATGTTTATATCTACTAACCTATCATAAGTAATCATTGTCACTAATACATCATATGGGTAGGGGGAATCCGCAATGAAACGGACGGGTTTTGAAACGGACATTATGGATATCTTTGTGATTTCCCCAAGAAAACATTCATGTCTTTTGGTTGTTGGCAACACTGATGACCATAGATAAACCCACAATAACGACAGATTCCGGCAGCCATTATTTCGTTTACCTTTTCGCAAGTTGTTGAAGCACATGAACTTCGTGAAAAATATCGTATATTTGCAAACTGATTTAACTTAGGATAATAACTTAAGCTACAATTGTGATATACCTAGTTGTATTTGTTGTGAAATATTCTCAAGAATATACTGAACTATGAGTTATAATCTTATTAATACTTAATTATTTGGAATTCGGTTAAAATGTTTTTAGGTTAGATTCGCAATGAATCGGACAGGTACCGTCGCGTTGAAACGGAAGAACGATTGTCTTGATACGTGGGTACCTACTGATTGATACGTCTCTGATCTCAGTTTGAGTTGTATCTCAGTGTTAGAAATATTTAAATAAGTGTTATTGTGTAAAAAGAAATTGATAGCTACTCAAATTGTTGCCAAATTCAAACTTAGACTAAGAAATTGAGAGACTAATTAATTAACGTTGTTTTTTTTTGGAATTTATTATTTTATGATTTTATTTTATATCGTACCAAAAAATTTGACTTAAGTATTTAAATAAAAGTTATGGTGGAAAAGCAAAGAAGTGTGTCTCAAAGTATGCCATTGGTTCCTAGTCCGTTTCAAGACACCCATTGTCCTATTCAATGCTGCCTGTGTTATGAAACGGACAAAAATTAGTTTCCAAAAAACGTGATATTTCTACCAATAAACTTAATTTTCATTAAATATGGTGTATGCAGAATTATACCATATGATATCCGAATTCCTTAAGGACAGTTAACGAGTTCCTAAGTTTTTAACTACAGTTGTAGTAATACTTCAAAGTTAAATGTCCGTTTCATGGCAGATCTCCTATGCCCTGAAATAAAGATATTCTATGCTATTACTGCAAGGCTTACACAAGTAGCACAACTGACGGTGCCAGGCGGCGCGAGACGTGAATCTACCTTACCCTATCTAATTCGAATATTGCGAATGAAATAGAAGGTCGTTTCTTTTTCGCTGCTGGGCGGCCAGTAACAGATTAGTTTTGGGCCACCTCGTGTGGTCTTAAGGAACGACATAAGGAGATCAGCGGAGCTACTACGAAAATCGAATCTCGAAGATCGTATATCTCTGTCTCTGCCGATCGAGTACCATAAACCATAAGTGTGATAGAGACGAAGATACCCGAACTTCGACTTTCAAATTCGTGGTTATAGCTCAGGATATGGTGTCGCGAGCAATTCGACTTTCCACCAAGTTGTGCTAGCCCCGTGACTCGACTAGCGCTTCCCCGCTACATCTTCCCACTTGCATCGCTTCTTATGATCGTGACATGTTCTTATTGGATGCGCTCGTTTGTACAAACTGGACATGGAGCCTTTATGAGCAGAGACAACTTGCTACTCGATTTAAATCTGAATTTTATATCGAAGATGCATTTTTACCCATCGGTCGAGGAGAGCAATATCTTTGTGGACAGTCGTTTTATTGCTGTGTTTTGCTATCTGAATGGTTGGTTATTTGCATTAGAGTACTAGGCCAGTCCGTAGAGGATATCTTTGTTGCAAAAGGTGGTGTAGAAGTTTTTTTTTTAATACGAGGGTCAAACTGAAAGTTCTTAGAAAATCAAAAACTGAGCAATCAAGCAACTTATTACTTTTATTATATCTTTTCAAAATAGCCTCCCTTCACATCAATACATCGCTGCATTCGATAGAACCACTGAGAAAAGCACTTTGCCCACTCGTCCTTAGGGGTCTCTTCGACGGCCTTTTGAAACGCAGCCACTGCTTCGTCGGCGTCCATAAAACGTTTTCCTCGAAGTTTTTCTTTAATTTTTGGGAATAAATAAAAATCACAAGGTGCAAGGTCGGGGCTATAAGGTGGGTGACCCAGTAATTCCACGTTTGCCGTCGCCAAATAGTCGATCGTTTGCTTGGCGGTGTGCGATGAGGCGTTGTCGTGGTGAAGCAGGATCCTACTGCGAGGCCGTTTTTCTCGAACTTTTTCCAAGACAAGTGGTAAACAATTGTTAGTGTACCACTTCGCAGTAACTGTTTTTTGATCCTCTAAAATAATTGTTGCGTAATGACCAGTCCTTCCGAAGAACGAGGCCACCATCTTTTTTCCCACACTTCGACCTCTCTTCACTTTAGTAGGCAACTCCTCGGAAGGAAACACCCACTCAGCAGACTGTCTTTTAGTTTCAGGATCATAACAGTAAATCCAGCTTTCGTCACCCGTAACTACGTCGAACACAGCATTTGAGTCACCTCCGTTGAATCTTTGACCCATTTCACGGCACCAATCAACACGACGGACTTTTTGGGCTTCTGTCAAATTATGAGGTATCCACCGGGCACAAAGCTTCCTCACCGCTAAATGTTCATGGAGGATTTTGTGGACTTGACTCATACCAATGGCTAAGCTTGTACGAATCTGCTGATAGGTTACTCTTTTGTCAGTCTCTATCATACGCCGCACAACACTGATGTTATCTTCAGTAGTCGCCGTAGAAGGCCGGCCCTCACGCAGATCATCAGTGAGATCAGTGCGGCCACGTTTAAATTCATTAAACCAGTTGTAAATAGTAGCACGAGATGGGGCTTCATCGTGAAAGGCCAATCGAAGTCTATCATAACTTTCTTGTTGACTTAAATTACATCGAAAGTCGTAAAAAATCATTGCTCGAAAATTTTCTCGCGTTAAATTCATGCTCACGTAGTACACACAATTTTAAATTTGCCGCCAAATCGTAAAACAAATGACAATCGAGTGGAATTCGTACACAAAAATATTAAGAAAGAGTTCCATTTTCAAATTTTGAACTTATTTTTTTATTATATTTATTACAAGTGGCCAGTTCTAAAGACTTTCAGTGTCGCCCTCGTATTGTTTACATCGATACAACCGAGCAAATATCAAAAACCGGCCAAGTGCGAGTTGGACTCGCGCACGAAGGGTTCCGTACCATTATCTATAAAAACGGCAAAAAAAATCACGTTTGTTGTATGGGAGCCACCCTTAAAAAAATATTTTGTTTTGTTTTTAGTATTTGTTGTTATAGCGACAACAGAAATACATAATCTGTAAAAATTTCAACTCTCTAGCTATCACGGTTCTTGAGAAACAGCCTGGTGACAGACAGACGGACGGACGGACGGACGGACGGACGGACAGCGAAGTCTTAGTAATAGGGTCCCGTTTTACTCTTTGACTACGGAATCCTAAAAATGGTTACACAAGATATCTTGGGACAACTTTTAGCAGCCACAAATCTAGGACTTTTTTGGATTCTCACTCGTAGCTTCTATACGGTGCATCCTAGCGAAAAGTTACACACAACTGAATTAAAGAACATAAAATTATGCGTCTAATGAGTACCAACACATATTAATTCAGTTCAGCGACATAGTAGAAAACCATGGTCGAAAACGAGGCTTTCCTCAAGTATTATATTATATGGTATTTTGCTTTGGGGTAAAGCCGCTGATATCCATATCATTTTTGTTTTACAAAAAAGAGCGATTCGCGCGATTTATCAGTTAGGATCTCGCATTTCATTAAGAGAAAAATTCAAGCAAATCAACATTTTGACGTTTGTTTCTCAATATATTTTTGAAATTGTTTTGTATGTTAAACGAAATCTACATTTATATAAACTAAATAGTGAATATCACTCGCTCAATACTAGAAATAAGGATAAACTTGCCGTGCCCCGTTATCGTTTACAAAAGGTGAGTTCGTCTTTTATGGGAAATTGTGTGCGTTTTTATAACAAAATTCCCAAAAATGTACAAGGTTTGTCATTAAATAAGTTTAAGTTGTTTATAAAAAGCCATTTAGTTAGTAAGGCCTATTACACGATAAGCGACTTTATAAATGACAAAGACGCCTTTAAATGATTTTTATTATTATTATTTTCTCTCTGTGTACTGACAATCTGACATACTCTAATTTTTAATTTGTTTTATATAATCCTGACATATATTTTTCCCTAGTTCTAATAATATTTTTTATTCTATTTTTGACATTGTGAAAACAGAATTCATGTTTGTAAGTTAACATGTGCCTAATTGTAAATGTAAATGAACTTTGACCTACTTATAACATATTGACATGTAAACATGTAAACTAGTGATATTTGACATTTTTATATTTTTATATTAACAACTATAATTACCCTTTCGAACTTTAAGAAAATATACTTTGACCTTCAAAAAGTGTTCTGTATGAATCTATTTTGAATAAAATATTTTGACTTTTGACTTTTGTAAGTTATTTCAAGATAGTCGTTGTTAAGCTTCTGCGCTTCAATTTTGAATTTAACTACAGGTTTTAGCTCCTCAATCGTAGGAAATTACAGAATCGACAGTCATTCCAGCATTAGTATCATCATATTCACCATAACTGGTAATCGAAGGGCTGGCAGTTTTCTCGTGCGACGCATCAGCATTGCAGTTCAACGAATAAATACTGCGAGCATACTCGGTACAATGCCTAGAGGGCCTTTTTAGGGTTCCGTAGCCAAAATGGCAAAAACGGAACCCTTATAGCTTGGTCATGTCTGCCCGACAATTCGTCTGTCCGTATGTCAACTTGAAAACTATGAGGTGTATTTGAATGAAATTTAGAGGATAGGTGTATTTTATTAGCCGCTACATAGGGTAGAGGAACCAACAGATGAACACCACCCAATAGTTGAACGTTTTGTCGTAAAATTGAAATAAAAAACTCGCGATACATTTTACGCCTTCGGGATATTTTTTACCTAACACATCATCCCTTTGCCGAGGCTGGCATTTAAACTCCCATACAGTTCCCACACACACACGGCTGTGAGCGGTTGTCGCGTCGAGGTCTCGCGCCAAAATCACCGTTTGTATGGAGATTTATTTAAGGAAAGCGCTCTTAAATTTAAGCTCTAAATTATGTATAAAATTGAATAAAACGTCTACATGGATTGTTTTGCGTGATATAGATTCTTGATTTATGCCTTTAATGGATTATCTATCACAAATTGCGTATTTATTGTTAATTTAAGAGATATTTAGCGTTCAACTAACGGTTCCAA
The DNA here is from genome assembly GCA_963854355.1 of Epinotia brunnichana. Lineage (NCBI taxonomy): Eukaryota > Metazoa > Arthropoda > Insecta > Lepidoptera > Tortricidae > Epinotia > Epinotia brunnichana. The sequence continues at coordinate 1,749,678 of OY977946.1, forward strand.
CTTTTTGTACCTGAGCCAATAGATGAACGGCGTTCATCTACTGGGCAAGGTATAGTTTTTTCAAATGCTTATATAAATTCTTATTGAAAAGGTACATAAAACTTTTATGGCTCAAATTAATCGTTTTTTAACTATAGCGACATGCCTGCTCGGCTCATATCGCGAGGCTTAAGTGCCGCATATGGACCGACACGGTAACGCGCGGACCCCGCCGTAGCCAGTCGTTACTCGAGTGTTACTGTGTACGCACATGACCTGTTAACCTGTTTTCATAATATATTTATAACTAAACCGTAAAGAACAACCTTTTACTTACACCCCAGTAGCGAACTCTAAAGTGGTGACCCCGATAAGAATTACTAATATATTACGGTTTAGTTTCGGACAATAAATAATTTAGTGAAATTCAGTGAGTTAAAAAATGACCGGTGAAACGAAAACGGCGCCGGGCGGTAGCGATCAAGAAGCAACATTAAAATACAGAGAAATAGTGCAACCGGAGGCGCCCGAGGTCATGGCGGTCGCGGTCTCCAGCAGGATCCCGGAGTTTTGGGTAGACCAGCCACCGTATAATGGACCTTTTAAAGTAATAGAAAGAGGAGAGAAAGTATTTCTTATTCAATTCCCGAACAAACAAGCTCGCATTTCAATTGATAGGTTGAAGCCAGCTTATGTGTGGAACAACGTGAGTGATACAAGTTCAAGTCCTATAGTACGAGACTCCACTATTAGCGCGCCAAGCGCAAGCGAAACTATCGCACAGTCAACAACCACTAGGAGTGGCAGAATAGTTAAGAAACCAGTCAGGTTCGCGGACGGTTTTTAATAAGGCGAATATTTACAGCTCGTATTAAGTATATAAATTTTTTTTTACATGGCACTATAGGTCTAAACTTTATTTTCCCTTCCACTACGGTTGGGCAATGATGTTTATGTTATAGCGTAGCATGACGATAGCGGATCTTAGTACTGGCTGGTTAGCATTTACTTACTCATTTGTGTTTATTATAAGACTAGATTATACAACAATGTTTTTATGTTGACGTCTATTGTGTTTTAATGTGAATAACTTTTGTAAGTACGAAACCATTTACATGGAATTAGTTTGTTTTACTTGTTTAAGTTACTTAGTTGAGTTACATTGATTACAAGAGTATTATTATTGTACTTAAGTCATTTTATAAGAATTTAAATATAATGCATTGTGTAATGTTTTCATTTTGCGGTGTTAAACGTTGGTACATCTTGATTATTGCATATTACATTAAAAGAAACCGACATTTGTTATTATTTCACCGAAGTTATAACAGCAACAAAATCAGAGAACTTTAAGAACGGTTAGTAACGGTGCAGATGCACATCTGGCGTCTACTCATTTTTTGTCATTAGAATTCCAAGGCGCCAGACTGCAACTTGACGATTGTAATTTTATGACCGTGCCAAAAAAATCTAAAGTGTTTTGACAGCATTAACAATGTCAGGGTTTATTGCCCACTCGAAACGCTGTTATCCAAGCTAGTTTATGGGAACTGTGAAACTATTTATGCGTGTTTCTCACAAGCACTTGAAATAATATGGAGTTCTAATCATTAGAAAAAGACCTTTGTTTGTATTGAACTTTGTGCATACTGTGGGTCATTAATTATCATGAGCCAATGCTCTTGAATTAATTTTGAACTGTAGCTTTAGCTAATATTATTTTGTCAAGTGTTTCCTATCAGTGAGGACTGAGAAAATTGAGATAAAATTAAGTTACAGAAATATTTGTTTAAGTTAAGCGTTTGACAAATCGTTATTTAAGATATCCGAGATAAGTTTATGAGCACTCGGACTGCTGATTTCATGTACGTATTTTTAGAACTATTTACAAATGTGGATAGCGATCCCGCAAGAGAGATCATTGTAATAGTTTTATGATTTTATTTTTGTTTTAAAGGGGGAAATTGTATAGCGACATGCCTGCTCGGCTCATATCGCGAGGCTTAAGTGCCGCATATGGACCGACACGGTAACGCGCGGACCCCGCCGTAGCCAGTCGCTACTCGAGTGTTACTGTGTACGCACATGACCTGTTAACCTGTTTTCATAATATATTTATAACTAAACCGTAAAGAACAACCTTTTACTTACACCCCAGTAGCGAACTCTAAATAACTGTTGATTTTTGAACCAAAAGTTGAACGTGAGTATCCATTCGCAACACGGTTATTTTGGGTTTTGTTTTACTATGAAAAGCACGATTGTTCAACAAAGAACCGCTGCCCAGAAGATGAACGAATAAAATTAGTTCGTTCAACTTTTGGCTTCGATTCCAATAAGTGAACGCTCTGTTAAATTTAGTCCGTTCATTCCTTTGCCATCTCGTGCCCAAATTTATTCGTTCAAGTTTTAGGCAAGGGTTAGTACAATAAACATCTTAATAACAAAGATACGTAATAAATCCGCAAATATTTATTATATAAAAAAAAAAAAAAAATATATATATATATATATATATGAAATCTGACTTATACATATAAAACCCAACAATTTATCTATTTTAATTTAATGATAAATTAATAAAAAAATGTTTTAATGATTAATATGTAAAAAATAATCTCTTATAATTGTAACCATATGAAAAGGGTACATTTGAACTGTTTTATTCTGTGTTTAGTATCAATATTGTGATTGTTAACTAGTATAAATTGCTATAACAATGATTATATAATAACTAGACCAAAAGTTAGAGGCTGCGCGGTGTCACGTTTTTCTTCGTTCAACTATTGGTGTCAAAATGTTTAACTATTGGGCACAGTGTTCATCTTCTGGGCAAAATGACATACTTCAGCATAAAACCATTTTTAATAAAATACTGTATAGTAATAGGATGGTTTAAAATAGTCATATCTAATCTCGACTACATATATACGAAAACGTATAAAAAATTTAAATGTAAACAAACTAAATCACCACTCCTCGAAAAAAAATTGTAAAGTTGGGATAGTCGCTTAAACGTTCATCTTTTGGTTCCTCTACCCTAGTTTTGTAATAAAATGACAAAAAAAGTATTTTTAGGGGTGCACTCCATACATGTGAAACTGCAAGTCAAAAAAAAAACATTGTAATTCCACGTGTCACACATCAACCGATAGGCCTTTTAAAATAAATATAAGGTTACTTAGCAAGTTTTTCGATTAAGTGAATATAATCGGAGATAATCGCCCCGAAAGTCACAAAAATTGTGTCCTCCCCTCTAATTTAGGAACGGTGTATTTAAAAAAAATTAAAAGAAACATGGATATAGTGCTCATTAAATATTTTGAATGATTTTGAACAAGACCGGTTCAAAGATTTTCGCCCTTTATTGCTGTAGTACCATTGGATAGTACCATCAATGGAACTAGTGACACACTTGTATATCGCTAGTTCCATCGATGGTACTAGAGACCACAGTTCTTAGTACCATTGTCCGATAATAATAACAGTAGGTACTAGTGACACAGTGTTGTTTTCAAGTACCTTTGGGAAAAAACTTCCTGGACATTTAAAAGTTTTATGATTCCGACACCTCCAAATGCAGTTATTATTTTTGTACTTGGTGTGAAAATAAAACTCATACCCATTGTACTACAATACTTTTCCGCGCCCTCGCACTATAACACTTACAACAGAATCATTCATTATTTCACCGGTTTAATACATTTTATTTACGCACAATTTCTTCCAGTAATACCTACCTATCTGGAAGTTGACACTTTTCAAAGTCAATGAAAGTGGATTGCTTATAATTATCATAGCATAGACTATGATAACATCTAAAACAATGACGTGGCCAGTTTTTTTCCTAATGGTACTTGAAAACAACAGTGTGTCACTAAGTACCTACTGTTATTATTATCGGACAATGGTACTAAAAATGGAACTAGCGATATACAAGTGTGTCACCAGTTCCATTGATGGTACTATCCAATGGTACTACAGCAATAAAGGGGATTTTCGAGATATTGCTGAAAAACTGCCTTACCTATAGAAAAGGACGTAAGTGCCGTAAGATTTCTGTGACGATACGACCTTTCTAATAGGCACGGAACCGGAGAACGGTACAAGATAGAAGAAAGAAAGAAAGAAAGAAATAAACTTTATAGCCATAACCATAACCTTAACTAAACACATTATACACGAACATTACAATCATATCCAATGAGACAATGGGTCCCAAACTCAGCCAACAAGGATGAATCATCATTGTTTCGATTTCCTGAGCCGCTTAGATGGCCCCGGTTCTACTACTGGCGGTTGCAGTGATAGTAGGAAGTTTTCATCCCGGTCTTCCTCGGGCCGCTCGGGCGGCAGTTCATCATCTTCGTCATCGGTGGTGATGAGTTCTCGCACTGCTGACCACAGCAGTGCTTGCAGATAAAAGGGCATTTTAAACCTGCCTTACGGCACGAGCAGGCGCTCCAGTGCAACCCATCTTACAGCCACAAGAAATAGTTTTCAGAAGAGACATGGGAGCCACATCTCTGGTTGTTTGTTGTGGCAAGATCCATCCCCAGTCCTCTGGATCTTTTTTGTTTCCCAACCATGTTTGTATTTGATGAAAACACCGGTAAGAGTGCTGGCGTGCAGCGTCGTAGGTAGGTGGCAGTCTTGTAAGGTCCACTTTGCCCTTGGCCATTGCTCGTGTGAACGCTGAGTAGCGCAGTTTGTCTAGAGCTGGATTGGTGGAGTCGCCAGCGTAGAGAGCCGAAAAAACCTGGGCACCGGCCTCAGCGATCTCATGGTTAACTATGTCGTCCACTTGCCAACGCTGATTTTTATTAAAGAAGTAAGTATTTCCTATTTAAGTTGTTTTCTACTATGTCGCTGAACCGAATTGTTAATTTTTGGTAGTCATTAGACGCATAATTTTATGTTCTTTAATTTCCTAGTCAGTAACGTTTCGCTAGGGTGCACCGTATAGAAGTTACGTGCGAGAAACCAAAAATAGTCCCAAAATTTCGAGTATTTGTAGCTGCCAAAAGTTGTCCCGAGATATTTTGTGTAACTGATTTTGATATTTGCTCCGTTTTGTCGGTATACACGATATAAAAAAATAAAAATCTTCTACACCACCTTTTGCATCGTAATTCACTGCTTTGAACCTCTAGTGACTGGCGTAGGCGATTTTCTCAGACTATATCGTCCCTTGGCTGCGAAAACCGCTTAACTGCATGACATGTAGTTTCGAGAAGAACACATTTAAAGATTTGCATGTTCATATTTCTATGAAGGGCCAATAACAGCTTAAGCACTTTCGTGTTATTATATGAACAGTTTATCGTTTATTAAGACTTTTTGACTAAATTTACTTTTTGTTTAGGATAAGAGGATAAAATTGAGGGTTTACCGTAAAAAGTTCTGCAGTTAAGCGATTTTTCCTGTTTTTGTATCTCCAAAAATAATAGCATTAGATCGAAATTTTAGATTTATAATACTTTTTGGTGTAAATTTATAACCGTTTGACCTGAATAAAGTCTTTAAACGATTTCGGATTCTTAAGTATTTGAGTTTATTTAAAAATCAAGATGCTGTTAGTAGGTTTTGCTTGGAAGAATATTGAAATTTAGGAAGTAAAAGCACTTATAATTAGAAAATACGTGTACAATGTTTTGGCACGTGAGGTTTAATTACATCTTTTGTAATAGTAACCCCTTCATCAAAACTCTTACCTGATTTTCGTCAAATTTGTATAATTAGAAACACTGGTACTTCGTTACTATACTGCTGACCGGGGCCTGAGTTTATTGCAAACAATGTAAAATGCCGTCTCCATTCCTTAAGCGAACGAAGTTCTATGCTTCATCTTGGGCTGAAAATCGTTCGTAGTTCATCGAACAGGTTCTTTAATTATATATAAGTAATTTTTTGAGTAACTATTAAAAAAAAAAAAAAAAAAATTTAAAAGACATGCTTGTGAGTTGTACGTAGTGAGAGCGACAACGTTGTTAATTATGCTATTTATATTTGCACAGTAAAAGCAGAACTTATAACATAGGATAATTCAGACTACTTATAAGTATACTACCAAATGCAGGCAATTGAATTATTTTTGGTGAGAATTGAGTACTTAAAATTATATATCTATATTCCAGTGCTGGAATCAAGCCCCAGTGTTTCAGCGAGTATAAAACGTTATATAATACATTTCAGGGCAGTTCACTTTACAATACTACCTCACGGGTTACACGTTCAGCAAAGTGGTTACCCTTTTCTTGTGTCCAGTCTATTTTAACCAAACTACCTCACGGGAGGCAAGTTCAGCAACGGCTCCTCTCTTCTCAGGTCTAGTCTATTTTATCAAACTATCATACAAGTTTAGCAAAGCGACTGTTCATGTAAAAATACTAAAATACATTAGTAATTATTTGCCCTTCACCTTCATTTGCATTTTACTCAATACTAGGTTTTATGCAGTTAGGAGGTTTTTGCTGAAATAGGAGTATGCATATACATATTTCACAGACCACTTAACCTTAGGTTAAGTGGTCTGTGACATATTTGCACAAAAGTACTATTATGTATGCACTCACTTAGTTTTGGTTGAATGAATAATGTGTGATTTCGAGAGTGAAACGTAACAAGCAAAACCGCTTATATTACACTTAGTTTGTTTTTGCTTTTGAACAATTTTAACTATTGATTATTTTGGTTGTCTGGCAAAACATATAATGTGGTGGTTAGAATATTTTGTCAGATTATAAAACACACATTTTTGTGTTATCGCTGGCTGCAAAAATCTAGTATATCCGGTTAGCACAATTTAACTGTTATTAAATTGCAAGTTTTGTTCAATCTTATAACAGAGACTTAATAGGTTTTGGCTTGTAGATTATCTTAAAAATCATTGTTATCTAACCTTATCCTAAAACTAAATCAGGAATGGAGCCACGTACTTATCTAAAAATGGGTTTTGTAGCATGTAGATCTGGGAAAGCATAATCTAACAGTATTATTATCTCAGTTTTGTCCAAAACGGAGCTTAAGTGGTTTTCGCAATCAAGGGACGATATTCACTTAATCGAAAAACTTGCTGAGTAACCCTATATTTATTTTAAAAGGTCTATCGATTGATGTGCCACAGGTGGACTTGCAATGTTTTTTTTTTTACTTGCAGTTACATGTATGGAGTGCACCCCTAAAAAAAACTTTTTTTGTCATTTCATCACAGAACTATGTAGCGGCTAACAAAAAACACCTATCCTCCAAATTTCATTCAAATACACCTTATAGTTTTCAAGTAAAATGCCTGTGACATGCGGACTTGACGGGCAGACATGACCAAACTATAAGGGTTCCGTTTTTGACATTTTGGCTACGGAATCCTAAAAAGGCCCTCTAGGCATTGTACCGAGTATGCCTGCAGTATTTCTTCGTTGAACTGCAATGCTGATGCGTTGCACGAGAAAACTGCCAGCTCTTCGATTACCAGTTATGATGAAATGATGATACTAATGCTGAAATTACTGTCGATTCTCTAAATTCCTACAATTGAGGAGCTAAAACCTATAGTTAAATTCAAAATTGAAACAGACGCCTAAAAACCACTATCTTGAAATAAGTAACTAACAAAGTTGAGGAAAGCCTAATTTTCGACCATGGTTTTCCACTATGTTGCTGAACCGAATTCGTATGTATTGGTACTCATTAGACGCATAATTTCATGTTCTTTAATTTCCTGCTGCAAAACTTTTCGCTAGGACGCACCGTATAGAAGCTACGAGTGAGAAACCAAAAAAAGTTTCAAAATTTCGGGGATTTGTGGCTGCCAAAAGTTGTCCCAAGATATCTCGTGTAACCATTTTTGATATTTGATCGGTTTTACCGATGTCATTAATATTTTTAAAAAAAATCTTTTACTTGCAACGTACCCCGGGGTGCTTTGAACCTCTACGGACTGGCCTATACAGTTTTCCCTTGGTTTTTAATATTCCAATTTTTTGCTGTACCTACCTATAAAAGTAAATATTTTACACTCAACATGAACGTGATTTAAAAATAATTGAAGTTAAAATAAAACAGCTACAAACTAATCTAACACTCCACGGTATTTTAAAATTGAACTGGAAAATTGGACACGAGAACAGTTCAAAACAAAACAGAATAACAAACGAATTCGGATGTAGGTATTGCAGGCTTAGCTGAGTGAACTTTTTCGATTATCACCAAATTGACTCGTCAGTTGCACACCAGCAACAAAATCCTCTATATTCCATCACAAAATTACAAGTTAAAGCCTCTGCTGCGTATGTACCTACATCTGCAGTGTTAATTCGTAAGGGTGACAATTTATAAGGTTATTCAATGACGTGTACGATTCGGTGATAAGATTCGACCAGCTTAGAAATAGTGGGTACAATCGTAATTGGCCTATAGTTAAGGCCCATTTAGATGGTACGAGTTTCTCGCCCATTTTGGGGCGAGAAATCGTATGACATTATCGTACGCAATAATCGCCGGGCGAGAATCGTATAAAAATGGTTACATTAATGCGAGAAATAAAAACTCGTGTACGATTATGTCATACGATACTCGTACGGAAATTATCGCCAGCGAAATAGTTTACACGAAGAGCTGCATTCTACGGAGATATTTTGCTGACGATGTCTCGACTCATCTAAACTCGTTCTCGTATGACATTTTTTCTCGTACATGCGAGTATCGCACGAATCGGTCAGAACCGATTTTCATACGAGTTTTACTCGTCAATTTACGTGATTCGCTGCTAATTTAATCGACACTTGTTACACAATATTCGTAAAATAGAATTATCTAATCGTCATAAATACACATGTCAAATATAATATCTATACTAGCTATAGGTATAAATAAAACATAAATTTAAAAATACAAAAAACTAGTATATAATATAAACACACTCGTCAACTACACTACAACTAGTTAACCCCGTTCGTTATCGCTTCCGGTGCAAAAGTGCCCATAATGCTCACGGCATTACCCCGCTGGATGGCTATGGACAGTCTCTGCACCAGAAACGATTCGGAGCGGGGGTCCTCTCCCTTTTGCCTGAGTCGACGGCCTATGTCACGCACGAATTGTTTCGCGTCAGCACCCCAGCAGCCCGCCGTTTCCACCGCAAAAGGGACGAAAATATACCCCGAGCCCAATGGAGCATACTTTTGGCGCTTCACCGCCGCCTGAGACTCGGCTGCCGCTCCAGCCGCGCGTACAGTGCGACTGATATGAGAGGCGGCGAAGGTGCTGACGCAAGTAGCGTCCCAGACCAAGCAACGTCCTCTCTCCCACGGCACCAACGTTAGGCCATCAGGTCGCTTGCCATCCGTGCGACTAAGACCCGGAGGCTCAAGCTTGGACGGAACACCCGCTGACCTGAGCGCCCTTTGGACCACGTCGTTCAAGGCGTGGTGACGCGGATGCCTCCCGGCACATCGCCGGCAACTCAATGCATGATGACCGTCAACTCCCACCGTGGAACCGCATATGCATACGTGTGGTTGACATACATTGCAGCCCAAGCGGAGAGCGACCGACACCCGCAACGAGTCACCGTCGAGTAACGTGCCCAGTTGAGGGGAGGGTAACGCCTGCAGCCAAGCCCCTGATTCCGGCCGCGACACTGCCAGAAGCCTTGCGCGGTCCACACCTGAAGCGTTCCCAATCTGACCGTCTAAGATGGCCTTACACCCTACGTCATCCCACGCGCGCTGGAGACTTGGATTCTCCGGGACGGACGCCCCCGGGTTGACAGCCAACCACCGCCTCACAGCGTCGGTCACATACGGTATGCTTACCACGTCGCCATCAAATGATAAAATCTCAGCAACTAGATTAGCAACCCCATGGGCCGACGCCAAGAAAGCCGGCAGGCTAACGTCCCCCACACGCCGCACCCCAATGCCCCCATGACGGATGGGTAAACCTGCTTGTGCCCACTGAATATCATTCAGAGACACATTGACCACCGACTCAATCGTCGACTTAATGGCAAAATCAAAGGTCTCAATGTCAGCAGGGAATAACCAAACCGGGGCCGTGCGCAACAGATACGTGATCTTGGGAACCGCGAAACACTTTTGCATCAAAGCCAAGGCCACGTGCGGGGCCAAACCCTTGAGACGCTCGCCTGCGAGGAGGAGGAGATCCTTACGAATTTTGAGTGCCTCAGGAACTGCGGAAGGAAAAATCGGGGCACCAAGTAGGCAAAAGGAATCAGCGCTCAGTTCCTTGAGGCCGGGAAGTAAACCCGAGAAAAAAGAGAAGAGAGAAGCTGACTGCGGTCCACAGGGGAAAAACTCACATTTGGAAGTATTCACTTCCAGCCCCATATCCTTCAGGCGTGGCAGTAGGACGAGCAAGTCTTGCTCCAACTCTTCCGGCTTGCCCCCGATGATGCCATCATCAAGGTACCAGATGTTAAGAGGTGACTTTAGCTCGGTAATGACCTTCTGGATTGCGAGGCTGAAAGTGAGCGGACCCAGTGGATCCCCCTGCTGAGCCCCCACTTGTGACAAAATAAGGTCAGCTCCGTAGAACAGGTTGGAGGGTGAAGAATAAACCTGGTGTAGAAAAGAAAAGAGCGCAGGTATTTTCTCCCTAACCTCCCCCAGCAATACGTCTCTCTCCACTGTGTTAAAAGCGTTTTTAAGGTCGAGTTTTATAAGGACGCTGCCGGCATTCTCTGGTTTCAATGCAAAAGCACGTACAGCATGTATCGCCGCTTCACACCCCAATTGCGTCCCAAAACCCACCTGATGCGGCTGCAGATAAGAAGCCATCTCCCCTCTCACCGCACGACACCCAAGCTTGGCCACGAGTCGACGGAAAGTGCTCCCCACGGCTATCGGTCGCAGTCCCCCTTCCTTCTTATTTAAAGCACAAAGAGTAGCCCCATACAAATACGGACATACCTGAGGGTTCAACTTCCCACTAAGCAAAAAATTGCACAGGTTGGTCAGTGCTTCCATCAAACGCACTCCACTGTCGCCAGCCGTGCCTGATGTCAGCTCCTTTAAATGGGCCGGACGGATTCCATCCAACCCCGCTGCTGACCCACTGTGGAAAGAACTAACTGCTAGAGATACATCCTCCACCTTGACTGACAAGGCAGGGCAGTCAAGGTCTAGCTCCGTTGGGAAACTGAGAGGACGGGACGGACTCGGATGCTTAGACTGCAACGCTGCGAAAGTGCCTGGGCCTGACGGAGCGATTGTGTCCTCGCTCATTAGAAGCCGGACAGCTCCTCTCAAATCTCCCTCGTGGACCTTGGCCTCAATCGTCCTATTGAGAGAAGTTGACCGGGATGCCCCAGCACCATCATCCGGTGACAGGTACGAGAAGGCCTCTATGTTTGCTTTGACCTTCGCAGTCAAAGATCCCGGACCCCCCACCTCAGGGGTCCTCAGAGCCCTGTAAGAAAAAGATAGGAGGGCACACCACTCGTCCACCCCATTAACGGCAATGCAACTTTCGATAATGTCGCACAATCTCCTAGCTGCAACACTCCTCGCCCCCCTCGGAATGTGCCGAAGAACCCGCACTGACCCCCTTAATGAGGCGAGTTGGTCGAGGTTGCAACTGTGTCTTTGAACGCTTAATGCCGGTTGCGCGGCATCAGGGTGCACAGCGACACCGCCGACGGGCTGCGACGCAGAAGGACTGGAAACATCTTTGTGCATTCGTGTTATGTGCGTTTTAAGGCCTCGCGATGTAAATAACCGCGCCGAGTTTGGACAGTAAGGGCACGTCGACTCCGACAGGGAACTCATTGTGCTAAATAATTGCTAGTAATTAGTCTATGATAATTTAAATAGGACAAAACAACAACTAAATTCCTTTAGTAAAAGCACACTAACCAAATTCAAATGTAGTAGGTATATGTAGTACCTAAGTACAATTTTGCTAAAACATTAAAAGTACACTTTTGGATTAAAAATGATAACAATAATCATAAACATTGAATCAATAAATTAAATGGCGAGTTCATTAAAATTTACATTATTACAAAAAAAAAACCAAAATAAAAAAAAAACAACTAAAATGCCAATAAAAATAACATTCATAGACGTACAAATACAACATTTACCATTAAAAATAAATCTACAATGTGGTCTGTAAATCCCTGTACCTAATACCTAGGTTTAACTGCAAAAACAGATGCTTAACTAAATTACACCACTAAATATATGTTTAGGTTAAAATTAAAATATAAATAAATTTCCACTACTCACAAACATAAAATAATGGTCATTAGACTAGCTAACTACTATAATAATGCAAAACCACGGGGTGTAGTTTCGCCGTCGCTCCAAACCAAGCAAACCGCTTGCTCGACAACTCCCCTCCAAAGCTGCAGATGGCGCGTCGGCGTCGATACGCGCCCCTGCGCAGGCCGGACGCAGGAAAAAGTTCAGTGTGAGGTGACAGCTCGTTTTTTTTCAACCAATAACGCCTAGATGGCGGTATAGTGCCGGAATGCAGGGTAAACAAGTTTTTTATATCGGCCGGATCAATCTTTGTAATGGTAATTACATTATTAACCTGCACACAAACATTAATCCGGAATAGCACGACCTCCCGTCGGACTTGTCACTATTTACGCCGCGCCATATCGCAGAATCTTCACATTCACTTAGAGCTTGGTGCAAAGGTAAACAATGCTACGTCAAATCCAATGATTCCATTTCAAAGCACCAGATTGCCGAATATTGATAGGAAAACACTTGTGCACAGTCCGGCAATCAAACTGCAAACTTTAAAATGCCTCTGGAGAAATTCTTTTAACTTTTCACTATTAAAACAGTCCAAATACGCGGACCCCGTAGTATCTGTTCGGGCAGTTCTACCCACATTTTTGTCTCTAGCAGAGACTGGCCACTGGCCCCGGAATTCAAAGTATCTCTATACCAGATTTTTCCTCAATCGGTTTAGCGGTTTAAGCATGAAAAGGTAACAGACAGACAGAGTTACTTTCGCATTTGTAATATTAGTATGGATTTTATGAAGGAAAGGGTCATTATGGCTGAGTTGCATGATAATATAGATTAGCTTACTCCGAACGCCTTTTTTACAAAATAGACTCCGCCGCAAACTTGGTTTCTATGGCCCGCCTCACCATAATAGATGCATGTAGGCTTTTTTCAGTATTATTTTGCATATTTTCATATCACACGGCCGTAAGGACCTTTGCTACTAAACCATAGGACTAAATTAACTGACTTGTAATTTAAATATTTTATAATTAAATATTTAAATAATTTAATTATTAAAAATAAAGATACGTCAACAAAATGTTACATCTAATAGTTTTCAAAATAGCCATAATAAAACGTCTTTTTTACCCTGTTTTAGAAAACATCTTCGAAACTACCGCCATAAGGTACCTTTACCCTTGGAACGTCACATACATATGTAATGTTCCTATTCCCCAGGACTCCCAACTACCGCTATACCGTAAATGGGTTCAATCCAAATTTTCATCCACCATTTCTCACCCCCTTATGTGTTCCCCTTATTTCCTCCTTTCATGTGTTCTGGAATAAAAATTATTCTATGTTCTTTCCTTGGACTGAGACCTCACTCTACACGTAAACATTTTTACGCGCGTTTTCGGTGAATTAATCGGTGTCTTAAATAGCATATTTTTTCTTCTTCTAAAAACGTCGCCTTCGTTTAAAGCCCTAACAGACTACCCCACCGTAGGTACTTCGTGCGGCGCACCCATAAATGAGAGCGAGAGAGAGATATCTTTTTTTCGTTCTCATTTTCATACTATTTGTATTTATTAGTAGTATTTAGTTGAAGGTTGGCTGTATGCGTTTCTGCCTTAGCTCACACGCACAACTTAAAGATAAAAAAAAGGTTTGTGGGTGTATTCTATTTGTCACCACGTCATAGAGCCTAGTGAATATTTTAGCTAAAATAAAAGTAATGAATTTACAACATAAACTTAATTTATATTTAATAAAATAAATTCCATGAACTAGTAAGAAAATTAATTATACCTACCTTCGTCAGTGGCGGGGTAAGTATTGATATTTATTATTAGAATAAGGTCCCGCATAATGCTTATTACCTAAGGCGAGGACCAATTAAAATACACTACTTTTCTGATCTAGAGCAAAAACGTATTACTTTCAGCACACTTTTTAGATCAACAACGACCCACTTTCAGAGCATGAGATATGAAAAGATATAAGCATAGACATAACACAAAGTGGGAACGATATACAACGTCATCTTTCTCGTCCCTTATCACGTATAGGGTTTTTTTGTCACGGCTGTTAAAAATTCAACCGAAACTGAAGTCACCTATATAACACGACTAAAGTAATGACATAATACTTCGAAGCGTTCATAGCCCGGCGGCGCCTGCGTATCGGAAACGATAACGCAGGTCAAGCAAAGACGGCAGGGGTCAGTCTTTGGATGGGTGACCGCCTGTTTGAGTGGTTACTATAAATGAGCGCTTCCGTGCTTTGGAAGGCACGCTAAGCAGTTGATCCCGGTTGCTGTCTATGACAGTAGTCGTTAAGCCGAGTTAGAGGCCTTCGGGCGGCTTAAGAACCTCTAACAGTCGAGTTGCCCACTCACTTGACAAAGGGGGGACAACTGTCACTCGCGTCCGCAGGAGCTATATATACCTACCACAACCCTGCACGTGTCCCCTGGGTGGTACTAAAGAGTGACAAACTCAAAGGCCAAAATAATAATTGCCATACGATTAAATAAATAATACTTCTCAATTTAGTGTGGTTAATTGACCCTTTTCCGTCGGGGATTCGTTAGGACCTACTTAATCCTCTATCTACGAAAAACCAACTAATCGGAAATTATAAATTTATTGACTAAGTGCACTTAATAATTATAATTGGGCTCAGGCGGGTGGTGCGGGAACGGCGGATGGCCAAACGGTGGCGGCCCTCGCGGCGGGAACTGCGGCCGGAACGAGGGCGGCGGCGGCCGCCATGGCGGCGGCGGCCGGGACCCGGGCGGCGGTGGCGGCCCGAAGCCCTACGTCAAAAAAAACGATTATTATACTTATAAAGTCGTGTACATTTATTTATTTATTCGTATGACTAAATTAAAAATTAAAATCGTTCTCAGTTAAAAAAATGCATGCAAATTAGAGCAGTACACCCAATTGCTGGATCCATTGGGTTACGTTGTCATTTAGGGTGAATAAGTCGGCTGGGTGGCCCTGGTACTTGGTGAGTGGGCACTCTCGGATAATATGGTCCATGTCCTGCACCGCAGCTCCACACTCGCATGCTGGAGACTCCCTCCATCCACATTTGTGCATGAACTCTCGGCTCCTACCCCAGCCGGTCCGCAGCCTGTTTAACTGGCACCAATTTCGCCTTGATAGTGAAAAACCAGTGGGCTTTTTTGTGGGGTCGATATTAGTCCCTAGGCTGGTTGGGGAGTCCTGTTTCCATTCTTGGTGTACATTGACCTAGTGTAATTTATATTTTATTTTTATATTATGAAATAAATAACTCTAAATCTAATCTAAATCATAAAAATTTATTTAATAATTCAGATTTTAGTTTAGGCTCGTAAGGCGCAAGCTATGTTTAGGACACTTGTAATAACTGCCCAGTGTCCTAAAAATAGGTCATACATAAATAATTATTTAGAATTTTCTTTCCCAAAAATAGGGTTCAAATTGCATTTCAAAAATTGGGCTGTTAAGCATGATTTTTTTTTGTCCTAAAATTAGGCCGATGGGCCCTACGAGGTTAGAGCAAGATAATCGATTTTTAAAGCGGAAGTGATGTCATAAAGAATCGTTTAGTCAATGGTCGATTGGTTTATCTTGATAAAAATCGATTCAGATTTAAAAATAAATCAATTATCCTATAATCGTTTTAAATTTGGAGCAAAATAATAAATAATTGAATAATGTTTGAAGGCGGAAGTGACATACCGGCGGGCCGAACGGCGGCGGAGGGAAGTGGTGGAACGGCGGCGGCGGGCCGGGAGGGGGCGGCGGTCCCGGCGGGGGCGGGGGCGCGGACATGGGCAGCGGCGGGGGACGGGAGGGCAGCGGCGCGGGGGGCGGGGGGGGCGCCAGGAGCGCCGGCCCGACCAGCGTGGGCGGCGCGTCCGCGAACAGCTGGTGGGGACGGTCCGCGTGCGACAGCGGGTTCTGCGCCGCCAATAATCTGGAATAAAGGGGTTTTTAGCTTACTTAGTAATCTATTTTATGCTATGACGCATTCTCTACAAGTCAATCTTAAGCTACTTATGAATTCAGCTGTACCACCGAGTTTAAACTTATGTACGAAACATCATTTAATATTTAACAGCAGCTTTTCAGCAGCGTTTCATCCCGATAACCTGCTTTTTACGTATCAGCCTAAATGGTCACCCAAGTACCAGTTTAAATATCTGCGCGGGGTGCACAAAAATCCAACAAGTTCCAACAACGAAACTTCTCGGTTTCGTTCTCGACAGCGCACTTTCTTGGAGGGAGCACATCGACTTTGTATGCGCGCGCCTAGGCCGAGCGTGCTATGCGCTGCGACGCCTGGCATCAACGGCAAGCAGAAAAACAGTCCGATCGTGCTACTTTGCCACCGTCCACTCGATACTAATGTATGGTGCTGAGTTGTGGGGTCGAGCATCGGAGTATGAACGCGCGTTCCGGATGCAGAAGCGCGCAGTGCGAGGTATCGTGGGCATCCGTGGCGATGAATCGGCCCGCAACCACTTTAAGGACCTACGCATTTTAACCCTATCCGGCATAGTTATCCTCCAAATCGCGAGCTTTACACACATGAACATAAATAAATTTAAACGTAGGGGAATAGTCACGTCGTACGGCCTCCGCAGCAATGCGCACCGGGACCGCCTAGTTACACCTTGTCACAAACTCGCTAGGTCAGAGCAGTCGGTATACGTAACGGGCCCTGCAGTATACAACCGCCTCCCAGACAGCATAAGAGATGCACCATCTCTTCATTCTTTTAAAAGTAAGCTTGAAAAATGGTTACTCATACAAAACTTTTATAGTTTTAGCCAGTTCATGAAACTACCAATGACTATTTAATTAATATAACGACATTATACATTGTATAAATTATGTGTTTAGGTATTCATATGAAATACCTTGTACCATTTCAAATTGTAACTGTTTTAAAAAAAAAAAACACTTGACTTGTACTTATATGTTACCAATAAATTTTATATTATCTTATCTTATCTTTTCGATGACAGACAACAACGTGTGGAAACCAGCCTTATGCCAAACAAGTTCTAGTTTTCCCTGGTCAGATGGCAGTAGCTTTTGTAACACCAGTGCGTACGCCAAATCTTGCGAGCAGTTACCAAAGCGGACTTCTGGCTCCTTTAGGATATAACCGAGAAAACGCTAAGAGGATAATGAATATGCAAATAGCTTGCTGCATTCTTCCAAAAATAGTATTCAAGATGTCGCGTACATTGGATGTCTCTTTCTGGTAATAGTTATTTGTTATACAAGGGGGGGAAAGTTGTATTTTACCTGCGAGTGTCCATTTGAAACACGAGCTAGCGAAAGGATTCTATGATTGACCACGAGCGAAACGAGTGGTTCAAAAATAGAATCCTGAGCGCAGCGAGTGTTTCAACACACAAGACGTAAAATAACCTTTCAACCGTCGTGTATAACACAAATATTTTCATCTCACTACACCGAGGAAAAAAAAACGTTAATAAAATATCCAAAAAAAAGTAAAAAAAAAACACATAAAATATATATAGATAAATGACGACCCGTATATACGGTGATCTTAATTTTATATTCATTGACATCTAATTATCATTTAGTAACTTGTTGACAAATACATGTGTACATCATTTCCCTTTAAAATATTTGTTATTATAATTTAAAATTTTAATTTGATATATGTTAAATAACTGACGATCACAATATAAATTCCTAAAATTGATTGAGTGTTAGTTTTAAGTGACATTGTATATTGTGAGATAAATAAATCATATCATATCATATCATATACAAAAAAACAAAAATAAACATTTAACGTTCAACGTCATAGGACTTTTAACGTTCTACGTCTACTTTCTTCACATGTGGATATGTGGATAAAAAGCGATTTTCTCAATAAATATCAAACATACAAATAGGCCTTTCCGAGCTAGTGAGGTGAAAAAGCCCTTTACTTGGCCTGTTTGTATGTATGAAAGTTGTCCGTCAAAATTTGCAATAAATTTTTCAGTCACTTGCCGTTATCCGATAGAGCTGAAATTTTAGGTATTAGTATAGTTTGGATGACAATTCAATATTATGGTACCATCAGCCAAAAAAGCGGTCTACCACTTTTGGACCTTATTTTGTATGCAATAAAGTCGAAAAGTGGTAGACCACTTTCTTGACTGACTGTACCATCGAGCTGTTCTGATGATGGAGACCGAAGGTGGCCATGGGAATTCAGTTTTTAACCGACGCAACCCCGAGTTTGGGCTTGTTAGAATCGTCTCAATGAGTAGTTGATGATGGTATACAGAAAAGTTGGCAGTAAAAACTTGTACCAAAAATGAAATTTTTGACGTTGTGGAATGCCCTTCCAGCTTCTTTAGCTGGAAGGGGAAGACCTAGGCGAACTTTCTCCGATCAAATTGGAGAAATCTTACAAAAAGGCCAGGTCAAAAGTACCCTAAACCGACGAGCATGTATGAGAAATGTTATGAAAGTGAGTGAAGCGAAATTGGTTTGTCAAGATCGTAGCAAATGGAGATCAGTGATCTCTGTCTACCCCTGCGGGAAAAAGGCGTGATTATATGTATGCATGTACTTATCATGTTTGTGACGAGTGACGACCGATCCTGGATAAGAAGGGCAAATATTTGTGTCATAACCTTTTGTTTTGTCTCAGGATTTTTGGATGTTTTGGATTATCTATTAAATATATCGTCGTCTACGCTTGGTTGCTTGTGTTCGCGAGTAACACAGGCCCTATTGAGCTTACTTTATGGGGCTAGTTCGATTTGCGTTAGATTATCGCGCAATATATATTATGTGAGTCTCACCTTTCAGCCGCTGAGCCGTGCCTCTCTCCTTTGACGTCCTTCTTGAAGGCGTAGGACACGGATATTGGCCTATTACAAAGGTACTGGTTGTTCATAGCTTCTATGGCCGCATCGGACGCTTCGAACGAAGCGAAGTTTATGAACGCGAATGCTTTTGAGTTGCCCGTCTCTGGGTCTCGCATCACCTGAAAAAAAAAGTATTAACAAATATAAAAGCAAGTTTTTGAGACAAATTAACAACTACTTTTGTCGGTACTGCGCTAACTCTTAACTCTTTTCCAGGCTGGCAGTTGAGAAGTGACAATCAAGTGTCAGTCTTATTCATTGACATTAAGAGGCATGTTTGACAGGCAGTATGTGGTCGATATACGCCTCTGCCTGGAAAAGGGTTAAATTGGATGAAAAATACATCGAGCTAAATAAAAATCGTGACCCTTAGACCAATTGAGACCAATAGACAACGCCTTGAGGTGGACCAAAACATATATATGTTATCCCTATCTGGTTAGGTATTTAACTAAACGTAAACAAAAAAAAACCACGTGACTTGGTCATTCAACCAATCATAGCAACCTTTTGTATCTATGGTATTATCTTATTGGCTGAATGACCAAGTCACGTGGTTCTTTCTGTTTACATTTAAATAACTAACAAGATAGGGTATAGCTTTCACCCGAGACTTCGCCTGCGTGAGCCCGGGATAAAAACTGCCGTATATTTTAATCCAGGCTATAAACTATCTTCGTGCAAAATTGCATCCAAATCGGTTAAGCCGCTTAATTGTCATTGAGTAACAAACATCCAAACTTTCGCATTTATAATATTAGTAGGATTTAACTACTAACTTATCCAGCAGTCTTTCAATCAATCAATCATTTATTTATTTCTTGAATGTGGTACATAAGGTGTAATAAGATACAATGTTGTTCAGCACAATCCAGCCTGAATAGGCATGTAAATATTTAATAAACTGCATTCCTATAACTAAGACTAGATTCTTATGTATAAATAAATAAATAAATATTACGGGACAATCTTACACAAATCAACCTAGGCCCACGGTAAGCTCGATAAGGCTTGTGTTGTGGGTACTAGGCGACGATATATATAATAGATAAATACATATAGATACTTATATACATATATAACATCCATAACTCAGGAACAAATATTCGTGATAAACACACAAATAAATGCCCTGACCGGGATTCGAACCCGGGACCTCCAGCTTCGTAGGCAGAGTCACTACCAACTGGGCTACGGAGGCCGTTAAACCTAACATACAGCATGCAAAAAAATACTAAAGTTACAACATTACACTACATTACCTACACTAGATTCTTATGTATGACCTATCATGCAGCATGCAAAAAAATACTAAAGTTACAACATTACACTACATTACCTACACTAGATTCTTATGTATGTCCTATCATGCAGCATGCAAAAAAATACTAAAGTTACAACATTACACTACATTACCTACACTAGATTCTTATGTATGACCTATCATGCAGCATGCAAAAAAATACTAAAGTTACAACATTACACTACATTACCTACACTAGATTCAATAAATATATCTTTGGTAGATTAGCTGAACTAAGAATGTTCAATAAAGAATATTGAAACATGTACCTTTTTGCCCTAGTACTTATGACGATAAGGGATAAAAAAACATTACACTCCTTTTCGTTGGGCACTCCTGTAAAAAGGTACCTGATTCATTTTCCTTTACCCTCCCATCCTATTTCGTAACAAAGATGGCTACTGATGTGAGAATTTTTACGATGTGAATATTCGCATCGAGCATTTGTAAAGAATGATAATGAGATATTTATTGATAAAAGTATATCATTTTACATGTCATACATTTTACATAGAATTATATTAAACTATAGGTTAGTTTAGGTTAGAATAAGTAAAGGTGCAAATGCTCACGTCACCTTAAAACGACTTGCAAACAATAAATACCTACCTTTGGCGTCTGTAGTATAACTCCAAAAGCGGAGAATGTGTCGTATAGTAACTTCTCATCCACTTCAGGGTCCAAGTTGCCTATGAACACGTTGGCGCCCACATCCAGGTTCTTCTGATGTGCTGAAGCCTTGTTAACTCGCACGGGTTTGCCGTAGAGCTTTATCATGTTCATGACCTGAAATGATGTTAGATAAAATTATTTTCCATCAAAAATCTATTGTGTGTAAAGTATTTACCCCTTTTTTATAGGATCTGTCTGTGGGACTACAATTATTCATCATCATAATCATTGTCAGCCCGTAATCGCTCACAGCTGAGCATAGGCCTCTCTTCGAATACGCCACTCGTCCCTACCCTGAGCTAATCTTATCCAGAAGTGACCCGTGATCTTCCTAATAATGTCCACCCATTGAGCTGGTGGACGGCCGACGCTCCTTTCACTTAGAAGTGACCACCAATCGGACACCTTTTTGGTCAACCCCTCATCATTCTGCCTGTCAAAGTGTCCTGCCCAGCTCCACTTGAGTTTGTTAATGGTATCTCCAACGTCGCGCACCTTAGTGCAACGTCGTCTCAACATTCCTCACTCGGTGTTGTAGTTTAATACCGAGCATGACGCGCTCCATGGCTCTCTGTGCTACTCGTACTTTGTGCACAGCTTCATTTGCTAGCGTCCATGTCTCGGCACCGTACGTCATGGTGGGCAGGACACATTGGTTAAAGAGGCGAGTCTTCAGGCATTGTGGAACTTCGGTGGACTTGAGGATGTCGTCCAGTTTATTAAATGCCGCCCAACCCAGCTGTATTCTCCTAGAGATCTCTTTATGTTGATGCTCTTTGTCAAAGGATAGAATAAATAAATAAATAATAAATAAATGTTATGGGACAATTTTTACACAAATCGAACTAGCTCTATAGTAAGCTCAATAAGGCAAAAATAACAAAATATACATATAACAATACAATTATTTCACACAAAAAAATACCAACATGATTATCAAAGTCAAATGTTGCTAGCTTTCATTTGAAAGTGTGCTCAGGCTATTTGCACAAGGAGAGAGAGTAGACAAGTCTAAACACCATAAAAAAAATGGCACAGTGACCCCTCTGTAGTGAAACTAACAAGAGTAACAAGTTTGTTACTTTTAAGCAATGAAACATTATATAGATAGACATTGCCAGTCCTCTTAATTATTTTGTCTATGCTCAGCAGTTTTGTAAATGATCCCAAATACAGTGCACTGCTAGTGTGTACTTTTAAGCAATGTAAAGAAATATTTATAACCATGTGATTTGCCCAATGAGTCAGAAAAATCAAGCCATTCATATGTACTCA
The DNA here is from genome assembly GCA_963854355.1 of Epinotia brunnichana. NCBI lineage: Eukaryota > Metazoa > Arthropoda > Insecta > Lepidoptera > Tortricidae > Epinotia > Epinotia brunnichana. Next base: position 1,772,026 of record OY977946.1, read on the forward strand.
GTGGCATAATAACAATAGTAGATTGTGCAACAACGGCAATAAAACAAGCCACTTCATCCAGTCAGTATATCAATCTCGGAGCTCCAGGCGAATATCATATTATATGGTTGAGAGTAAATTGGTTTTTATACACGAGTTTCGTGCACACACGTCGGGTGGATTTTACAATGTATTAGAAATTAAGACCTCTGTAAACAACATGGTGCAATAAATAACTTGAACTGAACTTTATGCACTAGAGTTGACCACAGCATAAAAAGCCATTTTATGCACTACACACAACATAAAGACAAACTTTATGACCTAGAGAAGTGAAATATATATTGTGATTGGCTGCTTGAGCAAGTCATGGTTACATTTGTTTATGTTCTTTTCAATGCTTAAAAATATAAACTTTAGTCACAGCACATTGGAACATTAGTATCTTACCTTGATAGCATAATCCGCATCCTCCTCGCCCATAAACTCCACAAAGCCATATCCTTGGTGTGTCTGCGTGACACGGTCTTTTGGCATGTGCACATTTACTGGAAAGCAAATAAGGAATACAAATTATGTACTAATTTCAGAATTTGCCTTCAGGGTGTTGATGGGGCTATACGTTTCTGTAGTGCATCAGGGATGTTCGCGGAGGCCAGGGTAGATTGCTTCTATGCTACCATTAGGAACGCTGCACATCCTTGGTGCGCAGGTTCCCATCTAGCTCCAATAGCATCCTGAGGGCATTGGCTGAGATATTTGATTGTCATTACTTGAATCATTGTCATATGATTAATGTTATGACAAACAAATCATAGTGAACTGCGGCGGTAGTGGGGGGTACTTACTACATAATGTAGTCATATGCAACCAGCTGTCGCCGTAGTTTACATATTTAATTTTACCTATTTTTATCAATTTTAGCTGTTTGTATTTTTTAAATTTTGTAATTTGTATGATCCTAGTTAGTCAAATAAATGAATTTATTATTTATTATTATTAATACAGTATTTCACTTTGCCGATATTTCTTGCACCTTTTCCAGGCTTGTGAGTGAGGATCTTCCTCTCCTGTGAATGGTTAAACACTTTTTATGAATTATTTTGATCAGAGCTTCTATAGTGACGTATTGACAGTTCAACAACCGGAAACATTTACTACTTATGGATGCCAAACTTGGGCACTTACAAAAAAGCACTACCAAAAATTTGCTACATGTCAAAACCACATTATTATGTCCAGTAAAACACTCTGTCCATTATAAATACATTTAATATGCTAGGGAGCACATGTCAACACATCTTACGTACGAATCTGAGTGGTACCTACATAAATCACTTTTTATGATAAAAAGTAAACGAGTCTACCCACATTACTCTGTATACATGACATATCTCCCCCCTAAGTAACTGGCTACTAAATTCACAAATCAACATAAATGTAACTGACTAAAACTAATAAATAATCAACTCTCGACCGGAATAACTATACCTTGGTCATTTTACTTAGTTACTCATTGTTCTTCCTTGGTCTATCGTAAGGGACCCTAGAATGCTCTCTAGTTTTCTTAGTAACTTTCCCTACAGACTGAGTTGGGTCAGGTGGAGGTATGCCCAGCATCGAAGCCCACTGATCTGAGCTCGGTATTTCTATAATTCTGTCATCCTGGTAATCATCATCACAGGCTCTCTCTATTTCTGTGCATTCTTCATTACTAACTTCTTGCCTTATACCTTCTTCTTCCCTATTTTCTTCGATTTTGGGCTGATCATGTACAGTTCGGCCTTCTGCTGTGGTTTTAATCAATTGATCAATGTGTCTATTCACCACTGATCCGTCTGTAGCCTGTACTTGGTAACTAGATGGGCCACCTTTGCTAACAACTGTTCCACGTAACCATTTGGCACCTTTTCCATAATTTCTGTACATGACTTTCTGGCCGATGTTACTTTCTCTTCGTTTTATTTGTGCATTTCGATCTATTTGCTGCTCTACTCTTTTGTGACCTATATTATCCGGGTGAATCGTATCTAGCAAAGTGCGCAGCTTCCTATTCATCAGCAGTTCTGATGGGCTTTTGTTCGTTGCCGAGCAAGGCGTGGCTCGCAGCCCTAGGAGCATATTAGGAATTAAGACATCCCACGGTAGATTATTCATTTTTCGTAATTTGTTCTTAACCGTTTGAACCATTCTCTCTGCTAGACCATTTGTAGCCGGATGGTAAGGTGCAGTTCTAGCATGTTTTATTTTGTTAGCCTCCATAAATCGCTCCATTTCTTGTGATGTGAATGATGTGCCATTATCAGAAACAATAGTTTCACATAAACCATGGGTGGCAAATAACGATCGTAAGTGCTTTATGACAGTAGCTGAGTTTGTATTAGGGACCATGAACACTTCGGGCCATCTGGAATAAGAGTCAACCACGATAAGAAAACTTTTTCCCTGGAAGGGGCCCGCAAAATCCATGTGTATCCTTGACCATGGTCTTGTCGGTGTAATCCACTCATGACTGGTCTTCGGGGGCATGTGTCGATGTTCCAGGCAAATGGAACAGTTCCCAACCAGGCTCTCAATCTCTTCGTTGAGTTGTGGCCACCACACGTAACTCCTTGCCAGAGCCTTTGTTTGGACGATACCATTGTGAGTACTATGAAGTACTTGTAAAGTTGCTTTACGCAATGCAGGAGGAATTACCACTCGACAACCTAGGAGTATGCAGTCTTCCTGAACAGACAGTTCAGTGCGATGAAGCCAGTATGGTCGTAACTCACTGTCGGTCACCTTTGCAGGCCAGCCCCGGTACAAGTGATTCATGACTGCCGCCAAAGTGTTGTCCTTTCTAGTCTCTTTTGCGATCTGGTCCGCATCAAAAGGGAAGGCTTGTGGTGTTTCCGCCATCAGTAAAATTTCTCCAAGTTCTTGTTCTGGTTGATCCGGTACTGGCTGTGGCCATCGACTTAATCCATCAGCGTTTCCAATCTGAGATCCTGGCTTGTAAATTATTTCATAAGTATGTGCAGTCAATGCTAGAGCTATTCTCGTTAGCCGGGGTGATATCATGCTAGGCAATGGCTTCTTGGGATCAAAAATGCCGAGAAGCGGCTTATGATCTGTCACTATTGTGAAAGAGCGTCCAATTAAATAATTGTGAAACTTTTGAATGCCAAACATGATCGATGCTGCTTCTTTGTCGAGTTGTGAATAACGTCGTTCGTGAATGTGCAGCGTCCGTGAACTCATTGCTATGGGACGCTCCTGACCGTCCTCCATCACGTGCGCGAGGACCGCTCCCACACCATACTCCGAACTGTCGCAAGTCAGTGTCAACGGTTTGATCAAATCGTAATGAACCAACGTCATATCAAATGACAACAGATGTTTCGCCTTATCAAAAGCGTTTTGTTCGTTTTGTGTCCATTTCCACATCTGTGTTTTATCGAGCAGCCGGTGAAGAGGTTCCAACATAGTAGCTTTACGTGGTATAAACCTCTCGTAGAAATTGTATAGACCGAGAAATGCTTGCAACTCGTGCACGTTTTGTGGTTCCGGTGTGTTTATTATAGCCTCCACTTTACTAGGGGCCGGGTGAATACCAACAGCATCAATAACATACCCAAGGAATTCGACTCGTTGTCTGGCCAACTTACACTTCTTGCTATTGAGCCGGAGGCCTGCTTTACCAATACGAGTTAGTACCTCGTCTAGTCGTTGCCACATTTCAGGCAGGGTGCGACCAGCTATGATGATGTCATCGATTAGGACCGCCACCCCTTGGATTCCTGCTAACAATGCAGTCATCAGCCGCTGAAAGATACCTGGACTCGCCTTCACTCCGAATGCTAAGCGATGAACTGAGTATAGACCTTTGCAGGTATTCAGTGTGAGCAATTTAGCCGTTGCTTCGTCCACGGTGACCTGTGTGTAGGCTCGGTCCAGGTCTAGGGTTGAAAAGTACTTACCTCCCGCGATGGTCGCGAATACTTCATTAGCAGTCGGCATCGGATAGGTATCCGATTCTGTAGCTTGATTTACCGTGCTGCGATAGTCGCCGCACAGTCGTATGTCCCCTGACTTTTTAACTATGGGAACGACCGGTGTCGCCCACTCAGAAAAAGACACAGGGCGCAGTACCTCCTCCTGAACCAGTCTGTCTATCTCCTTCTCAACTCGATCTTTAATAGCAAACGGTACCGGTCGCGCTTTTATGTATTTTGGTGTAGCGCCGGGTTTCACGTTTATAGTAACAGGCTGCCCTCGGTAAGTACCTAGTCCCTCTTTGAAAACCTCATTATGCCTCTTAATCGTCGTATGCGTATTGTGATCGACGTCTAAATTCGACACATAATTAATGTCCAGAGTAAAATTCAGCGGAGCAAACCAATCACGGCCTAAAAGGTTAGGTCCTTTACCATTCGCGACAAAAACATTTAAATCACAAGCAATGTCCTTATACTGCACATGTAGGGTTGTCCGGCCGAGCAGCTCCACGGGCGCGTTGGTCCAGGTGCGCAGCGTGAGCGGCGGCGGCTGCAGCGGCGGCCGCCCCAGTGCGCGCCACGTGCGCTCGTTCACCAGCGAGAAGCTGGCGCCCGTGTCCACCTGCATGCGAAACGGCGCGCCATTCAGCGCCACCTGCACCTCGTACGGCGGCACGCGGCTGTCCGCGTCCACGTTGTAGATGCCGCCTATATACTCGTCCTGCTCCTTCTCTGCGTCTGTGTAGTTCACGGTCCTGTTCCCGCCTTTTTTCTTGGCTATACATATCTTTTCCAGATGTCCTCTCTTCTTACAGAATCGGCATATTGCGTTAACGAAACGACACTCTCCTCCGTGGTGGTCTCCACATCTGTAACACAACCGTGTGGTGGTGCTGCCAGGACCGCGTTTGAAGTGCACGGCGTTGACGTCCATAGGCTCCGTCGCGGAGGTCGCCGGCGCCGGGTCAAGCGCTTCGGGCGTGACGCCCGCACAAGCCCCGCTGGGACTCCCTGTTACTATCATACGAACGTCTTTGTCTGCACTCTCCGATGAAAGCATCGCATCAATAACTTCTTTGTAACCGAGTCTATTTCTTTTCAACAGTTCATATTGCAATTTATGATCGTTCATACCGCACACGAGACGGTCGCGTAGCATTCGTTCCAAGTCAGTGAAATTACAACAAGAACTAATCTTCCGCAATTCGGTGATATAATCCGACGCTTTTTCACCTTGTCGTTGATCGCGCTTGTAAAATTTATACGACATTGATATTTCATTAGGCTTGGGGCTGTAATGTTCGGTTAGAATAGTTTCTATGTCACTAAACGTCACATCACTTGATTTTTTGGGTGTAATCAAAGCTAAACATGTCTCAAACACTTGTGCACCACACACTGTAAAGAAATTTGCCTTTTTTGCCTGGTCAGATTCAATGCCATTAGCCTCAAAACAATACTTTAACCTGTCCAAGTAATTGTCCCAACTGTCCGTCTGAGGGTTAAACTCGTGAAATTTCACCGATTGTTTTGACATTTTGATAACACTGTATCTACTTTACGTACGTCGCCACTATTATGTCCAGTAAAACACTCTGTCCATTATAAATACATTTAATATGCTAGGGAGCACATGTCAACACATCTTACGTACGAATCTGAGTGGTACCTACATAAATCACTTTTTATGATAAAAAGTAAACGAGTCTACCCACATTACTCTGTATACATGACACACATAAAAAGGAGCGTGCTAAATATAAAATTTAAAGATAGAGAAGATAGAGCTTCACGATAGTGAAGCAACAAAAGTGGTGCTGGACAGGCCACATGATAAGACAAAACTTAGGTAAATGGACAAAAGAAATAGTTGAGTGGTACCCAAGAGGAAATAAAAGAAAAAGAGGAAAACCCATTCTAAGATGGTCAGATGACCATCTGACCATGGTATTATTGTGTATAATGTTATTAAAGATTTAAAAAATTGACATGTAAAACTACGTTTTAAAAAGGAATAAATTAAATGAAATGAAATGACCTTAAAAGAATTGGTGGAGGAGTGTGGGTGCGGGACGCAAGGGCTTGCGAGGCATGGAAAGCTTTGGAGGCCTATGTCGGTAGACAAGTTGAGGTTGTCGATGGAAATAGTTAGAAGTAAATAATATGTAAAGTATGTAATATAAGTTTTCTTAAAAATTGTAAACCTCAGCAATAAAGGCTATTTTTTTATTTTTTTTATTTTATTATTAATACAGAAGAATATAATTTAAACATAATAATTCGAGAAATATATTGACATGTATTTATTGTCTGTGATTCTGTCAGCCCACACATTACTTGCACAGATCCAGCTACTTGATGGTAGTGGGTATAGTCCTCATAAATGTATTTCTTACATGCATTACGTGTGAATTGTGTTAGTGAGCCACAGCCAAGTATTTCGCAACAACTACTTTTGAAGTGTGGACTTTTTGTGTGGAAGCCATAAATTTAGCTTTCCTAAAGTGTGTCAGTAATGAGGTCAACAAATTGCAAGTTTCTTAGTTTATGGTTACAAACTCCTATTTCCGCACTTAGTCTGTAAAAGTCGGACCAGAAGTTGCTTAATTATTGAAGCACTTACCAACAGGTCCTGACTGGACAAAGAGCTCCCACAACAAGCTCTCAGACACCCTGTCGTCCAGCCCTCCAACATATATTGTTGCATCTGAAATAATCAAGTATATTATTGGCCTACCTGTGACATATGTTGCATACGCTGTGGTAGCGGGGGGCCGGACAGATTGGATATGGCGTCGAATACACAAGAACATACTAAGTGAGTCTTTTATTTAAAACCATGTTCCATGTGATTGCATATCTAGATACTTAATATGCAACATGGTGTCAGGTGGGAAAAGAACATAAACACTTAAGAAAATACCTTTGTGGATGGATAACAGTACAAAAACAAAATGTCAGAAAATAGTAACTGGGGGTTACAGCTACAGCCTCCCAAAGGCTTTAAAATAGATGACACAGAGGCGTGGAGAAGGTACAAGCAGCTTTTCAATTTGTACATACAAGCGACAGAGTTAGAAAAGGAAAAAGATGAGAAAAAGGTGGCCATTTTCCTAACGTGCGCGGGAGAAGAGATTTTGGAGATTTATAATGGAATGACAGACAGTTCGTCATTAAAATGGTCAGAGTTATTGGAAAAAATTGATGCCCATTTTAATAGCCAAACAAACACGGTAGTAAATAGTTACAGATTTTACAATATAAAACAGGAACAGGATGAACCAGTAGAACGGTTTGTATTGAGATTGAAAAATGCAGCTAAAATGTGTAATTTTAAGGAGGAAAACCGGATGGTAAGAGACATGCTGGTAATTGGATTGAGAGACGGAAATGTAAAAGAGAGGTTGTTAAGAGAACGGGATTTGACTTTAGACATAGCGTTGGACTTATGCAAAGCAGCTGAGTATAGTAAGAAAAATATGAGGGAGTTGGAAGAAAAAATACAGACGGTGGATCTGGTTAAGGAAAGTCCGCGTTACAGAAAAGAAACAATGAGTTACAGTTGCAATAAATGTGGAAAACAGCATGATCCAAGAAGATGCCCAGCGTATGGAAGAAGATGTGCAGTATGCAACATTTATAATCATTTTGCAGTTATGTGTAGGCACAAAAAGAAAGAAGAGAGACCACATCAGCAGCAAAGATTTAATAAAAAAGTGGATGGCATTAAGGAGTCTACAAACGACAGCGATAGTTCAGATGAATTTGTGGTGGACTCAGTAAGTAGTTGCAATAGATTACAATGGTATCAAGTAATAAATGTTGAAGGGGTTGAAATCAATTTCAAACTAGATTCAGGTGCTGACTGTAATACAATACCATTAAACTTATTCAATAAGCTAAAGTGGGATAAAGGCAAACTAGGTGAACCTACGGTGTTGGTAGTGTATAATGGACAAAAATTCAAAACCGTAGGAAGTATTGATTTGAATTGTATAGTAAAAGGAAAAAAATGCTGTATTAGATTTTGTGTTGTGGATATGCCCATTCAGCCAGTGTTAGGCTTACCAGATTGTGTCAATCTTGATTTAATTAAGAAAGTAGATGTCTTAGTGACCGAAGATAAGAATAAATTTATACAAATAAATCAGGATGTGTTCACAGGGTTAGGTAACATCGGCACATATAGAATAAAGTTGAAAGAAAATTCAGAGCCAGTAATTAAACCTATTAGAAGAGTACCACAGACTATTAAGGAGAGACTTAAAGATACATTGAATAATTATGAGAGTAGAGGTATAATAGAAAAAGTAGAGGGCCCTACAGCATGGTGCAATAATCTGGTTATTGTAGAGAAACCAGATAAGTCACTTAGGTTGTGCTTAGATCCCAAAGAATTAAATAAAGCAATTCTTAGAGAAAATTATCAAATCCCATCACCTGAAGAAATATATAATTCACTTGCAGGTAAAAGTGTCTTCACAGTACTAGACTTGAAGGATGGGTTTTTCCAAGTCGGTTTGGAGGATGAACAAAAGCTCTGCACCTTCGGTAGCCCTTATGGAAGATATTTTTTCAAGCGCTTGCCGTTTGGAATCTGCTCGGCCCCAGAGGTAATGCAAAGAATAAACACAGCTATATTTAGTGATATACAAGGGGTTAATGTGTACTACGATGACATAATTGTTGCTGGGGATAACTTAGAGGATCATGATAAAATATTAAGTGCAGTAATAGAAAGGGCAAGAAAATTCAATGTAAAGTTTAATCCAAATAAGGTTCAGTACAGGAGTGATTTTGTCAAATATGTGGGCTTGGTGGTATCTGAATCGGGCATTAAACCTGATCCTGAACATGTAAAGGCTATTGTGGACTTGGAGGAACCAAAAAATGTCAAAGAACTACAAAAGTTTCTGGGTATGTGTAATTATTTGAGTAAGTTTGTACCACAATACTCAAAAACAACAGAAAAACTCAGAGATCTCTTAAAAAAAGATGTATTGTGGAACTGGGATGTAGCTCAAAAGCAAGCATTTGAAGAAATAAAAATGAAAATGAGTAGTGCCCCAACTTTGGATATTCTAAAAAAAGAAGGTTTAGTAACATTACAAACAGATAGTTCAAAAAGTGGAATGGGTGCTTGTTTGTTACAAAAGGGCAAACCAATATCATTTTACTCAAGATGTTATACAGAATGTCAACAGAGATGGGCTCCGATTGAAAAAGAGCTCTTTGCTGTCTGTTTAGCCATGGAAAAATATCATCAGTTTGTGTATGGTCGCAAAATTATAGTTGAAACGGACCATAAGCCGTTAGTGGCGATAATGAATAAAGACATAAATAAAATTTCAGCCAGACTGCAAAGAATGGTTCTTAAACTCTTAAAATATGAATTTGATATTAGGTATATACCAGGATCTCAAATGTATGTTGCAGACTATTTGTCTAGACATTATAATTCAACAAATGGGAAAGTAGAGCCTACACTTAAAGAGTTAGTGCATTGTGTGGAAGTAGAAACAGTGTATGGGTTAGATAATGACTTACAAATATCAGAAAATAAGTTGAAATATATTCAGGATGAAACAAATAAAGATGGTAATTTGCAACAAATAAAGTTATGGCATAATTCAGAGTGGCCAAAAAATGACAGAAATATACAGGGTAGAGAATTAAAAAAGTTATACAAGTTGAGAAATGAGTTAATGGTTAAAGATAATGTTGTATACTTTGGAAATATGGTACTTGTGCCTAGAGTACTAAGACAGGAAATGCTGGATATACTGCACTCGGGGCATGCAGGTGTGGTAAAATGTAAAAAGAGAGCACGAAAAATACTGTATTGGCCTGGAATGTCAAGAGATATAGAGGATCATGTCTTAGCTTGTAAAGCATGTGAAAAGTACAGGGTATCCAATTGCAAACAGCCTATTATATCTCATGACATTCCTGAACTTCCTTATAGTAAAGTAGGTATGGATGTGGGACATTATGCAGGAGAAGATTTCTTAGTGGTTGTAGACTATTTTTCAAAGTGGATTGAAGTTGCAAAGTTAAATAACAAATCTGCCGCCAATATCATTTTTGAGTTGATAAAAATGTTTAGCATCCATGGAATTCCTAGACAAATAGTCAGTGACAATATGCCATTTGGTAGCTGTGAATTTGAGCAATTTGCAAGACAGCAGGGAATAGAATTGGTTAAGTCAAGTCCACATTATGCACAATCGAATGGATTATCAGAAAAAGCTGTGGGAATTGTTAAAAATATGATGAAAAAATGTAGAGAAAGTGGTGATAATTTTGACTTAGCGATGTTACATTATAGAACAACTCCGGTAGCAAACTTGGATTATAGTCCTTCAGAGTTGTTAATGAGTAGATTATTAAGAACAAACTTACCTTGTTCAAAAGAAATGTTAAAACCTAAGTTATGTGTAAATGTCAAAGAACAAATGTCAATTAACAATGAAAAATCTAGGATCAATTATAATAAAACTTCCAAACCTAAAAAGTCATTTCAGAAAGGGGAGGAGGTCATTATTCAAGATGTAAATAAGAGCAAATGTTGGTATTCAGGTAAAATTGTAGAAGAGGCCAGTGGACCTAGATCATTCATTGTTAAAAATGATAAAGGCAATTTAGTTAGAAGAAATGAAAGACATATTAGACCTAGTAGAAATAAGTTTACTGTTAAAAGTTATAATATGCTGGACTCCTCTGAGTTGAAGCAAATCAGGGATAGAGTAGGGAATTATTTAAGGCAAGATGCACCAGTATCTTCAGCACCAAGCGCTCTTGCACCTGTAGCTAACCCAGAGCCAGTTGATGTACCCATGGCAACCAGGACAGGGAGGTTGGTGAGGAAACCTGCCTATTTAAGAGATTTTGATTTAAGCTAGTGTTAGATTAAAATAATAATAACTTTATTTCTTAAGCGGGGGATGTGACATATGTTGCATACGCTGTGGTAGCGGGGGGCCGGACAGATTGGATATGGCGTCGAATACACAAGAACATACTAAGTGAGTCTTTTATTTAAAACCATGTTCCATGTGATTGCATATCTAGATACTTAATATGCAACACTACCTAAAGTATATGTAACTACAGCTAGATTTTTCTCGCACTATCCGTCACTCTCTTAATAGAAAACTTAGAAAGAGACGTCTAATGCGAGAAAAATCGAGAGAGCTCGCGCGCCGTCTTGTGATAGCCGTGCAGAGGATATTCGGGTAATGGCTGTTCCGGCCTGCCAAGCCCTGGTATCACTGCCACCATCGCTAATCTATTCTGTCTATTAGTGAGGTTTAGCCAAGGTTAAGCATAGTTTGATTATGCCCTAAACTCTAAAGCAACATAACCTAAACTTTGATGATGATAAATGAAGAGTTAAGTTAGCCAATTTTGACACCCAACAATAAAGAATTTCGACATTCTGTTAATACTTTAAGTGCTTACCTTGATTTCTTTCTGCAATTGGTCCTGCTGCCATTTTATTTTGGCAATAATATCGGCGTCTATTGCAGCCGCCATACAACAACGCGAGATGACGGGAGGTGAGTGACGTCAGTGACGTTGACGTTAATTTGACATTTGAAGTTTATTTTTACAAAAGTGAAACGTTCAGAAATATTCGTAAATAGTAGATTTGAATATTTGAAGCTCTCAGATATTTTTTTGGCACCACACACGTTAAAAAGTTTATAAGTACTGAGATAAACAATATATCAAGAGCAAAACGCACTCATTTCAAGTAAACTTATCGCCAATAGTATTGTGATTTACCAAAATCTACTAGAAGTGCAATGCAACATAAACATCTTATTACTTTTTAATAGTAAGATATTCTAGGAGTTTCTGATCATAACGTGAACTTGATGAAAAAAAGATTTTCGTTTCACATAATCTGTGCATTGATTAGTTCGTCTGTGGCTTGAACGGTCCTAGGTACTTGTTCTATCTGTCGTATTTTTCCGCTGCTACCGCAACAAATACAACGAACGTAAACAAATAACTCTAATTCATAAAGTTCAGACAGTCAGTATGCAGAGCGCTTCAGATGTGATATCGTCGATGTTTTGGTTTAAAGATAAGGATGAAGATAGTGAAAAAGACTCTGAATTAATAGAACAATTCGTGCAAAATGTGGAAGATTTCAGTTCTCAATACGGAAGTGAAATCAGCGTCTCCTACACCGCTTTCAATCTACGCGGACCCCCGTCAAACTTTCCGGATTACGGTGATTATCCTCAAGCTTTTGTAATGGTAAGTCTTCTTAAAACTAATTAGTGCAATGAAGACGTAAATAAGTTTAAACTTTTTTAACGTCCCTAATCCCTATTGTGTTCTCATTTCCCAGGTAGGTACCCACCTTTGTGGATGAATAAACTTTTTTTTTTTTATTATTTATTATTATTACTTTTCATATTTATATGGTTCACTTAGAAAGTTTGTCAAGTAGAAATAAAAAAACTGAAAATCTTTTGAAAACGAAAACATTTCATTTTAAAATATTTTTTTTACAAAGCAACTTTGGCTATTCAAAAATATGTGACCGTCCATAAGAAAAGGGCCCTTATGGCAGTGTCTAGTTACGGAGATATTGGCGTTTTTGTAAAATCCTTCAAAATTATAATTTTTTTGTTTTATGCAAAAAAGTAAAATATACAAATAGAGGTATACAGGGTGGAATTTCATAAACTGTACATAATAAAAGGAGAAAAATTTCAGCCAATTTCATCGGTGAAACGGTGTTTTTTTTTTTTTTCTAGTCATAAGTTTTTTTTTTACAGAATTTTGAAATTTTTTGTAAAAACTCGGGTAATACACCTAATTCAGACGGTATAACTTTTGATCCAATGGTCCAAAAATGAAAATAAAAAATGCAGAGTATTACCAAGGGACAGGTTAATAATTCTTAATAACAATAGAAAACCAACTAGAAGAGAGAATCCGCAAAAAAAATTATTGTTTTTGAAAAATGGCTACAAAAATTACGAATTTTAAAAGAAAAACACAATTTTCTGAAAAAAACGCAGATTTAGTTACCATTTTTTTTGCTTAGTATTAAACCTCACTTAATGCCGATTCTAAAACCGTTTTTAAACTGTCTCAGACTTTGAAAAATACCACGCAAATGGGTACGTAAATCATAATTTTATTAATTTTAATCCTCTTAAAATCCTTAATGACCGCTTGTTCCCAGGTAGTTGAAGGGTGTTTTTAGGTTGAAGGTGGAGATAACATGAGGGGTATAAAGGCATTGGGCAATAGGTCAACTATTCAGTCGCTCGCAAATCGCAATTGCTTGTCTTTGCTCGCCACTTCTTTGATTACTCCAGTACTTGTTCAGTTTGAATCATCATGCCCCGCTTACGAGTGTTTTCGCCGTTACAAATAGCCAACATGCACTATTATTATGGATTGTGCCATGGATCTGTAAGAGCTGCGTGTATCGCCTATTTGGAGCAGTATCCTAATGACGTTCCAAGACCTGCTGCTCGCCACTTTCAAGAAGTTCATCGCCGGTTGTGCAATATTGGCCTGGGATACGGTGGCCGAGATCGCCGAGAGCCAGGAAACATAATTGATGTTGCCATAGAAGAAGCAGTTCTCAGAGACTTGTACGCGGACCCAACCACGAGTCTAAGACGCTTGGCATTGAGGCACGGAATCTCAAAATTCTCTGTCTGGAAAATTTTGAAGAAGGAAGGACTGCATCCATTTCATTATCAACGGGTACAAAATTTGCAAATTGGCGATGCCCGCGTTAGGTGTGTTATGTCGACTTGGATACTTGGCAATATCAGAAGGGATCCGGAATTTACTAGAAGAATTTTATGGATGGACGAAGCAAGATTTACTCATACGGGAATAACTAACTTCAGAAATTTACACACATGGGCTCACGATAATCCAAACCTAGTAAGACCATCTAATTTTCAAGACCAATTCTCCATAAACGTTTGGGCAGCGGTACTCGACGATCAATTGATTGGACCAGTCTTCTTACCGAATACTTTGAAGGCCGACAGATTTTTACTGTTACTGAGAGACGAGCTCCCAGAGCTTTTGGAAGATGTGATGTTAGATGTGAGACAACGCCTGTTTCTCCAAATGGATGGATGCCCAGCTCATTGGGCATTAAGAGTTCGACATTTTTTAAATGAGCAATATCCCAATAGGTGGATCGGCCGAGACGGCCCCGTTGGATGGCCTGCAAGATCGCCTGATATGACGCCGTTGGATTATTTTCTTTGGGGTGATATGAAGCAACGGGTATATCACAGAATCGTCAATACCGAAGCAGAATTGCACGACAGAATTTTAAATGCAGCACAAGAAATAAAAAATAATCCGGGAATGATTCGACGGGCTACGCAACAAATTCAAGCTCGGGCCACATTGTGCCTTCAAGAAAGAGGAGGTCATTTTGAACAATTAATACCATACAGGGAACGCCCTTTGCAACACTAGAATAAGTTTTTTCTTTAATAAAGGTTTATCAATCGAATTTATGACTTTTAATTAAAATACATGATTTTATTTACGCAATTTTTAGGACTACTTTTCTTCCTATTGTTTTCTCTACCTAAAACCCGATAACACCCTTCAACTACCTGGGAACAAGCGGTCATTAAGGATTTTAAGAGGATTAAAATTAATATAATTATGGTTTGATTTACGTACCCATTAGCGTGGTATTTTTCAAAGTCTGAGACAGTTTAAAAACGGTTTTAGAATCGGCATTAAGTGAGGATTAATACTAAGTACGTAATTTGTTATTTCCACCTAAAACCCAATAACACCCTTCAACTACCTGTGAACAAACGGTCATTAAGGATTTTAAGAGGATTAAAATTAATAAAATTATGGTTTGATTTACGTACCCATTTGCGTGGTATTTTTCAAAGTCTGAGACAGTTTAAAAACGGTTTTAGAATCGGCATTAAGTGAGATTTAATACTAAGCAAAAAAAATGGTAACTAAATCTGCGTTTTTTTCAGAAAATTGTGTTTTTCTTTTAAAATTCGTAATTTTTGTAGCCATTTTTCAAAAACAATAATTTTTTTTGCGGATTTTCTCTTCTAGTTGGTATTTTATTGTTATTAAGAATTATTAACCTGTCCCTTGGTAATACTCTGCATTTTTTATTTTCATTTTAGGACCATTGGATCAAAAGTTATACCGTCTGAATTAGGTGTATTACCCGAGTTTTTACAAAAATTTTCAAAATTCTGTAAAAAAAAAACCTAATGACTAGAAAAAAAAAAAAACACCGTTTCACCGATGAAATTGGCTGAAATTTTTCTCCTTTTATTATGTACAGTTTATGAAATTCCACCCTGTATTTGTACCTTCAGTGTCAGTTGTGTACGTTTACTCTTTCTTTAATAAAATCGAGTTCAAAGTTTAGTAGAAAAGGGCTCTTATGGGAAATCGCATAATTGTTTACAAGTAATTTTTTCTTCGGATTGATGTTGTGATACAAGATTTGCAAATAAATTATGTTAGTATTGTGCCATATTGTAATTATCAATATGTTTTGTCTGTGATTGGTCATAAGGGCCCTTTTCCCAAATGTATGGGAGTTAAATTGTGATTTTTACGTAACTTTAATCGTGTATAAATAAAAAAGTGTGACTTGTAGAATAATAATAAGACTTTTGTGATACTCCTGTAGATTGACTAAATATAATTGAGAACTTACTACCTATACCAAATTTGTTATTGTTCTAGGGAAGATGTAACTGATAATAATTATCACATTATATATTAAAAGTATCTTTAATATTTATTTACAAGCTTCTCAAAAACAATTTAATTACGAAATGGTATAAAATAATATTTATAAAGAAATAAAACTAAACTAAACCTATATTATAAACTAAAACTATAAAAAGTAAATGCCCCCCAGGTCGACGTCATTGGCTATAGTGCCCAGAAGGCTGGCAGCGTTACCTCTTTGGATTGCTAGGCTAATCCTTTATTAAAATAAAGAATTGACTATGTGATTTTATTTCTATGCTAAAATGCAAGTTCAATTAGTGTTCTACTATATGCAATGGTTCAGATTACAACATATTAAAGAAAAAGCCGAAAAAAATGTTTTTATTAATTTCGTTCATATGAGCGTGTTGCTCTTTCCAAAGGCTGTTTTTTCAGGATCTGGAAGTCACATTTAAAAAAAACATGACTGCAATCCAAAGAAAAACACCTTGAGATACAAAATCAATCGTAATCTATGTAACTTCCAATGGGAACATACTTAAAATTAGTTTCAAACTTCTTTTGACGATTTCTCAAAAGTGCAATTTTAGCATGTGTAAATTTGATGTCTTTTGAAAAAAAAAGTATGGGACTTAGGGTCATGATTTTTTTGTATTAGATAACTTATTTAACGTAGATTTAGGATCTCTGCTTAACTCAATACCTGCCATAAGGGCCCTATAGCCATGGACTGTCACATATTTATATATTTTTTTTAGTCCACCTAGATTATAAATACTTTTTCACCTTAATGTGATAGTATTATGTATAATGTTATTTAACATCTATAAATTGACATGTAAAACTACGTTTTATAAAGGAATAAATGAAATGAAATGAAAAAGATTACATTTTACATTTAATTTCGTGCTTTGCTTTTTTCGCCACCAACCAACTTCCAAATACGAGGTTCTTAATTTAAGAACATTTATTCTACAAGTTTATTTATTTAGGCAATAAAGCCCAAAATAATACAAAAGGCGAATTTAATGTTGTAAAGCATACTCTTGCAGTCAACCTTAAGGCAAAGTAGAGCAGAAAGAAAATTTATAACAGTCATTTGTAGATTGATTTAGAATTATTGTTATTTACTGAATGCATTGTGCTATATGAATAGTTATATCAATAGTCACATCCATTCCTTGTCAAAACTGTAATCTAGGGCTAAATCAATTGGAATGAGAATATGTTGTGTTTACTAAAACAAAATAAAGAGTTACATGAAATATATTATTTCAATCCGTATATTTTTCATGTGAAAACAGAGAACTTATGGCACTTGGTGGGAAGAGGCTCCATCTGCTCAGGATGACTATGTGCCGCAAAACAATAGATGCATTCCGAGTCAGGATTTTGTTGGTTAGTACTGTAAATTTTGTTTTTCAGTAATATTGATATTCTGTACTAATCCAGTACCTGACAATAATATACTGTACTACATTCATATCTGAAAAATCGGGTTTTTGTTTTATAACTTTTATGAGAATAACAGAAAGTTTGAAGTTATTTATGAACAAGGTGATTGATATTATGGACTGGTACAAAAAAGACAATTTATCTATTGTTAAAACAACAATATGCCTGCAATATATATCTACCCATTATTTTACTTAACTTTCATATCCAGTCTTTCTTACATCCACATTGCATTTTTACAAGCTTTATATTAACTTGCACTGTTTGTATGTATGTAAATATGTAAGTATTTAAGTTGTCCGTCAAAATTTGCAATCCATTTTTCAGTCACTTCCCGTTATCCAATTGAGCTGAAATTTTGCAAGCATATGTATATCGCATGACAATATAATATATATTATGATGACTTGGAGCTGATCTGATGCTGGAGC
Organism: Epinotia brunnichana; assembly: GCA_963854355.1. Classification (NCBI taxonomy): domain Eukaryota; kingdom Metazoa; phylum Arthropoda; class Insecta; order Lepidoptera; family Tortricidae; genus Epinotia; species Epinotia brunnichana. The sequence continues at coordinate 1,789,604 of OY977946.1, forward strand.
TGGAAGGTGGCCATAGGAACTCCGGACTAATACGACACAACCCCATCGAGTTTGGGCTCGTTAGAATCGTTTCAATGAGTAATTTATGATGGTATGCAGAAAAGTACAGTTGGCAATAAAAGATTGTAACAAAAATGAAATTTTTGACGGAAACTTATTATTAATACACCAATTAATGATTTCTATCCAACAAACTATCATCTTGAATATCCCATTTTGTAAAATCTCTTCCAACAGAAGTATCCTTCGAGAAGTCCGTGTACCCAGTTGAAGTGTCCGTGTTCGAGACATACAATCCTGGTGCGCTGGTCAGGATATGGGCGCAAGGACCCTCCATGTGGATGTTGCTTTGGGAAGGCGAACCAGAGTATGCGGGGGACAGACCTAGGATTTTTAGTCCTCCGATAAGACCGATTGATGTGGCTACACGGTCAGTATTCTGTTTAATCCTCTCTTGTTATCATTGTTGCAAGTATAATCATCATCATATCAGCCGAAAGACGTTTACTGCTAGACATAGGCGGAGGCCTGGCCTGGGGGAGCCCAAAGAGTGCCAAAACGACCGGTCCTGTGCCACCCGCATCCAGCCTTGACCTTTACCAGGTCATCAGTCCACCTTGTGTGGGGCCTACCAACGCCGCGTCTTCCGGTACGTGTTCGCCACTCGAGAACCTTTCCGCCCCAACGGCCATCGGTTCTACGTGCAATGTGCCCCGCCCACAGCATGGATAAAACAGAAATGCGTATGCATAACAAAATAAGTGTGTATATTTAAATGCTCATTACTGAAAAATTCATGAAAAGTAAAAACAATAGATATGTTATCTGTGTTTCAAGTATAATGTACCTACTTAAATATGCATAAAACTGGGATGCATTATACAGAAATGCACATGCATAACAAGATAAATGTATATATAAATGCTCATTACTGAATATTTTGTGAAAAGTAAAAAACTTAAACTACTTTTTTTAATTAATTTATTGCTAAGATTATGCATCAGGCAGTATCAAGGGTAATCCACTCTCGTTATCACTAATGCTCTAAGCAATGAATGAATAATAATGCATAAAACGGGTATGCATAATATAAGTGCAAAAAACAGAAATGCATAAGCATAACAAAAGTATGAACAAAACAAGTGTGTACATTTGAATAATTGATTGCGGCATAAACTAAAATAATCTGACACACTTGCTTCTTAGTGACAGGCCTGTAATATTAATGAAATCATTTATTTTCCACAGAGTGTTAAGACTGGAATTCAATCACAGACTGCTCCCATATTATACAGAACTGGATGCTGTATTGTTGAAAGGCCGAGAACCCTGCAAATTCCAACTGAAGAATAAACTAATCTGCCCTTCACTGCTTAAGATAAATAGGCCTGTTATGGAGAAAGGTAAGAAATTCGTTAATCTAATAGTAGTTAGAATAATAGTTAATCTTTTTGACGTGATTACGTCTTATAAATCGATGAACGCCGGCTGCGCGCACGAAATATCAACGCACAGCTTAAACCGCACAGGCTCTAGAGATTCCAAATTTGGCACGTAGGTTCCATATAAGGTCTAGTGGTGCACTAAGAAATATTTTTTCATAATTCACCCTCTGAGTGGGTGAAATGGGGGTCCAAAGTTGGTATGGCAGCTCAATGTTTTCTGATGACGTTATCACGTAAATTATCGTCCGTAAACCGACTTTATAGACAACCAACTTTTTAATACCACAATGGCAGCAACGAAACGCATGCCTGTTAGTTAACAGACGTAGTCTATAGACGCATGCAACTCCATTCTGAAGGCCCATTCTATATACTTCATCAACTTATGAAAGATACATAACTTGAATATAAAACTAAAACTACTTAAAATGAAAAATACTTAAGCTAAAAATTAAAAATACCTATCAAAATTTGGTGCCGTTGGTAGGGTACCCATCACGCAGGCAGCGTTCCCGCGCTGGATTGCGATTGCAATTCTCTGCGCGAGAAAGCTGCCCGCGCGAGGGTCGCCCGTTGCCTCCCTCAAAGTAGGTATAATAAAAACGCGGAATTCCGTTGCATATCGGGTTATTAGATAATTGACCTAGTAACTCTCTTGTATTTATATCTATTACTTCAACAATTGTACATGTTAGACAGGGACAGAAATGACTACTTTTTAGTAACGTAGTGCCTGTAACGTAACCTGCTTGCAGGCATGTTTGATAGAATCGTCTCAATTAAGTAGTAGTTGATGGATGACGGTATACAGAAAAGTACAGTCGGCAATAAAAGCTTGTACCAAAAATTAAATTTTTGACAGAAACTTATTTACAAAATTGCTTTTATAATCTTCTTCTTCTTATTTAAGAGCTACGCTCTTGTCGGTGTAGTAATTTCCAACTTGTTCTACATTCTGCCTTTCTTTTTATTTCTCTGTACGATGAAGCGTTTATTTTCTCTTTTATTTGCTCCATGTAAGATATCCTCGGCCTTCCCCTTTTTCTTTTACCTTCTATTTTTCCCTCTATTATTGTTTTCATCCAGTCGCCATGGCGTAACATGTGTCCTATCATTTGTTCCTCTCCTGTTTTCAATCATTTCTATCAGATTACTTTTTTCATTGACTAAATCCAGAACCTTTATAATCTACTTTAATATAATAGGAGTAGAAAAAGAATGTACCGTTTATGAAATGAACAGAAGCTTATAGTTTATACCTAATAGTAGTTTATTTGTACTGCTGTGCCCTAACAGGGTTTGTGGTGGACATGACAATGTACCTATATTTAAGACCTTTTGTAAACCCACAAAGCATTATGAATTAAAGTTAGTTAATGTAGTCAAAGACGAAAAGTTGAAATTAAATAGGTACCTACCTATATTTTTGTATAAAAATAATCCCGGTATACGGTCCCTGCTCTAAGATTATTATTATTATCACCTTTTGACATTGATTTATCTAATGAAGTAATCACAAGATATTTCCATGTCACCTTGATGGCTTATTAATACAACAGTTTATGGTTTAATCACATTAGGAGAGGAGTTTTGGTGATTACTAATTACGTAAGGTTGCCAAGATTGGCTTGAGTTTGTAACATTTTTACCAGGCATTGTAACCGGTTTTTTGCAAAAACCTCGAAATAACCACATATCTCAAACTATTTTATACTTCATATGTAGGACTCAGTTGTGTATTGAGGTAACGAGTGCGTATTATTAGATTGCCCAGTTAGAAAATAAAATAATTAATAAAGGACGATAAAAACCGGTTACAGTTCCCATACAAAAAATAACCGGTTACAATCCCTGATTCTTACTGACCGTAGTTGTTTTTTCATGTTTAATCGTCGTTCAGTCGCGAGACTATATACGCTGATTCGTTGACAACAAGTGATTTAGTGACCGTAGGTATCATACAATGTTTTACATCTCATTTGCGAAGAAACAATTCAAGATTCAATTGTTTACGCCCAAGACGGAAAAAATAGCACACCTTTTATGAGGAAAATGGAAATTAAACAGGTAATATCAGGGATGAAAAGTACAACTTTGATCCCTCTACGACCAGTGTGAAATAGTAAATTACATCAGAGGCCGGGAAAACACGGATTTTCGCCCAAGTATAGACGGCCGGGAATCCGTTTTCACGCCGAAACATGTATAGTGCTTTTCTCAAACATGCAATGAAATAAATAAATAAAAATCCTCAAATCAAACTAATTTTCATGGCTGAATGCCGTGATGCTGTGCCACAAATAGTGGAATGAAAATTAAAAAGTTACTTTGCAGGCCTAGGCCTGAAAAGTTGTATGAAACCCCATTTCAGGCCGCCTCGAGATGCTGCGCCCGAAAAAGAATACTTCCGAGTCTATTATAAGGAACGTAAAGAGAATATTTCATTGCATGTTTGAGAAATAGTAGATTGTGTCTCAAGGGAGCAAAATGATATATTTACGACGAGGGCGGCATATTGAATACCTACTGATTGAAGCGAAAAATTCTACAGTAGAATTCAGAGCGTGACGAGGGTTTCAAGTGTTTACACCCACCCAAGATGGAAATAATTTTGCTACCGAGTGACACATAGGTACTGCTTTTCACACCTTATATAAGGAAAATTTAAGTACCTCATGTGAGGGCAACAAAAAATCACGTTTGTTGTAGTAGTAGGCCCCCCTTAAAAAGAAAAATTATTTTGTTTTTAGTATTTGTTGTTATAGCGGCAACAGAAATACATAATCTGTGAAAATTTCAACTCTAGCTATCACGGTTCTTGAGATACAGCCTTGTGACAGACAGACGGACGGACGGAGTAATAGGGTCCCGTTTTACTCTTTGAGTACGGAACCCTAATAAAGTGTAATATATACGTATATGTAATATATACGTATATTTATGTATACGTTTAACATTAATACGTAATATTTGGTAATACGTTCACAATTCCTAATTCGAACTACATTGTTAACAGGGCAGCTGTTACATAAGATAATGGCCTCGAACCTGCATGAAACCGTTATGTCACCCGCAGCGGTACAGAAGCCGAGCCATACTGGGCCCGTTTTGGGAGACTTTGAACCGTTACCAGTAAGTACAGATTACTTGTATAACTACGGGATGGGATGATGTTGGTTTACACGCTTATCGGTGCGAAGGCGGTACGATCTCTGTATGCTTTTTTTTTTTTTTTTTTTTTTCCGTGTTGTGGCTTTTTGCTGCTTAGGCACTTTGCCAATGTCAAGTGGGGGAAGTTTTGGCTTTACGGTTCCGTGGAGTGCACCTAATAATTTTGCCCCAGGGACTTAGTCCTTAGACTTAGTCCCTGGGGCTCTGTATGCTTTCAGCTGTAAGTGTCAACTGTCAATGTCAACTGTCAGCTGTCAGTGTCAACTGTCAGTAGAGTCAGTAGGTATCGATAAATACAAGTAACTACGCGCCTACATTTAAATATGTGCTTCCTGAATGGTGCTACGAATGCAGTTCTGCAAGCGGACCGCCCCGCTAGCGTGCATGATATTGCTACTATGCAAATACAGTAAACTCAGAATAATTGACAGAACAATTGGGATCGATCTGTCATCACGGACAGGACTATTCTTGCCAATAGGTCTGATATCGTGCTGACAGATCGATCGAAACGCCAGGCAGTGCTGGTTGACATCACCATCCCCCATGACGAGAAACTCGTGAAGGCCGAAAAGGACAAAGCCGCGAGGTATGTGGGATGTTGATTCGACGATCATCGTCCCGATAGTCGTTTCGTCGAACGGTTTAATAGCGAAGAGTCTCGACCATCACCTCAAGAGACTCGCTAGAAGGCTGGATCAAGGGTCAGATACAGCGCGGCGGTACTCCTAGATACTGCGCGAATAGTCAGGAGATTCCTGTCTCTGTCGCCCTGACCACCGGTAGCTTAGGCCCCACCGGTAGCTACGGTCAAAAAAAGCTCTGTTTTCGATATTAGTATGTTGTTTTTTTATAAATAAAATTTACATGTAACTATTCCCCATGGACGTCTCTAACAACCCACGAGAGATTTTAATTTTTAACTTGTATTCATAAAAGGTACGTCCAAAAAACCGGTTTTTTGGCCTAAAACTGCCAAATTTTGGTGCCATATATCTCGAAAACTGTAAGTTTTAAAGTAAATATGGTTGTTAATACGATAAGCCATAAAAAATACGAAAAAACGGACAGTAACGGATCGAAGGTCATTGGGAGCTGTGAGCCCCTTAATTAAATAAATAATAAATAAATAAATATTACGGGACAATCTTACACAAATTAATTGCTCTCCTTTACGAAAATAAGTGAAGACCAGCGTCGCGAATTGTATATTAGCAGAATACCGCTAATATACAATATATCGGTTTCCGTATTCTAAAATCGTATCATTTGACAACTTGACAAAAGGCGCATATGTACTAATTGCCACTGCACGTTTGCACTAGCCGAGACAATAGGGAGATATTCCTGACCTACACGCATCGATATGTCATATGATAAGTTTACGTTACTAAACAATGGTGTATTGTGAAAAATAACGAGTCTCTGGCGCAGTTTACATTTACGTTTAGAAGTTGGTCGGCATTTTCCATCATATACGTCTACACGGTATTCCCAAGACGAAGAATATCGTGGTAAGATTTTAGTAATGTAATGTCCTACCAAAAGTCCCTTGCAGCAACAGTTCAGTAGTTATTGGGATTGGGTCGATTTGTATAAGATTGATCCCTGATATGCATTTATTTAGGTTTACCCTCGTTTTACCGACAAAAGTTTCATCAAATGTACGTTTCGCTGAATTTTCATATCATCGAAGACCAATTTTTTAACAAACTTTTCAGGATTGCTAGAACTCAAACCTAACCTAACTGTCTACATTACTTTGTAGCTGTATTTAATAGTAAGTAAGTTAACTGTTCCCGAGTAAAAAATCGCGATGAAAAAGAAATCGGGGAAACCACGCATTCAGTGAAACGATTGTCGGTGAAACAAGGTTATCCCATCTATTTATAACTAGCGACCCGCCCCAGCTTCGCACGGGTGCAATGCTGATACTCAATATATATGTATTATACATATAAACCTTCCTCTTGAATCACTCTATCTATAAAAAAAAAACCTCTCCAAAATCCGATCCGTTTTTTTTTAGTTTTAAAGATCTAAGCTTATGACCGCTTTAGCCTAGTTGGTAGTGACCCTGCCTACGAAGCAAGGGTATATTCGAATCCCGGTAAGGGCATTTATTTGTGTGATGAGCACGAATATTTGTTCCTGAGTCATGGATGTTTTCTATGTATTTAAGTATTTATTTCTCTATATAAGTATCTATATCGTCGTCTAGTACCCATAGTACAAGCTTTGCTTAGTTTGGGACTAGGTTGATTTTGTAAGGTTGTCCGCAAATATTTATTTATTTATACATAGAGACAGACAGACAGCGGAAAGCGACTTTGATTAGATTAGATTAATTTATTTCATTTTGAAAATTTACAAGCCATTTTTATCAGTTAAAATAACATGAATTCACAAAAAGATCGTCGGAGTGTATACGAATAACAATAATATATATACTTAGTCAAATCAAAATACAGTGCAAAATGAAAACAAACAAATAGTAGATTGTACAACAAGGGCATAAAACGAGCCATTTAACCTGAGATGTTTATATCCACCCGAGCCACCGGCGAGGGTGGATAGTTAAGTCGAGGGGTTAAATGGCTAATTTATGCCCGAGTTATACACACTGCTTTTCACTTCGATTGCGAGAAAATAACAAATAATTGCAAAATAAAATAAAATAATAGCTCATTCCTGTCACTTAACTTTTTAAAGTATTTATTTTGAATTTTCGACACTAGTGATATTCGACTGAGGTACTTCATACTGCCAAGTCATTTAATGGTTCAATACATTTTAAATTAATAATTGACACCTATTTTATCTGGTTTTATTAATTTAGTATTGGATAACACGAATGTGAAATTTATTAAACCAAATCAAATCAAATGACAAGTTTATTCTACGAAGTTTTATTGCGTGTGTGGCTGTTAGGCCCGATTACCCTAGTCTTTAAAATAAATTTACTTTGTGCACTAGAGCATAAAAGTGGCATTTTGTGCAGCATACATCCAGCACAAAGGCGAACTTTGCGAGCATGAGAAGTGAAAACAATCATAATATTAAAATGGTACAATGTCAAGGAAGTAAAATGTGTTTCAATGTCAAATTATTAATAAAAGCTAGGGCATCCTAGATATAAATTGTCAACAGTGGAAAAATATAATGGGTATATATACAAAATTGAAAAAGTGGAAAAAATATAATTTTTAACTAAACATGTCATTTAAGGCGCACAACACACCTAAGCACTTGTCAACACCTAAAACTCGCACACTGTCTATTTGTATCGGAGTAAGCGAGAGCGAGTGTTACTTGGGCGGCCAGGTTTTAGACGAAAATAATGAATAAATATTGAAATAAAAAAAAGTGTGGATTATTTGTGAAATATGGCTCGTCTACGGTTTAGGTATGAATATGTGGACTTCGTGTTTTTACTTGCAGACCCATACGTCAAAAAAATAAGGACATAGAACCGTTTAAGATGATTTTAAGACCAATCTTTGCAATTATTTTCCGAGCCGATTTCATCCAATTATGTTTCGAGTCCGTCTACGGTCTTGGAAATATGATGAATATTAACTTATATTTTTTTTGATGTGCTAGAACAAATAGTTTTTCTTATACAACTGCTCAAATAATATCAATTTCAACAAATTTGGTCTTGTCAGCCTCTTAATACAGATACAATTTATAATGTGTGTTCGTTGTATTCCTTTACGGAATAATATGTTTAAAAATAGAGCGACATTTGTATTCGAATATAAAATGGATTGGAAACATATAGAAAGGAGACCTTGTTGAACAAGGAAACGGCTAAGTGCACCAGATATCGTCATTAATTAATCCTTAAAAAGATATGGTTCGTCCATTAAGTCTCGCTTCCTTAAAACTGAAACATATTACTTACTTATGTTCTAAAAAAGGCGAGTTCTAGAGTTCCGTACCCAAAATGGCAAAAGCTAAACCCTTACATAATGTCGCCATGTCCGTTTGTCAGTCTGTCTGTCTACCACTTCAGTTTTGCGTTTTGTGTTGATCAACTTTTTCTTTTTCTTATTCCCTCCCGGTAAGCCAGGATAACACAGTGACAGAATTTCTTAGAAAAAATAAATATAAATTTGACTTCTATCATACTAAGGAGCCTGCCCTTCCATGGAATAGGTTTACCTATATAAGAAAAATACGTTTTTAGTGGATTTAATCCTACCAAAATCATAGTTTTAAAATGACCCTGGAACGTAACCATGGCAACGAGCAACAAAAAATAGGTGATCGTCCCTTTTATCCGATTACACTATTGATTACGGATTTAAATCTCTCTCATCTTCTAGGACGGTCATAGATGGCGCCATTGTGTTAAGCTACCTAAGAGCATGTGTATTTGGAAAGTTGCTAGTAAGTAGCATGCTATTTGCATACAAAATAATTGAGCTGGCTCAAATAAGCATGCTACTAAAGATGATGTGTATCTGTACCTTTAAGCAGAGGTCTAATTGCCAGACGAACTGATTGGTACATAGACCTCTACAGTACATTGTATTAACATGCTTGTTTGAGCATGCTGAATTAATTTGTATGCAAATAGTATGCTACTTACTTGCAACTTTCCAGCTACACATGCTATTTGCTTGAAACTAGCATGCTTTCGTGGCACTAAAGAGCATGTGTACAGTACCTTAAAGGTACTCTGATCCAATTTAGAACGATATACATTTTATTGCAGAGGAGAGCCTTTTAAAACATCGGTTGGCTTGAAGTTTGTTGGTATAGGTAATAGCAAAATCCAAGTCTACCTTTCACTCGCTTATCATGTAAATATACAATTTGTCTTTCGTTTACTCAATCATTCAATTAAATCGTTCACTCTGAACCTCAATGTACTGGTTTCACTTTAATACATACCGTCGAACTGTTAGCACGACTTTTAATCTGCTGAGTGCCGAACTTATACCTATAAAGTTGTATTGGAGGTAATGTTAACTTGATGATATTCATTGGTTTTTTATTGCTTGAGAATAATAGGGTGTCATCACATTTGTTACTGCGTCTGGTATTCTTGGATATTAAACCGTATATAAAACTAAAATAAATGTTTTCTTAAATCTATGTAAATTCAAATATCGCCCCACGATTCGTTTTACATAGTTATAGTCGCTGTGGTACGGATTAGGTACAGTCGCCATCACATACATCGGTACACTATAGGTGTGCAAAAATATCGGCACATGCACCCTTGAAAATAGAGGTGTGTTCCGATGTTTGTGACGTGCTTGTTTGCTCCGATGTATGTGATGGCGACTGTATACTATTTATCATTTTGTGAATGACGTCTGAGACAGTCGTAGCGAGAATTTTGCTAAATAATTTAAAAGGTAGGTAGCATAATTATTTCACATTCAAGGTCTCGCCAAACTCTGGAACCAAGAATTTTTTTCTTCGATACCGTAAAACCACACAACTATAGTCCAGGTCACCCAACTATGGTCCAAATCAATTCTCATAACAATTCACTAATACGAAATCGGTATTGATAGAAACGAATGAGTTTACTTTTGAACCATAGTTGGGGTAGTGGATTATAGTTGTTTTACACAAATCGAACTTGGCCCATAGTAAGCTCAATAAGGCTTGTGTTATGGATAGCAGTCGACGATATATTTAATGGAAATACATCAAATAATATAATAGAAAATCATCCAAGACTCAGAAACAAATATTCATGCTCATCACACAAATATTTTCCCTTACCGGGATTCGAACCCAGAATCTTTAGCTTCGCAGGCAGGGTCACTACCCACGAGGCTAACCGGTCGTCTGTATAGGTGGCCATCTTATTCGGGTCGGTATTCAAAAGCAGCCAAACTAAGGTAGTATTTTAGTAGTAGTATTTTCACGAGTATTAGTGCCTTATACAGGGTGGCCCATTTAGATCGGTCAGTATGGGAAAGTCTGAAGGTATAAGACATGATGTTGTGAAGGGACGCCTGGCCGGAAACAGGCGGGCTCTCGATCGTTTGTCCCGTTCATTCAGCCCGATTTCCTTAGGTTGGAAGTTTTAGTAACAAGAAAAACTGCATTGATACATTTAATAAAAACTTGTACTCAGCTCGGAAATCGAACTCGGACGTTTTTGAAAATAAAACTAACACTAGTATTTCTATGAAGATATCCATTGTGTAGGTCTTAAGCAGTAAATGTTACTTCGAAACGTGTTGTCTAAAATGAATAAAATGCATTGTTTTCATATACTTTTTTTTTTGTAAGTTTTCGAAACAAAATACTGTACTTATTGAAAAAAAATGTGGTCTGAGTAGGTACAAGTTTTTTTTTAAATGTATGAATCCAGTTTTGTTACTAAAATCGATGACATGGTTCCTAAGAAGAGATCTTCGTATGTCTTATAGTTTCAGACTTTCCCATGGGTACTGACCGATCTAAATGGGCCACCCTGTATAATGTCCATGTATAGCGAAAATAAAGCTGAGGCATGTGTGTATGATGGCGCTAGTATTTTGTCACGATAAACTATATCACGAACGACTTTATCACGAAAACTTTATCACGAAAATTTTTTTCACGAAAACTTTACCACTTTATCGCGAAAACTTCACGAATAGAATAAACCACGAAAATACTTTATAACGAAAATACTATATCACGAAAAATCTTAATCACGAAATCTTTATCACGAATAGACTTTATCACGAATGATAGAAGTGTGTCGTGGTACCTGCAGTTTGCTAGGAATAAGGAATAGGGATGATGACTACGTTTTTTACTATGCCATTTGTACCAGTTTTTGGAGAGGAACAAATGTCTGTATGGGAGCAACTATAATTAAAGAACATAAAAACCCAAACGTTTGAGACAAAGATTGACCTCGCTGGCGGCAGCCATAAACGCTTCATACCAATTGACACACATGTATGACGCCACACCTGTCATTTGAACTAACCGTGTTGTATGGAAAATCAAGTAAATTGTTGTTTCGGTCGCGAAATACTGCGTTTAGGTCCATAGTTGTTGTACAAAGTTGTTTCTATAAAAGCGTAAGGATTCTATTGGTAGCTTTAAATTTACTGTTGGACATTAAAAAAAAACATATTTTTATAAACATTCAAGGTCCAGATTATGATTTTAATGATATTGTATTATTTATACTTTATTACAATAATTTGATTGTTTACTATCCATTTAGCAACACTACGTTATAAAATAAAATTAAAATAAGTAAATATTTGCGGACAATCTAAAGCTGCGTACGGACTGCCCGTACCCTCTGCTACGCGTAGTCGGTTACGCGTGTGTTTACGCGTACATCGGATCTGGACGGACCGCCACGACCCACTGCCGGCGGCTCGTGCACGAGCCGGTTCGCGAGGCACGCGTTCCCCTAGAGTGTACGCGTAGCTGCAAGTACGGACATGGTGTTCCAGGACACGCGTAACCGACTACGCGTGCCAATGTACGCGCAGTCCGTACGCAGCTTTACATCGACCTAGTTCCACACTAAGCAAAGCTTGTACTATGGGTACTAGACGAAGATAAACATACTTATATAGATAAATTAATACCTACTTAGATACATAGAAAACATCCATGACTCAGGAACAAATATTCGTGCTCATCACACAAATAAATGCTAAGGGCATTTATTTGTGTGATTCGAACCGGGATTCGAGGGGTCGTCAAAAAAAAAAATGCGGCCATTTTTTTTTGACGACCGCTTTAGCCTAGTCGGTAGTGACCGTGCCTATGAAGCAAGAGGTCCTAGGTTCGAATCCCGGTAAGGGCATCAATTTTAACATGAGGCATCATGCCTATTAGACTTCGTTTTCGTACTCTAATAGGTACGTTTTTTTTCAGGACGAGACGATACTTTGCGTCATGAAATACTTAGACATGCAATCGTTATGTCGCTGCGCTCAAGTTAACAGACATTTCAACCGGCTGGCGTCTGATGCTATCTTGTATCGCAACATTGACCTTAGGCCTTATTGGCATTGTGTGCAATCCCAGGTTTGTATTATGCATTTTTTAAAGACGTAAGGTGAATATCCACTAAAGACATGCGCGATAGCGGAGTGGTGTAGTCATCATCATGCCTCCCCCAAAGAGTGCCACAATGGCCGGTCCTGCGCCACCCGCGTCCAGCGGACTCCCGCGAGTGGTGTAGTAAATTATATCCATTTCAGGCATGTAAATTGTATTTTTTTGACGACCGCTTTAGCCTAGTTGGTAGTGACCCTGCCTACGAAGCAAGAGGTCCTGGGTTCGAATCCCGGTAAGGGCATTTATTTGTGTGATGAGCACGAATATTTGTTCCTGAGTCATGGATGTTTTCTATGTATTTAAGTATTTATTTATCTATATAAGTATGTTTATCTTCGTCTAGTACCCATAGTACAAGCTTTGCTTAGTTTGGGACTAGGTTGATTTGTGTAAGATTGTCCGCAAATATTTATTTATTTATTTAAATGCCTCAATTTTTTACCCCCGACGCAAAAAGAGGGGTGTTATAAGTTTGACGTGTCTATGTGTGTATGTTTGTGGCATCGTAGCTCCTAATCGAATATACCGATTTGGATGCGGGTTTTTATTCGAAAGCTGATGTGACTGAGATGGTTCTTAGCTACACTTCAACAAAGTCGGTTCAGCCGTTTTTGAGATATTGAACTTTGAAATGAAAATATCAGGGGTTTTTCCACTTTTATAATTTATATTTAAGAAATTCTCAGAATTAGTTACAGTATAACTTATAACTTTTACATTGTTTACGTTGCTGTATGATTAGTGATTACCATTTTTTTTTATAAATACATATAGGTACCAGTATATAAAAACTAGTCAAATAAACCACCCCAGGTCGCCCCTGGTGCAAAGGTGTACATAATGCTTGCCACATTACCCTGTTCCCAAATTATAATATTCACAGGTCCTAGTGACTCTCTCGATGCGATGCAAATTCCTTCACAAACTGGACCTGTCTTGGTGCGGGAGCCATCTCATGATACACCCCAACTACGTCGTAAAGTAAGTATTCACCTAATAGTATAAAATTGCATCATTATTAATTTTGTATTCTGTTACTTGAATCCCTCGCTTCGCACTGTATTTCAACGAACGCCCTCGCCTCAATGTAACAATATGCGACATTTAAATCTACTCGCCTCAATGCTTGCCATTGTAAAATATATCATACTAGCTTTTGCCCGCGATTTCGTCTGCTGCGAGCTCCATAAAAATCTTCTCCATAAAAACTATCATAAGTATTAAGTAGTATGTCCTTCCCCGGGACTCAATCTATCTCTATACCAAATTGCATCTAAATAGGTTAAGCGGTTTCAGCGTGAAGAGGTAGCAGACAGACAGACACACTTTCGCGTTTATAATATTAGTACCTATAGGGTTCAACGAAGATTCTTATCCCGAAAAAAAAGAAGCGGGTTGTGTCGGAGATACAACCGTTAATTAAGTTTAAGTGGATACTTGTTTGTTGGCTGTACCTGTAACATATATATCTGAATTAATTCACTAAAATCTTTATAAGTGCAGATAAATCGGTATATATGGCAACATTGACTGACGTAGCTCATTTGACTCGCGATACCTTAAAGCATTTCTACTAAAAAAGTGTTTTTATTCAATTGAGGAATATTATCAACACGTAGAGGCCCTTTTGACAATTTAATGAAATGCAAGGAGTACACCGAGCGGATGCTGTCCCTGCACAGAGACAGCACCCGCTGGGGTGTATAGGGACTATTGCTGGTTGATGGAATCTAAAGAAAACGGGTTATTGGATGAAAATGATGGACTAGTGGCTGGGCTATTGCGTGAAACATCGGACGCTTTAAACATATAGCCAACTCGCCACTTGGGTGACCACATCTACCCTCGAGCAACAGCTCTTGCGACTCCACTCTGGACAGCCAGTTAAGGCAAGCCAGAGGTGGGGGGCCTGTCCAACCAACCACCCGATCGGCTCAGCCTGACCACAGGACACCCCCAGGAGCAGGAGGGTACGTAGGGTCGCTACTGTCTAACAGCCCGCCACAAGCTGCCTTACGTTGACTGATTGCACCAGAAATCTGGTGGGCGATGGAGCCGTCACATCCCTCAGTAGTTTTATTATTATTATTATTAATTTTGGGTTTTTGATTTCTGACTTCAGATTATTGTTAAAACTGTATTTAATATTAATTCTAATTCTTTGACATATTCGATATTGTAATGTAGGTATTTTTTAGATAAATCACTGACATCAGAATAATTTTGACTTGTTTATTTTGTATGTACTTGACTTTGTGATGTAACAGTTAACTGATACTATTGTTTTATTTTTTTATTATTTTTATTTTTGTTATTATTGTTCGTGCTGCACTTGTATATTTTATTTATTTTCTAATTTGTTTTATATTTTTTTATATGCTCGCAATGTTCAAATGCAATGTATATTGTTCCTGAATGAAATAAATGAAATGAAATATTGAAAATGGCGGTCATTTCAGCATTATTTTCATGTCCGCCACATAAACTAAATAACAATTTGTGATTAACAACTAATGCCAAAAAAGAAGGATTAAAACATGTAAGTATCTAACTAACAATTATTTGAAATCAGATTAGGCTCTACAAAAAGTTATTCCGGAAGTCACGTGATACATTTTGAACTGTATTCCTATACAAGAACACGAGCAAAGAAGTATCTACTTTAAAACGATTAGGTAGATTTATCTCCTCCGGAATCTCATTAAGATGGCCGAGAAATCGCAATCATTATCAATTAGTGTTGCTTCAAGTGTCAGTGTCAATGTATAATTATCATTTCAACGGAACGATGTGAAGAGGAAAAATATTGCATCGTCATTTGTTTCGTGTTATTAGTCATAGAGGTCTCATCATCATCATCATCATATCAGCCGAAAGACGTCCACTGCTGGACATAGACCTCCCCCAAAGAGTGCCACAATGACCGGTCCTGCGCCACCCGCATCCAGAGGACTCCCGCGACCTTTACCTTTACTATCATGGAGTTCTATTTGACTTCTATTGGAGTTTATTTTGTAATGGTTGCGCGGTAGTTCTACCACAGTCATTGAACAAACGAGCGAAGCGAAGGAATGCTTAAGCTTGCGCCAAAACTCGTTCGTATGTCCGGATGTCCTGCTGCCCCGCTTTTCTCCTCTACAGGTCGCATTTCTCAACCGATTCTCTTGAAATTGTCTGAGCAGGTTCGATAATTAGGTATATAGGTTGTTTTTTTAATTCAGTTTAAAAAAAAAAACAGTTGCGAGTTCTACATGGGTCATTGTCAGTCACAAAAACAAAAATCATCTTTCCGGTGGTCAATAGTTAAGGGCTTACGCTCACATATTAATATGTTTTTATCACATAAAATTATAGAAGGGGCAACGCCGTTTATGCGGATTCAGAGTTCAACCAAAAATTAGGCTTTATAGCCCTTAACTTTGGCAATGTCCACCGAAAAGACGCGAACCTAAATCTGACAATGACCCACATCTCACATAGCCCCTAGTAATATATGGTTTGGCGTGCATGGAACGAAGCGCGTCCGACAAAATATCAAACAAATTCCAATTGAGAATGGATGAAAATTTTAGAAATGCCAGATGTTTTTTGGTAATAGGAATGACCTTCCTTAGCACCAAAAAAAATTGCCTACTTTTCAGCTGCGTCAATTAATTTTGAAAAATATAAACAGTTTTCTCACTTACGTTTTGGGTTTAGGACGGCGAATAAGACACTTTGCTTGATCCGTCTCATATTACAAAAAATATCCTATAAATCCGTGGTAAACTGACACTGGCAATGATATTGACAGCTGCAGCAGCTATATTGGTCATTGCCAGGGTCAGATATTTAAAATATTTTTTGTAAGATGAGTCGGATCAAGGAAAGTGTCTCATTCGCCGTTCTAAACCCAAAACGTAAGTGAGGAAACTGTTGGTAGTGTAGTGTTTCGGTGTACCGCGATTATATTATCTTTTTTTATTTAAGTTAGTAAAATTTGTTTTTTTTTGATTCCAAATAAAAATTTAATTATTTTTTCAAAAATATCTGACGCAGCTGAAAAGCCTGCAACTTTTTTCTGGTGCTAAGGAAGGTTATTCCTATCACCAAAAAATAATCAGGCACTACTAAAATTTTCACCCATTCCCCATTCAGTGTAGAAGTACTATAAAACATAATACATGGAATACTTTACTAAAAATAGTCTCGTTTTACGACAGGAGGTGACCTGCTGTAGAGTATTTTGTCGTTCCTAGAGTATTTTAACGCCAGGATTCGTAATAACAAAACGAAGGTCTGAATTAACGCTGGTTTGTCGAAGGTGAGGCGAAGCATTCTGAACTGCCTTGTGATTTCCCGCGATGTGCCTTGAGTATGGTTTCGGCCTCTCATTCGGGCATTTAGCATAATAAGTTTATGAAATGTTTTGTTTGAGTGAACAATAAAATACTGTGAAACGTTTAGTTCATGCCTATTAACGATCGTATATTTGTCCGCTAAGGCGCTGTCAACACTAAAAACGCGCACACTGTCAATTTGTATCGGTGTAAACGAGAGCGAGTGTTACTTGGGCGGCCAGGTTTTATAAGAAAATAATGAATAAATATTGAAATAAAAAAGTGTGGATTATTTGTGAAATATGGCTCGCTAGCAGTTTAGGTATGAATATGTGGACGTCATGTTTTTAATTGCAGACCCATACGTCAAAAAATATGGACATAGAACCGTTTAAGATGATTTTAAGACCAATCTTTGCAATTATTTTCTATCGAGCCGATTTCGTCCAATTATGTTTCAAGTCCGTCTACTGTCTTGGGAATATGATGAATATTAAATTATAATTTTTTTGATGTGCTAGAACAAATATTTTTTTCTTAAAAAACTGCTTAAATAATATAGATTTCAACAAATTTGGTCTTGTCAGCCTCTTAATGGTACACGTGGTGCTTATGAGTTTTGATGATTGCATCGAAGCTGATGTTGGTAGGTCTAAACTTTTTCTTCTTCGCCGTTCCTTCATGACTGAGGATAGTTAGTTTTAGTTCAAACCAATCGTTCGGCAGACGCAGCGTAGGTATACCCACACAAGGTGGACTGATGACCTGGTAAAGGTCGCGGGAGTCCGCTGGATGCGTGTGGCGCAGGACCAATAACTTTGGCACTCGTTGGGGGAGGGCTATGTCCAGCAGTCGACGTCTTTCGGCTGATATGATGGTGATGATGAATCGTTGGTTTTAGTTCCTGTCGTATTTAGGTACCTTATGAAGACGTCTTTTAAATACAGTACGTTCGAATTTAAAAATGGGTACAAACTTGGTTCGCATTAATTCAAAGTCCAAAAAAAAATGTTTAGTGACTATTCAATATTAGGTGCAATATCAATAACAATTTTTAAACGACAAACTTAGAATAATATTCGCTTGATTTTGTTTTAAGATGATCTGAAAATAAACTACATACTTACATAATATGTCTTTAATTTACAGCTTTATAAAAGACAATGGGTCCGAGTTAACACACTTAAGGATGAATTGCTGCAAATTCGTTAACAACGCCGTGCTAAGAGCCATCGTGGATACGTCAGCCTATTTACAAGGTATGTATAACGTAATTTACATCTATAAGCATATTAGATCTCTTGAGACCAAAAGAGAATTAGAACAATAGTTTTGAATTTTTATATGTTCTGGAATTAAATTAAACTAAACAAAACAAATGAAACACTTCAACCATTTTGTACTCACTGTAGGAACCGGGGTTTCAAGAGGCTATCATTAATATTATAAAGGGGTACATTTTCTAACGTTTAGTATGACTAAGGTGACTTTGCAAAACAAATTACAATCTGCAATAAAAGCTTGTGGGTTCCAAAAAGGTATTTTTTCTGAGACTTAATTTTTATGTAGGGTCGTGTGGTGTCGGCTGAGAATAGTGCCTACCACCTAATTATTATGTACATGTACACTTAATTATTACCTAATACTACTTAACAAAGTAGGAAGTTATATGCAACACGGAAAGGGTTTGATTCAGCCATTGTTATGAGCGTTGCACAGTCAACAACATTAATTTCGAGGTCATTTCGAGGTAGTTTTAGGTTCGCGGCGTCCAAGTGTTGGAATGATCTCCCTCCACCTATTCAAGGAGCGTCTAGCAAGTATACCTTTAAGGCGCTATAGGTTCAGCAAGTACGAGTCTGACTCGCGCACCGAGGGTTCCGTACAAACTTTCATACACCATACCCGTCATGTCAGAGTATGTTTGTTTATCAGCGATAGCTTTTTATCACGCGCACCGATTCCGCTATTTATTTATTTTTTAAAAGAAGTGACTTTAAAGATAATCTGATAGGAATTTGAAGTTATAAAATTACATACAAAAGTACATAAGTAAATTACAAATATAATTAAGAAATTATTTTTGAAAAATTAAAATAATACGCTAGTTAGAGATATCGTTTTTCCGGTATTATTTATGCTACTCTTAATCATATGTAATTATTATAGAATTTTCGCTTCGTAAACTTCGGAGATAAGGGGGGCGGAATGGTATTTTTTTCTACATTTTCCTTAATAAATCAAAATTTGATCACTGTAGAAAAAAAAGTTTTAGAAAGTGCAATTCAAGCCCTTTTATATGATACCCCACTTAATCTATTTACTAGACTTTGATTTTTTAACCCCCCTCATATTCTTCATTTACACAGAAAATAAAAATGTATACTTATTTAAATTTTTAATTTTTCATTCTCGTATCTTAATCCTCTCAACAGTTATTCCAAATTTCAAATTGATAGTACAAGTAGTTCCTGAGATATTTCACGTTGTGACAGACGGACGGACGGACAGAGTCGCACCCGTAAGGGTTCCTTTTTTTACCTTTTTGGTACGGAACCCTAAAAACATGCAGCGATCTTACGTTGAAAAAATTAAATAATATAAAAACTAGGTAGGTAATTAGCATCATTGACCTTGGGGTTTAGACTTATCTGCGGTCGTAAATCTGAGCTATGAACGTAGCAGCGATACCTTGATTTATTTCTTTAAGAGCCCGTTCTCGTGAGCTAGCGCCACTGGTAAATAATTTTTTTTTATTATTATCTTTATTTAAAGAGTTTTGTCAACATGACACTCTATATTGCAACTTACTAACTATTACAAATTAAATAGGTACTTAACACTATGCACCCCACCAGAACCAAGCCATACAGAGCCTTGGCTTCCCTCGAAAGAGGGAAAGCCAACACCCTGTTACAGACATCCAGCTGCTTAAGGTCGATGCCTTGAGTCAAGAGTTCAACTCTCTTATCTTCGTTCCGCACACACTCTACCATAATATGGTACGCATCCTCTAATTTACCACATTCTGAGCATTCTGGTGATTGGACTTTCTTCATTAAAAATGCAAACTTATTGAGCGGAATATGTCCGGAACGAAGCCTGAATGCAGTTACAAGATGTGTGCGACATAGGGTCCCATCGTCGAACCATGGTGATTTCCATGGTTCCGGCTGAATGGTTTTGTACCACACTCCTTTTTCTACTGATCTTTCGTCAAAGAACTCCTTCCACATGAAATAACAGTTGCTCCTTAATATATGGATATACTCCGAGAAATATGGAAGGATGGTAAGAGGCACTCCATCAGAAGACGCTTCTTTAGCCATATTGTCAGCTATTTCATTTCCTAAAAGTCCAATATGTGATGGTAGCCACTGGAGAATCACTAGTTTTGACCTCGATCGCAATTGAGAAAGAGCATTAATAATAGCATAAGCTGTTGGATTGCCTCTGACACCACGTACACATCTCATTAAGTGTTGTAACGAGCTGCGTGAATCAGTAAATACAACAAATTTTTGTTGTTCTATAGATTCTATATAGGCTAAGGACTCTAAAATGGCGATCAGTTCGATATTCATTATACAAATGTTACTATCAATTTTAAATTTAACATTATTAAGGCTTTGGCAATCGTAAAATGCAGCTCCTCTATAATTACCATCCTTAGACCCGTCAGTATAAATCTTATAGTACGTATCATATTTGTCTCCTAATATTTGTGTACAAATGTTTTTTAGATTATTTCTGTCATAGCTGCGTTTACTACTTTCGATTCCTTCTATGTTGCATTTAATCATGCTTTGCAAGTCAAAACTGCTCATCCACGAGTCTAAAAGAAACATGTCTAGATTGTTACTTGAATGAATATTAACATCTTTGAAAAAATCGTGCACAGAAATTAATAATGGAACTGGACGTTTCCAGTTTCTTCGAGAGATGGATGATTTCAATTGTTCCAAGAGGTCTATAGTTGCATTGTTCGCCAGAGACTTTGATCTTAACCAAAACTTGCCAGCCAGAAATCTACGTCGAACATGTAACGGCTGTAAACAAAGATCACTTTCCATTACATGGATTGGTGTATCCTTTATGAACCCTCCAATAATCCGCATTCCCTGATTTTGAATCTTAACAAGTTTAAACAAATTTGAATTACAACTGTCACCAAACAAAAAACTAGCGTAATCTAAGCGACTCCTGATAATTGAAATGTACAGTCGTCTCAAGTTTTTGGGATGAACACCCCATCCCGACCCAGCTAACACTTTAAAAAGATTCAAATATTTTAACAATCTTTTTGAAATTTCATTAATATGAGGATTCCAACGTAGACTTCTATCCAACCATAAGCCTAAATACTTATAACGAGTAACTTCTTGTAAGACTATGCCGTAATATTGATTCGTGCATTATTTACGCCTTTCTTAAAGACACAAACCTTACTCTTTGCAGGGGAGACCCGCAGGCCCAGATTTGATAACACTTCGACTAAATTATCTAGAGCTATTTGCAAACTTTCTGTAGCGTTATCCACATTGCTGTCGGAAATATAAAGGACAAAATCGTCCGCATATTGCGAAACATTTACATCGTCTGCATATTTACATATATCATAAGTGGCTGCATTAAACAAGAGTGGAGATATCGGGTTGCCTTGAGCTAAGCCGCGTCCAGTGTTTCTGTTAATTTGACCAGAATCAGTTTGAATATGTAAGGTTCTTTGGCTCAAAAATGACCATAGGTATTTACATAACTTAGTTCCTATACCTAGTCTATCCAATTTTAAGAGTAATTGTTCCACCTGTACATTATTATACGCGTTATCTATATCCAGAAATACAGCAACAGTACATTGATTTTTTGTAAACCCTAATTGTATGTTTGACACTAATCGGCTTAGGCTATCAAAGCAAGATCTTGCCTTGCGGATTGTAAAAAAAATGTTATTTCGTTCGAAAAACCATTCCATTCTCTTATTTAATATATTGTGGAATATTTTGCAAATACACGACATTAATGAAATAGGCCTCAATGACTTTATACGTGATGGGTCGCGCCCTGGTTTTGGAATGGGTATCACGCTGATATTTCGCCACTGTTCGGGAATGAAAGCCAAAGAAAAGAACCAATTGAGCAGACGCAGTAATACTATTTTACCATTAAGAGGGAGACGTTTGATCATCGAGTACGATATGTCGTCGCACCCTGGCGCGGTATCTTTAAGTTTAATGCATACTTCAAGTTCATTCAGTGTTATGGGAATTTCTAAAGTCGAGTTGGAAGAGTTAAATATCGGATGGGGAGGATGAACAAACGGTGGGCATAGGTCTTTTAAAAGTAGTTCAGCTGTCAGAGGATCAACATGTGAATGCTCTGATTTATATCCCTTGAACCACTTCATCTTTCTCCACATGTCACTAGCAGAAGTTACTTCATCTAAAGAGTCACAAAATGTATGCCAGTTATCAGTCGAAGCCTTTCTTATGAGTCTCTGTGACTCTCTTGTTTTTTGATATATAAATATTTGCGAACAATCTTACACAAATCGACCTAGTCCCAAACTAAGCAAAGCTTATACTATGGGTACTAGACGAAGATAAACATACTTATATAGATAAATCATCATCATCATCATATCAGCCGACAGACGTCCACTGCTGGACATAAGCCTCCCCCAAATAGTTCCAAAGTGACCGTTCCTGCGCCACCCGCATCCAGCGGACTAAAATAAATATAGGTAAATAAATAAATGCTTAAATACATAAAAAACATCACTGACTCATCATGACTCAAATAAATGCCCGTACCGGGATTCGAACCGAGGACCTCTTGCTTCGTAGGCAGGGTCACCAACTATGCTAAAACGGGCGTCGATAATAATTAAGATGATTTAAATTTAACGATACATATTTAAAAAAAGAGATGGGAAGACATATTCAGAAAACGTTGTGGTGCCATATGGGTTAGACTAGCTAGAGACAGAAGTACATGGATAATGCTGGGGGAGCCTACGCCAAAGAGGCGACTTCCATACTTAATCAAGAGTAGTATAATATGTTGTATAATGAATAATATCTTATTAATTGTATTTATAAAAAAAAAAATGTGGTTCTTAACTAATATAATATATTTTGAATTAAGTTTAATTAATGTTCATGCATGTTATTGAAATAGTCATTATTATTTTGTTGAAATGAAATTAATGTTAATTAAATTATTTATTATTGTTTACGGCCTCCGTAGCCCAGTGGGTAGTGACTCTGCCTACGAAGCTGGAGGTCCCGGGTTCGAATCCCGGTCAGGGCATTTATTCGTGTGTTTATCACTAATATTTTTTCCTGACAAGGATGTTATATATGTATATAAGTATCTATATGTATTTATCTATTATTTATATCATCGCCTAGTACCCACAACACAAGCCTTACTGAGCTTACCGTGGGCCTAGGTTGATTTGTGTAAGATTGTCCCATAATATTTATTTATTATTTATTTATTATTATTTGTTTGTTACTAGTCAAATAGGTTAAGAATCAATTAGTACACAACATGATTTAGCATGCAGATGAAATCTGAATTATGGTAGAATAAAGGCTTTTTTTATTTTTTTATTTATTTTATTTATTTAAAAAAGTAGGCCGCTACACACTGTCTTTTGTATTTAAGTATCGTTTGAAATCATAGGTGCATGTAATATGCCTAAATTGAAGAATTAAATCACTTTGACTTTGACTTTCTTGACTTTATGAGGCTAGTTCGATGTCTGTAAGATTGTCTCCTTATAAAGAAGATTACTTATTGAATGTTTTCATACTTTTGTAGAACTATGTCTCCGTTCGGTGGTCGGCTGTTCCGACTGGCACTGTCTCTCCTCACTGACGAGGCTCAAGCGACTGGACTTGTACCGGACAGACATAACCACGAACGCGGCCGTTGCTATAGTCTTGTCTAATCCTGAACTAGAACATCTCAATGTTGGTAAGTATTTTTTCATCACACTTGCTCATAAATGGTGTTATTCCATGCCTGTATACAGACGGACAATGGCCTAAATTGTTTGTTAGTAATGGTATTTTACAGCTCCCCAGGGAGTAATGAAATTGTGTATGATCTGATTGGTTTAAGCAAATCTAGATGGCCACGTGCTGCAAGAATACTGCTCTGTGATTGGTTGAAATATTGAAGCTGCGCGCTCCACTCGCACTGGTCTGGAAGTGAAGTTGTGAATTTCGTCAATTTTTGATTGGTGCGCTTGTATGAAACATACATTTTTCTATCTTTTATAGTTATTTATTTCCTCGCAAATGTGATGAAAAACATCGTAACACGGATGAAACACGGGCGTAAAAATATTGCAAACTCGAGTCATCAAAAGCCCTCCGCCTTTGGCGTTGGGCTTCTGATATACTCTTGTTTGCAATATTTCACTTAAACAATGTACTATTACGTCATACCTGGCCATAAAGTAGGAATTACCGCACGCTATGCGTGCGTAAAACCCCACTTCCTGGCCAGATAGAGACGTAAAATTTTGTACTCACCACGGGCGGTAATAAAGAAAGCCTCAGAGCGCATATTTATCGCCCTTGCCTTCGGCTCGGGCGTCAAATACCTGCGATCTGAGACATTCTTTGTTTAACCGCCCTAGGTAAGTAATGTACGTCACACCTATCCGTACATTAGCAGTTGCCGCCCGCTACTCGTGCGGAAAATCCCACTTCCCGGGGGTGATGTAAATAGTTACTCACCTCGGGTGGTAACAAAGAAAGACTCAGATAGCATATTGGTCGCCCTTACCCCTCCTGCTGAGGCGTCAAATAATTGACATAAATACATTTGTTTTACCGCCCTTTGTGACCCATACTTGAAGGTCAAGTTTACATTACACAACGGAATGCCATCACGCTCATATTTGCAGACTTACTGGGGAGGCACCTCCACCTTAACAAAGAGCGCAGCCATTATAACAACTACTTGCACTGTAAAATCAAAGCAATAGAGGTGTAGACTCAAAATTTATTATTACTTCAAAAGAAAGAAGACAAAAAAATATGCCTTATGACGAAAATCCCATTCGAATATCTCAAAAAATTACGAAGCTAGAACCGTTTTAATGTTGCTTGTAAGAGAGAGAACGCTCCGGGATCGTGACGTCATGATCGTCTAGCGTCATAGTAAATGACAATCGTTTCATATGAAAGTGCGTTTTGCGAAAAAGGGACAGAACATACCCCCTCTTAAAACTTTGGACGCTTATAACTTTGTGATTATTTAACCTCTTGCCTTGCTTTTTTCTCCATTTGACTACATTTTGAATCCTGTTTCGAGAAAATGCTACATTATTGATTATTTTATTTAGGCCACAAGGGCACTTTTACATGTCAAATGGTAATCACGACATAGTATAAAACAAAGTCGCTTACATACATATAAACCCGTGCGAAGCTAGTAATAAATAAAAATAATGTTGTTGTTATACTGTTTGTAGGTTCGTGCAAAATGATATCAGCAATGGACGAGGTGGCGATATCCCTCGGTTCGAACTGCCCCGACCTCGTGTCGGCGGACTTTTGGAAATCTTACTCGTTGACGCCGACCGGCATCAGGGCGCTGGCGAATTGTAAGAGCCTGCAGGAATTGGATGTTGGGTGGTGGTAAGTTTAATTTCATCACACTTGCTCATAAATGGTGTTATTCCTTGCCTGTATACAGAAAGACAATGGCCTAAATTGTTCCCGCGGGAAATAATAGCCCATGGGAAGTAATGAGCTTGTGTGTGATCTGATTGGTTAAAAGCAAATCAAACAAATTGGTTGGCAAATCTAGTTGGCCGCGCGTCACAAGAATTCTTCTCTGTGATTGGTTGAAAGAAATCTAGCAGGCAGTGGGGCGCCACGCCCCGCCCCCTCGCCCTCCACTCGCAAATCTGTATGTGAAGTTGTCAATTTCGTTAATTTTTGATTGGTGCGGTTGTATGAAACTTAGATTTTTATGTCTTTTGTAGTTATTTATTTCCTCGCAAATGTGATAAAAAACATTGTGTATAACACGGGCGTAAGAATATTGCAAACTCGAGTCATCAAACGCCCTCCGCCTTACGGCATCGGGCTCCTGATAGACTCTCGTTTGCAATATTCCTCATACACCCCTTGTTAAACAATGTACTATTTTCTCAAACATGCAATGAAATGTCGTCATTACGTGGGTTAATATCAGGCCCCAAAGTATCTCGTTTCGGACGGATCAACTCGAGAGAACTGTAAAGGAATTTCATACGAAATTGAAGGCCTAGGCGGTAAGTTTTTTTTTTTAATTTTTATTCCTCTATTTGTGGCACAGCATGACGGCATTCAGCCATGAAAATTAGTTTGATTTGAGGATTTTGCATTGCATGTTTGAGAAAAGCACTATACCTCGGCGTGAAAACGGATTCCCGGCCTTGTATCTCTATCCGTCTATACCTACGTGGCCGGAAATCCATGTTTTCCCGGCCTCTGATGTAATGTACTATTTCTCAAACATGCAATGAAATATTCTCTTTACGTTCCTTATAATAGACTCGGAAGTATCCTTTTTCGGGCGCAGCATCTCGAGGCGGCCTGAAATGGGATTTCATACAACTTTTCAGGCCTAGGTCTGCTAAGTAACTTTTTAATTTTCATTCCACTATTTGTGGCACAGCATCACAGCATTTAGCCATGAAAATTAGTTTATTTGAGGATTTTTATTTATTTATTTCATTGCATGTTTGAGAAAAGCACTATACATGCCTCGCCGTGAAAAGGGCTTGCCGGCTTCGTATCACTATCCGGCCTCCCTACGGTCGACCGTCTATACCTACTCACCCGGCAAGCCCTTCTTTCCCGGCCTCTGCAGTAATGTACTATTTATGAATTCCAGTCTCCAAGCGGGCGGTTCCGGCGAATGGCTGGCCTGGCTGAACGGCGGCGAGCTTCGGAAGCTCTTCCTTGGAGCCCTCCGCGGCGTCTGCGACAGGGACCTGCGGGCGCTGCTGCCGCGCGTGCGCAAGCTGACACAGCTCGACCTGCTGGGCGTCAGGGCTGTCACGGCTGACGTTTGCGATGCGTAAGTCTGCGACAGGGACCTGCGGGCGCTGCTGCCGCGCGTGCGCAAGCTGACACAGCTCGACCTGCTGGGCGTCAGGGCTGTCACGGCTGACGTTTGCGATGCGTAAGTCTGCGACAGGGACCTGCGGGCGCTGCTGCCGCGCGTGCGCAAGCTGACACAGCTCGACCTGCTGGGCGTCAGGGCTGTCACGGCTGACGTTTGCGATGCGTAAGTCTGCGACAGGGACCTGCGGGCGCTGCTGCCGCGCGTGCGCAAGCTGACACAGCTCGACCTGCTGGGCGTCAGGGCTGTCACGGCTGACGTTTGCGATGCGTAAGTCTGCGACAGGGACCTGCGGGCGCTGCTGCCGCGCGTGCGCAAGCTGACACAGCTCGACCTGCTGGGCGTCAGGGCTGTCACGGCTGACGTTTGCGATGCGTAAGTCTGCGACAGGGACCTGCGGGCGCTGCTGCCGCGCGTGCGCAAGCTGACACAGCTCGACCTGCTGGGCGTCAGGGCTGTCACGGCTGACGTTTGCGATGCGTAAGTCTGCGACAGGGACCTGCGGGCGCTGCTGCCGCGCGTGCGCAAGCTGACACAGCTCGACCTGCTGGGCGTCAGGGCTGTCACGGCTGACGTTTGCGATGCGTAAGTCTGCGACAGGGACCTGCGGGCGCTGCTGCCGCGCGTGCGCAAGCTGACACAGCTCGACCTGCTGGGCGTCAGGGCTGTCACGGCTGACGTTTGCGATGCGTAAGTCTGCGACAGGGACCTGCGGGCGCTGCTGCCGCGCGTGCGCAAGCTGACACAGCTCGACCTGCTGGGCGTCAGGGCTGTCACGGCTGACGTTTGCGATGCGTAAGTCTGCGACAGGGACCTGCGGGCGCTGCTGCCGCGCGTGCGCAAGCTGACACAGCTCGACCTGCTGGGCGTCAGGGCTGTCACGGCTGACGTTTGCGATGCGTAAGTCTGCGACAGGGACCTGCGGGCGCTGCTGCCGCGCGTGCGCAAGCTGACACAGCTCGACCTGCTGGGCGTCAGGGCTGTCACGGCTGACGTTTGCGATGCGTAAGTCTGCGACAGGGACCTGCGGGCGCTGCTGCCGCGCGTGCGCAAGCTGACACAGCTCGACCTGCTGGGCGTCAGGGCTGTCACGGCTGACGTTTGCGATGCGTAAGTCTGCGACAGGGACCTGCGGGCGCTGCTGCCGCGCGTGCGCAAGCTGACACAGCTCGACCTGCTGGGCGTCAGGGCTGTCACGGCTGACGTGTGCGATGCGTAAGTCTGCGACAGGGACCTGCGGGCGCTGCTGCCGCGCGTGCGCAAGCTGACACAGCTCGACCTGCTGGGCGTCAGGGCTGTCACGGCTGACGTTTGCGATGCGTAAGTCTGCGACAGGGACCTGCGGGCGCTGCTGCCGCGCGTGCGCAAGCTGACACAGCTCGACCTGCTGGGCGTCAGGGCTGTCACGGCTGACGTTTGCGATGCGTAAGTCTGCGACAGGGACCTGCGGGCGCTGCTGCCGCGCGTGCGCAAGCTGACACAGCTCGACCTGCTGGGCGTCAGGGCTGTCACGGCTGACGTTTGCGATGCGTAAGTCTGCGACAGGGACCTGCGGGCGCTGCTGCCGCGCGTGCGCAAGCTGACACAGCTCGACCTGCTGGGCGTCAGGGCTGTCACGGCTGACGTTTGCGATGCGTAAGTCTGCGACAGGGACCTGCGGGCGCTGCTGCCGCGCGTGCGCAAGCTGACACAGCTCGACCTGCTGGGCGTCAGGGCTGTCACGGCTGACGTTTGCGATGCGTAAGTCTGCGACAGGGACCTGCGGGCGCTGCTGCCGCGCGTGCGCAAGCTGACACAGCTCGACCTGCTGGGCGTCAGGGCTGTCACGGCTGACGTTTGCGATGCGTAAGTCTGCGACAGGGACCTGCGGGCGCTGCTGCCGCGCGTGCGCAAGCTGACACAGCTCGACCTGCTGGGCGTCAGGGCTGTCACGGCTGACGTTTGCGATGCGTAAGTCTGCGACAGGGACCTGCGGGCGCTGCTGCCGCGCGTGCGCAAGCTGACACAGCTCGACCTGCTGGGCGTCAGGGCTGTCACGGCTGACGTGTGCGATGCGTAAGTCTGCGACAGGGACCTGCGGGCGCTGCTGCCGCGCGTGCGCAAGCTGACACAGCTCGACCTGCTGGGCGTCAGGGCTGTCACGGCTGACGTTTGCGATGCGTAAGTCTGCGACAGGGACCTGCGGGCGCTGCTGCCGCGCGTGCGCAAGCTGACACAGCTCGACCTGCTGGGCGTCAGGGCTGTCACGGCTGACGTTTGCGATGCGTAAGTCTGCGACAGGGACCTGCGGGCGCTGCTGCCGCGCGTGCGCAAGCTGACACAGCTCGACCTGCTGGGCGTCAGGGCTGTCACGGCTGACGTTTGCGATGCGTAAGTCTGCGACAGGGACCTGCGGGCGCTGCTGCCGCGCGTGCGCAAGCTGACACAGCTCGACCTGCTGGGCGTCAGGGCTGTCACGGCTGACGTTTGCGATGCGTAAGTCTGCGACAGGGACCTGCGGGCGCTGCTGCCGCGCGTGCGCAAGCTGACACAGCTCGACCTGCTGGGCGTCAGGGCTGTCACGGCTGACGTGTGCGATGCGTAAGTCTGCGACAGGGACCTGCGGGCGCTGCTGCCGCGCGTGCGCAAGCTGACACAGCTCGACCTGCTGGGCGTCAGGGCTGTCACGGCTGACGTTTGCGATGCGTAAGTCTGCGACAGGGACCTGCGGGCGCTGCTGCCGCGCGTGCGCAAGCTGACACAGCTCGACCTGCTGGGCGTCAGGGCTGTCACGGCTGACGTGTGCGATGCGTAAGTCTGCGACAGGGACCTGCGGGCGCTGCTGCCGCGCGTGCGCAAGCTGACACAGCTCGACCTGCTGGGCGTCAGGGCTGTCACGGCTGACGTTTGCGATGCGTAAGTCTGCGACAGGGACCTGCGGGCGCTGCTGCCGCGCGTGCGCAAGCTGACACAGCTCGACCTGCTGGGCGTCAGGGCTGTCACGGCTGACGTGTGCGATGCGTAAGTCTGCGACAGGGACCTGCGGGCGCTGCTGCCGCGCGTGCGCAAGCTGACACAGCTCGACCTGCTGGGCGTCAGGGCTGTCACGGCTGACGTTTGCGATGCGTAAGTCTGCGACAGGGACCTGCGGGCGCTGCTGCCGCGCGTGCGCAAGCTGACACAGCTCGACCTGCTGGGCGTCAGGGCTGTCACGGCTGACGTTTGCGATGCGTAAGTCTGCGACAGGGACCTGCGGGCGCTGCTGCCGCGCGTGCGCAAGCTGACACAGCTCGACCTGCTGGGCGTCAGGGCTGTCACGGCTGACGTTTGCGATGCGTAAGTCTGCGACAGGGACCTGCGGGCGCTGCTGCCGCGCGTGCGCAAGCTGACACAGCTCGACCTGCTGGGCGTCAGGGCTGTCACGGCTGACGTGTGCGATGCGTAAGTCTGCGACAGGGACCTGCGGGCGCTGCTGCCGCGCGTGCGCAAGCTGACACAGCTCGACCTGCTGGGCGTCAGGGCTGTCACGGCTGACGTTTGCGATGCGTAAGTCTGCGACAGGGACCTGCGGGCGCTGCTGCCGCGCGTGCGCAAGCTGACACAGCTCGACCTGCTGGGCGTCAGGGCTGTCACGGCTGACGTGTGCGATGCGTAAGTCTGCGACAGGGACCTGCGGGCGCTGCTGCCGCGCGTGCGCAAGCTGACACAGCTCGACCTGCTGGGCGTCAGGGCTGTCACGGCTGACGTTTGCGATGCGTAAGTCTGCGACAGGGACCTGCGGGCGCTGCTGCCGCGCGTGCGCAAGCTGACACAGCTCGACCTGCTGGGCGTCAGGGCTGTCACGGCTGACGTGTGCGATGCGTAAGTCTGCGACAGGGACCTGCGGGCGCTGCTGCCGCGCGTGCGCAAGCTGACACAGCTCGACCTGCTGGGCGTCAGGGCTGTCACGGCTGACGTTTGCGATGCGTAAGTCTGCGACAGGGACCTGCGGGCGCTGCTGCCGCGCGTGCGCAAGCTGACACAGCTCGACCTGCTGGGCGTCAGGGCTGTCACGGCTGACGTTTGCGATGCGTAAGTCTGCGACAGGGACCTGCGGGCGCTGCTGCCGCGCGTGCGCAAGCTGACACAGCTCGACCTGCTGGGCGTCAGGGCTGTCACGGCTGACGTTTGCGATGCGTAAGTCTGCGACAGGGACCTGCGGGCGCTGCTGCCGCGCGTGCGCAAGCTGACACAGCTCGACCTGCTGGGCGTCAGGGCTGTCACAGCTGACGTTTGCGATGCGTAAGTCTGCGACAGGGACCTGCGGGCGCTGCTGCCGCGCGTGCGCAAGCTGACACAGCTCGACCTGCTGGGCGTCAGGGCTGTCACGGCTGACGTTTGCGATGCGTAAGTCTGCGACAGGGACCTGCGGGCGCTGCTGCCGCGCGTGCGCAAGCTGACACAGCTCGACCTGCTGGGCGTCAGGGCTGTCACGGCTGACGTTTGCGATGCGTAAGTCTGCGACAGGGACCTGCGGGCGCTGCTGCCGCGCGTGCGCAAGCTGACACAGCTCGACCTGCTGGGCGTCAGGGCTGTCACGGCTGACGTGTGCGATGCGTAAGTCTGCGACAGGGACCTGCGGGCGCTGCTGCCGCGCGTGCGCAAGCTGACACAGCTCGACCTGCTGGGCGTCAGGGCTGTCACGGCTGACGTTTGCGATGCGTAAGTCTGCGACAGGGACCTGCGGGCGCTGCTGCCGCGCGTGCGCAAGCTGACACAGCTCGACCTGCTGGGCGTCAGGGCTGTCACGGCTGACGTTTGCGATGCGTAAGTCTGCGACAGGGACCTGCGGGCGCTGCTGCCGCGCGTGCGCAAGCTGACACAGCTCGACCTGCTGGGCGTCAGGGCTGTCACGGCTGACGTTTGCGATGCGTAAGTCTGCGACAGGGACCTGCGGGCGCTGCTGCCGCGCGTGCGCAAGCTGACACAGCTCGACCTGCTGGGCGTCAGGGCTGTCACGGCTGACGTTTGCGATGCGTAAGTCTGCGACAGGGACCTGCGGGCGCTGCTGCCGCGCGTGCGCAAGCTGACACAGCTCGACCTGCTGGGCGTCAGGGCTGTCACGGCTGACGTTTGCGATGCGTAAGTCTGCGACAGGGACCTGCGGGCGCTGCTGCCGCGCGTGCGCAAGCTGACACAGCTCGACCTGCTGGGCGTCAGGGCTGTCACGGCTGACGTTTGCGATGCGTAAGTCTGCGACAGGGACCTGCGGGCGCTGCTGCCGCGCGTGCGCAAGCTGACACAGCTCGACCTGCTGGGCGTCAGGGCTGTCACGGCTGACGTGTGCGATGCGTAAGTCTGCGACAGGGACCTGCGGGCGCTGCTGCCGCGCGTGCGCAAGCTGACACAGCTCGACCTGCTGGGCGTCAGGGCTGTCACGGCTGACGTTTGCGATGCGTAAGTCTGCGACAGGGACCTGCGGGCGCTGCTGCCGCGCGTGCGCAAGCTGACACAGCTCGACCTGCTGGGCGTCAGGGCTGTCACGGCTGACGTTTGCGATGCGTAAGTCTGCGACAGGGACCTGCGGGCGCTGCTGCCGCGCGTGCGCAAGCTGACACAGCTCGACCTGCTGGGCGTCAGGGCTGTCACGGCTGACGTTTGCGATGCGTAAGTCTGCGACAGGGACCTGCGGGCGCTGCTGCCGCGCGTGCGCAAGCTGACACAGCTCGACCTGCTGGGCGTCAGGGCTGTCACGGCTGACGTTTGCGATGCGTAAGTCTGCGACAGGGACCTGCGGGCGCTGCTGCCGCGCGTGCGCAAGCTGACACAGCTCGACCTGCTGGGCGTCAGGGCTGTCACGGCTGACGTTTGCGATGCGTAAGTCTGCGACAGGGACCTGCGGGCGCTGCTGCCGCGCGTGCGCAAGCTGACACAGCTCGACCTGCTGGGCGTCAGGGCTGTCACGGCTGACGTGTGCGATGCGTAAGTCTGCGACAGGGACCTGCGGGCGCTGCTGCCGCGCGTGCGCAAGCTGACACAGCTCGACCTGCTGGGCGTCAGGGCTGTCACGGCTGACGTTTGCGATGCGTAAGTCTGCGACAGGGACCTGCGGGCGCTGCTGCCGCGCGTGCGCAAGCTGACACAGCTCGACCTGCTGGGCGTCAGGGCTGTCACGGCTGACGTGTGCGATGCGTAAGTCTGCGACAGGGACCTGCGGGCGCTGCTGCCGCGCGTGCGCAAGCTGACACAGCTCGACCTGCTGGGCGTCAGGGCTGTCACGGCTGACGTTTGCGATGCGTAAGTCTGCGACAGGGACCTGCGGGCGCTGCTGCCGCGCGTGCGCAAGCTGACACAGCTCGACCTGCTGGGCGTCAGGGCTGTCACGGCTGACGTGTGCGATGCGTAAGTCTGCGACAGGGACCTGCGGGCGCTGCTGCCGCGCGTGCGCAAGCTGACACAGCTCGACCTGCTGGGCGTCAGGGCTGTCACGGCTGACGTTTGCGATGCGTAAGTCTGCGACAGGGACCTGCGGGCGCTGCTGCCGCGCGTGCGCAAGCTGACACAGCTCGACCTGCTGGGCGTCAGGGCTGTCACGGCTGACGTTTGCGATGCGTAAGTCTGCGACAGGGACCTGCGGGCGCTGCTGCCGCGCGTGCGCAAGCTGACACAGCTCGACCTGCTGGGCGTCAGGGCTGTCACGGCTGACGTTTGCGATGCGTAAGTCTGCGACAGGGACCTGCGGGCGCTGCTGCCGCGCGTGCGCAAGCTGACACAGCTCGACCTGCTGGGCGTCAGGGCTGTCACGGCTGACGTTTGCGATGCGTAAGTCTGCGACAGGGACCTGCGGGCGCTGCTGCCGCGCGTGCGCAAGCTGACACAGCTCGACCTGCTGGGCGTCAGGGCTGTCACGGCTGACGTGTGCGATGCGTAAGTCTGCGACAGGGACCTGCGGGCGCTGCTGCCGCGCGTGCGCAAGCTGACACAGCTCGACCTGCTGGGCGTCAGGGCTGTCACGGCTGACGTTTGCGATGCGTAAGTCTGCGACAGGGACCTGCGGGCGCTGCTGCCGCGCGTGCGCAAGCTGACACAGCTCGACCTGCTGGGCGTCAGGGCTGTCACGGCTGACGTTTGCGATGCGTAAGTCTGCGACAGGGACCTGCGGGCGCTGCTGCCGCGCGTGCGCAAGCTGACACAGCTCGACCTGCTGGGCGTCAGGGCTGTCACGGCTGACGTTTGCGATGCGTAAGTCTGCGACAGGGACCTGCGGGCGCTGCTGCCGCGCGTGCGCAAGCTGACACAGCTCGACCTGCTGGGCGTCAGGGCTGTCACGGCTGACGTTTGCGATGCGTAAGTCTGCGACAGGGACCTGCGGGCGCTGCTGCCGCGCGTGCGCAAGCTGACACAGCTCGACCTGCTGGGCGTCAGGGCTGTCACGGCTGACGTTTGCGATGCGTAAGTCTGCGACAGGGACCTGCGGGCGCTGCTGCCGCGCGTGCGCAAGCTGACACAGCTCGACCTGCTGGGCGTCAGGGCTGTCACGGCTGACGTGTGCGATGCGTAAGTCTGCGACAGGGACCTGCGGGCGCTGCTGCCGCGCGTGCGCAAGCTGACACAGCTCGACCTGCTGGGCGTCAGGGCTGTCACGGCTGACGTTTGCGATGCGTAAGTCTGCGACAGGGACCTGCGGGCGCTGCTGCCGCGCGTGCGCAAGCTGACACAGCTCGACCTGCTGGGCGTCAGGGCTGTCACGGCTGACGTGTGCGATGCGTAAGTCTGCGACAGGGACCTGCGGGCGCTGCTGCCGCGCGTGCGCAAGCTGACACAGCTCGACCTGCTGGGCGTCAGGGCTGTCACGGCTGACGTTTGCGATGCGTAAGTCTGCGACAGGGACCTGCGGGCGCTGCTGCCGCGCGTGCGCAAGCTGACACAGCTCGACCTGCTGGGCGTCAGGGCTGTCACGGCTGACGTGTGCGATGCGTAAGTCTGCGACAGGGACCTGCGGGCGCTGCTGCCGCGCGTGCGCAAGCTGACACAGCTCGACCTGCTGGGCGTCAGGGCTGTCACGGCTGACGTTTGCGATGCGTAAGTCTGCGACAGGGACCTGCGGGCGCTGCTGCCGCGCGTGCGCAAGCTGACACAGCTCGACCTGCTGGGCGTCAGGGCTGTCACGGCTGACGTTTGCGATGCGTAAGTCTGCGACAGGGACCTGCGGGCGCTGCTGCCGCGCGTGCGCAAGCTGACACAGCTCGACCTGCTGGGCGTCAGGGCTGTCACGGCTGACGTTTGCGATGCGTAAGTCTGCGACAGGGACCTGCGGGCGCTGCTGCCGCGCGTGCGCAAGCTGACACAGCTCGACCTGCTGGGCGTCAGGGCTGTCACGGCTGACGTTTGCGATGCGTAAGTCTGCGACAGGGACCTGCGGGCGCTGCTGCCGCGCGTGCGCAAGCTGACACAGCTCGACCTGCTGGGCGTCAGGGCTGTCACGGCTGACGTGTGCGATGCGTAAGTCTGCGACAGGGACCTGCGGGCGCTGCTGCCGCGCGTGCGCAAGCTGACACAGCTCGACCTGCTGGGCGTCAGGGCTGTCACGGCTGACGTTTGCGATGCGTAAGTCTGCGACAGGGACCTGCGGGCGCTGCTGCCGCGCGTGCGCAAGCTGACACAGCTCGACCTGCTGGGCGTCAGGGCTGTCACGGCTGACGTTTGCGATGCGTAAGTCTGCGACAGGGACCTGCGGGCGCTGCTGCCGCGCGTGCGCAAGCTGACACAGCTCGACCTGCTGGGCGTCAGGGCTGTCACGGCTGACGTTTGCGATGCGTAAGCCTTATTAATGACACAAACAAACTACGCAACATAGTGGGAATAACACTACACACATAATAACAGGACACAACACCTTGAACAGACACCTCTATAACTTAGGTATCACAGACAGCCCCATGTGCAGAGCGTGCATGGAGGCAGAAGAAACGACTAAACATATACTACTGGACTGCAAGGAGGTAGAAGTATACAGAATGAAGCACCTAGGTTCTCCAAACACACTACGGGACGCAGTCAGCAACACCAAGGCACTCACCAACTTTCTAGAGCTGGGGTGGTTAGAGTAGCGCCACACCGCCGTTTCACGCAAAATAGCCACAATGGATGTCGACTTGCGGAAAACGCCCAGTATAACTAACTAACCAAGCCTTATTAATAGTCGATTAATTTAGCAATTTTGGAGCGTACCATGCTGGTCTCAAAAATCCGCATTGCTGATGTTCAGTATTCAGTATTCAGTTTCTTTATTGCCATTAAGGAGTAAATCCATGCAGTAATACATATATGTAGGTACAATAATAAAAACAAACATTTAAAAATAATAATCAAGAACAATATTAAGATCAGATGTGTCAAAATCTTAGAGTTGGTTTAATGCTCTAAGGTCAAAATAATAGTTATAAGAAGAATAATCATAGTAAGTAGGTCATCACTCATCAGTTAACAAAGTAAATAACATTTTTGTATGTAATCTTATCTTATCTTATCTTATCTAGGTGAGGGCCCTTTCGGATGCACTTCGACCCAGTGGGATCTTTTGTGCATTTGCTCTCTCCTTTATACCTGCTCCCAGGCTTGCTCCATCATTTCCACAAAGCGGATGATGCAGTTCGCCGGGAGCACCTTGAATTCCTTGGTTGCGGGTAACCGTTACCAAAGTAGTTCATTCTTTGTCTGGCAAGGGCATGACATTCACATAATAAGTGTTCCATAGTCTCATCCTCCTCGCCACACATTCTACAGTCTAAACTATCAGATAGTCCCATCTTGGCCAAGAGATCCTTGACCCCGAAGTGACCAGTGAACACCCCAGATATAATTCTGAGTTGCTTCCTACTGGATTTCCAGAGTTTTCTGGTCCAGCCCGAGTCCACTCCTTCTATGAAGAGCTTAGAGTGCCTTAAGCCAGCCTCATTCCTCCACTCGTGTTGGTGTTTGGTTTTGGCGTAGGCTTTAAAGGCCGATATTATGGTCCCCTGCGAGAGTCCCACAAATGGTTCTGGACCTACAAAGTGATTTGTAGAGCCCCCTCTTGCAAGCTCATCTGCTCTTTCGTTGCCGATGAAGCCCTTGTGCCCTGGTATCCAAACTAGTTGCACCTTATTGTGCCTTCCAAGTCTGTTTAGTGCTTGGACGCCATTATAAATTAGTCTAGAGTCCACTTTCGGCGCCGTAAGCGCTTTAAGGGCCGCTTGACTGTCACTGAGTATATAGATAGTCCGCCCTTTGGTTCGTCTGTCTATATTCTCCTGTACACAAGCAATTATGGCGTATGTCTCCGCTTGGAAGACAGTTGCCAAACTACCCATGCTTACACTACTACTATAGTCATTTGCATAAATGCCTGCTCCCGTACCGGATCCCATTTTTGATCCGTCCGTGTACCATATACTGTCTTCGATACCAGACTTTGGTGGTTCTAGACCTTCGGCCCACTCAGCCCTGGTTGGAACTTTTGTTGTGTAGTTCCTGTGGAATACATACTTGGGTAGCATTTTGTCGCTTCCCATGTTTGTTATTCTGTCTAAGAGACCATCAGTCTCCATGTTTGTGTGCTTAGTCTTCGGCTTGCTATCGCTCCACAGTCCAAGATTTCTTAATCTGTAGAGCGATTTGCGCGCCTCTGACTTAATCACCATGTGAAGTGGCGGTAGGTCCAGTAGGACTTCTAGCGCCGCTGTAGGCGTGGTACGAAACGCCCCTGTTATAGCCATGTGTGTATGTAATAAAAAATGAATTAAAATAAACAAAGTAATCAAACACACAATCATTAAGTAAACAGTAACCAAATAAATTAAACAAGAACCATTAAAATAACAAATTAAAATAGATTAAATCAGAATCATTAAAATAACAAATTAGGATAAATTAAACAAGAATCATTAAAATAACAATGTCAGTATGCCTATATTATTAAATTAATTATATCATTAATTTCATTACAATCTCATTCAGTCAAATATTTTACCAAAAAATTCATCAAGATTATAGAATGGCCTACATTTTAAGTACATTTTCAAATTAGCACTAAATTCTTTTATATTGGTAGAGTTCTTAATGTCCGGTTCCAGATTATTGTAGATTTTTATACTAATATAATTAAAGCACTTTCTATAGTTAGCAAAATGAGATTCAGGCAATGCAAGACCTAAGATGCGACGTAATGGGTATCTTTCACATGCTGGTTTAGTTTTATACGAGCTTAAATTTTTATACATGTACATACATATTTGATAGATATACAGTGCGGTGACTGTATATATATTATTTTTTGTAAATAGATGCCGATGAGTTTCGGGGAAATAACCTTCAATAAATCTAATACATTTTTTTTGCATGAGTAAGTTGGTGTTAAGACCGCCCAACTGAAATAAAAATGGGCTGGCTTCGTCTGCCGCATGCATCCGCAGAGTTGGCGAGTCCTTTAGGGATTTCGCGATATTTTAGATTTTTGACAAAGTTGCGTTCGGCGCTCGAGGTCACAAACTTGGATTATTCATTGGGCCAACATCATAAACAAGTCTGCAAAAAATCACAATTACCGGATTTGACGCACGCTCTGAATGTAAAAGTTGCTGGATTATTGTCTAAATCTTGTTTTATACTTCTTTACAGGATCTTAGACGAATGCCATGAGCTGAAACTTTTGGACGTCAGTTTCTGCGATCAAATACAGGAGTCGCAGGTGAGAAAACTTCTTATAATTAAATTTGCAAACCATTTTACAACGCAATCTGCTGCTTTTCAACAAGCATAAAAAGTTCCAAATATTGTATCCCGACTACGGAAATCTAAATGAAAAAAATATGTTTTTTTATACAAAAGTTAGCCTATATCACCCATCTTAAAAGCTACGGTGGAACACACGTAAAGACAAACATATACTGCTAAAAACATATGTCTTCGTTTCGACTCTTCCGACAAAAATACGGTAGTTAATTAATGTATTTACGTCATACCTGGCCATAAAGTAGGAATTACCGCACGCTATGCGTGCGGAAAACCCCACTTCCTGGCCAGATAGAGACGTAAAATTTTGTACTCACCACGGGCGGTAATAAAGAAAGCCTCAGAGCGCATATTTATCGCCCTTGCCTTCGGCTCGGGCGTCAAATACCTGCGATCTGAGACATTCTTTGTTTAACCGCCCTAGGTAAGTAATGTACTATTTCGTCCGTTTCAAACTAGTAATCAGCATGCAATTGCCTTCTTCCAGGCCCCAACAATAATAAGGGTATAGACTCACAATTTATTATTACTCCAAAAGAAAGAAGGCAGAAAAATATGCCTAGTGACGAAAATCCCATTCGGATATGTCAAAAAACTACGAAGCTACAAACGTTTTAATATTGCTTGTTAGAGAGAGAAAACGCTAGGGAATCGTGACGTCACGATCCACGAGCGTCATAATAAATGACAATCGTTTC
The DNA here is from genome assembly GCA_963854355.1 of Epinotia brunnichana. Lineage (NCBI taxonomy): Eukaryota > Metazoa > Arthropoda > Insecta > Lepidoptera > Tortricidae > Epinotia > Epinotia brunnichana. The sequence goes on from OY977946.1 coordinate 1,829,156, forward strand.
ATATGAAGGTGCGTTTTGCGGAAAAGGGACAGAATATACTCCCTTTTAAAACTTTGAACACTTATAACTCTGTGATTATTTTAATCCCCTGATTTACTTTTTTCTCCATTTGACAATATATTTATTTCTTTTTTGAGAAAATTATTGAAAATCATTATTGGTTATTTTATTTGGTGTCTACACCCCTATTAACTGTAGTGATTCTTGTGTTACTTTCACAATACGATTAATTTGACGAACGTGCAGCCTTTACCCTATTTGGTTAGGTAATTAACTAAATGTAAACAAAAAGAACCACGTGACTTGGTCATTCAGCCAATAAGATAATACCATAGATACAAAAGGTTGATATGATTGGTTGAATGACCAAGTCACGTGGTTTTTTTTTTGTTTACATTTAGTTACATACCTAACCAAATAGGGTATAGTAGGGAACTTGCTTACGAAGCTTTTACGATTCTTGGCTCTTATCCCGATAAGGGCAAATATTTTTGTGTTAAAAGTAAATACTTGATTCTAAGTCTTGACCGTTCTTTATATACTTAAGTACTTACAGTACCGGTCAAAAGTTTAAGTTCACCCTTTGTTTTTGGTACAAATTTGTACTTTTGTGCGATAATGTTTTGAAGTTCTGATGTCGAAAATTGTTTCCAACTGTTTCGTTATTGTTTACAGAGATGTGTTTGATTAGTCAGACACAATTTACGTAGATTTCTAAACAACTGATTCCCTAATAACCAACATTGTATCTGATCATTATACGTTTTAAGTGGCAAGGCCATATGGCCCAGCCTTTGCCGTCATTCCTATAAGATTTTAGGGAATGCGTTGTTTAGAAATGTACGTGAATTGTGTCTGACTAATTAAACAAATCTCTGGAAATAATAACGGATCAGTTGGAAACAAATTTCGGCTTCCGAACTGCAAAAAATTATTGTCCAAAAGTACTCATTTGTACCTAAAACGAAGAGTGAACTTAAACTTTTGACCGGTAGTGTATATATGTCACCGTTAGATTGTGAACACCGTCAGTTTATAATCTTACCCGTTATATTGTAAACTGACGGCATATTGTGAACTGCCAAAACCGTTCACAATTTAACGCAATATTTTTCGTTAATTTATAAACTTTCAATGTCGAATCGTCAAATTGTGAACTGAGATCAAATCGGCTTACTACGGAACGTACACAAAGACTAGGTAGGTTAGGTTAGTTAGGTGTCTTCAGTTGCCCGAAGGCCAAAGCGCCCAGAAATAGGAGCCCCGCGCAGCGGGGCTCCGAGCTCCGTCGATACTGCTGGATGCCGAAATAGATGGAATGAAATGTCTGAATAACAATAAAAAACAATCATGTTCTGACGTAAGTGGAAACTGATGCAAGTGGAATAATTCTCTCAACCAAACAGCGCACAGGTTGCGTTCCGAATCAGGCAAATTTGATTCAGTTCACAATTTGACGATATGGCATTGTTAGTTTATAAACTAACGAAAATGAATGCGTAAAATTATGAATTATTTTGGCAGTTCACAATATTCCGTCAGTTTACAATATAACGGATAAGATTATAAACTGACGGTTTTCACAATCTAACGGTGACATATATATATTATTATATACTAGCTTCTGCCTGCGACTCCGTCCGCGTGCAACTCGTTTATATCGTAGCCAGTTAGGGGATGATTTCCGGGAAAAATCTATCCTATGTTCGCCGGAGGATCCTGTACTCAAACTATCTCTATATTCAATTTCATCTAAACCGGTTCAGTGGTTTGAGCGTGAAGAGATAACAGACAGACAGACACACTTTCGCATGTTTAAGATTTGTATGGATATCGTTGTCCAACACCCATAACACAAGCCTTATTGAGCTTACTTTAGGGCTAGTTCGATATGTGTAACATTGTCCTCTAATATAAAAAAAACGGTCAAGTGCGAGTCGGACGAGAGTCCCGGACCATGTCCTATATATTAGAAACAAGTCCACTATAAACTGACTCTCACTAAGTATGTATTCACATACTTAGTGCGAGTCAGTTTATACTGGAAAATACATTTTCAGCGATGTAACTAAAAATTTACGGTTTTCGCAATTTTTCCTTTATCTGTGCTATAAGACGTTGCTTAGTCAAATTTCAAGATTCTGAGTTCACGGGATTTGAAGGACGGGTTTTGATTCCCTTGCGAGTTTCGAAAATTTGCGGCGGAATAAACCGCTGTATCTTTTGATTGCGTTGGCTTAGAAGTTTGATTTTTTCACAGCTCCAAGGGACAGTAGACTTGAGTATTTGATATAAATTTCAGCTCGATACCTCCACGCGCTTCTGAGAAAAAGGATCTTGACAGACGGACGGACGGACAACAAAGTGATCCTATAAGGGTTCCGTTTTTAGGGTTTCGTAGCCAAATGGCAAAAAACGGAACCCTTATAGATTCGTCATGTCCGTCCGTCTGTCTGTCTGTCTGTCCGTCCGTATGTCACAGCCATTTTTTTCCGAAACTATAAGAGCTATACTGTTGAAACTTGGTAAGTAGATGTATACTGTGAACCGCATTAAGATTTTTACACAAAAATCGAAAAAAAACATTAAATTTTAGGGGTGGCCATACATACTCAAAACAATTTTTTTCATCAAACCCATACGTGTAGGTTATCTATGGATAGGTCTTCAAAAATGATATTGAGGTTTCTAACATCATTTTTTTCTAAACTGAATAGTTTGCGCGAGAGACACTTCCAAAGTGGTAAAATGTGTGTTCCCCCCCCCCTGTAACTTCTAAAATAAGAGAATGATAGAACTAAAAAAAATATATGATGTACATTACCATGTAAACTTCCACCGAAAATTGGTTTGAACGAGATCTAATAAGTAGTTTTCTTTTAATACGTCATAAATTGTAAACCGCAATTTATTTCACGGAACCCTTCATGTGCGAGTAGGACTCGCACTTGGCCGCTTTTTTTTCCTTTCGAGGTACGGAACCCTAAAAAGTCGTCAACAAATCCAATATTACTCTTACGTTACAGGTAGTAGAATGGCGCGAACGATACCCACACGTGAGCATAAAGCGGTCCTTCCAGTCTTCCCAACTCAGCGCAACGCCAAACCCTCTCTTCCTGGCGCCGAGCCTGGAATGATGCTCATTGCGCCCGAGGGCAGCAATATCTTACTTTGTAAGCAAGTAATGTTACTAGCTTAGTTATTGTAGTTTAAGGTGGTTCGATTGCCATACAAAGCGTTAATTGACATTGGCAGGCTAACGGCGTGATATTATAAGAAACTTATGTAACAAACTTTCATCAATTGGCTTCCCATTTGCGCCAAATTCCCCCTTTCCTAGAGTAAACTTGTATAAACTAGATTAATTTGAGAAAAATAGTTTTCCCAAAATATCACGTCCCAAACCAATTTCTCAAATTAATCTAGTTTATACAAGTTTATTCTAGGAAAGGGGGAATTTGGCGCAAATGGGAAGACACTTTATGAAAGTTTGTTACATAAGTTTCTTAAAATACCACGCCGTTAGCCAGCGAATGTCAAATAACGTTTTGTATGGCAATCGAACCACCTTAAGGCCGAAACGCACTGAAAGCGGTGGCGGCGCGGAGGCGGTACCGGTTGTAATTCAATAGATGAGTATTATGACATCACTAATTAGATTTATTACTTATGTTAAATTGTATCTTTATTGACATCATAATTGTTTACCTACTCATTTAAACTGTGTAGGTGTTGTAGATAAATGACGACCCGTATACGGTGATCTTAATTTTATAGACGACCGCTTTAGCCTAGTTGGTAGTGACCCTGCCTACGAAGCAAGAGGTCCTGGGTTCGAATCCCGGTAAGGGCATTTATTTGTGTGATGAGCACGAATATTTGTTCCTGAGTCATGGATGTTTTCTATGTATTTAAGTGTTTATTTCTCCATATAAGTATCTATATCGTCGTCTAGTACCCATAGTACAAGCTTTGCTTAGTTTGGGACTAGGTTGATTTGTGTAAGATTGTCCGCAAATATTTATTATTTATATTCATTGACATCTTACACTCTAATTACCATTTTGTAACTTGTTGACAAATACCTGTGTACATCATTTCCCTTTAAATATTTGTTATTACATATAATTTAAATTTTTAAATATAAATTCCTAAAATTGATTTAGTGTTAGTTTTAAGTGACATTGTATATTGTGAGATAAATAAATCATATCATATCATATCAATGTTCGAACTAATGCGAAAGGGTCCGCACAGAATACCGCGGAGGGACGCGGCGCGGCGCGGCGCGGTACTCTGTGCGGACCCTTTCGCATTAGTTCGAACATTGCAACCGGTACCGCCTCCACCTTTAGACTTATACCGGGTGACACAAATCGTGATACAAAATGAATAACTACAAATTAAAAAAAATTAAAAACCCCCGATATTTTAATTTTAAAGTTCAATATATCAAAAACGATTTTGATGAAACTTAGCTAAGAACCATCTCGATTACGTCAGCTTTCGAATAAAAAAACCGCATTCAAATAGGTACATTCGTTTAGGAGCTACGATGCCACAGACAGAGACACACACACACAGACACGTCAAACTTATATCACCCCTCTTGTTCCGTCGGGGATTGTGTGGGCAAAAAAGAACTACTATTTTCATACAGTTTGATCAATCAATTGATGCTTTCGTATGAAACAGCATTTTATTTCGTATCGCGGGCTATTTTGGTATCATAGTAAAAGTTGTTAAGGGGCTCCACGCGCTTTTTATCGAGTTTTGAGTTGATATTCTTCCGTCAAAACTATAGATATATTTATGGCAGAAACGCTTGTCGGTTCTTCAATCCTTTATCTACGTTTGCACGAGTTTTTTTTTAATGAACTATTTAAACATGGTCCAAAAAGCTCTGTTTCCAATATAAATATGTTGTGTATGCACATTTATATGAAATCTACATATTACAGTTCCCTATTGACGGCTCCAACAGCCCGCGAGAGACTTTTATTTTTAAGTCATTTTCACAAAAGTTATTTTCAAAAAACTGGTTTTTTGGCATGACATTGCCAATGTTTGGTGCCATATATCTCGAAAACTGTGATTTTTTTTCGGTAAACCTCGTTGTTAATACGATATGCCATAAAAAACACGAAAATACGGACAGTTACAGATCGAAGGTCATCGGCAGCTGGGAGCCCCTTAAGAATCATAGATTTTGTATCCTAACTTATGTGTCACGCGGTATAATTGGGTCATTGTCAGATTTAGGTTCGCGTCTTTTCGGTGGACATTGCCAAAGTTAAGGGCTATAAAGCCTAATTTCTGGTTGAACTCTGAATCCGCATAAACCGCGTTGCCCCTTCTATAATTCTATGTGATAAAAACATATTATATGTGAGCGTAAAGCCCTTAACTATTGACCACCGGAAAGATGATTTTTGTTTTTGTGACTGACAATGACCCAATTATCTTATTTCTGACAGTGACTAATTCCAGTATGAAGTTTGAATAATATATACATAAACAAAGTAAAATTACCTAAACAAGCTAGATTTAAGCCAGACTGGTATAATACTTAGTCGAAAATTATCTTTCGTTATTGTATGAACTAATCTTATCTTATCATACTATTCTTGAATTTTTTGTGAGTCATATTTAAACTTATTCTAATTATAACGGTGAAACTGATGTATGAATTGTCACTACTGGCATTTTTTTGCAATATGCTTGAAACATAAATTGTCATTTATTTATATTTATGTTGTAAGAATTGGTTTTTATCAGATATAGAATATTGTATGAATTTGTTTGCTTCAACAAGATTGAATCTTTAGTTTTTTTTTAATTGGTAAAAGCAGTCAAACAATTACTTAATAAAATAAGTTTCACATTTTAACCCGATCGAATTAACTATGGTGCAGAATTAATTCGAACGAGCTGTAAGTCAGCTGCAAATAAATGTGACCCCCGTTCATACAAGCTTTTCTGCAGGGGGTCACGTATCTCGGCGGCTGACTGTACATCGATGCAGTTTTCGATATTTTTTTTTTCAAACATGCAATGAAATGTCGTCATTACGTGGATTATATCAGGCTTCAAAGTATCACTTTTCGGGCGGATCAACTCGAGAGAACTGTAAGGGAATTTCATCCGAAATTGAAGGCCTAGGCCGGCAGTATTTTTTTTTTAATTTTCATTCCATTGTTTGTGGACAGCATCACGGCATTCAGCTATGAAAATTAGTTTGATTTGAGGAGTCTTTATTTATTTATTTCATTGCATGTTTGAGGAAAGCACTATACATGCCTCGCCGTGAAAAGGGCTTGCCGGCTTCGTATCACTATCCGGCCTCCCTACGGTCGACCGTCTATACCTACTCACCCGGCAAGCCCTTCTTTCCCGGCCTCTGCAGTAATGTACTATTATCATACCCGTCTTTAGTGGACTGTGCAATTTCAAAGTTTTAAATAGGTTTTAGGTACCTCATAGAATCTGTCCAGTCAATTATTCAATGTATAAATATGTTTGTAGTCTATCCGCCGTTTTTATACAGATCCTTTAGATTTGTGTCGGTAACTAATGTCAAAAATGTACCGAGTTACTAAAATTTGATCTGACATTTAGTCTAACGCATCTTTATAAAACAGGTTCTTATAATCATAATAAGATTAATAAGGAAATGATAGTCTAAAATACGAAGCAAGAACTGATAGTATGTGTTAATGTATAAAAGACTGACTATTTTAGTTTAGTTTAAGGCAACGAGTCCTATTTGATCCAAATCCACGAAACTTTATCACAAAATACCGATAATATTGATGGCAGACTGGTAATTTAATATCTATGCGTATTTAGTGAAAAAAAAATTGTATTTCGTAAGAAAAAAAGAACTTAACCCCTAATTAATAAAACTTTACAAATAGAAGTTAACTAAAATGTGTTTCAACTTTCTTCCACATGTACGTTCGCAAACGGATCTGCTGCTTTAGAAAACCCTCTTTTAACCACATTAATTATAACAATTGCTGGTGCAATATTTTTCGCAATGATGTTCTTGGTTGTAATTTTAGCATGAGTAATTTGATTAATAAGTATTATATTGTTAATAGAAGCTAAGAAACACTTAGGTTAACATGTATTAAATGTAAATGATATACTAAAAAAGTTTATTTTTGTCATATGAGACGGATCAAGGAAAGTGTACATTCGCCGTCCTAAACCGAAAACGTAAGTGAAAAACTTTTTATATTTAAAAAAATTATAATTAACGTAACTGAGAAGTCGCAACTTTTTTCTGGTGCTAAGGAAGGGTATTACTATCACCAAAAAAATAATTAGGCACTTCTGAAATTGTCATCCATTCCCAATTGTTTTCTCTACTTATAGTTAGTAGGGCACAGACTGCCGGAACAAATTGTCGTAAATGCGGACACACCAGACAAAAGCACCAAATTTTTTTCAGGTAATAGTTAGGTACATAGCTTTAAGTTTTTGATAGGAACCAACTCCTCCGACGGCCATCTTTTTTTTGTATGGGGTCATTTTGAATATATGGTATATTATTAATATCTCGGGTTCTAAACCACTTAGAATCACAAACTTGGTGTCTAAGTATACATATTTGGGGTCAGGGAATGCAACTAGACACTTTTTAAGGTCGAATTCCTAAAGGATACCAAACGGAACCCTGTTACTAAGCCTCCACTGTGGGTCCGTCTGTCTGCGTGTCAGTAATAGCTAGACTGTTAAAATTTTCACACAGTTTGTATTTATATTGCTGTTATAACTAAATTTAATAAAAATAAAAATGTATTAAAAACTATACAGTGCTCCCATACATTGAAAGTAATTTTAAGGCGTTTTTTTTCTCGCCCATTACAAACGGTCTATCTCTAGAACCGTAATAGATAGACACTTGAAATTTTCGCATACTATGTACATAACTATATCTACTATAATTACAAATAATAAAAGTATAATAAAGTTAACAGTCTAGCTATTCCTGACACACAGACATAAGGACCCACAGCGGAGGCTTGGTAATGGGTTCCGTTTGGTATCCTTTGGGAATTCGACCTTGAAAAATATTTAGTTGAATTCCCTGACCCCAAATATTTATCTTTAGACAACAAGTTTGTGATTCTACGTGATTTAGAACCCGAAATATTAATAATATACCTATCGTTAAAAATGACCACCATTAAAAAAGATGGCCGACGGAAGAGTTGGTTCCTATCAAAAACTTAAAGCTATTTACCTAACTAGTACCTGAAAAAAATTTGGTGCTTTTGTGCAGCGTGTCCACATTATCACCTGAAACTGTCCTACTATTACTCGATATTGTGTGCATAGGATTAAGTATAATATGTTTTTCTACTCTATATAGTCTGTAGCTCAAATACAATGACACCACTAATAAGTCGTCGAAAAACTCTATGCTCTATGGCCCAAAAACGCACTGTTTAGCGTACTTTTTTGGTTCATACATTTTTCATAAAAGCACTGTTTAACTTTTTTTTAATCGGCCGCTATATTGCAGTGGTGCCAACTTCATAAACAAATATTTCGAAATAAAAATATTTATTTACGATTTAACACTTGTATATTATAAATTATTTACTACAATAATAATAAATCATCATCTATTGTGTGTTAAATTACATGTTTTATAAATTCTTGGTATTATTTATAAAAATAAACAGTTCGAATTCGGTCCGGGTCCGGATTCGGTTTGGTGCGGATGGCAAGTGCAAACAAATTAAAAGCAAAACAAACCATAAGCAAGAGCTGTCACATTTACGATTTCCCACCAAAATACAGTTGAAAATGAAAAGACGAAAGATGATAAACTATTAGTCCTAAACTATTAGGATTTTATTCGTGTTTGTGAAGACTAAAGAGTACGTTCCTTTTAAAATGGTCGAAGAAATTAATAACTGCACTCCTGAAGAAATTGCGTGAGTAGCAAAAGTACGAATAGAAAACTTGCTGCCTGAAAAGTTTAACTATTCTGTAGTCTGCTATTTATTTAAATTTTGTCGTAGAAAAAGTATTGTATGCAACGGTGTATAACTGATCTAAAAACGCTCGTGGCGTCTTTAATTGCGACAACTCTTCAACCCACGCCACTCGCCTTTTAAGACCCTACAACAGTTGCATAAAATACTATTAAATGTGCAATATTTTGAATGTATATAATGATTAAACCGTTTACAATTTTTAAGAAACTGACGTAGATTGGAGACTTCTCCTAAATATAGAAAAACGTCTTAATGATATTATTCTTTATCAAACGTTGAAATTGTGAGAATTGTAATCGACATGTTATTATATTGATAGATAATTATTTGACATGATTAGTAATCCCTTCAGCGGGATAGCACAACTGACTGAGAAAATCTAGCCTCCACTTTCTAATGAACAAAGTGCGAGTGAGACAGGAGTTGGCCGAATTGCATCGAATTAGTCCATTCAAATGCAACTCTACCGTGCAATATATAAGATGCCAATTCTAATGACAGTTTTAAAAAAGTCTGCCACATCATGTCTACCATAAGTTGTGCTAGACTGAGTATATCATCACTAAGTACTTGAAATGACCGGTATTCCATGTAATATATACTATGTAATAACCTTACTCTTCGGGGTCCTCTAAAACTACAGAAAGTACACTCCCAGATATTTGTGAGCACTCAGATTCAGATCAATGGGGAACTTGCATGGGACTTCAATTTCGAATAAATTGCACTCAATCGATGCGGATATACGTAGAGATATCATACAAAAGAAAAAAAAACGATTTTATTAGTTTTACCTTACGTTAAAATGACGAAAATTTGTTTTTTATTTTTTCGATAAAATAACGTAACAGTTACATAGAATATTAAATTAGAAATGATATTTTGTAAGTATGACAAGTATAGACTTAAACGTAAAATTTGTGGAGATAATCGCAAATTAATGACTTACTCCATAGTAAAGGCTATGCTGTGACGTCATAGCATAAGCCCGTTTAGTATAGAGCGTTTTCGGGGGGTGCCGGCGCGCGCAGATTTCAAATGCATATAACATCAGAAAAATAAATCATAACAAAGTTTTAATGCTACAGTTGTTTTAATGCTGGATTATACTATTGTTTTTCGTAATAAAATATTAAGATGCAAGTTCCCTATTTATTCACAATATAAGATTACATTATAAATTACATGTCCATTTACAAGTATCCCTATTGTGATCGTCAAGAACATTCAATAATTACTACAACATAGAAAAGTTGAAAAACCGCCGACATTTTTATTTCAAAGTTCAATATCTCAAAAACGGCTGAACCGAATTTGATGAAACGTAGCTATCATCTCGATCACGTCAGCATTCGGATAAAAAAAACCGCATTCAAATCGGTCCATTCGTTTAGGTTAGGAGCTACGGTGCCACAGACAGACACACACACACACAGATTTTCCGTCGGGGGTTAAAAATTGAAGAATACTAACAAATGTCCACTTAATTTAAATGTATAATGTCATAGTTATTAAAGTTCACCTAAAAGGATCGTCATTACATATAACAATAATTTAATAATATCAAAAACAATAAATCAGAACGATGTGGGTATGTCAAAAAAATCACAAGAATACAGTGGATTTTTCAATATAAAGTTTCTTAATCAACGCTTGAATGTTATTTCCGATGTTTCAGCAGGTACTGTATTTGCCTATGTCAGCTATATTTAAGGATATCTAAATAAAACCAGGATTACTGTCAATTATTTTGAATAGTACTGAAATAGTCTATGTGAGACGTTCAGTAGGCATGTGTTCATAGTAAGATAAGAGTATGATCTGAATCAGAGTATTTCCATATTTTTTTGACAAAGGGGGCTTATTTCCCCATCTATTTAAGTGGCAACAACTGGAAAAAACATTCTCATTATACCCGCGACGGAACGGAGAATGTTTAGGTCGAGATGCTGTTTGTTTGTGCGCATCATTGTTTCCATTTTACTAGAGATGGCCCGACTATGGGTGTTGCCGACTAATCGGCGCTGAGGCGGCCGGCTAGTCGCCGACTATTCGTCGACTATTCGCCGACTTTAAATGTGGCCGGATAGTCGTCTTTCCCGATTAGTCGGTACATCTCTAGTAGACCCACCATTAACTACTCTTCTTCCTAATTTATTTAAAATTCTGTACGGTGTATGCTGCTTTCTAAGACGATAAGACAGGACACGATGCAGAAGCGCTTTATGATATCGTACTTGGACTCAATTTTGTCAGGTTCAGACCTAGGAGCCGAGACCGTCAACTTTTATTCTCAAATAAAAACCTTAGAGCGTACACACGGCGAATTTTTGACAGCGCTATACAAACCCAATACAGTGATATGAATATAAGGAGATCGGACATGGCGGCCGATTTGTATAGAGTGAAGTGAGCCTGTCGTACATTAACCCACACAACGCCCAAGTAATTGACAAGACAAAGCACGCACACATCTAAAACACACACTCTTGTATACCTACACGCTTATTTGACAATAAACGCGCATCATATCAGGCATTTTGGGAAAAAACGTAATATTCTCTGCGATCAGCACGCGTGCACAGTATGGCAGTGTATGCCCATTGACCATACAGCTGCGACACGGCCGCCGGCGGCTTGTCCTCTCTCTAGTATTCTATGCTCTGAGGTCGATACAGATGATTGTCTATTCACACCACAGATGTATGAATATAAGGAGATCGGACATGGCGGCCGATTTGTATAGAGTGAGCCTGTCGCAAGTACATTAACCCACACAACGCCCAAGTAATTGACAAGACAAAGCACGCACACATCTAAAACACACACTCTTGTATACCTACACGCTTATTTGACAATAAACGCGCATTATATCAAGCATTTTGGGAAAAAACGTAATATTCTCTGCGATCAGCACGCGTGCACAGTATGGCAGTGTATGCCCATTGAGCATATACAGCTGCGACACGGCCGCCGGCGGCTTTTCCTCTCTCTAGTATTCTATGCTCTGAGGTCGATACAGATGATTGTCTATTCACACGGACCACAACTCACAACGCAGCGGCAAAAAGTGGTTATGCAGTGTCGTGTGAATAAACCTGTTTATTTCCATATAAATTATCGCCCGACCACGTCGTCGTTGCGGTGTGGTTCGTGGTTGTGGTACGTCTGAATAGGCCCTTATGGTTGGTGTCGCGCGTTTGTATTACTGCGAAAAGTCGCCGTGATTAACCGTTTTTAAGCGCTAGAATGTTAAAGACGTACTGTTAAACTGTGTCGGTTCCTTCTGTAGTTGCGTGGTGTGAAGGTTAACAGCTACAGCGAAACGGGCACTAGCGTCACAGACCCCCCGCACCGCGCAGGTGCAGAGGGAAACGACTCAATTAAAAATGGCCTAAGTATAGTTCTGTGGTCTTAACCCACCATAGGATTTTTTCACATTCGTCAAAATAGTTAAATAAGTGTACTATAGGTAACTTAATGTGTCTTGACTTGAAATAAAATATCTACTTTCTTTACGCGACTTTCCTTGAAATCCTACCTACCAAGTTTAACCAAAATTTTATATAATCACTCAAATATGTTCCGTTTTTTGCCATTTGGCTACGGAACCCTAAAAAGTAGTCCCGACAGACGACATAGCGGGTACCGGGTCTTACTGGTTTCAACCGATAAATATCGTTGTGGATACGACATCCGTCACTCTCGCACTCGCATACCTAATTACTTGTCAGAATGTGAAGGATGTCTATCGACAGCTATGTGATAAAATGTCAGTAATGCTACGCCCGCTGGTACAAACTCACATCAAGTAGCAAAATGGCGATTTACTCTGTATTTTTTATCTTCGTGCCGCCTTTTAGTTTGACCGCAGTGTACAATTTAGTAAGATTTATAAAAGGCTACGTCCTACGTAAGTGCCATTAAGGCACTTATTGGACAAGATATATGGTGACCTATGGGTCCTTATTTCGGCAACTTAGGTACCTACCTACTATGTCCTTAGGTATTATTTAAAATCCTTTGTAGATATCTCTATAGGAAGACCTAGAATAGACTACATGGAGCAACTCAAAAAGAGAGTTGATGTTGGGTCATATCGTGATGTCAAAGAGATTGCGTGGGATCGGAGTAGAAACTTACTTGGCAGGTACTGGCAAATTGGTGCCAACTTGTGTGCTAACTTAGCCATACATTAAAGGAAGCAGAACAGCGAATACTTCAATAAATGTTAAATAAGTTTCGACAACTGACTCGACTTAGATAACTCCACTTACGCGTATCTTAAAGGTGATTCCGCTCCTCTTAGATAAACTACATGACCCTCCGTACTTATCTGAACCAGTAAACATCATATTCAAAGCAACAGTGAATCACATTGACAATAGGTATTCAACATCACAATTCTATTCAACGTAGGTAGTAATACTTGATAATTTCACGGCGAGAGCATCTGACGGAATTAGACTTTAACGTCATAACAATAGGAACGCGCCCACCGCCGTGAAATGCAACAACTACCTAAGTATTCAACAGTGGGGAATACTAGAATGAAATAATAGTAGTTTAGCATCTGAACGAGATTGTTGTGTATTGTGGACATTGATAACTGTCAAGTGAATTGTTGTGATAAACTGGTGTACGTAGTATACGATATGATATATATTTGTATGTGACTTGATTCTCGGGAGAAGGCGGCGGTTATTTGTGGCGGTAAGTTGTTTATAAATTACCTACCTATTTATTACACTCTCCTATTTCGCTGTTATTGTATTTGTTTAATATAAAAGTAGGTACCTACCTAAATATTAATTGATTGATTATAATTTTAATAAATCATCATTGTTATTTATGTTCTGAAACCATTCTTTTTATCCCTGATACTTACCTACTCACTGCATAAAATGTGATGGTGGTTATGATATGACTGATACCTACCTCGCATTACTTACACTTACCTAGGTACTGAGAAATTCCTAAATTTTCTAAGATTCTTCGATATTACTTTTCTACCCATATCCCAACTAACAACTTAACCAATTAAGTAAGTATTACGAATTTGTGAAATGCAATAGGTAGCTATTGCATTTCACAAATTCGAGTGGATTCAACGAAATCTGTTTTTAATAACGTCATAATAAAATATCTCCCACTTACCTCGCCATAACTCGCCTTTGTGAAATGCAACAACTGTATGAAAAGGTAGCTTTGTTTCTACGATAAGTAGCCTACATTACAGGTAACCTACCTACAAAGATAATAACCTATAATTATCAAGACTAAACCTAATTGTCAACGTGCTACCCAGTAATTATCATTAGCGATCGATTAGAAATGACTATCGTGACCCACTTGGATCGCTTCACCGTACTTACATACATAAAAGTAATCTATATTATTGCCTAGGTACGGTCAGCCTCGCAAGGGGCTTAACACCTCTTTGTACTGTGTCGCAGTAAACATATGAAGCTGTCAAACAAAGTAGCAACTTATGAAGCTGACTTAAGGAACATCTACAGTTATTAGGTAGATATAGGTACGATGAACACATGCACATGCGTGAATTATACAGGCCCCGTAGCATTGACGGCCTTATCACGCGATAAGTGACAGGATAAGCGCGTCGTCTCGTTCTATCGAACGGTGTCAGCCAGGGACGGGTGATCTATCCTATCACTTATCGCGTAATAACGCCATCCATGCTACGGGGCCAGGTACAGGTACTTACAGGTACATAGGTACAGGATATTCGGTTGCCTGTCAAAAAGTTAAATTCGATAGCTTTTTTACTACAAAAGTTAAGTTAAGACAGTGTCTAAGATGGATCTGGGGTCGGGTATATACTTACGCCTCCCCCCGTGACGGGTCCCATATGGAGACAGCTGCTGGCGGAGTCGCGGAAGTGTGCGCAAGCGTTCCCGTGGCTCCGCCAAAGAGCAGCGCGCAGAACACCGCCGGGTTTTAGACGGTAGTCGGGGCGGTTCCCGGGAGTCCCATCATACCCGTCCTGGTTCCCCAGCCAGGCGGAATGCGTAAAGCATTTCCACACGAAAAAAAAAAAAAAAAAAAAAAGGGTCTAAGATGGATCACGCTCACTTAGAAGATGCCCGTTGATTCTTACCTTATAGACATCTAGGCTGATGCAATAAATTAGGTAATAAATAAAAGTTATGCTACCTATAGACATTTTTATCGACGGGTTTATATTATGGTGGTGTACCTACCTACATAGGTAAACCTACTTCACGAAGTTTCAGTTTTCGCACGCACGCACATCCCAATTGCACGTGACTCATATGTGGATCATGAGCCTTGAATGGGTTAACTCATTCGTCGTCACGTTGCGCTTGTAGCGCTACGCCGTAGCCCATAGCAGCACACATTCAGTGCCAAAGATTTCGTAGCCTAACATTGGGAATCCCTTATGTAGAGGAAAGCGCCTCTCCTCGCCCTACTAGCGGGATTCTGTCACCCTGGTTTTCTGGGTTTTTGAAGTGTTATGTCCATTACCTATGGAGCGAAAAGATGACACAATTTGATCGGCACCGCTCGAAGCGAGCGCAAGAAACATATTGAAATCGGAAAACGTATTAGGTTTAGAAGCGACGAACAATACCAAACAACTTAGAACAGTTGAAAAACCCCCGACATTTTCGTTTGAAAGTTAAATATCTCAAAAACGGCTCAACCGATTTTGACGAAACGTAGCTAAGAACCATCTCGATCACGTCAGATTTCGGATAAATAAAACCGCATTCAAATAGGTCCATTCGTTTAGGCGCTACGATGCCACAGGCAGACACGTCAAACTTATAACACCCCTCTTTTCGCGGCGGGGGTTAAAAATAGACCTCAGGATACGTTCCGTAATAATAATGCTTAGTTTGTTTTTACCCGAACTTAAAAAAAAAGGAGGAGGTTTTCCATTCGGTTGAATTTTTTATTTATTTTTTTAATGTGTGTTACCTCAGAACTCCGTCATTTATGAACCGATACGTACCATTATTTTTTTCTAATTTATTTTAAAAAGCTCCAGTTGAATGATGGGAACCATGAGGAATTTAGGGAACTCCTCAAATAGTTATATAAGGCACGCGTGTAGGTAGTAATTTTGTGAAGAGGAAGTAATGATGAAGACCACAGATGGCTTGTGGAACTTCTCAATGATGTACTTCAAACTATATAAGTACCTCACCGATTCTGATATCATTCCGTTGAAATAGCAAACAAATGAGTGCCAAAGGTGATTTTGAGATCCTTGAGGAATTGACGGAAGTCCTCAAATATTATCGGCCCACATATAGCGATTTGGTTTTCTTTCTCTAATAATCAACGTATTTGCTCTCGGAAATCTCGGTGGTAAATTGGAAAATAAATGTGCTTTGTGGTTGCTTGGTGGAGTACTGAATTGAAGTCGGTTAAAACTTTGTTTTTAAAGTAAATTATTCTTTATCATTCTATACGAGTATACCTATTTCAGGAAATGTACGCCCAATTTATCATTCTGTCCCTGTTCGGGGCCGTGGCGTGTGACCACGACGGCAGAACGAACCAGCTCCCGGACCGGTCCACGATCGTGCACCTATTCGAGTGGAAGTACAAAGATATCGCGGACGAGTGCGAGAGATTCCTCGCTCCAAAAGGATTTGGAGGCGTTCAGGTAATTCTTATCGACTAGTAAATTTATAAAGGCTGCCGAAGTCTCAAGAAACGCAACTTTGTTTAGACATTGACAGTGTATTTTAATTACTAAGTATCTTTAGTAGTTCTTATCCACAGTTGCGCACCGAATTGAGTAGCGTTAGGGTGTAGGTACATACATAGGTACAGCCAGCATCAAAAGTAGTTACGCAAACGATGACGTCAAAAGTCCTTATTAAAAGGAAATAACAACTTTTGACGTCTTCGATTGCGTAGATACTTATGATGCTGACTGTACTATACAAAAATAAATCTCAACTCGATTGAACTTCGGCAAATTGCAATATTCGACCCGAACAAACATTGCACGTTAAATAATAATAAAAAAATAATAATAAAACTCTTTATTGTTGTAACTACAGTGTACATGATAAGTTAAAGCTTGTAATGCGAGGCGGTCATCCAATGCCTGGTTAAGGGTTATATATAATCCACTAGAGATGTGCGAAGATGTGTTTTCTTATATTTGTCACCTCGCATGCTTGACAGGTAGGTGTGAAATCAAAACACACAATGTTGTGATTTTTCTTTCTGGGCCTTTAAGGCGGGTGCGGGTCAGGCGCGGGTGCGGGTCGGGCGCGGACCCGCGCCCGTGACCGGTGTGTGGAGGCCTTTAAGGCTCCACCTTTAAAATTTTCGTGAAAATGGGTACGGTCGAGCTCTAACCCACAACACTAAAAACACAGCTTGGCAGCTTTCTGGTGGCTATACCTATACCTATTCACTATACGCATAAATATGTAGATAACAGCCTATTCGCTGACCAAAATTATCTTAAAAATAAATAAATATACATGAATTATGAACTTTCAGATATCTCCTCCGTCAGAAAACTTAATCATACATCTGGGTAACGGCAAAAGGACTTGGTACGAACGGTACCAAGTCATGTCCTACAAGCTGACAACGCGCTCTGGTAACGTCGAGGATTTCCTTAACATGACACGGAGGTGCAACAAAGTTGGAGTAAGGTAATCAAATTCAAATACGGAATATTATCTCGCTCATATTTGAAGCAGCCCAACTGGAAATATACCTCCACCATACGGAAACCGCAGCCATAATAATGTGTTTGTGCCAATGATCGGTCACAATCACAACCAATGGGGAATGGATGAACATTTTAGAAGAGCCATGATTAATAAATATTTAAAATATACAGTGTGGGCCCTGTAACTGGAGCAAAAAATTAAACGGTAGATTATTGAGCTTGTGAACAATTATTTCCAAGTGATTTTAAGCGAAAAAAAATTTTTTTTTGAAAAAAAAAAATCTTTAAATGAGTTTACTTGTATTTTTTTACTCTTCTGGAGTGCTATGAGTAACTTTTTATTTTAAAAACAAAAAAAAATTAAAAAATCACAAAACTATCTTTGGAACACAAAAATGCAAAAACTATTAGGACTCATTACATGATGTTACCTCAAAATCTGCAATGACTGCCGTGATATGATCTCGTGGTGCCAAAATACATTACTTGGAGGTCATAACTTTAGATCAAAATTTCTCCGAAACCAACATTTTGAAAGTGAATGATACACAAACTTACTGCAAATGCTCTAAGGAAGCGTCCTTTTGAATATTTGCTCCTGTTACAGGGCCCAACCTGTATAATATTTGTAACATGAGACGGATCAAGCAAAGTGTCTTATTCGCCGTCCTAAACCCAAAACGTAAGTAAGGAAACTGTTTATATTTTTTATTTTTCAAAAATAACTGTCGCAGCTGAAAAGTCTGCAACTTTTTTCTAGTGTTAAGGAAGGTTATTATTATCACCAAAAAAATAATCAGGCACTTCTAAAATTTTCATCCATTCCCAATTCCCAATCTTCAATTCGCTTGTAGGTACTCGTCATCTTGAGTTTTACCTAAGCATTCATGAGCACTGATGCCACTGACGAACAATGAAGTGTAGGTACAGGTACTTGGCAGTTCTAGGAAGCTCACTGAGAAGACCTGCTGGTCGATCACGTAACGCATTGTACGTGCGTCAGGTAGATCTAAATGTCACTTTGTATGGGAAAATGACAGTTGAGTTGTACTATAACATGCGTTCGAAACGTTACGTGATCACCCCTCTGAAGTTGAGTAAGACACAATGTATTATTGTATTGTGTATGTGGTATTCTTGAAGTTCTTCCCCCAATACTGAGCCTCGTGACATTCTGTGGCATCATGTCCAATTCCCCATAAACTATAAGCACCATGTGCAAAGTGCCAAGTTTTATCAATAAGGTGCTATACTAGCCCTCAACCCAAAATACTAACTGATAACGCGAGCTCAAGGGTTTTATTGCCCTGGTCGTCTTTCGGGTTGAGGGCGAGTATAGTCATAGTTAAGTCAAGACAGACTGAGGTGATATCATTTCCTAATTTTGTTCACAAGATTTCCTCTGCATCACCCCCTCACGCTCATTATTTTGTGCAGATCTGATTGCATGGAAGCAATGATTTAGGCACTCCATCTAGCGGATCCTAAGCAGGGACTGCATAACCGAAAAATACCGGTATTCTATTTTAACGGTATGACGTCATATCGGTTGTCAAATAGCGGTTTCGGTAGCGGAACCTTTATATTTCGCTATCGAAATATAAAGGTACCTTTATTTTTTCCGGTACCCTAACACCGCTTTTTAAACCGATATATCGTCTTTGGCCTGGCGTTATTGCCAAACCGCCGGCAAAGGCACTGCCGTTTTGTCTTTTTGTCTTTAAATCTTTAGTAGCCAATGCTTCCTCTGTAGAGTGCCAGCTCGCTTACTTTTCTCGATAACCTTTATTATACCGGTATAACCGTATGAAACCGGTATTCCATTACGACCGAAATCAGTCCCTGATCCTAAGTGACTAAATTAACGAGATTTTACAAGCAGTTTGGAATTTCCCAGAATCTACGCTGACGTAGTGGTAAATCACATGACTGGTGACAACGAAAACAACGTCGGCACGGCAGGGAGCACTGCCGACTTCCAGAATTACTCGTACCCCGCTGTTCCGTACAGGATGGAGCATTTCCATTACCCGTTTTGCTCGATTGAGAACTACAATGATGCTTCTCAGGTGAGTCACGGATTTTAACTTACGAGTAGGTTATTAGGTCGTTTAGCTCGTCTTTGCGCGGCTGTAGGTATGTGTGCGTGTGCTAATGCGGGTTTGATTTGTGCACACACACACATACAGCGGTAGTTACACGCGTGCGCACACATTAAGCTGTGCGCAAAGATGAGTTAACTATCTTTAATCTGATGAATACAATATAACAACATGTTCAGGATACTGTTGGGATGTTTGCGGCAGAGCGTACATATATACTTAATAATACGCAGCAGATAGACTTTTACGCAATAATACGCAGCAGGATGGCATCACTAATGCGGTGGATGTGTGGCAGCGGTAACAGTATCCTGAGGACGTTGGCTGCGAGGCTGGATGCTCCATTACCTAGGCACTGAAACACTCTACATTGTGCATGAACCTATGCCAGGGGATGGATCATCTTACTCTATTAGGATTAAATAATAATTGAGTTGAATTGAATTGAATAATATAATCCAATCCTGTTTGCGTCAGTTTCTTGCCAAATTGCAAATATTACACTTCGCTTACGCTGCACAGGTATACTTAGAGAGTAAGTACCTATTGAGATATCAAGAGCCACCTGTCGATCCCGGGAAAATACTTAATTCCCAAATCGTTTATTTTTTTTTTATAAACCCGCAACACATTCTGGTGACTTCAAGCAGGCAGCTATCACCCGCTGATGATCACCAAGAAACGAGTAAAGCTAGAAACGAGTAAAGCTAGACACGAGTAAAGCTAGAAACGAGTAAAGCTAGAAACTAGAACGATTTGGCAAGCGTAAGCGGCGAGAAGGGAACGATAGTTATGTCTCTGTGTTTTTCTCTGGGTATTTTATTATTTACTACCTACATATACAGGTTCGGAACTGCCAGTTAGTAGGCCTTAAAGACCTCAACCAGACGGTTCCCCACGTCCGGCGAAAGATAACGCGATTCTTTAACCGCCTGATTCACTATGGCGTTTCTGGACTGAGGTAGAACAAGTAGTTAACTATCCATGTTTAATGTTTGTAGTTTGTACCACATTATTTATAAAACCTTTGTTAATTAAATTATTTAGTTTAGCGTTTTAATGTGTCATCGTCATTAACTGCTTTATAAAGGTTTAGGTACGTTCAGCCTAACAAGGGGCTTAACACCTTTGTACCACGTCGCATTAAACGTGATGTTAAACTGCCATATGAAGTTGTCAAACGAGTGAAGACGACAAGGTACTTAGGTGTTCAGCAACTTATGACGCCGACTATACTATAGGCGTGGGGTAAGTAGTTTGATATTTGTATGTTTGTGTTGTGTCTACTGATGTAACACTACCCATGCCGTATGTGATACAATGAAAGAAGTAATAATCTGTGAGTTCCCGCTCTATAAACCATAAGATCTCGATCGTCCTCAAAATTGGACGTTTCTTCCGACTCCAAAGCGACATACCTATCTGCGAAGATGTGTCTAAATATTCTTGACAGCTTGTTGTCAAATATATGAAAACACAGCTCTTCTCTAGTAGATGTTCACTGTTCACCCTTAACCTTTTCGACGGCAATGACTGATATATGCGTTTTTGCATTTACATACGGTTTAACTCCGCACTGCTCTGCACTAAATGTCTTGTTGATTTGACGTGTGGTTGACAACTTTTCCCTTTGACAGAGCGTTAAAAAGGTTAAAGAGCAAGTTATATTTTAAATCGGTTAAATCACACTGCCGCGGCATCTCGCTGCGAGTGCGGAGCCGCGTAAATATTTCGCCGTAAATAGGTGCGGTGCAGAGTGGTACCATGCAGGATTTATAGTCAAACAAGTGACTAAGAGGAGACTTGGATATGTTCAAGCGCAGAGGCATTAACACTAACTACAACCTGCGCAGTAATAGACACCATAACAGACTGATCGCCGAATCGCACAGACTTGCCAAGTCAGAGCGATCCGCGTATTATCTGGGCCCCTCTATTTACAATCGCCTGCCAGACTCTGTAAGAGATACAACTTCCATCGCAGCATTCAAGGTTAGGCTGAAAAAGTGGTTGACGCAGGAGTCATTCTATTCATATGAAGAATTCTTCAGTTTACCAATAATTATTTAAAGGTATAAAATTATAGTGCGACATATTGTATATTGTTCATCAATATTTGTATATTGTTAGATGATTTAAAAATAAAAGTTAAGACAATTGACATATAATAAGAAATACTGTAATTAATCATATATTTAAACACAACTGAAAGTCATATACCCTGTATACATATTACCTTGACTTGTAACAATTGTTATTAAAATATTTCTTTCTTTCTTTCTTTCTTGCATACAACGAGAAAACCGTCGCTCCGCACACTACAGCGGGATTCAGCGGCAGTGTGATAACCGATTTTATAGTTATTTTCACCTCACTAGCTCGGAAAGCCCTTTTTGTATGTTTGATACCTATTGAGAAAATCGCTTTTTATCCACATGTGAAGAAAGGGTTTTGACATTTGAACGCAGCTTGTGACATGTGACAGCTAACAAAACATAGAACGTTAAAAGTACTAAATGTTTGGCTCGCTGAAGTTTCTATTTTCCTGACTTATTTTATGTGAAATATACACGATGATTCTTAATCCGTGAACAGGAGTAATTTTTTCTAATTCTGTAATTCATACCAAACACGATTAGCTCGAAGTTACCTAAAACAAACTTGTTTTTTTTTTCTGAATAAAACGGAATAAGACATGATTTTATAATTCAAAATCATTGTTACCCTAACGTTACTTTGCGAAAATTTGACGTATGGTGTATTTGACGTATCTACTTAACTTCAAGAAATGTAGGGTGACCAAACAATCAGTGGACATGAGTGTTAACATTATCATTAAATCTAATTAACTAAACATTTAATTGCATGAGACCTCATCCATTGAAATCGGTTTTAGCTGTTTATCAATATTTTTCGACTCCTGATCACGAATTAAGAATCATCGTGTATAATAATGAAAAGTTTTGTGTTACGAGTGAAAAGTTATTTTTATGTATGAAAAAAATATTATTTGCCTTTTGTGTGTGTGTGTTGTGCCATTTGTTTATGATTTTTGCATTGGGCTTCATTCATCTTGTGATCACTCAGTACCTACGTATTTTCATATCTTTTATCGTCGGCACTTTTCTCAAAGCACCCTCTACTAAATCATTACAGGTGAGGTCTTGTAACCTGGTTGGCTTGAAGGATTTAAATCACGCACTTCCTTACGTTGCTGACAAACTGTCTTCTTTTCTTAATGAGCTCATTACCCTTGGTGTGGCGGGATTCAGGTTTGTTACTCGTGTATTAGTTATCAATGAATGTCTATTATTCTTATAACCATACCTGTGCTAACTCGGGGCACCTATACTAAAGTGATGTAGCAAAATATTTTATCGACAAAAAAAATCTATCGATGTTACTGTCAACATCTAAATGTTATTCAACAAAAATAAATATAATTTATTTTCTCTTCATTTTAAAGTAAACACATTAAACAAATTAAAACTTTTATTTATTTGTTTATTTAAAAATAGTTTTCATAGTCTACAATTAATATTTTTTCCATGTTCGTCAGTATTAAAGATTGCCGTCTAAATGAAAATATCAACTTTAAATTACTAAATGTTCTCTCAACGTCCACAGTGGTCAACGGGGCATTGTTAAAATATTTATAATGACTTTTGAGTCAAAATAAAACATATACCGTAACCTCGGGGTACTTTAGCCTCGGGGGTAACTTTGGCTTTCGCGAATTACTTGGTCCTCCGCTTTTTTATGAGTTTAAGAATGGTCTGATCACCTTATTTTTAGTTTCAGCTAATTGCTCACGTTGGTACTTTTATTATTTGACATTGCTATGTGTGGTTTTTATGCGGGCCAAAGTAACCCTCCATTGGGTTAATGTACCCTGAGGTTACGGTATATGATATGTGTTCAGATATGACATCGAACCTTTTTATATTAATCGAGAATTTTCAATGAGCACATACAAAATACAAAATTCTTTATTTTCTTAAATTATAGACTAAATTTATGATAGGGATGGAGCCGCCCGGTAAGCAAACAATGCCTGTATTGGGTAGCTTCGCTCTTCCATAGATTATAATAGGTATTATGCTAACACAAAAGGTTTTAACAGGTTTTTTTTATTTAATTTTATACTAGACTAGAAAATAGTAGGTATGTGTGAGGGAGTGTGTGTCTGTGTGTTTGTCTGTGTGTTGTGTGTTTGTGTGTGAGTGTGTAAGTATTTGTGGGTAAGTGTGTGTGTGTGCGTGTATGTATGCGTGGGTGTGCGATAAATTTAATACGGGACGGGACTTAAGAGTAACGTTGTAATAAACCTTCCACGTCATCGTAGGTTTTTGTTTTAAGCCATTTTATAAGCAGCTTCTATAAGCAGTTTTGGATAAATTTCTAATACTTTGTTAATTTTATTATAAATATGTTCAGAATTACTGATAAACTGTGACCTGGCAAATTGCGTTCTAGTTTTTAAAGAGTTAGCCACGTTTCCTATTTTTCTTTTGTTTCTATAGTTTGGGTTATAAGGTAAGGTCTTGTGTGTTTTTAAGGTACTTTGTAAAATATATAATTTTCTAACCACTGATTTGGTACAGTCGTCGGGTCGGAAATCCGATTTTTTTATAATACATGACCTTTAGTAGTGCCCGCTGTGCACGTTCTAAGTCAATAAAACGACATATATCGACAACTTTTTTATCGATATAAAATCCCTAAAATGTGCCCCGAGTTAGCACAGGTATGCTTATAACTTTCTTCTACGCTCAAGGGCAAAGTAAACGGGTACACTTTGCAGAGTAGTTCTGTACAAAATATACCTTTTTATTTGCTGTTGAGTGATTGATTCATGGACAAATTCAGAGGAATGGAAAAAGATGCATTATTCCTTCTGTTATTTTAATTATCGTACGTACAGCACGGCTATCACAAGACAGCCGCG
The DNA here is from genome assembly GCA_963854355.1 of Epinotia brunnichana. Lineage (NCBI taxonomy): Eukaryota > Metazoa > Arthropoda > Insecta > Lepidoptera > Tortricidae > Epinotia > Epinotia brunnichana. The sequence continues at coordinate 1,853,912 of OY977946.1, forward strand.
ACATACTCTCGAGCTCTCTCGCACTATCCGTCTCTCTTATTAGATCACTTAGAAAGAGACGGATAGCGCGAGAGAGCTCGAGATAGTATGTCGCGGCCGTCTTGTAATAGCCGTTCTGGACATAAGCGTTAGTAAATTACATAAAAAAGAAAACCCTGATAATTATTTGTATTTCTAATATTATTTTGTGTTGTGTTTCTGGTCAAACTCTTAAATCAAACTTTTATAATTAACTTCCTTCCATTTTTTTTGTCCATGCATATGCATGTATTTGTGTAAAAAACCGTAAATACGTAGAACTAATATTAATTTATTAAGTGATTAAATTAGCATATAAAAGTACTTTTATTTTGAAGATGAGGCGGCACAAATAATATATTCGTTCAAACGAAAATATTGAATTTGACCTATCTCAATGTTGTGTTCAAAAACCATTATAGAGTGGACGCAGCGAAGCACATGTGGCCAAACGATTTGAAGGAAATATACAAAAGACTGCACAACCTGAATACAGATTTCGGGTTCGCTCCCCACACGAGGCCGTACATATTTCAAGAGGTTATATATTATGGCAATGAAGCCATCCAACCAAGCGAGTACACGGGCTTGGGCGACGTCACCGAATTCAAAGTGAGTACCAGGAAACCTTTCAATAACATGTTATTTCGACTGTCCAATGAATGATGTATTGATACTAATTGATACCTGTACTCACCTTGTAGAATTTCAATCAAAATCTCAATTTTTATCATGCTCACGGCCTATCATAACATCAGGTATCTGATGTAATATTGTGTAACAACCTGGCATATAAGATAATGGGATTAATCAATAAATTTCTGATTCAAAAATTGTTCGTATGGATGTCGATAGAATAGTCGATTTTTAATTAAGCACTAGGAAAAATACATTTTTGCTCCCGTCATCCGGGCTTTGATCATAACAGTGCCGAAATAGAGTTTTCCAACATTTTTAAGTTAATCGGACTCGAGTAATTAAATAAGCTACAACTATTCTTTATTTTATAATCATAAACTTGGGGTAATAACTAAATACAATAGGCGAACGCCATTACCAAAGGCATTCTTATTCTAGTCATCAACCATAACAGCAAATAAAAACTCATAGAAACAGTCCGTTACCCGCAACGACAGACGTAAGTATTACGTACATAATGTAACTAAGTACCTACCCTACAGATAGTTCGACCCATCTTTGCGCACTGGTTTATGTAAATAAATAATAAATATTTGGGGACAATCACACACAAATCGACCTAGTCCCAAACTAAGCAAAGCTTGTACATACTATGGGTACTAGACGATGATATACATACTTATATAGATAAATAAATACTAAAATACGTAGAAAACATCCATGACTCAGGAACAAAGATTCGTGCGCATCACACAAATTAATGCCCTTACCGGGATTCGAACCCGGGACCTCCGGCTTCGTAGGCAGGGTCACTACCAACTAGGCTACAGAGGTCGTCAAAAATGTGTACGTGAGCTTAAACCTGCCGTTGTCTGGGTGCGTGCATCTGTAAGGGTGAATATACACTAGATGTATTGGCTTGTGTGAAGTCCTTCGTGTAGAATAAAAAATCGTAGAAAATTGAGAAACAACTGTAATGCCTTTACAGGATCAAAATAGGTAAAAATATCAGTTGCTTGTCGAAAATTCAAAATTTGTCTAGTCACACACACGATGCACACGGATAGCATGGATCACGCGATAAGTGATAGGATAGAGCTGCCGTTCCTGGCTGACACCGTTCGATAGACTGAGACGACGCGCTTATCCTATCACTTATCGCGTGATAACGCCATCCATGCTATGGGGCCAGAGCGAATGCAGAGGACGGTGGTTGCACCCCGGTGCCCCCGCAGTCCCCGCTGAAGCCTTGCGTTTCGTTCTACGTTCGAACACTAGATCTGTGTAAGTTAACGGAGCGGGATGCCAGGAAAAAATCCACCAATGCGAAGAGATACGCGGGCGAGGCTAGCAATGCTATTGGTGTATTTTTACCTCGCACACCGCACCTCTACCTCGCACAGCCAGAGCTGTTACACCAGAGAGTATGCACCGGTATGCACCAGAGTGCATACTCACCCTAACGACGACTGCCGTGTCAATGCCACACAAATCAAACCTGCTGACCTAAGATGGTTGCGATTTTTAACCGACTTCAAAAAAGGAGGAGGTTCTCAATTCGTCTGTACCTATGTTTTTTTTTATGTGTGGTTGTTACGTGATAACTCGGTAATTTATGAACCGATTTGAATTTTTTTTCTTTGTTTGGAAGCATATACTTCCAGATTGGTCTCGTTGTCACCAAAATCCAGTTCTGATGATGACATCCTGGAGAAATCGAGGGAACTCTTCAAATTTTATTGTTAATAAAATTTGAAGACTTGAAGCAATTTGGTTACTGATTTGAAGTCGGTTAAAACTTTGTTTTGAAAAGTAAATTATATCACTTATAGTTTTAGACAATACATCCGTCACTCTTACACTCGTATACCTACTTATATGTAGTCGCACGCACGCACACTTACGAGTATACCTGCAGATACGAGTTGAATCTGTTTAAACCACAGATGTATGAATATAAGGAGATCGGACATGGCGGCCGATTTGTATAGAGTGAGCCTGTCGCAAGTACATTAACCCACACAACGCCCAAGTAATTGACAAGACAAAGCACGCACACATCTAAAACACACACTCTTGTATACCCACACGCTTATTTGACAATAAACGCGCATCATATCAGGCATTTTGGGAAAAAACGTAATATTCTCTGCGATCAGCACGCGTGCACAGTATGGCAGTGTATGCCCATTGAGCATACAGCTGCTACACGGCCGCCGGCGGCTTGTCCTCTCTCTAGTATTCTATGCTCTGAGGTATAAACGTTGTCCTTAACAGGTAGGCTCGGAACTGAAGAGTTGCTTCCGAGGCAACAACGCCCTCAAGTGGCTGGTATCCTGGGGCCCGCAGTGGGGTCTGGCACCGAGCGATACGGCATTGGTCTTCATCGACAACCACGACACGCAGCGAGACAATGATGTACTTACTTACAAAGAACCTAGGGCGTACAAGGTACTCGTAATCTTTAAAGAAAAAACTTTCTATTATAAGTTTCTGTCAAAAAAAACATTTTTGGTGCAAGCTTTTACTGCCGACTGTACTTTTCTGCATACCATCATCAAGTACTAATTAAGACGATTCTAACCAGCCCAAACTCGATGGGGTTGTGTCGTTTTATTGCGGAGTCCAGCATCAGATCAGCTCCAAGTCGTCATAATATTGCATTGTCATGCGATATACATTATGCATGCAAAATTTCAGCTCAATTGGATAGCGGGAAGTGACTGAAAAATGGATTGCAAATTTTGATTGACAACTTACATATTAACCTTCATATTTACATACATACGAACAGTGCAAGTTAATATAAAGCTTGTAAAAATAACCATCTTTATAGAACGGAAAGGGTTCGTTTTCACTACTGCCTTGGCGGGTTTAATTTTGAGACCGAATGGTAGGTAGTCGTCGTATCAGCCAGCCGAAGGACGTCCACTGCTGGATATAGGCCTATGTGGACCGATGACCTGGTAAAGGTCGCGGGAGTCCGCTGGATGCGGGTGGCGCAGGACCGGCCATTGTGGCATTATTTAGGGGAGGCCTATTTCCAGCCCATGGACGTCTTTCGGCTGATATGATGATGATGATTACTCCTGGGTCCGGCACATTTTACTTTTGCTGGAAAATCAAACCTAGCCTAAGAAAATAAAAATAAAACAAGAATGTGTATAACTTAATGATCCAAAATTGTCTATTTTATCACAGGGAGCAATCGCGTTTATGCTAGCCCACCCTTACGGTGAACCTCGGGTTATGAGTAGCTACTTCTTCGATACCAAAGACCAGGGGCCACCTGACGATTCTAATGAGAACATCGTATCTCCAAGCATCAATAGCGTAAGTAGTCGTTGTCGTCGTTGATTACCCACTTTGATAACAAATCAAGTCAAAAAAGATATATTCTGAACAAATAGATAAATGTACCTACGTACAATCGTTTTTGTGCACAGGGTCCATACGAAATATTATTTGCTAAAATTGCTAATCAATGAAGTACTTATAGGGGGTTAAATAAGAGCTTAGCAGAACTATTTGATCGGACTTCAATTCGGGTCATCTCTTTCACATGAAAATAGCAATTTAACATGTTTCGGCTGCTCGTCGTACTTACACATTAGCCAAGCACGCAAAACAGATTGTAAGGTTATGAAAGAGGAGCTCCAGATCATACTTTCCTTTGATGTTTTTGGAATTCGATGGACTATGGTACGATATATCAGATACTAAGGTACCTACAAAAGAAAACAGCGCATAATGGCAACGTTGCCAGCTTTCCGTTTACAAAATTTGTACAACCATGTTTACTTCTTCAAATCATCCAGGATGACACTTGCGGTAACGGCTGGGTCTGCGAGCACCGTTGGCGTCAAATCTATCAAATGGTGGCCTTCAGGAACGCTGTGAAATACACGCAGATCCAGAACTGGTGGGACAACGGCAGCAACCAGATCGCCTTTAGCCGGGGCGGCAAAGGCTTCATCGCTTTCAATTTGGAAGGGCACGATTTGAATCAGACTTTACAGGTAAATGTGGTGACAATATTACCTAGAACGCCATTACACCAATCATATTTTTTCTAGCAAGATTAGAATGATAGATGCCAAGCTGACGTAACAAGAGGTGATACCACTGTTATGCAAACTATCGATACTATTCGAAAGTAGTGTATACCTAGTGCTAAAAGTTTCGACAGTATAATATTGTTGGGAAATGTAACGGTACTAAAATAATCGCTCAGGTGAACGATGAACTCACGGCACTGGCTATTAAGCATGGTTTTTTTTCGTTCTTTTCGGTATCACAAAAACGTAACACGTAACAGATTAACAAACCAAAACAGTTCAAATACTTAACAAACAATATTAACAAAATCAGTAGATGAAACTATCGTACTATGAACTCAAAACGAAAACACGTGGCGCATACAAGGCGTTAGCACTCGTACTGTCTGACTGCGTACTGAATGTACTGATTATTGTCATTTGACAAGCGGTGACATCGAAATACAAAATGGCAGCACGGCACGGAGGTCCTAAACACTAACACAACTTGTCAGGTATGTTATTACATTTATGAAAAACTGGTATTTAAATATATTGCAATTCCTTATTTTGTTACACAATATTTCATCGATACCTCTACCTGTGATTTAAATTTCAACAAGCAGTATTTGTCCCTTGAAAAAAAGATGAATTTCACTTACCGCCTTACAAAGTTACATGCTATCATGATATCATGATGTGACATCTATCATTCTAATCTTGTTAGAAACTAACTGTGATGGCATTCCAGACAGCTTGATTTGAAATGAGAATAGTCCTTTATTACCAGGACTATATATATGACAGACTATAGCGTATGTCACATGCCCAAACATAAGTTAGAGCCGTAGATAGAGGATTTAATAGAGGAGTCCTAGCAAATGCCCAAAAAAGGGATGGAGGTATTAACCTGACTACATTGAGAAGGATCAGAAGACTAAAAGATCCTCAACATTTCATGTCTATACATACTTTAGTCCTATTTTATATCCGTGACGTAAGTTTCAGTACCAAAAACTTTTTAACAGGTGGTGACTTTGTGTCTCGTTCCCACTTCTACGCTTACATCTTTGTCACACATGTGTGTGTGTGTGTGTGTGCGTGTGATTCCCTATTATCTATCCTTTATCTACGGTTAGAGCATTGGGTCTAGAACCTGAGGGTGATTACTGCCGTGGGGATAAAATAAATTGGTACAGTCGCCATCAGATATAACGGAGCGGTCAAAGTGCTAACAAATATCTGAACACGTCTCTAATACTTCGACAATAGAGACGTATTCAGATGATTTGTGAGCGCTTTGGCCGCCCCGATATATCTGATGGCGACTGTACCTAGAGTGGATGATTATGATTACACAAGGTATATGAGCGGTTATTGATGATGGGCTTAAAGTCAGTTTCCCTAATTTGGTCACAGGTGTCACGATATTGAAAAGCTTTGGAACTACTGAGCTAGAGGACGTCTGCTCTATAATACAAAATTATACATCTGCTCTAGACAAATGGGATATTGCTATGAAAGTCTTATTAATTTACCTATGGAAAAATAGAATCAATAAAGTTTAATCATTTTACAGACTGGTCTGCCAGCTGGCGACTACTGTGACGTCATCACAGGCAAGCGGGACGGCAGCGAATGTTCTGGAAAGAAGGTGACGGTAGGCAACGATGGAAATGCCCAAATATATGTAGCATTAAATGCTGAGGATATGCATTTGGCCGTACATGTTGGGAAAGAGGTGAGCTTATCTTACCACAGAATAAGTAATAGTACTACGTACAAAAGGTTCTCTGTTAACAAATTCCCTGTTTAGGTACGCCAAACGTGCCTAAATGTGGCCATCCCTTTCTATCGCATGCGTTGCGCTGCGACCCGTGCATGCGTCCCGTACCAGCGCGCGGCAACTACTAATGGACGTAGGTAGCGGTGCATATAAATCACAGAGTGAACCGCCCCTGCCTATACTCATCAACATATCAGCCGAAAAACTTACGTCCACTGTTGCCTCCAAGCGTTATCGATTATACTAATCTACATATACGACTGATAATCGACTTCAAACACTTTCATCTGTGTCGATGTGTGTGTGTGTGTGTGTGTGTTCTTCTGATTTACGTGGGCAGGAACCGCGCGAGTAGTTAGATAGTATTACTCAATTTGATCTAGCGTTCTCCTTCGATTGAACCTATACACATAATAAAGTGACAATTTACCGATGAAAACTAGCAATAGCGCTGGTCGATTGCACAATGTTTCGTATGCTTGTTAATTGATAGGTAGGTGCCTAGATCTAAACAAAAAAAATCACTGGTTAACCTAGTTCCCAATGTTGCGCAATTATCCCTAAGGAGACTATAAAAACGATCTATTAAAGAATCTACATAAGTATCTTTAATTACTTCTGCCGTTGACTGCTTTTCAATTTTGATTTGTTTTTTGTTTCAGTCCCGGATACTGTCATCATAATTGATTGAATGGCGAATCATAAATAAATAAACAAATACGATATTATCAATAAATAAATTTGCATACCTTCAGTCTTTTTTTATGTAACCTAACCCCTTCTATTTGCGTCGAAGTTATTGAAAGTTACATAAAAATTGGAACACATCCCACGTGAGCTCTGCGTGAATATGAAAATGCTAAAAGCGACCTGTATAATTTTCCATCCCTGTATTTGCATGAAATGAAAACCGATTCAGTGAATTCTATTTGTGCCGATATGGCTCGTATTGGAAAATATCTGGTTATTTAAAGTTACCGTGTATCAGGTTTTATTTAAGGTGGGAGACTTTTTGACCTTGCTCTTTTTACAAGCTTTTATTTAAATTGCACTGTTCGTAGGTAAGATAAATGGCCTAGTCTTCGACGCTGCACTGGTATTGTAAGACATGGGCACTTTATGTCAAAGTAAGATGTCTTAAATTCGAACGAAGAAAAATCCTCTTAGTTCGAATTTAACCCATAGTGTTTTGACATAAAGTGACCATGTCATACACTAGTGCAACGTTGAGGACTAAGACTTTTTTTTACCTAGTGGAGACTTATAATAAATCTCTAAATTAAAAAAAGAATCAGCCAGTTTGAAACTAAGCTTTCTGTGGTACGAATGTTCTCAGCATCCCATGGACGGAAAAATATGAAACATTTTATATAGGTACATAATTATTCCAGCTGCAACTTAGGATAATTTTTATCCGACTGCGACAATTAATTTATTTTACGTAATATACGACTTCATTTAATTTTTCATTTATTATTCTTAAAGTATATCGCCGCCACATCTGTCAGCTAAAAGAAACGTCAAAATCACAGTAATAAGAAATACTACGGACAAAATGGCGGAATTGCTTTGCCTTTCTTTCGCCTATTAATAATTTTAATCCGGTCTACGATATACATTGACGAGACACATAGGTACCAAAAGCAAATATAAAATTAATCGATTTTGATATGCGAACTTATATGCGCAAATGTCGAGTTAAGGCGTAATTTGTACAAATGTAACAACAAATTCGAACAATATAAACTTGGTTTTTTTGAATGGCACGCGCGCGCGCTCTTTGCGTATTCAGCCAAACCACCGAAAACCGAAACTCGAAGTTCGTATATCTGAGGGCCTACCGCGAACGGCATTCGAAGTTTTCCCTCTCTGTCGCACTTATGTACGAACTTGTAAGTATGACACAGAGGGGAAACTTCGAATGCCTTTCGCGGTAGGCCCTCTGCATTCCTGTCATTTGTTAGTGCGATAGAGATAAAGATACCCGAATATTTTCGAATTCCGAAGTTCGTGGTTTAAAAGAAAATACGGATGTCGGATAGATCTGAATTAATATTTTATGTGTGAATATGGGTAAAATTATTTGGAAATACTTTTGTTGTTATTGTTTTAGTATATTTGACTAGCTTTAAGTTTAATATTGTACGTCCGAAATGGGCAAGCTGTTGGACTTTATTTTACCCAAAATAACTAAATGTACACAGTTCTGACAATAAAGAAATCTTATTTTATCTTATCTTATCGAAAATAGGGATGTAGACACTAAACAAAATAATCATAATGTTGTATTATCTCGAAAAAAAACAACGCAAGAGGCTATATAGGTAATCACTAAGTTATAAGTGTATAAAGTTTTAAGAGGGGGTTTGTTGCGTCTCTTTTCCGCAAAACGCACCTTTATAATGAAACGATTGTTTTTTACTATGACGCTCGAGGATCGTGACGTCACGGTCCCTGATCGTTTTCTTACTCTAACAAGCGACATTAAAACGGTTGTAGCTTCGTAATTTTTTGAGATATTTGAATGAGTTTTTCGTTTCTTCTTTCTTTTGAAGTGAGTCTACAGCTACACCTCTATTTGGAAGACAAGCGGAAATAATCCATACTATCCATTCTAATAATCCATACTTCCATACTAATATTATAAATGCGAAAGTGTGTCTGTCTGTTACCTCTTCACGCCTAAACCGCTGAACCGATTTAGATGAAGTGAGCCCCGGGGAAGGACAAAGGGTAGTTTTTATATCTGAGGGGCTGAAATTGGGGGTGGAAATTTGTTTGGAGCTACTTAAACCGCTGCACCGATTTAGATGAAATTTGGTATATAAATAGTTTGAGTCCCGGGGAAGGACATAGACACAATAGGTTTAATCCCGGAAATCATCCCCTAAGGGGGTGAAAAGGGGGGGGGGGGTGAAATTTGGATGTAATCTATTTTGATGAAATTTGGTGTAGATATAGGTTAAGTCCTGGGAAAGGACATGGGATAGTTTTTACCCCAGAAATCATCCCCTAAGGGGGTGAAATTAGGGGTGAAAATTGGATGGAACCCATTTTAATACAATTTGGTATAGAGATAGCTTGAGTCCTGGGAAAGGACATAGGATAGTTGTAATTCCGGAAATCACTCCCAAAGGGGGTGAAATGGGGGGTGAAAATTTGGATGAATCCCGTTTAGATGAAATTTGGTATAAAGGTCGTTTGAGTCCCGAAGAATGACCTTAGATAGTTTTTATCCCGAAAATCATTCCCTAAGGGTATGAAATAGGGGGTGAAAGTTTGGATAAAATCCATGTACCTAGATGAAATTTGGTATAGAGATAATTTGAGACCCTTCAAAGGATAAAGAATAGTTTTTGCCTCGGAAATCATCCCTTAAGATGGTAGAAGTTTGTTTGCATTATATTTTCTAAGTATAAGTTCTACGCGGACGAAGTCGCGGGCAACAGCTAGTGTAATAATAAATTGAGTAGGTATGTAAACTTGACTAAATTTTCCGTCAAAAATTATAATAGTTATTTATGATACAAGTGCGGAAAGTGGGTAATTCCCAACGAGTGATGATGACCATGTTTTGATCAAAATGAGTTGGGAATTACCCTCAGAGCATAGAATACTAGAGAGAGGACAAACCGCTGGCGGCCGCGTCGCAGTTGTTAGCTCAATGGGCACAGTCGCCATCACATACATCGGAGCAAACAAGCACGTCACAAACATCGGAACACACCTTTATTTTCAAGGCATTGGGTGCATGCGCCGATATTTTTGAACACCTATAGTGTACCTATGTATGTGATGGCGACTGACTCTGCCGCTAGCTTACCGCCCGTTGTTACCGAGTGTGCACGCGTGCTGATCGCAGAGAATATTACGTTTCTTCCCAAAATGCCTGATATGATGCGCATGTATTGTCCAATAAGAGCGTAGGTATACGAGTGTGTGTGCTTAAGATGTGTGAGTGCGTTGTTTTCTCAATTACTTATGCTTTGTGTGGGTTAATGTACTTGCGACAGGCATACTCAATACAAATCGGCCGGCATGTCCGATCTCCTTATATTCATACATCTGTGGAATTACCTATCCGCACGTGTGTCATACAACATCTTACACTGCATCATGCAAGGTAAAAAATAGGTATACATAAAAAGTGAAATCCTAACTGTCATGAAATCTCATTCCCGCACGTGGGTGGGAATATTGGCCCATAATCTATTCCCGCACGGGCCTGCCCCGCCCCGCCCCGCCGTGCGGGGGCATAATGGACTTCCCGTGTTTATGTTGAAGTTGTTGAACCATATAAAGGCGCACTTTTAGAGCAAGTGCATTGTAACAATAAATAAGTTACTTGTCATTCTCGATTCAGGTGAGCTGACTGCAAGTCGATGACAACACAGTACCGACGAGCTAATTTGGGTTTTAATTATGGAATTTTATTAGAAAATAAGTACTTACGGGTGCCTATATCCAAACTTAATATTAAAAATGCGAAAGTGTGTCTGTATGTTTGTCTGTCTGACTTTCTGTCTCTCTGCCTGGTACATCTTTACGCCTAAACCGCTCAACCGATTTATATGAAATTTAGTATAAAGATAGTTTGAGTCCTAGGGAAGGACAAAGGATAGTTTTTATTCCGGAAATCATCCCCTAAGGGGGTGAAGTGGGGGGTGGAAATTGGTATGGAACTACTTAAACCGCTGAACAGAATAAGTTTAAATTTAGTATAGAGATAGTTTGAGTCTCGAAAAAGGTCATAGGATAGTTTTTATCCCGGAAATCATCCCCTAAGGGGGTAAAATGAGGGCTGGAAATTTGTATGGAACTACTGAAACCGCTGAACCCACAGATGTATGAATATAAGGAGATCGGACATGGCGGCCGATTTGTATAGAGTGAGCCTGTCGCAATTACATTAACCCACACAACGCCCAAGTAATTGACAAGACAAAGCACGCACACATCTAAAACACACACTCTTGTATACCTACACGCTTATTTGACAATAAACGCGCATCATATCAGGCATTTTGGGAAAAAAACGTAATACCTATTCCCTGCGATCAGCACGCGTGCACAGTATGGCAGTGTATGCCCATTGAGCATACAGCTGCGACACGGCCGCCGGCGGCTTGTCCTCTCTCTAGTATTCTATGCTCTGAGGCTGAACCGAATTAGATTCAATTTGGTATAGAGATAGTTTGAGTCTTGAAGAAGGTCAAAGGATAGTTTTTATCCCGGAAATCATCCCCTAAGTTATCCCTTTGTTCAGCGGTTTAAGTAGTTGCATACCAATTTACACCCCCTCTTTCCCCCTCTTAGGGGGTGATTTTGGGGGTAAAAACTATTCTATGTTCTTCCCACGAACTCAAAATATCTCTGTACCAAATTTCATGTAAATCGGTTCAGCAGTTTAGGAGTGAAGAGGTACCAGGCCTCAGACAGAAAGTCAGACAGATAGACATACAGACACACTTTCGCATTTATAATATTAAGTAGGTATGGATATAGGCACCTTAAGTACTTATTTTCTAATGAAATTCCATAATTAAAACCCAAAATCTTTTGTAATTAACTAATAATATTTGGGAGTGGGGGGGGGGGGGGGAGACTGGACCACAAAACTGGTTGGCAACATGCATTTATTGGATGTCTGGGATCCATATAATATATATCAGAAGTCAGATTGCGGTGCGCTATTTTTGCAAACGAAACTCCACTGAGCGCCCGGTTTATAAGTAATTACCACTTAGTAGGGTGCCCTTAAGGCTAGCTGCGTTACCTCGCTGAATGACAATGCCAATGCGTTGAGCGAGGAACGAGCCAGCCCTATGGTCACCAGTGGAGTGGATGAGCATTTTAAATTTTTTTTTGAACAGGTTTAAGGTCTCCGGTCCCCATGGATCCAAGGTCTCCACGGCGAACGCCGCAAATACGTAACTGTCACCTAAGGATGACAATTCAGTTATGATTTTTTGATGTCTGATATTTTTTGGATTTAAAGTTACTGATAGCATTCCAGAAGAGTAAAAAATTGAGATTGCGCTAAGCAATTAGTAGACATACTTGTTACAATTAAATTAATGCAATAAACAGTTTAAATTTGAATTTGAATTTTTTTTTTGAATACTTGTATTCAAAAAAAAAAAAAAATCTTTGAATCTTTGAAACGAGTCGTTAATGACAATAATGACAATGATGACTAAGGATTTTTCCCGTAAGTAGCTACCAAAAAAGTTAACTAGCATAAAAACATGTTTGTATCGGGCCTCAGGAGTGATTACGTGAAAGGGCTACATTAAAGGTAGCGTAGGGTAGGGTTTATACCCAAGTGGTTTCAACGTAATATATTGTTAGATAATATGTTGTTAAAGCAAATTTATTGACACATAAAACAGGTGTGTAAGATATTAAGCCTAGGTTGGGTCAATCGCGTGATGAATGAGATTTTAGATGCGCAACATTTCTCGAATAATGTTCAACATAGTTAGATAAATAAAATTCTAAAATATTATAGAAAACATAATGACGTAGGTGGGCTGTAACTGGTTAATTAACCAGTTAATATGTCCAATCGATATGACAGCGTCAATAGGACAGGCTTTTGCTGTCAAATCTCGCAAACTATCCCAGACCCATGGCCTATCATAAATTTTACGTTAATTAAATAAATAATATAGACAATTCCAACACTAATAAATAAAGAACATTCCAACTACCTAAGCCCCATAGTAAGCTCAATAAGACTGTCATTTTGGATACTACACGACGATTTATTTAATAGATATACCTGAATATAAAAAAAAAAACTCTTTAAACATACAAGACTTTAAAAATATTATATACTTACTCATCACTAGCCTGAGTAGCCTGCTAGGCTAGAACAGTCGTCAAAGTTATTTCCAAGAGTGGCTCCCAGTCCATAGGCAAAAGTACATAATAAGTTAATGTTCTACATTTTGAGTTCCGAGCTCATGTCAAGGTTCTTGAACGACCGGATAGGTACCAAATTTCATAAAAACTTGCCTTCCAGCAGAAGTCTTGGAAAACCTTTTGAAAGCGTTCCCGGCAGAACAGCCCCGTATTATTAAAATAAAGAAACTGGCTACTTAAGGTAACTGTACGGAATTCTGTAAGCGTACGGAATTCCGGAATTTATCGGTTAAGGTCCAGAAATAAGAAAACTATCAACAATTTCCAAAAAATATACATATAAAGTGTGGACAATATTGCATCAAATGAACAAAAGGTCAACGAACTGTGAACATATGGTATGTTGTTACGTAATCTGTTTTGGTCAGTCCGCGTCAAACCGCCGAAACGATCGAGAGTACTCGCGTGTGCGTAAGTGCAGAAACGGATTTTGTTAAGGATTTTACAAGTAATGGGTAAGCATTGTCATTATAAATTGCTTCAATCATTGTGTAGAATTTCATGACAAACTGAGTAAATGAATTTTCATGAAAATTCAGTTCGTATTTAGTAAATTACGGTCAATTTTCTGATTGCCGCAATTACATACATCAAAAACCAACCTTGTCCCGAAAAGCGTCAAAATTACGCAATTGACGTAAATAAAGGGATTTTGTTTTTGTGTTTTGCCGGGAATTAAGATTAGAGAGTCAAGCAAACTTTGCCGTTACGAGCGTGATGTTTGCCATACTTTCATGTAGTCAAATTACGTACTATGATTTTGTGGACCATTGTTATGAAAAAAGGTGTCTAAAGTTATCAATTTTGCCTACTTCGTAAAAATTCCCAAAATAATTCCACATGCTAAATAGCTGAATTATACTGCTACAGTCCAATGTTTTAATATACTTAATGGTACATCTACTAATCTGAATACATTACTATAGAATTTAAGTAATATCAGGATGTAGAAAAGACGTACTTCTTAAAAACATCTGCTTTTCTGACTTCCGCAATTGCCTACAATGTTTTTGGCTGTGCTTTTTATTGCGTTAAAATAATTTTGTAGTTATGCTTATGTTTTCAAATGGTTATTCAGTATTTTCTGAGTTATATTTAGTTAAACTATAACGCACATCGAGTTTTATGACCGTACTAGGCACTTAGGGGAAACTGGGGACACTCTGATTTTAGGGCCCAGTGGGGACAAATTCAGATTCAGGATCAGAAGACCCACTGGGGATAACTAGGTAGGAAGATGTCATTCCCATTTGTCCTCACAAAAGTAGGGGAAACTGGGATCAATTGGTACGTTTTAGACAAAATCGGATTTTCTACTCTAAAAAATAAGAATGAAAGTTCTTAGTTGCTCCCAGTGGGGATAAACAGGAATTATTTAAAAACAGAAAAAATGAAGAGTCATCCATAATTTCTGAACATATCACAAATACTGACCCAATGAGAATAGCTTTAGGAGATTATGTTGTTATTATGTACGAAGGGCAAACATTTCCTGGTCTCGTATTGAAAGTTATAGATGACGCACCTGGAAGAAAATATGAAGTAAGACTATGACCATGAGTTTTGCTAGTGGGCGAGTCAATTGGCGATGGCCTAAGAAAGATGATATTCTTATCTACGACGTTGCAGACGTTCTTAAAAAATGAATGATCCTATAGCAGTCAATAGAAGAGGAGTATATTCTATTCAAGATTTAGAGAGTGAAGATGAAGACTGAAAGTATATTGTCTAAGATATAATTAAATAAGTACCGAGTGTACCGACCAATTAAAGCAATTAAGAAGGTATGTTGTATGTGTTTATTGTATAGTAGGCATATTTAAATTTAATAATGATAAGATAAATGAATGGTCCATGTTCCTGACTTACGAAGTTTAAACTGGCTCTGTAAAATATGGTTTAACATTAAAAAGTATAATTGTTTTGTATGCTCACGCAGCGTTCGTGATCCGTCCATCAATATGAAAATGGTTTTGTTTTTTTTCGTTTTATTCCTTAGTGTTAATGTTTAAACGAATTAATACGTTGTCGGGATCACCTCACCTCCATCTCCTCTAATAATAAAAATAAATCTTTTTTTATCAAATATGTAATATTATTTTATTTCTGATCACGTCATATTTAATTTATATTTCCTATTTCATAAATTTTGCAAGAAAGGGGCATTTACTAAATTTGCCGGATTTACATGCACGAGTTTACAGAATAACCGGCAGTGGCAATTTTTAATCCGTAATAACGGACATTTAAGAGGTTCATAAAAATTACTATTAGTTATATAAAACACAGTTTAATACATCGTTGTTATATACAAATCTATACTCTGAAAGCCAGTCTTTACTAGTGGACCGATTTTAATTAGCTAAGATTTCAGGTTTTACTGGAAATAGCTTACAAAGTCAAAAATGCCTTAACACTCCGTAATTCCGTACACTTACCTTACCTACTTGTACCTATTGATTTAGATTTCGAATCTACGTCATATATTTTTTATCTCTTGGAGTTAGACAACCAAATAAAACGATATCTGATAAAGCCTCAGTTATCAGTATAAAATCAAAAAATATGTTTTTGTTATTATTAATACTAGGGTATTAATAATAACAAAAACAACTTTTTTTTTTAATCTCATTTATTTTATAAGCCATACATCTTATGATTAAGTCGGCTGACTTTTTTGATTTTAATCGTATTAAACTTATCGAAGATTAAAACACAGATTAAATTAGTGGCGCGGTAATAATTACGATGTATCTGTTAAGTGATATAAATTGAATATCTTTGTGGGTGGTTATCAGATTCGCGAGCTCCGTGGGGTGTAGCAGTCAGAAAGTAAGTTATTTTTACCTGTGACATAATTTAGTGTGACTAAATATTAGTGTTAATTTATGCGCATTCCTAATGGAGAACACGTCTTCCTCTCTTTAGAGAATACCGTGGCCATAATGATAAGAGAGAACTCTGTAGACAAATAATTGTGTTCCTGGTGGTGCACGTAAGGTTGCCAGAGCACCCTTGGATAGGAGGAGGGTTGGGGAGGAGGATAGGCTCTGTGTTGAGAGCAGGAATCCTACATTTTTATCTCTGGACACAGTGAATCATTAAAAAGACAGTATTGCGCAAGTCTTTGCTCATGCATCCACTACCATCGGTATTACGGGTGTGTAATGATCGGTATAAAAACAAATAATATAATTTCATTGGGTATAACCATTTTTGATATAATTTCAAAGGGTAGAATCATTCATAGTATATAATAAACGTTTGGTATAATATCAAAATATATATTTTTATTTAGTATAACTATCATTCGGTATAACGCTTATTTCCTATAACCATCATAGAGTATAATTCTTATTTGATATACATCTCATATTGTATAATGATCAAGCGGTATAATTTTTATGTGCAAATTGCGTTTTACGTTAGCTAACCTACTATTTTTCCGTTCTTACCTAACGTAAACCTAACCCAACCGCCAGCGTGTCGACGTCACCCCGCTTCGCGGGGTGCCTATTTCCGCTCTAAGGGACACAAGTGAACCCTAACCTAACCCACAAATAGTACAATTATTGCGAGTGTTGGTTTTTTTACTGCGGGGGGCTTCGCCCCCCGAGCCCCCTTGTGGAGCGCTTCGCCCCCCCGTCCCCCCTTTTTCTGGCTACCCTGGCTTGATTATATCAACTGTACATTAGACGGAATAATAACGGATAATTTTTATGTGCAAATTGCGTTTTACGTTAGCTAACCTACTATTTTTCCGTTCTAACCTAACGTAAACCTAACCCAACCGCCAGCGTGTCGACGTCACCCCGCTTCGCGGGGTGCCTATTTCCGCTCTAAGGGACACAAGTGAACCCTAACCTAACCCACCAATAGTACAATTATTGCGAGTGTTGGTTTTTTTACTGCGGGGGTCCCCCCTTTTTCTGGCTACCCTGGCTTGATTATATCAACTGTATATTAGACGGAATGAACATTATATCCAATGTTCAATAAAGCAAATATGCATTATACTTAATGTATGTTATACTAAATATTATTATATCAAATGATCAATATATAAAATGATAATTATACCATATGAAAATATATTAAGTTTTGTTATACAACTCGAGAATTATATCAGATGAGCGTTATTGCGAGTAATATTATATCAAAAACATTTATAGCCATCGTTACGCACCCCGGTATTACATCTTGCATTCCGGGTTTAGCTTGCCACGTTGCCACCATCGGGATATAAAATAATAAGTGGATTCGTTCGATATCCTTAGATTTGCCATAATTTTGTTTTATGAACGCCTACCCGCCAGTCTCAAAAACGAAATCTCGGATGATAAATTTGGGCACCGGCTGAAGGAACTTTTATTATCCAAATCGTTATATTTCGCGTTTTTCGCCACTGCACCCGCTTGAAGTAGTCCGTTTGATCCAGTCAAATTGTGTTTTGACTAGGAAAGTTTTGGGGTAGTTCTGATTTCTTCTTTTCTATATGTATTTTGGGGTGCTGAATCCGTTCTGAGGTTTGCTAACAAAATTTCGTGACGAACAAACGAGGGTTTACAAAATCGCAAATAAAGTAAAAAAAATCTGTTTTTTTTTTGTTTTTGCTAATAATTAGGAAACCATTCACTTTTAGTATATGGCCTGTTTACATAAATTAAAGTTCTTAAAATTATCTACAAATATGAATATTTCGTTTTTTTTAGAAGAACCGTCCGATCTCAAGTGCGAGTTTAAAATTGGCATATTTCAGCGATCTCTGCAAATACCACTTTTTGATAAACTTAGTCGCGTTTTTCTCATTCCCAAGGTTGGATGTTAAATAAATGCAACACTTATTTTTAACAGTATATTTTACTTTAGTAGTAACAACTTAATACTAAACCAGTAATTAAATAGGTCGTGGAGTTACCCGACCACTAGTTGAACAGTACGTTTTACAGAAGAATAATAAACTAAAATAAATTACTTGGGATTCCGCAAAAGACACTTCCCTTGTTTATTTAGTGCGCGGCACGGCGGTAGATGTGCCCAATACAGTCACGGCGGTAAAAGATAAGCAGCCATGAATGTTGTAGACTGTTCTCGCCAATAGGGAAATTTCCAAACACCCAGTCACAGGTGGCCGCTGCCTGCAGCGTCCCGAGTCGATACCAAGTTCCTGCAACGTTCCGGTGTCACGGGTTAATTACCTACATTATTTCGCAACTGCGTTTGTTAAGCGCCTGGGAAGAATTACCGCACAGATGTATGAATATAAGGAGATCGGAGTGAGCATGTCGCAAGTACATTAACCCACACAACGCCCAAGTAATTGACAAGACAAAGCACGCACACATCTAAAACACACACTCTTGTATACCTACACGCTTATTTGACAATAAACGCGCATCATATCAGGCATTTTGGGAAAAAACGTAATATTCTCTGCGATCAGCACGCGTGCACAGTATGGCAGTGTATGCCCATTGAGCATACAGCTGCGACACGGCCGCCGGCGGCTTGTCCTCTCTCTAGTATTCTATGCTCTGAGAATTACGGTAAAGTGCCCAACCCTAAGGGTTGAGTGTGGCGGTTAACAAATTAGAAACGGAGTTTACTTAGCGAACTAAAGCATAAAAGATTAGAATGCGCAAGCTGTTTACGTTTATGGCCCAAGCTAGACACTTCGTAAAATGAAACAACCTATTAACAAATCTGTCAACTACACATATGTTTTTATATTTTTATAACGAAGCAAATAGACGCAGCACTACAAAATACCTAGGTTATTAAGTACGCAAAACTTAACAATTTGGAGTTTTACATTAACACTAGCGGTGTTATTCAGAAACCAAGGAATATGTACGTACTGAGTTTCTTTAAAAATATAAGATAACTAAAGCTAGCGTGATTTCGTTACGAACTACAACCTAGGTATGTACATGGTTAATCAAATTAAGGTTTACACTTACCCAAAAGAGGGGAAAATCACAAACACAATTTTATTGCACTTCATAAAAGTGGATTAACTTGTTGCACTGGCCAAATGCAAACATCCAAGCCGTCGAGAACTTGGTGTGCAATTCGTATTAAAATATTCGTAGTGTGGTTAAGCACAGACACCGCCTAAAATTGACTCGGCCAGAGATCTATGAGTACCATTCTAGAATGGCTGGACTCGGGCCGCTTAGCTCGACGGATAACGGGCCCTCTCAATGCGCAACCAATCATAGGCGATAGCTCAAGTTCTTACCATATATGGAGCGCGGTCGCCACTTAAACTGGTTTTTAGGTGCAGCGGTTATCGCAGCGCCGAGCGTCGATGATGAACGCTTTCTAAAATGTCATTGTTATTAGAGGTTATGTTATTAACAGAATAATAACGTTACAACTTCTCCCAATTCTCTACACAAGTACATAATAAAAAAAAAAACCGGTCAAGTACGAGTCTGACTTGCGCACCGAGGGTTCCGTACAATCAAAGAAGTTTGGACTAACAAAATAATACTTAAAATATTGTTACTAATAATTATACAGGGCGTCCCACGCTTATGCCACATGGAGGAAAAGTATCTTGAATATTGTAGATAGAAGATTTCACTAAAAGAAGACATAATTTAAATTTAAATAACAATTTAAACTGCAGTCATAGATTTTTAAATAATTACATGGTTGAACCGGGAATCGAACCAGCTACACGAGAAAAAAAAATCTGTTGATAAATCATACCGATCGAAAGGCTACATCATAAGGATTATTTTTTGCTACATAACATAGTGTCAGAAATAAAAGGAAGACCATGAATTTTAACATGGTACAGTTTGAATTGTTTAATAAATCAAAATAATGTCTTCTTTCAGTAAAATGTTCCATCTAAAATATTCAAGGTACTTTCCTTCCATTTGGCATAGGCGTGGGACGCCCTGTATATTATTATATATAAAATTCTTCTGTACGTGTGTTTCTTACCCTACTCCTTCTAAACGGCTGGACCGATTTAAATGAAATTGTGTATATTTCAATAATAACCGTTTCACGGCGACGCCGCCGTGCCGTGGACATGTGGCCGGGCCCTTAGTTCTTCCTTCTCACGCTGTTCTCATTTCAGACAAGATGATGCGAATCATCGTGCTGTTACTCGGTGTGAGTGTGGCGGTGGCCTACAAGAACCCGCAATATGCGTCTGGCCGCACCACCATGGTTCACCTCTTCGAGTGGAAGTGGGACGATATCGCGGCCGAGTGCGAGCGGTTCCTTGGACCTAGGGGCTTCGGTGGTGTTCAGGTAAGTTTCTTCATTCCTAGCCATATCCTGGTTCCATCGCGTGTTGACCCATTCATAGCCAATGGCTCACATATGAATCATACCTTAACGAGTGATTCCCACTACGAAGCGTACAAAATCTGGTACGTGCTACGGCGTACGGCCGCGAATGGGTAAAATAAGCAGTGGCAAGTTTCAGGTCTAGTACCAGTAAAATTCCCCATGCTAAAAGCAAAAGTGTTTCCTATTCTAGTAGTTATTGTATTCCTTATACCTACTTACTTAGAAACGACTGTCAGATTCTATACTATTATACTTGTACCACAAAAATTATGATTACAAATTTTTCATCGCATTTTTTTGTGAAGTAATAAAAGAAGAATGTTACTGAATTTATTTTATGTCATACCTGGACATAAAGTAGGAATTACCGCACGCTATGCGTGCGGAAAACCCCACTTCCTGGCCAGATAGAGACGTAAAATTTTGTACTTACCACGGGCGGTAATAAAGAAAGCCTCAGAGCGCATATTTATCGCCCTTGCCTTCGGCTCGGGCGTCAAATACCTGCGATCTGAGACATTCTTTGTTTAACCGCCCTAGGTAAGTAATGTACTATTAAAAACCATCTCGACAGACTAGTATGTGTCACTTACGAGCCCAAAAAAATCACTCAATTCAGTGAATCCACTTGGAAGCTACGATGCCACAGATAGACACAAATATATAAAGGCACAATTTATTTAATCGTATGGCAATTATTATTTTAGCCTTTGAGTTTGTCACTCTTTAGTACCACCCAGGGGACACGTGCAGGGTTGTGGTAGGTAGCTCCTGCGGACGCGAGTGACAGTTGTCCCCCCTTTGTCAAGTGAGTGGGCAACTCGACTGTTAGAGGTTCTTAAGCCGCCCGAAGGCCTCTAACTCGGCTTAACGACTACTGTCATAGACAGCAACCGGGATCAACTGCTTAGCGTGCCTTCCAAAGCACGGAAGCGCTCATTTATAGTAACCACTCAAACAGGCGGTCACCCATCCAAAGACTGACCCCTGCCGTCTTTGCTTGACCTGCGTTATCGTTTCCGATACGCAGGCGCCGCCGGGCTATGAACGCTTCAAAAAAGCACAATGATACACTGAAACACATGCTAAACTTATATTACCTCTAATTTTTCTCGGGAGTTAAAAGGAAATACGCTCAGAATTAATTACTTACAGATCTCCCCGCCCAATGAAAACCTGGTGATCTGGTCCGCGAATCGGCCATGGTGGGAGCGTTACCAGCCCATGTCTTACCGCCTCATCACTCGATCGGGCAACGAACAGCAGTTCCAAGACATGGTCAGACGATGCAATAACGTCGGTGTCAGGTTGGTTCAAATGTTTATCAAGTAGGTAGACAGGCGAAAGGTATACGTTCTCTTGCTTCTTAATTAGTGCAACAGTTTCAGGACATGTTCAGGCGATGCAACAAGCAACGTCGGTATCGGGTAGGTTCAATCAAATAATAGTTGAAGTAGATAGACGAAAGGTATACGTTCTCATCCCTCTTATCTAGTAGTTCTAATGTGTGTGTGTGGTATCACAAAACGGAAAGCATATTCTCTGCTAAATTACGCGGAAAAATCAGAGGCAATCAAGCTGTGGAAGTTCACCAAAGGACAAAAACAAGCTAAAGCCCTGATCAAAGGATTCAATAGTAAGCTGTCTAAAGAGCTATTATAACTCACCTGCGCAGTGACAAGAATCCTGACAGGACAAACACTGTTTCAAATGGGTATGAAGCAGAACGCAACCTGCTGGTCCTGCCAGGCGACAGAGGAGACAGCAATGCACATTTTCTGCTCCTGCGGACCACTCATGCGCAGAAGAAGTACCTACCTTAGGGCGGCACATCGTTCACTCAGAAGAGGTACAACATATCACCGCCCAAAGAATCTGGAATTTTCTGGAGGCAACGGGCCTTAACGGTGAACTCTAAAGAAAGGGCTGCCACAATAGATCACTTGTTAGTCGAAGCGGCATATTAAGGCCCACAAAACAAATACCTAATAATAATAAATGTGACCGCCACTAGTGGCTCAAGATGCGGCCACTCTTAGGGTTAGTTAATCAAAATACTAACGTACAGAAGGCCACCTATCTAACTTACAACACCAATGTTTAGCTAGAAAATTTTACTCATTGCATGCTGCTCACATGCACTCTTCGCGATGCGATGGGATGTGTCAACACCTCGGAGGATTGTGACAACCAAGTTTTGCCGAAGCGACGAAAGAACAGAGGGCCAACCGCGAAAGGCATTCGAAGTTTTCTCTCTGTGTAATACTTGCAAGATCGTACTTAAGGGCGACAGAGAGGGAAAACTTCGAATCCCGTTCGCGGTAGGCCCTCAGACCTAGTCGGGTCTGTTAAAATCTTATGTATTGCAAATTCAATGGGATGACAGCTACCGGCGGCATGTAAAGTGTAGTTGATGATAGGGATTGGGCAAAATTGAGTATAATTTTTACCCGACTGCCGAAGGAGAGGAAGGTTATGTTTTTCGAGCGTATGTATGTATGTATGTATGTGTGTATTTCTTATTCTTTGACACGCCCTGCAGCCTAAACCGTTTGACGGATTCCGACATAGTATGAGGTGTCGTTGGATTCCGCGTAATCGTAGGAGTGACATCATCATCATCATATCAGCCGAAAGATGTCCACTGCCAAAGCTGCTGCAGGCCTCCCCCAAAGAGTTCCAAAGTGACCGGTCCTGCGCCACCCGCATCCAGCGGACTCCCGCGACCCCAGGTCATCAGTCTACCTTGTGGGAGTGACATAGAATATAATATTTGTAAAAAAGCAGTTGGGTTTTTCGAAAATTGTTTTGATTTCACTTGTTAACGATGTTATTTAAATCCTTACAGGATTTACGTTGACGCCATCATCAACCATATGTCTGGCACGTGGAACGAGAACGATGGCACTGGTGGCAGCACAGCCAACTTCGGCCAGTGGCACTACCCAGGCGTCCCGTTCGGTACCAACGACTTTAATTGGCCCCATTGCGTCATCCAAGGGAACGATTATGGCTGCTGTCCGGATCGCGTGAGTTGGATTTTTTTCTTGATTATTATTAACAACCAGCTCGATGGGTTGATGACATAAAAAAGACCGCGGGTCATTTCTGGATGAGACTAGCACGGGGGGGTTAAGTGGCGTACGCGAAGAGAGGCGTATGCTCAGCAATGGGCGATTACAGGCTGAAAATGATGATGATGATGATTAACAACGACGCGAAATAAGACCGTAACTACATAATATATATTTTACAAGTTATTAACTTCAAAGAAATCACTGTACACTATAAATATTAGAAAAACACATAGCTTGTAAAATGATGTGCTAGTTTTAATTCTTCATTTTACTTAAAAAAGTACATTGCCATTAAAAATAAAAATTGCAAAAGCCGGCGCCACACCAAAATCAGTCGTAATTGTATATTCACTTTGTATTAAATCATAATATGTAGTACGGCAATAGGGTCTTATTTCTTGTCATTCCAATGAACGTAAAAGCATAATTAATATATGTCAGCTGCTATCTAAAATCCTTCTTTTTATATGAGCCTGCATCACACTGCCGTGGCCTGCGGTGGCGGACCATAGTAAATGTGACGGCTCTAATGACAAGTGTTCTATTATAAGCCGCGGCCAGGCCGCGCCCGTCTGTGAGAGGCCTAAATTGAATGCATTATTTGCTAGAAGGATAGACATCAAAAGTCTCTCGGTATTACTGAATTTTTCATTGGCTTTCCATAAATCTAGATTATTACTTGACATTCCGCAACCGTCAACCTGGACTTTACCCTGATACTATCATGTCATGCACATACTTTGCCTTGATTACTTATTATGTCATGTACCTACATATTTAAATATTTCAATAACAACGACTAAACTAATGGACGTATATATCTGCCTTAGGTCCGCAACTGTGAGTTATCAGGACTGAAAGATTTGAATCAGGGCTCTGAGTACGTGCGTCAAATGATCATCGGTTTCATGAACCGACTCATCGATATGGGAGTTGCCGGATTTAGGTAAATAATATGCAATATTGCTATCTCAGTTCCTTCAATAATAATAATAATAAATACTTTATTTACGACTTTATTATCATTATTATTTATTCTTGCGTGCATGTATCATGCAGCAGTTGTTCATGTACAGGCCATCGATCCTGTCCGCTATCATGCTCAGAATGCTGTTGGAGCTAGCCCGCACTCTGCGCACCAGGGATGTAGCTCGCTTGCGCGTAGAAGCAGTCTACCCGCGCTTCTGCAAACATCCCTGATGCGCTACAGAATCTGGGCAGCCCCATCAGCACCCTGAACGCATTATTAAACTGCACGCGCAGAGCGCTATACCGTTTATATGTATAATCTGCCCACAGGCTGCCTGTACAGAAGGTAGTACAGTAAGCTTTAAAAAGAGAAAGTTTTATTTCTTTTGAGCAGTTAGCAAACCTGCGGGCTATCATATTCGCTCGAACGGACAGCGCTCTGCACTCGCGCTCAATATCTGCGTCGTCTTTAAGGTCTGCGGTCACCAAATGCCCCAAATATTTAAACTGCTCAACTATACGCAGTGGTTGACTAATTAATTTAACAGGTGGAAACATTGGTGTGCATTTGCCCTTGACCCCAAAGACGACGCATTCGCTCTTGTTCACATTGTAAATTAGACCATGGCTCGCGGCATACCGCTTGCAGATGGAAATAAGCTTGGCAAGTGCACACACAGAGGCACTCAGCAACACCATGTCGTCAGCGTAGCTAACGTTGTTAACGCACACTTCGTCTATGTGACAACTGACACGGGTGCTGCTGAGCTCCTCTATAAGCGCATTCACATAGAGGTTGAATAGCTTGGGTGACCCCCCCTGCCTCACGCCACACTCAAGCCCATATGGTTGCGAGCATGCACCCGACCATCTCACGACATTGACCTGATTATGGTACTGGTACTTAAATATGCCACTCATATCAGCTGGCATCTTCAGATCATCCAGCTTCTGCCACAAAATGTCATAGTGAACCAGGTCAAATGCCTTGGATAGATCTAGGAAACATGAGTATATAGCTGTTCGCCTGTCAGTGTAGTACCTGACAGTCTGCTTCAATGCCAAAATGGCACTCTCAGTGGATAGCCCTGGTTTATAACCAAACTGATTATCAAGCACTGTTAAATATTTATCTATTTGGAAGTTCAGCAGACCATCAAGCACTTTAGCGACTATGGTGGCGAGCGAGATAGGTCTATAGTTACTCTTATCACTGACGTCACCAGTTTTGTTTTTCACTATTGGAACCACCACGGTCCTCATCATGTCGGCAGGCAAGTAAGTGTGGTTTATACAAAACGTGTATAACATCGCCAGTACTCTAGCCAGATGTGGACCGGCATGATGAAGATGCTCCACACTGAGGACATCATGGCCAGGAGACTTGCCTCGTGAAATGGCACTTAATGCGGTTTTAACGTCTTTCGCTGTGAACTGAGTCATCGTCTCCTGTCCACGGGACCCCGCGCTGGGCATGCCAGCCACCCGCTGTGGTCCCAACGGTGATTTAACTGTAAAATGGTCTCTGAATAATTCGGCTATAGACTCATTCCCACCCACACCATCGACACTCACAGGCAGGCCCGGGTTACCTATCAGTCGGTTGGTCGACTTCCAAAATTTACAAAAGTCTCGCTTGGAATGGTGCCCCGCAATGATGTCCATTTTAATCTGCTCTTCGTGTTTCTGACACCATTTCAAACGAGATCTAAAAATCTTACGACTTTCACACATTTCGTTATAAATATGGCCCAACCTTGGTTCAGCGTGCCACTGCCATAGCATAAACTTAAAACGAGCATCTCGGTGAGCCTTGCTTACATGCTTATTCCACCCTATCACGGGTTTTCGTTTTTTGAACGATTTGGGATCATTATCATAACTAACAATAGCAGCTTCACTCAATGCATTTATAATATCCCTATACAATGTATCTATTATAATTTTATGACTAGGATCACCACACGTGTGGCCACAGCAATCTCGAAACATCTCAGGAAAATCTACTAGTTTTAATCTTTTATTACATTCAGAGGTAAATAATTTTATTTGCTCCGGCTTTCTTTCACCCCATACGGCTTTATTAATTACTTGAGTATTATAACACAACTGCTTAGGCTTGACTAAATTAAAATCGCATTCAATTATTAAGGAGAAATGGTCAGACCACATAACATCAAGTTTAATGTAAATTTTAACAATGGAGCACTGAGCTGGCTTTGTGACTACACAATGGTCCAACCACCTTTTGGACCCGTGCGCGTCACTTCAATGCTGAACTATTTATGGTCTTTTTATGGAAAAGCAAACCGTGGGATAAAATATAGATCCAGAAAGTTCATACTGAACTCAGGTGAATGCATTTTTGGAATCAGATAGTTGGTGCCGGAGGTTACCTGCCTATATTATATATCTAAACATAAAAAGTAACAATCTCACAGACTAAGGGCGGGTTGCACCAACTTTCGATTACAGATCGATCAACGTTAAATATGGCGGCAGCAGCTGTCAATCCATACAAACTTGTCAAACTTTCCATACATTTAGATTTTAACGAACACCGCTTACGATAACAGACAGTTTTGTGCAACCCACCCTATTTTCGCTATATAATATTAGTAGGTAAGTAGGTACAGAGAAAATTATGTAAACTTTACACGTTTGTAGCTTGCTTTAGTAACTCTACGAAACGAGTATTTTTTTCTTTTTATACTCCGACGGTGACAAACAAGCATACGGTCTGACTGATGGTAAGCAGGTGTCGTAGCCTATGGAAGCTTGCAATTCCAGAAGAATTAAAATCACGTTGTCAACCCTTTATTGATTTGAGGATTCGTTGTGTTGATAGCTTGAAAAGAACGCGGGTCCTTTACTCTTAACATATAACATCCTCGAGACTATCTGTATCCAAGAGTTATGTAATTTTTTTTACAAGATAAATCTACCTTATCCTAAAATCAACTAACGTTTCAAATGCCTTTTTCAATCAGAATTGACGCAGCCAAGCACATGTGGCCAGGCGATCTTAGAATCATCTACGACAGGCTACACAACCTGAACACGGCCCACGGATTCCCCTCAGGCGCTCGCCCGTACATCTACCAAGAAGTCATCGACTTAGGAGGCGAGGCAATCTCCAGGGATGAGTACACTTCTCTGGCCGCGGTCACAGAGTTCAAATACGGCATGGAACTGAGTAGAAGCTTCCAGGGGAACAACCAACTTAGATGGTTGGTGAACTGGGGACCAGCCTGGGGTCTCCTTGCGCATGCAGATGCTCTGACTTTCATTGATAACCACGACAATCAGAGAGGCCATGGTGCTGGTGGTGATATCCTGACTTATAAGCGGGCTAAGCAGTACAAGGGTGCGATTGCTTTCATGTTAGCGCATACGTATGGCGAGCCGCAACTGATGAGCAGTTTTGACTTCACTAATACTGAAGCTGGCCCACCCATGGACAGTGCGGGCAATATCATCTCTGCATCTATCAATTCTGTGAGTAATAAGTAAATATTGTGGTTTCCTTGATATTCAACCGCAAAAAACTTTATTACACTTTCATTTAAAATTCATATCGTTCATATCATAAACCTACTTTGGCATAGTCAATGGATGTGTTTATTTTGATTTCTTTCATTAGGATGGTACTTGCGGAAACGGATGGATCTGTGAGCATCGTTGGCGCCAGATATACCAGATGGTGGACTTCAGAAACGTTGCTGGAAATACTGGTCTCAACGACTGGTGGGACAACGGCAGCAACCAGATTGCCTTCTGCCGCGGAGGACAGGGTTTCGTTGCCTTTAATAACGACAATTGGGACTTGAATCAGAATCTGCAGGTAACTTTAAGCATTTTCTTTTTGGCATATTTGCACTCTCGTTATGTATCTAGCGAATTGTGATGCTTGCCACCAGAATATAATAAAATAGAAATGTCTATTATTTGTTGTTATGTTTACCCCTGGTGTCGTGACCGCACCCACTCTGTTAAGGGTCTGAAGACGAAGGTGGTGATGACCTGGTAAAGGTCACGGGAGTCCGCTGGATGCGGGTGAAGCCAGACCGGGTATTGTGGCACATTTTAAAGAGGCCTATATCCAGTAGGTAGAGGACGTATTTCGGCTGATGTGATGATGATGAATACAAAGTCTTATATCTTGTGATTTCATCTCTCCTTCCGAAACTCTCCCTTACAGTTTACTTGTTTTACAGACTTGCCTGCCAGCGGGTACGTACTGCGACGTGATCTCAGGCCAAAAGAGTGGCAACAGCTGCACCGGCAAATCCGTCACCGTCGGCAACGATGGCCGTGCGCAAATCTACATTGCGACGCATGAACTCGACATGGTTCTGGCTATCAATAGGGGAGTCAATGTAAGTATCATCGTCCACTTGCCCCTATTGGCCCTAACTTGGGGTTGGCGCTGCATGTTTTTAGGGTTCCGTACCAAAAAGGTAAAAAAAGGAACCCTTATGGGTGCGACTCTGTCCGTCCGTCCGTCTGTCACAACGTGAAATATCTCAGGAACTACTTGTACTATCAATTTGAAATTTGGAATAACTGTTGAGAGGATTAAGATACGTGTATGAAAAATGAAAAATTTAAATAAGTATACATTTTTATTTTCTGTGTAAATGAAGAATATGAGGGGGGTTAAAAAATCAAAGTCTAGTAAATAGATCAAGTGAGGTATCATATAAAAGGGCTTGAATTGCACTTTCTAAAACGGTTTTTTTTTCTACAGTGATCAAATTTTGATTTATTAAGGAAAATGTAGAAAAAAATACCATTCCGCCCAATCTCCAAAGTTTACGAAGCGAAAATTCTATAATAATTACATATGATTAAGAGTAGCATAAATAATACGGGAAAAACGATATCTCTAACAAGCGTATTATTTTTATTTTTCAAAAATAATTTCTTAATTATATTTGTAATTTACTTATGTACTTTTGTATGTAATTTTATAACTTCAAATTCCTATCAGATTATCTTTAAAGTCCCTTCTTTAAAAAAAAAAATAGCCGAAATCGGTGCGCGTGATAAAAAGCTATCGCTGATAAACAAACATACTCTGACATGACGGGTATGGTGTATGAAAGTTTGTACGGAACCCTCGGTGCACGAGTCAGACTCGTACTTGACCGGTTTTTTTTTCTTTCAAACCCCTCAATCGCTTGTCAAAATTCAAATATGCATACTGCAAGCAGGCCCCAAGGCCTTTCACTCGATAGGGCTTACACGTATGTAATTTAAGCACTCACATCCTTCCACCTCTTTCCCTTTGAACTGTCTTATCCAAAACAGATTTTTCTAGAAACATTAAACCTACTAATTATATTATTGTCTCGTGTTTGTTACAGTCAAGGCTGTGAAAAACTGATCATCTGATTTGTTGGCGACGCCACCCAAAGACTTATTTATTTTATATCTGCTGATGTATTTATTTGTCAAATAAATATAAATTGATTACGAGTAAATGATTGTTAAATAAATTATAAAGACCGATGATTTGTTAATTATTTCTAATATTAATGTAAACGACCAAGTGCCCGTCACTTGCTTAATACATGACAATTTCAATCTTATGTCAAAACATTAGAGGTAAACAATGGGTGTCAAAAATTAGGCATAACGTCGAGCATTGTTCTTGCATTGCTCAAAATGTCAGTGTAGTAAAAATTTGGTTACAAAATAGGGAAATTAGAAGCATGATCGACGTAGCTAATTGGTACAACTTATTCA
Source organism: Epinotia brunnichana (assembly GCA_963854355.1). Lineage (NCBI taxonomy): Eukaryota > Metazoa > Arthropoda > Insecta > Lepidoptera > Tortricidae > Epinotia > Epinotia brunnichana. The sequence continues at coordinate 1,884,430 of OY977946.1, forward strand.
AGAAATGCTAATGCTAAGGATAACCATTTTTAGGGTTCCGTACTCAAAGAGTAAAACGGGACCCTATTACTAAGACTCCGCTGTCCGTCTGTCTGTCTGTTTGTCTGTCACCAGGCTGTATCTCACTGATACCACAGTCTAACTACATACAGTCTGCAAGCTCAAAGCCACGCGGGTTTACGAGAAGGGAGGAACGAGGGGTAGCAGGAGACGAGGAAGTTTCGCTAACTATTCTGAAGGGGTGTCAAGTTTGACTTTTTATAAAACCGACTTTAAATATCAGTAAGGTTTAGGTGTTTTTTTTATGATGTCACTTAAATTGTGTTCCAAATTGATATCTTTTAATATAAGTCGAAGTTCTTTAAATACAGTCTCATTTCGTTCAAATTGAATTGCCGCCATCTTGAAATTCTTGAAACACTGTCCGATTTGGTTCAAAATCGATATCTGAGGGTCTGCGGGGCCTCTTAATATGAATCCTAGCTTGGATTGTAAACAAATTGCCGCCATCTTGAAATTCTTGAAATACAGTCCGATTAGGTTCAAAATCGATATCTGAGCGTCCGCGGGGCCTCTTAATATGAATACGAGCTTGGATTGTAAAAAAGTGGCCGCCATCTTGAAATTCTTAAAAAACAGTCCGATTTGGATCAAAATCGATATCTGAGGGTCCGCGGGGCCTCTTTACCTACGGGTGTCAACCAGAGTTGCCAGTACGGCGACACCGCTGCAATACGGGTGTCAACTATAGTTGATCGAAGTAATGGTCATGTTCAATATTTTTTTAAATCAAAACGAGACCTTGTATCTTGGTAATAGCGGTCACATTATGCATTGGGATTAGTATAGATGCAAAGAAAAAAATATCATAATGTTTCGGTAGATGGCTCTGAAATAAACATATTTTAAAAATTACCGCATTTTTGCTGGCAACTGGGGTTGACACCCGTACTGCAGAAGCGCAGATAATTGAACTCAATATGGCGGACACTAGTGTTGTTTTAAATTTCATCGACTTGCTGTGAGAGTACCGCGTGGGTTGTTTGGAGAGAGTTAGTTTAATTGTTTTTGACCGTTTTTGGTTCAAATATTGGAATTTAACACGTTATGAAATAATTATTAGGTAGTATAGTACCTAATAAGTATTTCACCGAAATCATAACTTGTTAAATTATAGTTTTACATTCACGAAAAGAAACTTTGCTAAGTGAGTGGACATAATGTCGAGTAATGTGCGGAAACGCAAAGTTATCGATGATAAGTTAATCGAACATTATTTAGAGGAAGCATTCGATTCTGACGCGGAGTTTGAACTCGACGAACCAATCCTCGCTTCAAGCTATCAAAGGCAAATAAATATCTCTTGTAATACATTTGTAATTCATTTAATTTTAAACGGGACCCTGTTACTAAGACTCCGCTGTCCGTCTGTCCGTCTGTCTGTCTGTCTGTCTGTCTGTCTGTCTGTCTGTCTGTCTGTCTGTCTGTCCGTCCGTCTGTCTGTCTGTCTGTCTGTGCAGCTGAAGTTTTCACAGATGATGTATTTCTGTTGCCGCTATAACAACAAATACTAAAAAACAGAATAAATTAAATATTTAAGGGGGCTCCGATACAACAAACGTGATATTATTGCTCGTTTATGCTCGATATTGATAACGGCAACAGGTAGACGCTTGAAATATTCACAGAATATTTAGATATATATTCACTTTAAAAATGTAATCATCATCATATCAGCCGAGAGACGTCCACTGCTGGACGTTTTGCGATTCGGAGGGATATATCAGTTACCTTGATTCTGCTGCGGATAGCCTCATTTCTGAAACGATCACGCAGAGAAACTCCCAACATAGCCCTCTCCATCGCCCTTTGGGTTACTTTGAGCCTGCTTATGAGGCCCATTGTAAGCGACCACGTTTCCGTGCCATACGTCATCACTGGCAACACACACTGGTCAAAGACTCTCGTCTTGAGACACTGCGGAATATTGGACGAAAAGATGTATGTTCGGGAGGCTGGAAACCATCTAGCCTGCGTACGAGACGATTTGTAATGACTCTGGAAAACAGCTTATAGACATGGCTCAGAAGTGAAATGGGTCGATAGTTCTTCAGCAGGGTGTTGTCACCCTTTTTGAAGAACAGCACCACCAACCCTCTGTTCCATGCCTTTGGCGTTCTCCATTCCAGTAAGACGGAATCGAACAGCTTCTGAAGGGCCGTAAGGACCGGTTCTCCACCCGCCTTCAGGAGTTCGGCTGTTATTCCGTCTTCACCGGGTGCCTTAAGAGCCATTACAATCTCGTACAGGCTGATGTCCGGGATGTCGTCGGTATAGTGTCGGGTTAGTCTAGCTCTAGGGTCTTCCGCCAGACCAACTTCGGGTCTGCGAGTTGACGTGTATAGCTGTCCGTAAAATCGCTCTATCTCACCCAGAATCTCAGGTTTAGAGGAAACGATTCTGCCATCTTCAGTCTTCAACTTGGCGAGCTGTGTAAAAATGTAGATGTAATAATAATTAAATTAAAACTAAACAAAAATTTTAGGGGGGCTCCCATACAACAGACATGATTTTCTTTCTGTTTTTATGGATAATGGTACGGAACCCTTGAAATTTTCGTTTTTGACCTATAAAGTGCTAAATATATAGTGCAGTAATGTAGCACCATGTGTACTGTAATTTTTTTTATGTCTTCCCAGGCCGTAAGTTGGATTTACCGCCCACTACGCGGGCAGAAAATCCTAATTCCTGGCCAGGGAGAGGCGTAAAACTTTTTTCTTACCACGGGCGGTAATAAAGAAAGCCTCAGATCGCATATTTATCGCCCTTGCCTTCGGCTCGGGCGTCAAATACCTGCGATCTGAGACATTCTTTGTTTCACCGCCCTAGGTAAGTAATGTACTATTACGTTACCCCAGGCCGTAAGTAGGATTTACCGACCACGACGCGGGCAGAAAATCCTACTTCCTGGCCAGGGAGCGATGTAAAATTTTGTACTCACCACGGGCGGTAATAAAGAAAGCCTCAGATCGCACATATATATATATATATATCGCCCTTGCCTTCGGTCAAATACCTGCGATCTGAGACATTCTTTGTTTCACCGCCCTAGGTAAGTAATGTGTACTATTATTTCCTTGCATGATGCATTGTAAAATGTTGTATGATACACGTGCGGATAGGCTCCCTGACGGTCGTGTTTTTGGTCATCGCCACTCTTTGGGAATTACCTACTTTCCACACTTGTATCATAAATAACTATTACGTCATCCTAGGCCGTAAGTTACTTAGGATTATTTATATTATGTTAACGAAGTAAAGAAATAAACGAATTATGAATTTTAGATTGGAAGATGAAGAGGAAGATGAAATTGAGCCTTATGAAGATGATGTTCCACCTCCTAGTATACCAAAAGTTACCTCAGCGAATTTACAAAATGATACACAACGCCCTAGGTAAGTAATGTGTACTATTGTTTCCTTGCATAATGCATTGTACAATGTTCTATGATGCACGTGCGGATAGGCTTCCTGACGTCGTGTTTTTGGTCATCGCCACTAGTTGGGAATTACCTACTTTCCGCACTTGTATCATAAATAACTATTTCGTCACACTAGGCCGTAACTTACTTACGATTCCTTATATTATATTAAAGTAATGAAATAAACGAATTATTAATTTTAGATTGGAAGAAGAAGAGGGAGATGAAATTGAGCCTTATGAAGATGATGTTCCATCTCCTAGTTTACCAAAAGTGACCTCAGCGAATTCACAAAATGATACACAGACGGTTTCATCCAGTTCTACAACATCAGGTTCAACAGAACCAAATGTGGCAAACGCAGCAGAGCCATTAAATTCTACGGATGTAAATGCAAGGCCAACAATTTCCACAAGGGTTCCAAGAAGCGTACCACGGCCAAGATTGCGTGCTGGTCGCCCTAATATTCTCCCAGCATGGACAGAACAACCATATACACCCGAATTACATCCCTTTGACAACTCTAATAGCGGACTCAAGACAGATCTTACATTTCGATCTGTACCTGGTGAAGTTTTTGAGCATTTCTTAAACAATGAAATGATAGAAAAGTTATGTCTTTATACAAATCAGTATGCCGAAAAAACGGGTTATTCAGAAGCCCCAAGTTCCGATCATCGGCGTAAGTGGCTAGATGTTACTCCACCGGAAATGTATACGTTCATTGCTCTAACAATGCTAATGACGCGAAAAAAGGCATTAGAATTGCAGGAATATTGGTCGTCACATAATTTACTATATCAGCCAATATATTCACAAACGATGTCAAGAGACAGATATAGAAGCATCCTAACCAACATCCATTATAATGATCCCAATAATGAAAATAGATTAGATAAGCTGACTAAGTTGCGATCTTTGTTAGACGATGTTATCGGCAAATTTAAAAATTCTTTCGTGCCATACCAAAAACTCGTTATAGACGAAAGTTTAATTTTGTTTAAAGGCAGATTGCAGTTTAAGCAATACATACCCTCAAAAAGAAGTCGCTTTGGCGTCAAATTTTTCGTATTATGTGACACCGAAACAGATTACATACTACAATTTATTATATACGTTGGCTTGACCACGGATATCGAGGATGAATATAACTTGGGACAATCTGGTGCAGTGGTGACTACTTTGCTAAAAGATTATTTGAACAATGGGCATACATTATATGTCGACAATTGGTATTCAAGTCCGGCGTTATTTAGATTGCTGCTAGCCAAAAAAACAAATGCATGTGGGACTGTCCGAAAAAATCGTATTGGAATGCCTACTTTTCCCAAGCTATCAACAGGACAATTGCAAGCCAAATATACTACTGGTATGATGGCTTTTAAATGGGTAGATAGACGAGATGTGCATTTTCTGAGTACATTTCATAGCAACGTTCTGAACAATACTGGAAAAGTAAATTACGCAACCAATGCTCCCATTCAAAAGCCTGAAGGTATTATTGATTATAATAAAAATATGGGTTCAATTGATAAGACCGATATGCTATTAAGTTCATTGGGCTCCATCCGGAAGACAAAAAAGTGGTACAAAAAGGTTGGCCTGCATATGATTGATCTGGTTCTCCTGAATGCTCACACATCATTTAAAATTTTGACGGGAAGAGAATCGTTCCCTTTAGCGGACTTTCAGTTTGCACTGATTGAACAGCTCATTTTGAAGAACAAAGGTGAGACAACGGTTTCCCGTCATGTGACTTCTAATTCCGAGTCACTGCTTCGACTTGTACAAAGACATTTTCCAAGTCCAGTACCAGCCACTCCGACCCGACAAAAATCTTTTCGGCGTTGTCATGTCTGTGCCACGACTGTAAAAGCTGATCAAAAGAAAAGATCAATGACCCGATTCATGTGCGTCGAATGCAATGTATCGCTGTGTGTCCATCCATGTTTCCGAAATTATCATACTTTGTTAAATTACTAATATAAATATGTTTCTCTCTTTGTGTTTTACTTCTATCCTGTACTTTACAGATTTGTCGATACCTTAGTGCACACTCGTACTCAGTACAGAATCTAATAAAGGTTTTTACAGTACATATGGTGCTACTTTCCCGCATGCGTGCGGAAATGAGCACTTTCCGTGCATATGTCGAAACTTTAAAGTGCCATAATATGTACTGTAAAACGTTGTACGATACACGTGCAAACAGGCCCTTCGGTCGTGTTTTAATTTATCAACACTCGTTGCGAATATCCTATTTTCTGCACTTGTATCGTATATAACTATTATAATTTTATACACAATAGTAAATTATTCCTCGATTTATTCCCATAGTCGCTGGTGTCCTAGGTTATCGATTTATCGACAACTGTGTCGATAGACGCACATCACTACTTGGCAGTTTGTTTTTAAGCATCGTTTTAAATGGTTGATATTTATGCATTATTCTTTTAATTATCGTAATTTAAGTGTTTATTTGTGTTAAATATAGTATAAACTAATGTTTTTAAACTTAAACTTGTGAAATCCGCGCGTCGTAACCTAAAAATTCTTCGATTTCTTAGTGACTGATATATTGCTTGATATCAGAAAAAATGGTGAATATTATTACTCCAAGTGATTATTTATTGATTAAACACATTATACTTATTGTGTGTGTGAAATCTCAAGTGCGTAGCTGTAATACTTCAAAAGTTACAAGTAAGTGAAATTATGCCGAACCGCTGACTCTCGCCAAAACATGCCCGTATTGGGCGATGACGGCGTGATTCAAGGCCCCGTAGGTAAAGGGTTAATATGAATCCGAGCTTGGATCGTGAAAAAGTTGCCGCCATCTTGAAATTCTTAAAAAACAGTCCGATTTGATTCTAAATCGATATCTGAGGGTCCGCGGGGCCTCTTAATATGAATCCGAGCTTGGATTGTAAAAAAAATATCTTGAAATTCTTTAAATACAGTTTTTGTTCAGATTTGGTTCAAAATCGATATCAGAGAGTGTTCAATCGCCTTCGAGCAGGGAAATTGCGTATTTTGCGAAAAGGAAGCTACAATGTTCTACGAAAAATGCCAGTGAAAGTACATATCGAAAATGAAGGCCAACTCACCCCGGCGTGCCCGGCAAAAAGATGAGTCGATACCGACTGTCTGCACACTTCCGAAGTCACGAGCTGATGAAGCACTGGTTGATGCGAAGGTTTTGGACTTATTTCACCACATTGCGATTTTGGGCGCGACGACATAGGCTTGCGCGGCGCGAGGAGCCGTGGTCAGCCATCAAACAATATACCCTCAACTCGCGTTTTAATAATGTCAAAAAAACTATAGTCCTCCTCCTTGTCGTATCCGACGACGGCGACCCTTACAATTTCCTCTGGTGAGCACGAATATGGCTCGCAAAGCCGAACTTAGTTTTAAATGTCCGGTCACATTGTGTGCAGTATAGCTGGCCCTGGTTATTGTAAGTATATGCATAGGATGGTGTAGGTCGAGTCTTCCGCAAATGGCGCTTTTGGTCCAGGTGTTCAAGTCGAGCTACTTCAAAAGAAGCTACACCTTTTCTGACTTTATTACGCCATTCTGGTCTCATGGACGCGACCTCCTCCCAGCCCTCAGCAGGTATATCGCAGGCTTTGAGATGACGTTTTAATACGTCCTTGTAGCGCAGAAACTGCCCCCCACGATTACGCTTTCCATCCGCAAGCTCGGAGTAGAATACAGATTTTGGGAGTCTGCAGTCTGTCATGCGACTAACGTGGCCACTCCATCTCAACTGGCTTTTCATCAGTATGGCCTCCATGCCGAGCATGTTAGAACTTCGTAAAACGTCCATGTTGGTCACACGATCCTGCCACCGAATGCGGAGAATGCATCGTAAACAACGCATGTGGAAGGTGTCAAGCTTTCTAATATCTCCCTTGTACAAGCACCAGCACTCAGCAGCATATGTGAGTATTGGGAGCACCATAGCCTTGTAGACAGAAAGCTTGGTTTGGAGTTTCAGATCGTGCGATTTCCAAACACGTTGGTTCAATTTGCCAAAGGTGGCGGCAGCTTTGGCTATGCGTAGTGGGGTCTCTGAGGTAAGGCGATTGTCACTTCGAATTTGGCTGCCCAGGTACTTAAAGCTAGTCACTTCCTTCAGCACTGAACTGCCCAAAGTAATTTGAGCTGTATCAGCACTGCAACCTCGGGGTGGTTGCTTAAGTACCTGGGTTTTGGCGACACTTATAACTAGGCCAAATCTGTCACACGAGTCACTCAAAGACACCATGGAGCCCTGGAGTGCGTCTAAGCTGCTAGCCATCATGCATACGTCATCGGCATACAGGACTTCAAGCATCGATACCTGGCGAATTTTCCCTTTTGCCCTAAAACGCGAGAGATCAAAAACTCCCTTGTCTGATCGCACGTGGAGCTGAATCGGTTCGCTGTTTCGGCCAAGCGCGTCTCTCATTACAGCGGAGAAATACAGAGCGAATAAAGACGGAGCCATCACGCATCCTTGCTTGACACCACTAGTTACCTGAAATGATTCCGAAAATTCACTGTTGTGCTGAACCTTGGCTGTCATATTGACGTGGAATTGCCTAATTAGGTTAACTAGCTTAGCTGGACAGCCAATTTTCTCTAAAATCAACCAGAGAGCCATACGTGGGACACGGTCAAAAGCCTTTTCGAGGTCTACAAAACACATGAACAGAGGATGATTTTGCTCGATGCACTTCTCTTGTATTTGTTTCACAACAAATATTGCATCCACAGTACCTCTGCTGGGCCTGAAACCACATTGGCTCTCTGGGAGAACTTTCTCTGCTAGGGTGCTCTAGCGGGTGTTGATTATATGCGCCAGTACCTTACCAGCAGTGGAGAGAAGAGATATTCCTCTGTACGAGCTACAATCAGCTACATCTCCTTTGCCTTTATAAAGTTTACATATAGAGGCATCTCTCCATTCCTGCGGCACTATTTCTGACTCCCAGATCCTACGTATCAAGGCAAAAAGCCTGTTTAGAACATTAGGTCCGCTATATTTGTAAACCTCCGACGGTAACCCATCCGAGCCAGGTGTCTTGGCGTTCTTAAGTTTCTTTACTGCCGATACGAACTCTGTAAAAGTTGGTGGGTCTGCAAGACTCTCGTCGACTGGCAAGCCAATAAGGGCATTGATGTAGTCGAGGTCCACTCTTTGTATTATGAACGCGTTCCTTTTCACGAAATAAAACTAACAGAGGGTCCGACGGGCCCGAGGGCGATAAAACTTGAAATTTTAAAATTATTTTTCCCCGATATTAGACCTAGATCGATTTATCGCCCTCTTGTGTGTATGTACCAAGTCGCATAGAAATCGTTACACCCGTTTTCGAGAACTCGATTACATATAAGTATATACCATCATCATATCAGCCGAAAGACGTCCACTGCTGGACATAGGCCTCCCCCAAAGAGTGCTACAATGACCGTTCCTGGTCATCAGTCCACCTTGGGGGGGGGGGTCTTTCAGTACATGGTCGCCACTCGAAAACCTTTCTGTCCTAACGGCCATCAGTTCAACGTGCAATGTGCCCCCGCCCACTGCCACTTTAGTTTAGCGATTCGGAGGGTTATATCGGTTACCTTGGTTCTGCTGAGGATAGCCTCATTTCTAATGCGATCACGCAGAGAAACTCCCAACATGCCCTTTGGGTGACTTTGAGCCTTCTTATGAGGCCCATTGTAAGCGGCCACGTTTCAGTGCCATATGTCATCACTAGCAACACACACTGGTCAAAGACTTTCGTCTTGAGACACTGTGGAATATTGGACAAAAAGATAAGCCGTAGCTTCCAGAACGCTGCACAGCCGAGTCAGATTCGACGATTGACCTCTTTTTTGAAGTTGGCACTACCTAACTGCACAGTCTGTCCTAGGTATACCTAATCATCTACAACTTCGAGCATAAAGTGTCCGATCGTAATGGGAGTTGGTACTACATGGGCATTTGACATGATCTTCGTCTTATCCATGTTCATTCTTAGAGCACCTCGCTCGGAAGCTTTACTAAGGTCATCGAGCATCGTACTTAAGTCCCCCATGGTCTCAGCTAAGACTACTGTATCGTCCGCAAACCGAAGGTGAGAGATGTACTCGCCGTTGATGTTTTGATTTTGGAGAAATAACATCTCCTTGCCTGACTCCCAGCTGCAGCGGAATAGGTTTCGAGAGCCGGTCCTGATGCGGACATGATCGAGCGGAATTGGGCAGAATTTAAAGAATTTCAAGATGGTGGCCACTTTTTTACAATCTAAGCTCGGATTCATATTAAGAGGCCCCGCGGACCATCAGATACCCATTTTGAACCAAATCAAACTGTATTTCAAGAATTTCAAGATGGCGGCAACTTTTTTACAATCCAAGCTCGTATTCATAGTAAGAGGCCCCACGGACCATTAGATATCAATTTTGAACCAAATCGGACTGTATTTCAAGAATTTCAAGATGGCGGCAATTTTTTTACAATCCAAGCTCGGATTCATATTAAGAGGCCCCGCTGACCCTATGATATCAATTTTGAACCAAATCGGACTGTATTTGAAGAATTCCAAGATGGTGGCAACTTTTTTACAATCCAAGCTCGTATTCATATTAAGAGGCCCCGCAGATCCTCAGATATCGAATTTGAACCAAATCAGACTGTATTTAAATAATTTCAAGATGGCGGCAACTTACTTACAATCCAAGCTCAGGTTCATATTAAAAGGCCCCGCGGACCCTCAGATATCGATTTTGAACCAAATCGGAATGTATTTAAAGATTTACAAGATGGCGGCAACTTTTTTACGATCCAAGCTCGGATTCATATTAAGAGGCCCCGCGGACCCTCAGATATCGATTTTGAACCAAATCGGACTGTTTTTAAAGAATTTCAAGATGGCGGCAACTTTTTTATGATCCAAGCTCGGATTCATATTAATAGGCCCCGCGGACGCTCAGATATCGATTTTAAACCAAATCGAACTGTATTTCAAGAATTTCAAGATAGCGGCAAGTTTTTTACAATCCAAGCTCGGATTCATATTAAGGGGCCCCGCGGACCCTCAAATATCGATTTTGAACCAAATCAGACTATATTTCAAGAATTTCAAGATGGTGGCCACTTTTTGAAAATCCAATATTGGATTCTTATTAAAAAGCCTCGGAACCAATAGCGATTTTGAAAACGAAAAAAAAATGGCCGCCTTTTCTAAACTTATATATTTCTATTTAAAGATCGGAGTGAATAGGTTACCTAATTTTGAAATGATTGAAAATGAATCAATTAAATATAAAGTCCCTGGGCGACCGAGCTCCGCTCGGATGAAAATGGTGAAAATACGGAGAAAACGAATTTTCCCGGACATGAGACCTATCTAGATCGATTTTTCGCCCCCTTAAACCCCCGCATACCAAATTTCATCGAAATCGTTAGAGCAGTTTCCGAGAACGTGATTGCAAATATATATACAAATATTGCTCGTTTAATAGTACAGGATAAATTAATATCTCTCCAAACATATTTTTGACAACCCTGACTCTTGAGCGGTTACGCTAAGCGCGTGCGTAAATGAATGAAGCTTGCCTACTGGTTGTAGTTCTCTATACTGTGCTGATACCGTGATAGTTCCAGTTGAAATTTTCACACATGATGTATTTCTATTTGCTGTTGCCGCTGTAACAACAAATACTAAAAACAGAATAAAATAAATATTTTTATAGATAATGGTACGGGACCCTTCGTGCTCGAGCCAGACTCGCACTTGACCGGTTTTTTTTTAAATGCTGAAGTGAAGAAACCCGTTATTTGTAGGAGATTAAGGGTGGATTGTACCAAACCGTCTGTATTCGTAACCGGTGTTTGTTAAAATCTGAATGTTTGGCAAGTTTGTCAAGTTTGTATGGAATGACAGCTGCCGGCGCCATATTTACGATAACGTTGATCGTTCTGTAATCGTAAGTTAGTGCAACCCGCCCTTAATAAAGGCGAATAGTAAGAAGAGCTTTTGTGTAATAGTGAGAAGAATTTGGAGAATTGTGTTTCTGAAGAATTCTGAATACGTTGAGACCGCCCTTTCGCATGTATCATCCTCAATTCCGGCCTGTAATCGCCCATTAATGAGCATAAACCTCTTTTCCAGTAGGTACGTACATAAAAGCTCCCATACTGCTCTAATCCAGAAATAACCCGTGGTTTTTATTATGTCATCAACTTATTATTCTTCTAGTATTCTTTTGCCAGTAGGTAGCCACTAATCCGTTAATAAGTTTGAGTCAGCATCAAAACGATTGAATTCTCAAAATTACCTGATCTGCATACGGCCTTGGTCGCAAAAGGACCACTTCTGCAGAAGGTCTACAACAACAATATAACTAATTATAATCATCCAGATTAGATAAACCCAATTAGCTTGAGTCGAAATCCGTGATTTAGATTATTGATATACAAATAGATAAGAACCGCTGGTGGGAAAAACAAAATAATAGGTTAGTGTGCCGGATACTAATATTGAAGGTAGGTTGTGTTAGGTATAATTACTTTAGCAACTGAAAAAAATTAGGAGATTCTCATCGGCTGTATTATGAATCCCGACGAAATCGAGGGGTGTTATACATTTATTTAAAATTGTATCTGTGTGTCTGTCTGTGGCATCGTAGATTCAAAACGGATGAAATGATTTGAGTGCGATCAAATTTCAATCGATATTATTGTCCGTCGATGTGGTTCTTAGCATTGTTCTGTTGTAAAAACTCTCAAAAGATTAAAAAACCCTCGACAGTGTTTAAATTTCTTATTCATATATAATTTGCAAGAGATTTTTGAGCCATTTGTCGTTATCGGATTGAGCTGTTTGGCATATTTTAGTAGGTACGTTCGATGATAACGCAAAACTATAGCACCATCAAGCTCATCTTAAGACCTTGCTCTTTTCGGTGGAGTAACCATCACTCTTCTCTGTCCATTGCCAGCCTTTTGACTTCTTCATACGACTCGACATCAACTTTATCTTTTACTTTGATAAAATGTGTAAGCATTGTCCTTCATTTGCCTCTCTTGTCCTCAATTTTTGACAGACTTCAATAAAGGAGGAGGTTCTCAATTCGTTAGTTTTTTTTGTGTGTTTGTTACTCAGTAATTTATAAAACGATTCGAAAAAAAAAATCATTGTTTGAAAGCATATACTTCCAGATTGGTCCCGTTGTCACCAAAATCCAGTTCTGATGATGGGATCCTGGAGAAATCGAGGGAACTCTTCAAATTTTATAGGCAAACAAGACGCAATTTGGGTACTGATTTGAAGTCGGTTAAAAAATTGTTTTTAAAGTAAATTATACCTTCTAGGATGTTTAAGAAGAATCTGATCATCAAGATAGATACATAGATATATGAGTTATTACGGAATTAAATATAAAAAAACATAAGATTAATAAGTCATTTGAAAAAGAAACACATTAAAATAAGAGGAATAGATATTGAACAAGTAAATACATTTAGATATTTGGGTAGCATAGTTACTGATGACTCCAGGTGTTCAGACGATATTAATGTGAATGAAAAGTTCTATAGTCGGCAATAAAATTTGTAGCAAAATTGTTCTTAATCGACTTAAAAAACAAAGGAGGAGGTTCTCAATTCGGTTGTATATTTTTTTTATGTTTGTTAGGTACCTCAGAAGTCCGTCATTTATGAACCGATTCGTACAATTATTATTTTAATTGAAAGTATATGCTTTCAGATTGGTCCCATTGTTTTCAAAACTCCTGTTGGATGATATAAATATAGTAGGCACGCGTGTAGTAATTGCAGTATTTTCTATTATAACTCGTGTATTTACACCCGGAAATCATAAATTTGGTGCATGGTGAAGTGATGATGAAGACCACAGATGGCTTGTGGAACTTCTCAGTGATGTAATTCAAACTATAAATGTACGTCACAGATGCTGATATGATTCCGTTGACATAGCAAACAATGAAGTGCCAAAGGTAATACTGAGATCCTTGACTAATCGACGGAAGTCCTCAAATATTATCGGCACACATATATCGATTTGGTTTTTTTCTCTAACAATCAACGCATTTGGTCTCGGAAATCAGTTCATGCGATAAATTGGAAAATAAATGTAGAAATGTTCATGTGGCTTGGCGGAGTACTGAATTGAATAAGGTTAAAACTTTTTGTTTTTAAAGTAAATTATTAATGTGTTTAGGTGCAGGATGATTCGTGTGGTCGTCCTCTTACTAGGCCTAGGCCAGGCCATGGCCTACAAGAACCCTTACTACGCAGAGGGTCACTCCACCATGGTTCATCTGTTTGAGTGGAAGTGGGACGACATCGCGGACGAGTGCGAGCGGTTTCTCGGTCCGAGGGGATTTGGCGGCATTCAGGTAAGAAGTTACCGCATGATACGACCGCTTTTGTTAAATATAGAATAAAGAAGGAGCAGAAAAATACATAATCGCAGTTATGTGTACGGATCAAGTAAAACAATCTTCTGGTTGATTACGTATCGCATTGTACGAAGGCCAGGTAGATCAAGGAGTGATCACTATTCCAACGCATGTAAGGGAAACTCATTTTTTGTATGGGAACATGACAGTTCGAAAAATTATATGATAACCCTTTGGTGTTGTGTCCAAAACCTAGAAAGCTGGCGTACGAAACTAACGCTGAAAATACACAGATAAGCTCGTTCCTGTTTCCCAAAAGGGCTAGGCAGATAGTATGAAATTAAATTTTCACTGCCATTATTAGCAGTTGTACGTTTAAAAATGGAGACAATATGATGTTGCAGTCATAGGTTGCTAGCCTTCCCTTACAACATACTTCAACGCTATTTTCATAGTTACCTCTTACGACACCCGCTGGAAGGATTTTGGTGCTATTCATTCTAGACCGACACAACACGGTATAAACTACACTGAACATGGGGGACCTAACGTTTTCCCCGTTGTACCCTAAAATAATGATATAATCCAGATTATATATTTTTACTATTTCTGGTGAGCAATAAAGAATATTTGTATTATATTGTACCTATTGTAGCCTAAACTAATAACGATGGAATAAACAATCCCAACTCAATGTGTTGATACTAAAAAGTAATCGCACTAATAAAATCTGCTTATTTTTAGATTTCACCCCCCAATGAAAATATATCTGGGCCCAGAACCGCCCCTGGTGGGAGCGGTATCAACCAATTTCCTACAAATTAGAGACTCGATCTGGCAACGAGCAGCAGTTTTCTGACATGGTGCGACGATGCAACAACGCAGGAGTGAGGTTAGTCAAATACACAGTCATTAGAGTAAAGGCATGTTGGGCAGGGTGTTGGCAGGTTATTCTTAAAAATCTGAGCACTACGTCCGATTTCATTGGAAGATTTTGATAAAGCACATGATATTCTGAATTCAACTTTTCTTTACCAAAAACCCTTATCAATGACAGAATGATGAATGTATTTCTCTTTTAGTGTTAGGTTCATTATAATTGTTGATTAAAATCAACTTGATTATAAAAGTAGCTGGTCCGTATCAGTTATTTTATGAGGTCATTTTGAGAAACATAGTCAAATGCATGACATTGTTCCAGAATCTACGTAGACGCTGTCATAAACCATATGACTGGCGAGCCTCAAGACAACGTTGGTACTGGAGGCAGTACCGCTAATTTCCAAGAGTGGTATTATCCAGCTGTGCCCTTTACTGCACAGGATTTCAACTGGCCTCATTGTGTTATTGATGGTTTGGATTATGGTTGCTGCGCTGATAGAGTGAGTAATTTGTTTTCGATTACCTACAAATGAAACAGTCGTTATTATCCTCTTAAAGTTTTACGTGTGTACCATGAAGGAGCCCCAGGAACCCAATCCCAAAATTCACGTCAGCACTAAATTCATGAAAACGACTGCCATATACCTTTCAATCCAAGGAAAAATCTGTTTTTTGCAAATTGCAAGCAGTTTGTGAAATATGATTATATTTTTTTTGAAAGTGAGCGAATGCATAATGTGAATTTTTTTAAACAGCTAATTATCTTCAAATCTACGTGTTATATTAGTAAGGTGATTTAACACAATTTCTATTTCAGGTCCGGAATTGCGAGTTAGTTGGACTGAAAGATTTAAACCAAAAAGCAGATTATGTGCGTCAGATGATACTCGATTTTATGAACAAACTTATCGACCTGGGAGTTGCTGGGTTCAGGTAAACTTTTACTGTACTCATTTCTTAGTGTTGGTTACTTCAGTCATTTAAATAGCTTAAGACCTTATCTGTACATATCCAAAGAAGTCATACTGGTTAACAGTCTTTCACTTTAGTGACTTAACTCATGCATTTGATTTCAAACAGAATCGATGCAGCAAAACATATGTGGCCAGAAGATCTCCGCATTATCTACGACGGAATCAAAAATCTGAACACAGACCATGGTTTCCCATCAGGAGCTCGTCCTTACATCTACCAGGAAGTGATTGACTTTGGCGGAGAAGCCATATCAAGATACGAATATACAGATTTAGCTGCTGTCACCGAGTTCAAATTTGGTCTAGAGCTGAGCGGTTGCTTCCGAGGACAAAACCAACTTAGATGGTTGAGCAGCTGGGGTCCCACTTGGGCTCTATTAGCTGATGAAGATGCATTAGTTTCTTATCGACAACCATGACAATCAAAGAGGGCATGGAGGTGGTGGCCAGATTCTCACGTATAAGCAAGCGAAGCAGTATAAAGGAGCCATAGCCTTCATGTTGGCTCATCCGTACGGAGAGCCGCAGCTGATGAGCAGTTTTGACTTCACTGATAGTGAAGCGGGGCCCACCTATGGATTTTGCAGGGAATATCATTTCGCCTGCCATTAATTCAGTATGTATCTTCTTATCTTATCTTATCTAGGTGAGGGCACTTTCGGATGCACTTGGACTCAGTGGGATCTTTTGTGCATTTGCCCGTTCCTTTATACCTGCTCCCAGGCTTGCTCCATCATTTCCACAAAACGGATGATGCAGCACCTTGAATTCCTTTGGTTGCGGGTAACAGTTACCAAAGTAATTCATTCTTTGTCTGGCAAGGGCATGACATTCACAAAAGAAGTATTCCATAGTCTCATCCTCCTCGCCACAAATTCTACAGTCTAAACAATGCGATAGACATCTTGGCCAAGAGATGCTTGACCCCGAAGTGACCTGAGATACACCCCCGATATAATTCTGAGTTGCTTCCTACTGGATTTCCAGAATTTTCTGGTCCAGCCCGAGTCCACTCATTCTATGAAGAGCTTAGAGTGCTTTAAGCCAGCCTCATTCCTCCACTAGTGTTGGTGTTTGATTTTGGCGTAGGCTTCACAGGCCGATATTATGGTTCCCTGCGAGAGTCCCTACAACAAATGGTTCTGGTTCTCTGGATCTGGACCTACAAAGTGATTTGTAGAGCCCCCTCTTGCAAGCTCATCTGCTCTTTCGTTGCCGATGAAGCCTGATGTCCCCTGTGTTTGTGATGTGCCCTGGTATCCAAACTAGTTGCACCCTATTGTGCCTTCCAAGCTTGTTTAGTGCTTGGACGCCATTATAAACTAGTCTAGAGTCTACCTTCGGCGCCGTAAGAGCTTTAAGGGTCGCTCGCTTTACTGTCACTGAGTATATAGATAGTCTGCCCTTTGGTTCGCCTGTCTATAGTCTCCTGTACACAGGCAATTATGGCGTATGTCTCCGCCTGGAAGACGGTTGCCAAACTACCCATGCTTACACTACTACTATAGTCATTTGCATAAACACCTGCTCCTGTCTTTCGAAGTACAGTTTCACACATATAGTTAGCGAGTATTAGGACGGGTTGACCCAAACCGTCTGTAATCGTAAGAGTTATTCATTAAATCAGATTGAATGGCGAGTTTAACAAGTTTCTATGGAATGACAACAGCCAGCGCCATATTTAACATTGATCGGTCTGTAATTAGGTATTAAGAAAGAAAATTTCATTTATTGTTGAAGTAGTAATAACAACATACGGTGCTTAAAGTTAGAAGGGACCTCGCCCTCGCTCTATATCTTTAAAATAATTCGAGGCAAGGTATACAATGTGGAGATATTGGAGAGGGTAGGTATAATATATGCGTTCCTCGCGGCGCGGCGTGAGGCGCCAATGACGCGCGTGCTGCGCACTCTGAACCTCATAGGGACTGATCTAGATTTGTTCTTCTGTACACTGAATGAATTTACAAGGAATGCTTTGTTTAAAATTGGTTATTGTAAATAATTCGTTATAAAGTGTGTTGTGCAAAATTATCGCATGGGGTCTAGCCTGTTATGATAATTGTATGTATAGAAAACAAATAAATCACCTGGGGCGGATAAACATTATCGCTTTAGATCGTAGGTATTTGACGCCCGAGCCGAAGGTAAGGGCAATTACTTAGCGAGCTTAGCCTTCCTTTACTACCGTCCGTCGTGAGTACACAATTTTACATCCCTCATAATTGCCGTTTTATGGATAGGTGCGACGAAAAATAATTATCTTTTTGATGTTCTAAAAATTCAATTTTGGATAGGCCAAAATTGCTATTATACTTCAAACGCACAATGAGGCTCCAGTGTCCAAAACGTTCCCTTAACCTCGACTATTTGTTCAAGTTCATAAATTTTGCATCTGAATCTATAATTCCTTGTTCATTTTGGTTTATTTGACTAGGACGGTACTTGCGGCAACGGCTGGGTCTGCGAGCACCGATGGCGTCAGATCTACAACATGGTTGCCTTCAGGAACGTAGCTGCCGGGACTTCGGTGAACGACTGGTGGGACAACGGCAGCAACCAGATCAGCTTCTGCCGCGGTGGACGCGCTTTCGTTGCGTTCAACAATGATGGCTGGGATCTTAATCAGAACTTACAGGCAAGTAAATGTCGGCGAATAAACTTACACAGTAGCCTGATGTTTCATGTTGCTCTTTTATTGTAACATTGGTAGTTCTACTATGATCTAGTGTCCATGAAGAAGAAGTATTTTCAGGAACAATAGATATTATAACTGCTATGCAGTTTGGCAGATATTTAGTAATATTTTCAAATGTTATGCTTGTTAAATTAAATAAATAAATAAAAAATGCACATAAATGATACCGTTTTGGATATCTTCTGGAAATTCTTTCGAAAATGAGCAAACAATTGCTATGGTTCGGTATGATAAAGTCAATCAAAGTTTGAGATTTTATTTGTCACCCAAAGTTCACCTGCCCTCGATAATTTACTGCATGTAATATTGGAGGGGCGACAAAATAAAAATAAAAAAGCGGCCAAGTACGAGTCGGACTCGCACATGAAGGGTTCCGTGAAATAAATTGCGGTTTACGATTAATGACGTATTTAAAAAAAAACTACTTACTAGATCTCGTTCAAACCAATTTTCGGTGGAAGTTTGCATGGTAATGTACATCATATATTTTTTTTAGTTTTATAATTCTCTTATTTTAGAAGTTACAGGGGGGGTGGGCACACACATTTTACCACTTTGGAAGTGTCTCTCGCGCAAACTACTCAGTTTAGAAAAAAATTATATTAGAAACCTTCATATAATTTTTGAAGGCCTATCCATAAATACCCCACACGGTTTGATGAAAAAAATTTTTTTGAGTTTCAGTTCTGGGTATGGGGACCCCTAAAACTTAATGTTTTTTTTCAATTTTTGTGAAAATCTTAATGCGGTTCACAGACAGACAGACGGACGGACATGACGAATCTATAAGGGTTCCGTTTTTTGCCATTTGGCTACGGAACCCTAAAAAGACCTAAACGAACGGCATTTGACAGGAAACCCTGACGGTCTTTAGCATCTTCAGACCAAGGTCCACTTTAGCATCGTAAGACAGTAATTGTGTGTAAAGTAAGTAACATATTATAAGAATGTTTATCACTCGAGGAGCTGAGCAGTACCTATACCGGATGTCACATTGACGGAGTCGCCGTCAACAATTTAAGTTATGCTGACGACATGGTGCTGCTTGGCCCTTCGATCGACGCAATGAGGAGGTTGACAAAAATATGCGAGTCGTATGCTGCGGCCCATGGACTCAGGTACAACGTGAAAAAGAGCGAAGTGATGATTTTTAAAGCTGGCAGGAAAACTTATCCGACTGTACCGTTAGTGACACTCTACGACGTCCCTTTAAAATTTGTCACTAAGTTCAAGTACCTGGGTCACTGGGTGACGGATGACCTAAGTGATAACTTAGACATTGAGCGGGAGCGTAGGTCGTTGGCTGTCCGATGCAACATGCTGGCCCGCAGGTTTGCGAGATGTACTGTAAAAGTAAAGACTACACTTTTTAAAGCGTACTGTCAGTCGTTTTACACTTGCAGCCTGTGGACCAACTTTACGCAAAAGGCATACAACGTCCTACGTGTTCAATACAATAACGCGTTCCGGGTGTTGATGGGGTTGCCGCGATTTTGTAGTGCCTCTGGTATGTTTGCGGAGGCACAAACTGACGGCTTTGCGGCGATAATGCGCAAGAGGTGCGCCTCCATGATGCGTCGCCTGCGCGGCAGCCCCAACAGCATTCTGAGCGTGTTTACGGAGCGTGAAAATGACCCCATGCTCACCCGCTGGCAGAGACTGCATGCAGTCATTGTTTAGTTATATTATGTCCCTCTTTTTATGTCATACTTACACTAGCAATAAGATTTCATTGTTTACTAACCATATATGGACTTTAGTCTGAAATAAATGATTTTTATTTTTTATTATTTTATTTATATCCATAGACTTGCCTGCCAGCCGGTACATACTGCGACGTGATCTCCGGCAGCAAATCAGCGCAAAACGCCTGCACGGGCAAATTCGTCACAGTGGGTAACGATGGACGCGCGCAGATCTACGTGGCTGCGCACGACTTTGACATGATGCTGGCTATTCATGTGGGAGAGGATGTGAGTAGTTCATGTAGCGGTAGATGACGTGGTGGTTCTTAGAAAAGCAACGCGTGGTTGTTTTAACATATAAGGCGGATGATGATGATGATGATGGTGATGATGATGGTGATAGTGATGATGAGTGCCTTGTAAGCGCTTTCCTCTCTACTGTACAGTCAACAGCAAAAATATGTATTGATTTAGTCCTAACATAAATATTTATAAAGCTTTATCCGCCGACATAAGAGTTATGAGAAATATTTGATATTAAATAATAGAAATAATATTAAGGGGACATTAAAATCCCCATTGTAAGCTCTTGTTATGGGTACTACACAATGATAAATCCAAGACTCAGAAACAAATATAGATGCTCACACACTCACTCACACAATTATTTGCTCTTACTGGGATTCGAACCCAGGAACTTCAGCTTCGTAGGCTGCGTCACCCACTAGGCTAACCGGTCGTCAAAATATTTATGAGTAAGTCATGGACTTAACACAATTAATTAATTGACAACATTTCAAAATATGTAATGATGCCTTATTCGAAAACCATTTCGGTAATTTATGTTACCTGAACGTAATAAAGTAGTTTTCAGGTTTCAATTCTCACCCGTTTTTAGAAAATCTCGAAATTGTATAAAATGTGGTTTATGCCGTGTATGACGTCAATACTACGACTGTCATATGAAAGGTGTGCAAGCTGCCATACAGAGCCGGAACGTTGACGTCATAATTTAGTTACGACCTTCTGGAATTCACTACTTTTCAATTTAATATTTCTGAATGAAAATTACAATTTAGAAAGATTAAAAAAAAACACGAGCCGCTTAAAGAAAATTTTTAGCGAAATAAATCATAAAATGGCCCAATGGCCCACTTGAAAAAATGAAATGTTGTCAATTGTTGAGCCATTTAGAGCTCACTTTATACTCGACACTTCACAGCTTAACTATTAATAAGCTTCTGTCAAAAAATGCATTTTTGGTACAAGCTTTTACTGCCGACTGTACTTTTCTGCATACCATCATTAAGTACTAGTACATTGAGACGATTCTAACGAGCCCAAACTCGATGGGGTTGTGTCGTTTTATTGCGGAGTTCCTATGGCCACCTTCCAGCTGCAGCATCAGATCAGCTCCAAGTCATCATAATATTGCATTTTCATGCGATATACATAATATGCTTGCAAAATTTCAGCTCAATTGAATAACGGAAAGTGACTGAAAAATGGATTGCAATTTTTGTCCACATCTGGGGGCACGGCAGTGCCCCCGCCAAGTCGAGCAAAACGCACGGCCGTACCATCCTTTTCTCGAAGCCATTCAGGCCATTTTTAACCTCCTGAAATTTTGTGCTGGCTAAAGCAATAGTAGGGCATAATATGGCTAACATATAATATCAATAACATCTTTATCTTTATTTTTTCTTTGTTTTTGACGATCGTGATAAATAATCTTATTTTTTTGACATGAAAGCAAATTTGTAATGTATTTTTTATCATGAAATAAATAATCTAATCTAATCTAATCATTCAATTTGAACTTTTAGTTTAAGAACTATACCGTCAAAGTTCGTTAGTTTTGTCACTGACTCAATATACTGATAATGATCACGCTAATTCTAAGGTTTTTCTAGCAGTCCCACAAGCACCAAATTTCAAACGTAATTATTTTTTAGTCTAATGACTCATAGAAAACCTAAAAATATTGCAATTTCAGTCACGTTTCAGAGATATACAAACTGCATAAGTAAGTTTGTAATCCTATACAAATACATGCGATTACAAAGTTACTTTTGCAGTTCCTTCCTGCAAAACTATACAAACGTTATTTGCGGTTGGTAAAATAACATTCCCATACAAAGTCTACAAAAAGAAATAAGATCCCATAAAAAAAACATTAAATGTAAAAAATAGTAGGCCAAGTCTCGAAACTCTTTCACAGTAAAAAGTGGTGAGATATTTCGTAGAGCCAAGTCAGTCATTCTTATTAATCTTTATTTGCTTGCTAAATAAAATATTGTGACTTGGCAATCACACTTACTTAGTTTTAGGTATCTATGCAAAAATTAGTAAATGCAGTAAAGTTGTGTGATTCCGAAGTTGCGGAATTTTATTTAGCAAGCAAATAAAGATTAATAAGAATGCCTGACTTGGCTCTACGAAATATCTCACCACTTTTTACTGTGAAAGAGTTTCGAGACATGGTCTATTTTTTACACGGTAATATTTACATACTTACATATTTACATTCATACGAACAGTGCAAGTTATATAAATAAATAAATATTTGCGGACAATCTTACACAAATCTACCTAGTCCCAAACTAAGCAAAGCTTGTACTATGGGTACTAGGCGACGATATAGATACTTATATAGAGAAATACATACTTAAATACATAGAAAACATCCATGACTCAGTAACAAATATTCGTGCTCATCACACAAATAAATGCCCTTACCGGGATTCGAACCCAGGACCTCTTGCTTCGTAGGCAGGGTCACTACCAACTAGGCTAAAGCGGTCGTCGAGTTAATATAAAGCTTGTAAAAAAAAACATAATTTGTTGACCCCAAATGACTCAAAAATTAAAGTCCTTCACCGCACACCTATGCACCCATATTTTATACATTTACCAGTTATTCGCATGTATGATATATAATGAGACTAGCACGGGACCGGGATAAGTGGCGTACGCGAAGAGAGGCTTATGCTCAGCAGTGGGCGATTACAGGCTGAAAATGATGATGATGATGATGATAGTGATCGTCAATGACAAGTAAGTAGGTATGTGTTGCGATCGCAGCGTTAAACAACCGCGCATTTAAAAAGGTATTTCCATTGTAAATACACGTCAAGCTACCTTCACACATTTCTTTCTTTTAGATTTCTTAATCAAAACAGATCTGGCGGAGTTTTCTCTGAATCTATGAATACATTTATCTTACTTGTACCTATCGTACCTACTCCTAAAAACGACTTCGTACTTAGTTCCAGTTTTCCCTGAATTTAATCAATTTCAATTTGTTTATTGCATACATGTTGTTAAGATTACAAGGTGTTACACTAAGCTTGTTAATGTATCAAACATGCACCCTGCAAGAGCATCGCAATGTAGTAATTATAACTAATTTCAGAATTTAGGCATAATTCTAATCAAGATTGAGTTCGCCTATTATATGTGATTTTTTTCTTGTTTCAGTCTCGCATCCAATAGCTGTCATCCACGACCATCAAGGCTTCCTTACATCTTTAAATATTGTATTATTTTTATATAAATATAAGAAAAAATAAAGCAACTTAAATAGGTTTCACGTTTTGATACAATTTAAGTACCTAACATTATTACCTATACATTTTTCGTCTAATCATAAAAGGGTAATTTGCAAAAGTGTAATAGTTATTTATGATACAAGTGCGGAAAGTAGGTAACTCTCAACGAGTGGCGATGACCAAAAACACGACCGTCAGGGAGTGTTTTTGATCGACACGAGTTGGGAATTACCTATCCACACGTGTATCATACAACATTTTACAAATCATCATGCAAGGAAATAAATAACTGGCCAAGTGCGAGTCGGACTCGCGCACGAAGGGTTCCGTACCATTATCTATAAAATATTTATTTTATTCTGTTTTTAGTATTTGTTGTTATAGCAACAACTGAAATACATCATCTGTGAAAATTTCAACTGAAACTATCACGGTATCAGTGAGATACAGCCTGGTGACAGACAGACAGACAGACAGACAGAAGGACAGCGGAGTCTTAGTAATAGGGTCCCGTTTTACTATTTGAGTACGGAACCCTAAAAATATACATAAAAGGTGAAATTTGTCACGAAATCTCATTATCGAACAGTGTGCGGGAATTTTGGCCTGAAATCCATTCCCGCACGGGCTGGCTCCACCCGGCACCGCCGTACCAGACCACTTCCCGTGTTTATGTTGGACCATATAAAGAGGCTCTTTCAGAGCAAGTGCATTGTATTGTAAACATAGTTCACGTCGACTGTACCATGCAAGTTGCACATAAAGTCAAGATTATTAAGTACAATTGAAACACGTCAGCTATTTCATAACAATATATTCATTTATTTAATTCTCGTATTGTCACGCGATGATCAATTTTAAATCATTGTTTAACCACTACAGCTAACAATTGTATTTTGCGGCATAAATGTGGTTGTACTCGTACTTACGAACATGAATATTACGGCTGATTATGTTCCTACGGCGTATAATACTTATTTTAAAAGTTGATTTTATTTTCCTTTTATTCTAACGTTTACGAGTTCTGCGTGAAATTAGTGTAGATATTTGAATGCGGTTTTTTTATCCGAAAGCTGACGTAATTTAGATGGTTTTTAGCTACGTTTCAACAAAATTGGTTCAGCCGTTTTTGAGATATTGAACTTTGAAATGAAAATGTCGGTTGTTTTTCAACTTTTCTAAGTTGTAAGTAGTCAAAATTCGTTTGTCTAGATCTGTCACTTTAACATTTGTGTTTTAGAGAAAGGCAGTAAATACATTCTTCACGCCACTGTACTGTGAATACTCAATTCGAATCGTTCTCAATGAAAACATCGATTCCAAAACAGAACTCAAACGTGGAGTGAAATAATGGAATTTATTATGAAATCCGATATCACAGGAAATGTGTAGTTTCGCCTTGACCCAGTGTATTGGCTTTTTCTTGGTAGCAGCTAATTACAGCTGCGGTGTAAATAATTGGTATCGATTGGATATATTGGTAATTTATTGTAATCCTTATTGCATGTACCCCTAATAGTGAATAGAGCTTAAGGCAAGTAGGTAGGCAAGCAATATTACCTATGAAAAATGTGGAGTTTTGAAGCATTAAGGCTCGTAACAGTGTAGGCTCATCTACGAAAACATTTTTTTTTAATATGTTTTATTATAATCTGATACTAGGACACTACGAGTAAAACTATTAATGTCACGATAATTTTTGAAAGGGTGCCTGTTTTCAACCTAAAGTTTGCTACTGCTTCCGAACTACCAGTACCTAGTCATATTTTCATGGTTATTTCGAAAATATATTGGTATCTCATTCAAGTATCTAAAATCTGAACGTAGCTTATTGTGAAATGATCACCTTTTGATGGTATGAATTCTTAATTATTCAAATGTCTGAAGTTGGCTTACGCTCGAATTAAGAGAACAGCGTTTCGAGTTAACATTAGCGAATGACCAAGACAACATCTTGTATTAGTTGCCTTAAAAAGAAGAATAGACGTAAAACTGCGTTCCTGTAACGTAACAAATGGGGGTCGCCGGTGCTTGTTAGCTGACCCTTGTTGTGCAATATAAATGAGCCAATGTTATTTATACTGCAATGTCTGCAATTACGTTAATTGTAAATAAACGTATGTACCTTAATAGTTTGTTGTACACCAGGCGCAGGTACAGTCAGCATCAAAAATATTAACGCAATCGAAGACGTCGAAAGCTCTTATTCCCTTTTAATAAAGACTTTTGACGCCTGCTGGATGCTGACTGTACAGTACATAATAAACTCCAGGGCCCTATATTACAAAACTTTAAATTACGAATAGGGTAAGGTGGTTGACAGTGGGTTGCTGGTGCACAGTAGGTAACGCACACATCGGCAAAACGAATGGTATTTTTAATACTTTAGTCCGCGCGACACACACCTCTAGCCAACGTGTCCCTGCTAGCTCAGTGCCCGTGCGACTGCGCTAACGCAACATCATGTGCATGCGTGTCAGTGTCATCACTGCGCGGGATTAACATTTACGTAAGTTGGAATTTAAAATATATTTTCTAAATGTAAATGTATTCTTTATTTAATACCTATATATTTAGATATATTATATAAATAATTCAAGTATTTATTGGAACAAAAGCAATAAACAAATTGGAAATAACAAATTAAACTAAATTAAAACTACTCAAACAACCCACTCCGCGTCACTCCCGGTGCAAAGGTGCCCATCACGCTCGCTGCATTGCCGCGTTGGATTGCGATGGACAACCTTTGCAATAAGAATGACCCGGAGCGGGGGTCGAGGCCTCTTTCCCGCAGGCGGCGCCCCACCTCCCTAAGGAAAGACTTTCCCTCCGAGCACCAGCATCCCGTGGTCTCTGCGGCAAGAGGGACAAATAAGTAGTGTGAGAGCACTGCGTATTTGTCCCTCTTACGTGCAGCCGCCCACTCAGCTGCAGCTCCTGCCACTCGTCTCGTGCGGCCCATGTGGGATGCTGCAAACGTGCTGACGCATGTTGCGTCCCACAATAGGCATTTACCTTTTTGCCAGGGTACTAAAGTGAGGCCGTCAGGTCTCTTTCTGTCGGACCGACTGAGGCCTGGTGGTTCCAGGACGCAAGGGATATTGGCAGATACCAGCACCCTCCGGATGATGTCATTCAGGGCGTGGTGGCGAGGGAATCTGCCGGCACACCTAAAGCAGCTGAGAGCATGGTGGTCATTGCTCTCCACTGTGGCACCGCAGATGCATGCATGGGGTTCACAGACATTACAGCCAAGGCGGAGACCAACAGCCACCCGCATGGAGTCGTTATCGAGCAGGGTACCCATATGTGGAGACGGGAGAGCGTGCAGCCACGCACCGGACTCTGGCCTCGACTTTTCTAAATGAGTTGCACAATAATTATTTTGTATGTTTTTATTTATAACTTGATTAATAAGGTATTTCAAGGTACGATAATTTTTTCTTTGTAAACATTTATACTTTTTTATTTATATTTTTTAAATATTTTCGGTATGTGGGTTGACACTGGATCAAGTGGGTCAAGTACACAGTGGGTGATATAACCCACTGTGTACTTGACCCATTCGTCGTTGCCAATACTTATCCCTTTGGCACCTGGCCAATACAATCGTGCGGGTTTCTTACAACTAATCGTCAAATCAAAACATATGTCAATAGACTTCATTTTACATTCACTCAGTCTCGTTTTTCACATACATACATACGTCATATGACCCAATGTGTACTTGACCCATTCGTCGTTGCCATTACATACTCAGAATGCCGAGGAAAAGGCCACATTTCGAAAAGTTGGCAGAATACCCGCTGAACGAATGCAAAATGTATTACTTGCCATAAATAACGGGACCAGTATTCGCCAAGCATCAGCAGACAGTGAAATGTGATCTCTTAGATGATTATTTGCCTACTAAGTCAGGTTTTCTTAATTAGTAATTACATATTATTGATTCTTATAATAAAATAAAGAAAAGATGCTCGTTTTTCATTGGTTTCGTCCTAACCTTGCTCATCTAATTCTCTTTGGCCCACTGTGAACTACTGGTATGCCCAGTGTTCACACCCCCTGGTGCACAGTGGGCTAAATCCCATTTTTTTAAAAAAAACTTTGCTGGCGACAAGTTATTACAATTAAGTAATTAAAGCAGAAAATAATGAATTTTTAATAAATTATGTATACGATAGTGCATAATTGATGTTTATAGCACAACTATTTCTCGAGCTACGGGCAGTGAAAAATGGAGTGATCCATTGTCAACCACCTTACCCAAGTTGCTAAAATTTGGTAAGGAATATTCTTTACGTGATTTTGCCTACAATTCAACAATTTTGTTGACTTGTAGGTACAACTTGTAAATAAAGTTAGATTAAAATATACAGTTTAAGTATATAACAACAGGAACAAAGGCAAATCGACTGACTTTGGAAGTACCTACTTAAATAATTATTTTGTCATAAATATTTGGTGTTGTTAAGCTATAAATGATGCGAATGAGAGAATTATTACAAATGGCAGGTTATTGAGACCTGCAGCATGGCTATCACAGGGGGCCGCGAGCATTGAGGTATAATGTACTAACGTACTAGAGATGACACGCCGAACAAGAAGTTTGCGCTACGCGTTGCAGTCCATGGGCTGCATCGTCTCAGTGTATTCTATGACAAGTTACCCTCCCCCCGCATGCCCCCCGCCTTGCCGGCCGGCGCACAGATAATGTTCGGGTTGTATTCTCTAGTACGTTAGACTTGTACTATTACTTATTCTGTAACGTTAGTACATAATACCTCAATGGCCGCGATCTATATCGCGGCGACATAGATTATCCGTCTCTTTCTCAGCGTTCTTATGGGTTTAAAAAAATCCATCTGTTACCACTGGTAACAGTTTGGTGGTAACATGCGAGAATAACCCGAGCGCATAATGGTGGCTTTTTCGTGGATAAAAATATCACATAGGATGTTATCCCAATTGGCTGGGTAACTGACTTGCAGGATTTCTCCACGAAAAAAGCATGATTTATTACACAATTGTGTAAATTTAGGAAAGGTACTGATAGGGCTATCTCACCACCTACCATACTGTAGTGCGTCAGGGATGTTCGACGATGCCCGCACGGACGACTTTTACGCTATCATGCGTAGCCGGAATTACATTACGAAATTCCTTTAGGCGACGCAGGTCGGTTTCTTATTTTGTTGGATTCGTAGTAACGGCCCGGTTCAGATTTTGTCAAATTCTTAGAAGGTCAGTTTCTTTTTTGGCGATTTCGTAATATGTCATTTCCTTATTTTGCCAGCTTTGAAGTAGTACAGTTTCTTATTTCGTTAAATTCTAAGTAGGTTATTTTTTTATATTTGTAATTTTCTGAGTAGGTCAGATTTTTATTTTGTCGGATTCGTAGTAGATGGATCATCATCAGCATCATCATTTTACCTCTATGTTAATGAATTTCATGCTCATTCGTGCATTTTACGTATCAAAATGTAGAAATACAATATATAGAGAAGAATATACTTACATATATTATATAATAACTACAAACAGTAATGATCCACTTACTACGAATCCGACAAACTAATAATCTGACCTAGTCAGAAAAAGGCAAATATAAGAAAATAACCTACTTAGAATTTAACGAAATAAGAAACTGTACTACTTCAAAGCTGGCAAAATAAGGAAATGACATATTACGAAACCGCCAAAAAAGAAACTGACCTTCTAAGAATATGACAAAATCAGAAACTGGCCTACTACGAATCCAACAAAATAAGAAACCGACAGGCGTCGCCTAAAGGACGAAATTAGTGTCATGCATGTTGAAATCAGTTTCACGAAAGTAGTTTCGATATATGCGAAAGTAATTTCGTAAAATAATTTTCAACACATTTGCTCTTAACGTGCCTCTTATTGTGCCGCTTTTGGGCTCATAATCCTGGGTATTAAACACGCGTGTTTAATAACATTACGACACTTGTGTAGTTATGTTTATATCCCGATTAACACACGTTGGCACCTTGCAGCAAGGTGTATGTATGGACTCGGCGCATTCTTAAATTGACCGGGTTATACAGGTTTGTTTTTAATTCTCGGCAAATGGATTCTTATTGGACTAAACAAATTAAATCCTTCTTGTGAATTAATTGGTTATTTCTTCTTGGATATGGTGATGATGATGATGATGTTGTCCTGACCGATTTCGGCCACAGCGACTGTGTATTCTGGCTTTTACTTGTTATTAACAACTATTAAAAACTAGAGTGTTGTTCTTCTACTCTCTGGTGCGCTCTCAAGTGGCTTATGTACCCTATCTTCCTCACAAAAGTCCGAGCGCACTTGGTGCAAGTTAAAACTCCACCGACGTAGTGGTAATTGATGGTTGCTGGTGGGCGATCCTTTAGCTCGTCTCGCTTTTTATCGAGCTCGTTGCGACGCTCAGTTTCAAATTTGTTAACCTGCTCATGGATAAGCCGTCGCCATTCGGGCCGCCGTGCTGCCATTACCTCCCACTCAGAGGGCTCTATGTTGCATCTCTTCATGTGTCTTTTCAGAACATCTTTGTAACGAAGGTACTGGCCACCACACTTACGTTTACCATTCTTCAGTTCTGAAAAGAAAATGCGCTTCGCCACTCTGTTATCTGACATTCGCGACACGTGTCCACACGCGTGTGCGGTGGTGTCACCGCAGCTGTCGCCTCATCAGGTACACCTCGATGCCTCCGACATTTGCACGCCTCAGGACTGTCGTATTTCTGAGGCGGTATGTCCATCTGATATTCATGATGTCTCGGAGACATTTGAGGTGAAATCTGTCGAGTGTGCGGATGTGCTTGCGGTAGACGACCCATGTCTCGGAGGAGTACAAGAGATTTGGCAGCACGACTGCCATATACACGCTTATTTTTGTGGTAAGTTTAAGATCATGGGACCGAAAAACCTTGGCTCGAAATTTGCCGTAGGCAGCAGCCGCAGCACCTATTCTGCCATTTATTTCCGATTCTAGGTCGTACTTAGCGGTTATAGTGCTCCCAAGATACTTAAACTTTTCCACTTGTGATAGTACTTCTCCATCGATACTCATATTATTAGGCACGTTGTGAGAGACATCCATGTTGGCCATAACTTCCGTCTTTTTCACATTAATTTTAAGGCCAAACCTAGATGGATATGGTATCATCATCATCATCATCATATCAGCCGAAAGACGTCCACTGCTGGACAAAGGCCTCCCCCAAAGAGTTCCAAAATGACCGGTCCTGCGCCACCCGCATCCAGCGGACTCCCGCGACCTTTGGATATGGTATAGAAACGTTTTATTTAGTAAAACTATTCACTTTTGATAACATTTTACATGAATTTATATTGAATAAGAAAATATTTATTTTATTTTGTATTGGCTGTTTAGAGATTTCATTTAAGCCTCGCTGCGGGCGCACTGCCCGAACTTCACGAAAAAAAAATAGTTGCGCGCCATTATAAGTAATTTCACAAATATTTGTAAACATTGAGGATGCGTGTTTGGTTATTATTAAAAATTTTGACTCGTGGTGAATAGTTATATAACTCGTGATAAATATAATTGACGCCACTGTACATTATTGGAGATGTACAAATGTATGTGAGTAAAAACCTGTTGTCATCAATAACTTAGGAACCTGTAACATTTTAATTTTATGAAAAGAATTTTTTCCTCGCAAATGTGTTGAAAAACGTCGTATGACACGCGTGAGCTTTGATAATTACATCCTCGGCTCTCTTATCAATCCGTCTTTTTCAATCAGCAGAATGTTGCCGGGAAATAAACATTGATCCACTGCACCAGTAAATCGTACATTATCGCAAACACACCGACATGACTTCGTGTAAACACGCCTTTATTGAATGGCCTACGTAAACATTATTCTTTTCTATAAATATTTAGTGGTTTTTTGAGTCACATGCTGCTAGGACGCAATAGCCGTGTTTCGCACGTGAAATTATTAGGAAACGTCCGAGACTATATGTCAAATAGTGTCAGGCAATGTCAAACTGTGTCAGCATTATTTAAAGCTGTAAAAATAATTTAAAAGTGACGTATGTTTGATGCTAACTCTGTCATGTGATAAGCAAACGTAGTTAGTTTAAATCCTTCGCAATTATTTTTTAGGGTTTCATACCCAAAGGGTAAAACGGGACCCTATTTACTAAGACTCCGCTGTCCGTCCGTCTGTCTGTCTGTCTGTCCGTCTGTCACTAGGATGTATCTCATGAACCGTGATAGTTAGACAGCTGAATTTTCACAGATGTATTTCTGTTGCCGCTGTAACAACAACTACTAAAAAATAGAATAAAATATTTATTTTATTCTGTTTTTTAGTAATTGTTTATTTAAGGGGACTCCCATACAACAAAGGAGACTGCAATGCACATTCTCTGCTCCTGCGGACCACTCATGCATAAAAGAAGTACCTACCTAGGGCGGCACATAATGCACCCACAATAAGTACAACATATCACCGCCCAAAGAATCTGTAATTTCCTGGAGGCAACGGGACTTAACGGTGAACTCTAAAACAAGGGCTGCCACAATAGATCACTTGCTGGTCGAAGCGGCATATTAAGGCCCACAAACAAAATAATAATAATAATACAACAAACGTGATTTTTTTGCCGTTTTTATAGATAATGGCCGGGTTTTTTTTACATTTATTTTAAGAACGATATTATTGCTCTACTCGCCGCGTCTGATGCTTGAACAATTATATACTGGGAATATTGCCTGAGTTGCAGGCAACGGTGCCGCTACAAGAAATTTGATTGTGATGAGTAAGTACTTGTTTATAATCGCAAAATACTGTACTCATAGAAAAGTATGATGTGACCACATACTAATATTGCGAACTTTTTCACAGGCCCTGTGACTAAATTATTAAAAAAGTTGTCAAGTGCGGCAACAGGTGACAGGTGGCAGGTCTCTAAGTTGCCAACGACATTATAAATATAACGTTGCCGGCAACCGTTGTAATCTTGGACGATGACTGTAGGTACTACATTACACTTTACATTTAAATTCTTCTCGAAAAGGCCTCTACGTGTTGGATCCATATCTCCTCGGCGTGCTTGACCAAATGACGGGGCTGTAAAGACCAGTGAGTTCACTTTCACTACCAGAAACCCGCCCAGCGGGCACCTACGTTTTCCTGGTTCGCCGTGGTCGCTTTCCGCCACATACGAGGAAAACGTACTGAAAGGCTGCATACGCGGAAAAACGTACCGTACAAAGGAGGCGAATGTGGTAAACACGGAGATAATAATGTTATTGCTTTAAATAATTATTAATTTATGCATGTGGACTTTAAAATTTTCATTTTGTACAAACTTAATCTAAGGAGGTAAATGAAATAAAAACAAAAGTCCAGTGGGTCCATTATAACACGCACGATACACCCCCTTAAACTAAATTCAAAATATGATAGAATACTTTTACTATATTGCCGCGAAGGGCCTTCGCCCAAGGGTTGGAATATTCAATTTTTATTTACATTTCACGTAAGTTGTTCGTTGACATAGACATGGCCTCGTCCCATATACCACTTACATTTAATCTTAAAAGGTCGTAAAACCTTACGTTGTGTATTGAACATAAGCTGCTTGGAAAGTAAGAGTGCCTTGTCGTGTGAGCAGTGCGTTACTAAACACCATAGTAAGCGCAAGTCTGTTTAATTTTGCATGGTGTTTAGTTTGTTTCTAGTGCTGTAGGCATAACCCATTTTGAATGGGTCTGCGACATGGAAGTTTAAATATAGCCAGTCGCAACGGGGACATTGTTCAAAATGATCTACACAAGATTTTGTTACTTAGGTATCAATATTATCTACATTTATTATTACGAGTGGTTGTAGGACTCACCAGACTGTTTAAAAATAACGTATTTAAATAATTTGCAAAAACTGAATTGACAAAAAAAAAGAATCGGTTGAGCAATGCAGCCTGTACACACAGCTGACAGCGGGAAATCCGGATATACATACTAAACAAGGTTTACCTAAGCTTCGCTTCGCTCGCTTGTTCAATAAATGGGAAAAGTTTGTGAAGTAGTTGTAACTTTGTAAGTATGTTTGTTCGTTTGTAGGGGGTAATCTTCGAGCCAATTGATCTAAATTTAGGTACCTTGTTGTTTTTTAGCAGTAGGAGCATGTCGGCAAACGAATCACACACTTAAAGTGGGGGTGGGCGAAACACTTGGCGAGAAGAAACGATGGGAGATAGAAACGGGTTACTGAATGGTGGCCAAGGTCATTGAAACGGTCAGCGGGCAGACCACCAGCCCGATGGACTGATGATATCTGCCGAAAAGGACGCAAAGGGTGGATGAGATTAGCACAGGACCGGGGAGAGTGGCGTAGTAAAGAAGAGGCCTATACTCAACAGTGGGTGGATACGGGCTGAATAGATAGATAGATAGATATAGCATGGATGGAGTGGAGGAAAGCGAGTAGGAAAGCGGACCCTGGCAAAGGCCGGGATAATGCTAGGTAGAAGAGAGAGTATATGGCATGGATCTTCGGGATCATTTTATTCCCGGGCTCCACTCGAAATCTTTGTAATAATAATAAATAATTTAAAGCTATGTTAACATCTATACCGACCATTTAGCCCGAATAAGAGTTAGCCAGTTAGTTCGAGTCCCGGTAAGGGCAAATGCAATGGGCAAGCAATTGAATATTCGTTTCTGAGTCTTGGATGTTTTCTATGGATTAAAGTATTTATATCTATTAAAAATATCGTCATCTAGTACCCATTTATTATTATTATTTTGTTTGTGGGCCTTAATATGCCGCTTCGACCAGCAAGTGATCTATTGTGGCAGCCCTCGTTTTAGAGTTCACCGTTAAGTCCCGTTGCCTCCAGGAAATTCCAGATTCTTTGGGCGGTGATATGTTGTACTTCTTGTGGGTGCATTATGTGCCGCCCTAGGTAGGTACTTCTTTTATGCATGAGTGGTCCGCAGGAGCAGAGAATGTGCATTGCAGTCTCCTCTGTCTCCTGGCAGAACCTGCAAGTTGTGTCCTGCTTCATACCCATTTGAAACAGGTGTTTGTTCAATTTGCAATGTCCTGTCAGGATTTTTGTCACTGCGCAGGTTTTGTGCCTTTTGAATTGTAATAACTCTTTAGACAGCTTACTATTGAACCCTTCGATCAGGGCTTGTTTTTGTCCTTTGGTAAACTTCCACAGCTTGATTGCCTCTGATTTTCCGCGTTGTTTAGCAGAGAATATGCTTTCCGTTTTGTGATGCCAAAGTTCCGGGCCGACCAGGGCCGTGTCTGCGCCCTGTCTTACAAATTACAAAAAAATACAAAATTCTTTATTTTCTTAAATTATAGACTAAATTTATGATAGGGATGGAGCCGCCCGGTAAGCAAACAATGCCTGTATTGGGTAGCTCCGTCTTGCAAGTTCATCTGCTTTTTCGTTTCCTACAATGTCGGAATGCCCTGGTACCCATCTAAGTATGACTTTGTTGGAGTTCGCCAGGGTGTTTATCATACAGGGGTTTTATCTAGTACCCATAAAACAAACCTTAATGAGCTTACTATGGGACTAGTTTGATTTGTGTATGATTGTCTCCGAATATTTATATTTATTTATTTATTCTATATTCTATTTATAATTTTTAAAATTAAAGTACCTAATGTACCTAGAAGCACTTAAGTAGGTTAAACATAATAAGTACTTCTAGAAACATGCATGTTATCACAAAGCCTCAAATATGGGCAGTCAAATTCCTCAGCCAACAAACGCAGGATGGGATATAATGTAAATATAAAACGAAATAGGTACAGTCAACCAATTTGATTCCTAGGCCATCATAGACCTTGCCGTTGTAAATCAATTGTCAATACGGGCTAGGATTATTGCGTCGCTATGTAGCAGTTAAAATTACAGGGTTCTACGGTGGCCTAGGAATCAAATTGGTTGACCGTACCTATTCATAGTTCCATTTTAAAAGACGTCGTATTTCCAGATTAACATTTTCTCGGAAGTAAAGCGCTGCTACATAGTTCTGAATTCTTGAGCAAAAAATAATCCATTGTTTTCACTTTTTTGTCTGCATGCGCTCGTTGTTCCAGTTCTGAAAGACAGACATTTTTAAGTACTAAAAATGCACTAAATACAAAAAAGTACTCTAGTAGGGTCACATATCATGTGGACAGTGACAAAGTCGAGTGGTTAGCGCATAGTAGGGTAAATCGTTAGTAGCTGACCACCGTTCAATAACTGGCCACCGTGAAATGAACTCTATTCACCTATAATATGCTATAATAGAATTCATTTAGTATAAGGTTTCAATTACTGGCCACCCTTCAATAACTGGCCACGTCATACTAAATTGAATTCTGTTTGTAGGGGACCAGAGCTCATTTTTAGTATAAGGGGGCCAGCTATTGAAGGATGGCCAGGAACTGGCGATTTACCCTACTTCTTTATAATATAATAGCAGCAGCTGCCCGCGAGACTTTGCCCACGTGTTGTAAAGAACACAAGAAAACCCGCGGGACTATATATAGTTTATAATCATTAAGAGGAGGAGCTTGAAAGGGTGATAGAAAAAAGGACGATGTTAAAAACCATAGAGAACAGAAGAGGCAATATGTTTAGACACTTGTTACGACACGATGATTACATGAAAACTGTAATAGAAGGGAAGATAGAGGGAAAGAGGAAGAGAGGGAGACCAAGAAGATCTTCTAAGGACCAAATTAAGGAAAAAGTAGACAGCGGCAGCGTGTCGTATCAAGATGTCAAGAAGAAAGCTGAAAATAGAGACGAATGGAAATTGCTCCACCGACAAGAGCCTGGCTCTTAAATATATGATGATGATTAATCATTAAGAAAGTCCATTCTACTCGCAGGTGCTTTTTTTAAATAAGATAAGTGGTTCCAGACATATCCGAAAAAAAATTGAAACTTACAAAGCCTACATATCTCACAGACTTTTCTTCTCTATAATATTAGTTTAGATTTAGCAATACTTTACCGTAAACAAATTATTTTTCCAAGTACTGGTTGTATTATACTGAAATTAAAGATACGATGAAGTTCATTATGAATTTTGGCTCTTTTCCCGTTACTTACAACTGTCAAAATCATATCATTTAGATATAGTTTAGAAGCAGAGGCGAGTTGAAAACAGTCTTATTTTTATTTTTTGATAGCATTTATTGATAGAGTCAGAAACAGTGTGATAAGAGATAAGTGTGGAATGGATGGAGATATAGTCACGAACATTGAGAAGGGTATGTAAAGGTGGTTTGGGCATGTAGAGAGGATGGATGAAAGAAGATTAACGAAGAGAGTGTATATAAAAAGAGTGGAAGGGCAAGTTGGAAGGGGAAAACCTAGGCGAACTTTCTCCGATCAAATTGGAGAAATATTACAGAAAGGCCAGGTCAAAAGTACCCTAAACCGACGAGCATGTATGAGAAATGTTATGAAAGTGAGTGAAGCGAAAGTGGTTTGTCAGGATCGTAGCAAATGGAGATCCGTGATCTCTGCCTACCCCTCTGGGAATGAGGCGTGATTATATGTATGTATGTATGTATTTATTGTTTTGACATACGAAAGATTTTTTTTCTGAATTTCAGTTCGCTTAATTCACATGTTTACCTGAAAATATGGAACATATGCCGCCATAAGTGCAAGAGGAACAAATGCGTCAGTTTCGGGCATAAATGCGATTTTGTCGGTAGATATTCCAAAATGTAAATAAAAAAAACAATCGCTATACTTAAGGTGGTTCGATTGACATACAAAACGTTATTTGACATTCGCAGGCTAACGGCGTGATATTTTAAGAAACTTATGTAACAAACTTTCATCAATTGGCTTCCCATTTGCGCCAAATTCCCCCTTTCCTAGAATAAACTTGTATAAACTAGATTAATTTGAGAAATTGGTTTAGGACGTGATATTTTGGGAAAACCATTTTTCTCAAATTAATCTAGTTTAAATAAGTTTATTCTAGGAAAGGGGGAATTTGGCGCAAATGGGAAGCCAATTGATGAAAGTTTGTTGTATTAAATACCTATAACAATAACTGCTGTTATTTAAAAACGTGAGATCTTAAAGTAGGTTAGATTTGACTTGGCCTTCTTATTTTTCCTACTTAGTGTAAGAAAAACTACATAAAATCAATATTTTAAACACCCCCGATACGATAAACACTGCTAAGAACCATCTCGACAGACAAGACTTTCGGTTAATGAAAACCGCACTCACATCGGCACAACCGTTTGGGAGGTACAGCCGCCATCACATACATCTGTACACTACAGGATGTTCAAAAATATCTGAAAATTGCACCCTAATGCCTTGAAAATAGAGTTGTGTTCGGATGTTTGTGAGTTGCTTGTTTGCTCCGATTTATGTGATGGAGACTGTACTATGCCAGAGACAGACATACATAGGTATAATATGCACAGGATACACAGATACAAATGTGAAATTTATAACAACCTTTGTTTTCGTAGAGGGTATTATAAATTTCACATTCACAAAAATACCTACTACCTGCATTATAATACTTTTCCCGTAAACACATTCAGTGTAGCGCGTAGCGATTCTGTGCCGTGAAAATGTAAACTTTTAAAGTACTACACTATAAAAGTTTACACAGTACTTAGTCAAAATCATACATCAAACGTACATCAAACCGTAGTAAACTAACATTTGGTAACTTTACTTACACCTATCTGGTACAAGCAAACCCAAAGCGTCTCACCGCCCGTCCCTTCAGCCACTTCAGCGACTTCAGTCTCTCGCTGCGTCCCGTGCCGCGCGCGCGTAAGCCCGACCGTCCCGTAACTCGTGAATCTTTAATCCCCGGCCGATATTCTTAAGGTTACAGCCCATTTAGACACGAAAAGACCCCATCAAAAATATTCCTACATTAATTGTAATCAATAATAAAATTAGTGATTTTTGCGAGTGAAA
This sequence comes from Epinotia brunnichana, assembly GCA_963854355.1. NCBI lineage: Eukaryota > Metazoa > Arthropoda > Insecta > Lepidoptera > Tortricidae > Epinotia > Epinotia brunnichana. The sequence goes on from OY977946.1 coordinate 1,923,084, forward strand.
CTTATGAACTATTCATGTGTGTGAGCGATTCGGCTGTCGATTTAGTGTGTTAAGTAAGTTTTTGAAGTGTTCACAAGTGGATTCTGGTGGGTGGGCGCCCTGGTATTAATTCTTTGGAAAGGTGAGTCGATTTTAGTCTGTGGTTGTGAACTTACAGGTGGACGAGTTATTATCATAATAATGTAAGGACAACAATATTCGGTCATTTGAACAATCTATCATGGCTTAACAGGTTCCTTACAAAATGAAGAAAATTTAAATGTTTGTTCTCCGTTATATGCATGTTTTTTGTACAACGAAAGTGTTTAGGTCGGTACTTCGTATAGTTAACTAGGTATATATTTATTTCAGAATGTATGTTTTTAACGAAAATATAACTATTATTTAGTTGTACAATAAGGATTGAAGTTGTTATTGAATAATAATAAATAATATTAACGATTACACCCTGTATAATATTAATTGAAAACTATTACGATTATATATCTTATTTGAAGACGAAACTACTATCCGACACTTAACAATTTACATTAAATTCGTCACAAATCGACCAGTACATTACTTGGTACCTACCTGCTACTCAGTACCTACTTACTTATCCAAGTAATGTATTGTCAGAGCAGCCTGAAGATTACTAAGGAAGTGAGCAATGACATAATAACGATATTTTCCCAATCGTAACCCAATTCTCGTCACCTAATAATGCTTCGAGGTGAACTCTCGCTAAATCATTTATTGCGTGGTTTTCTATTTACGCGTTCTTACACAATTCGACAGTATTTCGTTTAATAACGGATACATAACACTCCTTTTGTCCAACAATATTATTGTGACAGACGTTAGCAAATGTAAAAGTAATAATTTGGTACTTACCCGACATTGTAAGGACAAATTATGTCAAACACAAGCAAAAAACGAATATGTTTTCCAACTGAGATAGATTTACTTGCGTTTTTTTGACAGGACTCTTACAGTTTCGGACTCACTCTTACACTTATATAGATTTCTGAAATGTCAAAATTCACAACTCCTTTATATCATACCCGGATGACCGGTATCTATCTTTCTTTTTCGAAAAAGAACTGAGGATTTCAGGAAACTGCCTCACTACACGCCTGGTTCCCTTCGTCTTCGCCATGTTCCGTCACAGGCGCCCTTTCAGACACACTCCTTGCCATAAATTTCGTCGCCGATACCGTGGTTTTTATGGTACGTATAAGGAAGCACCTACGAACAGAGTGCCAGCTAGGCGGGTTCTTGGCAGTCAAAGTGTTAACCAAATCACTGCAAAGAATCGTTGTTAAAAAAAAAACGCTATGCGCTACGCTCGTAGCCAATCTCGTGCTTTCTCTGATAGGTAGCGGAAAGCCCTTACGGCGTAGGCTCTCACTAGGCGGGGTTCTGGCAGTGAAAATGATAAACGCGATAAATAAACCTGTATAATTATATTCAGTAAGACCCCCACTGCGTCTTACTGAATATAATTATACAGGTTTATTTATCGCGTTTATCATTTTCACTGCCAGAACCTATAAGGTGTCTATGTTAATTGAACGAGCTATACTCTTAATGACTTTCTAGAACAGAAAATATTTATTTTATGAAGGTAATACAAGGACGACTGCTGTCGATCAATGGTACTCTTTTTATTTGTCTGGTCATTCACACGGTGACAAAGGTTTTCACAGCTGAACCACTGAAGCTTTTATTGGCTTCAATCACATTTTACCCGACTAAGGCAATTAAGTAAAAAGGGTTGATAAGAGAGCTTTTTTCAGAAGTACCTACGGTACGGATGGAATTATTTTCACGCGATAATACCGGTAGTTGATTTCGGTATCTCTTTTTTTTAGTTACAAGATGTTGCCCGCGACTTCCTTTTGTTGGACATTTACTGGGATTAAAAAAGTATTCTAACTATAATATTTATGTTCATCTAGGCTATACCTATTACCTACTCTAATTGCATAATAAAATTCATCTTAATCTGTTCAGCCGTTTTTGCGTGTTTTAGTAACAAACATCCAAACTTTTACAATTCTCGCATTCATAATATTAGTAGGTTAGTATTGGTATTTTTTTATTATTGGTATTTACTCGTATGAGAATGATGTTAGATGAGTAGATCGGGTCTTTTATGTTAAATTTCGATTAGTTTTTCTAGGCACCATCTTAAATCCTCATTCCTGCCAGGAAAATCAAATATTTCAGTCATGTATAAGTACTAGGGTATTATTTGAATTAGTATGGGAACACAGAAAAATTATGAAAATGTATTTATCTGAAACCACGATTATTCCGACATTTCAAAATTCCGAACGCCATTTTCCGCTAACCGAAAATCTGGACGTAGATGATTTAATGAAAATAAAAAGGTTAGGCAAGGTTAGTATTATATTCTGAAAAATCTAAAATTCCTTCAGCGGGACATGGTTTCTGAATTATGAAATTCGGAAAAAATATGCTTTCGGACAAATGAACTATTTGGAATTATGAAGTGTACCCAGAATTTATAAAGTTAATTGAATTGTCATATCGTCGACAGCGTCGAGCACTCGGACGTTTAAGTACCTACTTTATATCCTTTCTTTTAAAAATTCGCATGTTGTCATTTCATTGACACGTAAAACAGTTCGTATGTAAATGAAAAATACCTAGTGTTTAAATCAAATGAAAGCACTTATTTCACACTCGAAACCCAGCCTCTCTCACTTCAATCGAGCACCACGACATCTAGTGTGACATGGGTTACGTTCGTTCATGATTAAAGAATGAGTTATACATATACCCTATTCCACATATATAATAAGAAAAATCGTGCGGAAATCTTCATGCGATTTTAAGGAAAACCATTATGAAATGCAAAAGAAAATTTATACACTCAAGAGCAAAAGTTTCGGGTCGGTGAAATACCGTAATATTTCCTAAAATAGGGCAAGGTTGTACCTACAGTTTCTTAATCCTGTCATGATATTTATTAAATTTTACATCTTAACTTCAGAAATAACAGTAAAAAAAACACGTTACCAGGTTTAAATCGGACTCGTAAAAACCCATGAAAAAAAACAGCGTTAACGGAGCGAGATATCGCAAAATTCGTCATGATTGATATTTTGATGATAGGATCCCGGAAATTGCTAATACATTTGGGTATTACCAAGAATAGTATATTATGTAAATAAGATTAGTGTAAAATATTTAAGAAAACCTATTGCGGTTATTTAATTTAGGGTGACCTGAAACTTTTGCTCCTGAGTGTATTTGGAAAGCACTTATTGGTCGAAACAAATAAAAAATAAAACTAGTACAATATTTCCCTTCCGTAGTCAGTCCTATTTCCGTAGTTGACTAAATGACTAGTTCGAAGTCGATGAAATGGTATTGTATTGTTTTAGCAAATCATGTAAATATTTAATGTAAGGTTCGTACTTTCAACGTGCATATCCTCTACGCCCACGGACCAAGGCGTTTGCTTTCAGTACATTACAATTTAGGGATGTAAATATACATTAGTTACTTAAATAAATACGTTGAGCTTAATGACGTCACTGTTATTGACATTAAAAATTATTATATCAATAAAGACCATGCTGCGAAATCTACGTTTTATTCAAAAGAACCAGCAGAACGACTTTTATCTTTTAACTCTAGAAATAGCGTTGTAATTTTATGTGGTTACGCCTACCTCTACGTTATATAGGCGTGAATTTATGTATGTATGTATGTAAACACGCCAGTCTTATCACTGGAATGTGTTTCGTACTTTTATTAGTTCAGAAAATAGCAAATAAATCTCTCACAACTGATTGAGAGATCCCATTAAACGACGAACATTTATTGAACGTCGGTGTCACGCCCTTCGCCCGTCATCCGATTCCAATAATACGGCAATTTCTTTTGTAAGGGACTTTTATGACATTGGTCTAACTTTATTTTGTAAATTTGCAAGTTTAAAGCTTACGTGTAATTGAATTTTCTCCAGTGAACTTTGTCACTGTTACTGGGCAGTTTTTATATAAATTATTAATACTTCTAAATAAAGAAACTTTATTAAATAAACACATATTAGAGGAAAATGTTACACATGTAGGACTAGCCCAATAATAAGCTCAATAAGACTTGTGTTATGATATGAGTGCTATCATCATCATATCAGCCGAAAAACGTCCACTGCTGGACATAGGCCTCCCCCAAAGAGTGCCAAAATGACCGGTCCTGCGCCACCCGCATCCAGCGGACTCCCGCGACCTTTACCAGGTCATTAGTCCACCTTGTGGGGGGCCTACCCATCACGCCTCGCCTTCCGGTACCACGTACCATGAGTGCTAAATATATGTAAATAAATTTGTTTTCAATACCCCACGCTCAGGCTGTGAGCTGCGTACCTTTCGTGTTCTCAAACTATCCATACCTCCCCACCGCACTAGTTTCATGACTCATTCCTTCGTCGTACAGGAAAGCCGTCTCTGGAATTCACTCCCTCTCATCATCAGACAAGCTCCAATCTAGTTTGCTTTCAAGCGGAAGCTGCGTACCTTAACACCTGCTTAAACAAGAATTCGACTAAAATACATCCATATAATTATAGTATGCTTTGCATATGTAGTGGTATATTGTTTTGTATGGAACTTGTATATTTTTTATTTATGTATGTGTATATATGCAGTGTATAATCTGTATAATAAATTTGTGTTTTTTCTTCACGTATTCGTATCAGAAATTATCATACTTTTTCTTTGCACCTTTTCTAATTCTCTGTTTCGCCCAATGGTTAGCTAGTGCCATTTGCATTTTGTTTGTATTTTCTGTAATAAAGTTTTAATAAATAAATGACGATACACTTGATAGGTACATACCTACTCACAACATACCCACATACATATTTGCGGACAGTCTTACACAAATGGACCTAGTCCCAAACTAAGCAAAGCTTGTACTATGGGTACTAGACGACGATAAACATACTTAAGTATAAAGATAAATAAATACTTAAATAAATAGAAAACATCCATGACCCCGGAACAAATTCGTGCTGGTCACACAAATAAATGCCCATACCGGGATTCGAACCCAGGAGGACCTCTTGCTTCGTAGGCAGGGTCTAACTAGGCTAAAGCGGTTACACAATACATAGATATACATATTCATGCTCATAAAACAAATGTTTGCCCTTACCGGTATTAGGGCCCAGTGTCGTCAGCTTCGTAGGTAATAAGAATAGAATACAATAGAATTTATTTCCAAACAATAATTAGTCATCAGTAAATCAGTGTCCCAAGGCGGTAGATGACGTCATCACAGGCCTTTGCGTCTATTCCAGACGATTTAAACATTGCCATGGAGACCATGCTATGCGAACTTAGAACTTAATGCGAATCCAGTTTCTTATTGAAAACAGTGCCACCTTCTTGATAGCTGGCGAATTCTCTGAAGCTCTAGCGATTGCTAGGCTAGGCTGTCAAGGTATTTCAAAATTCGCCGTATTGTCACAAGGCATCAGTAGCCTAGGGGTACAGACGGTGGTATTTGGAGTCGATGATACGGGGTTCAATCCCTACGACCGACGCACTTTTGTATGTTTTGTACATTCAAAGAAAAGTTGTAACTACCGCAGAAGAGATGGCGCCTGTATACGCAAGCATTAAATGCCTTCTCAATTTGGTCGAGTTGCCTGTCTATCTCAGTATGTATATTGTAGTATTTGATGGAGACATCGTTTTTTGGTGACTGTAGAGACCAATACGCGACCGGCATGATCTTTCACATTTCTGGCAGACGAAATTTCAGCTTGTTGTCTACGCAACCTTCTATTGGCCAGTGTCTCAAACCAGGTTCCATCGCACAACGCTCTGCCGTCCACAACGCGTTTGCGCCATCCATCTCTATCTTCGGCAAGCTTTGCCCAGGTCCGATAGTCAATTTTAAAAGCAGCCATGTCTCGCTTAGCGCAATCCTTGAAACGCAACATCGGTCTCCCAAAGTTTCTCTTGGCGTTTGCTACTGCACTAAGCAAGGTACGTCGAGGTATTCGAGAAGGTTCCATCCGGTGCACATGGTCCAGCCACCGCAAGCGTCTCTGTTTGAGAATAGCAGTCAAACTGGGCAGCTGTGCTATGTCAAGAACCCTCTGATTTGTGACTTTGTCCTCCCACGTAATGCCTAAGATATTACGTAGACAGCGCATGTGAAAAGTGTTAAGTCGTCGCTCTTGTTTCGCATACGTCGTTCACAGAACGCATGTTTGGTAAACAATAATTTTGGTTCTGATGGTAAGAAGTCTGTTGCACCATACTCTTGTACGTAGCCTTCCGAACATTGTCGCCGCTTTGCCAATACGAATATCGATCTCTGCATCAAGGGAGAGATTGTTCGACACGGTCGACCCGAGGTAGCAAAACTTATCGACAACCTCCAGAGCTGTGCCATCCACCGTGTATAGTTGGTGTTTCCGCACACGGTAGATGACAAAAGGTAGCTTATTCTGCTTTTTGTACTAAATACTAGCACTGCATATATTTTAAATAGAATGTTATTGATCAATATTTTGAGAGAGGCACTCCTTTACACTATAATAGTTCCTTTCAGTTAGAAGCTTGACTTATTTATTTTTAAATCTATTTTGGGTAGCTCCTGTACCTATACATTTTGGTAACTTGTTGAAAACTTTGATGCACAGTGGTTTGAGTATAATTTTGTCCTTGGAACGTAATTATGAACCAACCGTCCAGGATTCCGGTGCATTCTAGTAGAATTGGTTGCAGCTGTTTTAAATAAATACATATTATGTCACTTTATAAGCATGCAGACTTACAATATATATAAGCAAGGTAGGGGTAATATAAAGGGGTAAAGCCCGTCTAACTCACGTTGTTCGCCTCAAGTCCCTTGACAGGCCAGCAGAAGCCGAATACAAGCTAGGTGCCCGTCAGGCGAGGCCACGATCTACCTGTAATCAAAACTGAATACTAAACCTACAACGGAATTACGGGATTATACTAGAGTTAGAATATAATAGTACTGTCCAATGGGCTCAATGCGTTGTGTGATCCATTCTAGTATCGTGATAGACGCAATTTATAAATAGTATACAATTTGTAGCTGTTCAACAGTACAATGTATAACCTTAAAATGTATAAACAGGCTCCAATTTGAGCTGTGAAATCTCGCATAGGTACACACTCCTCCCGCACTGCGCATTAACCGCAGAATCTGAGTCAATTTGTACTTGTCGTGAGTACAACTTAAGGTGGTTCGATTGCCATACAAAGCGTTATTTGACATTCGCAGGCTAACGGCGTGATATTTTAAGAAACTTATGTAACAAACTTTCATCAAATGGCTTCCCATTTGCGCCAAATGCCCCCTTTCCTAGAATAAACTTGTATAAACTAGATTAATTTGAGAAAAATAGTTTTCCCAAAATATCACGTCCCAATCCAATTTCTCAAATTAATCTAGTTTATACAAGTTTATTCTAGGAAAGGGGGAATTTGGCGCAAATGGGAAGCCAATTTATGAAAGTTTGTTACATAAGTTTCTTAAAATATCACGCCGTTAGCCTGCGAATGTCAAATAACGTTTTGTATGGCAATCGAACCACCTTAAGGGCCGGTTGTTTCAAACCCTCGGTAATTGTAAGCTACGTCTGTTAAAATTGCTTTGCACAGGAACTTTGACGCTTATCTAAGAGATGACAGCTGCAGCCGTCATATTTAACGTTTACCGACCAGTAAAGTGTAATTGATGCAACCCACCCTTATACTTACGCGAGCTTTGCCTAGTTAAGAGGATTTCGACATAACTCATGTAAGTTCAAGTTATTAGTTCCACAGCTTCAACCTGTTCAGAGCAAGTTCTAGCTCCCAAGGAATACCTAAGAAGCAAGAACTAAATAGGTACACTCAGCGTCAAATACTTTGTAGCAACCAAAGTAGTCAAATAGTTCGCTACACCATATATTTAGTAAATACTGTATCGTTTGTTATAAATACAAGAAAAAAATGCGACAACTTTTTTTAAATTTTTTATTGACATTACTAAAATCAATCAACTAGGTACAAAATAATATGGACAACTCGAATAGAACCATAAAAAGCCCAAATTATTAATTTCTGGCCAGTTATCTAATTTTTTACCTCATGGTGCCCATTAATGACCGGACAGCGACTTTGTCAAAAGTTCGAGCCACCTTATTCCAATCTGACCGAAACTGTTGCTCTGTATCGGCACTACGGGCTGTTTTACGTAGTTTAGCTTTCATTATAGCCCAGTAGTGTTCAATCGGGCGAAGCTCTGGACAATACGGTGGATTTAACTCTTTGGCCACAAAATTTACATTATTGTCTTTATACCATTTTACTACCTTAGCCGCGTAATGGCAAGACGCTAAGTCAGGCCAAAATACAGTTTCGGAGTTGTGCTTTTTGATCATCGGCAATACTCGTTTCTGAAGGTACTCTTTCATATAAATATCGGCATTCATCGACGAGGTAGTGAAAAAAGTAGTTGACTTCATTCCGCATTCACAAATGGCCTGCCACACCATGACTTTCTTGCCGAACTTCTCAACGCAAATGGATTTTTCAGCCTCTGTGATTTCTGTTCCCTCACGAATAGTGTAATACTAGGGGCCTGGCAAAGACTTGTAGTCAAGTTTTTAAATTATTATTTTTCTTTGCACGTTGTACCATCCCGATACTCGTACCAACTTTTTTCGCGACATCTCGGACAGATAGCTCTCTATTAGATGCAAATAATTTTACTATCTTTTGGTCCAGTTTTGGATTGGACGGACCTGGTTTTTGGCCTGGCCGTTGTTGATCCTCGAAGGTATAATCCTCCCCGTACTTACGGATAGCAGTTTGGACGGCTCCAACACTAACATCTTCTATTTGTGCGAGTTTTCGGTACGTAATACCTTTAACCGAACACCATTTGTCCACAATATATTTTCGCTTTTGCGGTGTAAGACCCCTCATTTTTTTATTGGAACAAGTTGAGCAAAAAAATAATAAAGATATCGGTTCTATGACAAATGTCAATCAATTGTCTTGTATCAGAATATTTTTAAATGAATAGACAACTTATTCCTGCCAGAGCTAACTTGTATTTATAACAAACGACAGTCTTTATGGTGTACCGAACTATTTGGCCACTTTGACTGCTACCGAGTATTTGACGCTGAGTGTACCTATTCCTTCTAGCTAACCCATGGGAATGTGACATTGCGACCTGATCCGAGACGGATACAATTTAGTCTTCTTTTTCTAATCTGCACAATACAAGTGAACAGCGGGTGAATGTGGATCATCCGTCACTCTCACTCGCATGCTTGTCAGAACGTGACGGATGTGCTATTACAATACAATACAATTCTTTATTGATAACTACACATAAGTAACAGGTCACTTGGCATGTTATAAACACTTTAAATTTAACTTATCAAATTTATATTTAACTAGAATATGTTAAAATATATAAAAATAACAATAATTTATAGGTGGAATATAATTCAGAAGGCAAATAAAATACACTTACAATCCAAACAAAAATATAGGTAAGTATTTTTTTTAAAACAAACTAAATTACATATTTTTTTAATTTTAATAATATAATTATTACTTATTCATAGTTAAAAAATCATCAAGGCCATAGTTAGGTTTTTTTTTCTGTTAGGAAGTCTTTCAGTTTGAAAACAAATACATTCTCAGACATTTTTAATTAGCCTATTTTACATTACTTGATTATATATTTCGATTATAAATTTTAGGACTCATGTACTTCCACTTCATCCGCGATAGGTGCTACTTTCTGGCTTCCCCTTTTACATACACATTTCTTATGTTTACACAAAAGTTCAAAATTTAGATACAGGTAATATTTTCTGACAATGATTTCCATTAGGTATATAATCTAATTAAAATATGATATTTCCAATAGACAATGCATCACCGACTTGCGTCATATTGTACTTTACCAAGAGCTTGTTGATGTCGGCCCGTTTTCTTTACTTGTATACTGTCAGTATTACATTTGCGCAGTAGTAATGCTCGGAATTAAACTACAAGACCAAGTGAGGAATGTTGAGATCCGACGTCGCACTAAGGTGCGTGACGTTGGAGATACCATTACCAAACTCAAGTGGAGCGGGGCAGGACACCTTGCCAGGCAGAATGATGGTAGGTGGACCAAAAAGTTGTCAGATTGGTGGCCACTTCTAGGTAAAAGGAGCGTCGGCCGTCCACCAGCTCGATGAGTGGACGATATTAGGAAGTCGGGTCACTTCTGGATAAGATTAGCTCAGGATAGGGACGGGTGGCGTACTCGAAGAGTACCGATAAATTCATCCCAAGCCAATCAGGCAGTACTCATATAAATGTAGGCACTTTTTACTGACATGACTGACAGTTGAGACTGACAGCCAACAGCTTACTAATACCGTACCGACTCCCCATCGGCAAAGAATAGACCTAGGACGAATAAAGGGAGGTGCACTTGCAAGCAATACTTAAACACTTTACTTATTATGTATGGATGTAGGTGAACGTATTCAATATCACTATCTGAATAGTCTGAATACCCTGTGCATATGGAAATATGAGCATTACGTTTTATAGGTAAACCTCTATAACACTCAACCTAGAAGCACCTTTTCAATATTCAATCATCTTTCGAACACGAAAATGCAATATACAGCCCGCGATAAAAGACCGCTCTTTAAACTCCACCTGACCATCCCATAGTTCAATATTGCAACATCATCGTTCCCTTCATACTGCTCCGAGTCGCATTTCCAAGTCAAATTCCTGTGTTTACGTATAGTTAATTTCTACCATTAACTTTCAACCTCGTATCGCACTTGTCTTTGCCATAGCAAAAACCATCTTATTCTATTGAATGTAATGTTAATATTTGTAAATAACATTCATTAAGGTAAGGGCAAAGTCAAGACGGCGGATTTCTAAGCGATCGTTATCCTAAGTGTTACGATAACTGGCTTTGATTCTTGACATGCAACATAACGTTATGCAATACTAATACACCGAGTTCAAATTTAGAGGTCAGGGGTTTGACATGACCAAAATATAATATTTCTATCGTATCGCTTTAATTTATTTGCAATATATAAACCTAGAACATACGAGCCATTTCAAAATACATGACATAAAACATGGGTTTATTATCTCATTCACTGCCACGCGATGCTGGTAGCACTACGCCGTAATCCATAGCGGCTAAAACTCCATATGTGGCGAAAAAAGTCCGTGGTGTTATGAAGCTTGTAAGTCGTGATTGGCACCGGATGAGTTCGTTGCTTTTTACAAGCTTTATATTAACTTGCACTGTTCGTATGTATGTAAATATGTAAGTATGTAAGTTGTCCGTCAAAATTTGCAATCCATTTTTCAGTCACTTCCCGTTATCCAATTGAGCTGAAATTTTGCAAGCATATGTATATTGCATGACAATGCAATATTATTATGACTTGGAGCTGATCTGATGCTGGAGCTGGAAGGTGGCCATAGGAACCCCGCAATAAAACGACACAACCCCATCGAGTTTGAGCTCATTAGAATCGTCTCAATGAGTAGGTAGTTGATGATGGTATGCAGAAAAGTACAGTCAGCAATAAAATCTCGTACCAAAAATGAAATTTTTGACAGAAACTTATTGTTTATTTATTTATACATTTATATATATCATTATTTTACAATACACGGCCAGGCAGCGGAGAAAACTCAGCAGGGTTTAACTGTCACTGCATGACTGCATTATATTTACGTATTGTAAATATGATCGTACGTATCAGTTTATTTCCATTTTATTACAAGACGATTCGATAGAGCGTAATCATTGTAATCAAAAATAAAGTCCCAAAGTAGATGTTTACGTGTTACAAAACAGCCTAGTCAATCAGTCAGGCACAAACTCGGTTCCTAGATCAGGCATGCAGATATCATTAGGCTTTCCTACGGCCGGCCAATTTCCGTTTTCACGTGACTCGACTGTACCGAAACACAATAGGCAATGTCCACAAAAGTTCAGTAGGCCACTTTGACACTTTATTAAGTGTTTCGCTTTGATCAGGCTGAGTTGACTAAGTTGGGCCACTTATTCTGAGAATAATGTTGTAAAAGTCTATATGGAGTAACATACAATGTTTTAATGGGGACCATTGTGAGCGACTTAGGATCTGTATTTTGACGAAAAACTTCAGGGCAACAATAGATATTTAAAGTAGGTCCAGGTAGTAGATACAACTGCGCTTTCTGATGAGGTGATGATATCAATTAAATTAGGTTTTTCTAATAAAATAAGCCACTCCTTTCGACAGTGTGTGCCATTTCATATGCAAAACAAGAATAGAGATTATTCTAAGATTATCCTCTAGTACTTTTATCTTAGGTAATATCTAGATACAAGAAAAATACCTGTTATTGTGTCCAACAAAGTTAACATACATACCTACCTACCTATTGTGACATTTCCCAAAATAAATCTCTTTACGAATACGGTCAAATCTGGCCAAAATTATTGCTAAAGGCAATTAAAAGCCACAACAAATTATTGAAGTTAATTCGCACTGCCCTGCACTTTCTCCACTGTTAGTTTAATCCATTACAGGATCTAGCTGTTTCAGTCAAATACCACAATTTCGGTAACACGTGACGTGGTCACGCAACCTACCGCAGTAAACTTTACTGTTTGAAATATTGCCTATCCGAGATAAGTTTATTTATTTTATTAGTCTCAGGGCTCAATAAAGTTGAATTAGTTACCGACTTCCCCTAACCACAAGACTACTCGACCTATTAGGTATTTTATGGATGACACATTCGTTTTCCCCATAGATCTGCCTTCACTTCATCTAATTCATCAATCATCATTCAGCAGTGTATTAATAACTCGCTATCCCATCCGATTTCTCACTACGGTATAAGGCAAACGTCGACGTTGCATTAATGCAAGACATGGGGACTTTATGTCATAGCAATATGGGTTAAATTCGAACTAAGAGGGTTTTTGTTCATTTGAATTTAAAGCAAGTCACTTTGACATAAAGTACCCGTGTCATACACTAGTGGAGCGTCGAGGACTAGGACTCTTACCTTATTTTGTCATTTGTTAGTGTTGGTCAAAATTGCTCCAGCGGAACACTTAAAATGTTTTAATAGCTATTATGAAACTCGTAGTAACATAGGTACCATAATAATTCCGTTACTGCGTAACATAATCCGCTTTAGCCTAGTTGGTAGTGACCCTGCCTACGAAGCAAGAGGTCCTGGGTTCGAATCCCGGTAAGGGCATTTATTTGTGTGATGAGCACGAATATTTGTTCCTGAGTCATGGATGTTTTCTATGTATTTAAGTATTTATTTCTCTATATAAGTATCTATATCGTCGTCTAGTACCCATAGTACAAGCTTTGCTTAGTTTGGGACTAGGTTGATCTGTGTAATATTGTCCGCAAATATTTATTTATTTATTTATTATTTATTTGAATACAAAGCAAATAAGAAAAAACGGCCAAGTGCGAGTTGGACTCGCGCACGAAGGGTTCCGTACCATTTTCCATAAAAACGGCAAAAACATCACGTTTGTTGTATGGGAGCCCCCTGTAGCCTAGTTGGTAGTGACCTTGCCTACGAAGCCGGAGGTCCCGGGTTCGAATCCCGGTAAGGGCATTTATTTGTATGATGAGCACAAATATAATATTTGTTCCTGCGTCATGGATGTTTTCTATGTATTTAAGTATTGATTTATTTATATAAGTATGTTTATCGTCGTCTATTACCCATAGTACAAGCTTTGCTTAGTTTGGGACTAGGACCATTTGTATAAGATTGACAATGAAAAAAAAAGAAAATATAAGTATTGTTTTTTAGTATTTGTTGTTATAGCGGCAAAAGAAATACATCATCTGTGAAAATTTCAACTGTCTAACTGTCACTGTTGATGACATACAGCCTCAGATGGACAGACAGACACACTGACAGACAGACATACAGACTGACAGACAGACAGACTGACAGACAGACAGACAGACAGACGGAGAGCGGACTTAGTAATAGGGTCCCGTTTTACTCTTTGCGTACGGAACCCTAAAAAATACACCACTAACTTAGACGGCGGAAAAATACCTCTAATATGACGGAATACAAATCGGATGTTGTTCAAAAGCAATTTAAAAAAACACCCATTTAGGTACTGTAAGGGAAGGCGAATTAGAAGCACGCAACACCAATTTATACAGGTTGCTAACTTTCTCAAGATCTTATCAAGGTTAAATTTCTGTCTACATCTAAACTCAATTTCAAGAGCGTAAAGTAGTTTTTAGTTTAAACTGTATGGGATTAAATGATGCTGAATTAATGTAATAAGCCGTTGAATATTAACGGTCCGGTAAATGAGTGAAATAGCTTAATTTTGAGGTAGGAAGTTTAATAAGGGATGGTAATCATTATTAAACGTATGATCAGGGGAGCAATTTCAGAAGACGGTTTCGTCGTCTTAAATGATATGAGAATCGCTTTAATACCATGCGCTCCTATTTCTGTTAGTGCATTGGTTGAGAAATGGGATTGGTAATGAAATGAAAATATTAGTAGCAAAAAACAAACTGAGTTTTTTTTATTATAAACAAGTAATTCCAGTAGGTATTCAATTTTCGGAGTTTTGAAAAATTTAATTGGAAACCATAAAAGTATCAGACAGTATTATTTATTTATTTAAACTTTATTGCACAAAACTAATCAGATGGCATTTTTTACCAGACAACCATTGGACCATAATATTGGCACATAAAGTTGATTACAGATTAAATGTTGAAATTAATACAAGTGTGCGTTATTTGTTTGACTAGTGTTAGTCTACATAGATATCGTAAAAATAAACTGATTTAACGGCACGCATTGTATACACACTCTCAACGCTGTATCTGGGCCTCAATTCTATTTGTGTTAATTGACAGAACAGAACATCTCTAGGATATCGCTTTTTTCAAGTCTCTTGATTCACTTGCCACATGCCTAACGTAAGTCAAATATTACTATTTTATAAGATCTTTGTGTGAAATAAACTTCATTCATCAATTTCACATTTAATTTTTGAATTGACTAAAAACATTATAAATGACTGAAATGACGCAGAAAACTAAAAATAAACACACATTAAAAATGCATTCAACTGTTTAAGTTGAGTTGCGAGGAAAATATACTTCCCTTCAAGTTCTCAGAATATGCATGGAACTCCGTCTATACTTTATGTTTCGCCGCAGAATGAATAAATACATGTTAATGATACCTTTTTAAATACAATTTGCACCCGAAATGAAGGTTTCAGTCTCAGACATGAGGGTTTTCTAACGGTAATAATGAACGACGGGAAAATCTGCCAACGCAGAGTTTCAATCAAGTTGTATGTAGGGTTTGCAAGATCCGCCAATATTTTGGATCCGGATATTTCGGATATTTAAATTCAACGGATCCGGATATCCGGATTTTTTGGATAATACGGATCTACAAGGGTTTTTCGGTAAAAATTAGGAATTGCAAGGCTAAACTAAGAAAAAACGGCTATACCACCGTATACCTGAAAGATTTTAAATAGGTACGCATTCCCGAGGTCATAAGGGGTATAAAACTTTATTTATTTTCAACTTTTTACTTACAACTACAAACTAACTGGCAAAGTGAGAGTTTCGTCACTGAAAGCTGCCACTTGAATAACTACAACCAGAGGGGTAGTTACGTAACGTTCCGAACGCGCGTTAGGACAATCCAACTGTCATTTTTTAATACAAAATTTGACATTTAGATCTACTACCTAACGTACGTACAATGCGTTACGTGATCGACCAGCAGGTCGAGTTAACTCCGTACCTGGTGCTTGCACATACATTTCAATGAGCTCCATGTACGGAGTTAATTCAATAGGGTTGTAACTAGGTATCAAGCCTTGGAGGAGAAATTTAAATGATGATGCCTTACTCAGTTATCGATTAGAAGAAGAGCCAACACGGGAATCGATGAAAATTAAGGGAAAAGGTGTTTGTCTAGCAGGGGACATCCCATTAGGCAAATCTATGTCTTCATATGGCAAAAGCGCTTCATACAGTGCTCGGATAGCACTTATGTTGGAAAAACCCTGTGCCTGACGCAATACAAACCCTGAGTTTCTGTATGCTTTTTTACAAGTCATAACAATGTGATCCCTGAACGAAAGTTCAGCTGTGAAATGCACGCCCAGATCGCGCACCTCCGTGACGCGCTCAATCGTTACCCCTTCTACCACGTATCGATGATGTATCGGGTTGCGAGATCGGCTAAATGATAGTATGGAGCATTTGAACACATTAAAGTGAAGCTTATTGTCTATACTCCACTGTACGACCCGATCAATATCACTCTGCAATGCAAGGCAGTCCGATACATCGTTGATTACCCGTACAAGCTTTAGGTCGTCGGCAAACAACAAGCATTTGGAGTCTCTTATCACACCAGGGAGATCATTAATCATCAGCACTAACTTCAAAGGTCCCAAATTACTGCCTTGACTGACCCCAGATCGCGTATAGTAGGGCTTCGACTTGTAACTAGCGCAATCCACGTACTGCCGCCTATCTCGCATACAGCTGGCAAAAAATGCTAGCGTATGCGGTGTACACCCCACGTCCGCCAGCTTCTTCAGTAAGATGTCATTCTCTACCAAGTCAAAAACTTTTTTAAAATCGAAGTAAGTGACATCCACCTGGCCGCCAGCGTCCACTGCAGGTGTCACCTGGAACATTAGGCATAGCAGGTTCCCCGTTGTACTACGTCCTGCCCGGAAACCGTGCTGGGCGTCAGATAACTGGCAATCGACCTGCTCCTTCAGTGATCGGTGTATGGCGGATTCGAACACTTTCGCGGGTGCACACAAGACTGCCACTGGCCTATAATGACAGGTTTTCGGTCCGCCACTACCCTTTGGTACAGGCACTACACGCGTCAATTTCCATTGATCCGGAAAAGTGGCACATCTTAAGGACACATGAAATAAATGACTGAGGGGCCCAGCTAGTACAGAACGGCAATCCTTCAAGATAAAGGGAGGGATGCCGTCCGGCCCCGCGGAACGCTTGGGAGGAAGCCTCTGCAGCGCGCGGAGCACTTCAGCGACCTCTAATTCGTGACTACGGACATACGCGCTACTGGCGGTCGCCGTTGTGCTTGCGGTATCAGAGTCTAGGTCAGCGGGCTCCGAGCTGTAAACTGATGATGATGCAACAATATTCTACTGAAATATAATATTAGTACACGTAATACCTACAAGTACTTAACCCGCATCACGTCAAGCGTAATGTTGATTCTCCCTAACGACGAATCTAAGAGTTGTTCGCGAACTGTAGTGCTCGCCTCTCGCTCGCCTGCGGCCGCTCGTACTCACTAGTACTCCCCACCTCAACTGTTGATTCCGCCTACCCTATCGTTATTTCTATCAAATCTAATACAAATTAGTGTTAAAATTTACCTAATCGTTTTATAGTACAATTCGTCCCAAGAATACCCTAATGAATGTAACACAATGTCTTAGCAATTAATTCCACCCAATCAACTCAAAGGCACTTTATAGTCGAAACAATGTTGAATATACGACAATGCACAGTTGAGCTGACGAATGATAATTAACTACCAATCCATTGTGATACCTTTATTGAGAACCCGATTGTAACGACCCCACATAAGAAGAGACCTACTTGCTACTATTAAAAGCGAAAGTGTTAGATTCCATTGTAAAACCAATATAACAAAAGCTTATGGATAAGAAGCTTCGTTTCAACAAGCCGATAGCTCAGCTACTGATAACTCCCAATTTGCAAGATCGAGAATCATCAATAACCTCGCCTATTCGACAACACATCCAGGAAGGACTTAAGGTGCGGTCACATCTCTTTTGACGAAGGAAGCCCCTTAACGGGCGAATCCTCATTGGTCAAAGTCCTCAATGTGCCCTGAGAACAAGAGTCCTGACACCAAGCAGCTCGAACACAGTGCACGAAAGTTAACTTATTTTGATATATTTATTTGACTAAGGAATTCCACACGGTATACCTACAGGTATATTTGATTCCTTCATAAAGTAACGCAACCGTACTCCTTAGTCAGAAGTTTATTAAGATCAAGTCGACAGCCAGACTAGTGGGAATCCTCAACTTGCAAGATTGAAAACCACCAAGAACCCGGCCTCGACCACACAACTATGAAGGCGCATAAAGTGCAGTCATACCTCTCTCGACATAGTCAAGGTCTTTAGTATGTCCAGGGGACAAAAGTCCAGCAACACCGATGCGGGCAAACCTCTCTCGACATAGTCAAGGTCCTTAGTGTGCCCTGGGGGACAGGAGTCCAGCAACACCGAGCGCTCATTCATAGGTGTACATAATTAAATTATCCAATTACGTTCTTTTAATAAAGGGATCCCTCATTCGTATCTACAATTAGCCACTTAATACTAATATGTACTCCAAGTATTTATCGTTTATCCGCACCTTAACAATCTACTCTTATACTTAACGCGTACTACGGACCGAGTCGATTGCAATAACCAGAATAACACATAATAATTGTTCACTTTATCTCATAAAAGTACACGGAACCCTTTTATGGCGTCGTACCATCGCACTTATAGACGCAGCGAGAAATACGTATAGAATCAATCAACATTCCTGTAATACCGTCAGTTGTTTAACTAATGACCCAGAACCGTTATTACCTTAATATCTGGATCTGAAACTCACAACGCTAACGTTGTAGCTGCTGCGTTTCTTTAAATGATAGGCACTGATTCCGAAACAGACTTTAATCGAGCAAAACCATAACAGACCACACCTAATGACAATACAAAACTAACTGCTTGACATATTCTAAAACAAAAGTACAAAATAATACAAAAATATATAAAAAGGTAAAAAGCTTCCAAAAAGGTGCGTCGTGCACATTCCTCCCTCTTTCTATAAAGGCAGCTTCACCAGCTTACGGAGGGGCCGCCGCATGATGCCCATCAGGGTGCGAACATCAGCAACCCGGATTACGCCGTCGGGGCCCGGAAAAACTGCTGTCACCCGCCCCCGTGGCCAGGTGCCTCTAGGTGAGTTTGGATCAGCGATCAACACCACGTCGCCAACGGCCACCTCAGGAGCTATCCCACGTCCGCGTCTTGGGATGAGTGTTGGCAGGTATTCCTTGACCCATCGCTGCCAAAAATGGTCTGCCAATCGAACGGCCTTGCGCCAGCTACTTCTCGAGGCAAAGTCCGAGTCCGATAACGTCGCTGGTATCGGACGACCTGAAGACGCAGCCAGAAGAAAGTGCGTGGGAGTGAGCGCTTCTTCACTGTTATGATCGATGGTGACATGAGTGAGTAGACGGGAGTTTACAAGTGCCTCAGCCTCTGCCAGAAGCGTGCGAAGCACCTCGTCCGTTGGGGCACGTTCTGTGAGTGTCACCTTGAGAGCCACTTTTACGCTCTTCACCAGTCTTTCCCAAGCTCCGCCCATAAAAGGAGCGGCTGGTGGTATAAAACGCCAGTTAATTTTCTCTGAAGCTGTGTACTGGGCTGTGGCTTCGGCGTACAGGCGACGCAGCTCTCGGTTGGCGCCTACGAAAGCGGTTCCGTTGTCTGACCAGAGCTCCGCTGGCGTGCCTCGCCGGGCTATGAAACGGCGGAGGCTCATAATTGCGGAGTCCGTGGTCAAACTGTCAACCACTTCCAAATGCACAGCACGAACGACGAGGCAAGTGAAGAGGGCGACATATCTTTTCTCTCGTCTTCGGCCGATAGAGACTTGAACCGGTCCATAGTAATCGAGCCCCGTGAACGTAAACGGGCGCTTGTGGTGTCCCAAACGTGCCTCGGGTAAGTCTCCTGTCGGTGGCTCGAAGTTCATGGCTCGGCGAATGCGGCAAAACTGGCAGTGAAAGGCAACTGCGCGGACTGAACTTCTCAGGCTCAACAAATGGTAATCTTGCCGGAGCTCATTGACCACTGTCTCTGTATTGGCGTGGGCGGCCCTCCTATGATGGTGTTCCACAAGCAAGCGCACTGCTGGGTGTCTTCCGTCCAGTACAATCGGACTTTTAGTTTCATGACGTATGTGTGACGCCGCTTTAATGCGGCCGGACAATCGCATCAGTCTATCTTCTCCGATGAGAACCGCTAGTTTCGACAAGCGACTGGAGCGTGGCAAGAGCTGAGGAGGACGAAAATTGAGGTGCCTCATCTCGCTGGGAAATGAGACCAATTGGGACTTGAGCAAGACGTGCGTCTCTGCTAGACGAATGTCAGCGGCGGTCAAATCTCTAGCTGACACATGTGAGGACCTCGGGGCAGCGAACTGTTGCCATTGACTCGAAGGCTGAAACATAAAGGTACACAGCCCTCCCTCTAATCGAACTAAATTATCTACACATAAGCCCCTTCGAGTTAGACTACGCATTCGCAGTTATGTAAGATACTTATGAGCTGTAGCAGTTGCACGCACCAGCCTGAGCCAAGAGCTGAAACGCTCAGGATCAGCTGAAACTGGCTCATGCTGGGCATCGTCAATAATGAGGTGAACTAATTCGGGATGCACTGCGTGTTTGCACTCTTCTAAAACTGTATACTCAGGTGCACAGGGCTCAGTTGGCCACTCCGAAG
The DNA here is from genome assembly GCA_963854355.1 of Epinotia brunnichana. NCBI lineage: Eukaryota > Metazoa > Arthropoda > Insecta > Lepidoptera > Tortricidae > Epinotia > Epinotia brunnichana. The sequence goes on from OY977946.1 coordinate 1,943,763, forward strand.
AGAGCAAAAATTCAGGCCCCGATATCCAGCGTGATTCAGGAGACAACATGACGCGCTTGATGCGAGTTGCATCGTCCGCAACGTTTAAATGACTTGGCACCCAGCGCCATTCTTTCACGTCAGTTATCTCTACAATCTCGCCTACTCTATGAGACACAAACGACTTGAACAGACGCGCCTCGCTTCGGAGCCAACCCAAAACTGTCATAGAATCACACCAGAATATGCGTTTGACAGGTTTGAGTCTGTGAGCTTCACAAATAGTGGAGGCGAGGCGAGCTGCAACCAAAGCTCCTTGAAGTTCCAAACGATTTATGGAAATTGGCTTTAGAGGAGCTACGCGAACTTTACTACATATAAGCGCTAGCTTCACGTCACCGTTTTCCATAATAAAACGCCAATATGCGACTGCAGAAAAGGCAGACTCGCTTGCGTCACAGAAAACGTGAAGCTCGCACTTATCTACTTTCAACTCGCCAGGACAGTAGCAGCGTGGGATCTGCAATCGGGAAGCGGCAAATTAATCTTCAAACCAATGTCTCCACGCCGCACTGTCATTCTGCGAGAGCTCCTCGTCCCAGTCGAGACCCTTACGCCATGCATTTTGGAACATAATACGGCCTGTCACTACTACTGGCGCCAGAATTCCGAGTGGGTCGAAAACCCGCATGACGTGAGCCAATACTTCGCGCTTGGTAAACTTATTTGGCAACGCACAATTTTTGCTTATTCCCGTGTTAAAACCAATTGTATCGGCAACGGGTTGCCAAATAAGGCCTAGAGTACGCACGGGCGTGGCGAGACGGCCAAGGTCAACATCTACATTGTGACTAGCTACAGGTACCTCAACCAAGCTCTCTTTTGGTAGAAGTGAGAGAGCAGAGGGTTCGTTTGAGGCCCACGCGCGCATTTCGAAGCCAGCATGTCGATGGATATGGTGAATTTCTGCGGCAAGTTTAGCAGCTTCATCGATTGAGTCTAGGCTCACTATACAGTCATCCATATAGTGATCGACAATGATGGCTCGAGCCGCGGCTGGATAGCGCTCTTGCCACTCTACTGCGTTTTTATTTTTAATGTAAATGGCAGTGAAAGGACTAGACGCAGCCCCGAAAATCATTGATGACATGACTTAATCGGCTCTTTAGGGTTATCGCGCCACAAAAATCTTTGCGCATCACGATCCTCCACACGAATTTTCACCTGCGGAAACATCTCGCGTATGTCTCCCGTCAGGGCGACCTTGCCTTCCCTAAAACGCAAAAGGATTCCGAGCAGGGACTGCAAAAGATCAGGACCGGTTAGCAGGAGCGAATTTAATGAAACTCCTTGACTTTTCGCAGCAGCGTCATGGACTAGTCTTAATTTATTCGGTTTATTCGGATTGGTTACACCGAAATGTGGCAGAACCCAGACAGGTGACTTGGCGGTATGCACTTCCGTGCACAATTCGGCATAACCCTTCCGAATCATGTCGTGTATGTTTTGACGGTATCGCTCTGAATAATTAGAGTCCCTGCACATCTTTTTTTCTAGACTAAGAAACCTAGACAAGGCAAGCTTAGAGCTGTCAGGCACGAATAAATTGTCAGTTTTCCAAAGAAGCCCGACTTCATAACGACCGCTCGGTAAGCGTCGCGCCGTTCGCTCAAGAATTTGAACAGCTCGTTCATCATCGGTGCTGCGCGCTTCGCGTTTAGAAATGCCAATCGAATCTATACTATATTGCTCACGAATTAATTGTTCTAATACCGCGCGATCACTAACATCTACGACCGCGGGCTCACTAACCGTCGTATGGTTGACAGTGTCAACTGGCGCCGTCTTGCTACAGCCAAAACCGAATAAAACCCACCCTAAGGCGGTATGAATTGCAACCGGCTGTGTCCTAGAGCCCTTACGCGTGGCCCTAGACATAGTAAGATGCCAGTTGTCAATGCCAATGATAATTGTCGGTTTTACGTTGTCATAGAAAAATTCTTCCTTTATGTCAGAAAGGTAACTAAATTTAGACACGTCAGATTTGTCAATCGTCGGTCGCACGGCACAACCTAACCCTTTAATTGCCCGGGCCCTACGAATCATATACGTCTCTTTTGCGTGGCGTCCCTTAATATGAAAATCAACATACTGAACCGTCGTGTCCTTGCTTAACCCGCCTACGCAGTCGAGACGTATTTGTCTCTCGGGCCCGCAAACGCCTAATTTGGCGGCAATCTCCAAATCTAAGAAAGACGCTGATGCGCCATCATCCAACAAAGCATAGGTGTCTACGGTGCCTGACGGGCCGGAAACGGTCACGGCCACGACCTTTAATAACGGACGGAGAAACGACGGCTGCGCTGAGGATTCCGTTGCAATTGTAGTCGAAGTATGAGACAGGATCTCCTTGGGTTCATCGTAGTGTGAAGCGGGTGCGAGCCGGGCGGCAGGGGCTGCAGCGGGCGCGGCGGCCCGCGGCCGCGGCGCGGTGCTGCACGTGCTCGCGGCGGCCTCGTCATCCTCCACTTCCACGTACGCGGCGGCGGCGCGCTCATAATTCGGGTTGTGCAACAACGAATGATGACGGAAAGCGCAACCGTCAATGTCACAAGTTTTCTTTGCCTTACACAAACTTATTCTATGCCAACCTACTTTGAGGCATCGATGACAGACCCTTTTCTTTTTAATCAATTTCCATCTGTCATCGACTGACAGTGACGCAAATTTGTCACATTGAATTAAACCTTGCGATTGTTGACATGCAATGCACGATTTAATTTTAGGCGCAGTCGTCGATGAATTCATTTTATTGTCATGCGAAATTGAATTGCAATCCGATCGATTTTCAGCGACAACATGCACATTATCCCTGGCCCGCCTACTATCTACCGCGTACGACGCAGTAGTCGGCTCAGGTATAATGCCAAAGCGAGACTGGAGGTCGATCTCGTGCGCTAGGAAATCGGCTAGATTTTCTAGCTTTGATAGACCACCAGCCTCATAACGAGCGGCATAATCTAGCCATTTGGCTCGCAATAGGGGGGAAATCTTTGAAATAATTGCCTGAAAGAGTTCCGGCGATGTCAGATATTCCGAATGATCCAACAAACGAATGATTTCCACGCAATTGCGAACACGACTAGCAAAGATAGCAAAATCCTTACCTTCACCGTTCACGCGAGGCAGCGCGCGCACCGCGGCTACCTCGTGCGCCACCACCAGCTCGGGGCGGCCGTAGCGCGTGTCGAGCGCGCGCAGCACGACGCCGGGCTCGCGCGCCGACACCAGCAGCGCGGCGACCGACTCGCGAGCCGCGCCAGTCAGCGCCGCGTTCAGTCTTGCCAGGTTGTTCGCAGCATTGTATGAAGCTTGCGTATTTTCAAAACACTTTTTCAAACTTAGCCAGTCTAAATGTGATTTGCCATCGAAGCGAGGTAAGATATGTATTGCGGGGCTATTGCCTTTATTAACGTTATTGATCAAAACCTCAAGACTTTTAATAAGGTGCGGAACCTCCGCGCCGTCGCTGCGTGCCGCGGCCGCGGTCGGAACAGCACGTCGGGTCTGGGGCGCTGTCGCTGCCTCCGTGAGGGGCACAACGCTCATTATAGGGTCTGGCAAAGAGAAAACATTAGGTTTATTTAGTTCGGGATTACTGATCTTGGACTTACTGAACCATTTTTCGATGTCAACACGGCTGCTCCTAGAGCTGTGTTGACTTGCGTCTGCCTCGATGGCGGCGAGTTCTGCACGGTGCTCTAGATCGGCGGTCTCACGCTCTAGGGCGAGGAGACGACTAGTACTAGCTTGTTGAGCCGCCATTTCCTGAGCGCGCAATTCGGCAAGGCAGCGCATCTCTTGCGCCTCCAACTCGGCGAGGCGGCGAGCGTGCTGCGCCTCAGCTGCCAACCTTCTAGCCACCACCGTGGCGGATGAGCGGGACGATGCCGTACTTAATGGGTGGGAAGGCGCCGTGGGTGCGCTAGCCGAAGCGGCTTGTGAAACATCGGGCGTAGCTGGCTGCTCCGATTGTCTACTCGCAACGGTCTTACCTTCATTATTTACTTTACCCATATTCTTGTTGTTGCCCGTGTCTGTACAAAATCCACGAAGGATCAAATGTAGCTGCTGCGTTTCTTTAAATGATAGGCACTGATTCCGAAACAGACTTTAATCGAGCAAAACCATAACAGACCACACCTAATGACAATACAAAACTAACTGCTTGACATATTCTAAAACAAAAGTACAAAATAATACAAAAATATATAAAAAGGTAAAAAGCTTCCAAAAAGGTGCGTCGTGCACATTCCTCCCTCTTTCTATAAAGGCAGCTTCACCAGCTTACGGAGGGGCCGCCGCATGATGCCCATCAGGGTGCGAACATCAGCAACCCGGATTACGCCGTCGGGGCCCGGAAAAACTGCTGTCACCTATCAATTTAAATGAGCAATTCCTTATCTAAATATTATTGAGGCCGAGAGCGAAGCTCTTGGATCGTCTCACTAGGCCAAACTTGCTCTTATTGCAAGGGTGACAAATGCCAGTCGTGTTTACGTATACATTTTTATACGTAATATACATGCTCACGAAAATTGAGAAGGGTATGTTAAGGTGGTTTGGGCATGTAGAGAGGATGGATGAAAGAAGATTAACGAAGAGAGTGTATGCTCAAATTGGTTTATCCGTGTTGGAATTCTGCCCTGGTAATCGCAAATGCAGTACTTGCAAAATGGCGGTTTCGAGATAAACGCGGTAAACATATTTTGTGATATCTATACAACAAATCTATGTGGTATAACTTTTGAAGTGTACTGAAAAATAGTAAAAAAAATCAAGCTTTTTATTGACGTATTTTTTTCTTTACTTTACTGCCTTATTTGGATAAAATACGCAGTACTGCATTTTCATCAACTATCTGGGCTTGCGGGCCTTACAGTATTACTAAGACTAAATGCAGTATTTGTGTTTATTACTGCAAAATCACCTAGCAAGTGTTCAATACTGCGTTTCTAGTTCGCAAACATGCCCAATTTTTGTACATGGTACTAGTTAAAAGTATTGTTAGGATTTAACTTCTGGATATTTTAAGTGACGAAGAGACGAAATAAAACAGATTTTAGGTAAGTTCTAGAAAAAATGTTTATATTATCGAAATAACTTTCAAAATGTTACTTTTTACGTGACTTCCACTTAATATGAAAGTACAAAATACTCTTAGCGAGTGAAAGAAGAAACCATTATAACTACTTATGAGATTCGATACAAATTTTCACCCCCCCCCCCCCCCCCTTCCATTTCATTTCCTTACGATTTCTGGGATAAAATCGATTCTTTGTACATATCCGGTACTCAAACTACACTCACGAGCAAAATAATTGCATCACTTATCAATTTTTCATCTGCACCCCATTACTTTGTAAATTGTTACCCAAAACTGACAAATGAGGTACCAAATGAAAGCTGGCAGTAGAAAATGTAAAAGTTTTCAAAGAAATTCCAGTCCAAAGACTGAAAAACGTCGGAAAACTGAAAGCAGTCGGGAATGTATAAAAAAATGATCTATGAAAACAGACAATAAAAGGACAATTTAACAATCATAGAATGTATTACTACAAATTAATACCTGGTGTGGATGGCAATCCCTAGCTCTTATGACACAAGTTAGGCGCCTTTGCATGGATCTTATCAACTTCCTGACGTAATCCTGAGGGATGGCATCCCACTCCTCCAGCAAGGCTTCCTTCAGCTCCTCAATGTTGGACGGGGCAGGTTTCCGCTTCTGAACCCTGCGTTTTAGGCAGTCCCACATGTGTTCGATCGGATTAAGGTCCGGGCTCATCGCTGGCCAGTTCATCGTGGTGATGTTTACCTCGGAAAGGTTGGTGATGGTATCTCTTGCAGTATGGCAGGGGGGATTTATCCTGCATAAAATGAACACCTCATCAAACATTCCTTTGTAAGGGACAACGTGCATCTCCAGGATCGCGGTGATGTATCTTCCAGCGTTCAAACCACGTCCATGACCCCCAGAAGGCACGAAAACCAGCTCCGTCTGCCCGTTGTAAGAAATGCCGCCTCAAAACATTTATTTATTTTATTTAAATATATTTAGACAGCATTACAGATTAACTTAAATCTAATACACTGCTAAACGAAATATAAAATTAAAGGAATTACACTATACAATAAAACTAATCAACTGCGAATACTAGTCGTTCTTTTGCTCTCCTGTAGACTCGTCCTCTTCTGTCGCTGCCGTTCAGGCACATCCTGCACTCGTCCGAAAAAAGAACCGGGTCCATTGCTCGATGGTCCAGTTCACGTGATTTGCAGCAAATTCACGTCGTGTTCTTCGGTGTTGTGGCAGCAATCTGGGCCCCGTCGTTCTTCTCGGTGTCAAGTTGACTTTCTTGAGTCTTCTCCTGACTGTCCACACGCTGGCAGTCACTCCTCGGACCTCACGGAGTTGCTGCTGAAGGGAAACGCCTGGCTGGTGACGATCTCGGAGAGCTGACGTGACATTGAAGCGGTCGTCCCGCTCCGATGTGCACCATCTGCGGCCGGTTCTTGGTGTTGAAGTGACTGCCTCAGTCTGCTGGAACCTCAGGTAGACTCTACAAACTGTAGATTGCGTTAAATTCAGCTCGGCAGCTACTGATTGTTGGCTACGGCTCTCTTGCAGCAAATTGACGACTGCGGCGACTTCAGCAGTGGTATCCATGTTTTCAGGTTCTTCTTCACGGGAAAATATGCGGAGATGTGTACCGGTTGACTTTTGATAAGTGACTGATAACCCTCCCCCTCCTGTATCCCCGTTATATAGGCGACAAAGGGAGCTCGTGCACCTACTAAGGCGGTAATGCCCACAAACCAAGAAAATGCCCATAATGTTAAAAATATTGGGTCAATTTTCATGTTTATTAGCTTTTTGCAGAGCTTAGATTTCAGGTAACCCCGTTTACAAAATTATAGGGTGCAGATGAAAAATTGCAAAGTGATGCAATTAACAATTTATGGACTTTGTCCGAAATAAAATTGAATTGAATTATTTTGCTCGTGAGTGTATAGGTTACATAACCTAAAATGTACTTATTGAAAATCTTGTCAGCACAAAACACGCGCCGTTGAAAAACGTTAAAAGAGTAATTAAATAAAACAAACCTAATTTAAATAAAGAAAATGCAACATGTAGCGCACGGCGGCTCAGCCGGCACACGCGTCTCGTCTGCGAATGACGTCGACGCTCTGATTTGCTAGCACGAAACGCGGCACTGTACCGTGCGGCTTCGAAGCGTACGAATATTTTTGTTACTCTCGCTACTCTTAAACGCAGCACTGTAGAATACTGCGTTTAGTTTAGCATCGCAAGAGTAGTTCTTTGTTATTCTTGCTACACTCAAATGCAGTAAAGTCGAATACTGCGTTTGGCATTAGTTAGTATTCGTTGCAAAAAAGTTTATGGCTAATGAATCCGCAGTAAACGTAGCAAGTACTGCACAAACTTCTAGCACATGCTGAATGCTGCAGATTTTGTTAGCACAAGTAATATTTTTATGCAAGTACTGCGTTTTTGGTTACATAAAAAACATGGTTATAATTTAAAAAAAAATGAAAATTATTTTTTTATGTATAGATTAGGCTCTTGGGATGTCATTTTTGCAAAAAAGTGAAAATCCCAAAAATGTCGATTACTGCATTTGCGATTATCAGGGCAGAATTATTATGCCATAAACAGATGCTCGCTTACAGGCCTTTGCTTACGGCGGCGTTGTCCACCTTCTCTAACATATGGTTGAGGGAGGCGATGGCTGAGAAACTCTTCATATTCGTGAACGGCTGCTGTTTGTGGAGTCCGGTTAGTTCATGTGTGTAAGAACGACAACTAATTTCATTCCACTGTTCAGCGGATTGTCAAGAGAGATTTCACTCTATTCTCATTTGATTTCATTATTTTATTATTTAGTTTTTGACATCTCTTAGAAATACTAATTGTTGATTTTTTCTCTTGTTGTTTTTGATATGTTAAAATTATCGATCTGTCGGCATTGCGTCGGAAGTAAAAAAGAAAAAGCAAGTGTAAGGGTGCAAAATTACTGAAAGTAAATTCATAATCAGAATAAAAGAGGTGTACTCGTACAAATGCAATATACCCTTTTACTACATTATGTCTAAAGATGCAGGATTCAATTTACCTTTATAAAATTTAATAAGAGATGTTCGAATGCGTCGCTCCTTCGTAAATTGCGAAAATCTTTAATAACGTCCACTTACTTAATAAAGAGATTTTCTCAACGATAAACTCGAGAAAAGTCTTTCGACGCTCGGTCGACGAGTACTTTCGAACAAAATGCAAGTGCTGAATCTAGAGGATTATGCGGTATGAAGGTGCTTTGTATTTTATCAGAGTTCTTATTATTTTATTTATTTATTTTATTTTTATTTATTTATTTATTATGTTACGTTGGTTCTATTTACGGCAGAAGCAGAAATCAGAAACCATAGATGATGGTAAACATATTGAGGAACAAGAAAGATCCTATTCCAGAAACAGTTCTTTGCTATTTTACTACAATTCTTAGGTTCATTTACTTCACTCTCGAGTGGCACAAAAAAACCTAAATTGCTGTGGGGTGCCCAATGCTCTAGGTACTTATGAAATAGAGGGATTTTGCTGTAGACCCTGCAGGTTTACTTTCATAGGGTGCATGCCACTGGATTATATTAAGAATTATATATCTACACCTAATTCCACATTTTATGTCAGTTGCGGAACGAAAAGGTTCGTCACTTCTGGACATTAACATCACTAAAAAAATTACGAAAAGTACCGAGTACGAGTAGTGGACTTCCTTCCCATTCTTCGACTATACACATGATTATATCATCATCATCATATCAGCTGAAAGACGTCCACTGCTGGACAAAGGCTTTCCCCAAAGAGTGCCAATGTGACCGGTTCTGTGCCACCCGCATCCACCGGACTCCCGCGACCGTATGATTATTTGACCACTACTAAATAATCGGTTAAGGAAAAGAGTCAATTCCCATAAACATTTCCGAGATTTAACTTTTGATGTCGAGGACACGAATACGAGTAACCGAGTATCTAATTTGACATAATTATCATACTTGAATAATAAAATGGCGTGCTGGAAATTGCGAGAAATTGGTGCGTGTTTAACTCCCAAGACGCAAGAAGTTAGGGAGAAAGTAGGCGTAGGTTCTGATTAACTTACGTTCAATTCCCTTCTAGCCGCCTGCCCCCGCACACGTATTAAAACGAACCCAGGTGTACCCGCGGGATAAAACATAGCCTATGTCGATCCCGAAGGTCTATTCTGTATAATAGAGGTAGGTTGTTTTTGTTGTCCTAGGGCATCCCAGAGGTCCACGGTGGTCGTAGCGGTGTCACTGGACATCTGTAATGCATTTAACCTTTATTAGTACAAGGGGATATTATTTCCCACTTCGTCTGTTGGTATAAAATTTTATGTATCTTGTATACGGCAACTCTTAAATGAAACCTACCATACAGTTTTACACTTCTTAGTAAGTATTATACTTATTATACTGGCAACACTTTTCACTCAGACTTCGTCTGTCAAAACACGTCAATGTCAAAGTCAAAAGTTGTGAAAAAATCGTAAACAACAGTGTTTTTCGCCGATGAGTGTCCGGATCCATCAAAAAAAAATAGGTAAGCGGGTTTTGATGACATACAATTAACTGTATTATTTGTTATTTAGCATATACATTACTGTCTGAAACCATTGTTTAGTCCGGCTAAATGTCCTTTGAAGTTGGAGGGTCCAAGTGGGAAAATAATTCCCTTTGTTCGCTCACGAACTTAAAAAAATCACGCCGTAAACTTCTTATAAATATATATAGTAAGATATACAACGTAATGACGAGTTTTGAAGCCCGTTTCTATATAATAAATAGTCTTTGATATTATTTGTTTGAGTTTAGTACACAACCATTACTTTTTAACGTATTTTCAACCGACGAAAAAAACGGAGGAGGTTCTCAAGTCGACGCGTATATATTTTTTTATTTTTTTTATGTATGACCACGCATAACTTTTTACAGAGTAGTTAGATTTTGATAATTCTTTTCGTATTTTTTCTGGATCAAGATACCCAACTTACCCATATATCGAACTCAAATTTTAATTTCCAAAAAAATTATGCTCTGTCCTATTAAGGGTTAATACCCTGCTCTGGGAAACAGTCTACGCGGCGCTGCGTTATCATAACGTGCCTGCTTACCTGCAGCGTGTGGTGGCTTATTTCACGGGAAGGATGGTGGCCTTCCCAGTAAGGGACGGATGGGGGAGACGTGCGATGTCGTGCGGTGTTCCACAGGGTTCGGTTCTCGGTTCACGGGCCTAGAAACGCTCTTCCACTGGGCACACAAATATCTGTTGGCGGTACCTTAATTGCAATCGAGTCGACGATGAAATACCTGGGACTCGTCCTCGACAGTCGTTGGAAGTTTGAGGAGCACTTTCGCCGCTTGGCTCCGAAACTCGTGGCCACAGCAGGAGCTTTAGGGTGGATCCTACCAAATCTAGGAGGGCCAGGAATTGCGTGTCGGCGCCTATATATCAGCGTGGTGCACTCTATGGCACTCTATGGAGCGCCTATATGGGCGGACACCCTGAGCGTGCGAAATGTGGCCCTATTGCGACGGCCGCAGCGGGCTATAGCGCTCAGAGCAGCAAGGGCTTACTGTACGGTGTCGTACGCTGGAGCTTGCTTGCTGGGTGGAAGCCCACCTTGGGATCTGGAGGCAGAGCTGCAAGCCAGGGTCTACTGGCGGTTGCTGGAGGCGAGATGGGCAGAAAACTGGCCTGCCCCGCGGGAGGTACGCCAGTGGCGAGAGGAGGCGCGTAATGTCCTCTACCATAAATGGACAGAGCGACTTGAAATCCCGAGAGCTAGCCGGGACCTGGTGGACGCTGTTCGTCCCGTTCTTAAAGAATGGGTCGAGCGCAAGCATGGCACACCCACATACCACCTCACGCAGCTCTTGACGGGGCATGGCTGCTTCGGCAAATACCTGTGTGAGGTGGTAGGTAGGGAGCCGACATCGGCGTGCCACCACTGTGGAGGCAGAGCTGTGGACACGGCGAAACACACGCGCGATGAGTGCCCTGCATGGGCGGAGCCACGCGCAGCCCTGTCCACGGCTGTAGGTAGAGACCTCTCACTGCCGGCGTTGATCAGCCGAATGGTTCGCAGTGAGGAGGCGTGGGCAGCAGTGGCCACCTTCAGCGTAACGGTCTTGACGCAGAAGGAGGCCGCAGAGCGGACGCGCGAGGACGACGTCAACTCGGCCCCGCAGCGCCGCAGGAGGCCAGACAGGCGGCGAAGGGCATTCGCAGGCCGTATGCTGCAGCCATAACCGGGACCTGCGGGTGATGGGTCGGGAGTTCCATCACCCGCCTAGAAAAGGTCCCGAGATGGAAGGCCCCCGTGGTGTTCTGGGGTGCCAACACCGGAGTGGGTAGGGCACTATTCCCTGCCACCTACGTGGGCCCGCAAGGGCAACGCTGACAGAGTTCCGGATGTGTGCAATAGCGTTCCCGGGGCTCTGTCTACAAGCGAGCAGTGGAACACCCCAGGGGTTTTAGTCCGTGAGAGTCGGACATACTCGCTTGGTTTCTCCCGAGCCGAGTGGGATCCACAAAGGATTTCCCCTGGGAAAACAAAAAAAAAGAAGGGTTCCAAAGTGACCGGTCCTGCGCTACCCGCATCCAGCGGACTCCCGTGACCTTTACCAGGTCATCAGTTCACCTTGTTCAAAGGCTTACCTACTAATAATTATTAATGAACTGGTAACAAGAGACGATGCCTATTGATTATTTTAAGTCGTTTGATATTAATTGAGAGAGTAATCTAGTGGCTCAGTGAGCTGAAGCACAAAAATCTTCATACATACATATATCATTTTCGAACCTGCCCTTAAAATTTATGTAAGGGTCTGACTGAAAATCAGCGTTGCAGTGTAGGTACTCAGTAGGTACTCACTGCAACAGTATGCTGAGTCTAGCCCCTTTTTAGCATCACAAAATGTTAATGCCTCGTACGATATTGTTTGAGTGTGTCTGTCTATTCCTAAGTCTAATTTGTACACTGTTCCTTTTGTATAAAATGTGATGTTAAACAAAGATTTCTGTCTAAAAAAAAAAAAAAAATCACGAGAATCAGTTGAGAAATGTGACCTGTAGAGGAGTACAGCCGGGTAGCGGGACACCTGAACATACGAAAGAATTTTGACCCAAGCTGAAACGGAGAACTTTCTTTGCTTCGCTCGCTCGTTCAATTATGTATAAGTCGACAGTATGTTGCTGAAGTATTCAACGGAACGCCAGTGGCGGTAGAATTGCGAAAACTAAGCGTTAACTTGCATATTATGTGTAATGTTCTAATGTTTGACAAACTGGTAAAGTACGTTGGTTAAGTTGGTTGACGTCGTTGATGTTTATTATAATTGTTGTGCTTTAGTGCATTGTTGTAGGGGCTAGAAAGTAAACAACAGAATTTGACGAGAGTGTTCAAGAGCTCAACGAGAAATGAGGCCCTCGAAGATTCGACTTCATTTTACTTTCGCACAGACACACCATAGTGCTTTTCACGTCGAACGTTAATTAACAACATTTATATTGCAATTACAATTAAAAACATTGATTAAATCTAAAATTACTTAAAATATTAATTTAAATATTATCAATTATACGTGGATAGTTTTTAAATATGTAGATTCTTTATTGTACATGAAACAGAACCCAACAACAAAACTTGAATTACAAGAATAGGTAGCAATATGTACAAACGCCAGCTTACCCTATGAAGTATTTTATTCCAGCTAACCAGCTATATATTGTGCTTAATATTTAGTTATGTCCTCTTGGCCGAGAATGGCTATTACCACCCGCTGTGCATGCGGAAAAATCCCACATTCGCCAGGGAAGACGATAAATGTTGTACTCATCACGGGTGGTAATAAAGAAAACCTCAGATCGCATATTTATCGCCCATTCCTTCGGCTTGCTAGTCTGTGATGATGTGATCTCGCCCAAGTGAAATAATGTAGGTAGATATATGCCTAGTATTATCAAAATGATCCTTTGCAAGTACTTCCCATTTGTACATAAGTTTTAGAGCCCTATAATTACTCAAGAGCAGCTATGGTAATAAGACCGAGCGAGATAGTAGTATACAAATCTCATAAGTGTGACAGAAAGGGATATAATCATTGTTCTTGTCATAGTTCAATTGTTTTTTATTTGCCTCCAACAATTTATCCGCCAAAATTAAGTAGGTTGTTTTACCATAAACACGTGATACCGTCAGCCAATAAGACCAGTTCTTAATTTAGCTGCATAAGAACCTTTCCATCCCTTATGGTGGCGTCCTCTGTTGAAATCTACACAGTAAGCTCTAAATAGTTAGGGAGCTGGCGAGCATTTCGGTATATGATTTGCACATGTTTCACGTCGAGGTGGATTGCAGTTAAAATCATTCGGAATTGATTTGGTCCAATCAATTATGGTCCTATGTCGCTGCGTTTTAGCGTTACAGCGGATTGAAGTTGCTTTAAAAAATCGGGGTATTAAATAATTTGCACATGTATGCCTCTGGAGTTCATGGTCACAATCATCTTGGAAACGAAGAAAATTGAAGAGGCAGACATTCAGGACACTGCATTATCATGGAACAGAGTTGTAAAAATGTTTAAAAAAAAGCTCTACTAAGTCATTTGCACACGGTTCCCATTGCGCCCATTCGATTCACTATGACTCCGTGGATTCGACAAAAAATGTGGCAGACACTTTGCTCACTGATTTTCAGCTGTATAACTGTTTGAAATTCACGGAATCAAGGGAGTTAGGAGGTTACTCATTTTTAGATTTAAATGCTCAAAAGCACGTGCCTTTAACGTGGATGACCTTTGGAACCACAATATTAACCCTCTGCGACTGATGTGCGGTCTCTAAGGACCCGCTAAATAAATTTGGTATTGCCATTTTGCCGTATGGCGTGATATAGCTCTGTCTCGCTCAGTACCTTCTTGAAACGGCTCGCGGCGTCGGTCAGTGTCGCCCGAGCTGCGACGCGGTGCACACGCGAGGAGGTACGAGCTTCCGGGGTCCCACAGACGTGAGTACAGCAACAAATACTGAGTCTGGTAGACCGCACATACTAAAAATATTAATATTTCTAGTGTCTGTCAGACCTCACCACATAAAAATATTAATATTTCTAGTGTCTGTCAGACCTCACCACATAAAAATATTAATATTTCTGTAGTGCCTATCAGACTTCACATCATAAAAATATTAATGTTTCTATAGTGTCTCAGCGACCTCACCACATAAATAACCATATTTTAGATAACCATATTCTCATTGAAGTTGATTATTATGCCTTATCTTTGAGACTGATTTGTGCCTAAGTCTATCTTTAGAAGTTGTTAATTATTTTTTAAAGTAATAATAATGTTACCAAGAAGAAGAAAAAAATAAGTTTATTCAAATTGGATACTGTTAAGTTTTTTTTTTAATTTCTTTGTGAACCTTAGTACAAAATATGTAAAAAAAGGATCTCTTAAAAATTATTACATAAATCATGTATATTTATTTCAAAACCTTTTATATATTATTTATTCGATCAAATATAAATATAATAATAATATTAAATAGTAATTTTTACTATGTGTGCCTTAATATTTTTTAAATGCATTATTAAAAACGAGGTCTGACAGACTTCACGTCAGTCCAATCTTCCTAAAATTTTCACCACAGTTGCAGAGGGTTAAAATAATAGTCTTCGTACTCGAACTTGTCAACTCCGGTAGTGCGTTTTGGAACGTTTAAAAAAAAACAAGAATGAAGGCGGGATGTGGTCTTGTCTGCAGCATTTTGATCAATTAAATCTATACCTGCTTGGTATGGCGCGAGCGTCGGGTTAAAAAAAATCAAATGGTCTGCCTTTGGAATATCAGAGGCCTGAACGTCTGCTTCATCGATTTTCTTGGGTTTCATAAGGAATTCAAACATCAGTCCAAGAGGCAGACGTGTGCGCATAATATAGCACACCTTTTTTTTACATTTTTGGAGCATTGTCAATAGGCAACGCAGAGGCAAAATGTTAGCAGACTATTTTTCCGTGGTTCTTCTCATTGTTTTTGATCGAACAATTCAAATCTGCCAAGTGTGCACTTCATATAAAGTTTTCTAAATCATAAAAAAAAATAAAAAAAATGAATACTACAAAAGTCAGAAGCCCGGGATGTCTGCCTTTTCGATTCTTTGTGTTTCCAGGATGACTGTGATCATCAGCCCCAGAAACAGACGTGTGCGCATAATATAGCACACCTTTTTTTTACATTTTTGAAACGCTGTAAATTTACAACGCAGTGCCACTATGGTGGCAGACAAGGTCCTTGATGTTTCTTAGGGCATAAATATCACTATTTAATAACGTCTGCCTTGTGTGCTGATCTTATAGAAATTTTGCTCGCCAGCTCCCTAACTCAAAGGTATTTCACAGTACAATTTAATTGCTGAGTTGAGCTGCATTTTGGTATCCGCGATAAGACCAACTTTGCATAATCTGCGACATAAGTCAGTATTTGAGGTAGTTAGTGAATAAGTGACAAGTCTAGATAAGTCTTCAGTGCATCTAAGTTCGGCACTAAGCACTAAGCTTGTTACTAAGCTGCAAGAAACTTTGCACTGACTTAATCTTCGGGTCTAGAATGCTTGTTAATAATTTATGTCTTAAGGTGGTGTGGTTTTAACAGAGACCGGATCGTTACCGTAATATTTTATACCTATGTTTACAGTATTACATAAAATCACGCCCTTATTCCCGAAGGGGTAGGCAGAGCACGTTAAATTAAACTCTTAAATGCCACTCCTAGCAAAATAAATAGCATAGGCTACTACTATGTCGCTATCAACACCCTGTACCGTAGTATTATTACTTATTTTGTGCCTGTACCTACAATGGCCACGGAAAGAAAGGTGCTGGTGCTATTCTAACCGACACCAAACTCGGCTTAAATCCCATATCATAAATCCTCTATAACGTGTTCGGAAACCGTATATAATGACCACCATTATTGCAACCAGTTACGTAACATCAGCGTTTTATCTGTGCCAGTGTTATAATAATGTATGAAAAATCATAATAAAATAGGCACAATGGATGTCGACTTGCGGAAAACGCTAACTAACTAACTAATCATTAAGACATCGATATCGATACTATTATGGAAATCTAGTTGGTCATGATTTGAAATCTACTCGGCCATGGCGGTGCAATGGCTGTTATTCTAATGGTTCCTGAACACATCATTGAGGATTTATAATGTGTGTAGATAAAATATTGTATGCAAGTACATAATCAGGTCTTAAAACACTCATGTGATCCTATTACGAAACTCGCTGACGCTTAAAACAAGAGTGCGGTTTCATAAAATCACACTCTTGTTTTAAGAACTCTCATTATTTATGGCAACCGTACCGTCTTTTCAAAGATCTCACGGTTCTAATAATTATTTAAATAAATAAATGTATCAGTTGCATAAACGACTATTATATAATTATGCTATTAGAATACGTTGGTACTCGTATAATAACACTGACGACAGGTTAAGCCTAATAGGTACCTAGTGAATCACTACTACTAGTAGTGATCCTGCCTACGAAGCTGAAGTTCCAGGGATTGCTGACGTACTGGAGTTAGAGCAATAGTGTGATGAGCATGAACACGTATAGGTAGCGTCCCACACAAGCATCCGTCCCAAACTCCACGGAACCAGAGACACACTATCAGGTATTTTGCCATCATCTCTGACAATGCCAGGAGGCTCAAGAACAGCAGGCACTTTGATGGTGGCAAGAGACCGACGGATTATGTCATTAAGTGCCGCATATCTTGAAACTGCACTTTTTGACAACAATGTACGTGGTGAGGTGACCCAGTCGGTCCACGTCCGTGCCACATTAATTATTAATGTATTAAATATATCGTCATCTAGTTCTCATAACACAAGCCTTTTTGAGCTTTAGGGCTAGATCGATTTTTGTAAGAACATCCCCTATTAGTATTCATTTTTCATCATTTATACACTATACGAAATAATCTCTGTATTAAGCCATCATAAACCAATACTCCAGGCAAAATACGGTTTTGAAAAACATTTATAATAGCGTTTTATTTATTTATATCATTTTAAAACATTGTTCTAAGATGCTTTATTCAAGAATCCAACAAACTTTCCCTCCGGAAGTATTTATATAGATTTAAAAAAAGAATGAATTGTTTTTTTTTAATTATTTATCTTGAATATTATAGAGCAAATGTAAATGAACCAAAATAAAGATAAAACCATTTATTAATATTTTTTCTGACTTTTCAGAAGCTAGTTAAGTTATCATTTTTTTGATGTCTGAAATTTTGTTGGATTTTGTCACTAAGTAACTATTTAATTGATAATATATCCATTACATGAAAAAAATCTGCTATTATAAATTATTTCCAAATTTGACATATTTTCCATACAAGCTGTCAGTTCATTGCCTGGACTACAATGAATAATACCACTTTCGTTTGCATCGGCATGACTTCTTCGAATTTAACAGTGACCGTTTCGTATCGTAAAAAGAGCAATTTGTGGAATCAATAGCAGACTGAATTAGTAATTACTAAAACCGGGTCAAAAACCCATGTCACGTGTTTGACGTGGAAAACTAACGGGCTTGGAGTTTTGGTATCGGCATTTCTAAGGGATACGTTCTGCGGTCTACGGTCAGGTCACCTTTGTTTTTGTCAAAAGGGGCCTGACCGCAGACCGGAGAAAGCATTCAGTGTGGCAAATCCCTAAACGTTTGGTACGGGTTTCCTTTGTTTAATAAACAACTGACTAGCGATTGGCCTAAGTCTCATCTGATGGTAAGTGACGGCAAGGCCAAAGATGGTGCTGACTGATTCAGTAGTAACCACAATTAAACATAGCTTTTAACCATTGAAGGCTGGGGGTTCTGTGATTTACGCTTGTTTAAGGAAAAGGGAATTCACTCACAGAGGAAAATAGGTGTTCTGCTCTCTAGGCTAGACGAAATCGGACTGGATTTGAATATGGCGCTTGGCACACGCAGTCTCAGTGAATGATTGAGTGAAGGTAACGAAAGGTGAATGTATGTAAGTAAGGTTTAGTCTACAAGGGTTAGCACAGACGTGTGTGTAAGGGTGTGGCTACACGTCTGTGATGAGGTGTGATTGATAGCTGTGCTACAGGCTCCCCCTTCGGGCCATGGGGACGTCCTCGCCCATGGGCTGACACACAGGTTCCTTCTTGCGCGGTCGTCCTCTCTTCTTCCTTTCGTTAGTCGCTGCAGGCGGTGTTGGGGCAGCCGGCTTGCGCTTAGGCGGTCTGCCTCTCTTTCTCTGTGGCATCACAGGTACTGCAGGTATGTCATCACTCCTCTGATGGTATCTTGTCAAATCTGAGACATGATATTTGCCAATAACCTCGTCTTTGTTTGAAAGTATGTAAGTAGTCGGGCTCACTATCTTCGTTATAGTGTATGGTCCATCCCGTCGGGGTACAAACTTGCTAGTGATCCCCTTTGCTTGATTACTTAGTATATGCGTTTTCAGTAGAACTTTATCTCCGACGTTGTACTCGTCGTGAGGTCTACGTTTTTGGTCTGCGTAAGCCTTCCTGCGGTCCTGTTGCTGGAGGCTGTACTCTCGAGCTTCCACAAGGTCATCGCTGAGCTTTAACAGGTATGGCGTTATCTGAGGTACAAAGTTCTCGGTTTGAATAACTGCTCGCAGATCATGTCTGGTCTCTACGGGTGATCGCATCTCTCTCCCGAAGGCAAGGTAAGCGGGCGATTTTCCCGTGCTTTGTGTAACAGCACTATTCATTGCAAAACGTATTGCAGGTAGGGCACTAGGCCAATTAGTGTGGTTTCCCTCCACTAAGATTGCTAGTTGGCTTTTGAGGTCACGGTTCTTTCTTTCGGCAGGGTTTGCTTCTGGATGGTAAAGCGGTATGAGGTTCTGTTCTACTCCTAGGGTGTGCATAGCTTTCTGCATGACTTGTGATACAAACTGAACGCCATTATCCGAGATCACTCGTCGAGGAAATCCGTATCTCAAGAAAACTTCTTCGACTAAGGTTTTGGCGCATGCTTCAGCAGTTGCTACCGATAGTGGGAAAAGCTCGACCCACTTCGTCGCAGTATCTTCTACGAGGAACACCCATCGCTCGTCGTTTGCTCCAGCAGGTAAAGGTCCGAATAGATACATTGCAAGTACCTCAAATCTTTGAGACGGTACAGGGGTCTGCAGTAGGCCTGCAGGCTTCAGGTTGGATGGCTTATACCGCTGACACTCACTGCAATCTTTTATGTAGTCAGTTATGTATCTTTTCATACCAGGGAAGTAGTAGCTCTTGCTGACTCGTTGGTATGTTCTCTCAACTCCGTTATGTCCAGCTGTGGGAGAGTCATGTAGTTCCTTTAGTATCTCTTTTCTCATGGACTGAGGTATCACGAGCTGAGGGTCGTCGCTCTCGACGTCAGGGTTGAAGTGATACAGCACCCCCTGTGACATATAATAACCTCGCTCGGTCCAGCGTGTAGCTGCTAAAACATTATTGCTCTCAAAGTCCTTGGTAATCTTAGAGATTTCCGGATCCTCCGCTTGTGCGTTACGTAGATTCGTAGGTGAAGTACGCGGCATATCTACTGTGACTGAGCACATATCGCAGGATGCCTCTGTAGCAGTGTCGCAAACAGGTCTGCTCAGAGTATCGGCAACCACATTCTTCTTTCCGGGTTGGTATTCTATTTTCAGGTTGTAGGCTTGTATCTTCAAAGCCCATCGCGCAAGGCGTCCTGTTGGTGTCTTCAAGGTTAAGATCCATTTTAATGGCTGATGATCAGTGGCTAGAATAATTTCAGAGCCTTCTACGTACCCGCGGAACTTCTCAAGGGCCCATACGGCTGCCAGGGCTTCACGTTCAGTCGTCGTGTAATTTCGTTCGGCGCTGGTGAGTAGTCTGCTCGCATACTCCACTGGACGTTCATCGTAGCCTTCACCTTGAAGTAAGACTCCACCTAAGGCATATCCGCTAGCGTCTACTCTTAATACGAAGGGAAGAGTGTAGTCAACCTGCCGCAGTATAGGAGCAGTTATGAGTCGCTTCTTCAATTCATCGAATGCATTGACTTGATCTTCTCCCCATATCCAGTTTTGGTTCTTCTTGAGTAGCATAGTAAGAGGCTTTGCTAACTTGGCAAAGTCTGGTATAAATTTGCGAAACCAGGAACATGTCTGGATGAAAGTCTTCAGGTGTTTGTCATTGTGAGGTTCTTTCATATCGTTGACGGCCTTAATCTTCTCTTTGTCAGGTTGTATACCATCAGCTGACAAGATGTGTCCCAAGTACTTCACTGACTCACAGGCAAACGTGCTCTTTCCTCTGTTCACACGCAGCTTGAATAGTTTGAATCTCTTGAACACGGTGTCAAGATCTTGGAGATGTTTCTCAAAACTATCCGAGAGAATCAGGATATCATCAAGATAGGCTAATATGGTTATCCCGGGAAGATTGCTACGGAATCGGTCCACGAGTCTTTGGAACGTAGCACCAGAATTTCGGAGACCCATAGGCATGCGCTTGAAGCGGTACATGCCTAGTGGAGTGACAAATGCCGTCATGTCGCGATCTTCCACAGCAACTGGTACCTGCCAATATCCAGAGCGGAGGTCCAGGGCAGATATGTACTTAAACTTTCCAGTCCCATGTAATATGTCGTCGACTCTTGGTAGTGGGTATCGGTCGGGCTTCGTGACCGCATTCAGTTTCCTGTAATCGATGCAGACCCTTATGGAGTTGTCGTGCTTCGGGACGAGTACCACGGGAGCTGACCATGGGGACTCGCACTCTTCGATGATGTCATCTTCGAGCATCTTCTCGAGCTCCAATCGCAGGGCTTCCTTCTTAGGCTCAGGTAATCTGTAAGGTGGTACAGAGATGGGTTGTATATTTTTATCTATCAACTCAATATGATGGACAGCGTAAGTGGTTGGCTCTCCCCCTAGATTGAAAGTATCCCGGTGGTGTTCAAGGAGTAGAGCGAGCTTGTCACGTTGATTGCCAGTGAGTGTCAAACCCTCATTGTCACGAAGTGCCTCTGCCTCAATTGGTTTGCAGGCAGCAATATCCACAGGTTTTGGTTCATAATATAACTTATGACGCACATCGGGTTCATTGCCAAAGCTCCAGCTTTGGGTTGAAAAGTCGATCATCAATCCAGATGAGGTTATGAAGTCCATACCTAACAATGTCTCATTATTGGTAGCTTCAGGTAATACTATAAAAGTTGTAGGTAATTGCTTCCCTTGCAAAGTGACATTAACGTCAATCAAGAGTACATTCTCTAATGTAGAGCATCCATTAGCATATTTAATATTCAGGGTAGAAGGAGTGAATGACTTACCGCAGTCCTTCAGTAGCTTGTACAAGCTTTCACCTGCAATGCTTCTCTTCGCAGCAGTGTCGATGAGCGCGCGGCCTTCGCGCCCACAGATGGTAATATGTAGTATCGGTCGAGAAGTATCGGTTCCCGTAGTAGCCTGGAAGTCGACATTAGGTGTATGTGTATGTGTGTGTGTATGAGTGTGTGCACCGCGCGCGCCAATGTCCACGGTCGCAACAGCCTCTGCCTCCGCGGCCGGGCTGTCCGTCGACACCGCATAGAAAGCCGCACCCGCGCCGCCGCCAGCAGCGCCGGAGTCGCCTTTGCATCGCGAGCAGTTGGCGCGCACCACGCCTGGCGCGCCGCACCCGTAGCACGAAAACTTTTCACTCTTCACCTCCTCAAAATTGTCAGTAGGTATGGTCGGCGTATCGGGCCGTTTCGCGAGTAGCCACTTGCAATTATCTTTGTTATGGCCGTAAAATTTGCAGTAGTTGCAAAAACGGCTTTGCTTCGGCTTCGCGTCCAAGTTATTGTTGTAACTCGACACTTTAACATCACGTGCTGCACTTTGTCGTGGTAAGTTCTTAAATGTTTGTTGTTTATTGTCCGAATTCACATAACTCGCGTTGTTTAGTTTATTTTCATAATTCCGGTCGTTAATTTTCACGTTTCGAGTGACAGCGCGAGTATTGACATTGCCAA
The DNA here is from genome assembly GCA_963854355.1 of Epinotia brunnichana. NCBI lineage: Eukaryota > Metazoa > Arthropoda > Insecta > Lepidoptera > Tortricidae > Epinotia > Epinotia brunnichana. The sequence continues at coordinate 1,965,961 of OY977946.1, forward strand.
TTGTGACGTTCGCAGTTGCCAGTTCATTCACTTGTTTCGGTTCGTTCAATTCGGTCATCGAATCTTCAATCGACCGGGTTCTTTGCAAAAGATCGTTGAACGATTTTAACTCTTCACGCGGAATACGTTTACGGATCCGCCGATGTAAAAGGCCGTAAACTATATCAAGTTGAATGTTTTCTTCCAGGATGTATGGCAATTGCGCAATCAATGCTCGTAGTTTGCAAATAAAAATTTCTGTCTTCTCGTTGTCTTGTTCTTCGCGAAATATTTCTCGGAATATGAGGAATGGAGACTTTTTCTTGCCAAACGCGCGTTGAAGATCAGCAATGGCGTCGTCCCACGATTTGACGTTTTTTCGAACGCCGTTCCACCATGTTGCCGCAAGTCCGGTCAAAACAATTGAGAGTCCGCGTAACGCGTTTTCGTCAGATACTTTTGCACAATCTTTATATGTCTGGATGCCGTTGATGAATGCTTCCAATGCGTCTTCGACCGAATCTTCAGTTCCGCTAAAACTGAGGTTACAACCGGCGAAGTGACCGCTGGATTGCGGTGTCGCAGCTTTAGTCGCAGATACCAATATATCGCACAAATCATTGTGGGATTGTTGCATTTGTTGCAGCAATATCGTTAGGTATTCTTGAGGCATCGTCACATTAAAGGATGTTGCGTTAGCCTGTTCACCCGATTTTCGGCTGGTGTCGGCCGCCATTACGGTGTCTTTTTTCGGCCCCATCCGAACGAAAATTTTCCCTATTTACTTATTCTTGCAACACAATCCTTAGCGTTGGGCGCCACGTTTAACCATTGAAGGCTGGGGGTTCTGTGATTTACGCTTGTTTAAGGAAAAGGGAATTCACTCACAGAGGAAAATAGGTGTTCTGCTCTCTAGGCTAGACGAAATCGGACTGGATTTGAATATGGCGCTTGGCACACGCAGTCTCAGTGAATGATTGAGTGAAGGTAACGAAAGGTGAATGTATGTAAGTAAGGTTTAGTCTACAAGGGTTAGCACAGACGTGTGTGTAAGGGTGTGGCTACACGTCTGTGATGAGGTGTGATTGATAGCTGTGCTACAAGCTAAAAATTACTTATAATTGATAAGAAACACAGACGGCGAGAGTGAATTCCATTCCGTATCTGTTCGCATAAGGAATGAAAGGACAAAATCGTTTTGTACGAATAGATGGTAAATTGAAGAATGAACCACGAACGGGCTAAGTAACGTAAGGGCGGAATCACTTCCCACGCCTAGGAAAAGGTTGAATGACACCAAGTTTCTCTATCCTGTATATTTTTACATCAAACACCTAACTCCTCTGAAATGCCACTTTCAATCTATTGATCTTTTGTTAAAGGCAAAATATCTGCGAAAATCTAACGGTAAGTAATCTTTGTAATCCAACCCAAGCTATAAATAGTATAAATCGTATCAAAACGATACCAATGGGAATAATCTGACCTTTTGGGGCGATGCTAAATAAACATGGCCTATACCAACCTAGATTTAGGTGACTTCAGAGGAATCACAAACGCGTTAGCGATCCTTTATTAAGTTGAGGATTTGCTGTGTTGACAGTTTGGGATAAATGCAGGTCCCTCTTTCTCAAAAAGGTGCATACTCGGGTGCTATGTAGCTCTATCGATAAAACTTGTACTATAGTACAAGTTTTATCGATACACATACGTTTTCGAACGCGTTTGCGTTTAGTTTCTATTTTTTATTTTTTTTTAGTTATTTAGAACACAAACAGTCCCATAAACATTTACCTGTCTTGCAACCCACGTCGCCCCGTCGCGGCCTGCGTGGCGCGGCCGCGCGGGAGGCAAGGTAGCTCACTCGCTTACTTTTAACTGGTTTAGTTAAATTGTATTCATGTTGCCTACGGCTAAGCACTGGTGTGTTCAATATTTTGTGTTACCCGCAATAAGCGGTATCACGTATTTACTTACTATAAAAAGATCTACCTAATTTTAGTTTGTGTTCTGTTTTTAAAATTATATTAATAAGTCTTAATGCAAAAAGTGCACCCAATACAATGGGCCACATTAAATAAATACCCTTAGGTATACTTTTTCATACTTATAACATATATAATCAGTTTCCTTATGTAATAATCAAAATCTTTTTTTGCCCGACGACGGCAGAGCCGAACGGAAGGGATATGTTTTTAGCAGTCTATGTTTGTATGTTTGTATGTTCCACTGTAGCGTTTTAAATACTGAACCGATTCTGATAAATGGGGTGTCAATCGATTCGAAATTATGCTCCGGGTAACAAAGGCTACCTTTTGTATGAAAAAGAGAAATATGATGGCTGTCACATACAAATAAGTGACTGACTTTGAAAAAAATATTTTGCTATCATAGCGTGTGGGGGATCAGATGAAAGAGGAGAAAATTTTGAGTTCAAATATATCAAAACATTATTAAACTAAAGTATAACAAGCGATAAGAAGACGATTAAAGTTTAAATCAGCCTGTAAGAATACAACTAGCGCTATCTATCGGCAATTCTGCAAATCATTTTGTTTGACAGGCATTTTGTTTGAATATCATCGAAATCGCTGAGGAAGAAGTAAATACTGAGACTCATTACCATGAAATATCGAACTCATCTCCAATTCTCTTCATTCTTACAGGTTCTTTCTATCAAGGCAGTGATATTGTCATTTCCAGCAACATCCGAAATCGCACATTCATCCTCAAATCCCCTTTAGGGCTGGAAACCTTCAGATATTGACCGTGTGTTGATGTTTGGTGACAAATATCATAAGGTTTGCCTCGAAAATCTAGATATACAGCTGACCATCTCGTTATCGATGAGTTGTTGCCTTGTATTATATTACCATTGCTACCAAAATCCAAAAGTTATACACTGGATATTGGAAGCGACGCCGCAGTAGGCTTAGTGAATCCTACAGCGACTGTACTTAGGTGGCTATTACACTAGTATTAAAGCAGGACTGGAAGAGCTGTCACGATGTCACATCTTGCATTGTTACTTGCAATGATATTTCCGTGGCAGTAATTTCACAAAATCAAAAATTTTACTTTATTTGACTCTCACTCTCGGGGTCCAAAAGGCCGCGTCGCAACTAGCGCTGGTCGTGCAATGGCTATGATTTTTCCAATACTACATACCTTATCAAAACACCTACATTTCGTTCTGGCAGTGGGGTCGAGTAGAGATATTCAATTGTCTCTCACAATAGTGAAGTCACATTTAACAGAAGAAGACAGCGCAGCATTTATTGAAGGGAACCAATTAAATGAAGCCAGTTCGAACGAACTTCATGACGGAATAATAAGCACTACTTACTCTGTTAATGCCAAATGAGATTCCAGTACCGAACTTCGCGGAGGTAATATGTCAAAACATTTATGATAATGACACCGTCTTACCGATCCGTGAAATACAGCGCAAAACCGCACCACCAGTCAGTGTTCTCATAGAGCGGAGGGTTGAAGAGCTAGCCTGGGTTCAACTATTTCTGGGAAAAATGGGCTAAATGAAATTAGACCTGTCCATTAGACTATTTTCAATCACGTGTGATGGGAAGTAACAAACTATTTCAGAGCACAGAATATATATTTTACGCTCTCTCAGTGGTAGAGCTTCTGAAAGCGAGACAAAATGTTTCCGTTTGCGGAAGATTGCGGCAAGATGGCGTCCAAGTTAGTGATTTAGTCCAAAACATACACCTATGCATGAGAAATATTCGAGGCACTTCCTCATACTGGCACAGGGCATATTCTGAGCTAATGGCCATGGTGCGTAACCTTGGACCAGCACACTGGTACGTTACTCTGATGATCTGAGATATGCTACATGCGCTATTAGTGGCGGATGGAAGACCTTATGTTCGTGTGGAAGATCTCAGTTTTGATGAAAAAGTACAGTTAGTGGAGTCGTATCGTGTTACTTTATCGCGGCAATTCATGTTCCGGTTGAATGCTGAAAACCCCATCAGCCGATCTCATCAAGTATATAGCAAAATCAGAACCTGCACAAATACAAAAAGCAGTGAGTGACTGAAGCATTGACGAGAATTAGCGAACGAGGTTATTTATTTATCGTATGACGGTTACACACTGGAACATAAGTATATGTATTCGTATCGATGTCGCTGATAGAGTTCTTGTGTGCGATGCGAGGTTCAGAAGGAACAGTGATAAGTAGATACCTAATTGTCCTCTATACATTTGATAGTAATTTTGTAATATAAATATCAACAACCAGTTTCAGTCAAACAGTTTTATAATATATACATATCAAGATTGTAACATGATTAAAAAAAGGAAAAATATGAAATAAATAGTCAATTAAGTTTATTATTTATTTAAATTACCCCATTGTTACCCTCACATATCAGTCTTATGTCATATGTTCGCCGAGGCCCGCACGGACGGTTTTCAAGCGATCATACGCAAAAAAATCGTGTCGATGCTGGGCCGACTCAGGGCAAGTACCAACAGCATTCTAAGTGTCATTGCAGACAGGTATGACTGCCCTATCTTGTCGCACTGGGTTGGGCAGACTAAGTCCGTTGCACAATTGGTGTGCAAATAGATTATAAATAATGTGTAACTAGTATATAAGACTAACATACCTAGGTTACTTAACCTATATAAAATACTAACAATATATGGATACAATACAAGTCCGAAATAAAGATTTAATAATAATAATATCACCAATATTTTTTTAAATAAAATAGGACTTCAAATAATACCCGACTACAGAACACATCTAAAAAGTATAAAATAAAATAAATTTTTAAAAAATAATACCCGACTCCGGACATGCGATCTGAAAAGTATTAAATAAGAAAACAATTTACTTCTGAAATCAAAACCTGACATTCAACTCTCTCATATTTGGATGAAGCCGTAGTCGCATGCCTTTGGAGCCTGAATATATGTTGATGCATGCGACCACGGCTTTATCCAAATATGAGAGAGTTGAATGTCAGGTTTTGATTTCAGAAGTAAATTGTTTTCTTATTTAATACTTTTCAGATCGCATGTCCGGAGTCGGGTATTATTTTTTTTATTTTTTTTTTATTATCATTGCAACCAGCTTTCAAAGGCGAAAACTAGCCTGTATAAAGTAGCTTTAGCTAAGTCTATGTGATAGTGTACATACATTGTCCTTGTTTTAATGTCAAATATAGACCTTTTACAAACAAACAAACAATTCGCATAAACAAAAATATAAGGGGTACCAAAAGACATAAAGCTAAAGACCTGGAGGTTCATTAATATATAAAAACTAAGTTAACATAACAAACTAACCATAACTAATGAAACATAGAAAAAAAAATAAAGAGTAAAAGATTTATAAATTTTAAATTTAACAAATTCCCGGTCGTCGACGCAGTATGCATGCACAAGTTAAAGGTGGGTATAAGTAGGTACATGGGATTAATTAATGAAGACATTTTGGATTTAGACTTTCAGGTGATGTGAATAGTAAGATTTATCATAAGTAAGTATTGTTCTTATGGATTAGCTAAATATATCTTACATTTTACTAACAATTTAACACTTAACAATGATTTGTGGAAAGGATCAATATCGCTCAAATACTTGTTATAAAAACTAGGGACTCGTCAGAAAAAAGAATAGAAATCGTCTGAATTTGTACCTAATACCACCAGAGACGCTATTTGCGTTACCGTACAAATTGACTTTAAACGCAAACGCGTTCGAAAAGGTATTGTCTCGATAAAACCTATACTAGAGCATCTGGCGGCCAGCCAGGTCCATCACGTAACGCATTGTACGCTAGTCAGGTTTATCTAAATGTCACTTTTTGTATGGGAATATGACAGTTGAGTTGTCTTAACGTGCGTTCGAAAGATATGTGATCAACCCTCAGGAACACAACAATACATACAGACCAAATAGCGATGTTACGAGTATCATAGCTGCGTTTCTGTAAGATGGAGGATTTCCGCAGTTGGGCTGATCGAAATATGAGCAAGATTTCTTTGGTTTGTTTGTTTTTTTGTAAATTGTGACGTTAAATAAATGTATTTTCTTACTTTCTTTCAAGATGAAGTTCCGCTGTGCCCTACATACTCTAACTTTAACCATATTATAATCGTACAAGTTAATAGCAGTTTTTCTCCTTCTAACTTAATTAAAGATTTTTTGACAAATCTACTGCTATGCGGTTTTCTCATCCTTGTAGAGGATTACCGTATATTAATTTAAGCTATCTTATAATAAAGACACGCTTCGTAATTATATGGGAGCTAATTACAGATGCGAGCGACCCATTCGAAACCCAGCGAGCCGCGAAATTACTGTGATCAAAAATTGTCTCTCTTGCGACCATCTAATATTTTCTTAACAATAATTGCTATTTAGTTGGAAAAAGTATTCTGTAAAATGAATTTGAAAAGAACGGTAAAATGAATTTCCACATTTTAATCCAGCGTTTCAAAGGACTTAATTATACTTTTGTTCTATTTGTGTTTGCCAAGCCAGTGTTTTACTTCCTAACTCTAGGAACTTAGTTACTTGTCATATATACAGCTACATGAAATAGCGTTCCTACATGTTGTTAGGGGATTCCATCGAACAAATACTTCACTTTCAGATACCGGTGCCATATTTTGGTATGTTGTTAGGCATGTCCCCTGTATTCTAAAACTGCCGGGAGACAATCTCTAAGGAGCTGTCTCCCCTGTAATGAAGTCATTAAAAACACCACGGCCGCGCTTGGAAAAGTGTTCATTACACCCAAACCATGCAACGTACATACACATGTGGTACATGTACATACACATACCAAATGAAAGTTAAATAAATAGTCAATAGTTCATTTATATATTATATTTCAATATATACGCTAGTTTAAGTACTATTAGCAAAAGTATAAAAAAATTATTGCGGCAAAACTAGAAAAGATGTAGGTACAACACAAATGATATTAATTTGGGAAAATTGTGCTCAAAAACCAACAACGCAAAGCGAGTTTTCCCTACAATTTTATCGAAATTACTATTTTCCAGAAACCAGCACGAACTTTTAGTATGCTGTTAGACAAATATCTCTGCGAATTTAAGACAGAGAATAATTTACAGGTTCGTGACGTCACGAACCTCTACCCGGCCCCCTTTTTAAACTTTGAACAGATATCTCCAAATATATGTATGTGCTAAGTGATTATTTATTCTATTTTCGTTTTCTGCGTCTAATTACTATTTCGAATATTTTTTGAGAGTATTCAATGTGATTCGAATTTTTATTTGATGTCAACAACCCTATTCTTCCAAGCACGAATCTTATTGAGTTATAAAAAAGGTTCTAGTAAGTTTTTTATGTAGCTAACCCCATAATTTTATTCATGCTACCATTAATTCATGAATTACAATATCAAAGCGGTATGCAAAAACCCTCATGTAAGACATTGTATTGTAATGAAGTATATTAGGCACGCTAGGTTTAATTCTATTTAACAGTCACGCATAAGGCATTGCGTAGGGAAACTACAGTGTAATAAATCCAGTAACACTTATCGCCGTGGATACGACATCCGTGAAGTTCTGACAAGTATGCGAGTGCAAGATGTCTTATCCACAACGGTAAATGTTCCACATTTCCTTTTCAATTTACCACATGAACTGCTTTCCGAGAGCAAATGCGTTGATTATTACAGAAAAAACCAAAGTCGCTATATGTCACCAAAATTACGATTTCCGAGGGTAAATACACGTGTTATAATAGAAAATACCAAAATCACTACACGCGTGCCTATAAAATTTGAGGGTTGCCCTCAATTTCCCTGGGATCCCATCATCAGATCCTAAATTGGTGACAATGGGACCACCTCGAAAGTATACTCTTTCGAATAAAAAAAGAATTTTGGAAATCGGTCCACAATTGACAGAAAAATCGGTGACGAATTTATTAAGTTTAATTTTTTTAAATCTTTTCAGCTTTGTTTCTTTATGATTATTTTGTTATGTTCACATAGTTTTTATGTATTAATGAACCTCCAGGTTTTAAGATTTATGTCTTTTGGTACTTTTTGTGTGCCCTTTATATTTTTGTTTATGCGACTGTTTGTGTTCTAAATAAATTAAAATAAAAAAAAATCGGCGAACATACAATAAAAAATAAATAAACATACCCAGGACCATATTAACCTCCTCCTTTTTTTAAAGTCGGTTAAAAATGGCAACCATGCTGCTACGCCCGTTTATTTACAACGGGTCATGATGGCCCATTATAGACACACGATTGTGTGCAGAATATCGCCCATATGAGCGGCCAATACTGCCTATAGTTTTGGGGGACCGGTACATCAAAGAAATGTGTAGATGATCGTGCGCGACACACAATCGGCCGTCGTACAGTGGGAAATGCTGCTATTATTATTTGACGTACTTACTCCATTTTAAATAAAATTCATCGTGTGTTAATCGTCATTTGATAATCGCAAAGACATTATTAGTATTGTAATGTCGGAGAAACACTTAATGATCGATATAAGTAAAAGTAGTTCAAAGTTTCGCTTTGATATTCTAGATTAACATAGAAATGTACGCAACTATTGTTCGTAATTTTTTTAATGAATGAGGTGTACATAGTCCATGAAAAGATTTCATAACATTTTTACACCCATTCGAAACCAAGGAATGCTACGAGTGCTACGCCGTAGCAGCATTTTTCCGATTGGTAGTAGAAATCGATCGCACATGCATGATTCATGACATTGAACTTGAATAGGTTAAAGTAACAACCTTTTCTTATGCAAATTCCGACCATGGTTCCACGTACACAGTAAAAATAGCAGCCAGCAGCCTCAACCACCTAGACAAACTTCTAAAGACGGCCAGGTGTACAATTCATGATTGTGGAGACAGCAAGCGACGAAGACGGGTTTTTAATCGTCCACAGTCCATTATGAAGCCCCGAAATAACGTAGAAACTAAAGATAAGTGGCGTAGTCGGTCAAACATTAGGTAGGTAAAAAGCCTCGCCGGTCACTTATATGGGTCACGTCTCTTAGTTGATTGCTATTGATCGTGCTCTGTTTATACATCTAAATACAATACCAGGTCTGCTAGTGACAGGTCGCCGTCGGGACGAGCAAAATCAATAGGAATTTGTTCGTATCACGTAAGTTGCGTTGTGTTGGTTAATACACGTGTTTGGTTCAATAATCGTTGTTAAGCCTTGGTAGTTTTATGACGCGTGGGTTTGGAACACTGGGAGGTTTACCAACGGTATAGAATATAATATCTTTGTTTCAGGGTACCTAACGTATGTTTTCGACCGAGCGTGTGGACTCAACTGACATTCATTTCGATCGCGTAATGTTTCGTAGGTTCGTGAGGTAGGCTGAACGACAGTCGAGTTGTCATACACTTTTACAGCCTGTAAATTTCATGCGGGCATATATTTTAACCAGCCATAGTTTTCAACCGTGCAAATGATATGAGAAAGCAATTATGTTAAATAGCTTAATTAACAGAGTTTATATCTGTTTAAAGTACGACCGAGCAGCAATCTGTTTCGTCCAAACTGATTTGACTTAACAAACGTTTAGACTTTTATGGGTGTCGTAAAGTCAAATGAAATGACGTGAAGTGAATACATTATTGTGCATGAAAAAATAAAGCAGCTAACGAATGCAATAGTGTTGTTTAAGACCGACACTAAATAATAGTCATCAAAATATACGCCCGCATCACAGTTACGACGTTAACTAAAGTAATCTTGTCATAAATGTCACATGGCCTGGTTAAGACAATCCATATATCCCTGTAAAATATCGTAAAGTACGGTAAAACGGTCCCAGATCGACAACATCAATGGTAAAGTAATAGGCACTAAGGTGCGTGACGTCGGCGAAGACATAACCAAACTCAAATGGAGTTGGGCAGGACATATTGGTGGCCACTTACAGGAAAAATAAGCATCGCTCGTCCACCAGCTCGATGGGTTGATGACATAAAAAAGACCGCGGGTCATTTCTGGATGAGACTAGCACGGGACCGGGATAAGTGGTACTCGAACAGAGGCTTATGCTCAGCAGTGAACGATTACAGGATAAAAATAATGATGGTTATGATAGGTACTCTCTAAGGCTAAGGTAACATCCCAATGTTTGACCCAATTCTAAAACAATAGAGGCAAAGAATAGGTGCGAACTATTTGATCAAACATTGAGACGTTTACCTTAGTAGAAGTTTGTTGTACAATTTAACGGACTAGGTTTATTGCTGTTCGTAAACATGTAAAGTTCCAGGTTTGTACGTGTTGTGTACCGATCGATTTGATTTGATTCAAACAGGCCGAGTTTCTAGTTTTAGGAATGGTTTGTTTTGTAAACACATTTTCAGATTGACTTGCTTCCGTTTAACTTCGAAAGTAGAAGTTTTGGACAAGGTGGTTCGCTCAACGGGGCGCTTAAGAACAGTCCCTCGTCGCATGGCGCTTGCAGGGAAAAACCCGCGAGACATCGGCTCGACAGTTTATGAGCGACTACCCTCAGAACTAAAAAACGAAACAACTGACATAACATTTAAAAATTGACTTAGATTTTTTTTATTGGAAAATCCGCTATATTCTATAAATAAGTAAATGGTAATATTTACCAGTTAGATTTATTCATTATACTGTATTGACATTTGTATTGAACCTATTTTTTTTAAATTAATACATAAAATTAAACGGTTGAAGTCACGTATATAAATGTCGCTACGGACGACATGTTTCGAACTCATCGGGAGTTCTTAGCGACATTTAATACGTGAGTTCAACCGTTTACCTAATTGAACGGTTGAACTCACGTATTACGTATTAGCATTAATTTAACATGTCTCGCAAACGTTTAAATAAGATTGATTTTATTGTTTGGATTATTTAATTCCCATTATTGACAACCTTAATTTTCAAATTCATTGACATTTTAATTTTGTATTAACTTATTTGTTTTTGTTTAAAAACCGACGATCACAACATAAACATACACTTTTGTAAATTTAAGTGAAGTTGTATATTGTGAAATAAATGAATCTATCTATCTTTCTATAGCCGCAGATCTATGAGTAATTAAGTACCTAGATCGTTTCCACAAACCCGTTAATTCCGAGCATGCAGCAAACTTTCCATTCGCATTTTTCCCCACTCGATTTTCTATCCGTCCACTTTTTTATCATTCGCTTGTTTCTGTTCTCAAATATCCCTAACTGACATATAACACAATTTTTTTATTTCTTTAGCTACAAACATGAACGTCGAAATTCGAGGTTCGGGTATCTGTCTCTATCGCACCTATAATATTCAAGCGACAGAGATGCAGATACATGAACATCGAGTTTTGATTTTCATGCTAAGTAAAAAAAAATCTATATGGAAACTCCTCACAAATTTTCACGACAATTGGTTGAGAAATGCGAGCTGTAGAGGAGACAGGCTGAACAGCTGTTCATACAGTCAAGAATTTTTATTTATGATGATATGAAAGGAATACAAATAGTATTTAAGCAAAGAGGGCCCATATTAAAGAACGCGACCGAAACAACGCATTTTCTCCCAAGCTGAAACGGACAACTCGAACTTATTTTGCGTTTTTATATACAACGTGTATTTTTAATATTACCTCAAATTGTAACCAGAGGTCGGTGTAATGGCTATGAACCTTAGAATATTAACTCCTGTGATTCCGGAGTGTATTATATTAGCTAGTTATTAAATAGTTAAACATCGGAGTGAACATGTTTACGAGATTTGTTCTAATGACGTACTAGCTGCCTGCGCGTCTACTTGTGTATTGCAAATAATCAATCCTAAAGGATGTCTATTATACAGGCTGGAAAGTTAAAACGGGACAGTAAGGGCAGCTACTAGATCCCTTGCCGCCACGCAAAAATGGCATTAAGATTCCATTCCTATCTTTTTAAGTGATGACAATCTACATTCACAGATTTATGAAAAAAAGTACAGTCAGCGAGAAAATCATCAATTATGACGATTTTTTTAATGCCATTCGATCCCATTCCTATTAAGGATCAAAATTCTATTTGGGACCGACTAAGGTTTGACTACAAGAACGCCCAGAAATCAAAGAAAACTTTTTCCATACAGTTAGTATGGGAATACCAAAGTGCAAGTAGTCCTTTAGTTAGACGACCATCAAATTGTATGGAGACCGAGATAACTTCATTAAGTTCAAAAAAAAAATAAAAAAAAAAAAATTTTAACTGTTTATTTCAATTGATAGACAACAAAAAAAATATTATTCAGGTACAACTTAACCCAATCTAAAATTTTAAAGATTATTAGCTAAGTTTAGTTAGTTATATATCATATCATTGACATTTTAATTTAAATTATTGTTAGTAAGTATTTGTTAGTTATTGTTAGTTAAGTTAAGAATTAACATTATTTTTTACACTCAGTATGGCTTTCTTAATTACATATTTGGCTTTATGCGGTTTATCCCTTATACAATCCATTACATTTTCCAATATATTTGTAGGGAAGCTGTTTAAGATAACAGGCACATAACTGGACCAGACCCTTTGTCCATAAAAGTTTTTGCTGTTTGGTACCGTAAAGGTTTTATTACTTGTTAGTGTCCGGAGGTTCTGTGGTCTGCTATACCTATTCAGTCCTCCTAGGCATTGCCAGAAATGAGAGAATTCATTACTTTGTTAAAAAGAAAAAAAAACTGGTTTTATTCAGTGACGGCCAGCTTTATTCTGTTAAAAGTTTGTAAAAAGAATACTAACATCCGTATTCAGAAGTTTTGTTGGAAATCTAAAATTTACTAAGGTCCGGGTTTTACAGCACCTGTCCGCTCGTGAGTACTGTCCACATACTAACGTTTATGAATACGGGTGTAAATACGTTTGTGTTTTTTTTTTAACAAAGGAATGAATTCTCTCATTTCTAACCTAAATGAAGTTATGTCCGTCTCCATACAATTTGATGATCGTCTAACGAAAGGACTACTTGCACTTTGGGATTCCCATACTAACTGTATGGAAAAAGTTTTCTTTGATTTCTGGGCGTTCTAGTAGTGTTCAGTTCTGACAGTACTTATTTTTTAAATGTGTGAATGTAGATTGTCATCACTTAAAAAGTTAGGAATTAAATCTTAATGCCATTTTTGCGTGGTGGCAAGGTATCTAGTGGCCGCCATTACTGCCCCGTTTTAACTTTCCACCCTGTATATACTAGTGAAAGTATTGTTGTAGGTAATCCGATTGATAGTTCCGGATGTATGTAGGATACAAACTTTTGTGGGGTTGTACAAACTTTTCCTTTTTATAATATTCATCTTCATATCAGCCGAAAGACGTCCACTACTAGACATAGGGCTCCCCCAAAGAGTGCCAAAGTGATCGGTCCTGCACCACCTACATCCAGCGGACTCCCTCAACCTTTACCGGGTCATCAGTCCACCTTTATAATATTAATAAGCGTAATTAGTAATTACCGTCTCTGTATCTGTGAATAAAGAGTAAGTATTTGTGTTGTATTGTACTTACTGTTACGAATTTAACGAAAACTATCAACATTTCCGTACCTGACTCGGTCGACAATCATTTATGAAGCAAGTTTTTATAACCACCAACCCGTCGAGACTATTTTAACGAGCTCTTTCACGACGGGTTTACGTGCAGTTTACGAGTTCCTATATGGTCTTCCGCTTCCATCATTACTGGCTCTGGTAGGTATGTTGTAATCCTGCTATAGGTCGATCGCTTAACTCAGTCCTCGCCTGCGCGGGGCGCGGGTTCGGGGGCAGGACGATAAAGGGGCGCGGGCGGTGTGCTAGGCGAAGCATCCGCACACGGCCCGCGTCCTGCGGCGCTACCACGAACTCCGTTTCTGTCGCTCGATTACCATAAACCATAAGTGCGATAGAGACAGAGATATGCGAAGTGCGAGATTCGAAGTTCGTGGTTATAGCTCAGTTATCCTGGCCGTGCTCGGTTGCCGTCGCATCTGACCGGCTCCGTCCGGCTTTTGTCTACTGCACTCTATTAAGACGCGTTTGGCAACCGCCGGGTGATCGCGCAACCGTTGCGATGCGGCGCCACGCGACCCGGCCCGGTCCAAGGAATCGCACAAGGCAGTAAAGGAAGGATAATCAACGGTAGAATTGACCGCGGCAATGTTTGTTCAGAACAGGTACCGGAACCGGTTTCTCTTATTAAGGTCTCTTTTGTGTAGTAATTGTGAAAGTTATATTTTTTATCGTACAAACACAATGTATACCTATTTATAACTGATAGTGCTCACTTTGTTCCATCCCTGGACTTCATTGTATGTAACTAGTACAAATATTGCATTGTTGTCTGATTTACATCGATCAACTCAATCCGGTTCCTCTAGTGAAGTAGGTCAAATTTGACATGCAAGAAGAACCAACTTTGCATGCAACAGCAATAACTATTCACATTGTTGTATCTAACGACTGGATTTAATCGGAGTTTTAATGAAGCACACAAAACAACACAAAACGCGGAGCGTTGAGAACCTTTGTGATTCGAGATGAAATGTATTGAAAAATGGCAGAAATTCACTGCGCTTGAAGCGGAGACGGAATATTTCGAAATGAATTCACCGTGTTTTATATGAGTAAGCAACGATATACATATAAATATAAATATTAGGATACAGTCTTACACAATATTTAATGTCGTCTTAGGCTTCCATCACGCTTAGAATAGATATACGGGAATGTATAGAAGATTGTTAAGCTAGTGATAAAAGTGACCCATTTCACACGAGTTGCTTTCACTGGCAGATTTTCTCTCCGAATAGGTAAACATGTTTTTTGGTTATATTCTTTAGTAACGAAACTAAGAACGCTTTTCGGATGGTTTCGGAGGGCTTTCAAATTTCCTCATAGAAAGAATGACGTTATACAATTAAAATTAAATGTTTATTTCCGAACTGGATGCCCCATTTTCAGTTGTTGGTACCATTACCATTTACCTCCCTGTCTCGAGTGAATTCCAGCTTTGATTGAATTAACAATAACGTTATATTAGCCTGCGTTGTCATGACAATCTGTTATCCAACTTCCTTTCAAAGGATCGTATCTTAGTATGTGCTCTCATTGTAATATAAACCTTATGTACTCTGAGTCTTGAGTTATTTTTGCAATTGGTCATGGAGTTAGGAGGAGTTGATTATGCAGTCAGGTGTGGTGTCTGGGACGTGTATTGTGAACCCTCCTCTAATTTGAATGCCTATCGACCATTTCAGGTAAATACGTAGGATGTTTGTTTGGTGAAGGATTAGGATGTTCACTGCCGATAACGTACAATATGCGTCCACTTTCGGTGTAAGTTTATTTTTGTGGATGAAATTCAATTAATGACCAGCCGCTGTAGCCCAGTATCATGGAAATCATGTTTTTGCTCACAAATATAAAAACTTAGCATCGTAGGTATTTGACGTGATAAGTATACCTGCGAACTTAGGCATTAAGACTACAAAATTTTACGTCTCATAAGCAAACATCCGGGTTTTCGGAGCGGGAACGTTTGACATTAGCCAAAGAGTAGGTATTTACTTAAAAACAGATCGTACCCTAGTAGGTTTCTACCGAATGAATAATTGATTGAAAAATAAATAAAGATTAATCATACATATAGGTACATATTTTATATTGGTCATTCATTATCAACCTCTTCAGTTAAGTCTATTCATTTATAAGAAAATGCTTCATAGATATCGAGCGTCAAGATTGACATTGTATTAGACACCTATTGTCAACCGTTACCCTTGCTTGTCTAGTAGATAAACTTATATGCAATTGTATTTTAAAAAACTGTAAATAATCAGTCAACACAAATATGCCTCCGAGAAAAAAAACTCGTTACGAGTTTATGCGTTCGTGGATAGAAAATAATCCAGAGATAGAGGTTCGAGATTCTTTATTATTTTGCACCAAGTGCAATGTGAGCTTCGCTCAAACGAAATCTAGTGTAACGCGACATGTCGCATCTAATAAACATACAGGTATGAAATATGATTTCAATAGTGAGCTCTTGAAATTTGTTGTGGGCTGTAATATACCATGGACGCAGGTAAACAATCCGATATTTAAAGATTTTATCGAAAATTGTGTTACCGGTAAATTTGGAAAAACTGCAAAAGTTCCTTCGGAATGTCAACTGCGACGGGAATATTTAAATAAAGCTTACGATGAAAAAATGAATAAAATACGGAGCGAGCTAAAAAATGAATATATATATGTGAGTGTTGACGAAACCACGGATGATTATGGTCGTCAAATAGCTAACGTAATAGTGGGAGCATTACGTGATGATCACATTGGCACTCAACACTTGATATCCAGTAAACGGTTAGACAGCACGAACAATGTATCAATATCCAATACGGTCACAAGTGCTTTTGATGAATTATGGGGTGCTAACCATAATAATCACAATAAAGTACTTTTACTTTTAACTGACGGTGTGCGCTACATGCTAAAGGCTGGAAGAAATTTAAAATGTATTTTTCCCAATCTTTTGCACGTCACATGTTTGGCTCATGGTTTAAATAGAGTGGCTGAACTAGTAAGAAAACTTTATCCAGATGTGAATGATTTAATCGCAAATATTAAGAAGACATTTTTGAAATCTCCTAAAAGAATACAAAAGTTTAAAGAAATGCTCCCCGGAGTGCCTTTACCACCTCGACCAACAATTATTCGGTGGGGAACCTGGATAGAAGCTGCAACGTATTACAGCAAACATTACGATGAAGTGAAACGTGTTCTAAATACATTCAGTCCCACCGAAGCCCAGATTAGAAAGGCAAAAAGAGCGTTTGGAAATGCAAATATAAAAAGCGACTTAAATTTCATAGCAAATCATTTGATGACTATCCCAAATGCTATTAAAAAACTACAGGATGCGAAGCTGTCCATCAGCGATAGTTTAAAAATAGTTCATGAAACCTATAGAGATGTTTCCAAATTAAACATGAGCGTAAAAGGAAAACAGATTTATGATAAACTGAAGTTGGTGTTAAAGAAGAATTCTGGCTATAAAAATTATAAATGAGTTGGTACAAGGCAAAGAAATAGAACTTCAATCTCAAACTTCTCGTGCATCAATTGATTCCTACAAAAAAATTAAATATGCACCTATTACAACTGTCGACGTGGAAAGATCATTTAGCTCTTTGAAATGGATATTTACAGCAAGACGCCGTAGATTAACTGTCCTAAATATGGAAAAAATATTAATAGTTTATTCTGAAAATCGTGTCAACTATTCAATTTACAGCAGGTAATTAATTAAAGTTATTTTTATTGTTACCTTATAAGTTATAAGACTTTTACGGAAATTAAAATAAAACTTTGTCACAGATTGTATACAACTCACAGAGAGGTAGTTATTCATTAGGCATAATAAGATATTTTCTTAGACTAACATATCTGTTTATCTCTACTCTTTCTCAAATCATTCCCGCTCCGAAAACCCCGATGTATGCTCATAAGCCAGTAAGTAAGATTTTCTGCCCGACGGTGTGACAACATATATTTCTTGCTTATAATCTAGTCATCGTGACGAGTTTTATTGATGATAGGCAATCCCATTCAAATATGGATGAGGAATTGCTGGAAACATTTATGGCACGGTGTATCTCTTCTACCTAGATCAGTTTTCATTTTATATGGTCCTTCGAACCGGACGTTGTTAGTGAACTGATACAGAAAATACGTGCCTGATGTTGCGTGTCATATTATTGCCGCTCTAAGTTTAAGTATACGCCTAAAACTGTGCTATAAGTATAATTATGAGATAATGCTTAAATATTATTTTCTTAACGAAACAAATGATTTTATTAAATATTTTTCAACACACCTGCTCGTAAAGTAGGTCTTATTACAGCGTATTTACATTGATAATGCAGAATATTACCCATGCCGTGCCTTTTACATTACATTATCGCACTAGTGCCTTTTCATTACATATCTTTTTAAATATTAGCAAAATAATGCAGAATATTACCCATGCCGTGACTTTTACATTACATTATCGCACTAGTGCCTTTTCATTACACATCTTTTAACATTTTAATTTTTTATTTTATTTATTTTTTTCCTCGCAAATGTGTTGAAAAACGTCGTATGAAACACGTGAGCATTGGTCATTACACTTCTCGTCTCCATTAAGCCTTCGCCTTCGGCTCAGGCTTAAAAACCGACTCGAGTGTAATGACTAACATAGCACACTTGTATCATAATGTACTGTTTTGTTTCGTATAAATTTTACGTGGAAGTTACCACGATCAAATTTTAAACAGAGAACAAAAAATATCGCCGTTACACCTAACCGGCATCACAGCACCAATTTACCTGTTAATTTACGATTTGGTTTGCATAGTTTTACTCATACGGTGGTTTCCACAGCTATATCTGTTTTGCTTGACTTTAAATTTAGAAGAACAACCAAAGCTACGAACTTTACACTCCTCCAAATTGGTTGTGGAATTATAGTTGAAGCGGAGTATAGTGCTTTTATTAAAGCCAATCTACCATTTTTAAATTTACAAATCAAGTGGGCGTATTTAGAATCCCACATTTACTCGACAGGGCTCACAAATTCAGGGGCAAGCAGTACGTGTAGGGTACGGCTCAAACTGTCCCTTCGTATCCGTTACAGTTCCGAGGCGAGCAATCAAGCTCTAATACCCATAACTCTGACCGTCACGTCTCTTAATCATGTACATTTTTGGACTTAGGTACGTCTGTGATCGATCAACATCGACTTCTAGCGTTTTGCCTGGGTGTATCCTTAAGAAGCCCGAGGTGCGCTTGGGTACATAATCCCTAGAGTTTGCTTACTATAAATAAGAAATATAAATAAATATTTCGGGACAATCTTACACAAATCGATCTAGACCCAAACTAAGCGAAGCTTGTACAGCCAGCCAAAGAAGCCAAATATATCGAAACAAATCCTTACTCTTACATTTGATAAAGACGTATACCGAAATATTTGGGTGCTTTGGCTGCTACTAACTATATGATAGTGACTGTACTAGGGCATTAGACGACGGTAAACATACATATGTAGATAAATACATTTTTAAATACCATGTAGTTATAGTACTAGTTTTACGACAGTAAGAACTATTTGTGACTAAAAATGTCGTTTTGCGGTGCGGTTTTTGCTTTGCGTTTCGAAGAAAAAATTAAATACATTAAACAAAACTAATCACTTTTATTTTACCTACTCTAAGCCATATTTTACTGGCATTTATAGTAAAACTCCGTTAATGGACGTATTCGAACAAAAGCGGTATAAAAATAAAATTGGTTTAATTTTAAATTTAAGTAGAATGCGTTAAAACTAAGATATTTTTAATTTATTTTATTTAAACATATTTAAACAGCATAACAGATTT
Organism: Epinotia brunnichana; assembly: GCA_963854355.1. NCBI lineage: Eukaryota > Metazoa > Arthropoda > Insecta > Lepidoptera > Tortricidae > Epinotia > Epinotia brunnichana. The sequence goes on from OY977946.1 coordinate 1,985,377, forward strand.
ACTTAAATCTTATACACTGTCAAACATCTTATAAAATTAAGGGAACTAAACTAAACATACCAACTAAACACAACCAACTGCGAATACTAGAGGGCCTATCATCCTTCATCTCGCAAAACTTTGGGCACTCCCTACACACAGCCGTCCATCGCCGTTAAGGGCGTTCGACAAAACGTGGAATATTTTTAGGAATTCCATACAACAAGATTTCTAGACAACAAGATTTTATTAATCCTTGTATTACGAATTTCGTACGTTAGTTAGAGTTCTAAATGATGTTACGGACCTAGTTATTTATGTACCTTCATATAATTTAGTCATGACCGGAGATGAGACTCACCTTACACAGGACGAAATGGTTAGAAAAAAGTGATTGAGGTTGGGTAAACAGAAACGTTTGAAGAGAATTTATTGCTGGCGTGTAAAATCGCATTCGTTTTTATAAATATTTTTCTGAATTGAAGTTGAATGGGGTATTTTTATCCGAACATGGCAAAAAATTAGGCAAAATCGACGAACGCTGGACCATAATGATAAGGGTGCCTTCGTGGAAAGGCCCAAGTGGGAATCGCTACAGCGGAAGACCACTTACAAGATGGGGAACGATATTAGAAAAACCCCAGGCTGAATGCAAGCTAACAGCCAACGACAGAAATAAATGTATTTCTTTTAGCTCCAAATACGCATAAGAAAATGAAAAAAAAAAATACGAGTGTAAAGGTATCATAATATATATCAGTAGAAAGTAGAAAAAAAGCGGCCAAGTGCGAGTCGGACTCGCACATGAAGGGTTCCGTAAAATAAATTGCGGTTTACGATTTATGACGTATTAAAAAAAACTACTTACTAGATTTCGTTCAAAACAATTTTCGGTGGAAGTTTGCATGGTAATTGTACATCACATATTTTTTTTAGTTTTATCATTCTCTTATTTTAGAAGTTACAGGGGGGGAACACACATTTTACCACTTTGGAAGTGTCTCTCGCGCAAACTATTCAATTTAGAAAAAAATGATATTTAAAACCTCAATATCATTTTTGAAGACCTATCCATAAATACCCGACACGTATGGGTTAGATGATTTTTTTTTTTTGAGTTTTAGTTCTGAGTCTGGGGAACCCCCAAAACTTAATGTTTTTTTCGATTTTTGTGTGAAAATCTTAATGCGGTTCACAGAATACATCTACTCACCAAGTTTCAACTGTATAGCTCTTATAGTTTCGGAAAAAAGTGGCTGTGACATACGGACGGACAGACAGACAGACATGACGAATCTATAAGGAATCCGTTTTTTGCCATTTGGCTACGGAACCCTAAAAAACATAATCATATTGAGTAAGTTTCTATAATTATTTGCAAGATATAAAAGCCTTGTTTATTTTAATATGGCAAATACGAGAAAAAGAATGATGTGATGGGTTCAAATCTCACCTTAGATTACATACATTCAATCACAGTTCTTCCTTCTTTGTACCTATTTATTATACTTATGTGACTTAATGAGTTCCACTTAGAGCGTTTTATTTGACAATTATCGTTTTCCTGTAAAAAATCTTTAATGTGCTTGGAACTGTTTAATATTATCATCATCATCCTCCTAGCGTTATTCCCGGTTGTGCCCCTAAAGGAGCCCGGGGTCCGCTTTGACACCTAATCCCAAGATTTGGCATAGGCACTAGTTTTACGAAAGCGACTGCCATCTGACCTTCCAACCCAGAGGGAAAACTAGACCTTATTGGGATTAGACCGGTTTCCTCACGATGTTTTCTTTCACCGAAAAGCTAACGGTAAATATTCCGTACATAAGTTCCGAAAAACTCATTGGTACGAGCCGGGATTCGAACCCACGACCACCGCTTGACAGCCGCATGCCTGAACCACTAGGCTACCGTAGCTTCTGTTTAATATTATATGGATTGTAATTGTCTTTCCTTATTAATAAAGCTTTTGAAGTCGTTGCTTGTTTTAAAACAATATGTGTCAAATGACACATATGAGTGCTGTTTATAGTAGTTTTAATCTAATGAACCTGAGAACTCACTGGAGGGACTATTAATTTAATGAAAGTGTCCGCAGTTTATATTCATTACTTATTTTGTTTAATAATTAAGGCATCCACAATATTCATGTTCTGTTCTAAAATGAAACGCAAAAGTTATTTTGGTAATAAAACGCATTGAGTAAATTAAACATTTGTGGGAAAACAGCAGGGCCTACATTAAGTTTCAATAAATGATGTATAAATAACAAATATCATACTTTAGCTTTTGCTCGCGAATTTGTCCGCGTGAACTTCAGTAGGTATCGAATTCCACCGCAATTTAATTCCTTCAATGGACAATTTTCCAGAATTTGCAATAATTAAATATTAGGGGATAATTTTACCTATCAGTCATGTCGGATTAGCTCATATGCATAGTAACAAACAGAAGAAACATTTTATGAATATGTAGGAGGTCATCCTACTAGAAGGTCATCATCATGTCAGCCAAACGACGTCCACTGTTGGACAGAGGCCTCCCCCAAAGAGTGCCAAAGTGACCGGTCCTGCGCCACCCGCATCTAGCGGACTTCCGCGACCTTTGTCAGGTCATCAGTCTACCTTGTCTACCCACGCGGCGTCTTCCGATAGAAGATGAAATAAATGAATACGTAAATACACAGAAAATACCCAAGACTCAGATACCAAGATACCATCACCCAGATATTAAGATTGTCGAATATACGGTGGTCGAATATAAAAATTTACGCTATTTTAATAAATGGGTAAGAAAGCTTATTTTAATACATATGACTTGAGGAAATAATAAAAATTGACTATTTACTCGTGCATATCCATAAATTTTATTATTTGATATCCATGACCTGGCGATTTATAAATACGATTCTCCGATAAAAATGAATTCAGTGAATTTAAAACGATCGCTTCATTAAACTTTTCATGTGAACATGAAAGCCATTAAAGCCGAATATTTTATCCAGTGAAAATTTTATCTATGATATCGACTCGTCTTTGTATTTGGCAAATCTTTCTCCCTGGGTGGCGCAGGACTAGTCATTGTGGCACTCTTTGGGGGAGGCCTGTGTCCATTTGTTGGTGTTGATTTCTTTTTACGATTGCGGTGCCGACGACGGCGCGCACTGTGTCACGCAGGAACTCGCCGCTGATCCGTGCTCGCTCACAACACAACTCAATGCGCTCTTGGCATCAGCACCGGAGTGTGACTTACTCGCGTGGCGATGGATGTGTGTCACGAATGTCTGAGCTGCTGTGAGGAGATGGATGACAGGCAATCAACTGTATCAATGTATTTATGTGTTTTTAGGGTACCGTACTCAAACAGTAAAACGGGACCCTATTACTAAGACTCCGCTCTCTGTCTGTCGTGTTAACATGTTTTTAATAAATAAAGTTCGATGGCAAGCAGACGCCGGTACCATCGCCTATAGACGTTGGCTACTCCAGAAGCATCACAAACGCGACAGAACGCGAAGCGCCAGCGCCTCTCATACTCTCGCCAATGCATTCTCAAGAGTTATGGCGCCACCAAGATTACAACACTAGAATACAATGGTATTCTCCTTTTTGGGACATAATCTTAAGATTTGGCATAGACACTAGTTTAATAAAAGCGACTGCCATCTGACCTTCTATCCCAGACGGAAAACTAGTCCTTGTAGGGATTAGACCGGTTTTACCAGGATACTTATTTTCCTTCACCGAAAAGCTACTAATATCAAATGATTTTTCGTAAGTACATAAGTTTTTTTGAAAAAACCCAGTGGTACGAGCCGGATTTCGAACCCACGAGCTCCAGATTGAAAGTCTAGCATAAAACTCTACCGTTCAACCACAATGACTCTTATAGGTACGTTATCATGTAAACAAAAAACTTACGTTATTATTCTTGATACACTTCCATTAGTAGGCGACAGCCTCACTACAGTCATCAATCTTCATGTTGAATCTTCCTCTTAAGTTGTGACGTCAACTAACCCTTTTTTTTTTTTTTTTTGACGGAGTGGAAATGCACTTACGCATCCCCCCAGCCGGGAAGCTATAATGGGGGGTATGTGGGACTCACACCCTCCAGCCATCTCTATTTAAAGAGAAGGGGGAGGGAGTCTACCCACTAAAACCACTCCGGCGTTTCCGTCCCTGCCGTTAATGGGAGCGCCATGGGATCGCGAACATGTCACCACGACGCCCCCCGACGTCAACTAACCCTATGGCAATGGTTTCTATAAGAGGCCATTTTCCCGTGTGATAAAGAAAAACTACAAAAGAAAAAACATAAATACTAACATATCGACGCTTAAGAATCAATACCGTCTAAGTAACAAAAATACAATTTTACAGGAAGCATGGCATGCTATTCGTTATTGCATTAAAAGGTATAAAACGTCAAAAATGTTAGTTAGACAGTATTGATTCTTAAGCGTCGATATTAACATGGCCGGACATGTCGCCAGACTGCCTGACTCTCGCTGGACTGCTCAAGTTACTGCTTGGAAGGGGCCTAGGTACAGTACCGAAAAGTCGTTGCACCGACGATATAAGAAGAATAACTGGTACTCACTGGCAAGAAAAAGCCACCGCCGGAGAAAAGTGAATGTCCTTGGAGGAGGCCTTCACCTGATGAGCGGTTCTTGTCCGTAACAATACTATTCTATATGCTATTCAAATGAAACTTAAAGTATTAATCATTAACAAATGTATAAGTAAAATAGTAATGACTTAATTCACAATTCACATGGCATGACATTTTCAATTATATTTTTAATAATTGTAATAATTATAAGAATCCTAGCCAAAATCGACCATGTAAAAACTACTTACAGGACAAGAAATAAAAGACTTTTTTATTTTATTTTATTTTATAACCGACGGAAAGAAAGGGTGCTGTGCTATTATTCTAAACGGACATCATGCAATGCTCTTACTAAATATTTAGCGACGTCGAAGTTCTATAAAGTAGATGACAGTTCTATTTAGGTTCTAAAAATATTGCATGCCAGAGCCCAGCCGTACAACCTCTACCTACGTCGTCGTCTCACGCAGACGTGTAACTGACGTCAATCTCAATCATTGTTATGCAAGTTTAGTCACCGGCCGGGTTTCTACCTGACCAGCCCTGAATCAATCCTATTCAGTAGATGTCAAAGGCAGACATTAAGTGGTTACATTTGCGTGAACAATAAATTATAGTGGACCATCGGTTTCCTTTACTATTATTTAAAAAAGTATGTTTTTTTTTTACTTTTATTTATTCAAAATTATAAACTTATTCTTCTACATTTATATACTCTTTAGTTCTTACTGAAGCCTCAATTAGGCTTATTTGTAAGAAATATCTAATTAATATTAGTTTATTAGTTTGCTATCTATCACATTTATCCATACCAGTATTATTCCTCAGTGCTGGTGTTATGAGAGTCTATATAATGTTTTTTAGCATTTTTTTACATGCTTTTCTATTCTCTGATGTGAAGTTGTAAGTTTGTTTTATTTGCAAGGGATAGTCTCCAGACCTACTGACCCGAGTTCATCAAGTCTTTTACAGGTAGGTATATCGATTGGACCTTCAGGTAACTAGCCATATAATAAACCGAGTTTAATGGATCTATCTATTTAGTTAAGTACTCAAACAATATTGTACCTATTGATTGTGAAAACCACAATAGCTTATCGATTTTTTTAATGACTTCTATACATACTGTCTAACATCGTATAAAATGAAAATGAATTCGTTATGATTACATTGAATAGTCTTGAAAGTGTTCATTTTAGGGGATATTATTTAAATTTATTCATGACCCTTTAAATTGGAAGGGATCTTATAAAGCTTTTGTCATTTTTATTATATACTTGATGAATTTTTATTATATGGATAAAAATATTTTAAGAAATAAAGTTCCAAAATTGAAGAATTTTATTTTTGTTACATATTTTATCTACACATTCTTTTAGTGTTTTAAAAAGGTTTTAGCGGTCGCCTGCTAATCCGTAAACAAGGTTTTATAACTAGTCTTTGCAGCCTTTCAATTAGGAAAAGGTCACGAAATAGGAACCTAATTCGGAAGCTCCAATGATCCCGTTTAAGGCTTAATTAAGAATCCCTCCGATTGTGTCGCTAAATGGCCCACTTGTTGCTTCGAGTGGGATTATCTTTAATCTTATGGAGTTTCTGGCACTGTGGCACTGTTTAATACAGTCAAACGAAGTACAATATAATATAATGTTAAAGATCAATAGTAATGATACAAGGACCGACACACACATATTTACACACGTGTGACAACTGACAAAGATGTAAGCATAGACAATACCACAAGTGCGACAGATACAATGTCGTATCTCCTGTTCTTCTGTGCATATAACATCTTTTTTTTTTTACGGAGTGGAATTGCTCTAACGCTTCCCCCCCAGCCTAGGGTAAGCTATAATGGGGGGGTATGTGGGACTCTCACCCTCCAGCCAACTCTATTTAAAGAGAAGGGGGAGGGAGCCACTAAAACCACTCCGGCGTTTCCGTCCCTGCCATTAATGGGGGCGCAGTGGGATCGCGAGCATTCTACCACGAGGCCCCCCGGCGGCTCCGCAAAATTGAGATGCGGGCCCCCGCGCCAAGAGTAGGATCTGAATTGCATGTCGACCCTCCTCCCAGACATGTAAGGCCGTGCAATGTGGGTCCCCAACCCACTGACCCTACTGGGGGAGGACACGGCTTACGGCTGCAAACCGCGCGCAGACGCGCAGAAGACTCTCCCTCTTCGTCTACGCCGGATTGGGGCGCGTCTGCTATGTCCTTGCGCTCCCTCTCCGCTTCCTCCAGAAAGAGGCCACCGCAGCCCAGGATCTCTCGCAGCCTAACATGGCCGCAACGACGTTGTGCATCGAGAGGTCATCCACTGCAAGGACCGCAACCGTTGTGCGGCGCACCACGTCCCAGTGGCTGCACTTCTTTAGGGTGTGTTGGGCCGTGTCGTCCTCAGCCCCGCACTCGTGGCCAGCGGTGCTGGCCTGTCTCTTAATTCAGTACAGGTAATGACCAAAGCACCCATGTCCGGTCATTACCTGTGCCAACCTAAAGCCCACCTTGCCGTGGGACCTCTCCAGCCATAGGTCGAACGACCCCAGCAGAGCCCCTATAGTGCGGACTCCATAAGGGGAGCCCTCGAGGTCGCTCTTCCATCTGTCCCTCATTCTGCTTTCGGCCTGTCGACGGGCAGCCCTCACCTCTTCGGAAGCGGGGAACTCTTCAGAGGCCCTGTTCCTCGACCGCTCCTTATGTGCCTCAGATAGCAGCCATTCCACGACAAGTATGGATGAATGCACTTTAGGCTTTCTTTGTTTGTCACCACCTTTCAAAAAATTGTACTGAGACTGACGTCAAGGATCTAAAACGACTAAATTTTTAAAGTACACGAGAGGTAAAGGATGTATTGTCTTTTGATCCTTCTCAATTTAGTCAGGTTAATTTATCTCAATCTTTTTGGGCATTCGCTAGGACTCCATTTATTCGATCCTCTATCTACGAGTGGAAGAGAGTGTGTGAAGAAGAGAGAGGTATATTGAGACAGGTAAAGCACAGTGACAGGCACAAATGAGGATGTGTAAAGAAGGGTAAAAGAGAAGAGAGCTGTCTTGGACACCATCAGCACTAATTAGAACGGAGAAAATGATTCATCATTTGATACGGTACGACAACTTCTTTAAAAACATAATGGAAGGAAAGATAAATAGAAGGAAGGAGAGGCAGGAGAAGACCACGGCGCAGTTATATGGAACAAATAAAGGAAAAAAACTGGTGTCGTTTCATATCCGCAAATCAAAGGGCTGGCGTACGACATAGATAAATGGAAAATACTCCACCAATAAGAGGACAACTCTTAAATTTGTGATGAAGGCACAGTGGAATGGCATCTCGTTCATATTAGTCGTAAATTAAATTGAATAAAAGGTCGTCAGAGGGCTTGACTCATTTGAGGCGCAAGCGTCTGCAGGCTACGGCGTCTGCTTACCACCAGTTCAGCCGTAAACTTATAAGCAACAAAGAGGTTGTTAAAAGTCAAACTTCGTTTTAGATTCCTGATACAGGATCGGGCGAATCAAAAAAAATGTTTTGCTATAAAAGATAAACGCCGTCTTACATAAAGTATCAGCCATACCGAAGCTCCGCTGACGCCGATTTGACGAACGCATTAAAATCGCGACGCGTAACGTAAACGCCACGGTATTGAATCGACAGTATAATATTTTTATGCGTGTACTTGTGTAGTCATTAGACTCCTCAATGTATTTCACTGCCCCGTACCGTAAAATGGGGTGAGTAGGTTTCGCGGGGAGAGTTGGGTTATGAATGGGAAGAGAAGGGGTGAAATGGGGGTGAGATGGGTTTTTAAGGCTACTGCCAGAAAAATAATGTATTCCAATTTAAAATGGAGCTATAGTAATACTCATAATAAAAAAAAACGATTCAACGATCTTCCAAAATCATCTTTGTATGAAAACCCATCTCACCCCAATTACGAGGGACTACGGGGTGAGGTGGGTTTTCCTGTTTATCGTCAAAGATATGAAATAAAACTACCCAAAATAAAATTAAAACTAAAATACAAACGCCCGGAACACATATTATATACACCGTTCAGTTTGCATGTGTAAAAATAAAATGTTATCGAGGTTTGAATTACAACATATGACAATATGCAGGCTTACTAAAGATACATAAAATTATACTATCACTCTTTAAGCGAGCGTTAGGAAGAATTATCTGATCACTATGCGTACTGCATAGCCTCTTTAAGAATTCTTGCTGCTCGTAACGCTCCCCATATTCACGAAAAAGTTTGGTAGGCTATACAAACTTTACCTATCAATGCCGAACTACCTCGAAAAGTACAGTTAAGTTATAAACTAACTACTTCCAAAGTAACTCCTTGATGTATCGCAATAGTTTTGATTACCTTCGAAATTCTACTTGAGCACCTTTTGCTGTATCTAACGGGTATTCAAGTTAGGAGAGTAATAGTTTATACTTAGTAACGTTCCATTACGACCCACATTTCTCTTGGAACTGGTAAATTGATATTGCTATTATTAGGTTTTGATAATCATAAATGGATTTCATAAAATGTGTATAACATTATTATGAGGCCTTGTCCCATTTTTTACAATACCTATACCAATGGCTCTGTGAGTCTGTCTTTTTCCTCAAAGATTTTTTTTTATAGGTAATTTTTGAAAATTGAATCGGCTAATTAATTTCATATAATTAACGAGCCTGCTCACAAAATTTGACGTGAATCCTTTGAGAAATGCGACCTGTAGAGAAGAACAGCCGGTCAGCCGGAAATACGAAAGCATTTTTGCCCAAGCTTAAACGGAAGACTTCGTTCCCTTGTTTCGCTCGTTCAATGAAAAGTTCACGCCCATACGAGAATAAAAGAAAAATTATGCGTTTCCATTCTCTTTACAAAATTTCTATCGCTACAATGCCGTAACACTTTCGAAATAGAACGCTGAGCATGATTAATTTCGTAATACCCTGTCTATTTCCTCTGCTGCCATGTCAACCCTATATGTCAACACGGAACGCAATGTGTTTTCGTCGCTGGTGATTCAAAACACATGGTTATTGTGAATAAACTTTATCTTGACAGCAACAGTTTAGAATCTGTCAGCGACTGCCGGTAGCAGTAAAATTGATAGAAGACAAGTTGTTACAATAAGTTTAAACTATAAATATAGTGATGTTACTATTATTTAAAACGTTCGTGGAAACGGATGCTACTATTGCTTTTGAGTCATCTTTTGTTTTGTTTTATCTTTGACAATAAAATATGCTGTGCTCATCATCGTCATCATCATCATATCAGCCGGAAGACGTCCACTGCTGGACATAGGCGTCCCCTAAGAGTGCCACAATGACTGATCCTGCGCCACCCTTAGCCATAGGTCATCGTCCACCTTGTGAGGGGTCTACCCACACTGCACCTTCCGGTACGTATAAGTCGCCATTTGAGAACCTTTCCGCCCCAACGGCCACCAGTTCTATTTTGAACGAAATTAAATTTGAATGAAAATTCATATTAATGTATTCATATTAATTTATTCAAAGCGTCAACCATACAGATTTCAGCTTTATAAGTTTTATAAAAGAACGAACAACTTTAAAAAAAAAATAGCAGTAAAAATACCACTTTTGATTCAGAAGCAGTAGCAAATTCAGATATTGTAGAATACAATTCCAGATTTATTTCTCTAGCTCCTTTAAGAGACACCAAAATACCAGTGAATCCAGAACAAAACGAATTGAGTCGATTTCAGTAATACAAGCTTCAAAGAGCGCGATTTCTAAAGGGCGCTGCCGTTAATCAAAATACAATTTACCTCTCACATAAAAGAGTACACTTCAAGTTAAAAAAACCTTTTAGAGTACGAAACGATCTGAATGTTTAATCAATTGTTCTTTCTAAAGTACGTAATCGGATTCACATCTAGTGATTAGGGGCGAGTGCTTTGCGAACAAACATCTTGCCTGGCGTAATTGGTTCGGCTAAATGGATGCGGAAATTAAATTTAGGCAACTGTTTAACAAATCTTGTGTATTCAGTGAGCCTGAATAAATTCATTGAAGGCCGTGACTACACGAGGTCGTTTTTGTATTGTATTGTAATCATTTGTTTCAGGCAGAGCCCATAAAAGTGTTAGACATAACACAATTTTTTACCAATGCCGAGTCAGCATGCTTTTTAATGTAGACTTAATGTGGTACAGTCGGCGTCAAGGATATTTTTACAGTTTTAACATCATCATCATATCAGCTGAAAGACGTCCACTTCTGGACATAGGCTTCCCCCAAAATGTGCCACAAGGACCGGTTCTGCGCCCGCATCCAGCGGACTCCCGCGATTTTTACCAGGTCATCAGTCCACCTTGTGGGGGGGCTACCCACGCCGCGCCTTTTTTGCCATCGGTACTACGTGCAATGTGCCCCGCCCACTGCTACTTTTATACCTTATCCCAATGTAATAAAGCGAAAAATGTATATAAATATATCTTAGAGGTCAACTGTACAAAAATTAAACACGATTAAAAAGCGATTTTCTCTTTGTTTGATCCATGTCTTATCAGTTGGTAGTACTAATGGTGCATTTCGGTTTACAAAATCTCATGTTAATTGCAAGTTGATTTGAGTGTAGTCTGCTAATGACACGCCACGCCATTTTTAGTCAATACAGCCTGTGTATTTAATATTACCTCAAATTTTAACCCGATATTGTAAGAAAATTGGATGTTAGTCTTAACTAACAAAGCGTAATTAATTTTTGAAAATGTATCGAGCAGCAATGTTTAATGCTTACACTCATTTGACACATGGAAGAAGCGGGTTACTTGTGACAGCTGTGACGTCCCATCAGGAAGACAATGTAGTGATACATTGCGTGCTGAATTATTTTATAAGAAAAAAAAAAGTATTTACTCTCTTCTCTTGCATAACTTAAATCTACAATATAATTTATAATAGGTAATTCACAATTATTAATCCATAAATATGTCATGCTATATTAATTCTAGAATCATAATACCCTACCTGTCGTTTAAATCATCGATTGAATAATAAAGTTTGATTTCAAAAAAAAAAAAAATTAGTAGTTATGAAAAAAAATCTTGCAATATCGGTTCATAGCCCTAACACCTACCTCTGGTCTACAATTTGAGGTAATATTAAAAATACACGCTGTATAGAGTAAGATCTAGCCATAGGGTTACTATATACCTATAGGTACTCGTGTTACAAATGCAGGACGAAGGACAATGCAATTTCTTGTTCAATGAAGACCGTGTTATTATGAATATGATACCATTGTTTTCTTCGGCAATTTAACTATGTGATGACTCTGCCATGACTTCGAAAGGCGGTAGTAGCGGCAGCGGTGAGCTATAATAATAATAATTTATTTCAGACACATGGTCCAATAGCTGTTAGTAACAATAATGTTTACGTATGCAGGGCAGCACTATTAATTTACACAAAAAAACTAACTCAGACTTTTAGACAGATTTGACCGGGTCCGACTCCCGGGCGTGTATAAGGGTTTTTTGAATAGGTATCTTTAAATGCAGTTTAATTTTGTTCTAAAATAGGTCTCGTGACTCCTAAGAGTAAATTTCCTTATCTCTTGTAGTTTCAGATTTTTTCAGTTTCATACATTCTGTTGTATATCTATATTATAAACACATTAAATTAACGTGCTATACAGCTTCTTGCTCCTACGTATAACACCAATGCCGCTACTACCGTTCCTCAAAATCGTGTTAATTATTAGGATAGGTACCATCAGCCAAAAAAAGCGGTCTACCACTTTTGGACCTTATTTTGTATGCAATAAAGTCGAAAAGTGGTAGACCACTTTCTTGGCTGACTGTACCTACTAAGATTATACAGGTACTACGAACCTAGAAGTGTAGTATGAATAAGTATGTTAATTTGAGCCAAAGCTTTTGCACAGCATTTATTTTTATTTTATTTTATTGGCTCACAAAACCAGTTACAGACAATTACAGAAACCCAATATGAACATAAAGGTGCAGATCTAGACTGTAATTCTAAACATGTGTGCACAGAAGGAAAGAGAATTAAGGCAAAGTAAGATGTGAAATAATCTAAACTAAACTAAAACTAAACATTTAGATAAAAACGTTTGTCAGACAACAATGCTTAGTTAGGTACTTACTACAGTCCCCCGCGGCTGTAAAGTCAATGCTGACACATTGCGCAACTATGAAGTTTCTGAATAATGAGTATAATCGTTATCGTAACATAGTATCGGTTTTCACTTAATAATACCGGTCACAGTCATTATTAAGCGTAGGTACCTATATAATACGCCATTATGCGACGCACCAGATTCAATTCATACCTCATATTGCATGATCGTATACCGTTAAGCATATAGCAATGCGGGTTTATAATAAGCCGCAGCCCAGTACACTATTGTTCGATATGAAATGATATTTCCTATATCAGTCCTTTTGAGAAACCCAATAGCTTGGTTTCGAACCCATGACCTTCAGAGAAACTCACGTACCTTTCTCCTCACCTACAATGGCTTCTTTCTTTAGGCATGACTCTGTGTATGTATTAATAAATATTAATATAATATTGCACATACGGTAAATAAAAAAGAAACACGATACTGTACGCCGCTGGATTCAATTAGTGGCCCATATTGTCCATTACGGGCACGCCACGTATCGCAAATTGCTACATTAAAGCCCGGCTACGAAGTAATCAAAGTGATTCCAATGCACTTTTATATGACAATGTTACCTTTAGTTTGACGCGAAAGTAATTAACACGGCATCTACTTTTCATATAGGTAAAACAAATGAAGGTAGACACGGAACATAACATTTGTTTTAAGCTGCGATTTCACCCAAGCACCCCGCCGTTTAAATTGTCTCTGCGACAAACGGATGGACATAATAATTTTTACATTGTTGCCGTCAAATAAGGGATCAAAGTTGTACCTTTCTTCCCTGCTTTTGCTATTCAGAAAAGAGCCATTCAATTTTTTTCGTAGATGGTGTAAAAATCAGTATGTGCCACTCGGTAGCAAAATAATTTATTTAATTTTATTTATTTATTTCAGACTAAGGGTCCATAGGGTCTTAAGTAATTACAGTACACAGACTTACAAACTTGAGGTTAGTACAAATTATACATTAAAAACAAACAAGAAAAGGAATATAGCAATGTCAACGTAAAAATTAATACATAGTAATAATATTTCTGCGAATGTCAATTTATTTATAGCTAAAAAAAAATTAAACATTCATTAACAATTACTTTTATTATTAATTATTCAATGTCAAATATTTTAGGACTATCAACCATGTGAATGGAGTTCCAGTGCCTCAACACAGGGCAGTCGAACCTGTCCAGGACAACACTCAGAGGGCTGTTGGTACTGGCTCGCACTCTGCTCATCACAGAGGCAACACGTTTCCTCAATATTGTTTTAAAGCCATCCGTCCGTGTAAGCCTCTGCAAACATACCAGAAGCGCTGCACCAGCGAGGCAGTACCAACAGCATCCTTAAAGCATTATTTTACTGGATACGCAGACTATTCAATGTTTTTTGAGCATATGTGGTCCATAGGCTACAGGTTATATCTTGAGCGTAAACACTTGAATCCCTCATTACGCTCATGATCTGTTATTGACTGTTGTCCTTGTCGTGGACTTGTGCGTTTGTTTGACATTAACTGGCGCGCTGTTTGTATTTTGACATTCACGACTGTTCCATTCGGATTTCCTCCATTTGGATACCCAACGAGCCGTGCCAACTATGTTTAAACGCTACAGGTTTTTACATTTATGGACCAATTTTGGCGCGGTCTGATGGTGTGGTTGTGTATATACAGGTAAAAAACTCAAATCGTGCCGTCCTGCTCTACCGTATAGGACATGCTCTTTCGTCTTGTTAAGCTTGTCGTGTTTTGTGTGTCAATGACAACAATAGCTGCGCGACTATGTGCGAACGATAGTGTCCCTGTCCGCCAACCGCGTTTGGCTATGCACCTTGTAACCATGGTTTCTGCATTAAATAAACATAAACATAAACACCTCAGAGGTGTCTGCAAAAATGCCAAGAGCACATTGATGCGGGTATAGACTAAGTGCGGGTAGCACCAACTTACGATTACAGAACGATCAATGTTACAATATGGCGCCGGCAGCTGTCGTTCCATAGGAACTTGACAAACTTGCCAAACATTCAGATTTGAACGAACACCGCTTACAATTACAGACGGTTTGGTGCAACTCACCCTAGGCCTGTTACTTGGAACGCATGATGATGATGAACAAACTTAATTGGTTAAAATACAGATACCAGTTTGAAAGTCACCTCAATATTTTTATTTTTTTTCTCTCGAATAAATGTTAGAACTTTTGAAATTGTAGATTTTGTCTGAACTCTCTAATAGGAGCATTGGGAGCATTGGGGACATTTTAATCCTATATCACATTTTTGTCGGGGTTTACGTAGCTTGTTAAAAGTTTGTTAAATTTTGAACGTTTAAACAACACGGGATTTTTAATATTCAAATCTAATGAGCTGTCAAATTGTGAACTGAAATCAAATTGGCATGCTACGAATCGCACCCTGCGCACCAATTGGTTGAAAGTATTATTCCACTTACGTTTGCTTCCAATTACATCAGATGAAAATCTTATTACATTTATTTCGTCACTTGCTAGTGTCGACGAAGCCCCGCTGTGCGGGGCTCCTATTTCTAGGCCCTTCGCGCAACTGAAGCTACCTAACTAACCTACCTA
This sequence comes from Epinotia brunnichana, assembly GCA_963854355.1. Taxonomy (NCBI): domain Eukaryota; kingdom Metazoa; phylum Arthropoda; class Insecta; order Lepidoptera; family Tortricidae; genus Epinotia; species Epinotia brunnichana. The sequence continues at coordinate 2,000,731 of OY977946.1, forward strand.
GTCTTTGTATGTATATGCGTTCCGTAGCTTAATATTTTGATATCAGTTCACAGTTTTACGATTTGACATTGATAGAATATAAACGAATGAAGAATAATGCGTTAAATTTTAAACAGTTTATTGCATTCATAATTTTTCGACAGTTAATATCGCGAGTAAAATTATAAACTAACGGGGTCTACAACCTGACAGTGACATGTATGTATCTTACTTAACTAATTATATCATTTGTTGTTTATTAGAAGCCAAAACAAAATTGTTATACATTTTCTCTATAGAAAATTCAATGTTGGTCATCATTTATTTTTTATTTTTTATTCAGAAACAAACAGTCTTACATAATAAGTGTACAGAATACATTAAGCATAAAGCAGACCAAAAGTTTCCTGGAAGATAAAAATCTAGAACGTTGCAGATAACAGAAGAGACAGTAAGCAAATAGAATTGGAAAATGAAAACAATTACAACAGCTGCTAAGAAGGTATTAGGTACATACATAACGTTGCATTTCAATTGATCATCATGCGAACATACAAGTTTAATTATTGATATTAATTTTTGTTGAACTATAAAACATCATATAAAAACAAAATCCTTGTAGCAAAAAAAAAAAATAAAAAAAAAAAACTACTTCTAAAAAGTTGCCAAGATATCCTAATTTTTAAATGCATCCTTAAGCGATCGATGTAAGTTTACAGTGAAAAATATCAATATCGATGAGTTTTAGATTTATGTTATATAATTAACATGCTCGTTTAATAAACACATTCTTACCGTAGCACGTCCTGCTGCGTGGTATGCAAAATACATTTTTTTTACGACATTGGCGCGCTCTCGACTTCGCGGAACTCTAAAATTAATTTTATGTAAAAGAGTAGGGGCATCAAATTGTGAATGTATGATCTTATATAGTATAACAGAATCCGTGGAATCACGACGGTCACTTAACGCTTGTATATCAAAACGCTTACTAGTATCAATTTAATCTGTATATGTTTGCCCTGTCCTAAAGGCCAGTGATTTAACAATATTTTTTTGGAGTCGCTCAATCCTGTTATTATGAACATGTAGGATGAGTGGAATGGAACGTCAGAATGAACGAATGAGTGACAGAGCAAGAATGATTAGAAGGATGTACGAGTGTGATAGAGAGAGCGAATGCGTGACGGGGGATTTTTGAAGGAGAAACGGAAAAGTGGAGGCTAAGATTAACGCTAAGACGAGGTGGTTGTAATTTTCCGTTTATTTCACGAATATAAGCATTTACTTATTAAAAAGTGGTTTCAGTACGCCCCAATCCCACAAATTGGTGTTAGAAGTGCGGATTTGGTAAATTTCAAGAAATTAAGACGAAGAAGACGTGGAAAATAAGTCACCGTTAATACGTTACGAACACGACAATAAGAAGTCGAAATGCCTCCAAAAAGAGACGATGACGAGAACGAAACTACATCAAGTGGCGGCGGTTTTCTCCATTTAACCGAAGGCCTGGTTCCTCGATTCAGTGGGCAGGATAAGACGTACTCTGCTGCCCGATGGATTCACGACGTCGAGGACAACGCCGAGATATTTGGATGGACGGCGGTCCAGCAGCTTTTGATGGCGAGACGATCGCTGACCGGCACAGCACAGTTGTGGTTGCGGTCAGAGCGCACGTTTAAGACTTGGGACGACCTTAAGACGAGTATTGGTAAAGAGTTTCCAGACACATTAGACGTGAAAACAGTACACGAGATGATGAGCGCCCGACATAAAAAACGTGATGAATCATGCCTGGAATATATGTTCATCATGAAAGAATTAGGAAGAAGGGGTAAGATGCCCGACTACGTTGCTATTAAATACATCGTCGAAGGTATTAAAGACAACGAAGTCAACAAAGTTATGCTGTACGGCGTTACAAGTTACAACGATCTCAAAGAGAAGCTAAATATCTACGAGCAACTGAAAGAAAACATGTCCAGTTCAAGTTCAACCCGTGATATAAATAGATCGAAGCAGGCTGACAAGACGAACACTACGACGAACAGGCGAGTTTTTACCCGATGTTACAGCTGTGGAGAAATGAATCATGCATCATCAGAATGTCCACATAAATACAAAGGATTGAAATGCTTCAAGTGCAATCAATTCGGCCATATTGCTTCTGATTGTAGAATGTCACAAGCGACAACTTCACGAGGCGGAACGAACGACGTGAGCGCAGCAGGGAGCGGTGAGGTTGGCAGCATTGCGAAGAGAGTGCCTTCAAGCTACGTAGGTGGCGCTGCGGACGGCGCGCGACGGAATTTTGTTGGCCAAACGAACGTCATGACGGACGGCGGCCATGTTAGCTGCACTGACACTGACACAAGCATGATGACGGACGAAGAATGTTTGTCAACAACCTGTCAGATCGGAAGAAAATCAGACAAATGGCTTAAATAAAGTTAAAAAGCCTATGAAGACCGTAGAAGTACTAAATCACAAAGTGGTATCATTGATCGACTCAGGAAGTGACGTGAATTTACTGCGTATGGACTGCTACACGACGTTAAACGCACCAGACTTCGAGAAAAGTGAACTTCATTTGTCCGGTATCGGTACAAATAAAGTAAAGTGTTTCGGTCGCGTTAAGCTAAACATTACCATTGACGAACAATCGTATAACGAAGTTATGTTTTACGTGATTTCTAAAGACGCTATGCCGTACTCTATGATCATAGGTCAAGATTTACTACAACATTGTGTGGTATTGATGGAAAACAACAATGTCAGGTTAAAGCCGGCTAGTAATTGGATGTATGAAATATGTGTGGTTGACTCTTCTGTTGTAGGTTGCGAGGTGAGTCCAGAAGTGCATGAAAGGGTGACCAACATGGTTCAATCCTATGTTCCTGAGAAGACGTAAGAGGCGCCAATCAAGCTGAAGCTAGTGCTTAAAGACGAGGCACCGGTGGCACAGCGGCCGAGGAGGTTGGCACCCAAGGAACAGGATGAGGTAGATAAGCAAGTATCACAGTGGCTCGAAGACGGCATAATAAGGGTGAGTTTTTCAGATTATGCGAGTCCCTTGGTATTGGTTAGAAAAAAAGATGGTAGTTTAAGAGTATGTGTAGACTATAGACGTCTGAACCAGAAAATTGTAAAGGATGAGTTTCCTTTACCAATAATTGAGGATCATATTGATAAGTTGTGTGAGGCAAAGGTGTTCAGTACCTTGGATCTGAAAAATGGGTATTTTCATCTACCCATGGATGACGATTCCATCAAATATACAGCGTTTGTCACACAAACCTCACAGTACGAGTTCCTGAAGGCCCCATTCGGTCTGTCCGTCTGTCCGAAGGTGTTCACCAGATTCATAACTATCATTTTTAGGAATCTAATCGCTAAAGGAGTGGTGATCATTTTCATTGATGATTTAATTATTCCAGCGGCAGACGAGAACGAGGCAGTATGCAAATTGGAAGAAGTCTTGGAGATAGCCTCAGAATATGGCCTCCAAATAAATTGGAAGAAGTCACAACTTGTCCAACGTCGTGTCGAGTACTTGGGACATGTGATTGAAGACGGAAAGGTAAGGCCCTCACCAGAAAAGACTGATGCTGTAGTGAGATTCCCCGAGCCTACCAATATAAAGCAGTTGCACAGCTTTATAGGATTAACTTCCTATTTTCGGAAATATATTCAAGATTATGCAGTAATTGCGAAGCCTTTAACAGATTTGTTAAAGAAAGAGAGTGTATTTGAGTTTGACGCACCATGCCGAGCTGCGTTTCAAGAATTGAAGATGAGGCTTGCTAGTCAACCAGTACTCAGAATATACAACCCAAGATTTAAATCAGAGATGCACACAGATGCATCCAAGGAAGCTATCTCAGCTATATTATTACAGCGAGGTGATGATGCACAACTGCACCCGATATACTACATGAGCAGGAGAACGACGGATCCTGAAACGAGATACACGAGTTATGAGCTAGAAGCTCTAGCCATTATTGAGGGTGTCAAGAAATTCAGATGTTACCTATTTGGTACACAGTTCAAAATCGTCACTGACTGCAAAGCTTTTACGCAGACATTTGACAAGAAAGAGCTGGCAATGTCGACAAGAGTGGCAAGATGGGTCATGGATCTTCAACTGTATACTTTTGACATAGAACACAGAGAAGGAAGCCGCATGAGGCATGTCGATGCTCTGAGCCGAAATCCATATGTCGCAGTAATAAGCGCCAATGCCCCAATCACAGAGAAAGTTAAGAATGCTCAAGAACAAGATGATGGGCTGAAGGCAGTGATGGACTTAATCAAAAAGGACTTGCAGTATAAGGACTTTTACATGGAAAATGGTTTGCTCTACAAAGGCAATCAGAAGCATCTGGTGATTCCAAGTACTATGGAACACGAGATTATAAAGAGAGCACACGAGAATGGCCATTTTTCCAAAAAGAAGATGCTAGAACTAATCAGTAAGGACTACTACATAAAGAACTTGGAAAAGAAGATAGAAGAGTATATCTTGACTTGTATACCATGCTTGTTAGCAGAGAGAAAGAATGGCAAACAAGAAGGTTTCCTGAATCCTATCGATAAACGAGAATTGCCCCTGGATACTCTTCATGTCGACCATATTGGTCCAATGACGGAAACAAAGAAACTATATAATCATATTTTAACAATAGTGGACGCTTTCACCAAATTTGTCTGGTTATTTCCAGTAAAGAGTACCACATCAAGAGAGACAGTAGACAAGCTAGTGATTTACCAACAATGTTTTGGGAATCCATCTCGGATCATCTCCGACAAGGGGACAGCCTTCACCAGCACCCTATTTGAGGACTTCTGTAAGGATGAGGGCATTGAGCACCTCAAGATAACGACTGGAGTCCCACGTGGGAATGGGCAAGTGGAGATTATTCACAGAATTCTGATAAGAGTATTGACCAAGCTGTGAAATCAATATAAATAGCGTCTACACTGTAACCGTCATCCATAGCGTCAACAATATCATTTGTAAAGGTTAGTAAATTTGTGTCAACGGATTTTCGCGGTATCCTATAAGTTCACCTGACCTGATCACCCAAGTGATCGTATTGGACAAATGTGCCTTATGAGATCACCCAGGTGATCCTTTTGTACGACATATACAACACGATCCCCTGGGTGATTTTATTGGACAGAATTATACCCCAGAAAGTAATATTATTTTGCAAGTGATTCTAGTAGACCAACTTATCCAGTAAGATCACCCAGGTGATCGTGCTGGACCATATGTCTATCACTATCCCCCGGGTGATTAAAGTAGACATAATTATATCCAGAAGGATACTCCAGAAAGTAATATTACTCTTTCTGGGGTATCCTACTGAATATAACTCTGTCCACTAAAATCACCCAGGATCTCCCGGGTGATCTTACTGGATAAGTTCGTCCAATACCGTTCGTCGTGAAGCGATCAGGTGAGATGATCTTAAAGGATACCTATCGCAATCATATTCCTTTTTACCTCATTCTAGTTAAAATGTCTTGTACTGTAATTCTAGAGATCTAGTTAAAATGTCCATCGTTTACTTGATCTAAACAAGAAAGAAGCAAATAAATATGAACAAAATGTTACTTCTTATCTTACTTAAGAGCTAGGCTCTTGTCGGTGTAGCTCAAAGTAGGCCCTCCATCTACTCCGATCCCACGCAATCTCTTTGACATCACGATACGACCCAACATCAACTCTCTTTATGAGTTGCCGTTTAATAAATGTTCCATGTAGTCTATTCTAGGTCTTCCTCTTCCTCGCCTCTCCTCTACTTTTCCTTCAATTATGTTAAGTACGAAGTTGTTATGTCGTATGAGGTGACTTATCATCTTCACTCTTCTATTTTCTATGCTAATCATTAACTGCCTGGTTTGCCCCACTCTATTCAGCATTTCTTCATTGGTTACTCTCTCTCTCCCGCTAATTTTCTCCATTTGCCTCCAACACTACACCTCAAACGCTTCTAATATCTCCGCATCTTTCTGGAGGGACGTGGATGCTTCCCAGAAAGACGCGGAAAATTTTACAAATTCATATCTGAATTTGTAAAATTTTCCGAAAAAACTACATGGAGCAACTCTGAAGATTCCACGTTTTCTCGTGCACGGCACATACACAGATGTGCCTCTTATTAAGTAGGTACCTATATACGAAGACGCGATTTACGGGATGACATGTATAATTTGTAAAGCGGGGCTGGTAGAGTTAAGGATGACTCACGCTAAAACGGGCCGTGTCCGGCCCGGGCCGTTTTCTAAGAAAAACGACGGCGTTTTTGCGCGGCCGAGCAATACCCAAGCCTGGCCGAGCCATACCCAAGCCCGGCCAAGCTACGGCCGGGCCGTGCCGACACCGAGCCGCTTCCGAGCCTCGTCCGTGGCTCGACCGTGCAAAAACGCCGTCGTTTTTCCTAGAAAACGGCCCGGGCCCGTTCTAGCGTGAGTCATCCTTTAGACCGTGTGGAGTCTTTGCGTTACTTGCGATCCTTTAATTTTTTAAGCTATGGAGTCTATGAGTTATGGAGTCTTGCGTGATTTTTTTCAATGAGATTGGATGAGTTTCCTAAACGTTATTAAAGAAATTGTTGAACAGCCTAACTTCGTCATGTTAGCACTATTGTCAGACTATCAAAGTTTCATCTTGAAAGAAAAAGCCTGCTTTAGGTGTAAAAAATACTTCCGCAATAAATAAGGGCTTATTAATTGCGAAAGTATTTTTTTTAATATAAGGGGACAATCTTACACTAATCAACCTCATAATAAGCTCAAAAAAAAGGTACTACAATGTGATATTTGATATATATTAAAAGATATAAAAAATTAAACATGTAGAAAACATTCAAGCCACAGAAACAAATATTCATGCTCGTCACATAAATATTGGCCCTACCGGGTTGCAAAAATGACATGACTAGGTGGTTCGATTGCCATACAAAACGTTATTTGACATTCGCAGGCCAACGGCGTGATATTTTAAGAAACTTATGTAACAAACTTTGATAAATTGGCTTCCCATTTGCGCCAAATTCCCCCTTTCCTAGAATAAACTTGTATAAACTAGATTAATTTGAGAAATTGGTTTGTCACGTGATATTTTGGGAAAACTATTTTTCTCAAATTAATCTAGTTTATACAAGTTTATTCTAGGAAAGGGGGAATTTGGCGCAAATGGGAAGCCAATTGAAGAAAGTTTGTTACATAAGGTTCTTAAAATATCACGCCGTTAGCCTGCGAATGTCAAATAACGCTTTGTATGGCAATCGAACCACATTAAATTCAAATGAAAAAAAAAAAAAATTCGAATTTAACCAATGTCAAACACTAGTGATTCGTCGAAGACTACTTATGACGTTTACCTGATAATTTTAGATTGTATCTACGTCTATATAAATACTCTATTGTACACCAGACAAAAAGTAATAATAGTTACAGACAAAACAGAAAATACACAAGGGCAAATGTAACGCTGTTAGGCAAGTTAGCCTTTGAGCATTTGAGTGGAGTGCGGAGGGTAATCGAATCGTGTAACTTTTCGAACGAGCTTTGGGACAACTTAAGTATCACTTTCCGAGAGAGTATTTTTAGCGGACGCACGACAGAAAAAAATGATTACCAGAATCATGAATATGCATTAAGGCGACCGCAATTATTTTGAATATATAATTTATTTGAAAACAAAGTTTTAACTGACGAAAAATCAATCATCCCCTATTTTCCTACCCTTAGGGTTGGTTTCTTTTTTCCAAACTTATATGGGACCAACTTTGGGGTATACCCTTTCCAATAAAAAGTTATGCGTGGTCATAAATATAATATATATATATATATACGGGTCGACTTTTACATCAATGACCTACCAAATGTGGTGCAAGATAAGCATGATATAGTGTTATTCGCAGACGACACGTCGCTTATTTTCAAGGTAGACAGGAAAGAGACAAGCTTCGATAATATTAATGATGCGCTCAACACTGTTGTGGAATGGTTTACAGCAAATAATTTACTGTTAAATTCCAAGAAAACAAAGTGTATCAGATTCACTTTACCTAATGTCAAGCACGTAAACAATACCAGGATCAAATTAAAGGGCGATGAACTGGAATTTGAAGATAGAACAGTGTTTTTAGGCATCACCTTGGACTCAAAACTACAATGGCATGCGCATATCGACACCCTTGCCGGCAAACTTGGTTCTGCAGCCTATGCAGTAAGACGTATAAGACAGTTAACAAACGTTGAGACGGCCAGGCTGGTGTACTACAGTTACTTCCACAGTGTTATGTCCTACGGAATCCTGTTGTGGGGAAAAGCGGCTGATATCCAGACCATCTTCGTGCTACAGAAACGAGCTGTACGCTCCATCTACGAACTAAAAGCCCGAAATTCTCTCAGGGACAAATTTAAGGAGGCAAATATTCTTACTGTAGCATGCCAATACATTCTTGAGAATATTATGTATGTGCGGAAAAACCTTCAGGACTTCAATCTCAACAGTGATATCCACGACTACAACACCAGAAGTAAACACAAGATCGCAGTGCAGTACAGTCGTCTTCGCAAGGTTAGCACGTCGTTCGTGGGGAACTGTATACGTTTTTACAATAAAATACCTACCGAAATTGTTAATTTGCCGTTAAGTAAATTTAAGTCTCATATAAAAAAATATTTGCTAAGCAAGGCGTATTATAATGTCAACGATTTCATAAACGACAAAAATGCCTTTAAGCCAGTAGCAGTCAAATTGTATTAGAATTAATATACCTTCGAGTATGATTGTCTTGGCGTATTACCTTTGTAATTATTATAAGTACCGGAAATAGCTGTTCCGTTTTATGTAACATGAGAGCACGTAATGCTTTTTCTCGCCGAACAAGTAGCTTTAATCTTTGCTATTATCAATGTCCAGTGTGGCTTGAATATGTCATGCTCGCTTAAAGGGCTTTGCTTACGGTGGCGTCGTTGATCGGGTCGCCACCTTCCCTAACATATGGTTGAGGGAGGCGATGGCTGAGATATGCGTCATACTCGTGATCGGGTGCTGTTTGTGGAGTCCGGTCTGTTCATGCTTGCAAGGGCATAGTAACTACCTAAATACTAGTGTTATTATCATTATTTTGACGAGAGACATCATTCTGTTCTTGACACGTTTTATTGTTATTGACCCTGTACATCTCTGACAATATTACATTAATGATCCTTTTTTTCTGTTTTAACGCTTAGGGACAGTATACATCTCTACAAGAACATTAGAATAATTATTAATTGTATTTGGATGCTCAGAGACATTATACATCTCTGGGGTACTAAATTATATCATAAACTTATTGTTAATTCTGATACAGACCTTATATCAAATGTATTTGATAATATTTTACAATTTTGGATTGTTCTAGTTTTCATTCAGTGACATTTAGTTTGTAACCATTTAGGTACTAATTAGTTAAAATCTGCAATTTTAAAATGATTATTGTGTAAGATTATTAATATTATATTGTAGAACACCATTTGACATGTAAAAGTGCCCTTGTGGCCTATTTGCAGAATAAATAATTGATTTTGATTTTTGATTTTGATTTTGACTTGAGAACCTCCTCCATTTTTTTCGTCAGTTGAAAACAGAAATTATCTTGAATTAAGATAATTTCGCTACATTCGAGATATTTTAACAACGTCCAACGAGACAGCTGAGCGAAGGAAGCTCTCCAAAATCTACTGGAACAATACGGCGTTTGTACGATTATAAATGTTTATTGGACGATAACTCGAATATATGTAGTTGATAGGAACGAACGTCGTGAAAGGTAAGCAAATTAATGAGGTAAAAATGTTTTTTAAGTTCGAAGCCGAATCTTGTTGCCGAGATACTGAGGGTAGTTTTTTTAAAACGAGAACTACAGTTTTCAGTTCGGAGCAAATCACTAGCTACCACGAATCAAGTTTTTTTGTTCTCTGGCATCAGATCTATGACATTATCAAATAATGCGAGTATTCGATCCGTAGCATTGAATTCGAAATTCATGTTTCAGATTGACCTTCTTTCAGGGTACCCGTTTGAAAGACTTTGTGTGAGAACTTGGTAATAGTACCTACTCCTACACAAATTTACACTCCAGCGCAAAATGCACGATTTCCAAAGAATAGCGTGTACGCGAAAGGCTCCATCTGATAAAAAACAATATTGTACTGATATACTACGGTGGTCTAGTGGTAGCATGCGACTGTCAAACAGCGGTCGTGGGTTCGAATCCCGACTCTAACAAAGAGTTTTTCAGAACTTTCGTAATTAATATCATTTGATATTTACCGTTAGCTTTTCGGTGAAGGAAAACATCGTGAGGAAACCTGCATGCATCTGAGAAGAAATTCAAAGATGTATGTGAACTCCCCAACGCGCACTGGGCCAGCGTGTAGACTATTGCCCGTTCCCACTCCTTCAGAGGAGGCCTGTGCCCAGCAGTTGGACGTATATATTGTATAGTAGTGGGAGTATGAGTATATGCTGATAATGATGATGATATTATAATCATCATATATTTAAGAGCCAGGATCTTGTCAGTGGAGCAATCGTTTCTATTCTCAGCTTTCGTCTTGACATCTTGATACGACGCGTTGTCTACTTTTTCCTTGATTTGGTCCGTAAAAGATCTTCTTGGTCTCCCTCTCTTCCTCTTTCCCTCTATCTTCCCTTCTATTACAGTTATCATGTAATTATCGTGTCGTAACAAGTGTCCAAACATCTTGCCTCTTCTGTTCTAATAACGTCCTTTTTTCTTTCACCCTTTCAAGCACCTCCACGTTCGTCTTTTTCTCTGTCCAGCTAATCCTCTCCATCCGCCTCCAGCACCACATTTTAAAGGCTTCCAACCATTTTCTATCACGCTGAATCATTGTCCATGTTTCGATGATATTATAACACACACAAAATTTACAAAGAGCAAATTGTAGATATACATGATACAGATCGGTGGCATTAACAACAGATACGAGCAAAAAACTGGGTGGCATGTGGCATTTACCAGCCGCGGGCGAGTAAGCTTCGCGTGAGCTCTCCTTATGCATTTTTGATGCACAGCCGCTAACGCCTTCTAATGTTTTATTATTTTTAGGCCACGAAAGCACTTGTATTTAGTGCAATAGGTCGGCAGCAATCGATTGCGACGGAAATAGACGCAGACGGTTTTTATTATTGACCCGATTCTAATGATAGGGGATGCCGGGATAGATTTCTGTTGATTGTGTGTTTGAAATACTGTTACAAACAAGGGTTTATGACGTGTGTCTGTACGTATGACATCGTATCGTAGCTCTCAAAAGCTAGAACCAATTTTATTGAGGTTTTTTTAAATGGAATTTTTGTATGATGAGATGGATATTAGATACAATTGTTGTGTTGGGGGTTTATATATACATTTTAAATTTATGTAGTTGTTTTTTATGAGTTTTTAGCAATGCTAAAAAATATTAATTCTAAACAATCTTAAAACATTGTACATACTTTTTACAAATAAGAAAAAAATGATAATAACAAAGTAGAAAAAATTAAAGTATAACTAAAAAAAACACTGATCTGATACGACTTTAGATTCAAAGAGCAGCCAGGCTTCTGCTTTTTGTCCGACTAAGGCTAAGCCAAAAGGGAGGGCAATGGTTTAAGCGGTCTATATAGGTAATAATATTTATGTTACATTAATAATAGATAAACAGCTGGCGCGCCCTACATACAAAAACTTTCCGTTTTCCATTATTCACATATCCCACCAGCTGTTATTTCATCTTAATATTGAATCAGCATTTTCAATAACATTCGCCGAACTAATTATTAACGAAAAATTATAAATACTAAGCTTAAACCACGATAAACGGTATTGAAATCGGAACTTCAATTATAAAATCATAACCCACAAAATCCACAACATTAATTGAAATGTTCAAATATTTACGGTGAAATGCGGCAAACACATTAATGTACAGTACGAGTTAGTGATTTCATTTCAACACGATGATTTATTAGGCTATGCAACTGAACAGAAATGAAATATTGGCTCAAATGTCGGCTGCTACTTGGTATAAAGACTTCGTTTATGAGCATAGAAGACTAGAGTTAGAGGAGGTCTTGCAAAAAGAGAAAATGTTCAATTTAACGTACATCCCGTAGTGCAAACTCGTTTGGACACGTGAACTCAACGCGCATTGAAATCAAAATATAATTAGAAATTAATCTTTCTCATTGACCTCCTTGGTCCTTTCAGGGAATTAGTAGTAAAGATTCGACTTTACTGTATCTATAGCGGCTATGGCTAACTTGCTAATTGCACACAAATTTTACGTTACGCATTCTTACTCACCTAAAACGAAATCTATAAAAACAAAAGGTAACTACAATATACGCAAATTGCACAAAATACAGAATATGAAATAGCTCAGCACAAACAGCTGTAGGTACAAATCTTTCTCTTAGTCTTTCGTACACAACTCCATCCAAATAATAAAAGCCATCATCTGATATTACTTGGATGTTAATCAAGGGGTGTTTTACACCACAAGGTACTCCACTTTCAACATTAGCAAAATCTGAGTTGGATTTTACTTCAAAATATGTGAATCTTATCACAACGCGATAAGGTCTAATATCGTTTAATATAGCGTGCTGCTTTTTGTACGAAGCTTGCATTATACAGCGTGTATTTTTAATATTACCTCAAATTGTAACCAGAGGTAGGTGTTAGGGCTATGAACCGATATTGCAAGAATTTTTTTCTTATAAAATAATTCAGCTCGCAATGTATCACTACATTGTCTTACTGACGTGACGCCACAAATGTCACAAGCACAGATGGCGGCCGATTTGTATAGAGTGAGCCTGTCGCAAGTACATTAACCCACACAACGCCCAAGTAATTGACAAGACAAAGCACGCACACATCTAAAACACACACACTTGTATACCTACACGCTTATTTGACAATAAACGCGCATCATATCAGGCATTTTGGGAAAAAACGTAATATTCTCTGCGATCAGCACGCGTGCACAGTATGGCAGTGTATGCCCATTGAACATACAGCTGCGACACGACCGCCGGCGGCTTGTCCTCTCTCTAGTATTCTATGCTCTGAGGTCACAAGTAACCCGCTTCTTCCATGCCGCTGCCCCAATATTATAAGGTTCTATGTTGCACTTTTATCAACTTAAAATTTGAAGTTTGTCAGAGTGACACTAGGTCTAAATTGAAGTACCCCGGCAATGTAACATAGAACCTTATAATATTGGGGCAGCGATGTGTCAAATGAGTGAAATGACTCATAATTATGAGTGTAAGCATTACATTGCTGCTCGATTTTTTAAAAATCAATTACGCTGTGGTAGTTAGGACTAACTTACAATTTTCTTACAATATCGGTTCATAGTACTAAAAGCTATGTATGGTTACAATTTGAGGTAATATTAAAGATACAGGCTATATTGCATCCACGTGGTAAATTTGCCGAGTGATGGAAGTTTTAATTATGTGGTTCCTATACTTAACTATAACGACTAGTGCAAAAAGGTTTACGAGTATTTATATCTTTTGACGTAGGTACCTTTTTTTTATTTATTTTTTATTTATTACATTTATAAAAGAAAATACATTTCGTTAAATCTAACAGTGTCGTTAAACCCTATCGGGTTTGTATCGACACAGCAATTCGTGAACAGTGATAAGATTCGATCTTAGTAATTAATTTATACAGGAAGGTAGCACTAAATAAGCGTAGCTTAGGTACAATAATTCCCACCCGGGTAAAAACACCTAAAATAGCGCATTTTTCTTCTCTCTTCATACTCTGAAAGTGGGTCATTGTTTATCTAAATAGCGGGTTAAAACTGTCGAAAGTGATGCATGTCGCGTCGCCCCACGGGCTAAAAAGTAAAAAAAAAAATTAAGCAATGGCAGAAACCAGTACAGCCACACTTTCATAAAATTGTATTGATTTTTTAAACTTGTTGATAATAATTATAAAGCGTTATTTTTTTTTCAATAAATAGTATGTTACTTAATTAAATATTTAATGACTATTATTGTTATTTGGGGGAGGCCTATGTCCAGCAGTGGACGTCTTTCGGCTGATATGATGATGATGATGATGATTGCTATTTGATATCCCATCATGAAACCACGACCACTCTATCAAGGGTGAACGACTGAAGAGAGATTGCTATTTGAAGACTTTAGAATACATTTTATAAGCGTTTCTATGTACTTCAATATAAACGCTATAGAAACGCGTTCTAAATTTATTAAAAAAATTACACTGCCATAAATTTGTGTCGATTAAAGAAGCTTATTGATAATTATATTATGATTTGTTTAATGAATACATGGTATAAATAAATAATAATACATTTAATAATGTCATATTTCATGTATAAATTATTTTTTCAATATAAGCGCTTGAAAAACGCGTCCAGTAAATTGTCCACATACAAACATTTTTAAAATCGTTCAAGAGTAAGATACGATAAGTGTTTCAGACACACGTCAATCATACCCACGTTGTCTACAATTTATTACCACCTAGAAATAGCTTTCCCGCCTGCATAGGTCTAATTTATGTCAGGACACTCGTCTATACGATAACATCTTAATGTAGAGGATTTGTTTAGTATACTAGACATCCCATCATAGTATCGGATTCGACTGTACACGATAGGCCGCAATGCAAAGACCGACTTAGCTTACTCAGACCGTCATAGTATCAAATTCGACTGTACCGCAATACAGGGAAACGGCTCAGTACGCTAAGTCTCTCATAGTATCGGAGTCAACCGTACATAATAGATCGCAAACACGTAGAAGATAGGTAGTTTATTTGCAAAAGTTTAGCGATCAAGGGTCACATAATTTATGTTTGAATAGCCCTCCAAGGATAGTTCCTGAAATTGAAATACTTGACTAGACAACTGTGGCTGATCACCCTAACGATCCGTGTTCAACCTGACTGACACGTCAGTCAGAGCTTGTTAACACAAAACTTAACTAGATTGCATTTTAGAAACAAGATCGATCCATAACCCTTCATTAAAGTAATAACTCTTAACCTTGTATTTGTTAGTAAACATATCGATCTCCAGTAATTCTGTTTAAACGGTACTGCACCGACATAGTTTAGGAAAATGTAATTTATTACATTTTACACATTTTTAGTATAAGATAACTCTCAAACTCGTTTTAGAATTCACAAATTTACCCATTGCTTTGTATTCACACTTAGATAAATAACAGACTATTAACTTTAGACAATAGAATTTATTATGTCGTAATTCTGTATAAATGTTTACAATTAATAACATAGATAACTTTAATATATAGCAACATTGTCATTCTTAGGAATAACTTTAAGATTCAAATTAATCACATTGACTTAAAAATTGTATATTTTCGTAAACATTTCTAAAGAACCCAATTGAATTGTATTCAAACAACAATAATTTATTATTTCACACGTAATTCTGTGTCATAAAAATATGATTGTAACACCTTAAAATAACTAGATTAATTAATACAATAATGTAAACACTTAAACAATAGTAAAAAATTGTGTAAATCAACGTTATTTTGGAAATAAATAAATTGCTCGCTTTATGGTAAAGCCGGACACTATATAAATAGCAAAAAAAATAGCTAACCATCTTCAGTCTAAGCTCGCATCCCCGAGCCACAACAGCTAGCTGTCCTGCTCTTACCATCAAGCAACTTACAAGAAATATTGCTGTTTCACTTCCACCTACGGATCCACCGTACTCGTTGGATTCTTCCTCCGTGCGAGTGCGGCAGACAAACCGCTCCGTCTCGCTCGCACCCTACCGTCTAGCAAGCACGGTCATACAGTTAAGCATCGGCGCAACCCAATATTGAACCGCGCCGAACAATAAGATAAAGATAATAAAACAATTTTTGGCTTTCATTTCGTTTCCTCGTATTCGAAATAAAAAGTAGAGTGACGGACTAAATATAATTATTTATATTGTTTACCCAGGAAAGTATCCGATTGGATTGCGGGATTGCAGGATCGGGAGCAATGCTATTGGTAGATTTTTCCTCGCAACGCTTCGCAACCCTGCACAGTTCTTGTGGATACTCAACCTAAATATTTAGTTTTAGGAACGTCACGGTCGAAATAACGAAGCAACTCACTGACAAGTACCCACTTTAAAGTTTCCTCAATATTTGGGAAAACCTAACTTTTCACTTAGGTACCCAACGCTACGATTGTCAGCTCGGGAGTTTATTAGAATAAACGAATTGAATTTAAATAGAATTGGTATTTGCGAGCTTTTCTTATGACACATTAGACTTGTCGCGTGTTGAGAGAGCACGCTACGAATACCAATTAGATTTAAATTTATTATGTTAAGTCGAATACAATCCTTCTTTATTTCTCGACCTTGGAATGAATTTGTCTTCATTTCAAAATCTAAAAATGCTTTGAGTTTTGAACTAAAACTTTGTTTAGAGAAATTACTTGTTTTTGTTGGGATGATTTAGTATAATTTAACTCCGGAAAAATAATATATTATACTTCACTTATGTATCTACTTTTCAGATTATTCTTCTGAGATATTCTTATTCTTCTACAATTCTTCGATTAATATAAATTTATATAATTTTTTTTGATGATTAATTATTTATTACAGGAAGTAGGTACTAACCACGACTATATTGCAGTTTTATAATAGTTAACGGACGTTCTTAAAATGTAAAAAAAAAGGGCCAAAAGCTTTAGTCCTAAATTCGACAGATGAATATAGTACCTATTGGATAACTGACTGTGTAAATATTTGATTCTACCACAATTTTTACAACTAAGGTATTTCAAATTAAGTACTTAAAGCAACCATCATAGGCGCCCCCAGCTGGTCGATTGCAATATTTCGAATGTACGTAAGGTAGATCTAAACTAAATGTATTTTTGCGAGGCTATAGTTGAGTAGTCTTGACGCTTGCTCTAAAAGTTACGCATCCTCTCTATATTACAATTTGATATTGTACCATGGTGCAACTTTTCTAAGATAACCTATTCGTACAGTCATTGCAGCAGCAGAAGTCGCTAAGCGGGCCGGGTCTTCAAAATGACCTGCAGCCAACTTTATTCTTTAGACATTGAGAGCGTGTGTAGGTTATTTTGAACACCCGGCCTACTTGGTTACTTCTGCTGCTAACTGTACTCTACGGTGACAGCAAACGGAGCCTAAGACGTTATAGATAGGTAAGACATCTACGAGTATCACAGTGATAAAATGGCAACCACCTGAGACACCTGAGATGGTAAGCAGAAACCGTAACCAATGGACGCTAGCGATTCCAGACGAATCACTAGCGCGTTACCAACCCTATGTTGATTCGAGGATTCGTTGCGTTGTAGAGACGATGCGGTCCCTCATTCTCAACACAACTCAATTTTAGGGTTCCGTATCCAAAGGGTAAAACGGGACCCTATTAATAAGACTCCGCTGTCCGTCCGTCCGTCTGTCACCAGACGGTATCTCATGAACCGTGATAGTTAGACAGTTGCCGATATAACCACAAATGCAAAAAAAAATATTGCTATTTTTTTGAGAATGGTACGGAACCCCAGCTTCGTGCGTGAGTCCGACTCGCACTTGGCTGGTTTTTTTTTTTACTAAACGGTTCTTTATCGCGTATAATTAACTTATTTATTTACATCTCTGAGGTCTTGCGATGTTTCAATCATGGTCACGGGGTCCCGTTAAAGTAAAGATTATTTGTGAGAATCCTGAGATTTTACATCAATACAACTTAATTATTTAATATAACTCTTACATTATAATATTAACTCGATACAAACCCAATTACCCGACAAAAACATAGGCAACGAGCCCCCGCTATAACTTCAGAAGTTACTTTGTATACCTATAGAAGCAAGAGGTCCTGGGTTCGAATCCCGGTAAGGGCATTTATTTGTGTGATGAGCACGAATATTTGTTCCTGAGTCATGGATGTTTTCTATGTATTTAAATATTTATTTCTCTATATAAGTATCTATATTGTCATCTAGTACCCATAGTACAAGCTTTGCTTAGTTTGGGACTAGGTTGACTTGTGTAAGATTGACCGCAAAAAAAAAATATATATATATATATATATACACGGTGGAATTTAATCGGTGAACAGGAACCCATTTTTCTAATTCAGTAATCGATGGCGGTCACGTTTATGTAGTACTTAAGTGGAACCAAGTTTTTTTTTATCATAACTAATTTTTAACTTGAAATTAAATTTTAATTAAAATTTATTGTCACCCTACTAATGGTTTAGTCTGAAAAGTTTAATGAACGTTTCATTTATTGACGTCTGATCTGTCTAGTTTCCCGCCAAAGCCAGCAAGCACTTGACGTATGTACACTTACGAGTAACTTCCCTTCAATAAAAGTAGGGTGTCCATTTATTCAGTCAGTGTACATTTTACCGATGTTAATTAAGTGTGATTAATTAGATTGTGAGCTATATTGCACGAGATCTCACGTATTGGTTTATGTGTAGATTGATAATTAAGATTTTTGGATTCCTGATCACCGATTAAATTCCTTCGTGTATATATATAGATATTCAGTTTTTCAATTAGTACCCGTCGGAAGCAGCGCGCACTTTACTAACAAATTGTTACCGCAGATGGCCTTGGCACAGGCTACGTAAAGAGAGCACTTGTAAGGGCTAGTTTACATTAGGTTTCCAGACCACGTACCGGAAGGCGTGGATGGGTAGGCCCCCCACAAGGTGGACTGATGAACTGGTAAAGGTTGCGGAAGTCCGCTAGATGCGGGTAGCGTAGGATCGGTCACTTTGGCACTCTTTGGGGGAGGCTTATTAAGGCAGCAGTAGACGTTTTTCGGCTTATATGATGTTGGATTGAAATGTAAGTGATTAATTACAGACATCGCAATGTTTGTAGCATTTTAATTGAATCGTAGGTACCTATAGATAATGTCAAGTGTATAAAATGATTAGAGTAAATAGAAATATTTATTAATATAAACCATTCCGAAAGAATGTCTGTACCAATTTCATTAACACGTCTGAAAGATGGCAAAATCTACAAAAATAAGACACCTGAGGTGCGATTTGACTTTCAAAATATTATGACATATATTATTCATCATGCTAATAGATAAATGCACACCTTTCTGTTCCCGTGTTTCAGAATTAGAATGATAGAGACATTTCGAGCACAGAATATTGAGACATTTTGAGTCATAAACCCACGGAATTTAAAACACAAACATTTATTTGTTTGTGCGAAGCATTTGACCCAATAAGTGCGGCATTCGTCATCAGGAACCTACTAATTAGCAGTAAAAGTTTGGAGCGAGGAAATCGCAATGCGTTCATAGTTATTTATCCTCTGTTTAATAAAGCTTCTCTGTAGGTGCTCAGGCGACGTTACAATGCAATACACATATTCTATATTGTACACTCAAATAAATAAAAACTACACAAGAATGCAACGCTATATATGTATATAGCGTTGCAACTAACGCTATACAACGATAGACAATACGCGGTCTTATCATCAGACAACCTTATATCGGATTAAGAAAATAAATTCTGATTTCGATACAAGCAATATAAACTACTTCCACCTGCACCTTATCTTCTTCTTCTTCTTCCTGCCCTTGTCCCAGTTCAGCTGGGGTCGGGCCTCCTTGTGCAGCGGCGCCAGGAAATTCTATCCTGGGTTGTCATAGGTGAAAGGTTCTGTGCTTTTAGGTCCCTCTCGATGTTTGACCACCACGTAGCTGGTGGTCTGCCTCTCCCTCTGGGTTGGGTGTTGATATTAAGCACTGTCTTTACGGAGTAGTCATCTTCTCGGCGCATTACATGACCATACCAACGGCATACATTCCACCTGCACCTTATAACTCGGTTAAATAAAATTCCCCGCGATTGCACCGCCCCGCATGTCCGCATACATAAATGATAAGTACCAGATGGGCCCGAGTTATTGAAAGTTATGACTGAGACGAGCACGGCATGTAGCCCTTGGGGATAATCTTTTATCGTGAAATGTGGGCGGGAGGGTCAGTTCTTTTAGTAGTGGTGTTTATTGAGTGAGGCTACGTGAATAAGGTATTGCGAGCGTGTATTAAGTTGTTATCAGGTTCTACAAGCTTATCTTTACACTTGGGACATGACTAATAAAGTATTTCGACTCATATTACGATATTTAAACGGGTCAGTCACGTTCAAAGATCGCTTGACATGCTTCGAATAGAGCGAGCGTACTTTTGGTGAGTAGTTATCGATGAGCCATAACTACTTACCACAGACAATCTGTTGCTCGCTTCAGCAGGATTTACCTACCACAACCCTGCACGTGTCCCCATCAGGGCTGTTATTCGCTACGCGTTAGTGCGGCTCACCCCGCCGGTCAGTCGTTACGAAACTAGACCTCTACCTTCGCTTAGTTACTACGCATCGCGGTGTCAAGGTATAATTGTGGGTGAGCGTTGAGATGAGCTTAATAGTACATTATGATACAAGTGTGCTAAGTTGGTCATTACACTCGAGTCAGTTTTTAAGCCTGAGACGAAGGCGAAGGCTTAATGGAGACGAGAAGTGTAATGACCAATGCTCACGTGTTTCATACGACGTTTTTCAACACATTTGCGAGGAAAAAAAAATAAAAAATGAAAATGTTAAAAGATATGTAATGAAAAGGCACTAGTGCGATAATGTAATGTAAAAGTCACGGCATGGGTAATATTCTGCATTATTTTGCTAATATTTAAAAAGATATGTAATGAAAAGGCACTAGTGCGATAATGTAATGTAAAAGGCACGGCATGGGTAATATTCTGCATTATCAGTGTAAATACGCTGTAATAAGACCTACTTTACGAGCAGGTGTGTTGAAAAACAAGTTACAGAATAGGGGGGCTGCGTGGTGCTAAATGAGCGACAACTCTTTTGGCGAAATAGGCGCTACTATAAACATATCACATGGATATTCGCCTATTCTACAGATCGCCATACGATTAAATAAAAACTACTTACCAAGAGTCTTGGCAAAATCACTTTGTCTCCTGGCTTAGTAACAAGAAGTTGATCGCTCCATTTAACGAATCCCCACATCGGGTAACAATACCTTTCCAAATGAAGAGCTATCGTTAAGGAGCTACGACGACGGGGTAAAAGACACGACATTGATCTCTATTGTCGTGTCTTGTGGCGGAGCACTTCACGGCAAGCGCTTATGTATAAAAATCGTGCATCGGTTTGAGACATGACAAGCGATATCCTACCTTGTGATGTAAGTGATGCGTTTCAATATATTTTAGAATGTTAGAGTCTCAAGGGAGTTTTCTGTTTAAAATCTTTACGTCATACCTGGCCGTAAAGTAGGAATTACCGCACGCTATGCGTGCGGAAAACCCCACTTCCTGACCAGATAGAGACGTAAAATTTTGTACTTACCACGGGCGGTAATAAAGAAAGCCTCAGAGCGCATATTTATCGCCCTTGCCTTCGTCAAATAACTGCGATCTGAGACATTCTTTGTTTAACGGCCCTAGGTAAGTAATGTACTATTGTTACCGCTTTCAGTTCATACTTACCTATTATATGATGTGATAAAAATGTAGTTCGTAGGTACTTAGTAGATTTTGTTTCGAATAATCACTGAGGCTTATTTCCTAAACACTATTCATCGTAGACTGAACTGACTGTGTTTAGGAAATAAGCCTTATTGGTGTAGGTAAAAACTACGAAAGTAAATTACCTATAAGTGGAATATTAACGTACTCATTGGTTTGTCACGTGATATTTTGGGAAAACTATTTTTCTCAAATTAATCTAGTTTATACAAGTTTATTCTAGGAAAGGGGGAATTTGGCGCAAATGGGAAGCCAATTGATGAAAGTTTGTTACATAAGTTTCTTAAAATATCACGCCGTTAGCCTGCGAATGTCAAATAACGCTTTGTATGGCAATCGAACCACCTTAACTGTCTATGTTTCACTATTATTGAAATGCTTTCTATCATTGAACGAGCGAGCGAAGCGAACGAAGTTCTATTTCAGCTTGGGCAAGAAATCTATATGGTAAGTTCATAAAAAAAAAATGTTTTTTTTCTAACATGTTCGGCCTGGTCTCCTCTACACTTTGTGAGCAGGTTCAACAGGTAGGTTATTAAAAATATTTCTTTTGGCGGTTAAATTTTTCAAAATGTAAAAAAATATAATAAGAAGACAGGAACGCGAGTTCTACAGCTCACAGAAAAAACTAGTCATAAATATACTGTTAGTATTGTATCACTGTAAATTCGAGTACCTATATTTAAAAAAATTATGCCACGTAAATAGGGAGTAACTGAGATAATACCACATTCAGAATGCCTATAGTTAAACCTAAGCTTTAACGCCGTCGTTGCCTATGAATGAGGCATATGTCTCCTGAGAGCTGTGTCCGGGATATGAAATGTATAGATACCACACTCGACACACTCGCAAAGTCAAGATTATCTTAAATATTACCTTTTTTTTTTTTTTTACTTGGGGAAATGCCTTTACGCATCCCACCTATCCGAGGAACTAGGATGGGTATGACGGGGAGCCCCCCGGACTACCGTCTAAAACCACCAAGGTATGCCCTCTCTGCCGTGTAGTAGGGGCGTCATGGGATCGCGAACATTTCACCACGACGCCCCTCGGCAACAGCCGCAGCTGCCCTCACTACTGAGGCAAAAGGGAGGGGGGCTCCCGTCGTTAGCGTGCAGGGCGACACCACACGCTTCCCGACCAGACCAAAGGACCTCTACAAAATAATATTTATATATTTTTGGGTGTTGTTACCTGTAGAAATGAATGTTGTGTACCGTGCCTGAGGCACGACTTTGTTTAATTGAAATCGTATGATTAAGACATGGGGTTAAGATATAATTTCAATGTCGTTTTTCTAGAACAATATATTCCTTTGCCATTCCGCTAAAGAATGTGTACCCCTGTACTGTCACGTAAAATTTCAATTGCGCCTTAGACAATTCGATTGTCATTTTTCCATATAAAATTTTACATTTAGATCTAGCTAACGTACAGTTACCGGCATAAATATATGATGGAACAAAGGCCGTAAAATATCTGATGACAACTCTATTCCGAAAGCCGTAAGAGCGTGTCAGATATTTTTGCGGCTTTTTATTCATCATTATATTAATGCCGGTGACTGTACAATGCTTTACGTGGTCGTGGTATATACGAGTAGGTATTAGCGATAATAGATATATTTTTATTTATTTCAGACATTTTTTTTTGTACATCCATATATTGTTAGTATAATCTTAACCTAGGTATATTAGTATTAGCCTCTATAGTTACTTAGATCTAAATTTTGCGACCGATTTAATTTGACCGATCCAATGCGCCAACATAGGGCAGTCGTATCTGTCGGCAATGAGCCAATGACACTCAGAATGCGGTTGGAACTTTCCCTTACCCGGCTCAGCATCGAGACGATTTTCTTGCGTATAATCGCTTGAAAACCTAATAATGAGATAATGAGATAAACCTACTGGCGTAGTTTTTCCATCCAGTCTATGTTCCCGCCATCCCTCCGCACATAGACACATTGACTCCATGCCATGTAGTTGCATCCCATTATAACGACCGGTATATTCGTTATAATGGTATACACGTTCTTTAGCAGAATAGCTGAGCAAAGGAATATTATTTTTCCTGTACTAATATTGTTCCAGAAACTTATCATGCAATTCCACAAAGTTACGTCTTAATCCATCTTTTTTTTGTATTTTCTTTGTTAAATCTGAATTATTTTGCAACTTCAAAGTGCAATAATTGTCTGTTAACAAACATACACAAAACACATAATAGTAGTTTATGCAATCGTTATATAATGGATGCTTTTTAAGTCGAGTAGCACGTTTAGGCCACGAAGCTTGCTGAGTGGCCTAATTAAGGTATGAGACTTAAAAAGCTAATTAAATAACTATTTTATACAATACTTTTTCTACGAGTCAACGGAAATAATAATTTAATAAACAAACTTGGTATCTATTGAAAATCGCCCAGCTGAAATGAAGCGCAGCAGCTTAGTAATTTTGCGCGTTGATGTCTTCACAGTTATCTTATACAGCTCCTGGATTCATAAGATGACTGCTGGCGGTTATCTTATGAAACTATACGAGCTCCGTGACGAGCTCGTGGAGCTCCAGGATTAAAAAGTATGTGATCTTAGTTTCGTGTACGCAATCTTAATTCAAAGATTAAAGTCGACGAGTAGAAAAAAGGCTATGATACCAACCGATAGTGTAAAAAATATATACAAAATAGAAAAATCGTAAAAGTGAAAATCATAGAAATATAAGGTGACGCGAGCTCAAAAGGTACTTAATGTCTTCTTTTTTAAGTCGTAGCTCTTGGTTGGATTATAATACAGCTGCCCTAAATTTAATTAGCATTCTCGAGGGACCACAGCTATTCGAATCCTGAGTTTTTGACTTTCGCTCGATAGAAAAAAATCACGAACATAGGTCTAAAATACACTTAAAAAATTCGTAACGAATTATGCACAACAACAGCTAAACATATTAAAATTGGTTCTTAAAATCAGCCATTTCATGTTTGAGGGAACTTAGCTATTAAAAGAAAGAAAGAAAGAAATGAATTTATTGACAGCCAAAATAACACCACATCACAATTAAAGAGAAAACACAGTACTTATATAAAATTAAACTTAATAATTAAAACCTTAATCTAAGATCATTCTTGCTTCTTTATTTATTAAACGCACAAAAAAAATATTTAAAAAACCGGCCAAGTGCGAGTTGGACTCGCGCATGAAGGGTTCCGTACCATTATCTATAAAAACGGCAAAAAAATCATCTTTGTTGTATCCCCCCTTAAAAAAAATGATTTTGTTTTTAGTATTTGTTGTCATAGCGGCAACAGAAATACATAATCTGTGAAAATTTCAACTCTCTAGCTATCACAGTTCTTGAGATACAGCCTGGTGACAGACAGACGGACGGACGGACGGACGGACGGACGGACGGACGGGCGGACGGACGGACGGACAGCGAAGTATTAGTAATAGGGTCCCGTTTACTCTTTGAGTACGGAACCCTAAAAACATGATATCCGCGCTTCCGAACACGCACTTCCATTTCGCTCACGCTTATGCTCAGTGAGTGGAAGAGAAGACCACGAGACTACGTCGCCTTAAAACAAAGCAAGGTGTATTGAAAGAAGATGAAAGACAAATTAATTACTAAACACTTTTAAACTCTTATGGGGTACAGTCGAGTGCAAAAATATGTATCGATTTAATCCTATCATAAATATGTCATCATTTTCTTGCCCTTATCCCATTTATTTGGGGTCGGCGCAGCATGTCCTTTTCTTCCATACCTCCCTGTCACTCGTCATCTCGTCACTTACTTGCTTCCTCTTCATATCCTCTCTCACACAGTCCATCCACCTTTTCCTTGGCCTACCTCGTTTCTTCCATCCCTCCACGTTCATACCTAACACTCTTTTGGTCACATGACTGTCACCCCTCCGCATAATATGCCCATACCATATCATAAATATGTACTGAAACCTTAATCCGCTGACATTTATTTATGAGTAAGTTGTATGCACCCATATTTTTACACTTGACTGTACAAGCTTTAGTCAAACGTACAGTTTTTGGCTCACGGCAATGCAGTATTTGCAGTGTCTACTCGCTCTATATAGTCTATATCTGTATATTAAACGGAATGTACAGCCTGCAAGCCAGTGATACCAACGTGACGAGTCAGCTGCGGCTGCGGTGAGCAGTGTAAATGTGGCAGGCAAGTGTGAACTCTACACTTTAGATTAGACTATAAAGGTCCTAATTTAATAATTTGTATAGCTGTGATTTGAGACTTATGTTGTCAGTGTTAGAGCAGATATTTCTTCAACACCGTTATTGGTTGTGGGGGGTTATTCGCACGTAACTTCATCATTATGCTTGGTGATGTTGTATTGTTTTCAAGGACTTTTGACATACGTCTGAATCTGGAAATGTATTTATTAGAAGATACAAGATACAACGAATGTAGGAATATTCTATATCTACTGCTTCTGTATATTCTGTAGGGATCTACTAGCGAAAACATAGAGTAGCCCCTAATGTAATTTTAAGAAACTTAAATACCAATATGTTACTGAAGATTACGTAATTGTATGGTCTTAAATGTTTTAAATTTGAGTTTTTATTTTTATTACTTATTTACAAAAAAAGAATTAAAGTTATCAATAAACAGCAAAAGAAAGAAAAATGTTAACCATCTGAATAAAAATAAAAGATGATGAAATTCTTAAAATGTTGCAGTTATCGTAAGTTGGAAGCATTAGAATATTTTACCTCAAGGTAGTGAACATTTCATTACTTAAAGCATGTTATAATTATTATAAAAACATGTTTTAAGAATTGAATTCCATAAGTTTACAGAATTCAAAAACAGAAAACCTTATTTGGTAGGTATTGTAATACAGGTTGAGCAAGGTACATATAAATGTCCGTAATAAAATGACTACGTTTTTTTAACTGTTTACTTTTATGCGATATCCAGCCGTTTATGAAAATCTATTTCACATCTTTGAAGATTAGATCGACACCTCCTACGTATACTGATACAAGTGACAATTTTGAGATTTTCAGTTTTTTGCATTTTTGTGATTAATATGTCTATATTTACCTACCACAAAAATTTCGTACGCATATTCCAATTAGTTTCGGAAAAAAAATAGCGTGTATGAATGCATCTAACACCATTCATCTAATCGGTACGACATAAACTGAGGCAACTCACTTACACCACTATACGCGGCACCGATATAGTGGTGGGGCGGGTTTAGTCTAGTGTAACTAGCAGTTGCCTCAGTATGCACGCTAGCTCTCGCTGCGTACGGACGGTGTTCCGCTTTGTTTTAGTAGTAGACGACGAAGCATACATCTACGTGGACAAATATTTTTAGTAATTATGTTAAGTTATTTATTTATTCGTATGGCTAAATTAAAAATTAAAATCGTTCTTTCTTAAAAAAAAAATGCATGCAAATTAGAGCAGTACACCCAATTGCTGGATCCATTGGGTTACGTTGTTATCTAGGGTGAACAAGTCGGCTGGGTTGCCCTGGTACTTGGTGACTGGGCACTCGCAGATAATATGGTCCATGTCCTGCACCATGTTAAGTGCACGTTGCTTATGGTATTTTATTGATAAATGGAAATATAACATATCAATAGTACATCGTTTTCTTGTAGTTGGGCATACACAAAATGAAGGTGACAGCATGCATGCTCTAATTGAAAAAAGAACGAAAAATGTCAATATATACACACCTGAGCAATGGTATATGGCTATGCGTATGGCGAAAGTAGAAAAACCGTATGAAGTTACAGAAGTCTCCCAAGACTCGGTATTTAATTTTAAGGCTTGTCTGAAGCTATTCAATAATTGGAGCAAAGGTTCAAAAGGGCAAACCGTTATGTGGAGCCGAATGTGTGAGGTATATGTATCACACGAAGAGCCCTTTACATTAAAGTACAAGTACAGATTCGAACAGGAATATGAATCTATTGAATGTGCTTCCATGAAACAAACAAGGAGCCGACTAAGTGAGCTTGAAATAGGGTTGGATAGTATTATTGTAGCTTGCCTCTCGACAAGCAAAAATTGAAAGATTTTGGTGATATGAGTAAGACTGGTGTAATTCCTGCTAAATACCACGAATTCTATCACAAATTAGTCTGATACAATGACCTGATTACTTATTAAGGTTTCTTATTTTGATTACCTAAAATATGTTCCTGTCGGTTAAAAAGAAAATGCTTTAGATTGTTTTATTAAATAAGCAATGTTGATATTTTATAAAACTGAAGCAACTAAAGTAGTTAATTTTGTTGTTGAGTTATTTTGTGTTCATTTTATAGTAGATTTGTATTTTTTTAAGTATTATTTTTATTAATTATTAGGTCAAAATGATCTCAATTTCATTACGTGAATTTTATATTAAGAGAATTGATGATCTCAGTTGTGAATTTTAAAAACCTTTATTTACGTTGTGAAGTAAAAAAGGGCCAAAGTTAAGGTAACTGGTTGTGATCATAGATACAGTAATTACTAGTTCCTAGATACTAAGTAGTAATATGGTAAGAATATATTCTTATTAAACTCGCCTTAAAACATAAACATATTCAGATGATTAATTTTATTAATGATGCTCAAGACTGATTCTGACAGTGTGATAAAAAAATGACTTACCTATGTACAATTTTCTATGAGAATAAAAACCTTTACATAGCATAGAACATTTGAGTTTTTTTTATAATTTATTTTAAATATTTCTTTATGGTACTTTTAATACATTACTAGCTGTATATTGATACAAGTGGTAAATTCATCGCAACGTATATTGATCCAAGTAAGGAAATCATTAGAACAACATTAAATAGAGGTTAATAAGAAGCAAAACTGCACCTGCTTTGTTTTTCATACAAGCCCAATGAACATAATTATCGAATTATCTTTATACAATACAAAAATATAATCAAATGAATAATCGATTTACTACGACGTATATTGGAGCAAGTGGTAATTAGCTCAGTATACCACACAAGTACGACATGTGAAATACACGTATACTAGTGTATTTGCAGTTTTCTTCAAAACGGTCAAAAATTTATAAATTTGATTAATGTAGGTTTATGGAAAATGCCTTCCTTAGTACTGAGCCAAAATTTTGAAGAGTTATCTCAAAAACTGAGAAAGTTACGGGTTTAAGTACCTTTGAACAGCTGTCCTGTGAAACCATTATTTTGCACTTGTACCAGTATACGTAGGAGGTATCGAGATATTGATATTTTATGGGCATCGTAGTTCCAAGGTGCACGCACGCATTATATTTTCTGATTTTCCCTCACATACCCATGTAGGTTCTCAACCTATGTATGGGCGATATAATACCACTACTCGTAAACCTAGTTACCAACTTTGGGTCAAACGCTCGAGGGTGTGAAAGGTTCAATCATTGTTTCCTTACAATCTTGACATTCTTGAGATGATCCTGTGTCGAGGAAACATAATATAAAATAGAATGTCGACCGAATAAAATGAAAGATTTTACTCGAAAAACGTGGTTGAATCACGCCGGATTTCAATTAGAAAGTAAGTAAACAAAATGTTTTTGTATTCTTGAATCATAAGTATGGGGTTATGTATGAAGTGGCACATGGGGTAAACTATTTTTGAGCATCACAAATAAAATGGTAATGCTAAAAAACATTGTCGCACAGAAAAATAAACAAAAAAGTACTTAATCCATACTAATCCATACTTAATATTATAAATGCGAAAGTGTGTCTGTCTGTCTGTCTGTCTGTCTGTCTGTCTGTTACCTCTTCACGCCTAAACCGCTGAACCGATTTAGATAAAATTTGGTATAGAGATAGTTTGAGTCCCGGGAAAGGACATAGGGTAGTTTTTATCCCGGAAATCTACCCCTAAAGGGATGAAATTGGGGGTGAAAATTTGTATGGAGCTACTTAAACCGCTGCACTGATTTGGATGAAATTTGGCATTTAAATAGTTTGAGTCCCGGGGAAGGACAAAGGCTAGGTTTGATCCCGTAAATCATCCCCTAAGGGGGTGAAATGAGGGGGTGAAAATTTGGAGGTAACCAATTTTGATGAAATTTGGTTTGGAGATAGTTTAAATCCTAAGAAAGGACATATGATAGTATTTATTTCGGAAGCCATCCCCTAAGGGGGTGAAATAAGGGGTGAAAATTCGGATGGAACCCATTTGAATACAATTTGGTTTAGATATAGTTTGAGTCCTAGGAAAGGACATAGAGTAGTTTTTATCCCGGAAATCCATCCCTAAGGGGATGAAATTGGGGGTGAAAATTTGTATGGAGCTACTTAAACCGCTGCACTGATTTGGATGAAATTTGGTATTTAAATAGTTTGAGTCCCGGGGAAGGACAAAGGATAGGTTTGATCTCGGAAATCATCCCCTAAGGGGGTAAAATAGAGAGTGAAATGAGGAGGTGAAAATTTGGACGTAACCAATTTTGACGAAATTTGTATCAGAGATAGTTTAAATCCTAGGAAAGGACATAGGATAGTTCTTATCCCGAAAATCATCCCCTAAGGGGTTGAAATCAGGGGTAAAAATTCGGATGAAACCCATTTCAATACAATTTGGTAAAGAGATAGTTTGAGTCCCGGGGAAGGACATAGGGTAGTTTTTATCCCGGAAATCTACCCCTAAGGGGGTGAAATTGAGGGTGAACATTTATATCGAGTTTCTTAAACCGCGGCACTGATTTGGATGTAATTTGGTTCATAAATAGTTTGAGTTTGAATCTGGAAATCATCCCTTAAAAGGGTTGAATGAGAGGGTGAAAATTTAGAAGAAAGCAATTTTGATAAAATTTGGTTTAGAGATAGTTTAGGTCCTGGTAAAGGACATAGGATAATTTTTATCCCGGAAATCATCCCCTAAGGGGGTGAAATTAGGGGTGAAAATTCGGATGGAACCTATATGAATACAATTTGGTATAGATATAGTTTGAGTCCTGGGAAAGGACATAAAGGGTAGTTTTTATCCCGGAAATCCACCCCTAAGGGGATGAAACTGGGGTTGAAAATTTGTATGGTGCTACTTAACCGCTGCACCGATTTGGATGAAACATAGGACTGTTTTAACTCCGGAAATCATCCCTAAGGGGGTGAAATGGGGGGTTGAACTTTGGATGGAACCCGTTTAGATAAAATTTGGTATAGAGATAGTTTGATTCCCGGAGAATGACATTAGATAGTTTTGAAAATTTGGATAAATCCCATGGAGATGAATTTGGTATAGTTGGAGTCCCAGGGAAGCACAATGCATAATTTTTATCCCGAAAATCAGCTCCTGAGGGGGTGACATTAGGCGTGAAAATGTTGATGGAACCCATTTAGATGAAATTTGGTATAGAGATAGTTAGAGTCCTAAGGAAGGAAATAGAATATTTTTTATTTCGGAAATCATCCCCTAAGCGGGTGAAATGGGGTGAAAATTTGGATGAACTCATTTAGATGAAATTTAGTTTAGAGATAGTTTAAGTCCTGGGAAAGGGCATAGGATAGTTTCAATTCCGGAAATCACCCCCTAAGGGAGTGAAATGGAGGATGAAATTTTTGATGGAACCCGTTTAGATGAAATTTGGTATAGAGATAGTTTAAGTCTCGGAGAATGAAAGCGGATAGTTTTTATCCCGAAAATAGTTCCCAAGGTAATGAAATAGGGGGTGAAAATTTGGATAAAACCCATTTAGATGAAATTTGGTATAGAGATAGTAAGAGTCCCAGGGAAGATGCATAGTTTTTATCCCGAAAATCATCTCCTGAGGGGGTTCTTAAAACTTTGTAGAAACATTACTTATTTGAGTACAAACAAAGTGCTTTCAGCGTTTTGGAAAATTCCACCCCTAAGAGGGTTAAAAAGGGCTGCAAAGTTTATATGGGGAAACTCTTTTTGGGATAGGAGCTTAACAGTTTGTAGGACGATTAGTTATTGAAATACAAAAAAAAAGGATATTCAGCGTTTTAGTAAATTCCACTCCTAAGGGGGTTAAAAGTGGGTGCAACATTTGTGTGGAGGAAACATTTTTTTAGCCGATTTACAATTTTGTAGAATGCTTACTAATTAAAAATAAAATTAAATACTTTCAGCATTTTAGAAACTTCGATCTTTAGGGGCTTATAAGAACGTTTGAATGAAGAAAATATTTTTTTAGCGAGGGACTTAAAACTTTGTTGAAAGATTACTTATTACAATAAAAATCAAGTACTTTTAGCGTTTTGAAAAATTCGACCCCTAATGAGAATAAAAAGGGGTGCAAGGTTCGTATGGGAAACCCATTTTTTGAGCTAGAGACTTGATATTTTGTAGAAAAAATACTTATTACAATAAAAAAACTTAGTGTTTTCTTTTCAATTTTTCCCCGAAAAGCGTTAATTCAAAGTTTCAAAGTTTCTATGCAGACTATCAGAGCAAGAAAAATTTTAAGTATGAGAATAGTTACTTCGATCTTAGTATGTTTGTTAAAAGACTACAAAACTCATTTCAGCGTTTTTTGAAATTCATCCCCTAAAAGGTATTATAAGGGTGTTCAAAGTTTGTATGGAGAGCAAAACATTTTTAAAGCAAGGGATTTGTAACTTCAGTTTTAGACTGTTTACTACAAGACTACAAAGCTAATTTCAATGATTTTAAAAATTAATTCCTTAAACAAACATTTAGACGATAACATGTTCTACGCGGACGAAGTCGCGGGCAACAGCTAGTATTGTTATATATCGGGCTGGTTTTTGCCCGACTCTACAGCAGAGCCGAAAGGAAGGGGTAATTAATCATAATCAATTATTTATTTGCTTTAAACACAAAATAATGCATGCAAATACATTTTAAACACGTTTATAAATTGTACAAATTGTACAATTGTTTTTAGCAGTCTATGTTGTCCATCCATTGTACATCCAAGTTGCCGAAATGAAGAAAGATGTAACGGTGGATGTGCGGCGTTACCAGGCTCGATAAAATCCGCAACGAGTACGTACGAGAAAGCCTGGGCGTCCGTGACATCGCCGATAAGACCCAAGAAAGCCGGCTGCGATGGTATGGTCATGTGAAGAGGAGGCCACCAAACTATGTTGGTAACTTGGCACTACAACTTTCCGTCTCTGGTCGAAGATCCAGCGGCAGACCCAGAACAAGATGAAAGGATGTAGTGCTAAGAGATATAATAGAGAGCAAGTTATCCGAAACCGATCTCGAGGACAGAGCGAAGTGGAGAAGTAAGACGAGGAAAGCTGACCCCACCACCGTGTGGGATATATAGCTGGGAAGAGAGAGTTGTATTTACGTGTGTTCTACCGTAGCGTTTAAAATACTGAACCGATATTGATAAATGAGGTGTCAATCTATTCTAAATTATGCTTCGGGTGACATAGGTTATTTTTTGGATGAAAACAATACTTTTTACTTCAGTTATTTTTTCTGTAGTCGTGTTACAGTTTTTTTAATTGTTTATGTTTGTTAAATTGGTGCCTGATTGCTGTAAGATTTCTTCAGACACCCAAACTACGGATTTTATCAAATAGATTTCGTATAAATAAATAATTATATAGCTTTTCTGTACCACTTCTTATTCGAATATATCGAAATATTCAAAACTCTCAAACACTTTAGAAATCTACTTATTACGCGATTCTAACTGAACGTTTATGGGATCTAAATTAGGTTAAGGAGAAAAAAGCGCTTTCTCCAATGCGAAGCAATCAGTTAGTCAAATATTTATAAGCGCGTCGATACGGTAAAGAAAATTACGGAGTAAATCTTTCACACGAAAAAATGTGGATCCCAGGTTAAATACAGATTGGAGTATTTGTAGGTTAAATTGTAGTAATAAAAATAAGAATCATTTGTAATGTGGAAGGTGATTCAAACGAGTTAATAGTTCCGCGTCGTTTATAATGAAAATAAACTATATTAAATACTATACTAATATTGTTCCTATTACCACAGAAGTCGTTTGATCTAAGCATGTAATAAATATCAGAATAAATGTGATAGTTGTTAAGTACTGGACGAACTCTTCGTCATCGGGGCTAGTAGTTGTACAGTCAAGGGTGAACGAATACGTAGACAAATAAGGACATAAATATCTGTAGGTACAGGACTTTATTGTCAATGTCATAAAGGCGTGTACAGATATTTATGTAATTACTAGCTTTTGCCCGCGACTTCGTCCGCGTAGAACTCGTTTATATCGTAGCTCGATACAAACTTTCACCCTCCATTTCCCTTTAAGGGGTAGATTTCCGATATAAAAACTATCATATGTCCTTACCCGAGACTCAAAATATCTTTATCATTATTATCATTTATCATTTATTTAGCCGAAAGACGTCCACTGCTGGACATAGGCCTCCCCCAAAGAGTTCAAAAGTGACCAATCCTGCGCCATCCGCATCCAGCGGACTCCCGCGACCTTTACCAGGTCATCAGTCTACCTTGTGCCTACCGACTCCGCGCCTACTAACTACCTCTATACAAAGTTTTATCTAAATGGGCTGTATAGTAGCTTCATACAAATATTCAACCCCCATTACACCCCCTTAAGAGATCATTTCCGGGATAAAAACTATCCTTTTCAGGAACTCAAACTATCTGTTAACCAAATTTCATCTAAATGGGTCACTCACATCCAAATTTTCACCCCTTAGGGGAGGATTTTCGGGATAAAACTATCCTTTGTCCTTCCCCAGGACTCCCAACTATCGCTATACTAAATTTTCACCCCCATTTCACCCCCTTAGGGATTGATATCCGGAATAAAACTATCAGATGTCCTTTCCCAGGACTCAAATTATCTCTTAACCAGATTTCAACTAAATGAGTTCCATAAACTATGCATTATCCTTTTTCGGAACCCCAAACTATCTCTATACCAAATTTCATCCAAATAGGGTACATCCAAATTTTCACCACCTATTTTATGCCCTTGGAGGATTTTTTTCGGGACAAAAGCTATTCGTTGTTCTTCTACGCGAGTAAAACTATCTCTATAGGCACCAAATTTCATCCTAATGGGTTCCATCCAAATTTAAACCACCATTTCACCCCCTTAGAGGATGATTTCCGAAATTAAAACTACGCTATGTCCTTGCCCAGGACTCAAAACATCTCTATAACAAATTCCATCGAAATTGTTTCCATCCAAATTTTCACCCCCCATTTCACCCCCTTAAGGGATGAATTCAAAAACAAAAATTATCATTTGTCATTTCCCAGCACTCAAACTATCTCTTAACTGTTAACTTAAGTTTTATAAGTTTTTATTGTTAACATGATTGATATGGACTTAGTCTGAAATAAATAATTTGAATTAAATTAAATTAACCAAATTTCATCTAAAAAGGTCACATCACATCCACATTTTCATCCCTTTAGGGGGTGATTTTCGGGATAAAACTATCCTATGTGCTTCCCCAGAACTCCAACTCGCTATACCGTAAATGGGTTCCATCCAAATTTTCATCCCCCATTCCTCAAGGGGGTGACCCCTTAGGAGATGATTTCTAGACTAAAAATTATTTAAGATCCTTCCCCAGGACTAACTATCTCGAAACCAAATTTCATCTAAATGGGTTCTATCCAAATTCTCACTCCTCTTTTCACCCCCTCAGGAGATGTTTTTTCAGGATAAAAACTATGCATTGTCCTTCCCTGGGACGCCTTCTATCTCTTTACCAAATTTTAACTAAATGGGATTTATCCACATTTTCACCCCTATTTCATCCCGTTAGGGGATGATTTTCGGGATTCAAAGTATCCGTTGTCATTCTCCGGGACTCAAACTATCTCTATACCAAATTTGATCTAAACGGAGTCCATCCAAAATTTCACCCCCCACTACACCCCCTTATGGGCAGATTTCCGGGATAAAAACTATCCAATGTCCTTTCCCAGAACTTAAACTAACTCTAAACCAAATTTTATCAAAATGGGTTACATCCAAATTTTCACCCCCACGTTTTACCCCCTAAGGGGAAGATTTCCGGGATAAAACCTATCCTTTGACCTTCCCCGGGACTCGAACTATTTATATACCAAATTTCATCCAAATCGGTGCAGCGGTTTAAGTAGCTCCATACAAACTTCCACCCTCTATTTCATCCCCTTAGGGGTTTGTTTCCGGGATAAAAACTACCCTATGTCCTTCCCCAGGACTCAAACTATCTCTATACCAAATTTCATCTAAATTGGTTAAGCAGTTTTCACGTGATGCGCGGTCACATAAACAGACAAACAGATAAACAGAAAAACAGATAAACAGACAAACAGACAAAAATTCTAAAAACTGTTGGAACGTGTTCTGTTATCGATTTTAAGTATCCCTAGCCAATTTTTTTTCGAATATCTTCCATGTACAGACTTTCGACCCTCTTCAGCTTTATTATATGTATAGATTGATGTACGTACTCGACTGTACATACCTATCGATTTGAAACTTTGGAAGTACGAGTTTGTACATCATAATATAGACAACAATACTATCATTTGATACAACTTATATGTCTGATGATGGAACCAGAAGGTCGATAGTGGAACTCTTCAATAGTTTGGTAACTGTAAGTTGACCCTTGAATCAAACCTCGAATAACGGATTAACAACTGAAGGAAACAGTCATTATATCAGCTTTCGTTTTGGGACTTGCAAACTTATTTAACATACTTAAATGAAAATCTGAACAGTATATTAAACCATAACAAAGTCCAATGCGCCAACAGTAATTAAGCGAAGTCAAAGACAAAGAAATATTTAATTAAAAGATACGAAGTACCCAGATTAGTAAATACTTCACAAGATTTTCTTCCTACGGTGCTCAAGATTCATCATCCGAATAATGATATGAATTGAAAAAAGTCTGTTTCAAATTGAAAACACGATTTAATTAAGTTTGCTTTCATTTCAAAATCTCCGGCCTAAGAACAAAGTATCTTTCGGCCAAATTGAAGTTTGCTCATTTCCTTGAAAAAATGTTGCTCAAACTGAAGATTTTGAAAGAATCTTCAACAATGTTTACATGACAAAGAAAGCAAACTTGATATTATTATATTTTTCTGCAAGTTCAGGCAGCTGGTTAGCAATGTGTTTAAGCAATAATGTTGTGTACAAAAATCTTACATTCATACAAAATTTTGTCACAAAAAGTAATTGCGTGTCGTGTGTACGCCGTTTAAACTTTGTTTAGTTTGTGCTGATCGCTGGAGTCGATTGTGTGCAGTCGCTTTATTGGCTTGTTGCAGGCCGCATGTAAACGGTCGGCCATTCGGATATCTGTAGTTTATGATTGTTAAAAGGAATGGAGTTTATGTTGTTGTTGATTACGAATTGATTCATTGACCTTGATTATATTGACGAGAAATAAAATTGGAGCATTACAATACCCAGGATTGTTTTAATTATAAAGAGGAGACGTTTCTCCGCAGCTGACTGTACGATTCTTGTTGTATTTGTTATAGATTAATCCGGCTGGCCTGATTTTTAATGTCTATGTCCCAGACCGTTATAATGTTAATTCGTTGAAGTACGTTGCTGTACGATAACGGTAGTTCTTTGATACACTATTAATCCTATTTGAAGCAGACCAGATATTGATGTGTGTTGTAGAGGTAATTATAATATTATGATTCATATTCATAGACATGTCCTAGCAAACAATACACTGTAATAACATCTCAATTTTAAAAATTAATTGCTCGCTTCGTCTACATCATTCATAATTATGACAAAATAAAATTGCATAGGTATACATTAATATAGTTGATGTAAATACACTGTTTCATGAAAGTAAAAAAAACAATTACCAACAGCAGCAATTGACCATCGTAATTTCGTTTTTAATCAAAAATTCAATCATCCAATCAGAACGCATTCTAATCTCAGATAAAACAAAAGTAAAACGATTTTATCATTTCCCGAACGCCGACGAGAATTTCTTATTTCATTTTTGACGTGATTTTTCGTGTTAATTAACGAGGAAGCTGAGACGTTGCGTTGTTTGATTTTGACGGTATAATGAAGTGCCGGAATAAGAAATCCGCCCAGGATTTAGATGATTATACCCGATTGTTCTGAATTAAGTTTAGTAAGAATTGTTACTGCAAGACCGTTGCAAAAATACCTGCTGCTGCTGGGACATATAAAACGAGAAGATGGCATGAGAGTGAGGAAGAATGAGGAAGTGGAAGCACTGGTTGCCGAGCCCAACATCATCGGGGAGAGCAAATCTGCTCAACTATGCTGGCTCGGCCACGTCGAGAGAATAAGAGAGGATCGTGCCGCCAAAAGAGTGTACCTGGGGCGCCCAAATGGTTAACGTCCAGTCAGCTGACCAAAGTATCGCTGGACAGACGAAGTCCAGAAAGTCCTGTGCCAGCTTCAAACTGCTGATCATGATTGGCAGCAAGCTACAGGACAAAGCGCAGTGGAGTGTCTTAGTTTCGGACGCCAGGATCCACTTCGGGTCACTGAGCCGGCTTAGTAAGTTACTACTTACTAAGCTGGCCCAGTGACCCGAGTTGGTTGCAAAAATAATACAAATTATAAAATACATTATGGTGGCACTCTTTGGTCCGGAGGCCTATCCAGGAGTAGAAGTCTTTCGGCTGATATGATGATGATGATAATGGCGATAAAATACATTTGATAAACAGTGTTCTGATAACCTTATTTTTGAGACAAATATATTTTTGTC
Source organism: Epinotia brunnichana (assembly GCA_963854355.1). Taxonomy (NCBI): domain Eukaryota; kingdom Metazoa; phylum Arthropoda; class Insecta; order Lepidoptera; family Tortricidae; genus Epinotia; species Epinotia brunnichana. Next base: position 2,039,102 of record OY977946.1, read on the forward strand.
AGAAATAACGACTTCATTTTTCTTTACTTTGGATTCCATTAACACGTAAACCAGTGTAAGGTTATACTTGATTATTTTATGATTTAAAAATAAACTAGATATTGCTGTATTTAATTTCTCATCTATAGCTCTGGCCCATGATAATTAACTGGCTGATAGATAGTTCCAAATGTTAGTGAAAACAGCGCTGGTTAGCGATGTATTTCAAATACCACGTGTTTTATAATAGGATTATAATTATTAGAAAGAAAGAAGAAAGAAAGAAAGAAAGAAAGAAAACATTTATTCGTGGACAAAACAATGGGTGTAAAAAACAAAACACAGAACGTAAAAAAAAAAAAAAAATACATGATCCACGAAAAGGCCCCGACTCAGCATGGTGCTAACCTAGAAGGCCAGCGCTGGTCTTCCGTCGGAGCCTTTACCTGAGTTACCTCCTGGAAGGCAACACAAAACAAATACCTACGCTAAACACAATATATCTTAAAACTATTACAAATCCGACGCCAGATGATATTAAGGCTTATGTCACGTAATGATCGGTCGAAATGCCCTATTTTGAGGGCTTTATGCTTTAAAACTTTCCATAGAAGATATATTTACTAATTGTTGTTCTTATTTAGTAATTTTTGTTGTGTTCTTTAAAAAAACCATCAACAATATCTTCTGTACGTACTAGTAGAAGGCTGCGTTCACATTAACCAATTACCTAGAGTGTTTGTGTTTCGTTTTTGTTTAGTTTCGTTTTTGTTTAGTTTCGTTTTTGTTTAGTTTAGATTAGTTCACACATCTTATCTCATTAGCACCTTACTTTGTTTTTATTTTCTTTCCTTCTGCGCACACAAATGTTTACAGTCATAGACAGTTTCCACGCAATCTTGCGAAAACGGGTCGCCAACATGAAGCGCCGTGTAAGGGACAGCCCCAACAGCCGCCTAGCAATTATAGCAAATAGGCTGGACTGTCCCATAATGAAGCACTGGGACCAACTCCATGTTATGTAAATTTTATACCTACTAACATAAGTTTTTAAGTTACTTGAACTAACACATTAATGATTATATTTGTCTTGTAACATTACAAGAAAAATAAAATCATTAATGTGTTAGTTCAAGTAACTTAAAAACTTATGTTTTATTACAGATAACAAAGATCCACACATATGGATCTTTGTTATCTGTAATAAATGATTGATTGATTGATTGATAGCCCAGATCTAACCTTTTGCTAATATTGTTTTTCTGTAATTGCCTGTAACTTGTTTTGTGAGCCAAATAAATAAATAAAACGAAACAACCCACTCCTCATTCCATAAAAAAAAAAGATTTCTTACGGACAAATTCATCTACGATTCTTCGTTCTTCAAGGATAACTATCAAAGGGAAATATTGTACTACCTTTGCTTATTTTGATCATCGAGTGCTTTCAGTAATCAGTAATCAGTATCTTTATTGCTTTCATAGGTAAATACAAGATCTTATCTTATCTTATCTCATCATATCTAGCCTCCTGAATCCTGGTAAAAAAAAGAGTACACTCGCATAAAAGCCGAGAGTCCTTTATAAAGGAAACAGCGTTGAGTCCTGAACTTTCTGTCGCTTACTCTAAGGTCTAAAATGAGTTCCTCGGATTTTCGTTAGAACAAAGTTGATTATATACTCTATGAGGAATACTTTAAGCATCATTTTATTTGTTAATTATTTGGGCTTTATAAACGCCTCTCGGCTTTTATACGACTAAGATTATGTAATTAATATGGCTAATATCTGTCATTTTGTATGGAATCGGGTATATATTTAAACAATTAAATAAAATGCAAATAATTGTTAAAATGGTATTATAATCGAAAATAACAAAAAACACAGAACCAATCTGTTGGAAAAAACATAACAAACGTACTTTTAAAATCTTATTCAATATAAAACTGTCGTAGCAAAATCAGTCTACTTCTCACAATACAATATACTATTAACATAGTCATAGTACGAACTTTACTATTAACATACTCCGAGAGGGCTTTACAAAGGTCAAACGAATTTAACTTGTAATTGTACTTCAAATATCATATTAATAACAAGAATAGTAACGGAATAATAATAACCACACAAAATACTCATTAAATACAAAAAAAAACAGACCAACACATACAGGATTGAGCGAAAATTTTGGGATTGAACTTACCTCCACCTGCACGACGCGACATCTTGCTGGACTCGTGGCATCGTACTGACCGGAATATTCCTGTTTTCTATGCAATAGCTTTTGCTAAAGCGAGATAGATATATTCTGGATTGGAGGATAGCGATTGGTTCTCAAGATCACGCCACTATCGCCCGATTTTAAGCGCAAAATATTAGGGGCATTGTAACGGACACTCGGCGCTTATGAATAACTTTATTTTATGGTGCTCGGTCTATAAACATGGTTCGATTTTGGCCTTTAAAACGGACTCAGGGACTCAGGAGGCTAGGTGAGTGCCCTTTCGGATGCACTTCGACCCAGTGGGATCTTTTGTGCATTTGCTCTCTCCTTTATACCTGCTCCCAGGCTTGCTCCATCATTTCCACAAAGCGGATGATGCAGTTCGCCGGGAGCACCTTGAATTCCTTTGGTTGCGGGTAACCGTTACCAAAGTAGTTCATTCTTTGTCTGGCAAGGGCATGACATTCACACAATAAGTGTTCCATAGTCTCATCCTCCTCGCCACACATTCTACAGTCTAAACAATCCGATAGACATCTTGGCCAAGAGATCCTTGACCCCGAAGTGACCTGAGATACACCCCCGATATAATTCTGAGTTGCTTCCTACTGGATTTCCAGAGTTTTCTGGTCCAGCCCGAGTCCACTCCTTCTATGAAGAGCTTAGAGTGCCTTAAGCCAGCCTCATTCCTCCACTCGTGTTGGTGTTTGGTTTTGGCGTAGGCTTTAAAGGCCGATATTATGGTCCCCTGCGAGAGTCCCACAAATGGTTCTGGACCTACAAAGTGATTTGTAGAGCCCCTCTTGCAAGCTCATCTGCTCTTTCGTTGCCGATGAAGCCCTTGTGCCCTGGTATCCAAACTAGTTGCACCTTATTGTGCCTTCCAAGTCTGTTTAGTGCTTGGACGCCATTATAAATTAGTCTAGAGTCCACTTTCGGCGCCGTAAGCACTTTAAGGGCCGCTTGACTGTCACTGAGTATATAGATAGTCCGCCCTTTGGTTCGCCTGTCTATATTCTCCTGTACACAAGCAATTATGGCGTATGTCTCCGCTTGGAAGACAGTTGCCAAACTACCCATGCTTACACTACTACTATAGTCATTTGCATAAATGCCTGCTCCCGTACCGGATCCCATTTTTGATCCGTCCGTGTACCATATACTGTCTTCGATACCAGACTTTGGTGGTTCTAGACCTTCGGCCCACTCAGCCCTGGTTGGAACTTTTGTTGTGTAGTTCCTGTGGAATACATACTTGGGTAGCATTTTGTCGCTTCCCATGTTTGTTATTCTGTCTAAGAAACCATCAGTCTCCATGTTTGTGTGCTTAGTTTTCGGCTTGCTATCGCTCCACAGTCCAAGAGTTCTTAATCTGTAGAGCGATTTGCGCGCCTCTGACTTAATCACCATGTGAAGTGGCGGTAGGTCCAGTAGGACTTCTAGCGCCGCTGTAGGCGTGGTACGAAACGCCCCTGTTATAGCCATGCATGCCGTTCTCTGCACCTTTCTCAGGGCCTCTCTGCATGTGCTCATTAAAGTCCTTGGCCACCATACCAGGCTACCGTACAGTATTATGGGTCTCACCATCATGGTGTAGATCCACTTCAGTACCTTGGGGTTCAGTCCCCATGTTTTGCCATACGCTGATCTACACATTCCAAATACCCTCAGGGCCTTTGTAATGGTGAGATCTGTATGCTTCTTCCAGTTCAGTTCCTTATCCAGTGTGACACCTAGATATTTCACGTCATTGGACATTTCTAGTACCCTTCCGTACAGCTTTAACTGCTGTATTCCGCGAAGGGTCCTTTTCCTAGTAAAGGGTAGTACTACAGTTTTGCCTGGATTAATGGATAATTGGTGACAGTCGCACCATCTCTCCACTTCCCTCAGTGCCTTGTTCATGATTTCTGATACCGTACTTGGGAATTTCCCATTAACCAGTATCACTTAATCATCAGCATATCCTACCGTGTGGATGGGACCTTTATTGAGTTCTATCAAGAGTGAGTTCACCACCAAACTCCATAGAGTTGGTGAAAGTACCCCACCTTGTGGACATCCCTTTGTGGCCGTGGCCATTATCTCATCCCCTAAAAGAGATGACTTTATCAGTCTGCCATTTAGCATGTTGCCTATCCATTTACATATGGTCGGCTCTATACCATGTTTTGCAGCTGCTTCGCTAATAGCATTAGAGTGGGACCGTTGGTACAGTGCCACCAGTGTATTTATACGGAGCTGCACTTCAGCAAGTCTCGCAGTTTAAATACCTGGGACACTGGGTGACCGAAGACCTGTCGGATGGAGTGGATATGGAGAGGGAGAGGCGATCCATGGCAGTCCGCTGTAATATGTTGGCCCGCAGGTTTGCACGTTGTACGAAGCAAGTTAAAGTAACACTTTTTAAGGCATACTGTCAAAGCTTCTACACGTGCAGCCTGTGGGTCGGATATTCCATTAGTACCCTTAATACCCTAAGGGTACAGTACAACAACGCGTTCAGGATGCTGATGGGACTGCCGCGCTACTGCAGTGCATCAGGTATGTTTGCGGAGGCCCGGACTGATGGTTTTCACGCCATTTTGCGTAAACGTGCGGCATCCCTGATGCGACGCGTGCGCGCCAGCTCCAACAGCCTCCTACGCGTTGTGGCCGGCAGGCTGGATTGCCCGTTCCAACACCACTGGATGCAACTGCATGTGAATGGGATGCGGGCAATCTAGGCTGCGTAAGTTTTAGTACTAAGTTAATATTTTATTTATCATTGTAATTTGTGTCCACTAACATTAGTTTAATAATAAGTGTTTTTATTGCTACTAACCACAAATATGGATGTACATGTCCGAAATAAATTTTTGAATTTGAATTGAATTATACGTGGTACGATCAAACGCTCCCTCCACGTCTAAGAAAGCCGCCAGACATAGTTCTTTATTCTCTATAGCCTGTTCAGCCTTGGTTGTTACCAGATGAAGTGCCGTTTCCGTTGACTTCCCTGGCTGATATGCACATTGTAGTTCGTGCAGCGGATGTCTCCTTAGTGGGCCATCCCTTATGTGTCTATCTACCAACTTCTCCAATGTTTTGAGGAAAAATGACGATAGACTTATCGGCCTATACGATTTGGCCTCACTGTAATCCGCCTTACCCGGTTTGGGTAGGTAGGTTACTTTTACCATCCTCCAAATACAAGATGGTAAATACATTATATATGTTCAGCTATGAAACCCTGTCCAATATTAACTAAAACTAAAATTTATTAATTTGCAACAGCTTAAGGCGCTTATCTCTTAATTGTTAAACATATACAAAATACTTAGTGAGCATGCAAAATATCTTATGCTAAGTATTACAAATATTTATTAATCTAGCTTTACCTATACTATTATATCAAAAATTAACTTTCAAAAAAATTTTGCAGTGAGTAAAAACAGTTTTTAATTAGAAATTTGGTGACTTTTTTATTAAATAATTTATTGTTCTCCTCGTCCCTTATAATCTTTGGAAGTTTATTGTACACCTTGATACACATTACGTGGGGACTAGAGGCGTGCATTTTTAATTTAGATGCTGGAATTGAAATCTTATCTCTGGGACGTAGGTTTGAGGTAGTCGGTTTCTGTTGATCTAGAAATAATGTGTTATGCTTTCTTAAAAACTAACATAGCTCAAGTATGTATAAAGAGGTCAAGGTCATGATATTGAGTTTAGGAAAATGTGGTCTGCAACTATCTGTTTGGTATATATTGACTAAGATCCTTATACATTTCTTTTGTAACACAAAGAGATCGTTCACATTTGTACTGTTGCCCCACATGATAATTCCGTACCGTAGCCGGGAATGGGCAAATGCGTGATAGGCACTTAGAGCTGTATTGAGATTGGTATGTTTTTTAATTTCCTATAGGGCATAGGTAAAGCTTGATAGTTTTGAAGCTATTTTTTGGATGTGGGATTTCCAGTTCATGTTTGTGTCAATTTGGAGTCCAAGAAGATTCGTTGAGTTGATGCATTCTAATGTTTGATTAATGTAGGTAAAATTTGTATTTAAGTTGTTTTTTTGGTGTGGTTTATACTGCATAATTTTTGTCTCTTTTCAAACATAACGTTCATATATGAATATTTTGCGTTTCAAAATAGATTTCCTTGAAATCGCATGAAGATTAACGCACGAGTTTTCTGATTTTATATGGAATAGGGTAAAAATAAAAAATATACATAATTTAATTATCAAATTCATTGTTTGACAATTTTGAGGACTTATAAACTACGTCAAAAAATCGAAATAGAAGGCTATTTTCAACTTTAAATTCGCTAATGCTTTTAAATTAAATGTAATTTTTTTTTAATAATAAATCCGGGTTTAGACCGATTTTCGGACGTTTCAGTGTACAGGCCAAAAGCACAGCATTATCTAACACCACATTCACTGCTAAACATTTCGTAGCGCTACGCTCGAAGCCGGTAACATGGAAAAACCCGTTTGCAGAAGAAATCGCCTACGAGAGCACCCATCTAGCAGGCTCCTGGCACTGAAAATGTTAAGAAGCGTGCTAGACGACATTGTATGGAGAAAAAATGACTAAATATTATGTAGGTACAGTTACTAGCATAAATATATGATAGAACAAAGGCCGCAAAAATATCTGATGACAACTCTATTCCTGGAGCCGTAAGAGCGTGTCAGATATTTTTGCGGCCTTTGATTCATCATATAATTGATGCCGGTGACTGTACTTTACACCTTTTAACGAAACTATTTTTTTTTTAGAGAGGCCTAAAGGTTTTGAGCCTTTCAAGAAAATACAGAGAGGTAGCGACGGCAAATGTGATGCAAAGTTACGCTTCATCAGTCAATGTCTGGGTAGCTCAGAGGGAAAGCGTTGTACCGGCAGGGCACAGGTTCGAGTCCTGTCTTGGACTTCAGACGATGATGGTTCATTTTTCCATTATAATTTGTTCTCTGTAGCATATCGTAAAGTGGATGGTGTAGTGGGAAGGGGACGACCAAATCGGAGAAATTCTGAAGAAAGGTCAGATCAGGAGAGTACCCCGACGAGTCGGTATGAAGAATGTCATGCAAGTGAATGAAGCAAGGAAGGTTTGTGAAGGTTTGTGAATGGAAATCTGTGATCGCTGCCTACCCCTCCGGGAAATAGGCGTGATTAAATGTATGTATGTATGCATGTAAAACGACTACATTCGCCTTCAGCCAACGGACGCAACTTGTCAATATCAACTTTCCAACATTTACCCATAAACAACAAATGGGAAGCTTTTAGTGACTGTAAAGTTTGTACTTTTTGTTTGTTTAGTTTAAAGGTCGTGACCCTGCCGCCTCATTTACGATTCAACCCCCGAGACACCTATTACTAGCCTTGACAAACAAGCACTTCGGCAAATACCTGGGTTCGCGACCTAATAGGTCTATTTGAGTGTTAATAATTCATGGCTTTCGTGCAGTGTGATATACTCCTTTTAGTTTGTCATACTTATTAACTTTGTTTGTCATAACGTCAACTTTGGATGGATGGGAAGAGGATGCTTAATTTTTTTTTAAAGTATTGAATATGTGCTTGTATACTACTTAGCTATTTTACAAGCTTTTATTTAACTTGCAATGTATGTAACTATGTTTGCTCGAATGGAATCTTGCAACTCAATTTTGAAGCAGATGTCATCAACGGATTCAGCTTTTATTTTGTTTAAGTGTAGTTTGGATGACAATTCAATGTTATGGTACCGAGCTGATCTGATGATGGAGACAGAAGGTGGCCATGGGAATTCAGGAATTAACAGACGTAACCCCGTTGAATTTAGGCTCGTTAAAATCGTCTTAACGTGACTATTGTTAGTTGATGACGGTATACAGAAAAGTACCTACAGTTGGCATAAACTGCTTTTAGCATAAATTATCTTTTTGACAGAAACTTATTTAGACTTCATCATCATCGTCAACATTTAAAAGCTGGGCTCTTGTCGGTGGAGTATGCGCCACTTCTCTCGGTCCTCGGCTAATTTCTTTAGGTCCCGGTAAGACAAGACATTTGCTTATGTTGGTTATCTTACGAAAAGAAAAAGAACATTCGAAAATGATATTGCCTACTTAAGAGTACCCAGCACGTTCGTCACAACTTGACTCTCCATACAAACGTAGTTTGTTTCTCATTTTAAAACGGCATACTGAAATAACATGAAACTTTTTATACACAATGGGATCTTCCATGTTTAAGTCGGAAACTAGTTTGTGTTGCTATAAATTATTCTATTATAATAGAAAAAAAAACAGCGATTGGAGACTTTTGTATGAAAAACGTTCTACTCACGCAATTTTTTTTTCTATTTTTAAACCCCGACGGAAAAAGAGGGGTGTTATAAGTTTGACGTGTCTGTGTGTCTCTGTGTCTGTCTGTCGGGTCCATCTCGCCTGGACTTACCCTATCTGCCGAAAACTGACTGAGGAAATTCCAATTTCACTATTCAGAATCGTTCGACCGTGAGACACCGTATTCATTTCTGGTCAAACAATGCCGCTTTGAAGAGTGAGTGCGAAGTTTTGGACAACGGACAGTGGTTGGGTGTCCAATTGTGGTTAGTGTCTTGTAAGGGTTAAATTTAGGTACTTGATATTGGTCATAATACTTGGAAAATAAGGTTCTGACTACACTCAAGAGAAATGAGTATGAATGTTGTACAATGCGTGTGCCAATGTTCGGTGCTTTTGACACGTAAACATGATTGTTTGACAGAGTAAGGTCTTTCGTCGGGGATGCGGTCAGCCGGTGGACACCTTGCTTCTTAAGCGGAGCTTCTGACGCTGATTGCATTATTGACGACTGACAAAACTCCATACAACGTCGCTTTATAAGCAAAACCAAACTACCGTAAAACGTCGCTTTATAAGCAAAACTAAACTACCGTACAACGTCGCTTTATAAGCAAAACCAAACTACCGTACAACGTCGCTTTATAAGCAAAACCAAACTACCGTACAACGTCGCTTTATAAGCAAAACCAAACTACCGTAAAACGTCACTTTATACCTATGATAGCTGACAGTAATAATAATAATGACTTATTTTTTTACAATTTAGTTTAATTGAATGTTATGTGTATTATTACTGTGTAATTGCATTTTTATAATCATTACTAATATTAGCTTAAGTACCTACTAACTACAATGATCCCAGTTGGTCTATTAATAAATGAATTTATTATTATTATAAGCAAAACCAAACTACCGTACAACGTCGCTTTATAAGCAAAACCAAACTACCGTACAACGTCGATTTATAAGCAAAACCTTGACACTGGCGAAATTATCTCAATGTAGATGGAAGCCATTTTTTTTTTTAAATAAGAAGAGTACAGAGTAAACAAATAAATACGAGTACGGTAATTGACAACTGTAAATAAAACAAATTCACAAATATACTCGAAAATCATCTCGCTTCAACTCATGTTGGCCACATTAAACAAAATAACATTTAATAACGAGAAACAGACGCTGTTTGTTAATAAATAGGAAACCGTGACGTTCATCATCATCATTATTATCAACAGAAAGACGTCCACTGCTGCTAGGACATTATCAACAGAGCGTTATTGACGGCTCGTAGTAATTTGCTGATCCTACTATCAGTGAACATCCTCCTACCAGAAACTACTAATTACAACAAAGTAACTGCGTAAAATCGATTTGGCCATCACTTTATGCGTGTAAGGCTTCGTAATACCGGCTGAGTAAGTTTGCCAGCTAATCCATACAATATTGTTTCGTATTTTCATCGTTCTTGTTCAATTGTTACGTAAGACGTATTAGGTTTCACTGTGTGAATTACTATGATGGGTAATTTTAGCGTTTGTGGATAAATCCTACTAATATTATAAATGCGAAAGTTTGGGTGGATGGATGGATGGATGGATGGATGGATGTACGTTCCGATAAATCTCAAAAACTACTGGACGAATCTTTATAAAAAATTCCAGTTATGTACCTTATATATCAGAATAGGACATAAGCTATAATTTATGTCAAATTTCATCCCATTTAGGGACGAAAAAGGGAATGAAACTTTGTATAGAGACCAAATATTTTTTATATGCAGAACTTGACGCATGAAAGACAAGTCAACGTTTCAATATCTTAAAGCCAAAATGACTCAAGTCCATCTGAATGTTTACGCCATTCCATGAAATAATGGTCTAGCGATTAGGTAGATAATTGTGTGAGAAAATAATAGAGCTAGGGCTTGCGGCAATATACCAAAATATTCTGACCTCTCAGCCCATAATAGTTGTTTGAAGAAGCAGATGAAATGGGTTGGATAGTTCAGCAGTTGTCAACATTGACTGACCAGCATAACAACGTCGACAGATATCAATAGTTGTTATACATTAAGGGGTCAACTAAACTGGATGCATGCCGAACACATCAGGAATACTGTCACGCCATGAATCAACGATTTGTCAAGTTTGAAAATTGGTATTTTAAGCATTAGTTGTATTATATGTGGGACATAAATTTAAACAGTATAACGCGCTTTGAAACTTCATGATAGAAAGGTTCAGTTGTCTGTGAAGTGAAAACATTGGTTTGGTAGCGAGCGAATAAATAAGAGTCAGTTTCTTTCTGAAGCAAGAGGCAACGCAACTGTTTGAAATTGAAAATTAACTAACAATGTATGCTAGACTAGAATGTAGCTGATTAGCTCACATGCCCAATAACATACAAGATAATTTACTATACGATTGAAACATTTTTTTTTATATCGTCTGTAACTTTGCTTTTTATCATCTGAGAGAAGAAGAAAATATATCAAATGAAAAAGCGTGTTTTAGCTACTAAACGGCAATAGAATTTTGAACCCAGGTGTGTCAGTTTTAGTAGTAGATCAAACTGAAAAAAAAACGATTTGTTTCAACTGTCCCCATCCCAGGGGCGGTCGGTCGAAACAGTGACTAAATATCATAATATTATTTTTATGAAATTACGTATCATTTAGTAACTGTTTTTAATCAGCCAGCGTTTTTGCGCATACAAGTTTAACTCTACTGTATATTAATATCAGTCATTTGTCACCTTATAAATTACTAAAAAATAACCGTAAATTAACTTAAAAGTAAACTGTTTGCACTCATAATCATAATATAATTGCAAACGTCTGTAATTTTGGATGATTGTTACCTACTCCGACACCTTAAAACGGCAGAACAGTTATAGGTGACTCTTGCCCTACAGGTAAATTATCTATATTATGCAGACATTGAATGCTATCTTAAGAATTATTACCTAACGGTAGTGGACGAAGTCGCGGGCAAAAGCTAGTAATTATATATTTTCACGCCACTGTTCGGAAATGTTGCAATAGATGGTCTAAAACACCTGTACCATCACTACTACAATGTTTAATTGTAGTAGTGGTTGTTCAGGTGCTACTACAATGTTTCATTGTAGTAGTGGTTGGTCAGTTTCAGACGCCGATCCTCTCCGCCGCGCCGGCGAGCGGGGCCGCGCTGATTAGTATGATTATGATCTGCAATTATGTACTTAATTTTGATTTAAAATTATAATTATTTGTAATTTCCTCGCAGTAGGCGTAAAAAGCTCTATGTTAAGCCTCGGCCGAAAGTACAATAGCTGGACTCCGCTACGCGTCGGGCCTCGAAATAACTCGTCCATCTATTGCTTACTTTCTAGCCTCTACAACGATGTACTATTTGGTTATTGGTCAAGTCATTCGATGCAAAATATCCATTCCCCACCGACCACCGGTTTCACGGTAAGTAATTTTAACCTACCAACCAGACGGTGTTATTGCTTGGTATGTAATGAATAATATTCTAACCGACCAGGTAACCTATAGTGGATGATTAAGACAATATTACCAGGGTTATCTTAGGTAGCTTATTACAATACAATACAATACAATTCTTTATTGATAACACCATAGCTACAAGTCAAATTTGAGAAAAATAAGTAATTAAGTATGTCATTCGTTATGTACACGGTAGTTTAAGAAACTCCTCGACACTGTACAGAGTTAAATCTAGTAGCCACTTGCGTAGCTTCTTCTTAAATGCGACGGTGGGAGTTGCATTTCTGACCGTTACGGGCAGTCTATTATAGATGGATGGACCCATTATGTAGGCAGATTTTGCAGACTTTGCCAATTTGTGCTTAGGAGTGATAAGTCGGTAGTCATAGGTTTTATTTATACCCTGTCGTTGGAGAATATGCATATTCGTGTGAGTGAATACGGCCACCTGATAAACGAGCTCGCTCGGGAGTGTCAAGATTCCAAAGTCTTTGAATAAACTCCTGCATGAATTGTCACTGGGTGCACCCACCATTGCGCGTTTATTAATATTTACTCCTACTTTTTTAATCGATTTCAATGTATATGGTTTTTTAATGTATGTTCCCCGATAACTCAAAGCCTGGACCGATTTGGAAATTTAATTTTTTGTTTGAAAAGATATCCTTCCGAGGTGGTCACATGCTCATCAGGTCAGGATCAGATGATGGGATCCTGGAGAAATGGACGGAACTCTTCAAATTTGATTGCAAACATGATGCAATTTGGGTACTGATTTGAAGTACCTATAAGATTTGTTTTTGAAGTAAATTATGATTTTGGTGAGGTACAAAAGCATTGTTTGTTATGAGTTAAAATTCTTTCTTTGTTTCTAAACTAAGTTAAGACGGGGTCTGGAGTTGAGGTGAAAGTCGAAACTTCCAACCACGTCTGAAAATTTCAGTTAAGACACAACTTTGAAGTGCTTAAGATAATACATTTTGCTATTAGGTAATACTTGGTTACGAAGTAAAAACATTTAGAGCTGCGTATTACCTACACAGACATATTATTATCACAATTGCTAAAAAAACCTTCAACAATAAAAAAAAAACCTAATTAAGACACACAGTATATCTAAGAAAACCAAAAAACGTCTAATCAAATGATATACCTGTATTGCATTGTACGGGAGTGAGACGTGGACGCTGACGCAAAAGGATAGAGAAAGGCTAGAAGCCTTCGAAATGTGGTGTTGGCGGAGGATGGAAAGAATAAGCTGGACAGAAAGGAAGACGAACGACGAGGTTTTGACGTTGGTAGGAGAGAGCCGACGCTTCCTAAAAACAATAAAAAACAGAAGTGGCAAAATAATCGGACACCTAATACGGCACGACAGCTTCTTTCCAAATATCCTGGAGGGCAAGGTCGAAGGATAGAGAGGCAGAGGAAGGCCTAGACATACTTACACCAGTCAAATAAAGGAGAAATTTGCTGTCGTACGAAGACGTCAAGAGGCTGGCAGAGGACAATAATCAGGGGTATTTAACTCCACCGACAAGAGCCTAAATAGTGATGATGATTACACAGAAATACGCGGGATGAAATAGCCTATGTCCGTTCTGAAGGTTTATTCTAAATACCAACTAGTAAAAGATTTTTTTTGAATTGGATGATAAATAGTTCCGGAGATCGGGTGTTCTCCGCTTAATCTATAGGGGATCCTAAATACAAACATACAACTTCACAGACTTTTGACAGATGGCCGTTGGGACGGAAAGGTTCTCGTGTGGCGACAACATACCGGAAGAGACCCACAAGGTGGACTGATGTCCTGGTAAAGGTCGCGGGAGTCCGCTTGATGCGGGTGGCGCGGGACCGGTCATTGTGGCACTCTTAGCAGTGACGACTTTCGGCTGTTGTGATTGTTTTGAAAACTCTTTAGGTACGTTAAGATATTGGATTTATTTGTGTAGGTACTTATTTATAGTACCTAGTGGTAACAGTTTCTTGTATTAATGACTGTTCTCAAACATTAGGATGGGCAATTTACGAGGTTTTATGTACCTACTACATGAGTCATAGCCATATTGCATCACGTATATATATGTATAGTCCTCCTTGTCATATCCGACGACGGCAACCCTTACAATTTCCTCTGATGAGCACGAATATGGCTCGCAAAGCCGAACTTAGTACTACACATAATATGGCTATGACTCATGGATATGATTCGTAAAATAAACATCTGTTGGTATTCTGTACTCAATACCTTTGATGGAATAGCCCCGCTTAACCTAACACGAAATATACAACCGAGACCGATCACATTTAGAATTTTAATGTCAAACATCTATTGTTAGACAGTGAATCTTCTATGCATAAGTACTATGCTGTGGTGCGAGTGGACAAAGCGTTGTATTCAATAGCTTCGCTATCGGGCGTGTATGTCTGCCGCTGTCTTTTGTTTTCGCTCGCGTTCCGTTTTGCAAAACTCAATAGAGATGTTGCGATAAGCCGTTCCCACAGAATGTGTATTTTCTTGGATAAATCTATGCTGAAGAAATGGAAGTGGTTATATGAAAAAGAAGAATTCTGCATGTAAAATTGTGTAGAGTTTCATAACTTAAAATGCGCCCCAGTGACGTGACTGACGCAGAGTCGAACACGTAATATTAGTCCGTACTCTACTCGTATTATAAGTAGTACTAGATATGTGTCTAGATCATCATTGGCCTTGTACAAGTACACGTATAATAAGTAACAAATTAGAAAAGTGGAAAACCCCCCGATCATTTCATTTCAAAGTTCAATATCTCAAAAATGGCTGAACCGATTTTGATGAAACGGAGCTAAGAACCATCTCGATCACGTCAGCTTTCAGATAAAAACTGCATTCATACCGGTCCATTCGTTTACGAGCTACGATGCCACAGACAGACAGACACACAGACACGTCAAACTTATAACACCCCTCGTTTTGTGTAGGGGGTTAAAAAGATGATTTAAATTTAAAATATATTCAAGCAGCGACAATGTTGTGACGGTGCGGCACTTACGTAAAACCGATACAGGACCGACAGCTACTACCACATATTGGACGAGTAAATGTTGAGCACAGTGATGTAGGGTGGACAGTAGCACGCCAGACAGAAGATCGAACCAACCTCCATCATGTTCAAACATGCGTTCACCCATGGTTCTTCTCCAATTGGTCCATCTAAGAGGGAAATTATATTTCATTTATTTTGTTTGTTACATGGCGTGTACAAATTGTCTGTTTTAGCTTAGGATAGACTGGTGGAAAATGGCATTATTGCATTTAAGTAATTACCTTTTTATATGATTCGCTTTTCAGAACTGCGTCAAAATCAAAGAGAATGCCGACACGCCATGTATATTGCGAACACAATAAGCACCATTCTAATATTCTATAGTGCCAAGCATATGCACCATATTCGAAGTACATTTTCATCTTAATATCAAGTTTCTTTCCAAAATTAAACTATCCATTACTTACAATTAAACAAGCACTGTTTGTATTATTTGATAGTAAATGGGTTTTTGAAACGCCTATTTAGAAACTATTTTAATGAGTTTAATAACATAGGGAAAGGGAAAATTGGTTATTCCCACTTGTAACAATTTGGTGGTAACACGTGGGAATAACCCGGAATATTCAACAAGTTTCCAGAAAAACGTGGTTTTTCTGAGAAAACATGATTACAAAGCTCGTTTCCAAATGTCAATTAAAATGGGTTAATTCTGAAATTATCCAGTGCGGCTATATAATAATTGTCATGATGTAAATAAAAGTGTGGTTTAACCCAGTGACTTAATCGGTATACATAAAAAAATCAATATCTTCCTAAATCGCCATAAACATGTTTCGGTATTCCAAATAAAATGTTCTGTATGTAATGACGCTAATTAAAATATTATATGAATCGGTAAGAATACAAAAATACCGGAATTGTTTACCAGTATATTATTGGTATCAAAACAATACCGGTATATAATACGGTCTCTGGTTTTAACAGTATATAGGTATTAATTAGACCGTGTCTTGATTTTACGTAACTGCGACCAAAACTTTGTCCATCAAACTTATAATCATAATCATAATCGTAATCATAATCGTTTATTGCACCATGGTAAAATAAAAGTTCTTACAATATGTATGTGTCTCATGGACCCTGGACGGGTATAGCAAACTTAAATTATTAAATTGTTACCTACATTTGCTAGTGTGTAGGCAGAATTAGGAAAAGCTAAATTTACAAAGCAAAAACACACTATAGCTTATATAAATCTAAATTCAATTCAATATAGTATACATCATAAAATCAAAACAAAAAAAATACTTTCGCTCTTATTATTTATCACTAAAATAATCTTCTACTGTGTAATATGTTTTGTTTGCTAGATATGATTTTAACTTTTTTGCGTAAGTTGTGTCTTTTTCTTCTGCCTTTAAATAGTTTGGGAGATGATTATAATATTTAACTGCTGCATATTGAGGGCTATTTCGGAATATTTCAAGATTTGGGACAGGTAATATAAGTTTATGTTTTAGTCTTTTATTTTGTTGCTTCTTGAACAGGTGAATATTCTTCCGCACAAATATACATAATTCCAATATATACATACAGGGCAAGGTTAATATGCCGTGTTTGGTAAAATAGGGCCTGCAACTATCCCGGTTTCGTATGCCCACCAGTACACGTATGCATTTTTTTTTTTTTTTTTTTGCATTATGAATAGGTCATGAGCATCTGTACTGTCACCCCACAAAATAATGCCGTACCTGAACCACGAGTGGGCATAGGCGTAGTAGGCAGAGAGTGCTGTGGCAAAGTCTGTTGTTTTGCGGAGCGTGAATAACCCATATAGAAACTGGGATATTTTTGTTTTAGTAATTGAAATGTGTGTTTTCCAATTCATGTGCCTGTCTAAAGTAATGCCTAAGAGTTTAAAGTTTGTTACTTGTACTATTTCTTTGTTGTTCAGCTCAAGTTTCAGAGGCGGTGGCGTCCTTTGATGAGGATAGAATTGAATTAAATTAGTTTTGTTGATGTTAATTGAAAGGTTGTGATCATTCATCCAGTGATTGATTTGGTGCAAGGTTTTTGATAGTACTTCGTTAAAATCGTTATTATTATGAAAGTCAAAAAGGATAGACACGTCATCTGCAAATAAAGTACAATTGGCATCTATTTCTCTGGGAAGATCATTAATATATAATAAGAAAAGTAGGCTTATACAATTAGGTGTCGCTTTAACACGATGTATAGTTAATAGCAGCTAATGTACTTAGCTGATGAGTTCCTATCATGTAGTGTTGCAATACGGTAGCTGACAATAGGTAAAAATAAACATTCTTGCATTACATTTCCATTAAACGAAACTCACGAAAAAACTCTGACCGCATCGCGTTTCAATTTATTTTTGCTAATTTACGGATTGTTTAATAGGTAGTGCATGTAGTGCTGATAGACTTGAGCATTCACCTTGTAATGAGCATTTAACGAGAATAGGCTATTCTACGATTTTTTTATTTTAGAATCGCCATTATCATGACGTCATATCTAGAAATACACATAGAAACGTCAAATGTTCGTGTCCTTCTTATCTACGCGTTCTGATTTTTGCATTTGCTATTCTGACAGAGTCGACGGCGACGGTCTGATCCAATAATTGTACATTTAACCACAACAACAAAGTTTTAACCGACTTCAAATCAGTAGCCAAATTGCTTCAAGTTTGCCTATAAAATTTGAAGAGTTCCCTCGATTTCTCCAGGATCCCATCATCAGAACTGGATTTTAGTGACAACGGGACCAATCTGGAAGTATATGCTTTCAAACAAAGAAAAAAAAATTCAAATCGGTTAATAAATTACCGAGATATCGCGATACACACGCGGTACACACATTAAAAAAAAATACAGACGAATTGAGAACCTCCTCCTTTTTTGAAGTCAGTTAAAAATACAGGTGAGAGTAATGATAATGATACTGATAATAATTATTTGTTGATTCTTGAAAAACTTACATTAATTACAAACTTCTGCCAAACCACAATGTGGTTTGTTGGCAGATGAGACTCCAATTATTTTTACATACCTAATCTAATATTTGCTCTAAGACTAAGATTATTTACAAAATGGCCGAAATTTAGCGTAAGCATTTACGCCCCGTTTGGTAAAAATAGCCTCAGAGCACGGCACAACTTGCTGTAATATGAAGCTATAATCGCACATTTTATTTAAGCCCAATATTACGGAGGTAATAAAATCAAATTGGTCGTGGCACAGGCACGCGAAAGTACGGGTCAAGGGTAAATAAATATAAAAGTTGATCAGAATTGCTAGCTGCATTAGCGCGCGAGCTGTCTCGCGCCCGAGATAGACTCTCCGTCTTTTTCTAATCAGAACATTTATTAAGATACTGTACTGGTTCCGTTAAATACATTAGGATGAATAAACCATTTATTTAATCGTATGGCATACATTATTTGGTCACTTTTTAGTACCACCCAGGGGACACGTGCAGGGTTGTCGTAGGTAGCTCCTGCGGACGCAAGTGACAGTTGTCCCCCCCTTTGTCAAGTGAGTGGGCAAACTCGGCTGTTAGAGGTTCTTAAGCCGCCCGAAGGCCTCTATAACTTGGCTTAACGACTACTGTCATAGACAGCATCGGGAATCAACTGATAAGTGAGCGCTACCGTGCTTTTTAAGGCACGCTAAGCATAGCGTGCCTTAAAAAGCACGGTAGCGCTCACTTATAGTAACCACAACCAGTCCACTCAAACAGCGTTATCGATTCCGATTCGCAGGCGCCGCTGAGCTATGAACGCTTCACAATAATCACCAAATATCTAAATACAAAGCTGTGTTTTTATTATTATTTGTCAAGCATTCGAGGTATCCAATAAAATCCCATTTTCGCACACCTGTGGTAGATATAAGGCATATTTGTATGATTTTATTTGTATTTATAATGTTACTAGCTGCCCGGGCGGCTTCACCCACGTATTGCAGGCAAACCCGCGGAATAAAATATTGCATATAATCATCCAGAAAGTCCATTTCACACGCAAGTGAAAGAATTTTCTAGATCGAATTAAGCGAAGATTACACATTACAATATTAGTTAGGTATGTATACTTAATATCAAAGTTTGGAATTGGATGTTCAAGGAGGCAAAAACGAATGAAAATTTTTTTTTTTTTAATTAAACAAAGAATATTGTTTCATCTCGAAATAGTCCCCAAAGAATTGAGAATGTAATGTACAATATCTTAGTCAAAGACGCACCGCGCTTATTGAATTTGAAAACCTGTTCGAATCGGTATTAGATTTACAATTTCATAGTGAAAAATATAAATTTAAAAATATTTCAATTTCTAGCTTCTCAGTATAATAATACCTGCCCATCAACCGTCACGCCCTTTCGAAACAAACACGAGGGTACTTCGCTAAATTAATTAGAACTAGAAAAAAATATGTCATCAACCCATGTGACTGTTTGGAGTACTTTAATTAATAATCAGAAGCCTTCTGGCACGATCCTGATTAAAATGTTTGGGGCAGGTTGTTCCAAACGTCTTACTTAATCGGGAGTTATGTTACTGTGTGTATTTAGGGCACAAACTTAGGTAGGTATAAGTAGCATAGTGGATAGGGTGTATCAAAAATACAAGGTGTAGCCTTAAAAGTACACAGAACGTAGAAATCGAGGGAACTCTTCAAATTTTATAGGCAAACTTGAAGCAATTAGGCTACTGGTTTGAAGTCGGTTAAAACTTTGTTTTTTAAGTAAATTATGATCTATGTCTTGTGTACAATAAAGTATTTACGTACATATACAAATATAGACATGCTCTTTTAAAAAAAAAATTAAAAATCATTTCAATCCATAAGTTTGTTAGTACATAAAATAATTTTAAAGCTAAATGTTAGTAGGCAAAACAGAAAAGAAAAGAAAAGTATAATTTGTACGCTGAGAGGCACTGTGTCGTTCAGGGCAAAACTCAGAGTTATTTTACCCTCCCTGTCACAATGCCAACCCAGTGCCCTAACATAGGGCAATCCCAACGTCCTTCCAATATCCTCAGAATGCTGTTCTCACTTCCTCGCACTCGTCTCAGCAGCGAGGCGACCCTCTTGCGTATGATGGCATGGAAGCCATCAGTGTGCGCTTCGGCAAACATGCCTGACGCACTGCAGTGACGAGGCAGCTTGAACAGCATCCTGAAGATATTGTTGAATTGCACACGTAACGCATTGTAGGCTCGCTTTGTATGCCTCATCCATAGACTGCACGTGCAAATAGCATGTGTATCTGGAAAGTTGCTAGTAAGATGCATACCAATTGCATACATAATAATTGAACATGCTCAAATAAGCATGCTACTAAATTAAATTAAATAGCAATTTATTTCAGAAATTCGTTAAAGAGCATGAGTATTTGCAATCCTTCCCCCACCACCTCATCTAATGCTCAAGAAGTTTGCCGGCTGTTATAATAAATTCTACCGTGCCTAAAGTGAGCTTAATACAGAATGATCCATCGTTTCGATAAATCGCAAGATCGTTACGATCCATCCAAACAACTCGCATCCAAACCGACTGGTCACTAAGGCGGGATTCATACTTATCTGACGATTTCGGATACCTGCTGACGCCTGACACTACAGGAGCCGTCACGTCAGAGTGCATCAGATGAGGCCGGCTGAATCTGACCGTACCAGGGGGTGGTTCACACCGTGGTTTCGTCACGCCTCTACAAGTACAAGCTGGCCTAGCGGCGTCAGCCGGTATTTAAGCGCTGCTACGGCAGCGGTACGCACGCATTTTATCGCAGCGCGTTGCATGCGATAGACGGGGATGGCCATGTTTAGGCTCGTTTGGCATACCTCAACAGGGGATTTGTTAACAGAGGACCTTCTGTACGTCCGTACTATTATTTATTCTGTGGCCGTACTAACTGTATGGAACCAATATCGTTCTACGCGATACATATCGCTGCCTAAACTGCTGTAAACACAGAGCTGGTGGGCAGTAGCTACGTTACAATGATGTCCTAAAACGCCACTTGTCTGCCACCGGCATGGCATGTGAGTCGTGGGAGGAACTAGCTACTCGGAGATCGGACTGGCGTACTGCTGTCAATACGGGTATCAATGACTTCGAACGCAACTGTCTCTTAGATATGGACGCCAAACGCCAGCTCCGTAAGACTTGGCCCAAGCCATCCTACCACTTCACTTATAACTCAAGTAGACAGCTTCACTGTGTCTCTTGCGGCCGTACGTTCAAAACCAAATTTGGTTTTGCAAGTCACACTCGAGCCCATGCACGTAAAGTTTCCCAATATTAGATAATAATGTTGTCAGGATGTTGCCGTCGACAGATACGTCTGGGAGGACATCATCATCATGAGATAACAATAGATCCGGCTTAAGATCGATTATTCATACTTTTGCGATGGAGCGTTGGGTACACTGTCCATATAGATTTTGTAGCCTTCATGCGGTAACGATTGTTAACGATACCGATTCATCGTTGCGATCAGATCATTACCACAAATCCCGTTTACAGCCCGCTTTGTGAGATTTTTGAATTGCACCTAATCCATTGCTGTCTTTCCAGAAACGGCATGGCATGAGCAGTGCGGTGGGCGCGCAATGCGGTGCGCGCCGCTCGCGCATCCCGCCTCCCTCGCCGTCGCTGTCTCCATACTGCTACGACTTGTCAACGCCGGTGTGTATGGAACTTATTTCACGATGGGTCCAGTTTATGTACAGTCACTTGCACCAATATCTAGCCAGACACTGCCTTATAGCTTTAGAAATAGAGTTCAGTCAGATATTTTTGACCGCCTTCTTCGATCGAATCTTATGTACTCTGTTGTTAATGTCCCGAATAATAATAAAAAAAACAAAAATAAAGAGTGTATATTCCCCAACAAACTGTTATGCAGTTTGGCGAGGATTTAGATTAAGTTTATCGTATTTTTTGTTGAGTAAGAAATAAATAAAAAAAAAAACCGTACAGCAAGTTGCGCTGCGCAATGCACAACATAAGTCAGTAAGGCTGGCGTCGCCCACGTGATACCCATTGCACTGCAAAAAGTTAGTGGGACAGATGCAGTATAGTAGTGCTTGTTTGAGCATGCTAAATTATGTTGTAACTATGTAAATAGCATGCTACTTACTAGCAACTTTCCTTAAACGCAAGCTATGTGCTCGAAACTAGCATGCTTAAGTGCTACTAAAGAGCATGTATAAGTGGCATACATGCTCAATTTACACGTATTAAGTTGTTAACAGTCTGCGTAGCGAAAAAAAAAGTGAACGCATCTTGCGACTTAAAAGTTGCGCTTGCGCATCGCGTTGTACAAGAGTGTGCACCGTTTGGGACCTAGCATGACAAAAGTAAAATAAGTTTCTGTCAAAAAATTCAGTTTTTGTACAAGCTTTCATTACCGCCTGTACTTTTCTGGACACCGTCATCAACTACTCATTGAGACAATTCTAGCGAGCCCGAACTCAACGGGGTTACGTCGGTTAAGTACTGAATTCCCATGGCCACCTTCTGTTTCCATCATCAGATCAGTTCGATGGTACCATAATATTGAATTGTCATCCAAACCTGTACCAAAAATTTCAGCTCAATCGGTTGAAGACATCTGCTTCGAAATTTAGTTGCCAGATTCCACCCGAACAAACATAGTTAGATACCTCCATACATTTTTTTTTAAACAAGTTAATAGAAAGCTCGTAAAAACAGTACTTACCTAATAAGCAAGAGGTCCTGGGTTCGAATCCCGGTGAGGGCATTTATTTGTGTGATGAGCACGAATATTTGTTCCTGAGTCATGGATGTTTTCTATGTATTTAAGTATTTATTTCTCTATATAAGTATCTATATCATCGTCTAGTACCCATAGTACAAGCTTTGCTTAGTTTGGGACTAGGTTGATTTGTGTAAGATTGTCCGCAAATATTTATTTATATTTAATGTGCAAAACATCTAATGTAACTACAATTCTGGATACAATTATTATCTACTTGATGTAATTAAATATTAATGCAAACTGAAACACACCTACGTCAAAACTCATTCATATACACGCTATATAAATAAAATTAACCTTCACCTTTTGACGGATTGGCTCATGTCTATCTTAGTTAGAAAAGCAGCGATTTCCACACAGACGGGCAAAGTAAAGGCTCGTCCTAACCGTAAATTGGGACTTTTCTCCCTTCCTGCGGTAAAGGCATCCGTGGTTAGGGCTAGCTAGGACATGAAGGAAATTAAGTATTTAAAACCCTGCGAACAACAGGCTATTTAATTTAATATTCTAATTTTGGGGTGCGAAAAATACTTAACCCATTCTAAGTACTTACAAGGTTTTATACAATAAAATTTTCTATTTCTATTAAGGCCAAGGAATGCTAGCGTTGTGTGGAGCAGGTGTTTTTTCCGCATTGTAGCGGACATATTTTATCGTAGAGGCATTTTATGACTCATAAAGTGGGTCCCCTTGTTCATGAGACTTAACAAACCTCTGTTAACTAAAATGTGTTTTGTCCCTTTCTACAAACACAAATGTCAAAAGATTAATCATCATCATCATATCAGCTGAAAGACGTCCACTGCTGGACACATGCCTCCCGCAGAGAGTGCCACAGTGATCGGTCCTGTTCCACCCGTATCCAACGGACTCCTGCGACTGGACTGGATCCAAACTAACATTACATACCTTAAGTCCACACGCGATGTTAATCAAAATTTATAATAAAATCGACGACAGTATAAAAGAGGAGAAAAGCGAGCGAATGTTTACCAACCGATTAAAAACAATCCTACTCGAAAGATGTTATTATACCTTGGATGATTTTTTCTCAGCTTAACTTGTTTCCTTGCTCAGTTTCTTTTTTGTATGTAATAAATTCATAGTTTTAAGCTTGTGATAGTTTTAAGTTTCTGCTGCGCCCCATCGGGGTATCATGTTACTGTTGTATAACTTGTATGTGATGGCATGAATAAACGAATACGAATACCTTTACCAGTACCAGGTCAAGGTCGTCAGTACACCTGTAGGTCGATCACGTAACGCATTGTACACGCGTCGGGTAGGTCTAAATGTCACTTTTTATATGGAGAATTGACAGTTAAAACGTACCGACGCGCGTTCGGTACGTTACGTGTTTACCCCCCTGGTTGGGGGTCTACCCACGCCGCGTCTGCCGTCGGAAGTTGTAGCCGGATCTTAGCCGGAGATTCTTTGCACCCCTAAACCCGCTGATACCGTGGCCGCTCCCATAACCAAGCTACAGTCGGCCAAAAATGTGGTCTACCGTGGACCGTAGTCGAGGTTCATTTGAACATCATGAAACAACAAGGTCGACTTCCACTTGCAAAAATATTATGAGAGTAACCTTAGCGACAATCGGATCTCACATAAACTTTTGTCAAAACTGGACGACCACCTTCTTGACCGGATCGTACCGGGGGTCGCCGGAACCTCGGGGCCGTGGTTTTCTTGAACCTGCATTGGGGGGAAATGACAGATTAAGTCAAACTTATTTTAGCTTAAATAGGCTTGATGAACGATTATGTAAAGGCCATTAGATTTTAACTTGAATTGAAACAAAATGTACTTTTGAAATCATCTCATGAAAAGACGAAAGTGTGGAAGTTTGTATGAGCGTTCAAGCGAACAAAGTCGCGGGCAGAAGCTAGTGTTTCTATAAATAAACATTACAGACCTACGCTTAATCAAGCTGTAATGCCTTTGCCAAACGTGGCAAAGTTGTTTCCCTTAGCATAAACTTATAACTGGTTTCAATCAGTTAAATTATTCAGATTTATGTAAATCAGTCCTCCTAGGGGTTACTTGGATGTTAGCTCATGTAGGCAATTTAGTTCAGCCCTATAGGTCGGATGAGGTGTAGGTACGATATTATAATATATAGATACAAAAATTTAAATTTAAGTTCCTTTACATATTCATACCAGGAACCGGAAAACCCGTTATTTGGCTTAAGCCATTCAAACGGCTTAAGCCAAAACGACATCAGGTGCAAATCATGTTCGCAAAAAATACGAAACAAACGATTAATAACAAAACAACTATATGTTTAATGATAGTTAACAATGAATAACATTGAAAAATTAGATTCAAAATAATTCTTAACTGAACTTATATTGAAGTGATAGGTCAGGTAAATAACAATATAAAATTACTTAGAAAATAATTCTGAACTGAAGAGATACGAGTCATATACAGGGTGTGTCCTGTAATAGGAGCAAAAAATTAAACCGTAGATTATTATGCTTGTGAAAAATTATATCCACGTGGTTTTATTTAAAAAAAAATTTTTTTTTTACCTTTTATGTTTACTTGTACTGTTTCACTCTTCTGGAGTGCTATCAGAAACTCTTTATTTAAAAAAAACTAAAAAAATGAAATAAAAATTAAAAATTCACAAAAATATCTTTTGAAAATAAAAATGCAATAAATATTCTGACTCATTACGAGATGTTAATATATCTTAATCTACGTTGACTGCTGTGCTATTATGTCGTGGTGCCAATTTACATTACTTGGAGGTCATAACTTTAGATCAAAATTTCTCCGAATCAAAAGAAAATTAAAATGAATGGGACACAAGGGGTTACTGCAAACGCTCTAAGGAAGCGTCCTTTTGAATATTTGCTCCTAGTTGGGCCACACCCTGTATGTTCATTCCAGAATTATTTTCTCCTCTACCTCTGCAGTCATATCATATAACTGCAGAGGTACTTTGTCGTGTAACAGACCACGAGGTGACAATCGGTATGTACTAGATCAAACCTTTTCAGGGAATAACAAAATCGTACCATGAAAATACGTGAAACAAAAATGTTAAATTATTTAAGAAAGAGCCGGTTCCTGGCTGAATGAACATTGAATTGAAATGATATTTGTGGGCGTTTATTTACGTTTACTTTGCTCGTTTTGTTTTTATAGCAATGGTCGTTTGGTGAAACAACCGAAAATTCAACATGGTTTTTGTGTTTATAGTACCTACATCTACAGTCGGGTTCGAAAATAATTGCACGGACCAAGTGATCAGAATATGTGAACACGATATATTGTAATTGCTTGATTGTTTGTTAGTTTGATTGTTACGGATTGTGTGTTAAAAAGTTATAGCTGTTCAGATATTTTGTGGAACTTTTAATATTTTATACGCGAATGCAGTCTTTTCTTTCCAATATATTGCGATTAAAATCGAGAAAAATATCACATTCCCATACTACTGGTGACACAGGCATAGTTTCCGGCGATATTTCCGGTTGCAGTATAAATACTATACAGATTATGTATGCACATATAAATTGCAAGGAATATTAACGTTACTAACTAGGAAGAAATGGGAATATTGCCAATGGTTTTAGATTTTCGCAATCAATACTCATTTACAGAAAATTGTTTAAAACAAACGTTAATTATATCTATATATCACATTTATACAATACAATGTACGGCGAAAAACTGATCATTTATCTAATTTAATTTGTATTGATAGACAATCTGCTAGTGAAACTATAATTCTCAAATTAAAAACTGATCATTTATCTAATTTAATTTGTATTGATAGACAGTCTGCTAGTGAAACTATAATTCTCAAATTAAAAACTGATCATTTATCTAATTTAATTTGTATTGATAGATAGTCTACTAGTGAAACTATAATTCTCGAATTAAAAACTGATCATTTATCTAATTTAATTTGTATTGATAGATAGTCTGCTAGTGAAACTATAATTCTCAAATTAAAAACTGATCATTTATCTAATTTAATTTGTATTGATAGACAGTCTGCTAGTGAAACTATAATTCTCAAATTAAAAAGAAAAACTTGTAAATTCATTGCAATTTACAATTTACTAAAAAAATAATTTGTTAGGTAAATATTTGTGAAAATTCTGAAACCTTAAAACTAACATTATATCAAGAAGACAAAGCTTTTCTATCTTAATCATGAATGTGGCTTGACTTAAACTTTTGCCAGACAGCTTTTTATATTAAATTAAACAAAAGCTTCAGCGCTAATTACTGAAATACCTTTAGTTTTGTTTCATCTGAACTACATAATTAGTTGATGGTATATAGCAATTTTGAATAGGTACTGTGTAAACCTAATGAGTTTGATGAATTTTATAAATATGGATAATGTGTGCTTATTTGGATAAATAGTCATAATTATATGATTTTTTATTTTATTTATTTCATTTATAAAAGAAAATACATTTCGTTAAATCTAACAGTGGCGTAAAACCCTATCGGGTTTGTATCGACACAGCAATTCGTGAACAGTAATTAGCTTCACTTTTAATACTTGATTTATACAAGAAGGTAGCACTAAATATGCGTAGTTACAATAATTCCCACCCGGGTAAAAACTCCGGTATATTTATACTAACATTAAAAAAAGCGGCCAAGTGCGAGTCGGACTCGTACATGAAGGGTTCCGTAAAACAAATTGCGGTTTACGATTTATGACGTATTAAAAAACACGTATGGGTTTGATGAAAAATATTTTTTTGAGTTTCAGTTCTGTGTATGGGGACCCCTAAAACTTAATGTTTTTTTTTTTAATTTTTGTGTGAAATCTTTATGCGAATCACAGAATACATCTACTTACCAAGTTTCAACAGTATACCTCTTATAGTTTCGGAAAAAAGTGGCTGTGACATACGGACGGACAGACAGACAGACATGATGAATCTATAAGGGTTCCGTTTTTTGCCATTTGGCTACGGAACCCTAAAAAGAGACAATGTCTCTAAAGTTGTGGTTAAGTAGTTAGTCTTACGTTTTAGTTCATATTTGCTAAATTAATTTATTGATGAAGTAAATAAAGCACTACCGTAACTTTAGCTTAATTTATCATTTTAAATTGATTGCATGACTTAGCTGAGGTAGAAAAACATAAAATAGGGACCCAATTTTAAATTTCTTATTATTCAGACAAACAATTTTGTTTTAAATATATTCTATTAAATAACATACCTATCCCAGCGCGGCAGCGTCTCCCGGTTGTCCCCTAAATGAGCCAAGGGGCTGCTTTAGCACCTAATCCCAAGAGTTTGCGTAGGTACTTGTTTTAGTAAAGCAACAAACCTAAAGGGAAAACTAGACAATAGACATAGGTATTTCTAGTTTTTTTAATCTAAAAAAAACAACTTAACGGTATGTACACTATACATTTTCTGTTTTGCCAAACTGAGGCCAGTTTGTCCGTTCTATCGTTTAAACATGGTTTTGGTTATACCTACCTACCTACTTACTAAATGACTTAATTTAATAACACTGAACTTAGTGTACCATCATTAAAATGAAGACCGAAAAATTTGTTATTTTTGTTTCAAAATCATATACTTACCTAATGTTTCAACGTATCCCCGTAAGCTACCGACTATTTAACCAATTTAGCCGACTTATCATCAAAACCACACAACACAAGCTGAATAAATGCTTCTACTTCCACTCCAGACACGTTTTTACAATTCACCACGAGTTCTTTTGAACGCGTTGAGAAAACATTTCGAGAAAATGTCGCGAGATATTTTATTACACGTACTATTAGCTGTTTCAATTTAAAGCCTTTCCTTTGCTGCTGCAAAAATATTAAGTCTTAAAATTATTTCTCTGTTCTTTAGAATTCTGCTGCAGAGGAAACTTGGAGCAATTTGTAACAGTTTATTTTAACGTGGTTTTTCATCGGTTTACCTTGTGGTTAGCAAATTAAAATTATTACTAAGGGTAATCATGAACATACACACAGACAACTGAGGCTTGCTTATATCATGGCGGCAATTAACTACTCGTCAAGTCACAAAATTGTCACCGGATACTGCAGCCTTTTATAGAGAAACTCCTCCTACAAGACTTTCCACTACATCCTGATAACTCTGCCACTCGGTGGGGGACTGCTTATTCAATATATTCGGCCTTCGAACGTCAAGCCGTCCGGCATAGGCTTTCTTCACAACTCTGCCTGCTCTCCTCTCATTTTCCTAGAGGTGGCCTTATTAATTAGAGTCTTGCGGTTTTATTTCACCCACGATGTTGGGCTCAGACACCAGCTGCAGCTTAAGTATATTACGGATTCTACTTCTTCTCCGTGTCGAGGTTCCTTAAATAAGATATGCCCGATAGGCAGCGGTGTGAACAGCAAGCTCTGGCGGCAGTCGCGTCTCTCAGGCCGTGTACTGGGCAAGAGTGTGAACATGCAGTACCCTGCATCTCATGGCGTACCCGCCATGAGATGCGCCATGGTTTGAGGTGCTGTATAGCAAACATAGGTTGAGTGGCCGCGTTGCAGTCCCCATCTGGCCATGTCTTCCTTGCAGCGAACAAATTGTGATCTGAGCCTGTTTAGTGCCCTCTAGAAGGCCACGATTCTTTGTGGCCGGGCGCAAGTTCCTCTGAGGCGAAATCTACGGATTGAATATAAGTAATAATTATTTATTCAAGACAAAACATAAGAACATATAGATAAAAAAGAAACTCAGACATTATTGTATTGTCACGAAACGGTCCCATCTCAGCATAAGGCTGGCATTGCTGCTGATGGATATTGGTGGTGGTGGTTGAAATTGTGTTCTAATATTTATTTATTTATTCCAGGTTCAATGGGTCCCGGGGTGCCAGAGAATATCACAGTAACGTTCCTAAACCCCACCACGGTGCGGGTGTCGTGGTCGACCACGGCGGACTTGGTGGAGAAGTATGACGTCACGTATAAACCCTCTGACGCAAGGTAAGGATATGTATTCGAACTTTTCTAGTTTTTTCTGTGGTTCTTCTCTGTCTTTTAATTATTTGCAAAGCTTGGGCATGGAAAGAAGTAAATAAATATTTTTGTTTGGAATGAATTGCTTAAAGTTACTGTCCTCGGTTTCCTCCATTATTACCTACTCATTAAATAAAAGGACGTGAGTCGAACGCTCCGATAAATTATACGCGATCCGCACGAAAACGAGAAAACGTGATCCTCTCTGTATATAAGTTTGTATGCAAGGGTCACGGTTCTCTGTATGTGAATTAGGTGTCTTAGAAATTGAGGATGTCTTTAGAGAGTCGTTCTATCTCGCGCTGTCGAGGTGCTAAGTTGTAAGATAATGTACTTACACGTACACATTTTCTCATTGTGCCTAAGCTGGGATACAGTCAGTATCTACTGAAGTAATAATAACAATACGCTGCACATCCATTTTCGGCCGAGGCGACTGCTCTCCTCTTCGTAGTTTATTGTCACTGCATGGTGTGCTCATTTATGGTTTACTTACGTAGCCAATCTTGTTGATGAATTTGCATGAATATTATGACTAACAAATAGTTGTGCAGTATGACTTACGGATTTAGGTAGTTCCTAAAATGTAGCCAGTGATAAAAATACACTCTGTAGATGTAGGTTTATTTCGAACACACTTCGTAAGAAAAGGGCTCGATGTAATTAGGAGGAAAACGGAAAAGAAACGCCCAACTAGCTAATTTAATGCCCTCGGAACTTAATATTAATAGGTCTGCTACACGAACTTTTCCTACGTATAAAACTTGCAACGTTTGTGACCAAGAATACAAAACTATTACCAACTGGGGCCCGAAGTTTGTCTGCTTATTGTTTCCGCTACTTTGTACGGGCAAAGTATACTAATTACGTGTCTAGGCCGTCACATTAGAGACTTGTACAATGGATTCAAAACATGATTAAATCTACCACACAAAACACGACGTACATAAGAGAAACAAAGATATATAGTTCATATGGTATACGAGCGACTCGCTCCGGCTTCGCACAGGTTTATGGGCATTTTCAGTTATTCGTGTACCCAATTAGCGTTAGTTGTTAAACAAAAACTAACTCAATATCAGGTTTGTGACGACGATTGAGTGTGCATTTTGTATAAACAATAACTTTTTCTTTTCAATTTATAAATAATATGCATATACACGTTATTTCAATATGAAACAAGTTAATTTTTACATGATTTGTATGCTTAACTTTCGTCACAAAACTGACACTGACTTAATTTTTATTTAACAACTCACGCTAATTGGGTACACGAATTATTGAAAATGCCCTTATATGTATAATACATGCATGTATTTTTATACATGTTCACTTTATGTTTTTATATGGTTCACTTTTTTAATCTAAAACATTAAGGTAGGTACGTGGTACGTATACATGTATGTTCAGTTTTGATAAGTAACATAATACCTATTACCTACTCACAATATCCGCGCACAGATCCGAAGACACCTGACTGTGAGTGTTGTGTTTCGCGCCCTTGACAATTATCAAAATAATGGACGGGTAGGTAGCAGACTTTTTTCGGGTCTATACCCTCTACATTTTTATCGAATTTTGTAGGCTAGTGGAATATTATGTAAACATATCTCCAGTTTTTATACATATAAACCTTCCTCTTGAATCACTCTATCTATTAAATAAACCGCATTAAAATCTGTTGGGTAGTTTTAAAGATCTAAGCATACATAGGTACAGACAGACAGCGGGAAGCGACTTTGTTTTATACTATGTAGTGATAGTACATCTTCTTCTTAGTCGCTTCACTCTTGATAGAGTGGTCGTGACGTCATCGTCAAGTAAGTTTAGTGGCAAGCTGGACAATCCGTCGCCATTCGTGTCTCAAGGCCGCCTTCCTTGTGCACATATGTAGGGGTGCGTCTACCGCGGCCTTGATTTGGTCAGTCCATCTCATAGGCGATCTACCGTGCGCTCTTGTGCCCTCAATCCTGCCCTGCACTACAAACAGAGTCATCGCCTCGCCGTGATACGTGGCCGAAGAAAGTTAGAATACGGGACTGGACAGTGGAGGAAAGCGCTGCCTGATGTTCAACTCCTCCAATATGGATCTGTTGGTCCAAAATTCGGTCCACGATACTCCTAACATCCTTCATAAACGAGTAGTACATAGTCAACCCTTTATTGATTTGAGGATTCCTTGTGCTGATAGTTTGAGACAAATGGAAATTCCTCACTGTCAAGTGTCAACACAAACCATCCTAGGGATATCTGGCGAACCTTACTTAAAACTTGACAAAAATAATAAAATGAAATAAATTATTTATTCTTAACACATACTTGACAATAAATTTGAGACCCTTGACTAACTGCCCTAGTCATAAATTAAAACTGTGCAAGATAATAGTGAGTAAACTCCTTAATACAAGAAAACCATATTTTGTTGCAACCTTTTCATAGCGACCCGAGCCGGGCTGCCTCAGCACCGACCCGAATTTTGATGAACAATTTACCTTTTTTTTGGAATAATTAATACCTGGCCCCGTAGCATGGATGGCGTTATCACGCGATAAGTGATAGGGTAAGCGCGTCGTCTCGTTCTATCGAACGGTGTCAGCCAGGGACGGATGCTCTATCCTGTCACTTGCCGCGTGATAAGGCCATACATGCTACGGGGCCTGTTCAAAAAGCCAAATTACTGAAAAGTATTTGTTGAAAATTAGTACGCAAAATAATTTGATCTCGTTATATTTAAAATTGAAAATTTGATATAGCCTCAGTTTTTTATAATTAAGAATGCAATACACTATATACCTACCGATTATTGATTGTCGATCGAATTACTATACAGCATAATATGATTAACAAACTTTCTATTAACTTGTTATGTACGTACCTAACTATGTATCTATGGTTGTTCGGGTGGAGTATTGCAACTCTATTTTGAAGCAGATATATAACTGGTTTAGCTGAATTTTTTGGGTAAAGGTATAGTTTGGATGACAATTCAATATTATGGCACCATCGAACTGATTTGATGATGGAGATAGAAGGTGGCCATGGCCACCTTTGCCCATGGGAATTCAGGACTGAACAGACGTAACCCCGTTGAGTTTGGGCTAGTTAGGATCGTCGTCGACGAGTAGTTTATGACAGTATACAGAAAAGTACAGTTGGCAATAAAAATTGTACCAAAAATGAAATTTCGACAGAAACTTATTAACACATAGCCTAAGCAAATTCTGTATTTATTTAACGGTTAATTATTTAACTTTGTTGCATAAAATAAAAATTCAAAACATAGGAATAAAATATTCGTGCACATCACAAAATAAATTGCCTATCGGTATTTAAACCCGGGGAAACAGGGTTTTATTTAATAACATCTACAAACCAAGTAACTTATATCAAATACTTTTTTACAAGTGTAATGGGTTACTGCCACTTATGTAAAGTACCTATTTTATCACCAACCACGGCACTCTCGTCTGGTAAGTATTTATCAAGCCTACATGAAAATGTTTGTAATCAATTTTCGTCGAAAATTTACTTACCTGTATGAATATTACAACGTAAACATTGTCTATATTTTACTCTTACATCCATACACATTTTACATATACAAGTTTGATAGATTAGTGCAGTTACGACAAATAATAAATATATTAGCTACAGTAGGAAGGTACCTACCTTATTTCAACTAGAATCTACAGTAAACATGTGCTCTCCGTTTCGTACGTCTGTAAGGAAGATCTAAATGTATTTTTTGTATAAGAAAATGACAGTTGAGTTGTCCTTTCGTACGAAACCCGTACGAATACGAAAAGTTAAGTAATTAGTCAGTGCTACGCGGTACATGTGCGGTGTCTGATGCACTGCCGAAATACGTCAAATCGGACATTTTTAAGGATTTGGTTTACTTCTATATAACTACTTTAATAAGCCTTCGGCCGTGTAACGTACACATATTTATTACGTATTTCGTTAGTAACCAGTTGCTTACGAATTGAATACCTTTTCTGCTCCAAACGAATCCAAAAGAAGGTTTCTTCGTTTTACCAAAAGCTTGGATCGCGAAATTAAATAGCTTCTGATACCTGAAGGGAAACCGCCAAGACTTATATCATTTGATATTTAAAAGTAGATTTTCGGTGAAGGAAACCGGGTTAATCCCAACAAGGTCTAATTTTCCCTCTGGGTTTTCCTTTCGGTCATGGCAGTCGCTTTTGAAAACCTAGTGCCTAGGCCACATCTTGGGATTACGTGCCAAAGCGGATCCCAGGCTCCGTTAGGGGACAACTGGGAAATCCGCTATAAGGTTGATACATTTGGGGGTAACTATAAGTATTATCAGACCGAACGCGTGGTAAATATTAACGATACGGTAAAGTAGCAGGCACTTTCAAAAAAGACCACAACAAAGCCAAAACTCAGCCACTTTGAAGTTACAATCAAACAAATGTAATCGAAATCCTAAGCTGTAAATTAATTTCAACAGTCAATACAAGTTCATTTGAAATTCAATATCAACGCCCAGTAGGTACAAGTTTCAGACACGCTATGCTGTTGGGCAAGTACTGGCTCATAACGTACCGCTTCACCTCAACTCAGGAAAACCAGTCTAACCTCAGACCTATTACGCGTTGTTATAATTTTTTATAGGGTTCCATACCCGAAGGGTAAAACGGGTCCCTATTACTAAGACTCCAATGTCCGTCCGTCTGTATGTATGTCCGTCTGTCACCAGGCTGTCTCATGAACCGTGAAAGTTAGACAGTTGAAATTTTCACAGATGATGTATTTCTGTAGCCGCTATAACAACAAATACTAAAAAACAGAATAAAACAAATATAGGTTGATTTGTGTAAGATTGTCCCGTAATATTTAGTTTTCCCTCGTTTTTCTCGGTTTTTATAGATAAAAGTGCGAATCCGACTCAAACTTGGCCGGTTTTTTTAACCTCATCATCATTATCATTGTGGGCCACTGCATTCTTGTCGGATTGTTGCAACGTCTTTGTTCATGGTGGATTCCTCCTCCTTTCGTCATGTTCCTCACTGCTGAGGGTATTGATCTCCTCGATGTGAACTTAGTATTTTCTATGTCTCTCCATCTGTTCCGGTCCTTAGCAGCGTGGAGTGCTTCATGCAAGTTGGTATCCAGTGTCGAGCGTATTTGGTCGGCCCGGCTGGCGGCATGTTGGATTAGAGTGTGGAATTAATATGAGAAGGCCGAAGCCCTTTTTTGTTTGAGGTGTTCTGGCCACACTACCTCATGGTTTTCATGGATCACTCTGGTCTCGTTTCAACTCGCTGCCCCCAGCCGCCAGGGTTGATGCCAAAACATTCCAAGTCACGCTTGCAGTCTTAAAATCTCAGTATTGGACGTCCTACGGGTCCAATGCTGGGAATAAATGAATGTTTTTTAACCCGGCTGTT
The DNA here is from genome assembly GCA_963854355.1 of Epinotia brunnichana. Lineage (NCBI taxonomy): Eukaryota > Metazoa > Arthropoda > Insecta > Lepidoptera > Tortricidae > Epinotia > Epinotia brunnichana. Next base: position 2,074,380 of record OY977946.1, read on the forward strand.
GTTTAACGCTTATACACCCGCTAACGTCCTTGAGTCGTCGTCCGTATGGGCCAGCGCGCGACTGATCGGGCCTGCCGAGCCTCCGCGCTCGCGCATTTTGTAGGTATTTAAACATAGTAATTAAGATAATCATTTTCTCTATTCAAACTCTGCGAATTTGTCTATAAATATTTAATAACTTTATTTGAGTACAAAAATTTAATTTAAAATATCTATAGTTTAGTCATAATATTGAATAAACTTTACAAAAAGAGGTAACTTTGGGATTTTTTTCTATCGAGTGAAGTTCATTAGATCGCGTAACTGAATGCGACTTTGACTAGATTAGATCCTTAAGTAATACGTTTCTTTTTTTTAGATTTTTAAACCTTATTTTCTACGTCTGAGATTGTTTTATAAAACTCGAAAACGCTGCCCCTGTTGACTGTCGAGCCTTAATGCATGCGAGCCCAGTGCATGCGAATCAATTACTGTTTGCCTCATGGCTAGAACATAGTGATTCTAGAATGATTTGTGTACCAATGGTACCTGTACCTATGTTTTACAAACAAATAAATTAATTGAATTGAATTGGAATGTGTGGTAGGAGAGTAGTCTGGGAAATATCTCGTCGTTTTAATACTGGGATACTCTAAGAGTTAGAGATACAGTGAGATTGGCTGAGGTGGTTTCAACCGAATCCGAGGTATGAGTGGAATCTAGGTACAGAGAGTTTTATAGCTGGTCCACTAAACCTGCTGCTCGACTACGTACCATTGTACGTACGTGTCAGGTAGATCTTTGTGTATTGGAAAATGACAGTTGAGTTGTCCTAACGTGCGTTTGAAAACTAACGTGATCGTGGCCTAGCTCAGAAGATTCCAGCAAGAACCTTAGCTAGGCCAAACCTGATCAGACTGATTCTATCCGGTATGCGGCGGTACCGGGACAAATAGGGACTATGTTAAACTCGGTGTTAAGGTGACGTGAGCTCCAAAAAAGGATTTTTCGAAAAATCGTAGCTCTTGTTTGGATTATAATACGGCTGTCTTAAATTTTGAGGCTTTTTTTAAGGGGCAACAGCTATTCCAATCCTGAGCTTCTGACTTTTGCTTGATAGAAAAAAATCACGAACATAGGTCTAAAATACACTTAAAATAATCCTAACAAACTATGCACAACAGCTGAACATGTTAAAATTGGTTTTAAAAATCGGCAATATCATGTTTGAGGGAATTCAGTTATTTTTTTATTACTTAAACGCACAAAAAAATTAAAAAACATGATATCCACGCTTCCGAACACGCCCTTCTATCTCGCGCACGCTTATGCTCAGTGAGAGGGAGAGAAGACCACGAGCCTACGTCTTCTTAAGCAGCGGCGTAAGGAAACAATACGTGGCCCGTGACAAGATCTCAAGATGGAGGCCCATTCTTCTGTGTTAGGTAGGTTTCTCATGTGCTCACAGGTCACAGCCTCTCTGGCCGTGGGGCCTTTTGCCCGCTCTGACACCTATAGTTACGCCACTTGGCGTCAAGGTATACTAGGGGTGAGCGGCGATCTGGGGTGAAACAAGTTGTGAATAGCAAGTGCTATTTAATTACAGTTTGCCTGAGTCAGTCATGTTAGTTTACTTGTATTAACCAGGTACTAACTTTTGTTAAACTGAGTCAGACAAGTGAAGCAAACATTTTGTAGGTTTTATTGTGTTTTTGACGGTGAATTCTGAATAATACGATTGGAACTTTTAATTAGGGGGTCAGAGCGCTGTGGATAAATCATCCATCACTCTCGTGACTAGCATACTTGTCAGAACTCGACGGATGTCTTTTCCATGCCGATAGGTGACAAAATGGCAACCACTATTACCACCATACGCCTGCTTGGCAACATTTAAGTAAGCTCTCGGTAAAGTACAAAATACCGCATACCGGTTTTATCCCGCCAAGTTAGGAAGTAGCTTATATATGCCTGATGAAAAGAAGAATAAATAAATTTACTTCGCCATCCCATGTTTCTCCTTCAAAAAATATCACTAATATGAATACAGCTACTAAAAAGTTATGTTAAAAGCAAAGCACATGCTTATTCTGCGAATTTGAAGTTTGAAATGCGCAGAGTGCAGTGTGTATTTGCATTGAATCTATCTATCTATACATATATTGTTATAGTAGCATCACTACGGGAAGGGGCACATCCCTACCGAGCGCAGAGTGTGGTTTATCTGTGGTTTTACGGGGGACTGGAGGGAGTCCGCCCATGTGTGATCTGTGAATACTGAAGTTAAAATAAAGCATTGTTCCAGAACTATAAGTGTGTATCCTTTCCATCCATTACATATCCATTAGCTACCATTACATGGTGGCAGCGGTTAGTCTCCGAAAATGCCGCCTAAGGAGGATGCAGGTTTGGATTCGCAAAAGCAACCTCAAGGTCAAGCACTGACGCTCGAGACCAAACCGGACGTCGCAAAGGGTCTGCCGATACACATAAGAAGTCCAGGGGAATTCGACTTTCGCCCAGAAGGATGGGAAGCGTGGCGAAAACGGTTCGAAAGGTACCTGATGATTAGTGGTCAAGGGGAGCAACAAGACCATATTAAGATAGACCTGTTCCTATACACTCTCGGCGATCGGGCGGAGCAGTTGGCCAAACAATTAAAAGTGGGCGATTGTGAAAATTACACGGAGGTGGTGGATGCGTTCCAAAATTATTTTGCGCCCAAAAGAAATATTATCTATGACAGGTATAAATTTAACATAAGGGCGCAAAAAGAAGGCGAATCTGTTACGGATTATGTTCAGGAGCTGCACAAGCTAGCAGAACCGTGCCGGTACGGTGAACTGCGGGACGAGCTCATAAGGGACAGGTTGGTGGTCGGACTATTGGACAAGAAGACTAGTGAGCGGCTAACCTTAATGGCTAATCTCAAATTAGAAGAGGCAGTGAACTTGGCCAGGCAGGCTGAGGAGCAGAAGGAAGAAGCCAAGATTTTGTGGAGTCAAGAACTGGAAGTCAACAAATCATTTCAAAATAAAATAAGAAAGTGACAGTTATACTGTCAAATTAGTTGACAATCCTACTCCGTTTGTGCAAACAGTCCCTCGAGGAGTATCCCTTCCATTATTGCCCAAAGTCAAGGAGGAACTGAATAGATTAGTAAGCCTGGGAGTTTTGGTTCCTGTCGAAGAACCTACTATGTATGTTTCCCCAATTGTTGTGGTACCTAAAGGTGTGAATGGGGTTCGTATTTGTGGAGACTACACGCAAGTAAATAAAAATATACTGAGACCTATTTTCCCCATAGCCAAAGTAGAAAATACATTGGCTAAATTAAAAGAAGCTACAGTTTTTTCCAAAATAGATGCAACATCGGGGTTTTATCAAATAAAACTTGATACAGAATCTCGGAAGCTCACAACCATACTAACTCCCTTTGGTAGGTACATGTATGTATAATCGTTTGCCAATGGGTTTAAACTGTGCGCCAGAATATTTTGCAATGAAATTTTCTAACTTATTCTGTGATTTGGAAGGTGTAGTTGTTCATATTGATGACATATTAATATACACAAAGGATCAAAATAGTCACAACAAATTGTTAAGGGAAGTTTTGAGTAGGCTTGCCAAAGAAGGGTTAACGATTAACAAGGAAAAATGCATTTTTAATGTATCAGAGATTAGTTACTTGGGCCATATTATCAATGCACAGGGCATATCACTAGACCCTAACAGAGTAGAGAGTATAAATGCATTTCAAAGGCCATGTAATAAAAAGGATCTCATGCGATTCTTAGGGTTAATAAACTATGTGGGTAGGTTTATTCCTAATAAAACAGATATTCTGGAGCCATTAAATGAGTTATTAAAGGAAGGAATACCCTTCTTATGGGATATTCAACAAGAGCAGGCTTTCATAAAAATAAAAGAACTGATTTTAAAAGCACCTACTTTATGTCATTATGATCCAAGCAAGCAAATCATAATTTCAGCTGACAGCAGTTCTTATGGCGTAGGGGCGGTGATGATGCAACAAAATGAGGATGGTAGTAGGGCAGTTGTGTCTTATGGTAGTAGAACGCTCAATAGCTCAGAAAAAAACTATGCTCAAATTGAGAAGGAGGCACTGGCGTTGACATGGGCTTTGCATAAATTTAAAGACTTTGTCATTGGCATAGACATTATTTTAGAAACTGATCACAAGCCCCTGCTCCAAATCTTGCAAACTAAACCATTAGACGATTTAACTCCACGGTTGTTAAGATTTAGGTTACAAATCATGAGATATTCCTACAAAATTGTGTATGTTCCAGGAAATAAATTAGTTGTTGCGGATGCCCTTTCCAGAGCGCCTCTTCTTCACACTGAACCAGAAACAGTTGATGTCAGTATTCAATGCTTAAATTCTGAAGTAAAGGTTAGTGCTAAATTGAATGAAGTGAAAGAGGAACAATCAAAGTGTAAAGTTTGCCATTTACTGAAAGAATATACTTTAAAAAGATGGCCTCTTAAAAATAAAATTCCTAAGGAAATGCTCATGTATCATCAGTATAGATTCAATTTTACTGTTCTTGATGGGTTCTTGCTGTTTAATAATATATTAGTTTACAAAAACAAACTTTGCTTGACATTCATGAAGGGCATTTGGGAGTAACGAAATGCAGAGAAAGAGCTAAACAATCAGTTTGGTGGCTAGGGTTGTCAACGCAGATAAAAAACTTGATAGAAAATTGTCCGAAATGTGTTCAAGAACGAGTGAACATCAGAGAACCATTAAAATTAGAGGAGATGCCAAGTAGAGCATGGCAACAAGTAGGTATTGATTTGTTCAAATTTAAGGGTCATTGGTATGCTGTAATTATTGATTACTATTCCAGATATATAGATTTTAAAAAACTGCAGGACATGTCTGAAAATACTGTAATTAACTTCTGTAGTGAGACTTATGCAAGGTTTGGTTCACCGGATGTAGTACGGACTGACTGTGGAACCCAGTTTAAAAGTAAGTTTAAAGAATTTGCTAAAAAATACAATTTCCATCATGTTACTAGCAGTCCCTACTACTCCCAAAGCAATGGATGTGCAGAGGCCGGGGTGAAAATAGCAAAATCTCTATTAGCAAAAAATGATGATGTGTATTTGGCATTGATGGTTTATAGGAACACGCCGCTGGAATGTGGTTATAGTCCAAATGAACTGGTATTTAATAGGAAAATCAAAGACATTCTGCCTGTGTATCCATCTAAGTTAACTGAAGTGACTAATGCTCAGGATGATTTTCATGTAAAAAGGAAACAGTTCAGGACTAAAATGGCAGAAAATTATAATAAGAGACATAGAGTAGTAACGTTGAGAGATTTAGGACAGGGAGATAAGGTTTGGGTAGTTGATTTAAGAAAATATGGTGTGATTGTCAGAAAGGCAAAGGAACCAAGATCCTATTTTGTTGAAGTGGGAGGTTTCCAATATAGAAGGAATAGATGGCATCTGGTTCCTGCACCTTTCTTACAATCAAGAATGCAACCGAAGGAACAGGTTCATGATAGTTTTATAGATTATAGAAGTTTAGATTTAAAAGATGATTGTAAAAATAATGTTGAACAGAATGTTAATGGTAATTGTGTAGATCTTGTAAGTGATGATGAAAATGTATCAGAAACAGCTCATGAGAATATTGAAACTACTTCTGAGGAGGTACGTAGACCGCAACGGGTCAGGACCCAACCAAGGTGGTTAAATGAGTATGAGTTAGGTATGTTGAAAATATATATCTAGTACTTAAGAGGGAGGATGTTATAGTATCATCACTACGGGAAGGGGCACATCCCTACCGAGCGCAGAGTGTGGTTTTACGGGGGACTGGAGGGAGTCCGCCCATGTGTGATCTGTGAATACTGAAGTTAAAATAAAGCATTGTTCCAGAACTATAAGTGTGTATCCTTTCCATCCATTACATATCCATTAGCTACCATTACAATAATAAAGCTGAAGAGGGTCGAAAGTCTGTACAAGGAAGATATTCGAAAAAAAATTGGCTGGGGATACTTAGAATCGATAACAGAACACGTTCCAACAGTTTTTAGAATTTTTGTCTGTTTGTCTGTTTATCTGTTTATCTGTTTGTCTGTTTATGTGACCGCGCATCACGTGAAAACGGCTGAACCGATTAAGATGAAATTTGGCATAGAGATAGTTTGTGTCCTGGGGAAGGACTAAGAGTAGTTTTTATCCTGGAAATCAACCCCTAAGGGGATACAATGGGGGGTGGAAATTTGTATGGAGCTACTTAAACCGCTGCACCGATTTAGATGAAATTTGTTATATGATTAGTTTGAGTCCCGTAAAAGGTTAAAGAATAGGTTTCATCCCGAAAATCTTCCCTTTAGGGGGTAAAATGGGGGGTGAAAAATTGGATGTAACCCATTTTGATGAAATTTGGCTAAGAGGTAGTTTAAGTTTTAAGGAAGGACATTGGATAGTTTTTATTCCGGAAATCTTTCCCTGAGGGGGTGAAATGGGGGGTGAAATTTTGGATGGACTCCGTTTAGATCAAATTTGGTATAAATATAGTTTGAGTCCCGGAGGATGACAATGGATAGTTTGAATCCCGAAAATTATCCCCCAAGGGGATGAAATAGGGATGAAAATGTGGCTAAATCCCATTTAGTTCAAATTTGGTATAGAGATAGAAGGAGTCCCAGGGAAGGACAATGCATAGTTTTTATCCTAAATCATCTCCTGAGGGGGTTAAATGAGGGGTTAAAATTTGGATAGAACCGATTTAGATGAAATTTGGTATGGAGATAGTTCAGAGTCCTGGGGAAGGACTTAACATAATTTAAGTCCATAAATCATCTCCTAAGGGGGTGAAATGGGGTATGAAAATTTGGACGAAACCCATTTACGGTATAGCGAGTTGGAGTCTTGGGGAAGGACATAGGATAGTTTACTCCTGAAAATCATCCCATAAGGGGGTGTAATTGGGGGTGAAAATTTGTTTGTGACCCATTTTGATGAAATTTGGTTGAAAGATAGTTTGAGTCCCGGAATATGACAACGGATAGTTTTAATCCCAAAAATCATCCTCTCAGGGATAAAATAGGGGTTGAAAATTTGGATAAAACCCATTTAGATGAAATTTGGCAAATAGATAGAAGGAGTCCTAGGGAAGGACAATGCATAGTTTTTATCCCGAAAAATCATTTCCTGAGGGGGTGAAATGAGGGTTGAAGATTTGGATAGAACCCATTTAGATGAAATTTGGTATAGAGAGAGGTAGAGTCCTAGGAAAGAACATAGAATTTTTTTTATTCCGGAACACATACAAGGAGTAAATCATCCCCTAAGGGGGTGAGAAATGGTGGATGAACATTTGGATTGAACCCATTTACGGTATAGCGATAGTTAAGGAAGGACATAGGATAGTTTTATCCCGAAAATCATCCCCTAAGGGGGTGTAGTTGGGGGTGGAAATTTGTTTGTGACACATTTTGATAAAATTTGGTTGAACGATAGTTTGAGTCCTGGAAAAGGACAAATAATAGTTTCTATTCCAGAAATCATCCCCTAAGGGGGTCAATTGGGGGTGAAAATTTGGATGGAACCCATTTACGGTATAGCGGTAGTTGGGAGTCCTGGGGAATAGGAACATTAACATTACATAAGTAAATTGACGTAAAGGTACCTTATGGCGGCCTTAGTTTTGAAGATGTTTTCTAGAACGGGGTAAAAAAGACGTTTGATTATAGCTATTTTGAAAACTATTAGATGTAACATATAAAATGTTTAAATTACAAGTCAGTTAATTTAATCCTACGGTTTAGTAGAAAAGGTCCTTACGGCCGTGTGATATGAAAATATGCAAAATAATACTGAAAAAAGCCTACATGCATCGATACCCTTTCCTTCATACAATCCATACTAATATTACAAATGCAAAAGTAACTCTGTCTGTCTGTTACCTTTTCATGCTTAAACCGCTGAACCGATTGAGATGAAATTTGGTATAGAGATACTTTGAATTCCGGGGCCTTCCCAAAGAGTCCTTACTAAAGATAGTTTTTATCCGGAAATTCATCACCTAAGGGGGTGAAAGGGGGGGAGAAAGTTACGATATAAACGAGTTCCGCGCGGACGAAGTCGCGGGCAAAAGCTAGTTTGTACATAATATAAAATGTATTCACGAAAATGCTGTTTAACTTCAACTTCACTACTAAGTGGAGATTTCACTGCATGAGTGCAATGTTATGTTCCTTAGTTTATATTTATTCTCAGAAAACGCAAAACTACGTTTTTTAGTTCACACTGATATTTATCTCCAGTTCTTCGGCATTCATTAAAAAAAAGACTTGTTTCAAAGGCTTAATTCCTGAACTAGGAAACCAAATGAATAAATTTTCAAATATATGTATCTTGATGTAAAATGATGGAAGAACTAAAAATTTAAATACTGACACTAGAAACTAAACTTCAATCAGCGGAAAAAGAAATTGAAAATTTGGGAATGGAAAACTACTCCTTAAAAAAACAGATTATGACTTATGAACAAAGAACCGAAAGATTAACTCGGATATGCAAATCAACTCCAATAAAAAGTAAAAAAGAGCGCAGAAGTATGAATAAGACAAGATTAAACTTTACTGATGCGGAACAACGTGAAACTATTGTATCACCACACGGGCAAATCAAAAACTTAGGAGTTGAAAACAAAAAAACTATACCAGAGCCTAAATTAGGTGAGGCTGCGAGGATTGTAAACAATTTGGAGACTGTAAATAACACGGAATATGCTGGTAAATCTACTCCAGCACTACACAAGAGTGTTACCTCGCAACGGAAGGTGACTATTTTTAGTGACCAATTCGGCAAGGGAATCTGTAAAGTATTGCAGAACTTATTAGGTGATAAATACATAGTGACAGCTTTAGTAAAACCTAACGCAACAATTGAGCAAGTGTTATTAAACTGTGAAAATATTTGTAAAGACTTCACAAACGAAGATTATGTTGTGGTCATTGGCGGATCAAATGACAAGAACCCAATGAGATTCAAATGCTTTCTGTACAATAGCTTGTCTTCGCTTTCAAATACAAATGTGTTAACTGCTGAGATAACGCACAATAAATACTTACATGTACATTCACAAAATGACTTGCTGCGTATGGTTTGTTCTCAATTTGCGAATACCACATACACGCCTATTCAATATGATAATGTAACACTAAGGCACAGACAAACTTGTGCGTCATTACTAAGGGACATATTACGTATTACCTATAGAAACAATAGTATAGCGCATGAACAGTCAAAAATACAAAAGTCGAGTAACCAAAAGCCGCATACAGGACAAAAACTAATTACAGAATATCTATTAAAGGAAAATGTGACTAACTTCAAAAAACAAAATACTGACATAACACGTAAAATACAGTACAACATCCCCTACTTATTCAAGCAAATTAAACTAAAAAAAGCTAAGGCGGTAACTACCACTGAAGCAGCAAACACTTCGATGGCTGAACAACAACACAACCCATCAGATTTTTTTCGTGACTAACAATGGTAGTGTGAATGATAGGTCTAACAATAACCTTATCATTATGCATTTAAATACACAAAGCATCAAGTCAAAACAAGAACAGTTGGAATTGCTATTACATGAGAAAAGTATAGATGTTTGTTGTTACAGTGAGACTTTCCTAAAAGACGATGAAGTAGAAGTATTACAAATAGAAGGATACAAAAACGTTGCACATTTTTGCCGCAAACTCAAAAAACGTGGCGGTGTAGCAATCTATGCAAAATACTCAGTAGAATGTCGTGAATTAGAATGGGTATCAAAAATGGCAGTGGAAAGTCACTTTGAATGCTGTGGTGCTATAATATGTGGACTTGATTACGTTATCATATGTATATATAGAACCCCGAATAGTAATTTTGACATATTCCTCGTAAATTTGGATTTTCTACTTAGTAAATTAACGACGAGGGCCAGAAATAATCATAAAAAAATATTTATTTTGGGTGATTTCAACATAAATATCCTAGAAAAGAACAGCAAAAGTGAACTGTTCCTTAACACGTTTAGATCTTACAAACTTCACCATACAATCACAGTACCCACGAGGATAACCACACATTCCCAAACTTGTATTGATAATATTTTCACGAATATAAAGCAATATCGAGTAGAAGTATTAAATGTCGGTTTGTCAGACCATACTTGTCAGATCATTACGGTTCACACTGAATTAGGTTTTAAAGAACATTACTGGTATGTGTATTGTAAAAGTCCAGATAGCTACATTGAAATATTTTTAAAATATATATCACAATTTAGTTTCTCAGAACTTTACTCTATAAAACACCCCGATGAAGCGTATAATGCCTTTATAGATACTTATAAACTTATTTACGACCTTTGTGTACCAAAGAAAAGAATTAAAGTAACCTACAAGAAAAAACCAAACTGGAAATCTAAAGGGATTGTGATAGCAAGCAAACGTAAAAAGCAATTATATTTACAAACTCTCAAAACAAATAATGTCATTATTAAACAAAATTATCGAAAGTACTGTAAAATCATGAAAGCTGTTACTAGCCATTTGAAACGTAACACAAATAGTAATTTCATTAAACAGAGTAGTAACAGAAGTAAGGCTACATGGCAAATTATCAAACAAAATACAACTCAAGTGAATAAGATAAAACATACGATAGAATCTATAAAAAAAGATAACATTGATATTAAAAATCCATTTGACATTGCGAATACTATGAACGACTTCTTCATTAACCAAAATAATGTACAAACCACAAACGATACGCATGTCAGGCATGCAACACAACCCACCTTGAATAGTATATTTATGACCCCAGTTACCATCCAAGAAATAATAAATATAGTCAGAGAGTTAAAAAACAAGAAAAGTACTGGATTCGATGAAATACCATTAATAGTGATAAAATCAAGCATTGAGTATATAGCAGCACCATTGGCTCATATTATTAATCTAACAATAGAAAGTGGTATTTTCCCTGACGAATTAAAAAAGGCATTAATCAAGCCTCTACACAAAAAAGGTTCGAGGCAAGACATAACCAATTATAGACCGATTGCAATGTTGCCAAATTTTTCTAAAATATTTGAAAAGATAATATTAAATCGCTTTACATCGTTTTTTAATAAAAATAACATTTTAAACGCGAACCAATTTGGGTTCCAAAAAGGGAAAAATACTACACTAGCTATATTTAAAATTTTGCAGCAAATGTGGACAGACATACATAAAAAAAAGGTAGCCATTGGATTGTTTATAGATTTATCTAAGGCATTCGACTGCGTTTCTCACAAAATGCTTTTAAAGAAGCTTGAGCATGTCGGAATTCGTGGTATTCCCTTGAAATTGATTGAATCTTACCTTACAAATAGAATCCAAGCTACAACTCTAACCTCATATGACAAGATTACAAAAACAGTAACAAATATACAGTCAAGTTATGAGAAAAATATTCAAGGCGTACCCCAAGGAAGTGTGCTGGGACCATTATTGTTTTTGGTATACGTAAACGAGTTTCCTCTAGTGGTTAACCACCTATGTGTGATGTTTGCTGATGATGCCACCATATTTGTAAGTGAGGACAAAGATATTGATATTACTAATGTATTATATAACACCTTAAAAACTGTTACTGATTGGTTGTCATCCTTAAAATTATGTGTTAATTTAGACAAAACAAAAATAGTACAATTTACTAATTATAAGCAGATACCGCAGAATTTAAGCATAACAATTGAGGATACACAAATTGAACAAGTTACAAACACAAACTTCTTAGGAGTCACAATAGACAGCAATTTGAACTGGAAATCTCACACTAATAAAATAAACAATAGACTAGCTAAAAGTTGTTATGCCTTATCTATACTGACCAAAATAACGTCAATAGAAGTTTCAAAAAAGGCATATTATGGAAACGTTTATCCTATACTCAAATACGGCATAATTTTTTGGGGTAATTCAGTAAATGTTCAGTCAGTATTTATTCTACAAAAGAAAAGCCTACGAATAATATTTAAACTTAAGAATGGGGAATCCTTAAGAGACATATTTAGAAGCAATAAAATTTTAACGCTGACATGTATCTACATACTGGAAATTTGTTTATTTGTTAAGGAACGGCACGATATTTTTAATAGGAAAAGTGACTCTAAATTAAAAATTAGATCGCAATATAAATATGATATGTGTACAGTTAGGCCTTCTAGTTACATAATTAGCAAGAGTACCTATGCTACTGGAATCAAAATCTTTAATAACTTACCTGTATATATTAAGTCATTAGATAATAATAATAAGTTCAACAAGGAGCTGAAGAAATGGCTAGCAGATAAATGCTTTTACAATCTGAATGAATATTTCGTTTAAGTACCTAGGTCTACAAATTATTATGTTTAATTTTAAGTTCAATAACATTGTACGCTCGAAAAGGGCAAACTGTTGATACCTTCCAATGTCTAAAATGAGATCTTATGTACACAGTTTTAACAATAAATGACATCTATCTATCTATCTATGATTACATATTTTGTTGTTTGTCATAAGCCGAAGCACGGTTGTGATATTTTCTCGATATAATTAAATTCCAAAGTTGGGTTTTTATTTTCTCTCTTCCTCCTCCTTGCGTTGTGTTCCTCACTGTCGTGAACTCCCCGATGTGAAGTAAGTCTTTTCCGCAATATGTCTTTCCACCTGTTCCGGTTCTTAGCAGCATTGTCCTTCATAACCTGAGGCAATTCGAACAATGCATACATTATTAAACGAATTTAGTTATACTTAATGACGATATTTTACCAACATACATTGTACCAGTACATTGCTGTTTAAATAATTACTGGTTTCAAATTGCGCTTGCCAGACTCTAGAACTCGTAATCTGACAGTAACACGACTAAAGCGTGTTTGAATATTAGCAGTGATTATCTAATCAGTATTATCGATTACACAAACCACGCTTATGGTATTACTTGAGCTGTAATTTGTTGCTTGCTATTGCTCGCTCAATGTTGGGCTCAACCATAATATATCTTCCTGCTCAAACATAGCCAAAACCGCCATAAATAGACAAAACTTACGATTTCGATTTAAAAAATTAATGCAGATAATCTTATACAAATCGAACTAGCCCCAAATTTAGCTCAAAAAGGCTAGTTTTATGGGTATAGGTGAATTAAGGTTGAATTCTTATAAGGCGAGGCGACATAAGGACTGCGCCAAGCGAGATATGCACGCATTCAACATCCCGGTTCACAAGTGGGAGGGCCTTGCCGTGGACAGGGACAAATGGCGCAAACTGGTGTTTGATGGCCGTAAAGTCCACGATGAAGTGTGGTTTATAACACTCGCAGATAAGCGAGCCAAGCCAGCGGCATCAACGTGGCACCTGTTCGCCGCGGGCAAATTACACCTGCTAGGCTTGCGTTCGTGTGTGCCGCTCCCGCATTGGCTTACACGGCCATGGAAGACGTTGTCTCCCTTATTGACACTGCTTGTATAGTCTGTAATAGACTTAAAGGCCATTGAATAGAACTCAAAAGTATCTTTAAAACCCCCGAGATTTTCTTAAGAGAATCAAGTCTAACTTTTTTATTGTAATAAACAGTTCAAATTTTTTTTGAGTGTTCTTGTTCTTAATAATTAACCCCGGTGATTTTAGTTAACTTGGTACAGGTTATTTGACCTCGATGAGTTTGGGAATTGAATAGCCATAAGTTCATAAAAACTTTAACCTCCAATCCTAATCTAATCGCGGTTTGAAATAACCCTCTCTCCTTCGGCAGTTGGGTAAATATTAGACAACGATATATTTAAAAACTATAAAGAAAGAAAAGAAAGATACTTACATTTATTTACAAACACACATGACACACATATTAAACAATAAAATAAATAAGAAAAACAAATAAAACATGAAACAAGTGTGTCTCTGCGGCAGTGAACAGTGAACGGCAGTGTACTCGGCCGGCAACCCCTTACTTCCCGGCCTCTGTAGTAATGTACTATATTGTTACGTTTGAAAAGCACTTAATGGTCGAAATAAGTAAAATTTATCGATATTTATTTCCCTTTGACATACTAGATAAACGAAGAAACGCAGACTATAAATTTGTTAACTTAAAATCTAATAAAAATTTGAACTGTTTATTTCTTTTTAGATTACATTATACATCATACCGATGAGGCTTAATCTCGTCTAAGGTTAGGCTAAACAAGTCTTCAAACACCCACAACAAAGTATATATATGGTAAACTTGTAACCCTCCTCGTCTACGTCAGCGTAAAATAATAGTTCATCACATAGGCGCTCGTAATCAGATATATTTGTAAGCGTTAATTCAGGCGTAAAAGCGTACGCCCGAGGCTAAGGATCATTTACTGTCATGTACTAGCCGTTCAAAGCCTGCTGTAATCGCTTTATTATCGCTTAATCCTGTACATATGCATAAACAAATACGAACCATGGATGTTTTCCCAAAGGGCAGAGCTGTTGAAACTTAATTCTGAGTTCCACTTCTAGTAATTTTAGGTTTAAAGATTTAGAAATTGTGACGTTGCAATGATAGGTGGCTAGCCCAACGCTCACTACACACTTCAACCCTATTTTATCATACGATTGGCTAAGTTGGTGAAAATTGAATTCTATAACGCCACCTAAGTACCAATTTAATTAAATGTTAACGCTGTTTTAGGATAGGCTCTGTCCGCGTTTTCGATAATCTTTGATCCATCCCGAAGATTTCGTAATCGAAACAGATGAAAGTCACACTGTGCAAACCAACATGCACATTTTACTTAAGTATTCATTCTTTTGATATACGATGAATCATGATTGAATGATCATGTTTTAATTCAGAGGTGTAATCACTTAACGTTTTGAACGCGCGAGAGGACAGTCCAACTGTAATTTATCCATATAAAAATTGACATTTGGACCTACCTAACGTACGTACAATGCGTTACGTGATCTACCAGCTGAACAAAACTAGTACGTCTGCGATTCCAGTTGCCTTAATTGTCAGAAGGGAATATCTTTAGAAATTGCTCTTCTTTCATGTAGGTATCTGTGATTCTAATTCTGAGAGACTAAGACATGAAAATGGGGATATCTCTAATGCCATTCCGGGAACGTTACATTTTGTCATCTGAGCACCAGTGGCGTGATTGTGTAATTTTTTGGAACGTGCATTAAATATGTCGAGCCTCATTTTCAATCCATGACAGTTGATTTATGTACTAACACGTTTGGAAAGTCCAATAATACCCTGCAGCAGAAAAGCATGAGTCACGATTCACCTTTCCATCTTTGACACGCGTATTGGCCGGCGCTCAGTGAGCTAATTTTCACAAACAAATAAGACAAATGCATCGGGTCTCGTGCCAAGTCCGAGCACTGAACCGGGGGCCAATTTGGATTGATAAATCGCATACTAGGTAGCTACCGAGTTTACGATGTCAGTGTGTTGAAATTAAAAAAAAATACATACTAGTGGCTAGTGGCTTTGTGAACTGTAGAACTCACAAGTTAATATAAAGAAATAGAAAAAAAACGGAACCGACAAAAATATATAATACAATCATTGAGCCTGATTCTGAAATTTCACGAGAATTGGTTGAGAAATACAACCTGTAGAGGAGAACCAGCCGGACATCTGGACAGCCGAGCAACTTTGATAATACAGTGATACAATCGTATGGTATATTATTGAATCTCGACAGGTTTGGGAATGGAATAGCTGTTAATTCATACACTTACGTAATTAAACGGCAAAACCTCCGTTGCCAAACTTATTGTGGTCGATTGCCAGAGATGGATTTCAAGTGCCAGGCTGATCAGTATAACCTAGTATAGTAGGGGTTACGATTGATTCAAACCAAACTGGTTCGCAAGCCCTATTAGATATATATATGTAAATAAAATCATGAGACATTGTTGCATGGATCGTTAAATTTATAATAATGGAACTGTGTGACTGTGACCTACATGTAATAGTAATTTTTACCAATAAATGTTTGTATTAATTATTAATTTATTTATTTAAACTTTATGGCACAAACATAAAAATGAAAGTACAATAAGTTAACTTAATGCCTTCGGGCATTCTCTACCAGTCAACCATTGGGCTAAACAAAAACTATAGTGATGCAGGTGCATTCATAATATTATCGAAATTATTCCTGTAGGTCGATCACAACGCGCGTTCCGGATAACGTGATTACCCGTCTTTTTATATAATGACAAAGACAACAAAAAGCATAGAACATCCCCTTCCAAAAGACGTCTTCTTCTGTCAATTTAGACTAATAAAAATGCCTGGTCGGTTTCAAAATGGCAATAAAATGAATCATAGAATAACATCAACGCCTGCGTTACGGCTTTTCCCAATGAACCTCGAACCTCGTTTCACAGTAACGAATTACACGACCATTAACGTCTTAATTCATAAATTTTATCGTAGACAAAAAATGAAAGAAGCCAAGGGAACCAACGGAAATGGCGGGGCGGGCACCGGATGTGGTTTTACCGATAACTTCCGGCGGAAATCACAACGGCTTTGTTGCACGAACAACTTGTTGTGATAGGTTCGGAAATAAACTTTGTTTAAACGTCACAGACGGAACTAAAAGTCATTGATCTGATTTGTGTTTGCTTTGGTATCAAATGTCGGTGTAGATTGAGGTAAGGATTGGTGAGTTAGAAGTTTGCAGTTAAGTATTTTTAGGTTACTCTGCGCAAGGAAAGTTGTATTTGGTTTTGATTTTAAAATTTGCCGCTTGTTGGTGGTAAAGTAAATTTTCACCTCACTAGCTCGGAAAGCCCATTTTTATTCTTTAAAAACAGATAGCAAAACTGCATTTTATCCACAAGAGTGCAAAGAATATTTGAAATCCGAACGTGTTATTAGTTACTTTTTTAAACATTAACATGTAAAGGCCAGTCCAGACAGGACATTTTTCGCCCATCAGATTTATTTTATTTAGGTACCTTTTTTTGATTGTTTTATTCTTTTTTTTAATGTTTTTAATTCTTTTTTTTATTTTTTAAATGTTTTTTTTTGTTTTTTTAATCTTTTTTCTTTTTCTCCTTTTTAAAAATGTTGTTTCTCTTTTTAAATGTTTTGTTTCTTTTTGAATGTTTTTCTGTATTTTTTTTCTCTTTTTAATGTTTTTTTGGTCTTTTTTTATACGTTTTTTTCTTTTTTTTTTTAATCTTTTCTTCTTTTTTTAATGTTTTTTGAAATTCTATTTATTTTTTTGATGTTTTCGTCTACATTTTAATGATTTTTTTTATATTTTATTGATTGAAATGTGTTTATTTATGGTTTTTTTTTATTTTTTCAATTTAAAAAAAAAATAAATTTTTTAATGTTTTGTTTCTTTTTGATTTATTTTTGTGGTTTTTCCACTTTTTTCTCTTTTTAAATGATTTTTTTTTGTTTTTTCTTTTTTTTTATCTTTTTTTCACGTTTTTTATCTTATTTTAATGTTTTTGTAACTTTTTTTCTTTTATTATGTTTTTGTCTCTATTTGATTGCTGTTTTTCTTTTTTCAATGTTTTTTGCTTTTTTCTCCTTTTTGTAAATGTTTTGTTTCTTTTTGTATGTTTTTTTTTCTTTTTTTATGTTTTTTGGGTTTTTTCTTTTTTTTATACGTTTTTTCCTTTTTTTAATGTATATTTTTTACTATTTCAAGGTTTTTTGAAATTCTCTTATATGTTTTTGATGTTTTTGCCATATTTTAATGTTTTTTTTATTTGATTTATGTGTTTTTTCAAGGTTTTTTTCTTTTACCATATTTTTTATTTTATTTTTTTCCACTGTTCTCTTTTTACATGTTTCTTTTTTGTTTTTTGTCTTTTTTTACGTTTTTTCTCTTAATATAATGTTTTTTGTAACTTTTTTCTTTTTACATGTTGTTTTTTGTCTTTTTTGTCTTTTTTTACGTTTTTTTTTCCTAATGTTATGTTTTTTGTAACTTTTTTCTTTTTTATATGTTTTTGTCTCTATTTTATTGCTTCGTTTTTCTTTTATCAGTCTTTTTTAATGTTTTTTGAAATAATTTTTGCCTTTTTTAAGTGTTATTTTTTTTGTTTCTCAATGTTTTTTCTCTTTTCCTCTTCATTAAATGTTTTTTTAATTTTGTAATATTTTGTCTCTTTTTACATGTTTTTTATTTTTTTTTCTCATTTTTAATGTCTATTCCCCCTTTTCAATATTTTTTTCAAAATTTACTTTTTGTTTTTTTTCCTCGCTTTAGTGAGGTGAAAAGATTTGTGTTACACACGGGTGCAAGTTATTTTGACGTCTCGTGTGTTGCAACACTCGCTACGCTCAAGGATTCTATTTTTGAACCACTCGCTTCGCTCAGGATTCTATTTTTGAACCATAGAATCCATTCGCTAGCTCGTGGTTCAACCCTAGAATCCATTCGCTAGCTCGTGTTTCAATTCCACACTCGCGGTTAAAATACAACTTTGCACCCTTGTATAACAAATAACTATTATTCGCCCGTAGCCCGCACTGAGTCTATTCCCGCTGGAAATGTTTTTAGTTGTACCTACAGTCGACGTCAAATATATGTATACATTGCTCGCCTTAACACAATGGAACAAAGTGCAAAAGCGTAGACATTATATCTGACGTCCACTATAAGGTAGAAATCGGATACTTCGGGCCACGGTCCATTAGCGAAATATTTGATGCCTTGCATTGTGTGGCTCGCACTACATGCATCCGGGAGTTTGTTTTTATATCTTATCGAGGTGTACATTCTGGTAGTGGCTTCCGGGTAGTCAAAGCTCTTGTATCACTGCGAACATCGCTGATCCTATTGTGATCGAGGCGTGCATTGGTTAAGTAAAGTTAATTTTATAAGAATTGTATAAAGTCCGTGGTTCTTGCAAACAGGCGCGTAATATAATAAATAAATATTTGGGGACAATCTTACACACATCGACCTAGTCCCAAACTAAGCAAAACTTGTACTATGGGTACTAGACGGCGATATAGATACTTATATAGATAAATAAATATAAATAATAAATATTTGCGGACAATCTTACACAAATCAACCTAGTCCCAAACTAAGCAAAGTTTGTACTATGGGTACTAGACGACGATATAGATACTTATTATTTAATCTTATAAGGATGTAACAAATTATTTGGGCGTAAATAAAACTAAAAAGCAGGGAAAATAAATGAAATATCACCAAAAATATTCAATGGAAATCAAAATATTTTTAATTATCGGACTTAACGTTGGACTTACTAATAATATCGGGCATGGAATGAATCATAATTAACGATTTAAAAAAATAAAAACAACTAATACTAAACAAGAAAAAATATAGATAAATAAATACATAGAAAACAACCATGACTCGGGAACAAATATTCGTGCTCATCACACAAATAAATTATCGGGATTTGAACCCGGGACCTCCGGCTTCGTAGGCAGGGTCACTACCAACTAGGCAACAGAGGTCGTCGATATCAAACGTTACTTTATTTTTATCTACTTACTTATACTCGTACAACTTTTATAAAGAGGAAAAGTCTGTGAGATTGCACCTTTTTAAGTTTTTATGTTATTGGTAATCTCCGGAACCGCTTATCCGATTTAAAAAAAATATTCACCTGCGTATAGAATGGACAATCGGGATGGTTATAGGCTATATTTTATCCCGCGGCTTTGCCTGCGTTCTTTGCAATACGCGGGTGAAGTCGCGCGGGCAGCTAGTATCAAATACTGTTATCTGAATACAAACAAACAAACTTTACCTGTTTATTAATAGTAAAGACAATTAAAAAACAATAGTGTTAGCAGATGTGATGATCAGGTAGTTGTACATCTACACCCACACATTATCTCTAAATATAGCTGCAAGCTTTGTTTTTAATGGAATACCTATACTTACGTCATCTGTAATATGTGCGTCACAGTCATCAACCAATATAATACGAGAGTAATTAAAATAATTGTGCTGTCCAAAGCAAATTGCAAACGACTATTTTAAGCCCTTATCTGTTGTGACGTGGATTCAAGATATAATGAAGTGGCGAGTAGCGTATAAAAGCAATTTTCTAGATCTAGATGTAATTAAGCTTTTACCTAATAAGACAATTGACATTAAAAACAATCAATGCCGTAATCCGCTCCAAGTATGCCTATAAAATTTGAAGAGTTTCCTTGATTTCTTCAGGATCCCATCATCAGATCCTGACCTGATGACCAAGGGACCACTTGAGAACAAACAAATAAAGTATTTCTAATAAGGTCGAGCCACTTTTTTTTTTTTTAATACTTCGACGGTGGCAAACAAGCTTACGGCCGGCCTGATGTTAAGCTGATACCGTCGCCTATGGACACTTGTGACTCCAGAAGAATCACAAGCGCGTTGCCGACCCTTTATTCACTTGAGGATTCGCTGTGTTGGTGGTGGTGGCACCTTCGAGTAATCGGGAAACGTACATAAATAATTTACCTTTCAAAACAAAGTTTTAACCGACTTCAAATCAGTAGCCAAATTGCTTCAAGTTTGCCTATAAAATTTGAAGATTTCCCTCGATTTCTCCAGGATACCATCATCAGAACTGGATTTTGGTGACAACGGGACCAATCTAGAAGTATAATTATGCTTCCAAACAAACAATTTATTTCAAATCGGTTCATAAATTACCAAGTTATGTAACAAACACACATAAAAAAAGAAAAAAAAGACGAATTTAGATAAAAATAAAAACCGTTTACAATAAGTAGAGTAAAAATAAAGCACTGCACATCCGTGCCGCCAACAGGTCGTAATTTCGTATGAACTCTGTAGGGACTTACGGCCTTTTGGCTGGTGCGGTAGTGTAGTGTTTCGGTGTACCGTGTACCGCGATAATATTATCTTTTTATATTTTTTTTTCAAGTGAGCGAATCGCCAACAAACTGCTTTGCAGTTTGGCGAATCTTTAGGTTAAGTTACTAAAATTGTATTTTTTTTTTATTATAAAAAAAAAAAAAAAAAAGAACCTCCTCCTTTTTTGAAAATTAAGATTCCGACGAATTGAGAAGTCACGAGAACCGCCTCCTTTTTTAAAGACGGATAAAAATGTAGTAGGATGGTAGTAGTAGTGGATTTATTAGACCTGACCTTACTCTTTTGTCTCAGAAGACGTCACAGGTTGTTCCGAAGTTTTTCTTAGCTGATTGTACCCTGACACGCGGGACCTTTCAACGCCCCTTAGGGCCCTAGAACAATCGTGTAAATGGATATCTTCTGGCCAATTGTGCAAGGTCATTTACAAAATATTTGGGGCCCAGTCAAGCCTTTTTTTATGAGCCTATTGAGTGTCCCACTGCTGGGCGAAGGCCTCTCCCCGTGCCATACGTCCCTACTAGATGCCTCCTCCGCCCAGCTGCTGAGGAATACATCTAGGTCGTCCCGCCATCTCCGCCTAGGTCAGCCCCGTCTGCGTCGCTCGTCATGTGGCACCCACTTGGTAGCTATATTAGGCCATCTGTCTGGATGCATGCGACAGACGTGGCCAGCCCAGTCCCACTTGGCCTCTCTTTATAACTAAAGGAAATACTTAATTGCGTAAATACGTTTTATAATTACGGCGAGAGATCGGAGCGCATGTATGGTGCACCCTTGCCGATGCCGCCGCCGCTCGCAGTCGTGGTAGAGCCCTATGGGTTGGTCGCTTTACTGAGATGGGCAACAAGCGTTGCCCTCCCCTACCCTCCCTTTATTGTCCCCCTCCATGCCCCTGTCTCCTCACGCGCGTCGTTTTATTTTTTGTTACTTTAATTTTTCTTCGAAATTGGACAAAAGTGGGTAGGTGGGGTGCTCGTGATTTTAAACAAGATTCGCAGAATTTACTGTGTCCGACAGTTTCATTTCATTGAGTGACAGGATTTTCGTAACTCAGTGGATTTTTAGTACTTTACTACTTATAGTTTTGTATTGAACTGCACATAAACGAGCTCTTTCAACCTACCCAGTTTTAACTACTTAGTTCTGTCAAAACAAACATTGGCCTTAATATGCCTAAAGCTTTGCCCTGCTTCTTTGCTTTATATGTCTTTCTCTTAATTTCCCTTTTCACTCTTCCTTCTTCCGTACCTTGCCGATAGAAAACCTCGAAATTGACTGATGGCACGTTAGTTACAGAGTGGTTCTGGAGGTCGCGGGGAACTCCGACGCGGTCATACTGAGCGGGTTGGAGGCCGACACGCAGTACCAGGTGACGGTGGCTGCGCTGTGGGGAGGCCACAAGTACAGGAGTAGACCTATTGTCTTCCGCACACTGGGTGAGTACTTATATTTAAAAGCTTTTATTTAACTTGACCTGTTCGTTTCTTAAGTTTGCTAGTGTGGGACAAATATTGGAACTGAATTTTGAACCAGTTAACCTTAACCGATTGAGCTGAAATTTTGGGTATAGTATACCTAGTTTGGATGACATTTTAATATTGTGGTACCATCGAGCTGATTAATGATGAAGATAGAAGATGGCCAAGGGAATTCAGTAATACTTAACCGACGTAACTCCGTTGAGTTTGGGCTCGTTAGACTCGTCACAATGAGTAGTTGATGATATGATGATGATATACAGTATAATATACACGGAGAGGGTTTCACAGTATTTTAAAAACCATATTTAAGTCTTAATACGTATTCGTCGTAGGTAAATTATATGCAGATTCACGTGGTATGATTTTTTTTTTATAAATAGACCAGTTAGCAATAAATTAAAATGTGAATTTCATGACCCGGACATCAACAAACTTTGGTGATTAATAAATAAAAAACTACATGACCGATGTCGATGTGGGAATTCTAGTCTGATATTTATAATTATAGTGATATCTATCGATTTAAAAAAAAAACCGGCCAAGTGCGAGTTGGACTCGCGCACGAAGGGTTCCGTACCATTATCTATAAAAAGCTATTTTATTCTGTGTTTTTAGTATTTGTTGTTATAGCGGCAACAGAAATACATCATCTGTGAAAATTTCAGCTGGAACTATCATAGTATCAGTGAGATACAGCCTGGTGACAGACAAACGGACGGGCGGACGGGCGGACGGACGGACGGATGGACGTAACGTAACCCTAAAAACAATTGTAGCCTCTTGGGGAATGAACGTAATAGAGTTAAGTCAGTCAAAGGTCTTGCAGTCTATTATAGACTACAGTGGCGGAGCGGAATTTTTTTCGATGGGCAACCCTATAACTAAAAAGGAATTTTAGGCAAGCAGGTGGGAATTGGCTTGTATGGGCGCTTTGCCACTTATAGACTATAAAAACGGTGTTAAGGAGAGAGAAACAAGTCAATACGGGAGTAGCATACACCACCGCAAGTGCTAATAAAATAATGTTTTGAGCAAACGGGTCCATCTCAGCATAATGCTGGCGTTATTGCCAGCGCTGATCTTTTGATGGGACCGTCGGGGTAACCAACTGCGATAGTTGTTGAGATAAAGAGTTACGTATTCTTTTAACCATTCTCATGATTTTTGTTGTGTATGCGCTCTAATTACCACGACTTCAGTAAAATGTTCGATGAAAGGTCGTGGAAATTAGATTACAAACACAAATTTTGAGAATGGCCGCTTTATTCTCATTCAGGGTATTAACTATCCGTGAGCCTAAATTTATTTCAATCCAATATATTTTTTCTCGAAGTTGAATGACATTTACATACCTATCATTATTTTGTAACAAAAAGAGGTTTCACGGGAAGAATCTATAGACCTTAGACGGCTAAATTGAATTTATTGGTATTTCATAAATCTGCACTTTTCGGATCTAGGAGCGTGGGCAGGCATTTTCGAGGCCAATTATGTCATATGTACCTATGTACGTATAGTGTGCGAGTTTTATTTTATTCAGTTTCTGTGGGTTATGGCCACCTATAACGAATGTTACTTCTTAATGATCGATAATACGTGATCTTTTGTTGTTTTTGCACTGAGATATGTGTCTTTATTATCGTGACGTTGATGATGCAGTTTTTTCGGCCAGTTGTAAGTATCGCTTGTTTTGCAGTAACTTCAGTAGTTCACTTTGACTGAATTGAGCATAGTAATAATATTAATATTTTTTATAATAAATATTATTTACCAAAGTAGCCCCTCATTTTTAGGGTTCCGTACTCAAAGAGTAAAAAGGGACCCTATTACTAAGACTTCGCTGTCCGTCCGCCCCTCCGTCCGTCCGTCTGTCTGTCACCAGGCTGTATCTCAAGAACCGTGATAGCTAGAGAGTTGAAATTTTCACTGATTATGTATTTCTGTTGCCGCTATAACAACAAATACTAAAAACAAAATAAAATATTTTTTTAAGGGGGGCTACCATACAACAAAAGTGATTTTTTTGCCGTTTTTATAGATAATAGTACGGTACCTTCGTGCGCGAGTCCAACTCGCACTTGGCCGGTTTTTTTTTCTTATAGTAAACTGTGAATACCTATATAAAAATAATAGATTTTACTAACGTGGTTCCAAATTAAAATTTTACCAAAATACGCAGTATCTTTGTATAATTGACTCCGAAATTTCTAATTAGATTTACATAGCTCATTAAGGTACCTTTATCAATGTCAAAAAGCAACCCTCCTTTCTAAGAAAGAATAAGATCATAAGTAAATTAGGAAAGTTAATTATTCCTAAGACGGAAAACGTTGAACAGAACGATGTGAATGTTTAAGTATGCAATGAAAATGAATGAATTATGAAACAAGTTTTTTTATTTACTTTTTAGCAACAGTCAATACCTACCAAAACCATTATCATGTGAAAAACGTGCCAAAACTTTAGTTAGAATTATGATAGATTTAGCAAAGAAAAAAATAATCGAAACGTTTTCAATTATAACATATATAAAAAGTAACATAAGTTTTGTATGAAAATACAGTTTCAATATATATGTATGTATGTATATGTATAAGTTTTAGTAGTTCAAGCAAAAAATGTGACAGCTATCATAATATATCACTTCTACGATTTGTACACGAAATAGGGAACATTACTTACTGCAATGTTCTGCCGCCAGGCCAGAGGCAGCACTACCACTAATAGTAAACCAGTATAGGAATATAGGGATTCACACACACATGCACAATTGATTGTATAATGAGTGACAAGGAAGCCTACATAGACAATACCGCAAGTGGGAACGAGATATAATGTCAACGCTGCTAGTGTCGCCACCTACGAAGAGTTTTGCGTAATGTTCCCTAATTGACAACATTGAAACAAAACTTATTTATTTGTAAAATCGATAAATATTTTTGTAAATTAATACCTAAGTAGTTTTTAAATCGAGAAGAAGACTGTGACGTTCTTTTTACAGTTAAATGTAAAAATTGATTACCTGACATTATAAAAGAATGCCCCATTATTTTAATTATATTACATAACACGTTCTGCACTGAGTTCTGTCAGATCAAAAAGATGATTTATTTGCGCACCATACCCACGTAGCCGACATATTTATTTTACATCAAATATGACTCTCATAAAATTATGTAAGAGAATGTACTAAAGCGTATAGAAGCGTAATGTATTATGAACATTATGATTAATGAAATGCTTGCTAATGGGTTACGGGCAGAAAGACCTCATTATGTGTTCCTAATTATATTTATATATAAAACAATGTCTTCCTAATTATATTTATATAGAAAACATTATTTTGGACACGTTTAAACACTAGGCCTCCACACACCTGTCGCGGGCGCGGGTCGGGCGCGGGCCCGCGCAAGTTGTAAAACATTGAAACTACTTACACTCCAAACAGACATCGAACGCGGGCCCGCGCAAGTTGTAAAACATTGAAACTACTTACACTCCAAACAGACATCGAACGCGGGCCCGCGTTCGATGTGTGTTTGAAGTGTAGTTTCAATGTTTTACAACTTGCGCGGGCCCGCGCCCGTCCCGCGCCCGACCCGCGCCCGCGGCCGGTGTGTGGATGCCTTAAACCGAGGACCTCAACAACTCAATAGGTTTTAGCCATGCATATTTTGAGGTTATAACTGTTATAAGGAGTAAAAAAGTTATATTAACCAAAGTACAACCAAAGTGCCAAGAACTATGTTGAGACTTGAGGGGTAACGTAACGTTTCGAACGAGAGTTAGAACAATGCAACTGTCATTTTCCCATACAAAAAGTGTCATTTAGATCTACCTGACGCGCGTACAATGCGTTACGTGATCGACTAGTTGGTTTCATTAGTAGCAATGTAACAATCTCGGCTTTTTCTACTTAGATATGACATAAAATCGATTGGATAAAAATCTGTATTTTTTTCTATTAGGTACTTGATTAAATTATAATTTAACTAAGGAAGTGTATAAATAAAATGATTCATAACGAGGACACTTTACCCCTCCCTATAGATAGAAGCGGGCGTCGCGTCGTGTCAACGTTGCTAATTTTGTATGACGTACTAAATTAGGTCAATGAACTCTAACAAAGGAGGTCAAGGGTCACCTGCCTACTTGTACAATTAAGTAAAGTTTGACATATGTACAGGGCAATCAGAGGAGTAATCACGTAACGTTTTGAACGCGCGTTAGGACAGTTTAACTGTCATTAGCTTTACTGTCACTGTCATTTTTCCATAAAAAAGTGACATTTAGATCTACCTGACGCGCGTACAATGCGTTACGTGATCGACCTGCTTGAGAGATGTTAGGGATTGACAATATTAAAGTCTTAACCTTCAATCTTTATTTTGAAATGGAATTCTTTGTCATTCAACAATACATACAGAACATAATCATGAGTCGGAAGTCATTATTATAATGTTTAGGTTTTTGATAAAATATTTAAAAAAAAATATGCTTTCAATTCTGCTACCGGTTAGTGCACTTCAAATTGCAAAAATTGAGATCTCAAAATATCCTTATTAAGGCACCATATCATAGTAAAATAAAGAAACTAAATGCTATCATCCCAAGACCCAGAGTATTATTTAAAACTTTTGAACTTGTAAAAAATGGTCAATTAAAAGTTCAAAATTATTAATGTGTCAGTACATACTTAATTTTGTAAACGACAGTCTAATAATAAGATATTAAACTAGTCACTCGCTTCTATAAGGTCATAACATTTTTATTTAGTATATTATGTATTTCGCACGGGAGTTTTCTATATTAAAAAGTTCAACACTTACAAAAGCAAATTGTCTGCTCTCGCTCCACCCTGCAACTATACATATTATACATGTACAATATTAGCCGGGGTTAAAGTTGCCGTGTCATGTCCCACCCTAGCCTAGTTCAAGTGAACGGACTCTGATCGTGCTAATGCCAGTGGAGACAACATGCGAACCACTCGTTACACAGTTTGTTTATACGTGGAAGTACATATGGACATGTTGAGGATAAATTTTGCATTATTTTCAATTAGGCGACGTAGGCTCGTGATCTTCTCTCCCTCCCACTGAACATAAGCGTGAGCGAGATGGAAGTGCGTGTTCGGAAGCGCGGATATCATGTTTTGTAATATTAATTTATTGTGCGTTTTAATAAATAAATAAATAATAACTAACTTCCCTCAAACATGATATTGCCGATTTTTATTAGAACCAATTTTAATAGGTTTAGCTGTTGTGCATAATTTGATACGAATTTTACAAGTGTAGACCTATCTTATCTTATCTTATCTAGGTGAGGGCCCTTTCGGATGCACTTCGACCCAGTGGGATCTTTTGTGCATTTGCCCTCTCCTTTATACCTGCTCCCAGGCTTGCTCCATCATTTCCACAAAGCGGATGATGCAGTTCGTCGGGAGCATCTTGAATTCCTTTGGTTGCGGGTAACCGTTACCAAAGTAGTTCATTCTTTGTCTGGCAAGGGCATGACATTCACACAATAAGTGTTCCATAGTCTCATCCTCCTCACCACACATTCTACAGTCTAAACTATCCGATAGTCCCATCTTGTGTAGACCTATGTTCGTGATTATTTTCTATAGAGCGAAAGTCAAAAACTCAGGATTCGAATAGCTGTTGTCCCTCGAGAAAGGCCTCAAGATTGCTAATTAAATTTAGAGCAGCCGTATTATAATCCAATCAAGAGCTACGACTTTTAAAAATCCGTTTTCTTAGCTCACGTCGCTTTAAAATCAAATGCAGACTAATCATATTTAAGGTTAGGTACGTAGCTTAATAGGCAAATAAATGCCCACCGATGTCCAACCGTCAGTCCGTTCGTCTGTCCGTCTGTTGGTGTTAGTCAGTATGTTTGTTTGTTCATCCCTCCGTTCGGTTGTACAACTTTCAGTCCTTCTGTTCTTATGCACGGCTATCACAAGACGGCGCGCGAGCTCTCTCGTTCTTTCTCGCACTTTACGTCTCTTTCTAAGTTTTCTAATAAGAGACGGACGGATAAGGCGAGCAAATCGAGAGAGCTCAAGTGCCGTCTTGTGAAAGCCGTGCTGTCCGTCCATGTCTAACGTCGCACGTCTGACCGTCTGTCCGTCTGTCCGCCAGTCCGTCTGCCCATCTGTATGTCTGCATGTCATGAACGTTTCTGTGCGAAAGGATAAATAGTACTACGCGAACGAAGAACAGTTAATGCAGGCCACTAGGCCTTAAAGGTAGGGCACAGCGGAATGTCATCTCGCTCGTATGTGGAGCAGCCCAACTGGGGAAGTACCTCCACCTTACAGAAGACCGCAGCCATAATAGCACCACTGTTTGGTATTGTTGCTATATTATTGCATGCTATGAAGCATGTGGTGTTGTGTTCCTGGTGGTGAGTACCTATTTTTTTAATCGGCCGCTAATGCCGCTATATTGCAGTGGTGCCAACTTCATAAACAAATATTTCGAAATAAAAGTATTTATTTACGATTTAACATTTGTATACTATAAATTATTTACTACAATAATAATAAATCATCATCTATTGTGTGTTAAATTACATGTTTTATAAATTCTTGGTATTATTTATAAAAATAAACAGTTCGTGTTCGGTCGGTCCGGATTCGGTTTGGTTCGGATGGCAAGTGCAAACAAATTAAAAAAAAAACAAACCATAAGCAAGAGCTGTCACATTTCCGATTTCCCACCAAAATACAGTTCAAAATGAAAATACGATAGATGATAAACTATTAATCCTAAACTATTAAGATTTTATTCGTGTTTGTGTGCGTTCCTTTTAACATGGTCGAAGAAATTAATAACTGCACTCCTGAAGAAATTGCGTGAGTACCTACCAAAAGTACGAATAGAAAACTTGCTGCCTGAAAAGTTTAACTATTCTGTAGTCTGCTATTTATTTAAAATTTGTCGTAGAAAAAGTATTGTATGCAACGGTGTATAACTGGTCTAAAAACGCTCGTGGCGTCTTTAATTGCGATGCTCGCCAAGGCTCGCATCGCAACCCACGCCACTCGCCTTTTAAGACCCTTCTTATACAACAGTTGCATAAAATACTATTTCATAACTGCTTACTTTTAAGAATCCAATTTAGACAATATTTAATAAAAATACATTGTAGTACGCTATAATTAATTTTGAATAATACCAACACCACCTACGTAGTCGTAGCTTAACCTTATCGCACTGAACAGGTAATATTATAATAACGTGGACGCCCTGCTATTGAAATCGTATAATTCTATTAGTTTTACAAACTAAATAATGCTACATAACGTTTTTCTAAACTGCAATTTGTCTTAAAATTTAACTATCACTCGTATTTTCAGCAAAATCAAGTAGTTTTATTATGTCCATAACATAAAACACGATAGATTTATAAACTTCAAATACTGACTACTGTTAAATAAATATGTACACAACCGTATACGGAGTTTATATACCACATATGTGAGAAGCCCTGTTTTTATATAAGCTATAAATACATGATCCTACATATTTGCTCATTGCTGAAATATAGGTATATCGTTGGTGGCAAGTAGGCAAAGTAGGTGACAAGCAAAAGTCACTAAGTAACAAATACCTACTTAAATCAAAAGTCGTATCTCGATATCGACTACGTACCGAGATGCGAGGTTTTGGAGAGCACTGACAGTTTTGGTAGTGACTTTTGCTTGTCACCCGACAATAGGGAACATTACTGCAATGTTCTGCCGCCAGAGTGCAGCACTATCACAATTAGTAAACAGTTTATTTGACAACTTTGACAAGTCCTTCAAAGCTCTGGATCAAATAGGGAAGAAAATATTTCAATAAATAAAATGCATCAGTGCTGCGTAATTGGATGCAAGAATGAATGCCATCATTCATTTCCTAAGGAAACGATGATGCGAAAACTATGGGAAGCGGCAATAAGTCGTAAAGCAAAAAAAGCCCTCATCCACCTTTAAATAGCTATAGGATGCCATTTTAATATACACACATTTTAATATAGGTATTTTACACACGAATGATAATAAAAAGATTGTAGTTTAACGCGTTTTCATCAATTATTTGTTATTGCTTGTTAGGTAAACAAATATGACATTGTACGTCATGGCGGTTTGTTTACAACAGAGTTGGGCATTCAAGAATAAAATCATGAATAGAATAAGAATAACGCGTGAATAAAATCACGTTGATTTTATCCCCGACAAAGTTATTCCAAATAAGTTTCGTCGGGAATAATTCTTGGGAATGAAAATTGAATGAAGATAACTTATTCTTATTCAAATAAAACTAATCCTGATTTTTTATTTTAAATAAGATTCCATGAATACGAATGTAGTTCGGATCGGATTCGGATACTCGGGCCCTTGGAGGTAAACACAGCGCATTTGGTATCGGTATAGAGGCACTCGGTTGGTGTATAGAACCACTTGGTGACGATGGTCTGATGATGGAGTCAGGAGGTGGATAGTGGAACTCCTCAACGGCTACTTGTATACCATCGAGTGTGGGCTCATTTGGTTTGTTTTGACGAGTTCTATTCATAACACTTGGTGACGATGGTCTGATGATGGAGTCAGGAGGTGGATAGTGGAACTCCTCAATTGCTAATTATATACTCCTCGAGTTATGGTCCATTTGGTTTGTTTTGACGAGTTCTAATCATAACACTTGTTGACGATGGTCTGATGATGGAGTCAGGAGGTGGATAGTGGATCTCCTCAACGGCTATTTGTATATCCTCGAGTGTGATATACCATCGTCACCAAGTGTTATGATTAGAACTCGTCAAAACAAACCAAATGGACCATAACTCGAGGAGTATATAATTAGCAATTGAGGAGTTCCACTATCCACCTCCTGACTCAATCATCAGACCATCGTCACCAAGTGTTATGAATAGAACTCGTCAAAACAAACCAAATGAGCCCACACTTGATGGTATACAAGTAGCCGTTGAGGAGTTCCACTATCCACCTCCTGACTCCATCATCAGAACATCGTCACCAAGTATAATGTAAAGAACTCATCAAAACAAACCAAATGAGTCCACACTCGAGGATATATACAAGTAGCCGTTGAGGAGTTCCAGTATCCACCTGAACTGAAGTATGTTCTAGGTAAATAATAGACGAGCTTCAGAATAGGGATGAACCCTTTATTATGGAATACATGGGTATTTATACAGTATCGGTATATCTGTATGAGTACACACTTAGATGTAGGTACTTTAACTATCAAATTTTACTGCTAATTGGATTAAGAAATGTTAGACATAGTATCAGGTTTTAGATGCTATAAAATAGGATCGTTAGGTTATACATTAGATAAAGCTTGTGCACTCGTGCGTGAAACATCTGGTCATGTTTTCCCCTCACTGCACCACACCTCACACCTCCTGACTCCATCATCAGACCATCTCCACTAAGTATAATGTATAGAACTCATCAAAACTAACCAAATGGACCCAAACTTGTCATAAAATCCATTGCGTGAAAAAAACCTTACAAAATTTTACCGACGATACCACAAAGTTATCTTTTATTGAAATAACGTGTTATTTAAATAAAATGTTGGTTAGAATAACCCCATTTGTGCATGTATTTAATTATTCCGTATTTCATTCCTTATTTAAGATAAAAGTAGCGTGAATTATTCCAGTTTAATGTATTCCGGAATAACGGGCGCATGAATTTATTCTTATTCCCATCGATTGGAATAAGAATAAAATTTCTGTTCTTATTCTTATTCTTATTTAAGATAACTTTTGCCCAACTCTGGAACTTTTCGGATTGTGTTAGTGTCGCCCCCTACGCAGAGCTTTGCGTAATGTTCTCTATTATATTCATCCTGAAGTTTTGTGGTTAGTTTATTTATTGACAGTTAAACAGTGTGTATTTTTCTTACGAACAGTCGCCATCACATACATCGGAGTAAACAAGCACGTGAAGCACGTCACAAACATCGGAACACACCTCTATTTTCAAGGCATTAGGGTGCATGTGCCGATATTTTTGAACACTTATAGTGTACCGATGTATGACGTGATGGCGACTGAACATACCTAGGTATATATGAAGGGCTGAATGTATGCATTCAAAAGTATATTTATCATGTATTTTTTTGACGGCTAAAAAATACACATTTCTGTGATAAACAGTCGGTCGACATGTGCTGAAAATCCTGAAGAAGTTTAAATTGAATCAAACAAACGTGTGCGTTGTTAGAGCTTTGATCTGTACATTACGGAGCTTTCACTTGGATAAATACTGTTCGTTTTAGTAGCTACGTACGTTGTTTTTACTTTAACCTTTGGTCCCGAGCTTTAATCTTCGACTGTGATATCCGTATATTTCTCGTTATTTCAATACATAAAAAATCTTAACTAAGTAGAAAGTATAAACTAGAATGTGTAATGTCTTCTCACAGAGGTAAAGTGATGTGAAAGTGACAGACAAAGATCAAAGCACAAATCACAAATAAGCACAAATTCACACAAACTTAAACAGAGACTAAGTAACTAGCGAATAAGTATAGAATAGTTGGTAGTGGAAGTAGTGTTAGTTTTTTTAAATTACGGAAAAATTATTCTCAAAATTGTAACAACTCTTGTGTGTATGTACCTAAAAATTTAATTAATATTATTGATGTTAACCGCACTGGCAGAAGGCCAAGATACAGGCTCAGCTTAGTCTGGTCTCTGATGGAAAGAAGTCGAATGGATGTTTTTCTGTTTTTGCTAATAAACCTTTTTGTATTTGTATTTGTAAAACACGTGTTTTAAAGCAGTACACTCGTTAAAAACAAAAAAAAAAACCGGTCAAGTGGGTGTCGGGTTAAGCGCAGTGTAGGGTCCCGTAGTTGCATGTCTGTCTTTCGTACAGTATCGACACGCTCTTAAGGTTGAGATAGCATCACCCAATATTGTACCCAACCCAAGTGTGTCACTGAGCTAAGACGCAGACAGACAGACGGACGGACGGACAGACAGACATGGCGAAACTATAAGGGTTCCTTGTTGACTACGGAACCCTAAAAACGTGGATTAAAACCTCGGTAGCGCTGGACATAAAGCATAAACAATAATTAAACAAATAAGTAAGTAAACAAAGAAAATATACAAATGTTTCCCGTTTAGTAGCAATAGGATAATAGGATTTTAGAACTGAAGTAACAAGAAAAGTTTTGAAGTTCCAAATCGTAATGTCGCTGCAGCAGTAAGCAATTTTAAATTTATAATCTGTAATATCACCAAAGTTTAATGAATCCAGTGAAATCGAATTTCCAGTAGAAAGTACCTAATCATACTTACAATTACTAAGTCCTTGAAAGTTGAAAGTTCACGAATTTGATAAATGTCTAGTTAGAATTTTTACAACACTAATTATAGTCTATGACTATGACTATCGGAGTCAATATCAAAAAAAAATAACTAGTACGTTGTATGAGTATCCGATCAACTGCAGGTTTTCATAGAAAATATTTATAAAAATATATAAAACTGCATTATTTAATTTATTAAGTAAATAACAAATTTGAAACCTAGTTGAAAATAACCTGTGTAGCCACTTTTTCAGCTGCTACATATAGAGATTAAAATGATGTTTTTAATAAGACATGTTCATTCCTTTTTTAACGAATGTTTTAAAACAATATATTGAATGGCTACCGATTATCTAGTAGATCTATAACTAACCTTAAATATACAGAGAAAATCTACACAACTCTATTACCAGTGAAAGTATTCCTGTTTTACTTTCCTCATTGCCGTTCTATTTGGGTGGAAAGTTGGCGCCGATCCAGGAGTTCATTTGCCTACTGCGTCTGATCTTCCCCGGATGCACAGAGTACCCCACATACGCAGTGAGCAGTATTCTGCTGGTTTATTTAGACGTTATTTTTTATATATTAGGCCCGCAAGTTCTTGAATACTTGTAAAACATATATATACGCCTGTGTTGTCATTAGAGGTAGGCACCTAAGGAAAAAAATCAGTGCTACTTCTATCAACTGTAAGTTTAAAGACGGAGAGAATGTAATATTGCTGTAACAAGTTGCTAGTCCATCGTCGACCGCACACTTTAAGCCTATCCACTAGTTGACATTTACGACACCTGTGGGAAGAAAGGGCGCTATTCTTATCCTACAAGTACAAATCGAATTTTGAATTCTACTGGAATTAACGAAGGGTTCAAATTCAAAATTGCAAATAACAATCAGCTTATTACGAGGCAAGATATTTTTAATTTACTAAAAAAAGAAACTGTTCTGTTATAATTATGCAACCTACGTATCATTTAACACTTGTTTTTGCGACACGTTGCTTTATACAAAATGCTGAATTCATTCTATTCAGCCGCTCCAACGTTGAACAAGCTATGAAAGAATATTTTTTTCAATTGCTGAATTTCATTGACAAGGGAAATAACAATAGCTTCCATTTAAAGCCCACATGTGATGATGCGACTGAAAACAAAATGAGCGGTAGAACAATTTGAGCAATTTTGTGTTGACTACATTTTTTTATGTTTGTCAGGAGTCAAAAAACTAGCTCAAAATTTTCTTAATTAAAAATAAGTCGAATGCTTCTACTTTTATTTCCCAATTTAAGAGCAGACATGAGTTAAACATTACCAATTTTGATCTCCATCGTCATGTTCTCTTAAAACCCATCATCTGCACCTCTTTCTCTCGTGCGAAAAGAAGAACGGCCCTTTCTCAAATTAAGTTAAATGTGTGGGTAGTTACTTATAAAGATTAAACGTGTGCGTAATTATATCAGCATATCAGAATACCGACATTCTGTCGGTACAAACACTTGTACTATAGAGTTCTGACCGACTTCTAAAATTGGCAACGGCTTAGCTCATTTGGACTTTGAAGTTCCGTCTTTTGTCTTTTCGCTTTCAGCCCAGGGAAGACTCATTTGTAAATATGTCAGCTCCTGCCCGCAACATTGTTACTTTACAATTATAATATTTTTTGTGTTTTTGTGAATTTGCTAGTCTGTGTGTGAATGAGAAACAAATTGACAAACATCCGAACCCTCCTCCCACTAAATTTCGTTTTTAGGGTTCCGTACTCAAAGAGTAAAACGGGACCCTATTACTAAGACTCCGCTGTCTGTCCGTCCGTCCGTCCGTCCGTCCGTCTGTCTGTCACCAGGCTGTATCTCACTGATACCGTGATAGAACTATAATTATTTAGCTGAAATTTTCACAGATGATGTATTTATGTTGCCGCTATAACAACAAATACTAAAAACAAAATAAAATAAATATTATTATTGATAATGGTACGGAACCCTTCGTGCGCGAGTCCGACTCGCACTTGGCCGGTTTTTAAATACAATTAAGTAAGATGGATACACTAAAAAGCATTGTGCAAGAATCAATGCAGGGCGTTAAATGGGACTTTAAAAGTTAAAATAAATTCAGGTGCCGAAATTTATAGCACAATCAAGTCTTTTTTATTGCATGACAAATGCACTGCCTGCAGCATCGTCATCATTTTAGGGAGTAAATTATTATTTAATTGTTAACATTCGCGTCTGTGCCTTTTCCCAAAAATGTTTAAGATAATTTATTTTAACCCCATACCCCGTCTTTAAGTTTTTGGTTATATAAAGTTAGTTCCATATCGTGTAGGTACCTATCGAATATGAGTTCAGATTTTGTTTTTGTGTGATTTGGTTTTTGTATCTTTGTAGCAAACAAACAAATGATTTATCTTTTTATTATCAATCTATCATTAGGAACGGGATTGCATCCAATATTATGATTATAAAATTATTTTTAGATGAGATGTCGGCTTGAGTGACACAATGTCTTCATAAATTCTTTTTGTAATTGATTTGGGTGCTGGCCAAGAAATCTTGATAATCTTGGATGCGATCAGTGGCGGAAATTAACTGATGCGCAAAAATGGAATAAGATGTATCATCATTTTGAAGACTGTTATAATGTTGAACATAAAGAAGGAATAATGGGTGATTATCTCTTTTTAAAATACACTTCACATTATTTTCTACTATTCGTATTGATGTGATCATAATATGTGTGTTTTCCTTAAAAATTGCAATCAATCCAGTAGAGCTGAAAATTGGCATCCTTTATATCTAATGTGAATTTGTTGACAATGCAGTATTACCGCACCTCTGTGCTAATATAGAATTGGAAGGCGGTAATGTCGGTAATGACAATGTAAAAACTACAAAAGAAAACGAGTCGTTTATGACTGTTCAATAAAAATACATACACATACAATCACGCGTTATAAATAAATAAATATTACGGGACAATCTTACACAAATCAACCTAGGCCCACGGTAAGCTCAATAAAAATTGTGTTGTGGGTACTAGG
The DNA here is from genome assembly GCA_963854355.1 of Epinotia brunnichana. Classification (NCBI taxonomy): domain Eukaryota; kingdom Metazoa; phylum Arthropoda; class Insecta; order Lepidoptera; family Tortricidae; genus Epinotia; species Epinotia brunnichana. The sequence goes on from OY977946.1 coordinate 2,111,153, forward strand.
CGACGATATATTTAATAAATAAATACATATAGATACTTATATACATATATATAACATCCATAACTCAGGAACAAATATTCGTGATAAACACACAAAAAAATGCCCTGATCGGGATTCGAACCCGGGACCTCCAGCTTCGTAGGCAGAGTCACTACCAACTGGGCTACGGAGGCCGTTATAATTTTATCCGCTTATCACTAAAGAGATGAAACAGAGCACATGAAACTTGTGTTCCAGTGCCACTTTTAGCATAAATGTGGGTATAAAAGATCGACAAAATGTGATATCGAAGTGATAGGTTAGGTTAGGTCCTGGCGGTCTTCAGGCGGGTGAAATGGGCTAGGGAAGACGACAATTACTGGCCTGCACCATGCGAGGTCCAGCAGTGGCGAGTTCACAGACCACTTAACCTATAGACGCCACTTCATAAAACTTTGTCTAGTATTTCATTATGCCAAATTGGCGGGGCGCGGGGGCCGACAAGTGCACTGTGATTGGCTGGCTCAAGGGCACGGTGCCGCGCGCCATCTTGGGTAGTGATGGGACACACTCGAAAAATATACTACAGAATATAAGTGTAAATATTTTAATTTGGAACCAACGTCAACATTAAAGCGAATATCATATTTTATTGGTTTTTAAAATGTATTAGTTTCGTGTATATGCGTCTAATAGCGCTGTGCGGTTGTATTTTTTTGCTAAGTACGTACATTTATAATATTATATAGTAAAATATAGTATATAGTATATATATTATACCTAGTATAGTATAGTTTGGAATGGAATAAGTCATAAGTCATTTATTTATAATAGTATAAATATTACATGTCATCGTTTGTTTAATAATTGTCATCGTAAATAATATGGAATAGTATGTAATTAGTATGAAATATGGATGGATAAAATGGATGGTTCAAAATTGGCTTTTGTCTACAGCCGTGACTTTTCTATTTTCTTTTACACATCTTCAATGCATAAACAAAAATAAATTCCACGAACTATTAGAGTTTTGTAAAACAATATATATACTTACTAAATAAGTTTTTATCAAAACATTTTTTTGGTACAAGCTTTTATAGCCGACTGAAGTTTTCTGTATCCCGTCATCAACAACTCATTGAGACGATTCTAACGAGCCCAAACTCAACGGGGTTACGTCGGTTAAGTACTGAATTCCCATGGCCACCTTCTGTCTCCATCATCAGATCAGCTCGATGGTACAATAATAATGAATCGTCATCCAAACTATACTTATACCCAAAATTTCAGCTCAATCGGTCACTGGAAAGTGGGTCAAATTTAACTTGCAAGATTGAATGTGAAAGTAAATAAAAGTTTGTAAAACAAAATAAAACATTATTTACAAATACAATACACCGCTCATAAATAAATACAGTATTAGTAGTATTTACTTCAATAATACAAGTTTGTTGTATTACACCACAGTTCATATTGTTTTCCGGATATCGGTGACGTAAGTTATTGACCAGTCACATCACTAATTAAGACACTGCAATGGTGCGACAAAGACGGAATGTCAAGAAAATGTAAGCGAAAGAAAAAGACAGCCGTTGAAAGACATCAACGCTAAGCAACCTTTACTTTATAAATTTAAATGCTAGGTTATGATTGTTTTTGCGTTGTAAAAAGTAAAAAATTGCTTACCTGTGAAATAAAATCCCATCCTTTTGAAGACTTGATGTCTTGCTACAATTTCCACACAGTTTAACCATACAATAAGGCATATTTTGTACCCTTTATAGCTAAGAAAGCAGTCGAATATTACATGTTACTCCGTGAACGGTCGACCGCGTACTAAAATAATGTTTGGGGGCGTGGCAGCTGCTTGGTGTTTTTTGAGCTTAAGCTTGGCTCACGCGGGCGCCTTGGTAAGCGGCGTCTATAGGTTAAGTGGTCTGTGGGCGAGTTGAAGCTCGGGACAACATGTTCCGCAGGTGGTCGGAGAGACTCGAGATCCCGGGAGCTAGCCGGGACTTGGTGGATGCTGTTCGGCCCGTTCTGAAAGAATGGGTACCCACATTTCACCTCACGCAGCTTCTGACCGGGCATGGTTGCTTCGGCAAATACCTGTGTGAGGTGGTGGGTCGGGAGCAGTCACCAGCGTGCCACCACTGTGGAGGAAGAGCCGTGGACACGGCCAAACACACGCGTGAGGAGTGCCTGGCATGGGTGGAGCCCCGCGCAGCCCTGTCCACGGCTTTAGGAAGAGACCTCTCACTCCCGGCGTTAATCAGCCGAAAGGTTTGCAGACCGGACGCGCGAGGACGATGCCAACTCGGCCCCGCAGCGCCGCAGGAGACCGGGCAGGCGGCGAAGGGCCTTCGCAGGCCGCATGCTGCCGCCATAACGAGGACCTGCGGGTGATGGGTCGGGAGCTCCATCATCCGCCTAAAAGCGGTCCCGAGCTGGAAAGCCCCCATGGTGTTCTGGGGTGCTGACAGTGGAGTGTGTAGGGCACCATTCCCTCCAACCTACGTGGGCCCGCAAGGACAACGCTGACAGAGTTCTGAATTTGTGCAGATGCGTTCCCAGAGCTCTGTCTTAAAGCGAGGTTTTAGTCCGTGGGAGTAGGAAATACCCATTCGGCTCTCGAGCCGGGTGGGATCCATAATGGATTTCCCCTGAGTAAAAAAAAAAAAAAAAAAACCGCAAGCGTTCCCGTGGCTCCGCCAAAGAGCAGCGCGCAGAACACCGTGGGGTTTTAGACGGTAGTCCGGGCGGTTCCCGGGAGTCCGTCATACCCGTCCTGGTTCCCCAGCCAGGCGGAATGCGTACGTAAATCATTTCACCAAGAAAAAAAAATAAAAAAAGTTAGGTTAGGTTAAGCCGGAGGTCCCGGGTTTGAATCCCGGTAAGAGCATTTAGTTTGTGAGATGAGCACAAACATTTGTTCCTGAGTCATGGATGTTTTCTATTTATTTAAGTACTTATCTATTTGTATAAGTATGTATACGTCATCTAGTGCCCATACTACAAGCTTTGCTTAGTTTGGGACTAGGTCGATTTGTAAGATTGTCTTCAACTTTTTATTAGGGTTACGTACTCAAAGAGTAAAACGGGACCCTATTACTAAGACTTCGCTGTCCGTCCGTCCGTCCGTCCGTCCGTCCGTCCGTCCGTATGTCTGTCACCAGGCTGTTTCTCAAGAACCGTGATAGCTAGAGAGTTGAAATTTTCACAGATTATGTATTTCTGTTGCCGCTATAACAACAAATACCAAAAACAAACAAAAAATCATTTTTTAAGAGGGGCTCCCATACAACAAACGTGATTTTTTTGTTGTTTTTATAGATAATGGTACGGAACCCTTCGTGCGCGAGTCCAACTCGCACTTGGCCGGTTTTATTTTTTATACAAAAAAAAAAAATAAAACCGGCCAAGTTCGAGTCGGAATCGCGCACGAAGGGTTCCGTGCCATTATCTATAAAAACGGTAAAACAATCACGTCTGTTGTATGGGAGCCTCCTTCCTGTAGCCTAGTTGGTAGTGACCCTGCCTACGAAGCCGGAGGTCCCGGGTTTGAATCCTGGTAAAGGCATTTATTTGTGTCATGAGCACAAATATTTGTTCCTGAGTCATGGATGTTTTCTATGTATTTAAGTATTTATTTATCTACATAAGTATGTTTATCGTCGTCTTGTACCCATATTACAAGCTTTGCTTAGATTGGGACTAAGCCGATTTTATGTATGATTATAAAAGAAAAAAAAAAGAAAAAAAAATTATATAAAAAATATTTATTTATTCTGGTTTTTAGTATTTGTTGTTATAGCCGCAACATAAATACATCATCTGTAAAAATGTCAGCTGTCAAACTATCACTGTTGTTGAGATACAGCCTAGTGACAGACGGACAGACAGACAGACAGACAGACGGACAGCAGAGTAATAGGGTCTCGTTTTACTCTTTGAGTACAGGACCCTAAAAAGTTCTTTATTTTAATTAAGGGCCGGCTACTGCAATCATGGGTCGGGAATGTACGAGAATTATATAGAAAACGATGTTACACAACCCTGAAAAAAATCACACAGCTAGCCAATGAATGTTACTTTATCTTGAAGCATTCGAATTTAAGATAATGCTCATGGATAAATGTAAAAAGAAATCAGAAAAACACTAAAAACGTGTAAATCGCACTCCCGTATTGTAACAACTGAGTCGTAAGTATCAAGAATTATAAAATGAATTTTATCAAGTAATAAAGCTAAAACTATAAAAAAGGGCTTTGAGTCATAGTTTCTTAATAAATATATTCTTATTTTGTGTAAAAACAATCACAAAGTTGCCCAATTTTTACGCTCAAAATCTTCATACAATTTACTATGGAGGTTGGCGACTCGTAGACTTCGTAGTGCGCCCGCTCGTTGCGTTCATTCGGCCACGCGCCTTCGAAGTGAGACTACGTCCGTTTGCGTCGCATTGACAGATCGCGATCGAACCGTGTACTGACACAAAATCAGTACACAGTGGTTCAAATGAAAATTACTTATTCTATGTTCATTGATTAACATAATTTAAATAACGTAGAACTAAACAACATGCTAATATTTATGAATTATGAGGAGACAAAGCACTAAATAGTATTTTGAACACTAAATAATAAAAACCGGCGAAGTGTGAGTCAGACTCGCGCACAAAGGGTTCCGTACCATTACATATAAAAACAGCAAAATATCACGTTTTTTGTATGGGAGCCCCTTAAATATATATTTTATTCTTGTCTTTTTTCCAAGCTTTTATTTAACTTGCACTGTTCGTATGTAAACAGTATGTAAATATGTAAGTTGTCCGTCAAAATTTGCAATCCATTTTTCAGTCATTTGCCGTTATCCGATTGAGCTGAAATTTGGAATACTTATGTATGATTGGTGACAATGCAATACTTTGTCACCATTAAGCTGATCTGATGCTGCAGCCGGAAGATAACCACAGGAACTCTACGATGGAAAGTGCTTTGATAGTCGAATTTGGGCTAGTTTGTTTTGTTATCGTCAGCACTTACCATTTCACATGTTGTTGAGGGTCTCATGATGCAGCCGGAAGATGGCCACTGGAATTCTATGACGGAAAGTGTTATGATAGTCGAGTTTGGGCTCGTTTGTTTTGTTTTCGTTAGCACTTACCATGGCACATGGTAGCGAGGGTCTCATGATGGAGCCTAAAGATGGCCACTGGAACTCTATGACGGAAAGTGCTGTGAAAGTCGAGTTTGGGCTTGTTTGTTTTGTTATCGTCAGCACTTACCATTGCACATGATGGCTAGGGTCTCATGATGGAGCCGGAAGATGGCCACATGAACTTTATGACGGAAAGTGCTATGATAGTCGAGTTTGGGCTCATTTGTTTTGTAATCTTCGGTAAGTACTTACCTGTACACATTATGGCGAGGGTCTCGAGATCGAAAAAACTTACTTTTCGAGAACGGCACATCACTATGCTGTGGGCATTGCGTCGCCTACAGTGTGCAGGATGGTAGGCAGGTGTTCATTTTAAGTAATTCATTGTAATAGTTTCAGATATTTTAACAATAAAGATTAAAGATCCTTGCCAGCTGCGCGCGCTAAACACCACGCTCAACACGGTACACGAGGCGTGGGGAAACACGCCGTAATTACCACGTTAAACGAGGCGCAGGGAAGTGGACCAGGTATCCCTCCCGCGCGACAGTATAAAACGCTACCCCCGCCTCCCACTGTGAGTGATGACCCGCTGACCAGTACACAGACACTAGCAAGATCTCCAGTACAGAAGTAAAACCGGTGTTTTACATCAACCCAACGTCAACAATCTCGCGTTAATCACTCGATGATTACACCAGTGCATAGGTGCACAGGCTACAGTACAATTAAGCCAAAATGAGTACTAAGAAGAACGGAGGTAAATTCACCTGTAGAAAAAACGTGCATTGGTGAAATGAGAAAATATAAAGTAGAAAAATCTAGACAAAACCCACCCACTTTTAAGAAACGAGAGGTTTCAGTATCGAAGGACGCTCACTACGGTGAAAACTGCCAACAGCCCGACATGAGCCCAGACGAGTATGAGAATCGGAGAATTCATTTTTGAATGAATTGAGGTTGCCTTCTGATGAGCAAAAGGAGGTTGAAAGGTCGACAGTTTTACAGAGACATAGCGCAGAGTGGATGAGCAGAAGGAGAAAATTACTGACTTCTTCAGTATTTGGAAAAGTTTGCAAAAAACGAGAAAGTACAAGTAGTGCTAATCTCGTAAAAAAATGTATCTACGGTGGTAATCTCTCCACCGTCCCTGCAATACGGTATGGCATTGACAACGATGAAACCGCAATAAGACAGCTTGAAAAACAGGAGAAAATTTAGATCGAAAGTTGCGGGTTATTCGTTGATCATGAATATGATTTTTTGGGAACCACACCTGATGGCAAATAGGCAGACTGCTTAGTAGAAATAGAATGCCCAGTCACTTTAGCAAAATTCTCATCAGAAAATGCTATGAAAAAGCATCTTTTTTGGAAGTTCGATTCAACTTCAAACACTTACTTAGTCAACAAACAGCATCACTGGCATTACCAAAGTCAAGGCCAATTACATATCACCCAAAAAGATATCTGCATGCTGGGCATTTGGTTTGGTGAAGCTGTACCTATGAAAGTGTATTTGATTCAGCGTGATGACGAATTGTGGAAGACAAAAATGGAAGCCAAATTAGTCAAATTTTATTACCATTGTATTCTTCCAGAATTGGTTGACCCACGGCATTCTCGGTGCATGCAAATACGAGATCCGCCTTATATTATTAAATCAATGGAAGAGCGGAAAGCAAAGGTGCAAAGCACGTTGAAACATTTGAAACCGATTGCAAAGACTGATGAATAGAAGGTTCGTAAGGAACAGGCTGCCATAAGTTATAATCTAAGAAGATCTTAAGATTTCAAATAAGAGCTGTTATTTTCACAGGTTGATTAAATTAAATCTTTTTAGAATAACTAAGTTTATAGTTTTAATTATCTTACTTTGAAAGATGCGATCCCTGTGGAGTTTGTCTTTGACGACGACCGTTTAGCCTAGTGGGTAGTGCTACCCTTCCTACGAAGCTGAAGGTCCTGGGTTCGAATCCCGGTAAGGACAAATATTTGTCTGATGAGCCCGAATATTTATTTCTGAATCCTGGATTTTTTCGATGTAATTAAGTATTTATATCCATTAAATTGTATATCGTCGTTTAGTATCCATAACACAAGCCTTATTGAGCTTACTATGGAGCTAGTTCAATTTGTGTAAAAATTGTCCCATAATATTTATTATTTATATCAAAATATGTGCAAAAAAATGTACCACCACTTTAACCACATTTAACCGCGGGAAAATATTTCCACCTGATTCTTACAGAAAAACGTGTCCACGCAAACAAAGTCGTGGGCAGCAGTTAGTAGGTATTGTTATTAAGATAAAATACATTTGACGTAACAATTTTAATAATTGGTAACAAAATTCAAAGTAACCATTTTGTTGGCGAGTCAAAGTACGACGACCCACTGTGCATACTTACATGTGTGCGTGTGCGGTGCGCGAGCCTCGATCGTTGTGTGAGTAGCGCTAAAAACCTAAACTTCACGCGGCGCGACTCCGTAAGCGACCCTTAATCACAGAAAATGCTTAAAATATTATTAGTTTATTCTTAACCTTTTCTAATGCTACAGAATATCGTTAGAGTAACAAATAATGGTCTTAAACTCGCAGGCCTCGCAGCAAAGTAGTTTGGAAAATGTTCAAAATTGACCTTTCCGTTTTATTTTAACTAGTAAAGATTAACATTCATTGAACATTCCCTTATTTCCCTTCAATAAGAAGTGTATTGACTCCTGGCCACTCAGATTGGACCTGAAGTGGATTAATATTACGATTTTAAATTACTTCACGGTAGTGGTTGTCGATAAAATACCTTAAAAAGAAAAAGTACCTGCCAGTTTTAGTGATTTTTTATCAAAGAGTTTGATCATCGAAAAGCAACGAATGAGAGAAGGTACCTACTAAAAATATCCGTTGATTGATCTCTATGAAGCCAGGTACTTTTAAGTATAAATTATTGAGGTAATCGACGCTGACCTAAATCTTGGTACCTTCCATCTTAATAAATACTAATAATAGCATTATTGGGCAACAATAGAATGTCATTTATTAAATGAAAGTGTTAAACATTCTTTTTGAGCCTTTGTATGGGTGCCTAAAGAGTGGATCCGGTAATTACAAGGACCACATCTGTTCATCTCCATTATAGCAATCCATTCTTCGATATTAACCTCATCATCATTATATCAGCCGAAAGACATCCACTGCTGGACATAGGCCTGCCCCAAAGAGTGCTAAAGTGACCGGTCCTGTGCATTCAGCGGACTCCCGCGACCTTAACCAGGTCATCAGTCTACCTGACCCACCTGACCTACCATGAAATAATTAAGTAAGCAGCAAAAAACTAGACCTAAGAAATATAATCAGATTTGGTAGAGTAATTCTTCACTATTACGAATAAACCTCTGGAAATAATATCATACCTATTTTACGAATACGTTTTCAGGATCTTGAACCACGTCTCATAAATGTGTGTAATTTTGTTCCCATCTGTATGATATTTCTTATATAAGAGGTAAATAATTTGAGTTCCTTTGAAAACATCTCTTTTGTGAATATTATACAAAAATACGAGCCTATAGAAAAGATACGAGCCTCATAATTGAATATTTATTAATCATTTCTAGGTTTTGTGATATGTATAGATAGATAGGTACACCTTATTCTATTATAATATTATGGCTATGTCCTTATTCATGAACGTTCATCAATCTAATTTAGTTAAAACGCCGTTATAGTTAGTGTGTCTCTATCTGCTACCTCGATATCTGTGTATTTGAAAAAAGGGACATAACACGTTTAAGTTAACAGAGCCACGTCAAGTTTCATGAATAAGAGGATTAGAAATCTATCTTAAATTGAAGAACTACGTAAACTTAAAAAAGCATTTTACACTTTTAGTTATATACTCGTAAGTCTAAAAGTGAAGTAACTTGAAGAGTTTCAAAGTCTAATAATATCAGAATGCATTTTATCTTAGGTTTTTTTAAAAAAATGGATGCGTGGCAGCTAGATATAAATATTGTTATGCTTTATGACAATCCGCCGTTTCCACGGTCAACATCAAAGATAATGTTTACACAGTCGTGATAAGGCAAAAAGTCAAAGACGTACTGTGCGATAAGTTTTCTTATGTGTAAGTAATAAATAAAATAAAATAATTTGGTGTATGGATGGGTTGGATGGGTTTGGGCAGGCGCGGCTCACTCGCGATTTGTGTTTATCGCTACAAGTACATACCGGTCGCCCCTTCGGAGGGCTCTATTCAGTGGCTGCCACGTGTTGGTACAGGACGCTCGCACGGGTCGCAGCGCGTTGCATGCGATAGAACGGGATGGCCACATTTAGGCACGTTTGGCGTACCTAAACAGGGAATTTGTTAACAGAGAACCTTCTGTACGTACCTAGTACTATTACTTATTCTGTGGTTTGGGTCAATCACTATGTTAGTGATTGACCCAAACCCATCCAACCCATCCATACACCAAATTATTTTATTTATTACTTACACATAAGAAAACTTATCGCACAGTACGTCTTTTGACTTTTTGCCTTATCACAACTGTGTAAACATTATCTTTGATGTTGACCGTAGAAACGGCGGATTTAATGCAACCTTCCCAACAAATTTGATTTTGATGGAAGGTCACAGTACCCGCCATTACCCCAATAGTTGACACATTCCATGTCAAATCATTGCAATTAAAGTGAAGTGAAGCAGGGTGTTTATTATTGGAATTAAACGAATACTTTAAATGTGTGATAATCGTGAAAGTTTTAATCAGTATATTGAAAGTAAAGTCAATCATTAGGACGTTCACATATTTTTTTTTTCTATCACGAAAACAAAAAGTTAAATGCATCTAATTCCGATACAAATTTAGTCTACAACGGCTGTCCCATGCCCGCAAAGCCGCCGCGGACGTCACCGCAGCAAGACGGGAGGCTCGCCGACACGGCGCGGTCGTCTATGGGCATCTATTTCCGACCCACATTTAGTCTAGAACGGCAGTCTCATGTCCGCAAAGCAGCCGCGGACGTCACCGCAGCAAGGCGGGAGGCTCGCCGACACGGCGCGGTCGTCTATGGGCATCTATTTCCGACCCACATTTAGTCTAGAACGGCAGTCTCATGTCCGCAAAGCAGCCGCGGACGTCACCGCAGCAAGGCGGGAGGCTCGCCGACACGGCGCGGTCGTCTATGGGCATCTATTTCCGACCCACATTTAGTCTACAACGGCAGTCCCATGTCCGCAAAGCAGCCACGGACGTCACCGCAGCAAGACGGGAGGCTCGCCGACACGGCGCGGTCGTCTGTGGGCATCTATTTCCGACCCATATTTAGTGTATAACGCTGTCCCATGTCCACAGAGCCGCCGCGGACGTCGCCGCAGCAAGACGGGGGGCTCGCCGGCACGGCGCGGTCATCTGTGAGCCCGCCGGATCCTTCGCCTACCTTCCCGACGGTAAATCTACCTTTTACTTATCAATATCCATACTTATATTAGTCGCTTACAATGGGCCTCATAAGAAGGCTCAAAGTCACTAAAAGGGCAATGGAGAGAGCTATATTGGGAGTTGCATGCACATAGCCCTAGTCAGAGGCTATCCGCAGCAGAACCAAGGTAACCGATATAACCCTCAGAATCGCTTAACTTAAGTGGCAGTGGGCAACACATTGCACGTAGAACTGATGGCCGTTGGGGCGACCACGTACAAGGTGGACTCTGATGACAGTACGTACCGGAAGGCGTGGCGTGGGTAGAGGTCCCCCACAAGGTAAGGTAAAGGTCGCGGGAGTCCGCTGGATGCGGGTGGCGCAAGACCGGTCATTTTGGCACTATTTGAGGGAGGCCTATGTCCAGCAGTGGACGTCTTTCGGCTGATATGATGATGATTCAATCTGGAAGTTGTGGGTTCGATCTGCGAGCCCGGCTCGTACAACCGGGGTTTTTCAAAAATATATGTAAAAAATATCATTTGATATTTAACAGTGGCTTTTCGGTGAAGAAATACATCGTGAGGAAACCGGTCTAATCCCAATAAGGTCTAGTTTTCTCTCTGGGTCGGAAGATCAGATTGCAGTGGCTTTCGTAAAATTAGTGCCTATGCCAAATCTTGGGATTAGGTGCCAAAACGGACCCCCGGCGCCTTTAGGGCACAACCAGGAATGACACTAGGCATTATAGATGCTGTAGGTTCATAGTCTTCTCTCCCTCGCACTGAGCATAGGCGTTAGCGAGATGGAAGTGCGTGTTCGAAAGCTTGGATATCATGATTTTTTAATTTAAATTTTTAGTACGTTTAAATAAATACAAAGGTAATCACTAAGTTCCCTCAAACATGATATTGCCGATTTTTAGATCCAATTTTAATATTTTTAGCTTTTGTGCATAATTTGTTACGAATGTTTTTTAAGTGTATTCATTTCAGACCTACGAGTATGTTAGTGTTTTTTTTCTATCAAGCGAAATGCAAAAACTCAGGATTCAAATCGCTATAGTCCCTCGAGAAAGGCCTCAAGATTGCCAATTAAATTTAGGGCAGCCGTGTTATAATCCAAACAAGCACTACGATTTTTTAAAAATTTGTTTACTGAAGTTACGTAGCCTTAAGTACATAGTTAAATCTTCTCTTGCATGTAGTTAAAAAAAATCTATCAATAGTATATAGAACGGTCCTTCTTTGGACAAAAGCTATATTTTATCCCGCGGGACCGTATGCGTTCTTTGCTATACGCGGGAGAAGCCGCGGGGGTAGCTAGTTTCTTGTAAAATGTCAAACGTATTTCAGATGACGCACTTTAAATGACACCATCGTCACTATCTCTAATTTAATATCACCAAAGTCGTGGGCGGAAACGGGACAAACTACATAACATAGACTTCTACAATATTTGGACTGTGCTAATAAGTTCCTATAAAGGTTATTAGGGTTCCGTACCCCAAAAGGAAAAATCGGAAGCCTTATAGGATCACTTTGTTGTCCGTCCGTCTGTCTGTCAAGTCAAGGCCCTTTATCTCAGAAACGCATATAGGTATCGAGTTGAAATTAAAACCTTATGCTCAAGTCTACAGTCCCTTGAAGCTGTGAAAAAATCAAACGTCTAAGTAAACGTAAAAAAAAGACACGGCCGTTTATGCCGAAAAAAGGCATATTCCGTCACTCAACTTATAGGGTACTTTCCGTTTACCTAAATATCGTCTTATATAATTATATAGTAGTAGTACAAGGAAAAATCTGAAAACTCTACATTTGTAGTTTTGGACGGAACCCTCGATGGGCGAGTCCTCCATCCTCGATTTAGGGACATTGCGGTGAAATCTTAATTTTATCAAAAGTCGTGTGCTACGCCGTAGCACGGACCTGCATTTTTCAACTTTGTTGCGGATATCACTCGTAGACGTATGACTCATAGATTCCGCGTTTTTAAAGGGGGTAGGTTGGGCATATCGGCATGTTTAACTAGACGACAACCGCAAATATCGGCATGTTTAATTTGATGACCGCTTTAGCCTAGTTGGTAGTGACCCTGCCTACGAAGCAAGAGGTCCTGGGTTCGAATCCCGGTAAGGGCATTTATTTGTGTGATGAGCACGAATATTTGTTCCTGAGTCATGGATGTTTTCTAAGTATTTAAGTATTTATTTCTCTATATACGTATCCATATCGTTGTCTAGTACCCATAGTACAAGCTTTGCTTAGTTTGGGACTAGGTTGATTTGTGTAAGATTGTCCGCAAAAAAAAAAAAAAAATGTACTTCAATTCGAAAAAATGTAGGATGCTAGATACCATTCACTTCATATATATAAATAGATACCCAAACTGTAATTTAAAAGTTGTCAGCATGAGTGGGCAGCATTCAGAAAGCTACGGCACATCGGTCGCGGGAGTCCGCTGCATGCGGGTGGCGCAGGATCGGCCATTGTGGCACTCTTTGGGGGAGGCATATGTCCAGCAGTGGACGTTATTCGGCTGATATGATGATGATGGTGAATTTAAAAGTTAAGTTAGCAATATATTATTTACTAGCTTTTGCCCGCGACTTCGTCCGCGCGGAACTCGTTTATATCGTAACTTTCTCCCCCCTTTTCACCCCCTTAGGTGATGAATTTCCAGATAAAAACTATCTTTAGTAAGGACTCTTTGGGAAGGCCCCGGAATTCAAAGTATCTCTATACCAAATTTCATCTCAATCGGTTCAGCTGTTTAAGCATGAAAAGGTAACAGACAGACAGAGTTACTTTCGCATTTGTAATATTAGTATGGATTGTATGAAGGAAAGGGTATCGATGCATGTAGGCTTTTTTCAGTATTATTTTGCATATTTTCATATCACACGGCCGTAAGGACCTTTTCTACTAAACCGTAGGATTAAATTAACTGACTTGTAATTTAAACATTTTATATTAAAAATAAAAATACTTCAGTAAAATGTTACATCTAATAGTTTTCAAAACAAAATAGCCATAATCAAACGTCTTTTTTAACCCCGTTTTAGAAAACATCTTCAAAACTAAGGCCGCCATAAGGTACATTTACCCTTAGAACGTCAATTTACTTATGTAATGTTAATGTTCCTATTCCCCAGGACTTCCAACTACCGCTATACCGTAAATGGGTTCCATCCAAATTTTCACCCCCAATTGACCCCCTTAGGGGATGATTTCTGGAATAGAAACTATTATATGTCCTTTTCCAGGACTCAAACTATCGTTCAACCAAATTTTATCAAAATGTGTCACAAACAAATTTCCACCTCCAATTACACCCCCTTAGGGGATGATTTTCGGGATAAAACTATCCTATGTCCTTCCTTATCTATCGCTATACCGTAAATGGGTTCAATCCAAATGTTCATCCACCATTTCTCACCCCCTTAGGGGATGATTTCCTCCTTTTATGTGTTCCGGAATAAAAAAAAATCAATGTTCTTTCCTAGGACTCTACCTCTCTCTATACCAAATTTCATCTAAATGGGTTGTATCCAAATCTTCAACCCTCATTTCACCACCTCAGGAAATTATTTTTTGGGATAAAAACCATGCATTGTCCTTCCCTAGGACTCCTTCTATCTATTTACCAAATTTCATCTAAATGGGTTTTATCCAAATTTTTACCCCCTATTTTATCCCTAAGAGGATGATTTTTGGGATTAAAACTATCCGTTGTCATATTCCGGGACTCAAACTATCTTTCAACCAAATTTCATCGAAATGGGTCACAAACAAATTTTTACCCCCAATTACACCCCCTTATGGGATGATTTTCAGGAGTAAACTATCCTATGTCCTTCCCCAAGACTCCAACTCGCTATACCGTAAATGGGTTCCATCCAAATTTTCATACCCCATTTCACCCCCTTAGGAGATGATTTCTGGACTTAAATTATGTTAAGTCCTTCCCCAGGACTCTGAACTATCTCCATACCAAATTTCATCTTAATCGGTTCTATTCAAATTTTCACCCCTCATTTCACCCCCTCAGGAGATGATTTTTCAGGATAAAAACTATGCATTGTCCTTCCCTGGGACTCATTCTATCTCTTTACCAAATTTTAACTAAATGGGATTTATCCACAATTTCACCCCTATTTCATCCCCTTAGGGGATGACTTTCGGGATTCAAAGTATCCGTTGTCATTCTCCGGGTCTCAAACTATCTCTATACCAAATTCGATCTAAACGAAGTCCATCCTAAATTTCACCCCCCATTACACCCCCTAAGGGGAAGATTTCCGGGATAAAAACTATCCAATGTCCTTTCCCAGAACTTAAACTACCTCTAAACCAAATTTTATCAGAATGGGTTACATCCAAATTTACATCCCCTCCGTTTTACCCCCTAAGTGGAAGATTTCCGGGATAAAACCTATCCTTTGACCTTCCCCAGGACTCAAACTATTTATATACCAAATTTCATCCAAATCGGTGCAGCGGTTTAAGTAGCTCTATACAAATTTTCACCCCCCATTTCATCCCCTTAGGGTTTGATTTCCGGAATAAAAACTACCCTATGTCCTTTCCACATAAACAGACAAACAGATAAACAGATAAACAGACAAACAGACAAACAGACAAAAATTCTAAAAACTGTTGGAACGTGTTCTTTTATCGATTTTAAGTATCCCTAGCTATTTTTTTTCCGAATATCTTCCATGTACAGACTTTCGACCCTCTTCAGCTTTATTATATGTATAGATAGATAGAAGATGTATAGATTAGCGGTATTTTAAATATATGTACCTACAACCATTAATTATAATTTAAATAGCTCATTCAAAACTAACGTTTCTTACACAGATACGAGGAGTAGAAATCGGCATAGTGGTGCTAGTACTACTAGTGTGGATCGGCGCCATAGCACTATTCTTCAACCGCTGGGGCAAGATTCGGATGCTGCTGCCCTACCAGCCTGACTACAAGCAAGAGCAGTTGATGAAGGTACATAACTAGTGCATAGTACTGCGTGTATTGTTAAAAATACCAAAAATGGGTACGCTTTGCATATACATTTGGTGCAAACTGTACCCGTTTTGATTACGTATTTAACGACTACTAGGCAGTTGACGTTATACACTGTATACTGTATAATATAATATGTATAATACAGCGAGATGCATAACGCGTAATACAAAACTCGGTGTGTTGTTTGAAATACACTAAGCAACAACGGGTTCATAAAAAAAAAACGTTCATGTCCATGTAGATAGGAAGAACTATAATATATTTTTTTTGTTTATCAAAAAGTCTTTTCTTCAGTCTTGAAACTCTTGAATAAAACAGATATCATCTTGAAGATGATTCTCTCGAATCAAAAAGAAAAACTCTTGGCTCAAGATAATTTAGCTACATTCGAAATTATATAACATCTTCCTAACTAATTAATGTTGAAGAATATTTCGTCGTTACTTTGAAAAAATCTCGTATCTGAAAATCATCAAGTTTCTAGGAGGAACAATAAACATCCTGTAAATTATTGTGATTGATCAAATAAGTTCTTGTTAGTTTCATGAGATACTTTGATAGCCAGTCATTAATTTTACAAATATTCGAATAACTCACGCAAACACTTTTTATTAAATTTATACTTTATTGTAAGTTACAAGATTTTTGTTCTAGTATTGACTGAAAGTTGTTGAGTTACGATAATTTTGCTTTACATTTTATGGTACAAAATTAAACGAAATGTATGTTTTATGTTTATTAAATTAACTAAGTAGACTCTCGTAGAGTAGGTAACTATAGACGAACTTAAATAATAACGTGTCTCCTTAATAAAAAAAAGATCGGCTCGAATTATTTTTTCTCAACTGTACATGCAATAAACTATCTTAAAATGAATGGAAGACTTTTGGCAAAATCGGCTTTAGAGATTGCAAATCATCAAATTTTCGTTTTTTAATGGGGACGGGTCCAGAATGTAGCTGAGGAATCACTTGATGTTCGGAACTATCATTGAATCTTTGAGGTAGAATAGTCCAGATGTCATCAAAGCGAAATTAAAACTCAATCGGACTGTGAGGTGTATATTTTAAAGCCCTCAAATATACCACACATGGGTCACCTGCTTTCTTTCCAGGTCTAAAAGATGTATACTTAGTACTTAAGAGTCGCATGGTTTTTGAAAAAATACCGGTGTACCTACATATTTTACATATGTGCATAAAAGCATTAGCTATAAAACCTGACCGTACGAGAAAGTAATCGAAATATACACAATACAATTATTATAGGTACCGTCGATTTATCGACGTTGAAGCTTGTGCACGTGTGTAGTTATATTAGTTTAATGAGTTATTAAACGAAAAAATTTAAAATAAAACAGATACGAGTTGTTTCAAAGTAGTGACGATATTTTGTTTAGATACGATATTTTTGAACTAACGATTACTTATTATATCGTCAATTTATCGACGTTGCAGTTGGTACGAGATGTATTTTTATTAGTTTAATGCGTAAATAAACAAAAAAAAATAAAAAAATCAGATACGAGATTTTTTCAAAGTAGCGACGATTTACCTAAATAAGTTTTTTTTATGTGTACACTTAGCATAAAAATGTTGTGCAAACTGTGCCCGTTTTTATTATAGTTATATTTAGTTACCCAGCAGTTCAGGCCATCAAATATACGAAAAAAGCTAAGCTTTATGGTTTTTGGCATCTGCAGAGCCGACGAATGTAATGAAAAAATAAACCAAAATATTTGCTGACCTAGATGTTAAATGATTTAACACACGTAACATAAGTTCACAAAATAGAATAAAAAAAAACCAATAGGTGGAATGTCAATTCTATTTCGTGAACTATAACTATAATATATTTTTTGTTTATTAGAACTTCAAAAAGTAGACGATTTCATTTATAAAAATAAAGAAGTGAATTTATGTACAATTTGTTAAGTTTATACGTTTTATTTCGATTTCCAGTATTTATAACTTTATTACTAATTTTTGAAATTAATAACTATAGACCGATTAACTGTTTTAAGTGTTCTTTTACCGCAAGAACTGACTTTTGTTTATAGGTAACTATGGTTGATAAATATACCTACTTATGTCAATTTCGCTACAAAATTGCACCAATCACGTATGGTATAATATGTTTACTCACATAGATGGTATATGGTATGGTATATACGTATATTATAGCTGCTTGAAACAGTGAATAAAAATAGCTACGACCTCTGACCTATAAAACAAGACGGATAAAAGCGGAAAATACTGATCAAAAGTTGGTCAAAATCTAGTTTCACTTTTTTTAAGAAACGGTTCTTAATTTTTTCTTAGTAAAGTGAAAAGTACTACTTATTTTTCTTTTTATATTTTTTTATCTAACTATGCTTTTTGGCAGGTGTCAGAGTGTCCTCGCCATTTACCAACTTCGCTATAGGATCGAGATGGTGTGTTGCAAAACTAACCATTAACGATATATGCTCTTTGTACCTGTAATTCTTATAGCTTTGTCCCCTTGTAGGTCAAAGGTAGTTTCTGTAATTTTAGTTTGAAGCAAATAAAGGGGGAAAGGCACCGTGAATTTTCCATACAAATGTTTTCCGGTCTACATGGACTGAACTACAAAACATTTTTTATATTATTCTCGTTTTATATAGTCAATCATCTTCACCTTATATATTTATATGAACACCTGGACCAAAAGCGCCATTTACGGAAGACTCGACCTAGACCATCCTATGCATATACTTACAATAACCAGGGCCAGCTATACTGCACACAATGTGACCGGACATTTAAAACTAAGTTCGGCTTTGCGAGCCATATTCGTCCTCACCAGAGGAAATTGTAAGAGTCGCCGTCGTCGGATACGACAAGGAGGACTATATATATATATATTTATATACAACGTGTCCCAAAACTCAACGATAAGCCGGCACCAGAGGATGGAGCTGCTTATGATTAGTCGAGAAAAAATAAGGAAAAAAATATATCTAAATAAGTAGCTCCATCCTCTGGTTGAGTTTTGGGACACGTGGTAGATATATTTTATTTTATATATTTAGATATATTTTTTCCTTATTTTTTCTCGACTAATCATAAGCAGCTCCATCCTCTGGTGCCGGCTTATCGTTGAGTTTTGGGACACGTGGTATATATTTGTAAGACTTTTTTTATTTATGGTGATAACTCGGATTTTTCGTAACTTTGTCTATTCTCTACTAGCTTCATTTGAGCAATTTTGTTTTATATATAAGGTATACCTACCATTAAGTAAGGGAAATTGTGTCGCCCATGTTAATACAATACATGCCAACTTATTTAATATTATGTGTACATTATACATTTTTGAAGCTGTTTGTTTCCGAATAAAATTAAAAAAAAAATCTCGCTAAATTAATAAAATTCATTAAATAATCATAAATAATACTGTATTGTAGCATTTTTTAATTTCCAAAACATCAAATAATCCTTAAATAGTATATTAGTTGTAACGTCCCTATTTTATAAATTTTGCAGGGATTAGGTGACGTCACCAGTTAAAAACAAAAATATAAATATTTTGTTACTAATTATTGTAGGTAGTCCTAATAAACGTTGTATGGAAAGTTCACTCTGTCGTTCCTTAAAGTGTATGTTGTAGATAAAATGTAAGCAAATAAACGTAGCAGCCCCCATTCTTGACGGCTGCATATTTTATGCCTTAGGAAGCTTAAGTAGGTTAAACTAGTAGAGTATTCACTTGTATTGAGTTACGTTGGGTACTGTATCGCTATATTCATTCTGTCTTAGTATGTTCTAAATGTTTGTAATACATTACTCCTTAGTCCTTACTATATTTATCTATCACGTTTGTTTTCATAAATATTCGGTGTTTCAGGTCGCCTAGACGCTCGGCTCTCCATACAGACGTATTTTGGTTCTCATTTTAAAATGCTTGAATAACATGGAACTTTGTATACACAATGAGATTTGCCATATCTAGATAGGAAACTAGTTTCTGTTGCTAAATTTTTATTTTTATTTGATGAGCCTATTGAGAGTCCCAATGTGGGGCAAAGGCCTCTCCCCATCTCCATGCGTCCCTACTAGATGCCTCTTCCGCCCAATGGGGAATGGATGAAAATTTTAGAAGTGCCTGATTTTTTTTTGGTCATAGGAATAACCTTCCTTAGCACCAGAAAAAAGGTGCAGACTTTTCAGGTGCGTCAATTATTTTTGAAAAATATAAATAGTTTCCTCACTTACGTTTTGGGTTTAGGACGGCGAATGAGACATTCGTCTCATATTACAAAAAATATCTTAAAAATCCGTGGTAAACTGACACTAGCAATGATATTGACAGCTGCAGCAGCTATATTTGTCATTGTCAGGGTCAGATATCCAAAAAAAAAATTGTAATATGAGACAAATCAAGGAAAGTTTCTCATTCGCCGTCCTAAACCCAAAACGTAAGTGAGGAAACTGTTTATATTTTTCAAAAATAATTGACGGACCTGAAAAATCTGCATTTTTTTTCTGGTGTTAAGGAAGGTTAGTCTTAACACCAAAAAAAAAATCAGGCACTTCTAAAATTTTCATCCATTCCCCATTGCTGAGGAAAACATCCAGGTCGTCCCCGTCTCCGTCTAGGTCGGCCCCGCCTGCGTTGCCCGTCATGTGGCACCCACTTGTTAGCTATACTAGCCCACCTATCTGGAAGCTTGCGACAGACGTGGCTGGCCCATTTCCACTTGAGCCTGGCAGTTTTTACACCCATATCATATGGAGCGCAGTGTAGTGTTTCGGACCCAATCCATCCTTTTGAAACCTAGAATACTCCGCTCCATAGCGCGTTGGCAAACATTCAATTTGAACTTCTGGCTGTCAGTGACTGAGCATGTTTGCGCACCGTAGGTTGGGTTAGGACAGGCAAAATACAAATGTCGACGAGTTTCCGCTTTAGTGTCAGAGGAAGGTTGCCTTTCATTAGCTCCTTCCTGGACCAGTAGCTCTTTCAGGCGTTTTCAACCCGACGTTCGACTTCCTCGTCTTGCCTGGTTGCTGAAAGAGAGACTAGCTGGCCCAAGTAAATATACTATGCTAGAAATTAAAATAGAAAAAAAATTTAGCAAGCTACGTCGACATTAGATATTACTTTGCTAGAAATTAAAATACTTAGAAAAAAATTCAGCGAGTAGAACGTTTTCTTCAGCATCCTCCTAGCGTTGTTCCCGGTTGTGCCCTAAAGAAGCTCGGGGTCCGCTTTAACACTCTTATTGCTTAATTTTTTATATTATATTTCTATTATAATTTATGGGAAAAGAGAAACTAGTTTCCGGCCCACATATGGCGGATTTCATTGTGTACTTTCTGTATGGAGAGTCGACTTGAGTCGACCGTGGGGACTCCTGCAATGATACAGGTGATATCAGAGACATATCGGATCAGAACCCTGATAATCATGACAAGAAGTAAAAATCAAAGGAAAAAAGGAAAAAAGTTCCTAAACTCATCATGGTAGAACTGTTGTTAGGAATGGGATATTGTTCAACCGCGATGAGCAATTATGTAATATTAAATAGAGGTAGATAGGTTATAAGCGCTCCACAAATGGCACACTAAAATTGAGTAAATTGCACCAACTTGCCTCAGTTTTGCGTCGTCAATGGAAACGTAGGTTACGACCAAGCTAAGAATGCACCTCGCTCAGTGTAACTTTTATATTCGACGCGAAGTGCATTCTTAGCTTGGTCGAGTTGTAAACGTGTCTCCGCTGTCAGATGTGTGTGGCCATTTTTAAACAGGCAATTTTGTATAGACAACATAATATATTATTATCTACCTCTTTTTTATATTACATCATTGGCGTTGAGTATGGGAATGGAATAATTGACAGTTTATATAAACTTTGACATATTTATATGGCAGAACAGTCACCTACAATGCCATTATATAGATAGGCAGAGCGCTTAACTCAGTTCTCGCCTCGATCAGGTTAGACGGTAATGGGATGCGGGCGACGCGCTGGGGGGTGAACCCCGGCGCCCGCACGCCGCCCGCGCCCCGATATCGTCTTACCTCCGGCCCCGCGCGCCGCGCTGTTCAGGAATGAGTTAAACGGTTTACCTACTCGTACTTATAATCGCGTTTATAACTTCCAATGAACAATGACGTAATAATAGCAAAACTGTCTCCTTTTCCTATTATATTAATTTTAAACCTAGCCCAATCCGATCGTATATTTTCCCAATGATTATCAGGCCTGTATTTCACTATGACTACATTTAAAGCCTGAAACAGTCTGGCGCGGTCAATAATAAACTTGACATTAGCTGTCAACTTTACAATTGACCGCCCAGGCGCGTCCAGACGTCTGTGTGCGGCGGCCTGCATACAGGGTTTACGCTATAAGATAGAGCGAGATAGAGACTATAATTAATGTTTCTTGTTTCGCTTTATCTTGTAGCTTTTGCCCCTCGATAGTCTACCTCGACTCTCTCAGACTAGCGTTGCCTACGATGGCGGTCAATAGTAAACTTTCAACTTTGCCATTGATCGCCACCGCAGGCCGCGTAAGTGTGATTCAGGCCTTAGGGTGGACTATTGTCAATTTGGTAAAATTCTAGTTCACAATGTTATGGCCTTTCTCATACACGTATATTAAGCCTCTTTTAGAAACTCAGTTGAAATTCGTTTGTCTCTGTCACTTTGACATTCGTTTTTTTGAGAAAGGGACAACACACATTTTAGTTAACAGCTGGTTAATTTTTATGAATAAATTATTTTGTAATATATTTTTTAATGTCAGGTGCCAGGAAGTAGCGCGCTCGCGGCGGCAGCGGCCGGCGGGAACTGCGCCCACTCCGCACCTTCAGCGTGTTCGGTAATTAAACTACACGTCAGACGAGACTACAGATTCAAAACAACCTTATTCTAATACTATAAGGTTTATTTTCGATTGGCTCGGCGTACAATGCAAGCTGCTAAAATGGATCGCTCGAAAGCCATACATTAAGGATTCCAGTAGTGTTTATACTGGATTGTTTGAAGGTTTTTTTTAATTATTTGCAATTTCGAGTCAAAAAGTTATGATATTTTTTGTGACTGAAAAAAAGGTTTGAAACAATGTTTGAAGAAATCTGTAGTCTCGTCATAACTCATTATTAATTTACATATATGTGACATTGCTCCAAACAACACTTCAATATTTACGTAGAGCGGTCGTTAATAAAAACGTAGCTAGGGGTAACTATACCTTGAATGTGTATGTTAGTCTTTCTCAAGTATCCCTAGTATAGATCCTATGTTTTAGTCAATTCATGATAGGTGCAGGGTCTGGAACGCTTTCAGACGGTTTTGTTTTGCAGCGATACAAACATGCGTTTCACGAACGCAACTGTATCGCAACACTAGCAATAGATCCGTTATATCATTTGTATCGTTGCAAAAGACGGTGTCTTAATATAACATTTTAATAAGTATAACATTTTATATAACCTAGTAATGACAGCTGCGTCATGCATGACAAGGTAATACATAGATGTACCGCTCTTGATTCTCTACAGGTATTAGGTAAGTAAATTTTAGTAAGTAAATTTTACTTAGTGCCAATTTTATCTCATTTACTTTAGTATTGATTCGGTCAACAAAATCTTCATGTAATCGAACGTACTAAATTCCTGCGCAAAGTAAATTGCTTCAAATAGCCTCCTTTATTTTTAGACAGTCAGGTCCCAAATCCTGGCTTAACTCTCGTGAATCCACAAATAGCTAGCGGATGTGTGATAAATTGAGCGTAAAACAACTTTTTTTTCAAAATTATTTTTTTTTTGTTTTTCTTATTTAGAATCTTTGATACTATCGATCCTCATACAAGAAAAAAAGTGTCCTAAATATTCCATTCCAGATCGTCACATTTTTGTACGCAGTTTTTATTTATTTATATGATCGTGACGCACTGGAAGAAAAAAATTACATAGTAAAATCTGGGACACTTTCTTTCTTGTATGAGGATCGATAATAAATATCAACGATTCTGAGTAAGAAAAACCAAAAAATTTCGAATTCTGAAAAAAAAAGTTTTGTACACTTTTTTTGAAAAACGCCCATTGATACGTGTTAAAAATAATACCCTGTCCCATTTATCTTTAGAAGAAACCTACTTTAATGCTTAGTTGACACTTATACACAAGCTTTTACGCAATGCATAATGCAACAATTCATCGGGCATTGTACTCAATATATGCCCTTACGAAGCTGGAGGTCCCGGGTTCGAATCCCGGTCGGGGCATTTATTTGTGTGTTTATCACGAATATTTGTTCCTGAGTTATGGATGTTATATATGTATACAAGTATCTATATGTATTTATCTATTATATATATCGTCGCCTAGTACCCACAACACAAGCCTTATTGAGCTTACCGTGGGCCTAGGTTGATTTGTGTAAGATTGTCCCGTAATATTTATTTATTTATTATTTATTTTATTGCAATCATTTTTAGTTTCCACCTTTTTAACAAAGCTATCACGCTTATATTAATAAATTTAAGTCCTTTTATAGTGTTTTACCTTTGTAGTTTCTGTAAGCTTGTAAGCTAGGTACAACTCAAATCTTGTGTCTTATGTCACTGTAAAAAAAATGTTTAGAAAGTTTTCACTTAATTTATACACTTACAAAACTCGAAAATATTTCAAAATAAATATAGCTACAACGGCCATGAAAAAATCCGTAAACGCAAAAAATGGGATTTACTCAATTTTTACATACAAACTATATAAAAATGGTCAGTAAAACTTCACCTTGGAACTTATACTCGTTATCTCAAGGTAAAAGACAAAGATTGCAGTAAACCTAAAGGTAGCGTGATTCCTACCGCATTGCACCAAGCACCCCAAGGCCATGGTCCTGCCTGCTTCGCCATAAATTAGTCTCACACTTTACAAATAACGATGCCAAGAATTTGTATTGTTTTTAGTCAACATTCGTAAGCTTTTATTTTACTTGAACTTTGATCGAGTCAAGTCTTGCCAGTCTATGACCAGTTGCCGAAGTCCAATTGAGTTGATTATTTCGTACACTTGCGAGATAGGTCAGAAAGCAATAATTATTATGGCGAGTGCCCACTCACCAAGTACCAGGGCAACCCAGCCGACTTGTTCACTCTAGATAACAACGTAACCCAATGGATCCAGCAATTGGTGTACTGCTCTAATTTGCATGTATTTTTAACTAAGAACGATTTTAATTTTTCATTTAGCCATACGAATAAATAAATAAATTATGGTGCCATAGAGCTGGTCTAATGAGAAAAACGGAAGGTGGCCTCTAGGAACTTCTCAATTACGCAATATAAACTCGGCGTGTTTGAGCTTTCAATGAGCTGACGTCTAAAAAAGTACAGTCCGCAAAAACGCTAGTACATAAATTTAATTCGTGACAGTTATGTATTGTTTTTTGCTTTCCGTTTCGTGTCTAACCGTGTGTAGTCCTGATTTCATTGCCTGTAGAATACTTGAAGCGGAAATCACGTGAGCCAGTTTCACCGAAATTACGGAATCTAAGTAACTTTTAGTTTCAAATTGACTCTAACTTTTACTTAAGGCGACGCATTGTTAAACAATAATTTCTAAAACCGGGCACGCGCGCCCCGCAACCCGCACACACCCCGATAAGTAATGTAAGTATTTCAAGACGCGGCGGAACATAGACGCCTTGGAGTTGTCTTTACATTTTATACCTATATTTTTTCATTATGTTTTTTTTATGATATATTACATTTTTTACTTAGTTAAATATTTAACACAATGATTAGTTTTTTTAATTATTTATTTTTATACTGAACATAATTTTTATTTTACATTGATATTATATACATAAAACACTTATACAGCGTGTGTCTTAATACTGTGCACATAGCAAAATGGGTGAAACTACGCCCAATTTTATCAACGCAAAAAATGTAAAAAAAAATCTTTTGGCTATTTTGATTTTTTTATGATTTTTTAAATTTTTTATTTCGCAATTCTCTACTATTATAAATAAAAAGTTACTGCACAAACAGCAGCACCTATCGACAGAAAACAAAAACAAAAATGATCATTAATAACAGGCTAAGGCATTAAAATGATAATTGTAGAAAAAAATCACGACCCCAATTTATTATTACGTGGTATTTCATAAAATTATGTTTACTTTTCCTACTTTTTTTTCAAAAAATTAAAATAACTCATTTAAATGTCCCATTTACCTAACTTTTTTATTATTTCATATTATTTTAAACCGTATTAGCTTTCTAACAGTAAAATTACCACGTTTATGACTTAGATACAACTTTTGTTATCAGCGGTCAAACAAACTTCCCACTCCCAAACCGTCGTAGCACTTACAGTAACTGGCAAAATACGGTCTCTACCTGCGACATAGTAGCACATGCGTAGTGCACAAGGCCATTGTTTGACCGCTGATAAAAAAAGTTGTATCTCAGTCATACACGTAGTAATTTTACTCTTAGAAAGCTAATACGGTGTAGAGTAACATGAAATAATAAAATAATTAGGTAAATGGGACAGTTTATTGAGTTATTTTACATTTTTTGAAAAAAAAATAGGAAAAATAAACACAATTTTATGAAAAACCTTGGAATAATGAATTGAAGGCATTTTTTTTTTCGACAATTATCATTTTAGTGCCTAAGCCTATTATAAATGATTATTTTTGTTTTTGTTTCGTGTCGATAGGCGGTGTAGTTTAAGAGCAGTAACGTTTTATTTACAATAGTAGGCAATTGCGAAATAAAAAACTAAAAAACATCATACAAAATTCAAAATAGCCAAAAGATTTTTTAAACATTTTTTACGTCGATAAAATTGGGCGCAGTTTCTCCCATTTTGCTCATAATAAAGAATCACACTGTATAGGTAATCATTATCGAGTTTATATTTTGAATATTATACAATTATTTACACAATACTTACAACTAACCCTTTATTTGGCAAATAAAAAAAAAATCGTGAGTTCAAGTGCATTAAAAAAATACAAAAAGCACATCAAAAAATGTGTATACTGTGTCATACATCATCAAATAAAGGGTTTAAATATGATACAATTAAAAAAAGGGAAATGCTTAAAAATATATCTATATGATACAATAAAATGATCTATTTACATTTATACCTCTTATACAATTTTAATTTAATTTATTTAACTAAGCGAAGCTCGTTGTCGCTTAGTCTTACTAAAGTAATTAAAATTCTGAAAATGAAACAACCTGGCTGAAATTTTTTATATTATTATCAACCACAAATGCAATGTTTGCATCTGATTGTTCGTAGCAAGTTGAATCTGGCACAGTATTTTCCTTGTTTTGGATTTTTTTCGAGATAGTTGGATTGTCTAGTTGCTCGTTGCAAGTATCTGGCACAGTCTTTTTATTGTTATGAACAATCACGTAACCCGGATTACGAATTGGCTTATTCCTGGTGTGCCTTGGGTCAACAAGTTCAGGAAGAAGACAGTCGTCATAGAATCTTAATAACTTTGGTTCCATCTCTTTTTCCCAGAATGCATCATCCTTTTCAATAAGCTCAGTTTTTATTTTATTATTGCCATACCATATACCCAACAAACAGCAATTTTTTTTGCAGATATGAAGTTGACCTTGTATCTGGAAATACCAATCGGATTTTTGGTTAATAAACACCTCACCATTTTTGTTTTTATAAAAATGCATTTTATTATTTTGTATCGCGTCTTCTATGCCATTTTTGAATGGTGCAATAGGACATTTGATTTCCACAATCATATCACTTGTGGTGATACCATCAGGTGTAGCACCCAAAAATGGATATTTTTCGTCTATAAACAAGCCGCAATTTTTAATTTTGATTTTATGCATTGAAGACAGTTGCTCGAGTGCTATTTTCTCATATTTTTTTCCATGACTAATAGATTGAACATGGTCGATGCTGGGTTTATAAAGCATATTTTTTACTATATTTTGGCAAGAGTTCGTCTGCTTTCTCTTTATAACCTTGCCAAAATTTGATGCGGTTAACATGTTGCGACGTAGCTCAAGCCATTCCCCAGATTCACTTTGTAGGATGGTCCTTTTTTCGATTTCTTTCCGTTCTTCATCTGTTTTTGATAGATTTTGTACAAAAGTCTTTTTTGATTTTTCGAAAGTATCTTTGTCCAAGTCCGGTTTATCTACTACTTCGCCATAATCCAAATTTAGCATTCTTGGTACCAAAGAACGATTTTTTTTTCTAGTGTTGAGTTTAGCCTTGAGTCGTTTTTTATTTATTGCATTTTCATGTTTTTTTATGGACAGTCTGGGACTTGTCCCATAAATATTTCGCTGAACAGTTGATAATAATTTGCCAGTATTGAATGAAATCAAAGCTCCTGAGCATCTTGCTTGATAGGAACGTCTTTGAGCATAATTTACTCGTTTACCCCCGACCAGTTTTGCTATTACTCCATTAAATCTTTCCACAACGTTGCTGACTACGTCTTCAATTAAACTGTGTGCTTTATCAGCTAATTGTGCAACAACTGTTTTAATTTTTTGCCAAAGAAGACTGCCAAAAAATGGGTTTGGGGCATCTAGATCTGGACCCATATGTTTGCATAATTGCCGATTACAATTTGCATGAATATTAAAAGCATGGAAAACAGACGTATTGATGTCTTTGTATAAACCATCTTCATTTTTTGTTTCTTTGTGAAGTTTTATAGCATCACAAATATATTTTCTTGACCGCAGTATCTTTTGTTGTGTTAAATTTTTCCTGTCTGCTGCAATATATTGCGTATTGGAGGCCAGTTGTTGCAGTTTATTACAGTAGTTTCTCAGCAAATGATTGCGACAGTAAATTTTTGCAACTGTGATGCCTTGATATGGGCGAGCATTTATTATTTTTGAATATGTACTACTGTCGCCATCAGCGATAAACCTTGAACAAATCAATCCATGCATGTCAATTGATTGTTTGAATCCCTCGGTTATTATTGTGGACTCCATGGCAGTAGACGCACCATTGAAATTTTTGTAACAAGTGTGCTCTTTTGGCGTTTCTTTTTTTTTCTCAGCTCGAGCGCAAATGCAACAATATTTATTTTTAACGCACATATATAGCACTTGGCCGAAACGTCTACCAATTATGGCTGCAGCCCCGGACAATGCCGCATAATTAGTCCTGTAAGATCGCTTACACCAGCAGCCATCTACAATGACATCTACTAGCGGTATACCGTCTTTATTGACGCTCCCTTCCTTTATTGCAGCTTCTTTTTCTCTTTCGCCAGCTTTTTTCATTTCATCCCATGCAGTCTCTTCCCAGTCATCACAGATATCGTTTTGCATTTTATTGTATGTGAAATCAGACATATTGGGCAAACCTACTCCAGCCAAAAATTGGTTGAGCTGTGCTTCACCACAACCAGCAGCCATAACTCCCGCAACGGCGTCTTTGTTTACATCAGCCAATGACGATTTTATTTTATTTTTGTAACCACACAATAAACAAACATATGTAAATTCAGATTGCAAGCCTACATGATGTTCAGACTCTAATTTCAATGTAGCTAGTCCACAATCAAACAAAGACTTGTGTTCTGAGAATTTAACAAGCTCTGTTACAAAATGGCTGACATCTATTATTCTATGCCCTATATCTTGTACATCCGGCTCAATCTGAAACAAATATAAAAAATACGTATCAGTGCATGGAATGTGATGGCGGGAGAGTCTATTGGTCATGAAGGGAAATGTGAAGGAATGGCACTCCAGCAGCTGTCTTCAATGCATTGAATCAAAGTTGAGAATTGCGGCTTGTTTATTGACGAAAGGTGTTCTTTTTTGGGTTCTGCACCCGATGGGGTCACCAAAAGTGACATGCAAAAATCGCGTAAGTTTAAGCCGTTTTAAATAGTATTTATTTTATAATATAGCAGGCAGAAGCCGGAAGGCGAGGCATGGGTAGGCCCCCCACAAGGTGGGCTGATGACCTGGTAAATGTCGCGGGAGTCCGCTGGATGCGGGTAGCGCAGGACCGGTCATTTTGGCACTCTTTGGGGGAGGCCTATGTCTAGCAGTGGACGTCTTTCGGCTGATATGATGATGATGATGAGGCAGAAGCCTAGTTGAAAATATAGTATTATAAGTACTCACTTTTCTCTCAGATGTAACTTCGAGAGTTTTTCCTGGAGAAGTGCAATCAAATAAAGACTTGGGCTGAGAAATGTTCAACTGTCTGTCGGTCTGAAAATAAAATAAAAAATATATATTTTTATTTAGAGCCTAGTACTTCAGAGATAAGTTAACAAAACTTAATACTAGTGCCTCGGTTATGTATGAAGAAGCACTAATTTTTTCACAATGTTTATCTGTCTGAAACAAAGATATATATGAATATCTGCATAAAATTGAGCTATCCAGCAAATTTTAAGTTAGTTTTTTAAAAGTTACAAAAAATAAATAATACTTCTTTTTTTTGTGTAACAAACAAAAATGGTCAATATTATACTTACTATAGCTACAGGAATGCCTTCGTTGTGTGAGATATTGTTGTTATCCGTATCAGCAGTCCTAAAATAAAATTGTTCTTTTAAGTTTTAATTGCAAAGTCATTATAATATATTAATTTGTACCGGATAATCAATAATGCAAAATACATAGTAAAAACACTTACGCGGGCAATACGTTTTGTAATTCTGCATAAATCGGTAACGTGTTGTCTTGATTTCTAGAAGATACAAAATAAAGTGTTTCAGTGATATAATATAACTTTTACAAACCGTCATATTATTGAAATATGTAGGTTTAGGAATTTTTCATACATACCTTTCTAAAAAGCTTGCCGACATTTCTTGATTTTTATTGCAATCCGATGACGACTCTATTGTTTTGTTCTCCGAACATTGTTCCAACGATTGTTTCCTATAATATAACTAATATTTTAGTACCACTAAACACTTATCAGAAGATATTGTGACACAAAAGGTGTAAAACAAGATATATATTTTTAATATCAAAAATAAATATTGTGATGTAAACTTACCTCTTTTTCGTCATATTTGCACATTTTTCTAACAGACAAGCTCTTCTTTTCCTTTTGGAACGTCTTTCTTTTTTCCCATTTTTCGTTTTTCCCATTTTTATTTAATATAAAACCGCCAAATAAATGTCAATGTCGTCCGCAAGCCGACTAGCACAGACCCGTTGCTGACAATGGTCAAGAGGGGACTGAGCGCCTGAGTGGGGCGAGGATTTCATAGGATTGCCTCCGCGCGCTGGCTTATAACCAAAGGACGTAAACGACAAAATGGTTTTAGTTGTTTAATTTACTTAGAAACGATAATTTGAGAAATTCCTGCTTAAATTTTAAAGAATATGTATAGACTCAACTACGGAGAAAGTTAAGAGGCTTAAATCGGTCCCGTTTGCCCATAAGATGTGAAAATATTTTTAAAAAGAGGTATGTTTGATATTATTTTCTCTGTTACAAAAGTTATCTAATCATGTATTGAAAACTAACAAAACAAGGTTTTTATCATGAATTATCAGGTCACCAACTTATAATTTTCATTCGTTATGTAATTACTGAAAAACATTGAGATCATTGACTCCAAAATTACCAATGCGTCCTCTTAATTTATAGCAGAAACACGGTACACTTTTTGAACCCTTATTTAATATAGAATTACCAATGAAAGTTGCATAGATTATGCATAGTTGTTTACATTATTGGAAGGTTACCTATCTGCTTATTTCTTAAATTGACACTAAGTGATTTCTGATTATAACAAAATAAATAGAAGAGTACAATAAAAGGTATATAGATAGACTTGCTATTTTTAATTTGACTTGGTAATTTCTATTTAAGACTGGCTTTTTGCCGCGACTTCGTCTCTCCTAGGTCTGACTATCTGAATGCCAAACATTTACATCTGCTTTGCGTTGAGTACAACACATCTAAACATTAACATTCATTTAAGTCCTTATTAAAGTCCATTGAAGCTACTGTTACACATGCTCTTTAGTAGCACGAAAGCATGCCACTATTAAGTAATTGCTACTTAGTAGCATGTGTGTCGAAACATTACTAATAATGAGCATGCTCATTTCGAGTTTGCTCAAAAATCGACTGTCGTTTGATTTTTGGGCATGCTACCTGCAGCGCGGGTGGAACAGGGCGTGCTTTTAGCGCGTGTGAACAGGTTTGCTTGTTGAGCATGCCAGTATCGATCAGACGTTCGCTTTTTTCTTCTACTTAGCCAATCACGGACTCAAATCTTCCTATTCTTTTTTTCAATCAATCGGGATTTAGCTTGCCTTTACCAAAAACGACTTAAGTCACGTAACCCTCCGGCATTGCTGGCCCACCAACCTAGCTTCCAACGGAGTCTAAATGAGACTTGGTCTGATGAATGGTCTGCCGCTGACACCCCTCCTGAACTTTTTGACCTGGACCCGGGCAGCCACCCAACTGGATTCAACGAATCACGCCGTGTCTGGTGCATGCTGAGTCGACTGAGAACGGGCATAGGCCACTGTGCCCATCTCCGGAAAAAATGGGGCTGGAGCGAGCAGGGATGCTGCGATTGCGGATGCCCAAAGCAAACTGTGCGGCATATCGTCTTGGAGTGTCCACTAACCAAATACGATGGTCCAGCAGAAGATTTAAAAAAATGTACGAGTGCAGCTGCTAACTACCTGGCAGAATGTAAATTTAGATTATAAAAACAGTGTATTTTAATAGCCATACGATAAATAAATAAATAATTATTTTTTTCCCCTTTCTAGCTGAAAAAAGTTTTACATCGCATCGCCAGCAAAGGGATAATTTTATTCAGCTTCATGCGGATAACTGCTTGATTTTCCATGGTTTCGTTTGAACTGGCAGAAAACACGCTATCAAATGGCATGTGTATTGGAGTGTTTGCTTTGATCATGCTTATTGAGGAGCATACTTAAAACTAGCATGCTTATTGCTAGCAAATGTAAACAGTTCATAAGCATGCTCATATTAAGCATACTAATAGCACGCTTTTTAGCATGCTATTCTAGAGCATGTGTAACAGTAGCTAAATGTTTTATATAAAAAATATAGATCCTGTGATAAAACGGAGAAAGCGAACATGACTTTATGATACTTTGAAGGCATGAGGTCGCTCAGATATTTTTGAAACGGGACGGAAAAAAATATGAAAAATACGAAAGCAAGAGCTACTTTTCTTTGAATACGCTGTTGTTGCTAAATACGTTTCCCGACAATCAACTTCTGCCAGAGCATCTGAAGAGCAATTAACGTGTTTTATGTTAGGAAGAACGAATTAGTGCTAACTTCTGACGTATATTCGACGCATTAGCCCGCTAGAATAATTGCATGGGTTATATCTAGATACCCACTTACTGACGTGAGAGGCAGGTTATACCGGTAGTCATTAAATAAAATATCTTCGTCGTTTCACGATATTTTATTGATAATATTATTTTGAAAATGACTCTGAAATAGTAGATGAGTCCCTTAGTAGTAAACAAAATCAAAGTTTGCAAGAAACTTTGACAGTTTTTTTCTTTGTTATGTGTGGGTTAGGTTAAGTTTAATAATAAAGCTTTTCTTTGATTAACTTAATCACCGACTCTAGTTATCTAGATATTTAAAAAGTATTCATTTATCTATACATATAATAAAGCTGAAGAGGGTCGAAAGTCTGTACATGGAAGATATTCGAAAAAAAATTGGCTAGGGATACTTAAAATCGATAACAGAACACGTTCCAACAGTTTTTAGAATTTTTGTCTGTTTGTCTGTTTATCTGTTTATCTGTTTGTCTGTTTATCTGTTTATCTGTTTGTCTGTTTATCTGTTTATCTGTTTGTCTGTTTATGTGACCGCGCATCACGTGAAAACGGCTGAACCGATTAAGATGAAATTTGGTATGGAGATAGTTTTAGTCCTAGGGAAGGAATAAGGGTAGTTTTTATCTTGAAAATCAACCCCTAAATGGATGAAATGGGGGGTGGAAATTTGTATGGAGCTACTTAATCCGCTGCACCGATTTAGATAAAATTTGGTATATAATTAGTTTGAGTCCCGGGGAAGGTCAAAGGATAGTTTTTATCCCGAAAATCTTCCCTTTAGGGGGTAAAATGGAGGAGTGAAAATTTGGATGTAATCCATTTTGATAAAATTTGGTTCAGAGGTAGTTTAAGTTCTGGGGAAGGACATTGGATAGTTTTTATTCTGGAAATCTTCTCCTAAGGGGGTGAAATGGGCGGTGAAATTTTGGATAGAACCGATTTAGATGAAATTTGGCATAGAGATAGTTCAGAGTCCTGGGGAAGGACTTAACATAATTTTTAGTCAAGAAATCATTTCCTAAGGGGGTGAAATGGGGATAAAAATGTGGATAAATCCCATTTAGTAAAAATTTGGTATAGAGATAGAAGAAAACCCAGGGAAGGACAATGCATAGTTTTCATCCTGAAAAATCATCTCCTGAGGGGGTGAAATGGTGGAAATTTACGGTATAGCGAGTTGAAGTCTTGGGGAAGGACATAGGATAGTTTACTCTCGAAAATAATTCCCTAAGGGGGTGTAATTGGGGATAAAAATTTGTTTGTGACCCATTTTAATGAAATTTGGTTGTACGGTAGTTTGAGTCCCGGAGTATGACAACGGATAGTTTTAATCCCGAAAATCATCCCCTCAGGGATGAAATAGGGGGTGAAAATTTGGATAAAACCCATTTAGATGAAATTTGGTAAAGAGATAGAAGGAGTCCTAGGGAAGAACAATGCATAGTTTTAATCCCGAAAAATCATTTCCTGAGTTGGTGAAATGAGGGTTGAAGATTTTGATAGAACCCATTTAGATGAAATTTGGTATAGAGAGAGGTCTGAGTCCAAGGAAAGAACATAAAATAATTTTTATTCCGGAACACATGAAAGGAGGAAATAAGGGGAGGGGAACACATAAGGGGCGGGGGTGAGAAATGGTGGATGAAAATTTGAATTGAACCCATTTACGGTATAGCGATAGTTAAGGAAGGACATAGGATAGTTTTATCCCGAAAATCATCCCCTAAGGGTGTGTAATTGGGGGTGGAAATTTGTTTGTGACACATTTTGATAAAATTTTGTTGAAAGATAGTTTGAGTCCTGGAAAAGGACATATGATAGTTTTTATTCCGTAAATCATCCCCTAAGGGGGTGAAATGGGGGTGAAAATTTGGATGTAGCCTATTTAGATGAAATTTGGTATAGAGATAGTTTGAGTCCTGGAGCATTCTCCAAGGAGGTGAAATAGGGGGTGAAAAATTGGATGGAACCCATTTACGGTATAGCGGTAGTTGGGAGTCCTGGGGAATAGGAATTATAGGTAAATATATGTATGTGACGTTCTAAGGGTAAAGGAAGGTACCTTTACCCTTAGAACGTCACATACATATATTTACCTATAATTCCTATGGCGGTAGTTTCGAAGATGTTTTCTAAAACGGGGTAAAAAAGACGTTTTATTATGGCTATTTTGAAAACTATTAGATGTAACATTTTGTTGACGTATCTTTATTTTTAATAAAAAATATTTAAATTACAAGTCAGTTAATTTAGTCCTACAGTTAAGTAGATAAGGTCCTCACGGCCGTGTGATATGAAAATATGCAAAATAATACTGAAAAAAGCCTACATGCACTATTATGGTGAGGCGGGTTATAGAAACCAAGTTTGCGGCGGAGTCTATTTTGTAAAAAAAGGAGTTCGGAGTAAGCTAATCTATAAAATCATACTGATATTACAAATGCGAAAGTAACTCTGTCTGTCTGTTACCTTTTCATGCTTAAACCGCTGAACATATTGAGATGAAATTTGGTGTAGCGATACTTTGAATTCCGAGGCCTTCCCAAAGAATCCTTACTAAAGATAGTTTTTATCTGGAAATTCATCACCTAAGGGGGTGAAAAGGGGGGAGAAAGTTACAATATAAATGAGTTCCGCGCGGACGAAGTCGCGGGCAAAAGCTAGTCTTAACATATTTTGTCTAACTCCGTAATCCGAATATAGCAAATAAACGCGCTGCGGATAATTATTTATAGTCTTACATAAAATAAAACACCTAAGTAAAGACATCTTGCCTATCAAAGAATAGACAGATGATGCAGCCATAAAATGATGTTATCACAAGAACTCATAAAAAAGATCTCGACTGTCTGTAGATATTTTGTTTTTATTAGAACGGGCAACTTTGTGGTGCTATATAATGTCGAATAA
Organism: Epinotia brunnichana; assembly: GCA_963854355.1. Classification (NCBI taxonomy): domain Eukaryota; kingdom Metazoa; phylum Arthropoda; class Insecta; order Lepidoptera; family Tortricidae; genus Epinotia; species Epinotia brunnichana. The sequence continues at coordinate 2,146,996 of OY977946.1, forward strand.
AAACCGTTTTTACTGGTCAGTTTATCGCATTCATAAAACAACAGAATGTCTTGTCGAGATTTCTGCAAGTTTAATTCACATTACGTTTATATTCATCGCACAAATACTTTAAGTATAATGACATTAAATCAAATTCTGTTCTTGTTAAACACTTTTTAGTATTTAATGCAAATGAGTGCAAATCATTTTCTTTTAAACATTAATTTGATTTCGAAAGTGTAAGTTTTATAACCTTTTCAAATTCAATTCAATTCAATTAAATTAATTAATTAATTCAGATTACAAAGATCCATTATTTGTTAGTAAATTCACTTGTAAGAGAAAATGTTTCCGAAATGTTATCTGCAACGGCTATCACAACACGGCGCGCAGGCTCTCTCGATTTTTCTCGCACTATCCGTTCCTATTTTGTTAGAAAACTTATAATTAAAAAATCGAGAGAGCTCGCACGCCGTCTTGTGATAGCCGTGAGGTGACAATGTAATGCTATTAAATTACGTAATAATTGGAAGCAATCTAAAACAAGTGTATTTTATAATAAGCTATTCCACTTGCTCAACTTTATTATTATTATTTTTTTTATTTGGAGAACAAACAGAGTCAAATGTACTTAATAGTTACTTACAAGCTAGATTACCAATGGACATGCATTTAGCTCATCGACTTATACTTTCTACCTATACCCTATTCCATGTAAGACCAGACAAATCCTTCGACACTCGACACTTCGAAACATCACTTTACAAAGCAAGGACTCCCTTCACTTTCATGAAAGGAACCCGCCTAGCGGGCGTCTACGCCGTAGTCGCTTTCCGCTACATACGAGGAAAACCACAGGATCGGCTACGAGCGTAGCGCGTCACTACGCGCACTACCTGCCAAGAATCTGATTCTTGGTAGGTAGTGACGCGCTACGCGCACTACCTGCCAAGAATCACTATTCTTGGCAGTGAAATTAAGGGGGTACCTACATTGGAAATTATCGCGTGGTTTGAAACGCCGTTCTGAATAGATTAAGAAACTATAAGGTATTTTTTTCAGATATAAGATTCTTGAATATATGATTGTTTAATCTGATTTAATCGATGCATGATTGGCTTAAATTTCCTCAATAGAAAAAAATCTAACGTTGGGTCTTTTTTTAGGGTTTCATACAAAGAGTAAAACGGGACCCTATTACTAAGATTTCGCTGTCCATCTGTCTGCCACCAGGCTGTATCTCACTGATAACGTGATAGTTCCAGTTGAAATTTTAACAGATGATGTATTTCTTTTGCCGCTATAACAACAAATACTGAAATCAGAATAAAATAAATATGTTTATTGATAATGGTACGAAACCCTGCGTGCGCGAGTCCGACTCGCACTTGGCCGGTTTTTTTCATCCTTTATTACTCAGCCTACTCAAAAAATGCATTATTTTACGACACAATCAAGTTAAAACCATACTATATTATGTCATCTACGTGAGATTTGAGATGACATAATACTATATATAATGTCATCTAAAATCGCACGTAATGAAAATATTAATAAAACTTCAATAATTTAGGTATTAATCGAAAGTCCAAAAAAGCTATTTCCGAAGAGTGTTGCATCTATTTTTCTCGTGCGCGGAAGGCATTAAGCGTCTCTTTGTTAAGGGGGCGTGGTTTTCGCAAATCGACTCGAATCAAGGCATCCCCTTAAAATAAAGTTTTTTGAAATATTGAACCTGTCTAATTACCAAATATTTATTTGTGCCGTTTAAAGTTTATGATTGATCTACTTTCTCTATTTGCAAACAAAAGCTTTCAGAGTTCAACACGACCCAAAAAAGCTATTGCAACACCTATCATATTATTTGACTTGTGCATCGTAAATCTGCACTTTCGAAGCTCGTAAACGAGACTAAAAGCTTTCTAAAAATGGTCGACGACTATTAAAAGCTAAAAAGTCTCTACGAGAACGATAACAAAATGCTTGATGTATTCGAGCTGTGTCGTGCTTACTTTGTATTTTGGTGATAAACTTGTTTGACGTTCGAGATAAGTGAATTTGTTCGTTTTATTTTATTGCCACGACGGTTGAAGACGGAAGAAGACATGGACGCTTGCGAGCTTATCTAGATAAGTCTTATTGGTTTGTCGCTAGCAAGACACAAATGCACTGTCCTCGCAGCGTGACTAGGGGAGCTCTGGCCAGCTTTTTCATCTATAAACCTTCAATTACTTCACTTCCTTGCACTGGAAATACATTTCATATACGTTTTAATGAAACAATTGTTTTTATTTCTTGTTAATTTAACGCGGATGGATGGAAATTAAAAACCTAAATTGTAGAAATTTACAGAATCGACAATAATTTCAGCATTAGCATCATCATAACTGGTAATCGAATAGCTGGCAGTTTTCTCGTGCAACGCATCAGCATTGCAGTTCAGTGAGGAAATACCGCCAGCATACTCGGTACAATGCCTAGAGGTCCATTTTAGTCCATCACCGAACGCCGCCAACGGCGCGTACTTTATCTAATCTGTGCGCGGTTCCAAATTCGAATCGCGGGAAACAATTGACGCGCACCATTTTCAAATGGTGAACTTTTTATTTATTATTTTTTTTATTTATTTTATTTAGGGTTCCGTAGCCAAAAAGGCAAAAACGGAACCCTTATAGTTTCGTCATGAATGCCCGTCAATCCGTCTGTCCGTATGTCACACACGTCACACACATTTCCTAGTCAGTAACTTTTTGCTAGGATGCACCGTATAGAAGCTACGAGTGAGAAACCAAAAAAATTCGAGGATTTGTGGCTGCCAAAAGTTGTCCCAAGATATCTCGTGTAATCATTTTTGATATTTGCTCGGTTGTATCGATGTAAACAATATAAAAAAAAACTTCTACACCACTTTTTGCAACAAAGAAATACTCTACGGACTGACCTATTAAAAGGAACCAATTCTTTATTTTAAACTAAGTGAATACAATTTTTTTTTGAATGCGATTAGCAGGTTTAGCGGTACAAAACAAACCAAACATTTTCACATGTTTTATACTAGATCAACCTAGACGTTTTTATTATTTAATAGACATAACACGGTTAGAAAACGTTCGTCAGTATAAAGTTGATCAAACAATTAATGTCATAATTAATTAATGACAGTAATTATTAGAGTGGCGCTTCTGTCTGAGAGTCTAAATTCTGAATTGAAGTTCTATTTTCTGACGCCGTAATATTACAAGCTTTCAGCATTAAGCTACCAATTTCACAAATCAACATACATGTGCTACGTAACTCAGGGCACGCTCTAGGGATTTGATATCGATACAAAGATGTCGATATTATTAATACATGTGCTCATTGAAATTTCTCGATTACTATAAAAAGGTTCGATATCTGTTTTTTTATGTTTGTTTGTTTGATGTTTGTTGTTGATGTTTTATATATATCTGTTTTATTTTGACTCAAACGTCAGTATAAATATTTTAAGAATGCCCCGTTGATCACTGTGGACGTTGAGATAACGTATAGTAATTGAAAGTGGATATTTTCATCTAGACGGCAATCTTTATTAGAAGTAATAAGGGCTTGAAAATGTTCTCGAGAGATCTGTATATTGGGCAGAGCCAGCTCGCCAAGTTGAAGACTGAAGATGGTAGAATCGTTTCTTCTAAACCTGAGATTCTGGGTGAGATAGAGCGCTTTTACGGACAGCTATACATGTCAACTCGCAGACCCGAAGTTGGTCTGGCGGAAGACTCTAGAGCCAGACTAACCCGACACTATACCGACGACATCCCGGACATCAGCCTGTACGAGATTGTGATGGCTCTCAAACAGCTCAAGAACAACAAGGCACCCGGTGAAGACAGCCGAACTCCTGAAGGCGGGTGGAAAACCGGTCCTAACTTCCCTTCAGAAGTTGTTCGATTCCGTCTTACTGGAAGGGCGAACGCCAAAGGCATGGAACGGAGGAGTGGTGGTGCTGTTCTTCAAAAAGGGTGACAACACCCTGCTGAAGAACGACCGACCCATCTCACTTCTGAGTCTATGAGCTGTTTTCGAGAGTCATTACAAATCGTCTCGTACGCAGGCTAGATGACTTCCAGCCTCCCGAACAAGCCGGTTTCCGAAGAGGCTTTAGTACCGTAGACCACATACACACGCTTTGCCAGGTTATACAGAAAACTGTAGAGTATAACCTGCCTCTCTGCTTAGCGTTCGTGGATTACGAGAAAGCCTTCGATTCGTTCGAAACCTGGGCCTTATTGCAGTCTCTCCAGCGGTGCCAAGTTGACTACCGCTAATCGCTCTATCAAAGTTCTGAAGTGTTTGTACGAGAACGCCACTATGTCAGTCCGACTCCAGGACCAGAGCTCGAAACCTATTCCGCTGCAGGGAATCAGGCAAGGACATGTTATTTCTCCAAAACTGTTCACCGCTGCACTGGAGGATGTTTTCAAGACTCTGGACTGGAGAAGGCTAGGCATCAACATCAACGGCGAGTACATCACTCACCTTCGGTTTGCTGACGATATAGTAGTCTTGGCTGAGACCATGGAGGACTTAAGTACGATGCTCGATGACCTCAGTAAAGCTTTCGAGCGAGTTGGTCTAAGAATGAACATGGATAAGACGAAGATCATGTCAAATGTCCATGTAGTACCAACTCCCATTACAATCGGACACTTTACGCTCGAAGTTGTAGACGATCATGTATACCTAGGACAGACTGTCCAGTTAGGTAGGTCCAACTTCGAGAAAGAGATCAATAATCGAATCCGACTCGGCTGGGCAGCGTTCGGGAAGCTACGGCACATCTTTTCGTCCAATATTCTGCAGTGTCTCAAGACGAGAGTCTTTGACCAGTGTGTGTTGCCAGTGATGACATATAGCACTGAAACGTGGTCGTTTACAATGGGCCTCATAAGAAGGCTCAAAGTCACCCCAAAGGGCAATGGAGAGGGCTATGTTGGGAGTTTCTCTGCGTGATCGCATCAGAAAATGAGGCTATCCGCAGCAGAACCAAGGTAACCGATATAGCCCTCCGAATCGCTAAACTTAAGTGGCAGTGGGCGGGGCGGGGCACATTGCAAGTAGAACCGATGGCCGTTGGGGCGGAAAGGTTCTCGAGTGGCGACCACGGAAGGCGCGGCGTTAGTAGGCCTCCCACAAGGTGGACTGATGACCTGGTCGCGGGAGTCCGCTGGATGCGGGTGGCGCAGGACCGGTCACTTTTGAACTCTTTGGGGGAGACCTATGTCCAGCAGTGGACGTCTTTCCGCTGATATTATGATGATGATGAACATTAAGATGTTGACAGTAACATCGATATATTTTTTGTCGATAAAATATTTTGCTACATCACTTTAGGATAGGTGTCCCGAGTTAGCACATGTATGCAAATCAACTAGTCATCGGCATGCAATCAGCGCTTAGGTACTCAGTTTTTCATTGATCCTGTCATACGAGGCTCGATCAATTATAGCTGGAAACCTCATTTTAGTAATTGCAACGTCAGTTATTTCAATAATCTCTCATTTTCAATTTTGTAGTTCAATTAGGATTAACTCGATGTGTTTTTTTAAAAGTACTATCTATCAAAGGCATTAAGGATGACTCACGCTAGAACGGGCCGTGTCCGTTTTCTAAGAAAAACGACGGCATTTTTGCGCGGTCTTGCAATTCCCAAGGCTGGCCAAGCCACGGCCGGGCCGTGCCGACACCGAGCCGCTTCCGAGCCTCGGCCGTGGCTCGGCCGGGCATGGGTGAGACTCGGCCGCTCAAAAACGCTGTCGTTTTTGTTAGAATACGGCCCGGGCCGGACACGGCCCGTTTTAGCGTGAGTCATCCTTTACTTGTAATTAAATATATCTTTGACTTTTGACATTATACATTTTATTACAAGATGCATTTGAAACAAAGTTCCTAAAGATTTTATATTCCTAGTTTATTGGCCAAAATCTTGTGTAAAAAAATGGTTTACATTTTGCTTCATGGTAATGGTATAGATTATTTTAATTGTACTTAGGTACTGAATTATTCGCAGGTATTAATAATCGTTTTTTTTATACAACCCGACCTTTCGAGCCCTTTCCAGCACGAGTAGACTGAAAAGCGTGCAAATTGTTTTATTTAATGAGTTATGTTAGTAAAAATCGATGACAATATTATGTACGGTCAACCAATTTGATTCCTAGGCCACCGTAGAACCCTGTCATTTTAATTTGCTACATAACGACGTAATAATCCTAGTAACCCGTATTGACATAGCATTTACAACGGCAAGGTTCTATGATGGCCTAGGAATCTAATTGGTTGACTGTATACTGATTTTATACATCTGAATTTTTGTCACTGCCGGTAATAGAAAAAAAGCGGCCAAGTGCGAGTCGGACTCGCACATGAAGGGTTCCGTGAAATAAATTGCTGTTTACGATTTATGACGTATTAAAAAAAACTAGATCTCGTTCAAACCAATTTTCGGTGGAAGTTTGCATGGTAATGTACATCATATATATTTTTTTGTTTTATCATTCTATTATTTTAGAAGTTACAGGGGGGGGGGGGGGGGGCACACATTTTACCACTTTGGAAGTGTCTCTCGCACAAACTATTCAGTTTAGAAAAAAATTATATATGTAAGAAACCTCAATTTCATTTTTGTAGACCTATATAGATACCCCACACGTATGGGTTTGATGAAAAAAAAATATTTTGAGTTTATGTTCTGAGTATGGGGACCCCTAAAACTTTTTTTTTTCGATTTTTGTGTGAAAATCTTAATATGGTTTACAGAATACACCTACTTACCAAGTTTCAACAGTATAGCTCTTATAGTTTCGGAAAAAAGTGGCTGTGACATACGGACGGACAGACAGACAGACATGACGAATCTATAAGGGTTCCGTTTCTTGCCATTTGGCTACGGAACCCTAAAAAGGATCGATAATGATTAATAAAAGGAACTGTAGGGCCAGACCATATTTGATACCGAAGACAATCTGGGGTTAACCATAAAAAAACACCTAATTCTGATATAAAGGTTTTCACCATACCAATATTTTTTATACCAAGATCAAAGATTTCATGTGTTTAATCAAGTTATATGAATGTATATGCTTCACTCCCGGAAACAATCTAACTCCTATTTTATACGTCACGCCGAGAAGTACGCAATTTGCCATTCCGTTGGCAGCAGCCAATTTAGTCGTAACCAGATTTGACGGTAACAGAGATGACTATCGATAAACGACTGTCATTATGTGGCGGTCCACAAAGTGAGTCATAGACGTAACATAATATAAGTATGGTTAGGTTTATGTCATTGTTTATCCTCTAGCCGAGCATACAGGAAAAAACGCCAATGTGTATACTAGGAACTAGAGTAGTTTTTTTTGGGATCCCCTTCATTGGCATAATTTTTTTTTGACTTATATAATTTCGCATAATTGATTTGGCATAATTTATATTGGCATAATAATACTGTCGCATAATAATACTTTGGCCTACTACTTTTTTGGCATACTACGCTAATAGCATAATTTGAGTTGACCTAATCTTTATTGGCCGAATACACATTACGCATACTATTGTTTGGGCTAATAATTATTTGGTATATCTCTCATTATCTCATAATCCAAAATTTCAGTTTTATAAATGAATAAAACTCAATTTAGTTATTGTCATATTATTAGTTTTTCCGCTATTTTATCAAAAAACATAACCTCGAAGACTCCCTTTTCTCTGAGATCAATCAATGAGAGTGATCGTAGCAAGTACTAGGGAACAGGGGCTTAGTGGCAAAACCAACTCGGATCGCAGATAGGTTAGAAGATGGAAGCGGGAGCCTTGCTCCCGCTTTCGTCTTCGAGGTTTTTTTTTATAAAAGAGCGGAAAAACCTTTTATTAAAACTTACTACTAATGAAAATGAGGCAATTTACTACTAAGAAAACCATAGGCTAAAATCTAAATTTCAGGGATTTTGAACGGGTAGATAGGTATCACTTTATTACTATATGAGCCATTTGTACATAACTTTTTTTTGTTATGCATTTTGATATGATGCCAATTGATTATTATGCCTATTTGTGCTTATGCTATTTGACATTAGTCTTCATGAAGATTATGTTTTTTTTTTTATATTGAATGTGTCAATTCAGTTTATTTTATTTTATGTTTATATTAGTGGCTAGAGCTAGCATTCACTTATTTTTTGACACAATATTATACAAAACATTCTAACTAATCCAGTTACCTTGTCGCCTGAAAAAACGGGCGACAGTATTTTAGATTTTTGACAAAGTTGCGTTCGGCGCTCGAGGTCACAAACTTGGATTATTTATTGGGCCAACGTCATAAACAAGTCTGCACAAAATCAGAACTACCGGATTTGACGCAAACTCTGGATGCAGGGCAAATCTTGGCTAATCTGTGATATGAAGTTATTCGGTGATAGCTACTTTAAGGTCTAATAATAAGGCTTGTAATAATTTGCAGTAGGTGGCGGCACTGTCATTCAACTTACTTACGTGCAGCAAGTATCCGAACGCAACAGTCAAAATTAAGAAAAAATAAACTAAAAAAAACTCAAAAAACCTAACTATCACCGATTAGCCAAGGTTTGCCCTATAAAGTTACTGTAGTAAACGCGTTTAATTACAAGAAATTGAATCGGTTTATTTTTATTTTTTGCAATCAGTAGGACTCCGTCCTTCGTCATGCAATTTGTGTATGATTTTGATTTTGTGATTTTTTTATGTATGCAATAGTTTTAAAAAATGCACATTGATTAGCTTCTTTAATTTTATTACCTACAATCGTACAAAGGATTTCTTCCCCAAATTTTTATTTATACATTATTAGTAGGTACCCCAAAAAATAAGGCAAAGCCCACACGGTATTAAACAAATTAAAAACTCCACGTACAAAGAACATGTCAAATAAAATTGCTAAAGACAATTGTTATGTGATTTTTATGTACGTGTTTCTTCTTGAAAGTGGGTAACACAACAAGGAAACAAATAAAGTATGTTATGTGAGAGTTATCGAGAGCTAATGGTAAAGTTCGCCTGCAAGAAGTCCTTATCAATCAATTTGCTATGATGTTCTTTTGTTTTTATTTCAGCTTGGCATTAATGTATTCTGTAAAACTTCGGAAGCAATTCTACATAGGAAGATAATTACTATATTTTAATATTTACTTCGATCAGTTTTCAAATCTTAACAGAACCTTGTTTAGGCAAGCCGTATTCTTGTTTGCCACCGTCGTAGTATACAAAAAAAGATTATGTTTTTCAACTTGTACAGTCAGCATCAAAAGTAACTACGCAATCGAAGACGTCAAAAGTTGAATAAATACTTTTGACGTCTTCGCTTGCGTAGCTACTTTTGATGCTGACTGCACCCATTCCGTGTCATCCTTGACTTGGTAACGAGTACTTCCTTTTAGTACTCATAAAGAATCCATTAATGGTTTTCTTTTCCATTTTACATAAATCACGAATCGTTTTATTCGCGTTTTCTTTTGAATGAGCGTGAGTAAAACGAAATTTAAGGAGATTTACGGAGCAATTTAATTTGGAATCCTGTAAAATTCCGATTTTACGATTTACTTAACTAAGTGATTAGAATAGGATTGGAGGTGACAGTTCTTACATATAAATACGTCAAAGTTTATATGAACTGACAGCCCAAACTCATCGCGGTGGGGTAATAACTAAAGTATAGTTTTAGTCAGACATCAGACTATAAATATAACATATACCTATATAATTATATAAATCAGCTTATGGGTGACTTGCAAAAAAATTGTACATAGTTAATCTAATCTACGCTTTAACTTTTTTCCATTGTGTAACGGCAATTACCCATACATTTTATATGGGTAACTTTCGTTACACAATGGAAAAAAAGTTAAAGCATAGATTAGATTTAGGTCCTTAATTATGTACAATTTTTTTGCAATCCACCCTTATATAGCCAAGACTATGAGACATGAAAGGAAAGTACCTTAAATATCGTAGGTATTTTGCTGAAAGAAGAAATTGCTTGCTACGTCTGGGAATCGAAACGACTTAAAGGTTAAAAAAAAAACACCATAGTCTTTGGACGCCCTGTATACGTCCCACTACTGGTCACAGAGCTCTCATGGATGAGAGGGGACGGCCAGTAGTCCCCACGCTGGCCCATTGCGGGTTGGGGACTTCACATACATTTGAATTTCTTCGCAGATATATGCGGGTTTCCTGACGGTGTTTATCCTTCATCGAAAAGCTAACGGTATAAATATCAAATGAAAATCCATACAGGAGTTTCGAAAAACTTCGGGATTCGAACCCACGACCTATGTTTGACAGCCGCATGCCTGAACCACTAGGCTACCATAGCGTAGTAACATAATATTCATACGTCCTATCTTTATTATTTTCATTGACGGTTGCAACGGGTACCTCATTATTGTTAATTCAATACTGTGTTAAAGGTATAACTTTAACACTTTATAGGCGTATACCATCACTGACCTATTTTTTAAATAGGTCACTGATGGTATATGCCGATAATAATGTAATATGTTGGGTGACTCCTTAGTCCTGAACCGAATGTATAAGCACCAAGCTTAGGCGAAAGCAGTGTTAGTAGTCGCCCAAATATCAATTAGCAACCAATTCAATTAAATACAATTGAGCCTTTGATGACCATAAAGTGAAAATACGGATTAAGTAAGTTTCATACCAATATTATAGGTAAATTTTTTAGGGTTCCGTAGCCAAATGGCAAAAAACGGAACCCTTAAAGATTCGTCATGTCTGTCTGTCTGTCCGTATGTCACAGCCACTTTTTTCCGAAACTATAAGAGCTATACTGTTGAAACTTGGTAAGTAGATGTATTCTGTAAACCGTATTAAGATTTACATACAAAAATAGAAAAAAACACAATAAATTTTGGGGTTCCCCATACTAAGAACTGATACTCAAATTATTTTTTTCATCAAACCCATACGTGTGGGGTATTTATGGATAGGTCTTCAAAAATGATATTGAGGTTTCTAACATAATTTTTTTCTAAGCTGAATAGTTTCCGCGAGAGACACTTCCAAAGTGGTAAAATGTGTGTTCCCCCCCCCCTGTAAATTCTAAAATAAGAGAATGATAAAACTATCAAAAATATATGATGTACATTACCATGCAAACTATGAACTTAAATTGGTTTGAACGAGATCTAGTAAGTAGTTTTTTTTTGAATACGTCATAAATCGTAAAAAGCAATTTATTTAACGGAACCCTTCATGTGCGAGTCCGACTCGCACTTGGCCGCTTTTATTTCAATCTGCACTTATTTTACATATTGAGACCGTTTTTATGAGCTCAAAATTAATTAATCTTGTGTAGTTTAGATGTTGCTTTGGCCACCTATTGTCTCCATCATCAGATCAGCTCTATAATAAAATAAAAATCATTTATTTCAGACTACTGTTGTTGGTCCATAGGTATTTTGTTAGTAACAATAATCAGCTTAAGTTATGTTAGTGTGGAATTGAATTAATACAAGATTTTATTAAATTACATTACGTTCCAGAGTTAGAATTGAAATTAAAAAATTAATAAAATTAAAAATTAATTAAATTAAAATACAAATTCAGAATACATACAAAACGGCGTCACCTTTTGCTGACGTGCATCTGTATAAGGTGGCACATTATACGCGAGTCAAACCGCCCGGCCCGCCATGGTCTTCAGGATGGAGTTGGAACTAGCGCAAAGTCTGCAGAGCAAGGAGGCAGTTTTTTTGCGCATAATGGCGTAGAAGTCGTCCGCTCCCGCGAGCGCAAACATACCAGATGCACTGCAGAAACGCGGCAGTCCCAGCAACATCCTGAAGCCATTGTTGTACTGGACTCGATAGGCGTTGATGGCCTTCTGCGTATAGTTGGTCCATAGGCTGCTCGTGTAGTATACCTGGCAGTAGACTTTGAACAAAGTTATTTTGACGTGCTTACTACATCGTGCAAACCGCCGAACCAACATATTGCATCTGACCGCCAACGCCCTCCTTTCCCGCTCTATATCTGATTGGTCCTTAAGGTCATCGGGTACATAGTGGCCGAGATACTTAAACTTGAAGACTCGTTTAAGTCTATGGTGCCACAATACTGGGTTGGCACCAAACTTATACTTGAGATTATTTGAGTTAGGCGAATTGCATCAAAGTAGTACATTCAAAAAGCAACTCTACTGTCCATGGCAGAAGATTCCAATTCTACAGACAGTTTTATAAAACGTCGCCCACATTAAATATTCTCCAATCCTAGATTAATCGGAGACCAGCAAGAGGCTGAAAATGGATTGCACATTTTGAAGGACAGCTTACATATCAGCCTATTTTGGTCTCTGATGGAAGGAAGTCGAATGTATGTATTTTTTTTAATAAACCTTTTTGTATTGTTGTATTGTATATATTATTTACATTATGTCTACTAGTATGCAACATATATGTTACTTGCGAACATATTCATACTACAAAAGCGTGCCGTACGTATTATCTCAATTGTCCCTCCACGCACTTCAGCTCAAAATCTCTTTATTCTCTCTTTTATGAGTTACCACAATAAGCATATATGTTAAATGACATGTAATATTTATAATATTATAAATAAATGACTTATGAACAGTAAAAAAATAATAAAAGCTTGTAAAAGTAGACATAGAACTAGAAATTAAATTACGCATTAATTTGATTACACACATTTGCACGTGGGCTATTTATAAAGAAATTAATTAAATGTCCGCTCCTACGTCTTCCAGTGATTTATCGACAGTAAACGACTGTACCCCATTATCTTCCATGTCATTAAATAACCGTTTTCTACTATATGCTAGGGGAATAAGATTTAAATTTCAATGTGCGTATAGTGCATGACTAGCTAATTGAATCGTTGCTTTAAACGACAGCTCGCGGCTTTCTTAGTAATTTACTTTCCTTGAGTTAAATTTTTGATTAATTGAATTTGTTTTCCTGTTGAGTTAATATTGGTGTGAAATATGTAGTCAACATAGAGGGAACAATTCGAGCAATTTGTCATAAAAAATGTTAATGGGCATTTATTTAATCTCTCTATTACTTATTTCATTATTTACCTGAAGGCGTAAGTTTTTGAACGAGTGTTAGGACTATTCGACTGTCATTTTCCCATTCAAAAGATGACATTTAGATTTACCTAACGTACATACAAAACGTTACACAATACCTGAAAAGTAGTGGTGTCTAACTCTAAGCCTTGGATTTAATTTATGCGTCGAAAATACAGACTGATTCCAAAGCCTAACCTAATTTTCACGTAAAATAATAGTCTGTATGCGTGACAAGTAGTAATGACATGAAATGATTTCACTGTTTTTGTTCACGTATGATCGTTATCCGCAAGGTCTTGTGTTAAAAATACTGTTTTTAAATACGAAACGGTTTCATGAAAAATTTAAACATCACGTTCACACATGAGTACTCGTGTGAAATCCGCCTCCAACGCGCCGGGTTTGTGGTTTGGACCGGATTTACATTTCTGAACACGAAAATTTTATTTTTTACGTTTCGTATGTCGAAAATTTTAATAACGGATGGAAATATAGTGGCATGTGGTTAAAACCAATACGACAGATATAGGTAGTTTTTAAATATATACATACATAAGAGATTTTTAATATTATTTGATATTAAATATTTGTATGCCTTAAAATAAAATAAACTTGTACATTATTATATAAGTTTCTGAACGTAAGTCTGACGTAGACTTAGGTTTACATATAAATTTTTATATTACATTTTAATATGCATACTTATGCCCTGCAATTTCGCAGACTAAAATGAATGTCAAGAATGTCTAAATGTATCACAGTTCCTTCCATTCATCCTCCTAGCGTGATTCCCGGTTGTTCCCGGGGTCCGCTTTGACACCTAATCCCAAGATTTGGCATATGCACTAGTTTAACTAAAGCGACTGCTATCTGACCTTTAACCCAGAGGGAAAACTAGACCTTATTGGGATTAGACCGGTTCCCTCACGATGTTTTAATGTATATGTAACAGTTATTGGATTAAACACTTTTGGGAGTTATGTTTCTAATTAAATTATAACGATTGAACTCACGTATAAATTGTCAGTATGGCCGAAATGTTACGAAGACAGTTTTTCTTGCGTCCATATCGCGGGCGAGAACACTCAATCCTTCTTATATGAGTTCCGAAAAATACATTAGTACAGTCAATATTTATTTCATCAATAATATATATACACAATTCAATAAAAAAAGCATTTTACAAACCCACTAAACTAAAACAAACTTAAACGTAACTAAGTAACCTAAACCTATTCCTAATCCTAAAACTAAACATCAAACAACCCTCCCCGAGCCACTCCAGGTGCAAAGGTTCCCATCACACTGGCCGCATTGCCGCGCTGAACAGCTATGGCTAACCTTTGCACCAGAAATGACCCAGAGCGGGGATCAAGTCCTCTTTCTTGTAAGCGACGCCCTACTTCCCTAAAAAAGATTTTGGCCTCTGCGCACCAACACCCAGTCGTCTCCACCGCAAGCGGAACAAATAAATAATTGGAAAGACACGCGTACTTGTCCCTCTTACGCACTGCCGCCAGCTCAGCAGCGGCTCCAGGCGCCCGCATGGTGCGACTTATGTGCGAAGCAGCAAAAGTACTAACACATGTGGCGTCCCAGAGCAGACACTTGCCTTTTTGCCAGGGCACCAAAGTCAAACCGTCCGGCCTTTTACCATCAGATCGGTTAAGACCTGGAGGCTCCAGCACACACGGCACATTCGCCGACACAAGGGCTCTCCGAACAATGTCATTTTGGTACAGTCAATTGTAAAAATATGGGTGCATATACAACTTACTCATAAATATGTCCCATTGCTCCTATGTCAGCGGATTACGATTTATGAGAGGATTAAATCGATACATATTTCAGCACTTGACTGATCTGTACGACAAAAGATCCGAACCCTCGACCGCCGTCTGACAGCCGCTTGCTTGAACCACTAGGCTACCATAGCTTCCAACCTCTGTCTTTCTGTATCTTATCTCAGATCATTTATGCAAACGGCTTCTGCTCGATTTTAATGGGAATGATCCCGTCTGTGTCCAATAGCTTGTCTGAACGCTTAAACGTTATGTTTACGACGCAATAACAATAGAATACTATTTACAAAAGCGGTTTAAGGTTGGAAATCAACGGTTCTTTTACAGCCTCGTATCTTTCTTTTACATTGTTCGGAGTTCAACTTTATTTTCTACAGCGCTTGGTTGCTTTTGTATTTATCAGTTTGAGTTGATGAGAGTTTCTGAAAGTGAAATCTTGTGATATTCAAGTTTACAGACGGGAACCTATTGAGACTCGTAATGAAAAGCAAATGACGTGGCTCGGTTGTGTTGCTAGCTTTGCAAATGGTTAATTTTGGGGTTAATGTTTGATATAAATCAGTATTTTGGTATAAAAGGTTTTGGTAATTCTATGGTTTACGAATTTAAGTAAGAATAGGAAGATTTATGAAGGAAATTTGGTTTTTGAAACGTAACAAAAAATCCAACCATTAATATTTAGTGTAGGTACGAAATTTTAGAAGGTGAGCAATTTAGCCTTTATAGGTCAGAATAAATAACCAGTAGTGGTGTTATCTATCATTCATTAATAAATCATTATAACCATATATTTTACGGGTTACTTATAATTGTAAACTGTATTTTTTGGTTACTTTCCTGTTTTATTTTCACGATGCCAGTTTTTAGAGATAATCAAATGTGCGTATGGGACAAACCAAAATTAGACCACCCAGATAAGAGTCAAAATCGAAAATCGCTAGCGGCCCAAAAAACGCCTCATACGTTATGACGTCACAACTTTGTCTTTGTAGTAAGGTACCGTTCAATTATTGGAAAAAATTGGTACAAAAACAGGAAACTACCCAATTGACCAGCAATTGGCATAGTCTCACCAAATGAAAAGATACGCCTAGGTCAAAAATATAGCTCACTGGTTCAGTAATAGCCTTAAAATGGTGTAAATGATACTGAATGGGTTTTAAATGTTCCGACATGACATTTAAAAGTAGAAACTAATAAAATATACAATAGTTATGAGTATCAACTAGTTAAATTTACTTTTCCATAGATAATTACTTAGCGCACGAAGCACCAGCATTAAATTGAATTCAAAACCTGCTTTTGTCTGCGCCGAGTTTTAATTCAGTGCAAAACATGTGAAATAGTTATTTGTTCAACAAGAGAGCAAAGTAGATTTTTGCTGCGAGTGTTGATGTCTGTCTTTCTGTATCTTATCTCAGATCATTTATGCAAACGGCTTCTGCTCGATTTTAATGGGAATGATCCCGTCTGTGTCCAATAGCTTGTCTGAACGCTTAAACGTTATGTTTACGACGCAATAACAATAGAATACTATTTACAAAAGCGGTTTAAGGTTGGAAATCAACGGTTCTTTTACAGCCTCGTATCTTTCTTTTACATTGTTCGGAGTTCAACTTTATTTTCTACAGCGCTTGGTTGCTTTTGTATTTATCAGTTTGAGTTGATGAGAGTTTCTGAAAGTGAAATCTTGTGATATTCAAGTTTACAGACGGGAACCTATTGAGACTCGTAATGAAAAGCAAATGACGTGGCTCGGTTGTGTTGCTAGCTTTGCAAATGGTTAATTTTGGGGTTAATGTTTGATATAAATCAGTATTTTGGTATAAAAGGTTTTGGTAATTCTATGGTTTACGAATTTAAGTAAGAATAGGAAGATTTATGAAGGAAATTTGGTTTTTGAAACGTAACAAAAAATCCAACCATTAATATTTAGTGTAGGTACGAAATTTTAGAAGGTGAACAATTTAGCCTTTATAGGTCAGGATAAATATCCAGTAGTGGTGTTATCTATCATTCATTAATAAATCATTATAACCATATATTTTACGGGTTACTTATAATTGTAAACTGTATTTTTTGGTTACTTTCCTGTTTTATTTTCACGATGCCAGTTTTTAGAGATAATCAAATGTGCGTATGGGACAAACCAAAATTAGACCACCCAGATAAGAGTCAAAATCGAAAATCGCTAGCGGCCCAAAAAACGCCTCATACGTTATGACGTCACAACTTTGTCTTTGTAGTAAGGTACCGTTCAATTATTGGAAAAAATTGGTACAAAAACAGGAAACTACCCAATTGACCAGCAATTGGCATAGTCTCACCAAATGAAAAGATACGCCTAGGTCAAAAATATAGCTCACTGGTTCAGTAATAGCCTTAAAATGGTGTAAATGATACTGAATGGGTTTTAAATGTTCCGACATGACATTTAAAAGTAGAAACTAATAAAATATACAATAGTTATGAGTATCAACTAGTTAAATTTACTTTTCCATAGATAATTACTTAGCGCACGAAGCACCAGCATTAAATTGAATTCAAAACCTGCTTTTGTCTGCGCCGAGTTTTAATTCAGTGCAAAACATGTGAAATAGTTATTTGTTCAACAAGAGAGCAAAGTAGATTTTTGCTGCGAGTGTTGATGTTGAGTCCCGAGCAAGCGAAAGATTCTATATATAAATTATAATCTTGAGCGTAGTGAGGGACTCAAAGGCACGAGATGCAAATATCTTTGCTCTCGTGTGATACATACCTACCTACAACTTTTCACCTCAACAGTGAGAACATCGTCACGTTAAAAAATATATCGCTAGGCTTTTACGCACCTATAATATTCTGAATTTGTAATAGAGCACTGGTGACACAGTGACTGTGGACACTATGATGTGTCACCAGTGCTCGATATCAAAATTAAAAAACTACTTTGACTCACGGAGTGAGCAAAATCGCATTTTGCTCACTGTTTTCACGCAGCAAAATATGCTTGTTCGAGCTGCTGAGGTGAAAAAGTAATTTTTCCCTCACTGCCTCGGAAAGCCGTCTTTTATCCTTTAAAACCAGTGAGCAAAATCGCGTTTTATCCATTTTTTATTGCATTTTTAAAGTATTTTGACCTTAGAGCGTATCTCATGTATCTCATGATCCGTGATAGTTAGACAGTTGAAATTTTCAAAGATGATGAGTTTCTGTTGCCGCTATAACAACAAATATTAAAAAAAACAGAATAAAATAAATGTTTAAGGGGGCTCCCATACAAAAAAACTTTTCAGAATTGCTTGTTGCCTTCATCAGGCGCTGGGTCTCAAAATGTATGGGAAAACTAAAATCCAACTCGCACATGACCAAAATAAAAAGAGTTATTTGTTATATTTTGTTATACATGGGTGCAAATTTATAATTTAAATTAAATAAAGTTGTTTTGCATGTTGCACTTTCCTCGCTACAGTGAGGTGAAAAGTTTTGTGTTACACACGGGTGCAAATATATTTTACTTCTTAGAAAATAGTTGCTAGATTGGTCTTAAAATCATCTTAAACGATTCTAATATTCATACCAAAACCGCTAACGAGCCATATTTCACAAATAATCCACACTTTTTTTTATTTAATATTTATTCGAATGGACCCCACAAGATGGCTTTCGAAGTAGAGGCAGACCGAAAAGGCGATGGCGGGACGACCTTGACACATTTTGTACAGATTGGCGAACACTAGCACTGGACCGAGACAAGTGGCGGAAAAAAGGGGAGGCCTTTGCCCAGCAGTGGGACACAATATAGGCTACAAAAAAAAAAAAAAAAAAAAAAAATCATTTTTTCCTTCTTTAACCTGGCCGCCCAAGTAACACTCGCTCTCGTTTACTACGATACAAATAGACAGTGTGCGCGTTTTTGGTGTTGACAGCGCCTTAATGGGAAAATGACAGCTCAACTATGTTGTCCTAACGTGCGTTTGAAATGTTACGTGATCGGGGTGATCACGTAACATTTCGGTCATAACTACCTTTTTTTTTTTTTTTTTTTTTTTTTTTTTTACGTTGGGGAAATGCTTTTACGCATCCCGCCCGCCACGGGGAAGGGACAGGGCGGGTATGACGGACTAACCGCGGCAATAGCCTTGGACTACCGACTAAAACCCCAACGATTGCCAGCTCCGCCTTAAGAAAGGGGCGCCGCGGGATCGCTTTCCGCTTTCGGTCATAACTACCTGCGAGACGAGCCTTTCAATCAAAGTTTCTTATTATACTTAGTGCCCTTTGGCTAATTTTAGCCGCATGCTCTCAACTGAAAGGTCCACCAATACAAATACAGATTGCAATTATTGGACTTGTCACCTAAACTTGAATATTAAACAAGTTTGCTTCACTTACTAATTAGCTTTTGCCCGCGACTTGCTCCTCGTATCTTCGTTAATCGACGAAGGTTACTAGGTACTGCTTGTACTAAATTATCATCATCCTCCTAGCGTTATTCCCGGTTGTGCCATAAACGAGCCCGGGGTCCGCTTTGACACCTAATCCCAAGATTTGGCATAGGCACTAGTTTTACGAAAGCGACTGCCACCTTCCAACTCAGAGGAAAAACTAGACCTTATTGGGATTAGACTGGTTTCCTCACGATGTTTTCTTTCACCGAAAAGCTTACGGTAAATATTCCGTACATAAGTTCCGAAAATCTCATTGGTACAAGCCAGGGTTCGAACCCACGACCGCCGCTTGACAGCCGCATGCTTGAACCACTAGGCTACTAGACTTTCCACAGGTGCAGTAATCATTATCGCACTTCCACTCCCCTTTTTACCCCTTTAAGAGATGATTTTTGGCATTAATCCAATTCTTCTTAGAGTCTTAAACTACCCAAAGACACAGAAACACCTTCACATTTTATAATAATCACAAATTAGCTGCCCACGCGGCTTCTTTTTAAAATAAATTTTGAAATCAGTCCAGAGTATTTATTTATTTATTTATTTATTTAATTATAATTTTCTACACCACCACGGTGACCTCTAATATTATAAAGATGAAAAGTCTGTGAGATTGTAACCACCAGACATAGGAGTCCAGAGGGGTAATCACGTAACGTTCCGGACGCGCGTCGGTACAATTTAACTGACAATTTTCTATATAAAAAGTGACATTTAGACCTACCTGACGCGCGTACAATGCGGTACGTGATCGACCTACTGATGGTTGTAGAGATTACCTACCCATTACATACACACTTACTTTTCTCTTTATAATATTAGTAAAAACTAAGTATATTTGTAACGTAGGTAAACAAAACAAATGCCTGTACGCACAGATTAGTCCATTAGGACAGGACAGAGAGACCCTTCCTACAATACTTCCCTTTTCTAGAAAGGCTTCGTCATATTCGTCACTTCCGCGTTTCTGCGGCGCATCGTCCATGTTCGCCGAGGTGCGCACAAACGGCTTTGATGCCGTTTGGAGCAATAAAACGGCCTCGCTGTTAGACAGGGTGCGCGGGAGTAGCAACAGCATCCTAAGCATGATAGCTAACAAGCTAGATTGTCCTCTTTTGTGACAAATGGGTCAGAGGACTAAATCTCTTTTGTGTATTAATTATTAAGGAACTAACATTAGATTAATACTAATAATTTGTGGACCAAATTTTGTCTTTAAAACTGAATAAATAATAATAATAATATTTTCTCCCACTCCCACAGCATCAGTCTGGTTAATAATAAAGAGCAACCTAATGTATACAACTTTGCCTAGGTATTGTACATATATGTAGAACCCCTAAATTATATACATTGCTGGGTTATACGTTGTACATAAAATAGGACATCATCTAAAACATGTAATATTTGGCGTTAGCTGCAACCAAAGTTTCGAAACTTATCAGGCCGCGAACTTAATGAACTTCAGCTGTACGAATTAATTAAGCTTCTAAGTCAATGAGTAACATAAGTTTGTATTAACTTCACCGTCGTATAAGATTAATGAACATAATTATTTTCCATGTTGTAATTGTATTAAGCTGCTTGAACAAGAGTTTGTTGGCGGAAAATAGGGTAGCGATATTTACGAGTAGGTACTTTATCCACAAAACATAAGAATTGTATACGTAATCCATTAGAACATTTTTTACTTAGCTCATCATCTCAATTTATTTGGCTTACTATAGATTAGTCAAATTTCCTCGTGTTTTCAAATCACTTAAGATTAAGCACAATCATACTTATACTGACAATAATATTTACAGACACAAAAATAAATAAATAAATTAAATTTTAAAAAATCTAAAAAAAATAATAGTATTTTTCACAATCGTGTTATAATAGAGAGCTTTTTAGTCGAGTACCGTGTTTAGGCCACGAAGCTTGCTGAGTGGCCGAAGTAAGGTACGAGATTAAAAAGCTTGATTATAACACTATTGTGAACAATACTTTTTGTACGAGTTCATTAAAATTAATTTTCTACGAGTCAACTGAACTAATTAAACAAACTCGATACTGTTGAAACGAAGTGCAGCTCATCGCTCGTACGCTTGTTGATATCTTAAAAGACATCAACGAGCGTACGACATCAAAGCGATTCTATTGGTCCAATTCATTACAGTTCAGTAAAGCAGCCACGTGATTGGTCGAATTTATTTTAGTTGTCTGGAGCGTATCGAAAAGTAGTTATTTCGATTGTTTCGACAGTAACATGGACTACAACTATGAAAAGAGTGACGTTGCAGTATTCTCTATGAAATCTTAATACACATATTTTAATCGTCGAGTACAAAAAAATACTAATAGACACCGTCCCCAAGGTCGCGTATTGGTGGAAATGACAAACTACTATACACTTACTCGTATTTTTTGATGCCTTTATAATTACTTCTCACTATGTCGAATATGTATTGTGAGGTTAGCGTCATTAGGTTGGTGTCTTTAAAAAGTTGCCTTGCAGGGGTACCTGGCGGCGCGAGGTAAATAATCCGTATAGCTCGTTTTCGGAGTATAAAACCGAGTAATTTTTTTAAAAATAAAATCATCCTTTTAAGTAATTGACTTGTGTACATACAGAGTAAGAAAAACATTATGTCGATCCGTTAAAGGCGTTAATTGGTATAAAATAAAATATGAAAAATAAGACAAACAATTTTTTGACACCATAATATAAAAGTACGGCAAGGGACCTGATGTAGTGCCGCCCGTTAGATTGAATGGGACTGAATTAAAAAATGTTAATAGTGTTCAGTATCTCGGACATATACTGACGGACAAACTTAAAGACGACGACGATCTCGAGAGACAACGACGGGCCATTGCTATGCGAAGCAATATGTTGGCACGTCGGTTCGCTCACTGCTCTGACCAAGTCAAAATTACTCTTTTTGGGGCCTATTGCCAGGCGTTCTACACTAGTCACTTGTGGTACCATTACACGAAGCGGTCGTTCAACAGACTCAGAGTACAGTACAACAACGCGTTTCGTGTGATGTTACGGCTGCCGTGGCGGTGTAGCGCGTCTGGTATGTTCGCCGCGAACAGAGTGGACGACTTCTCCGCTATTATGCGTAAGAGACACTGGTCCTTTGTCAGGAGAGTGAGCGAATCGACAAACAGTATTGTTAAGGTAGTATGCACGACATGCTACCTTACGAGTAAGGTGTCAACGACACTCTTTTTGTAATTTAACTAATTTATATTGTAAATTCATTCATTTGAATGTTTTAATTTATTTTATTTGAATTGACTTTGACTTCTAATTTTTATAATCTAATTGTAATAGGTTAATACCTAAATAAAGAACTAATTTATAAAATATTTTGATTTACTTATTGTCTTTTATTTTTTTCTGAATCTCGACAGTAAATAAGTGAAAAAAAGAATCGACCTACCGACTTATTTCTAGTCATAATTGAGATACCACTTAAAGGGCTTAAATGGATCGTCATCATTCATGTTACACTCTTTAGGGTTTTCTTTAAAAGTCGCACAAAATTGTGATAAAAAAGTCACTTTCCTAAAGCGCCGCACTAATTTTTTCGACTCACCGTGACAACTTTAGGTTAAGCCTCTCATAGCTAATCTGTTTACACTCCCTGCGGTACGAAGATAAGTTTACATTATAATTGAACTGACATAATCTTTTAGTCTTTTTATGAATTAGCTCTGTATAATTGTCCTCTGAATAGGCTTGTAATCCTAATTTTTTTTTTACGATGCCATTCGAACCAGTTTCTGGTAGGAAAAAAAATTGTATGGAAGCAACTACAATTAAAGAACATACCTACCCTAAAATTTAAGTCAATGACGGACCTCGCTGGCGGCAAGCGAAACGCTTCATACTAATTGACATTAAAGTATGACGTCACAGTTTTATTTTTGTACTAACCATTGCATGGAAAATCAAGTAAATTTCTGTTTCGGTCGCGAAATACTGCGATTAGGTCTGTAGTTGTCTACGATTTTCGTCCCAAGCTGAAGCATACAACTTCGTTCGCTTCGCTCGTTCGAAACGAATCAAAATTTGTATAGGCTGACCTAAAAGTCACACAAGATTTGAATCATAAAGAAAACACAGATTTATTCAGTTTTTTTTTTCATTGTGGTTTACTATCATAAAGTACAAGGTACCTACAGTATTGCATTTTGTATTGAGTAGCACTTTTCGGGAAAATGGTTCTAATGGGTGGGCACTTTCGTCGAAATTTACCGTGACAAATTCGCATACAAGTTTCTGAATTTTGGTAAAGCAGCCTTGAATGCTTTTATCACTGACAGTGTACTGACAAGTAAGGAATGGGGTCAAGCTGCCTCGTGGTAAGCCAGTCCTGTTTAGCTGGTCTAAATAGACAGTAGACAGTAATTCAGATGTACTCTATGAGTAATGATTGCAAGGATAAAAAACACACACAAGAATAATACACACAAGAAGACAAGTAAGGAAAATGTAGGCACTCGGTGCTGTACAAAATACCGCATAGCAATTCAGCCTCGTTAAATTTGAAAGTAGCTTAAGTCTGATGACCGTTTGTGAATAAACGCATTATTCTTTAAAGCAACGAGCGAAAATGCACGAGTTAAGACTGCAGGCGGTCCGTGTTGTCAACAATAAATCTGAGATTTTTTTCTAAGACAAAAGGCTTGTCGCTTCGACCAGGTTCTTCACATTACATTTTTTCTAATATTGGACTACCACGTGGATTTTGGTATACCTCTTCCTCTGGAATGTTTGGGAAAGCGAAGTGCAATGTTATTGATATTATTATGGTATTTTCCTCCTTTTTGAGTGTGTCCGAACCATCGCAGTCTTTGATTGAAGCTACTTTAAAAACTTCCGTGAACGTTAAGTTATGTTATTAATGTCATTATCCTTGCCGTGCACACATGATCTGTTCTGAGTTATCATCCAGGAGCCAAAAAAATTTCACTAGTTTTTCTGCAGTTCCTAAGATTGGAAGAACAGTCGTTGCTATAATCAATAATCAAATGCGATGATTTTGATGTCGGTTTTAAAGAAATCCATGATGCTGTTTAAATTAAGGTTGAGGATGGAAGCTTCATGCACCGGGACACCGATTTCAAACCCTTTACCTTTACCATCGGGTTTTAATACTTCTTCATTTTGTTCAATACTCTTTCATTTGATACTTTGTCTGTCCACAAGATTTTCAACATTCTCCTATATAGCCACATTTGAAATGCATTCAGTTTTTTAATTGTCAATTTATTTAAAGTCCAAGCCTCTGCACAATACACAAGGATTGACAAAACATAGCATTTAACTAATCTCCATCTCAGTTTTAGATTTATATCCTTATGTGTGTATAGTGTTTGCATTTTCAATACTGTTTTTAATACTTAACCATGTAATTTTTGTTAAGGCTGATATACCAACACTGGTACCCTGGTACCTAGATATTGTCGCCTTAGTACTGCCTCGTGAGATATCACAAGCGATATGATTGAACGCCTTCTCAAAATCTATAAAACGAATGAATTATGTTTGAGTATCATTTAAAGAACATCTCTAGGAATGATGGAATAATGTTTCTTGATTTAATTCTAGCTCGTGGTTGTCCATAAAAGAATTATGTACCAACTCGTAAGGTACAACAAATGATACAATTCATCAATATTAACGCGTGAATTTGTTTGATCCTTGCATACAGTCGGCGTCAGCTTATCCTACGAGCAGGTATATTCATATCGAAAGGCAAGTTCGCCATATGATGCTTATGTATGACGTGTAGTAACATGGGGACAGTCAGGTACTTAGTTACTTAAGTTCATGTTTAATGCCGTTGTTGATCGTGTTTTGTATTTTAGAAATGAAGTCCCAAACTTGAACTCCTTTCTGTTATTCATCGCGGTCTGCTGACATTCTTCTGATGAAGAAAGCGTGATGTTTCGTAAGTTTAGCTACTTGAGGTAACACTGAAAACTAGTGGTCAGTTCCAGCTCCAAGGCTATTTGTCTGCGGATGTCCAGGTTTGAGTCTTCTGAGCTGTTGTCAGGATATTACTAAGTGTTTCTAACTATCAGGTGCCCGAATAGCCATGTTTTTAGACATACAAATTGCTTTGCAAGTGTCAGATGCAGAATCACCTAGGCTCTATGATTTGCCTCTCAGAGAGGCGTTAGACTCATCGGCCTCCACATCGTGTATTGACTGTGTGAACTGTGTCTGATAAACCTGATTGATAATGAACATTATACATTTACACTAATGCTTTTTAAAACTAAAACATGGCCCACTAAACATAACTACTAATAACACCATTGTGCCTCAGGTAAACGCATCCCGATTCCTTGAATACTAGCTCAATAGCGACAGCCATCTCGGTTTATCACGCCTATATTTGCTCCCAAATACGATATGGGATCGTACTATGGGCAAGTTGCTCCGAAGCAAATAGAGTATTCATTGCCCAAAAGAAATGCCTCAGAGAAATTTGGGGTCTGAGAAATGTAGACTCATGGAGACAAATCTTTATAAAAAATAAGTTTATGACAGCGCCTAGTATATATATTTTTGAAACTGCCAAATTAGTAAAGTCCAATATGTCCCTATTCAAATTAAATGACAACTCTTACCGTAGAGCAGTTACGCATACGGCCTTGTCTATGCCAGCTCCAAGAATAGAAATTTACCGCAAAAACTGCTACTACATAGCTTGCTTAATTTATAACTCCATACCGAAAGAAATTACTGACATGTTTTACAATAGTTTCTGTAGGAAATTGAGCACCTGATTGACCGAAAATTGCTTTTATTCGGTCCAAGATTTCCTTAAAACAACAAATTGTAGGTATACTAAGTACGCACAGAAAATGTTAAGTAAAATTCGTTTTGATAGTACCTATTAATATAATACTATGACAATGGAATTATTTTAGTCATTATTATACTGGACTTTGTTAATATGTTGAATATTATTGAATTGTAAATGTTGTAATGTATGTGACGATTTTCTTTAAATATTTGCACGCCATCAGCCGGCAGAATTGTGCTGGACTATAAAATTGAAATGTAACACTTATAATGACCATGATTCAAGCAAATAAACGATCTATCTCTCTATCTATCTATTGACTTCATGATCGATTCAGGGTCTCATTAGGTCATCATATATTGACTACTCGTATGTATGTGACAAGCTATCCGCCGCGTGCTACGCACTGTCTAGACTCGCACCTATATTGTCTCTCAGTAAATTGAATCTATTCGATTCTAATTTGAGGGGTAAATCTTCGCGCCGGTGCATGGCAAAGGTTCGCACGGCACTGCCTTTTTTACAAGAAACTTTAGGAACTTAAGTATAGTTTACTGACCCTTTGTGCTACACTGTAAGTGAGGTTCTTCAGAATAATCATTGACCCCAGCACATTCCAAAAATTGTAAATTCTATATATTTAGACATGTAAATGAGATGTACAATTTTCAATAAATAATCTAAAATCTAACATTTAAGAGTCCCATTACGAAATATTTAAACCAGTCATAATTACAAATCTTTGTTTAACCATAACACTTGATTATACTCAAGTCTGAAGTCTAAAGGTATTCTATCCACGAGCCGAACCTTTCGGTTGCACCTACAAAACGTATTCGTGATTCGCGAGATTCACTTAACGAAGTCACGTGAGTTATCTGACTATTTACTTTCAAGTCACAAATGAATTTACTTATACAAGAATTCTGGACACTACTGTGTAAGTCATGGTTTATAGCTAAAGGATTAAAAGAAACTAAGCACCAAAGCTTTCATACCCATTTTACATCCTGATTCAGAGCATAGTATCGGAGTCAACAAAGCTAAGTTTTTACGATTGCTAGGTGTACATCTTGTTGTAGTTACTAACTTGTTGTAGCTATGGTTACGCACGTAGGATATATTCATGATTAAATTGTAAGTAATTTTACTATTATATTTATCGTTGTGTATGGAAAGCATTTAAATGATTAATACCTGCTGATTATGGTTAATATTGCAATTGACAATATTGTCAACGTATCACGTAGGTATCCGATGAATCTTCATTGGTTTATATTTCAAGACTCCACCTGATTTATTGAGTGACAGATACGTGATGATGATATTTTTTTTTATAATAAATGAATTTTTCCCTGCCCCCTAACAATCGACTCGTATCTGAGGGCCACCAGCCACCTCCACACATTATTTTGGTGTAGGTATACTATTGGTGTATCATACTGACAACATTGTTCCATCTTCTGTTTCATCACAGCTGAGCATCACGCACGACACAACACAGTATACTCACTATGCGACTCATAATATGTCTGAACTCACTTCTTTAACTCTTTAACCAGCATTATCTGATATATCACAACTGTCAATAAATAACACTTCCTTGATTTTCTATGATAGACCGCAAAAATTGCTATGTCAGTCACCTGAGGGCGCACCAGCGACGCTCTCCGCAGTGATTAGCAGTCGCTGAGGCCGAATACGGCTAGGAGAAGATGATGATGACACAGTTAAAATTGCGAGTAACTTATTTTACGTTAAAAGTTAATCCTTCTCGGCATAACCTGGTAATGAAAATCATCACTAGTGGTCTTGAGATAAGTTGCTGGTAACCAAACAATAATGAAGTCAACATCAATTAGATCCATCGAATTGCTGTCAGATCTCTTATTGACAATAACCACCGAAATAAAAGTGAATCAGCACCAAAGCCTACTGCCACATACTAATAATACAACAAACAAGTGAACTCCCAGGATACTACCATTCTTTTGATCTCAATAATATGGTAAAATAGATATGAGCAACGTATACCGATTTCAGTAATTTATTCGGTATAAATGTACCTATGAACAAATACACTGATGAAATCAGAACGAAACTTGAGAATAACATCATACTGTCTAAAACTTCCTCCTCCTGTCAACAAGAAAAATATAGGAAAACCACAGATTGCTCCCAAAGGTAAAATTGTAACCGTCAAATTGATACAATTCATTCGCAATTTATTATTTGTGTCTGCAGCTTATAGTCTCTGAAGTTCGTACACCCTTGAACCTCTGACATCTTGATTGCAATCAGAA
Organism: Epinotia brunnichana; assembly: GCA_963854355.1. Taxonomy (NCBI): domain Eukaryota; kingdom Metazoa; phylum Arthropoda; class Insecta; order Lepidoptera; family Tortricidae; genus Epinotia; species Epinotia brunnichana. Next base: position 2,175,457 of record OY977946.1, read on the forward strand.
CAATGAATCCGATTCACCAGAAAACATTTAGGTCATATTTTCAATAAAAAAGTAACCATCAAATATAGTACCTACATACCTGAAAGAACAGGCTTTGCTCTTTGTTTTTTCCAGAGAAAAGGAGTTGATTCTTTTCACCTCAGTAAACCCGTGTAGTAAATAAATTGTATTGAAATCTGATGCGCTGTTTTCGACAATCCATTGACAATCAAATAAATATACCAATGCTGCTCATTGAATAGTTTAGAATAATTATATTTTGTATATAATCCCATAATTTGTCATTGAGTCAGTAAAAAATACAAATGCTATACATATTTTTTGCATTTATAAGGTGCAAACCAGCCACGAATGTACTTTTACCTACTTTAGTATGATACCAATAAATATTTTTGATTTTGATTGAGAGCCGTACCAATTACCCTATTTATAGTAACATGACATTAAAATGTACTACTTATGGAAGGTTAATTCCTTATGATGTCTAAAAGGTCTTAAATGTTTGCACCACACTAAACATTGATCAATGGTTCTGTTATATAACTTGGTTTTAACTGTAACCTTTGCATAAGGAGCACCTCTGACATAATACAGTGATAGTTTGCTGTAAGTATGTTTTCTGAAAAGTCAGAAACATTTAAACCGATTAAGGCTTGGCATCTCAAATTTTGGTAAAAATGAGTTGTTTAGTAACCAGTTTATACCTTATAACGTAACAATTTTCGTGTTGGAAAATAGATATCATAATCTGCAAGATATAAGAAGTGACATTGTTTTCGTGGAAATCCATTTTAACGTAAGAAAGTGGAGAAAAATAAATCTAAATTCAACCCTATTTTTTCACTTGTAACCAGTTTACTACTCCATTTTTTATCAGAAAGAGATGAAATTTTATAATCTTTTTCATAAAGTAATGAACATTAACTTCATTTTCTTACTTTCTTAAATTTCGTCTCGTTTCTAAAATATTCCGAAAAACATGATATTCGCGCTTTCGACCACGCACTTTCATCTCGCTCACGCCCACGCTCAGTGAGAGGGAGAGAAGACCATGAACGTGCGGGGCCTTAAGACAGGATTTTAATAATGTTAATCTCTTTCTCGTGGATGGTTTTAAAATCTTTAGATTACCTTTATGAACAGTAATCTGTTTTTGAGTCAATAATGCACATGCTACATTTAATATTGGTTTTGGAGGAAGTTGGGGCAAATAAAGTGTTAAACAGATGAAGACTGGCTTAGATCCCAGCACCTCCACCATGTCGCGAGGCCACTTCTGGCCGCGAATGAGAACCTATAGCACTCAAGCTAAGACACCCGTATTCGCATATATGCAACTATAAACATACCCTTACAACTTGCGGAATCCTTTATATATCTGACATAGGGGCTGCCGCCTCGTGCGTGCCAGCTCCCTATGACGTGTGGGGACTTTCGTCCCCGAGAATGTCCTCCAACCTCCCCTTATAGACATCCCTTACCACCATTGATACTGTCCCAATTCACACACTATTGTTCCAGTTACCCGGGTGCACCCTTGACTGATGATGATATGGCCTGAAGCCGAGACTACCGAACTACCCTGTTGTTACACTTGTAACTAATCCTCTAACACTAAAGAACTCCACAAATAAGAACTGTGTTGTGTGTCCTACAGGTCACGTACATGCGCGACCTGTAGGAAAACCTTATTCATCTACATGATATACCAATACGCCTCCCAAAGAGAATGAGACCTGTGGACGCACATAAATACATCGCATCATAAACAATCATCGTCCGATCTGTGAAAGCACATGAACACACGTGTAAATGATACCAAATCGTTACAATATCATAGGACGCATCGAAAGTGATTATGGAAAGAGCTCACCCTGGTTTTCCTCCAAATCAACCACTACAAACCGCACTTAACTGTTCGTTCCCAATATAGCTGTTAGAAACTCTGACAGCCCGCCTACCCGTCAACCTTGTTATAAAAATGATTCGTTGTCGGTGTTGCTACATAAAATAAATCGGCTGTTTGAGACATAATTATAAACACCAATGTAAATACTATCGTGAATCATGACCATTCACGACAAGGCTGTAAGTAGCAACAAAACTCTGAGATACAAGGCTGTTTAGCTTTACAGAGTTATGGTGAACTAGCTACGTGATCCGGCGAGGGTAGTATATTTACTTACAGGCAATCGATAATTTAATCTACATTATGCATAGAGCTATTTATAGAACGCAATCGAATATGCGAGGTAAACGCTTATTATAGTCCAACCGTTTCACTCAGTCCTCAGTGAAGCGGTCGGACTTTAATAGCCCATGATCCTGATAATATTTGAAATGCAAAAAGTCGAGATGTTTGTTACTCATTCTCACAATTTAAATGGCTGGACGGATTGAGATGGAATTTGGAATGGAGATAGATTAAACCTGGATTAAAACATGAAATACTTTTTATCCTCATAATCATCCTCTAAAGGATTATAAACAAATATTTACAACAAATATAAATATATTAGGTAGGTTAGGGGGCGATGTTGGGTAGAGCTGCCCCGTCGTTGAGGCCGAAAAAATGCTTTACTGATCTGAATTTGTTCTCATCATCATCATCTTCTAAAGTGATAAAATAGGGAATGGCAGTTGATTGATATACAGGAGTCCACGCGGTCGAATTTGCGGGCAAATGCTAGTAAATAATATTTCTTACGTAGAAGACAATTTCTCCAAATTCAGGAATATTAATGTGGTGTCTTCCCCATGTCCCTTCTACATTGCATTGCCTATTAACTATTGTTCGGTCCTAGAGGAATCCGTCGCTTCGTCAGCCTTTTACAATACATTTGTATTCAGTAACTCAAACACATAAGCCTAATAATGTGTCATTGATCAAACGATCATAACGAAACCGTATTGTGAGATACCTAATCGCATCAAAACACAGCTTCACTCCATTGTTCTTAAGATACTAATACTTGCGCTCTGTGAGCTGCTGTAGAAGTCGCAAGCGTGATTTATGTTTAATATTTTATTTTATATCGAAAAACTGATTTGGATATTCTATACACCGTGCTCCGTAATAACCCGAAAGATTTAAACCACGTATTTTTGACGACAATACGAGTAAATAATGTTAAATCAACATGGGTCTAATTATGTGTCTTAATTAAATTACTATTTCAGTACAAATTAAATCATACTAATTGCCCGCTTCTTTGTGAAAAAGTATTTAGTTGAGAAACTCAAGTTGAAGAACAGAGAGCGAGCATAACACTTCACGAATCGCTCCGAAATCATACGACAAACGGCGAATTCCGTGACTTGTGTTCCATGACAAGAAGTGTCAAGTTATGCTCAAGCCTTTAGGGTGTGTTAGACTGGAGATTTTTTAACTTTTGATTTGTTTTAAATAATTAATATCTCCTTAATTATGAGTTTTTGGACTATATGTTACAAAACTTTATACTCTTAATTAGGCTCTAGTATCGTTAGCTTAAATCTTTCGGGTTATTCACGGGCACGGTGTATAATTATTGAACCTGCTCATAAAACTTCACGAGAATCGGTCGAGAAATGCGACCTGTAGAGGAGAACAGCCGGACGGACGCCGGACATACGAAATAGTGTTTGCCCAAGCTGAAACTGAGAACTTCGTTCGCTTGGCTTCCTCGTTTAACCTCCTGCCGCCCAGATTATTTTGCCCAAACACTAGATTGCAGCCCATAGTCCTTTTTATAGGTTCACATGGTTCCGGCCCAAGACCTTTGGCTGACAATAACTTGATTAAGCATTGTTGTAAGAATGTGTGGTTTTTATGGTACCATAAGGCATATGTGGAAAAGGCTTTGAGACTGAAAAAACTCCGAAATCGAATGTCCTTTTTTTAGGTCTCTGGGCCGCAACCAAAAAAAAAGAAAAAATATTAAAACGTTTATTTATGAGTTAATTTAAATTTATTATATGCCTATATGTTAATTTTTTATGCTTCAGAAATATAATTTTGTTAAATTGCAATAAATCGAACACTGCATATATTTTGTTATTATTTTTTTTTTCATGCCTACGTCTGCCACATGTTATCATTTATCCTGGTCACATTCTGATTATTTTTCAACCATGGCGTTTAGATTGTAAGTTTACTGTATATATTTATTACCAATAATACATTGGCATATTAATCAAATGGAAAATGAGTCTTCAATTACGCACCAAAGTTGACCATGTCGTTTTTATTTATTAAAACGGGGTAACCGCCCGTAGACCTTTTAAAATCCTATATAGTTTCATGACCGGATATTGGAGTTTTGATGGCGGGGTTAAATGCAGGGTTGAAATAATAACCGATTTATCAGTACAAAAATCAGTAATTATCGATCAAGCGTGTACGCAATAAAATAAACAGAGGGACAAACAAACAGACAAACAAACACACTTTTCGCATTTGTAATATTAGTGTATGAATTTTTTCATGTTGACCCATTAATAAATTCTCATGTTTATCCATCCATTACTCAAGCTATATATTATTAACCCAAATAATTGTTATTGCAAACCAAAATAGCATAGCGGTTGTAGCCCGTAGACCTATTAAAAACTTTAACAATATATACGCCCACAGACCTTTTAATAGGTCTCCCGATTATTACTTGTTATATTTACAATAATATTGATTGAATGCATGAAATAAATACGGTAAAACTAAGATGAACATCTTCGGCAACACTCACAACAAAAACACATCGAAATCTGCCAAGATAGCAAAGAAATTCACAGATTTTCTTACATTGTCCTCGACGCCGGGCCATTGTAATGGAGGTTACGCCAAAACTGACATATGAAGTTTTACATTTTGACATCTAGTGTCAACGTCAAATGTGACGTATTCGTTCAGAAGTCATTCGAATTCAATACGCGGTAAATTTTAAGTTTTGTGACAAGATGAATTTGAAGTCCTTTTAAAAGGTATGTGGGCGTTAAAAAGTTAAAATTGTCATTACGCTTGGGCCGGAACCACTACTCATGCGGAGACCTTCTGATAGGTCATTGGGCGGCAGGAGGTTAAATACGATGAATAGTAGTGGATCTGGGGTTTGCTTTGTGTGATTCAGTTTATAGCCCTGTTATGGTGGGACTGTCATACCAATTGGACACATTTACTAGTTAATTAGCAGTCCAAGACGCAGTCACGTCATGACAAAGGTGAATGTTCACGTTATGTCAAAATGTTTTAAACGCAATATCCGTTGTGTGTAGTTCCCAAACGGATAATCCGACAAAAATGCAATTTTGTTTAACGTACTAGTTTGGAAACTGATGGATATGTTTTATATGCTTATTCATTTCTGTTAAATAAGCTATGTGTATTTGTATTAATTACTTATTGTCTGTCTAGATGATTCTAGTATCTCGGGAATTTTATTTTTGTTTTTATTCATTCTACAAATATTTTTACCATTCATCATCATTGTCAGCCCGTTATCGCCCACTGCTAAGCATAAGTCGAGTACGCCACCCGTCCTTATCCTGAGCTAATCTTATCCAGAAGTGACTAATATCGTCCACCCATCGAGCTGGTGGACGGCCGACGCACCTTTTACCTAGAATTGGCCACCAATCTGACACCTTTTTGGTCCACCTACCATCATTCTGCCTGGCAAGGTGTCCTGCCCAGCTCCACTTGAGTTTGGTAATGGTATCTCCAACGTCGCGTCGCGTACCTTAGTGCGACGTCGGATCTCAACATTCCTCACTCGGTGTTGTAGTTCTTCTTCTTCTCTTTTTTTTTTGGCTTTCTGGCCAGCTGAGTCGGCTCAATTTTGCCGTGTTGTAGTTTAATGCCGAGCATGGCGCGCTCCATGGCTCTCTGTGCTACTCGTATTTTGTGCAGAGCCTCATTTGTTAGCGTCCATGTCTCGGTACCATACGTCATGGTGGGCAGGACACATTGGTTAAAGAGGCGAGTCTTCAGGCATTGTGGAACATCGGTAGACTTGAGGATGTCGTCCAGTTTATTAAATGCTGCCCAACCCAGCTGTATTCTCCTAGAGATCTCCTTATGTTGATGCTCTTTTTCAAAGGATTGAATATGTCCAAGATATTCATATTGGTCAACCGACTCCAGTTTATTGTATCCTACCGTTATGGTTGAATTCGAATTACCGGAGATGTTCGCCATAACTCTAGTCTTGGACATATTCATCCTGAGACCTGCTTGTAAAGAAGCATGGTAAAGATCATGGATCATGCTTTGGAGATCCTCCAGGGTCTCGACAAACAAAACAATATCGTCAGCGAACCTTAAGTGCGACAAGAAGACACCATTGACGTTAATACCAGTTCTGTCCCATGCAAGTAATAATATTCCGTCTGATTATGTCCCATGAAATAAACAAATATTTTTGCAGCCTAAGTATTACTTCACAACCACCGAGGGTGCAATTTCTAAATTAAACCTATTTTGGCAATTACATTTAGTTATTACTTCGTACGAGTAATAATTGGTCGCGTGACATTTAATTGCTTTCTACAAACTCAACTAACATAGGCATAATTATATAATTACTTTGACCTACCTTTAGTTTCACGCTGGCTCACTGCATCCACTTGAAAAATGGTTTTGTTGACCTCATAATACATGAAAGCATATTTGTCCATCACCTCACATTAAATGCCATAGCTATTTGATACACGCTATTCACAATTTACGTAGGTATACATGCTTTTATTAATGAAGATTAACCCTTAATTATAAACATATTAGGCGAAGCGTATAATTTACAAGCATATTAGATTACACATTATCAACTTTGGTGAAGTTTTCAGCCCGGCTAAAATTATTATCAAATGTATAGGTACCGTAAAGATATGTAAGTTACTACCAGAATCCAAAATCCTTCGTAGACCGCTTGAACCCGAGTACGCCAAACCCTGTTTTTGTTAAACGCAGTCTGGCATCCAATGGCAGCCGTCCACGCTTCCCCGCGCTAGAAGTAGCTAGTTGATTACCGAAAAGCCATTTGAAATTGGAATTGTCTGTAGGGACACACAGAAACGCGGGCGTCCAAGTTGCTTAAATGGTGTGGTGCGCAGGACGTGTGCTGCCTACTGGATCGATGCTTCCAATATCCACGGCGGAGTGCCCGAGACTGCGGCTGTCAGTTTTCATTGCTGCACGCAGCGCCGGAGGAGCAGGCACCGCGGGCTAGATAGCGCAGCCCCGCCCGCGTGTCGCGGGCTTGTTCGCACTGCCAATGCCGGTGTGCGGGTTGCGACCACCAAGTAAGCCACACGCTTACAATGTGCAGCTGTTTCACGCACAGCCATGGGGTTTCGCGATCATTTTCCAAAAGTCCACTGCACTGTGATTTAGCGCTCGGTCAAGCCATGAAAACTCGAGCCGTTACAACCAAGACTCGCGTTAGCCCTGACAGCTCGAGTCTTTGAGGCTCGGTCGAGCGCTAAATCACAACACTAACTGGACCGTGAAAGCACGAAGATCGAAGTTCGTTTATCCGCTTTCCGCAAAAAACTGTAACAGAGATACGGTGTACGAACTTCGGTCTTCAAATTTCATGGTGACCGCTGCTTTCATCGAAGCTTTTAACGACTGTCATCTCAGTACTTTACATGTCAGTATAAAAATTGTACTAAGATGCCATACGACAGCCTGCAAAGGAATATGCTATGCGCTATTACAGGGTGATCGTGTAAGTCTTCCAAGAGCGTTGGAGCATATCAACTGTTTTCCAGCTTGAAACAGACAGTTTTTATTCCCCAGCGCGCTCGGAAATCTACGCGAGTACCTTCCAGCATAAAAGTTTCTACACAAGATTTCATGCCACACTCCTTTGCTGACTGTACGGAGCGATGAAAATAGCGTAGCTAAAGGTACACTTCTGTTGGCGATAATATTTAGTCTCAAACTCGATAAGTGTCAATCGCCACGAAAGGCTACCTTTGACCTTTGATCACACTCAGCTTGATCGCTGGGCGACAAAATTGTCTCAAACAACAGTCGAAGTCAAAGATGCATGCATTTGCCTTAATACCATGCAATAAGGTGCATTTTAAACATCTTAGACGACGTCTGTAACTTGCCTGTGTTTGTGATCAAAACGCCAATGTGCTTGTGTAAATAAGTTGTATTGCAGACAATTACGCTTTTTGGGTCTCTTTTATTTCGAAAAGATAGAAGTTTCTGTCGCTATTGATTTACTTACACAAGCTCGTCTTTAAGTTGTTGACACAGCTACAATTCACAAGTTTGAACTGGCAAAACTGTTTGGAAGGTCAGCCATGATTGGTCAAGCGAAGTGTTGCCAGTTTTGACTCGTAAAATTTTTACTTGTAACTTCGGCTTCGTTACACGGGCCATTTAACGACGTGAAAAGTTACAGTTTTACAAGTCTCAACCGGAAATATTGATAAAAACGCCAGCCATCATCGCACAAGCGCAGTCTTGCCAGATTATACATGTAAAATTGAACCTCGTAACTTCATGAAATGGGCCAACAGTGTTTTTTTTGGATTTTTCGAAACTGATTGCAAGAATCGTCTTTCATGTAGCACCGGTGTGTTTGCGTTCACGTATTTGCTATTTTGCGCACTTTTATTGACTCGGAATCCTGATTTGACGGGTCAGGATCTCACAGAGCGTGTATCACAGACCGGCACATTCACAATGCACGTACAGATGTAAGCCAGATATGTATAGCCACTGTTACGGGTAAACCTGTTAATTTTTAGACCTGATGATTCAAAAACATTATTCTAAATTGCTAAAATGTATTAAATGATTTAGTAATCTACAATATTGTTAAAAATTATACAATAAGAAAAAAATATAACGTGCAAACGAGCAGAGCTGTTCGGCAATGGAACCCGATGTGTCTCTAATACCGAACCATAGGTAGCGTATGCCACCCCCACCCCCACCGCTATTCCAGCCACACCGGGTTCGATTCTCGGTGCTTTGATCTTGGTATCAATAGGTACAATAAAATTGTGGTGTTTTTTCTACAATGAATTACGAAATATATCAAAGTTGCATAAATGTAATATAAATGGTGTAATTGCCGTGAAATCGGGGCATGCAATAGCATGTTACCGAATACGATGTTACACAATAAAACCGTATCGTATTTATAACCTATTTCAAATTCCCGTTCACTTAATGCAAATACTCGTGTTGAACACACCGTACCTTCAATATAAGGGGAATACCATCCCCTACAAGGCTAACCGACCAGTTGGCTGAAACAAACCAGTGTAAGTCTGGTTACGAAATGTGCGTAGTTGTAACGGATCTTGGCTCAAGAATTACTGGGAGCGAGTAGTGATGAGAGTTAAATTAGCTTGTGAATCTAGTACAAGCTCGTCATGAAATACAAGGGCAAGAATCTGCAGTATAAGCACTTATTTAGACGAGTTTCTTTTTAATGCCCACGTCGCGTTTTACACGCGTAATTCTCGGGCTGTAAAAAAGTCGTTTATTTTTAACGAGTCGCGTTACAAAGAAACTAACACGCCACCACTTACATCAATTAGGTAATGATATTTACACAGTTTGTACTTGAGTATGACCGGTTAAAGGTTGTTGTACTTTAACCAAACTTTAAAACAAACACGGTAGTTTGGTTGGCAACAGTAAAAATAAATTATGCTTACCTCTATGTTAACCCACAAAAGTACACAGAAAAAATCACGCTACAACTTATCTTGTTCATATTTCCCTTTTAACGTGTTAGTATAAACAAAGAGTTTTTCAAGTTTCATAAAAAATATTTTTCACCTTTGCTATTAAGAAAAATGTCATTGTACTCACATGAGGGATCAAGGTTGTACTTTTCTCCCCTGATGCTGCTATTTAGAAAAAAGGTCATTGTTGCCATCAAACGAGGGATTTCAATTTTCCACATAGAAGGTGTGAAAAACAGTACCTCTCACACTCGGTAGCAAAATTTATTTCAACTTGGGCGTAAACACTTGAACCCCTCATTACGCTCAAGATTCTGCTTTAGAATCCTGAGGCACTCTCTCATACAATATTCCTATTATTTATATAGAAACAGAGCGAGCATTAGTTCAATAGTATGTGGAAACAGAAACGCCGGCTCGGTTCTCTCTAAATAATGACGTTAATACGGGTAACGTGACATATATGGCGTATATTAGCGCCACAATCGCTGCAGGTGTGGCGCGGGGCATTAAATTTCCACGAACGGAGCCAGTTCAGGTATCATTAGTATAGGTACAGGGTTTTCTATGAATTATGATATAAATAGAAGTAAAGTAAGTATCATGTATGTATGTATGGAATCATAGATTTAGGTTATAACTGGTACAACTACGAGTAGTACTAGTACCGTCCGTACTAATACTAAAGACATAAATTTTGTGAAACGTAAGTTTGTATGTAGGGGTTAATTTACGTTTACACTTCTGTTTTAAAAACTCTTTGACTAAGTATCTATAGTATATGAATTTACCTGGGTTCTTTGTTATGTTAGTTATGTAATATTCATCATCATCATAAATTTTGTGAAACGTAAGTTTTTATGTTGGGGTTCATTTACGTTTACACTTCTGTTTAAAAAAATATTTCACTAAGTACCTATAGTATATGAATTTACCTGGGTTCTTTGTTATGTAATATTCATCATCATCATATCAGCGAAAAATTGCTGAACATAGGACTCCCCCAAAGAGTGCCACAATGACAAGGCCTGCGCCACCCGCATTCAGCGGACTCCCGCAACCTTTACCAGGTCATCAGTCTACCTTGTTGGAGGTCTACCCAAGCTGCGCCTTCCGGTGGCGGCGGTTGCCACTCGAGAACCTTTCCGCCCCAAAAGTCCATCGATTATTCGTGCAATGTGCCCCGCCCCACCCACTGCCGCTATAGTTTAATTAGCGAATAGTATTATTAATGTAAAACTAAAAGGTGTATTGATAATATAATACAACACTTCAGCAGAGTTCAGTGAGACGCTAGTTGTTTCATAGTCTGTTTATTTCAAGCATGTGACAATACTATGAAACGTAAACAAACTGTTTCTAAGTACCTATATTTAAATCTTCTGACATGTGTATGACAGGCATATGTGTCGTTAACTCGTTATATAATCTATCTATATATATAAAAGAAGACTTCCTGACTGATCATCAACGCACAGCCGAAACTACTGGAACTAGAAACTTAAAATTTACAACCATACTACCTTTTATAACGTAGGCGACGGATTAGCAGGGATTGTTGTATGGAGGAAACATGTTTTTGTAGCTAGAGACTTAACACTTTGTAGAAAGCTTACTTATTAGAATAAAAATAAAGCAATTCCACCCCTAAGGGTTGTTAAAATTGTTGCAAAGTTTGTATGAGGGAATTTATGTTTTGAGATACAAGGTTAAACGTTTTTAGAAAGATTACCTACTTATTGAAATACAAAAAAGAACTTTCAGCGTCAGAAAATTCCACCCCTAAGGGGGTTAAAAGGGAGTGCAACATTTGTATGGAGGCAACGTTTTTTTAGCAAGAGACTTAAAACTTTGTAAATAGCTTACGTATTGGAATATTATTAAAGTACTTTCAGCGTTTTGAAAAATTCAATTTTAGAAAACTCCACCCCTAAGGGGGTTAAAAGGGGGTGCAACATTTGTATTGAGGAAACATGTTTTTTAGCTAGAGACTTAAACCTTTGTGAAAAGCTTACTAACTAGAATTAAAATAAAGTACTTTCAGCGTTTTGGAAAATTCCACCCCTACGGGGTTAAAAATTTTTGCAAAGTTTGTATGAGTAAAACTCTTTTTTGAGATAGAAGCTTAAAAGTTGTAGAAAGATTACTTAGGTATTGAAATAAGAAAAAAGCACTTTCAGCGTTTTGAAAAAAATCCACCCCTAAATGGGTTAAAAAAGATTTCTAAGTTTGTACCAGGGAAACTTTTTTCTGAGATAGAAGCTTATAAGTTTGTAGAAAGATGACTTATTGAAATAAATAAAAAAAAATCAGCGGTTTAGAAAATTCCGCTCCTGAGAGGGTTAAAAGGGGGTGCAACATTTGTATGGAGGTAACATGTTTTTTTTGCTAGAGACTTAAAACTTTGTAGAAAGCTTACTTATTAGAATAAAAATAAAGCAATTCCACCCCTAAGGGTTGTTAAAATCGTAGCAAAGTTTGTATGAGGGAAATTATTTTTTGAGATACAAGGTTAAACGTTTTTAAAAAGATTACCTACTTATTGAAATACAAAAAAGAACTTTCAGCGTTTTAGAAAATTCCACCCCTAAGGGGGTTAAAAGGGAGTGCAACATTTGTATGGAGGCAACGTTCTTTCTTTAGCAAGAGACTTTAAACTTTGTAGATAGCTTACTTATTAGAATATAAATAAAGTACTTTCAGCGTGTTGATAAATTCCACCCCTGAGGGGGTTACTAAGGGTTGCAAAGTTTGTATGAGGGAAACTCTTTTTTAAGATAGAAGCCTAAAACTTTGTAGAAAGCTTACAAATAAAGTACTTTCAGCGTTTGGAAAATCACACCCCTTAAGGGGTTAAAAAGGGTGCAAGATTAATATGGGAAACACTATTGTTGAGCTTAGATACTTGATAATTTGTAGAAAAAATGCTTATTACAACAAAAATAGTACATTGTTTAACAAGGGGCGTATGAGAAATATTGCAAACGAGAGTCTATCAGGAGCCCGACGCCGTAAGGCGGAGGGCTTTTGATGACTCGAGTTTGCAATATTCTTACGCCCGTGTTATACACAATGTTTTTCATCACATTTGCGAGGAAATAAATAACCAAAAAAGACAGAAAACCTATGTTTTATACAAGCGCATCAATCAAAAATGTTGACGAGATTGACAACTTCACTTCCAGATCAGTGCGAGTGGAGGGCGTAGCTTCAATATTTCAACCAATCACAGAGCCTGCTTGATTATATTTTCAACCAATCACAGAGCAGAATTCTTGTCGCTAGCGGCCGTCTAGATTTGCTTAACCAATCAGATCACACACAAGCTCATAACTCCCATGTGTCATTATTTCCCGTGGGGACAATTTAGGCCATTGTCCTTCTGTATACAGGCAAGGAATAACACCATTTATGAGCAAGTGTGATGAAAAAAGTTCTTCTTCATTTTTCCTTGAAAAGCGTTAATAGGGGGTTCAATGTTGGTATGGAGAGTCAGAAAATTTTAAAGTATGAGATTTGTAACTTCGATCCTAGCCTATTTGTTAAAAGACTAGAAAACGTATTTCAGCGTTTTTTTTAAAATTCAACCTCTAAAGGGGATTATAAGGGTGTTCCAAGTTTGTATGGAGAGCAAGTAATTTTTAATGTAAGGGATTTGTAACTTCAGTTGTAGACTGTTTGCTGAAAGACACTTATTTCAGCGTTTTTTTTTAATTTATCGCCAAAGAAGATTAATAGGGGGTTCGAAGTTTATGTAGAGAGCAAGACATTTTTAAAGTAAGAAATTTGTAACTACGGTTTCAGACTTATACTATGAGGGTTCAAATAGGGTTGTATGTTTGTATAGAGAGCAAGACATTTTGAAGGTAAGAGATTTGTAACTTCGGTTTTAGACTGTTTACTAAAAGACTACAAAACTAATTTCAATGTTTTTTTTTAATTCATTAATGTTAAACAAACATTTAGACGATAACATGTTCTACGCGGACGAAGTCGCGGGGAACAGCTATATGATTATATATGCCACGTCTAGCAGTGGCTTAAAAAAGCCTCATTTATCGCTGATTTCAGTTGTTCTTGTAAATCGTACCAAATAAGACACGTTATTATATTGTTCAACTGCGTAGATATTATATGCTATATACGTCCCAGGATCAAAGAGGGATTCAATTTCAATAAAATTGTCAATGCCGCCGGCATGGATGCAAAAACATAGCCTAATTTTACAGTTAGTCCTCTAAAAAATAGTTACCTACAATGTATTATACTACGAATATCCAGTTACAAACAAATATCTGTTGAGTCAGCCCGAATTATTTAAATAAATAAAACCTTACAGCCTTAACTTGGTTTGTTTACAGAAACATTGACAAAAAATGTAGGAACGCTCCTAAACAAAATCTTGTCTGTCTGTCTGTACTTTTTAGGGTTCAGTATACCCAATAGGATTATAGTAATAACTAAGATTCCGCTGTCCGTCTGTCTGTATGTCTGTCTGTCTGTCCGTCTGTCACCAGGCTGTATCTCATGAACCGTGATAGTTAGACAGTTGAAATTTTCGCCGATGATGTATGTACCATGTATATGTATGTTGCCGCTATAACACATAATAAAATAAAAATTTAAGACAAAATAAAAACCGTGATTTTTTTGCCGTTTTTATAGATAATGGTACGGAACCCTTCGTGCGCGAGTCCGACTCGCACTTGGCCGGTTTTTTTATTTACTTTTCAAAACTTCTCTATCGGCATAGATATAAAGCCAATCGACCGATACATCATCATCAATAGCCTTCAAGTATAATTATTACAGACTAAGATAAGCAGGGTCAACAAGGGAAACAACGTCTTTAAAGGCTGTGTAAGCCAATGCCGGAGCGCTATGTTACTTGACCGCAAGCCTGGCAGGTGTAATTTGTCCGTGACACGACACGACACGACACGACACGACACGGTGGCACGGTGATGTCGCTTGTTTCTTTTACCTGTGACTGTTTTAAAACACGCTTTGTCGTGGTGTGTACACAACACACATGTAAAAAATCAGCATCAGGGCTGGTATATTATACGTATGTCGTATCATCATCGTATCAGCCGAAAGACGTCCACTGCTGGACATATGCCTTCCCCGAAGAGTGCCACAGAGGCCGGTCCTGCGCCACCCACAGCCAGCGGACTCCCGCGACTTTAACCAGGTCATCAGTCCACATTGTGGGGGGCCTACCCACGCCGCACCTTCCGGTACGTGGTCGCCACTCGAGAATCTTTCCGCCCCAACGGCCATCGGTTCAACGTGCAATGTGACCACTGCCACTTAAGTTTAGCGATCCGGAGGGCTATATCGGTTAACTTGGTTCTGCTGCGGATAGCCTCATTTCTGATGCGATCGCGCAGAGAAACTTCCAGCACAGCCCTCTCCATTGCCCTTTGAGTGGCTTAATGTTATGTCATATGTACGCTACCATAATACTTACACATGCATTAACGGTCCTGGTAGGTAATTGAAACTATCTTTTTCGTTCTTATCACAATATCAATAAGACATAGAATTATTCATTCATGGCATCAGCATAATTTAGCTTAGTACCTTCAACTTACAGTATACCAGGCAAACAGTAAACGCCAATGTATATTCCCACTAGCATTAGAACTAAACAAACTAGCTGGCAACTGTTTCTGTGTCAGACCAACTACTGAATTACTCAGTAAGGTCACGTATCAAGCAGTTGGGCTATGCAGCACACATGGGTAGAATTTTGAGGCTAGCGTTTTACACTCACATTTTGGTATTTTTATACCTAATAAATAGCTGCGCCTGATGCTCCGTATTACAAAGAACCAAGGCCTTTGGCCATTCAGAAAGTTTATTCTATAAACCGGTAAAATATTTTTGAAATCGGATTTGTGGTTATAGGAATGCAGGGGGCAAAATTTTATGACAGGTAGGGAGTTTTTACATCGATAAACTCAATCATCGATGTTTTTTTCATAGTTTTCATTTCCAGTGGTCGCTTCCAGCATTGTGCATTTTCATTGTACCGTAAATCACTTCACGTACTTTTGTTATACCCCTATTTATTACCTGCACAGAAATTAAAAAAGTCATTTTGACACTTGAAATGGATTTATCAGCCAAGACAGAGACGTTTAACGCCTGAAAATTTGGAACAAATACTAATTGTTTATTTTAACAATAGTACATAGATGGGGACAGTAATGTAATGAAGAAAAAAATTATGACGGGCAAAGTTTCAAAAATCGTTTTAAGAAAAAGATGACGAATATATATAACGTTTTATTTAAATTCATTTTGTACAAGTAACATTGAAAATTAAATCTAAATAAATAAAATTAAGCTAGCCTAAAATAGTAATGAGTAAAAAACTAACTAAAAACAAAATACCTACACAAAAGTAAAATAAAATAAAACAAATAAAGATAACATCACAAATAGAAAACTTGGCCCAGATCGGCGCCAGGCGGCAGGGTGCCCAGAAGGCTGGCGGCATTGCCACGTTGTATGGCAATACTTATACGCTGGGCTAGGTATGCGCCAGCCTTCTGGTCACCAGAAGCGTCGACAAGGCGCTGCAAAAGTATTTTGTAGATTTTTAAAGCGCTGGTGCGAAAGGCTCAAACATGAAGCCACTATTAATGCCCGCATATTTGAGCCTTTTGTGTGACTCCGCTGAGTCAGCAGCAGCACCAGCCCTAGTAAAGGTTCCAGGAAGGTGGGACGGCGCAGGTAGCGTCCCATACCGGTGGCCGTCCCAAGCTACAGGGCACGAGCGTCATGCCGTCGGTTCTCTTGCCGTCGTCCCGGGCAAGACCAGTAGGCTCTAAGACGACCGGAGCTCCGGCACTAGCGAGAGCCCGGCGGATGAGGTCGTTCAGGCTGGCGTGTCGCGGGATGCGGCCTGCACTCCTGTGGCAGGAGAGGCCATGGTGCCCAAATTTGTCGACGGTGCAGCCGCAGTGACACCGATGTGGAACGACACATATCACTCCAAGACGCAGTGACACGGCAACCCCAAAAGTTTTATTATCTAAAATTGTGCCTAAGTTGTGTGAAGGGAGTTCCTGGAGCCAACCGCCGGATTCCCATCTAGCAGAGGCAAGGAGACGGGCGCGATCTGCGGAGCTGGAAGACGTTTCATAAAGGTTATCCCGTACACAGCGGCCCGTCCCATTGCCTCTGTGAATGGGGTTTCTTTGGTAGGTCTGCAGTTGGACATAGATCTTTCCAACGGCACTCGGCTTCAGCGACAAACAGAATTTCAAAACTATTGTGGGGAGGTTTTAGAATTTGACTAATTAATTTTTGGGAGCCGTGTGCGTGTGCTGACGAGAGGAAGGCTGGGAGAGAAACGCTTGAAATTTTACGAATCCCAATGCCGCCGTGCCGATGTTTTTTTTTTTCGAGTTTCATTTTTACACTTTTAATAAAAACATATATTTACAAACAAAACCTGGAGTAATTACTTGTATATAGAACAAGCATCGATAATCGAGCTTATAGATATAGAAACTCCCTACCTTTTATAAAATTTTGCGCCCTGCAGGTCGATCACGTAACGCATTGTACGCGCGTCAGGTAGGTCTAAATGTCACTTTTATATGGAAAATTGACAGTTAAATTGTACCGACGCGCGTTCGGAACGTTACGTGATTACCCCTCTGGACTCATATGTCTGGTGGTTACAATCTCACAGACTTTTCATCTTTATAATATTAGAGGTACCTATTGCAAAGTATTGCGAGGTCACCGTGGTGGTGTAGAAAATTATAATTAGGTAGTAAAAGAGTCATCATCATATATTTAAGAGCCAGGCTCTTGTCGGTGGAGCAATGTCCATTCCTCTCTATTCTCAGCTTTCTTCTTGATATCTTGATACGACACGCTGTCTACTTTTTCCTTGATTTGGTCCGTAGAAGATCTTCTTGGTCTCCCTCTCTTCCTCTTTCCCTCTATATTCCCTTGTATAATAGTTTTCATGTAAAATAATTAGCATGTGTATTCCCCGGCATTTAGGAAGTAAATCATGACACAATATCTCTAAAGTGGCACGTGACAATATTCGTTATTTTAACGATGATAAAAACTGGACAACCCATCGAGGGTTCCGTACAAATTTGTAGGTACTTAATATTCATGTATATTTTTTATGATTGAATTACAAATGTATAGTTTTACTTACCAAATTTCATAGTTTTGATTCCCTTGAGAGTGTCGAAATATACATTTTTTGCGGCAAAAACGTAGAAGTTTGATTTTTTCATAGCTTCAATACTTATTCGATTGACATGTAGTACAGTCAACAACAAAATAAACTGATAAAATAGGGTTCAAGAACATGTTTTAAAATATTGATTCTAAAACATGTTCTATGATCGCTTACTTTAGACGTTGACCATACATAAGATTTTACGGGATTTAAAAAGTTTCTGAAACCCAAAAAATATATATATTTATATTTCTTTCAATAATCGCGCCTCATTATCATAATAAAAAAAAACATAAAACAAGTTAATTTATATTTCTTTATTAGGTATGTGACAGTTAAAAACCTACTTACAATACATAACTTTAGAAAAAACTTAAATAAGCTAAATTAACCTAAAATTAGGAAAAGTTACTGATTTTAACATACATATAAGAAAACAATAATTGAAACCAGCTGCTGCTGGCAGCTTGATATATCCAGTATGTAAGTCTCGTTTGAAATAAATAAATAAAGATTTGTTTACGTCATGGTCCGTTTCTCCGACGACAAATCGTCACTTCCGAGCAATAAATTCTAACAATCTGTGCAAAGTTTCCCTCTTCATAAGCATTAAGCATGGGTTGTTAACCATGCAACGACGGCCATTAACATTAACCCTCACGATGTTTGGATAAGGAAATAAAGGCCGTAACCGCAACTACGCGGTTAAGTTGCGGACGTTAAAAGCACTGTCCCATGTAACTGCTTGGGATGTATTAAGTGTTACTGCTCTACAATATTTCTCTATTAAAACGTGTGTTTTATCAAAAAACTTGTGTAGTCACTTATTTAAAAATACGAGTCATAAAAGTATTTAATAGATTTGTAGACTTAAATTCGAACTGGAAATGATTACTATTCACCGGTGTTTACGTAGGAAACAAATGTAGGTAAATACATATAAATTAAGGCTTTATTGGCGTTAGAACTGTGAAAAGTCGATTTTCGGGGTAAGTACATAGATTTAATTATAAAATATTTATTTATTTGGTAAATTACAACATATAACAGCAGAGAAATTGACAAAAAGCAAAATTATCCAAGTACCTACTTACTTCAATTTAGCGTTTACAAATCTTACTCAACAGGAATATTGCGATTGTTTTGTAAGTAAGCAATGTACCTGATCCGAAACTCATAAACGAAACCTTGCCCCTTAAAAATTAATATTTAGATGACTTTTTCGTCCAAATTAATAAAATTACTCAAACTGATTTAATAATCATTGTTATGTAAGTTTTAAGAAAAATATTTTAAGAACATTTTTGTCAATCGTCAAATAAATATATTATAAAGGAAACTCGATTGACCATGGTTTCAAAATTCATTGGCCTTGTTGTTAGTTACCACAACACTTTTAACCTGAAAACCCACAAAACCTTACTTCCTACAGCGTATGCAAATATCTATTCACGGCAAAAACCAAAACGCAAACTTTTATTTCCTTATAAACTCACGAATCGCGTGTTTGCAAAGGCAGTTCTCTCAAAGATTGAGAACATGCAAACGCTGTTACGCAAAAATATACTATATCTACTTTGGAATTAAGACTTAAAGTAAAGGTGTTTCCGTATCCCGATTGGAGTAGCTCCAATATGTCCCTGTCACAGATATTATACGCGTGACAAGAGCGTGGCGCTTCTTTGACACGCGACATATCAACAAATGTCTGGAAAGCCTCAAAAGTTTCTGCTGCGTGATGTTGATGGAAAATCGTAATGGATTTTCTTTACGAACGCGTATTCTTAATGGAAACTTTGCAAGCGAAATAATAATATTTTTAGCGTTGGCACATACCTATAGGTATTTATACACGTTTAAGCCATAGCGACACTTTGAACTCTCGCGCTTTGTAAACGTCGTTAAAAGATATTTAAGGGGTTAACCCTTAGAGCATTGGTTTAATGCTTTAAGGGTTAACCCCTTATTCTGCGGCTTGTTGACAGACAAGCTGAAAACTGAGCTCAGTGGCGTGCCATGGAGGCCTATGTCTAGCAGTGAACTGACACAGGCGGATGATGAACCCTAGTTAGGTCTGATTTCCTCATTACATTGGTTGTATCGCCAATTAAATATGACTACGTAAATTTTCGCTCTGTATTTCCAGCTTTTATATAACTACGCTACGCTGGTCTTATTTCAGCTCGCTGCTGCCAGCCGCCAGGGTCTTTATTTATTTTTAATTTTATTTATTTGGTGATAAAACAGAAACATGCAAATTACGAAAATAGTATGTGTTTTCCAGAACATATCATCAAACAAATCACTAACATAGGTGGTATTAAAACATAAAGCTAGCTAGGTCGTTGCAAAAAAATTAAAACAAGTCAAATTCAGCTCTAGTTAGAGCGCTGTTAATTATCTTCAACAATTCCTTTCACCAAATCCATGGAACCGGTTTCCCAAAATTTGTGACATGACTCCGTTCGCCAGAACAATCCACTTTTATTTCAAGAATAGTTTGAATTCAACTGTTGAAACTGCATTTTCTACACGCAGGTTTTGTACTCTGGTTTGATCTCAATGCGTTTCACGTGTGGTGTCGGGTTAGAATAGGACCACCCTATCTTTCCGAGGATGTCAATAGGGTTAAAGTGTGTTGTGGGTGATGGGCTAGCAATCAGTCACTGCAATTTCACGTTTTTACTTGAACCGAAGAGGCACTAAAATTTAAATTTCATGTGTATCGTAATAGTGCAGGCGGATTATGAATTATTATTATTACATTTATTTAATAAACAGAGTATATAAACATGGGTACATTAGCTGGGTCTCACAAAACTGTCGGAACAGTTTGTCTGTGTGATTATAAACATAATAATACAGAGTTAATAATTCATTAATTAGGTACTAATATATAATGTGTTCTGAGTGCGTGAAACAAATTGATATAAAACTGGAATGCAAAACGAATGTGTCAAATGAACCCCCTTGTACTAGAACCATCTGTGCACCGGAACAATAACAAAGTTATAACTAGTAATTTAAGCGTATGCGGGTAGTTTGAAACTTCCTTTTGTCCCCGGGCCAGAGGCTTTCACGGCCAATCTTATTTATAAAATTATCCATGTAGGTACCTAGGTTCGGTTCCGTTGCAAAACCCAATTTCAACTTAAATATATACGTGCTCACCCTTTTTCCCGCGACTTCACCCGCGTATAGATACTCGTTAATCGTCTTAAATGCCTTACTGAATCTAATGGCAAAAATGCAAATAGATCACCCACACGTGAAGTATCAATTTTTACCCTTTTAAGGGGTGATTTACGGGATAAAACTATCTCAGGATCTCAAACTAGCTCTAAACCAAATTCATCAATGTATGTCATCGGTATAAACCTGAAAAGTTAACAGACAGAATTACTTTCGCATTTATAATATTGGTTTAGTATGAATAGTTAGTAGATAGAGTATAAAGTATGTGTTTCTGGACAAGCGGAGCGATCAGCGGCGCGAGACGCGAGTCAGAATACGCGTAAACACAAACGTATGGTCGTTGTCTAGGAGTGTGTATGTCCAGGCTTGCACGTTTATATCCATACTAATCCATATATCCATTACATGCTCTATACTTTACTATACAAAAGATCTCAATAATTTTTGACTATACTTAATACTATAAATGCGAAAATAACTCTGTAAGTCTGTCTGTTACCTTTTAACGCCTAAAACGCCGGACAGATTGGGATAAAATTTGGTATGGAGATGGTTAGAATTCCGGGGAAGGACGTAAAATAGTTTTTATCCCGGAAATCATCTCCTAAGGCGGAAATAGGGGACGAAAGTTTACACGGAAGCACGATAGTAACGACTTTCACTTCACACGGACGACGAACGCGGGAAAAAGCTAGCTTTAGAAATAAAATAGTTACAGAAATATGTAAACAGACATTGACTTGTACAGTCAAGGTCACCAATATGTATATACCCAAAGTTGCAAAAATATGTATACAACAACCTTACTTCCGTAGTAATAAGGTCTGTTTACATATTTCTGTAACTTTGTGGTGCATACATATTGGTGACCATGAAACATGTACCCCATAAATTTGACCTAAGCTTTGTGCTGAAAAGCCAATATTCTAATCCAATTTAAACACACGTCGACGTGTAATTTTGTAACATATTCATCGGTTATTAGCGGCGTGATACGTGACATATTTGGGGGAATTGAATTCCTTTCACATGTTAAGCACCATAAATGCATTAAACTGTATAGGTAAAGGTACATTTTAAACGTATTGTTTTGTACTCAATGTCTTTGCCACACTTTTAGTTAATGAAGTTTAATTACTTTTTCATCACACTTGCTCATAAATGGTGTTATTCCATGCCTGCATACACAAGGGCAAGGGCCTAAATTGTTCCCGCGGGAATAATGGTATTTTACAGCTCCAAGGGAGTAATGAGCTTGTGTGTTATCTGATTGGTTTAAGCAAATCTAGATGGCCGCGCGCTACAAGAATCCTGCTCTGTGATTGGTTGATACATGAAACATAGATTTTTCTGTCTTTTGAAGTTATTTGTTTCCTCGCAAATGTGATGAAAAACATTGGGTATTACACGGGCTTACGAATATTGCAAACTCGTGTCATCAAAAGACTTCTGATCTGATAGACTCTTGTTTGCAATATTCCACTTACGCCCCTCGTTAAACAATGTACTATTGCGTACCTACTGGACTATAGGTAGTATTGACAATATTCAGTCTAACAGTTCAACGACCTTTTAAAACGTCCATTTTACTTCATTGTTAGAATGCAATTTAAATATTCACGACTGATATTGTGGAATTATGAAGGATTGTTAATATGAGTGCACTGCACATTTTCACGAGATTCATAATGCAAGCTTTTTTCATTCAAATTTATAAGGTACCTACTTGCCAAATTCACTACAATTATACAAACACTAGGATTAGTGGAACAGTACCTTGGCCCTGAGCCGGTATTTCATCTAAGATGTTTTTAACCGTCAGTCCCTATCTTTTAAATAAGAACGATAGAGATATCATAGGGATATGGCCTTTCCTGTATAACATTTCAGATGGAATACTGACCAAGAAGAATAAACCTAACAATTTATATACTAACTAAACTGAGTTCCTCCGACAGGGTTGCCATATGAGGCTGTTTTATATCAGGGATCACAGGTCATTGTATTTTGTATGACCTCTTTCTTATGATCTAACAACCCTTATTTTTGAAGGACGAAGTTAAATATGGAGATGGCCAATATGTATTATTTATTAGCCTGCTGGGATGAAAATATGATTATTATCCCGTTAATCCTAAAAGCATTTTAGGCAAATTTAATACCCCAAATGCACTTTCACTCAACTGATCAACGTGTATTTTTTTACAAGGTTTTTTGTGATGTGTGACTTGGTTCTTTTTAATAGTATTGGCTATAAAAGAAAACCGTTTCAGAAATTAATTATAAAGGTCCTAATTATGAATAATAAAAGTTTCCAAACTGATATTATCGTCAGCCGAGCTAGCATGATTGAGTTTATGTTAGCGATAAATTGTCGGTGGTGAAAAAAAGTCTCTCTCACAGTTAGGTACATACTCGCTAGTACGGGATAAATATTTTCTGTCCGACATAAACGCAACCATGCTGACTCGGCATTTCTTCAGTGTTAAAGAAGGGCAACGACATTCCTAACCCTTGCCATCAAAATTGAGTCGGTTAAACTCTAACTAGCTTTAATGCTAGCTAGCTAAAACGAACGAACATAAAACATAAGCAAAAACCTTCTTACAAACACCAAGGTGAATTTTTGAGCCCACGATAGGACATTATAAATGTAGGGCGTATTTGTCAACTGCGTAGCCTCACTGACAACAAAATGGATCATGTTATCTGAATAAATAAAACTTTGAATTTGAATTTAAATGTCTATAAAAGCATAAAACCTGGCTAGTTACAGGCGTCGAGAACAAAACTGTGCCAAATAGGAGCTATATCCGACCAGCACCGACTGTCCCAATCTTGAACTGGCCCAGCATGGGGACCACATGTTCAGAACCCATTTACAATGGTCGCATCCCGCATGCGAAGAGCTCTTGCTATCCTAGTTTCCCTTAAATAGGAAACGTTTCTCTATGCAACACAAGGCGAACATGGTGGTATTCGGGCTGCCGCGAGTCGCGACACTGCAGCGTCTCGGGTATGTTCGCGAAGGGGCGGATCGACGGCTTCCACGCGATCATCAGGAAGCGATGTAGCTCGGATCGCTACTGAGACGGTGGCGCGCCAGCTCGAATACCATCCTGTGCACGCTTGCTGACCCGGTGGGACTCACCGTGGCTGAAGCACTGGGCGCAGCTGCATGCCCCCCTATGTAAAAACCTATATTAATATTAATACTAGCCCTAGAATTCAGTAATATTTATGTTACTAACATGCTTTCATCAATGTAAGGACCCTTAGGCCCAGCGGCACCAATATATTATGCTGATGATGAAGTTCTGCATTGGCCTTAAGACAATATTGTGTACTGTCACTAGATAGTGTCATAACTATGTATATTTTCCTTTCCAGCACATGCGTTGGTCGCACACTCACACACAGAGTTTGGAGTGCGAGGAAAGACTGCTGGCTCGTTGCAGCCGGCCTCGGGTTAATTCGGCCATTTTCGTGTCAGCCGAGCCTGCTGGCTTCGCCGGCTTTGACGCCAGCGAGTTCTTGAGAAGGCACGGCTCACAGTCTAGGCTGTGTCGGAAGGCCAGGTAAGTAAAGTCATGTTTACCTCGATAGTTTAGCTTTGGGCTGATGTGCAAACGTGGTCATAGGGCGTGGATGTGACACGGACACCAGATATGATGGTCAGCTGCGGATATAGTAAATAAGCAGCCAACCACAGCAGCGACAGCTATCACGACGTGACGGGAGATTTAAGCCGTGGGGGCGGATCTAACTGATACCATAAAAGGTCCTACAATAACGTTGTAACATAACGAGATAATGCCACCATCGCGGACGACGTGCGTGAGGTAAAGCCCGGCGCCCGCAGACCACGCGCGCCCCCTTATCGTCATACCCCTGCACCTGCGTGCCGCGCAGGCGAGGACTGAGTTAAACGGTCTACCTTTAGTAGGCATTCCCCTAGCTTTGGACAATAGCGATGTTAGTGCTACGAGTAGTACTGCCAGACGGCTGAAGAAGCAGAATCTGGCTGTGCTTCTGGCGGGGTAGCAGTGGGTGGGTAACCAGCCTTTGTACTGTGGTACGGAAGGAAAATAGGAAGAACACTCAATATCACTAAAATCGGTTCAATGAGTACGAAAATTCGAAATAAACTGTACCATCCGTTTCCATTGCTCTGGATCATGTTAACAGAAACCTGGAAAGCAGTATTGTAATAAGTAGACTATAATTTTCTAATCTAAAAACTTTTCTAAACTCGTTTACCAACAAAATGTGAACGGACGATAGAACGAGTGGAGATGTGAAAGGTTAAACTTTCCCCAATACATATAGGGCGAATTCATAATCCCAAAAAAAAACAGAGTGTCAATTACTTGAGGCAGAGATTTTTCTTAATTTTGTTCGTTGCAGTAAAAAGCAACGACTGTCATTATTTTAAATTGAAACAAGATTTCTCAATTTATTTTTGAAATTAATGAAAATTCTGTTTTTTTTTGGTTGTGTAGGTATTTAATAAACTGGGTCTCGGTATTTTAGCTTTGCCAGCTTCATATTGAATTGAGCATTTCTAAAAAAACGCCTATACCATTTAAATAAGTAAGTACGTCAATTGAGCCTTCAGTTGAATTTTTTAGGGATCCGTAGCCAAAATGGCCAAAACGGAAACCTTATTTCGTCATGTATGTCTGTTCGTCTGTCCGTCTGTCCGTAGGTCACAGGCATTTTACTCAAAAACTATAAGGTGTACTTATTTGAATAAAATTTGGAGGATAAGTGTATTTTGTTAGCCGCTACAAAGTTTTGTAATGAAATAACAAAAAAAAATGTTTTTAATTGGTGCTCTCCATATTTCTAACTGCTAGTCAAAAAAAAAATTGCAGGTCCACGGGTGGTGGCACATCAATCTATCATCATCATCATCATTGTCAGCCCGTAATCGCCCACTGCTGAGCATAGGCCTCTCTTCGAGGCTATCTATAGGCCTTTCAAAATAAATATAAGGGTTCTCTGCAATTTTTTTGATTAAGTGAATATAGTCGGATATAATCGCCCCGAAAGTCATAAAAATTGTGTCACCGTCTTATTTCCGAAATGTGTATTTAAATAAAATAAAAAAAAACATGGACATATTGCTTAATAAATTCTTTCGCCGAAAATTATTTTGAACAAGATCGGTCGAAAGGTTTTCGAGATATTGCTGAAAAACTCCCTTCCCTATAGAAAAGGACGTAAGTGCTGTAAGATTTCTATGACGATACCAGCTTTTTAATAAGCACGGAACCCTTCGTTGTGTGTGGTCCAACACGCACTTGGCCGGTTTTTAGGGTTCCGTAGCCAAACTGGCAAAAACGGTACCCTTAAAGTTTCGTCATGTCCGTCTGTCCGTATGTCACAGGCATTTTACTCGAAAACTATACGTTATATTCAAATGAAATTTGGAGTAAAGGTGTATTTTGATGGCTTCTATATAGTTATGCAATGAAATTACAATTTTTTTTTTTTTACGGGGGCTCGCCATACTTGTAACTGCACGTCAAAAAAATTTTTTCACACTAAGTCCATATGTGGCACATAAAACGATAGGTCTTTTAAAATAACTATAAGGTTACTCAGCACTTTTTTTTGATTATGTGAATATTATACTCGGAGATAATCGCCACGAAAGTCACGAAAATTGTGTCCCCCCCTCTCACTTTTGAACGGTAGAAGTGAAAAATTTGAAAAAAATCTGTGATATAGTGCTTATTAAATCCTTTCGCCGAAAAGTTTTGAAAAAGATCGGTTAAAAGGTTTTCGAGTAAATGCTGAAAAACTGATTTCCCTATAGAAAAGGATGTAAGTGCCCTAAGGTTTGTATCACGATATCACATTGTTGATATAATACTGATATGCATAATTACGACTATTACAAGCATACTCATTATCAGTGGCGTATTTCAATTACAATACATCAATCCATACTTAATATCATATTATAAATGCGAACGTTACTCTGTCTGTCTGTTGTACCTTTTCAATGAAATTAGGTATGTAGGTAGTTTTGAGAGACTGAGAAGGACGTAGGATAGTTTTTTTCACAGTTTGGGGAAATCCACTAGTCGTAATGATCCACTAGTCTGTGTAGAAGTAGGCACGGAACCCTTCG
Organism: Epinotia brunnichana; assembly: GCA_963854355.1. Taxonomy (NCBI): domain Eukaryota; kingdom Metazoa; phylum Arthropoda; class Insecta; order Lepidoptera; family Tortricidae; genus Epinotia; species Epinotia brunnichana. The sequence goes on from OY977946.1 coordinate 2,202,711, forward strand.
TTGTGCGTGGTCCGACACGCACTTGGCCGCTTTTTTATATTCTATTTTGTTACCTACTAGTTTTTTTTGTTATTTTTAATAAATTGTTTTAATATTCTTTAGAATCAAGAAAGTGTAGACAGGAATCTATAACATAACCTTATTTATCAAAAATAGTACCTAATAATATTCCTAAAATAATTGTAACATAATAGGAAAAATAATGGTATGGCCTAACTGACGTAGCTATCTACTTAATTGGTAGGTACAAACGTTTTACAAAAGCCCATCATATATTGCGTATATATATATCTATGTACACAACTTTGTCCTTGCAGATCCGCTGACAACATCCCTCTAACAACAATGAGTGACTCGTCAGAGCGGCTTTGCAAAGCCAAGGCGCCCCGTGAAGAGACTATAAGCGAGGAAGCGAAGTCGGATGACACGGGCAGTGTCGAGACCGTCAAGCACTTCGGCCTACCCATCCTCTCAGTGTCAGGCCCTTCGCCCCCAGACGAGGACTATGACCAGATAGACGAGTATCTGTAGCATTTCCACACCAGTTTCCAGCTGAAATATGTGCTGGAAAAACTCAGGCCCCCCTGGCCTAGCCCTGTACAAAGTCCTTAAACGGCTTTAGCAATGCACCGGACTTCTAAGTGTTTTGTTTTGTGATACTGTAGTCTTTAGACCCTGACTCTCAGAATGTGTCTTGTTGTGGGACCATAGTCTTAGTACGGCGAGTGTTTCCAATTTACATAATATATCCTGTGGTATTTCCCTCTCCCTTACATTTTTGTATTTATTGTACCTATCCAATGTGTGTTAGTGTTAAGGAAGACAATTTAATGTTCACTTTAATTATAATAGGGTAGTTGACTATGATTTTAAAGTTGTAGATACTAAAATGGTGTGGTAGGTACTATTGTAACGAGCGAACAAGCATTGTTAAGAGCAGTGCATTGTAATGCCTCAGGCACTGCATACGTGATTCAAACATCCCATTTGTGGTAAAATATTTCTCTCTGCTACTTGTAAAATAGGTCAAATACCCTATTTTAGATAAGGAATGCACAATAATTACTATAAAATAATATTATTAACTAACAGTGCCACTCTAAATTTAATTGCATGTGAAAATCATGTAAATATGTAACGATTTATAAGCAATCTTGGTGTAAGTCGTTTATAATTAATGCTTTGTAAATTGCTAAGAAAATACTTAGTTTCAATTATTTCTTAGAACACTGTAAAAATGTAGAATCATCGTACTATAAACGGAAGCTAGCATCGTATTTACAAAATAAATATGTTTATATAATAACTTCTCCGTAGAATATTAGGGATATAGATGATTTGAAGGTTGAATTTTGGTCCAATGAAATGTATTATCTGCACAGACTGTGTTTTAGAAAGTAAGGGATAAGTAATTTTGAATTTTGTAAGAAACATCGAGGTGGTTTAAATTATAAGCGAGGACATATGTTATCAAATGAAAACACAAAACTGAGCATGAAAAAAATTTGGTAGGTAATTATGTTCATTTGATGTTTGACCATCACATGCGTCATACATTTTTAAATGGTATAAAATATAATTTTTTCCTACAAAAGATGGCGTAAAATTGAGTTAAAACGGAGAAAATTTACTGACATATTATAATGCTTTAAAAATTTAATTTATCACCTTCAATGTTTTATAGTTAGTTTCAATTTAAACTTAATAAACACATAAACTGTAAAATACCATTTGATAATATATTAGGCCTTATAATGGAAAACCGATCGATGGAAGAAAAGTGGCGAAATTATGTAGGTATCTGAAGGTTTTATAAATGATTTCTAAAAATAATTAACATTACTTTTGTATTTTTGAATCACTCTTAAATGTAGTTGACAGACTGTCTAAATAGGCATTATTTTTATAAATTGACACGAAATTTTATAAATTACCTTTTTAAAACTTGTAAAAAATTAGTCATTGTCAATTACTATTCTTTTAAAAAAGCCTAGTAGTGAACCTTTATCAATTATGAAATTAAACACAGCGACTATATATCATGACTGTAATAACACGTTAGAATTAAATGTCTTCAAGACGTGAACGAATAACTGGTGTTTAGGGACCAGATGGATGAGAAATGTCAATGAATAGCCTTATCAATAAGCCGTTTTCCAACCAATTTAAGGTTTTTAACGTACCTAAAAACCTTACATACCTACTTACAGTTAAGTAGGTACGCGCTACATACCTAAGTATGCATCTGTGATGGTAGCTACTAGGTAGCGAGCGTCGAAAAGGCGTCAGAGAGATTCAACGGGTGTGCGGGAGGCCACTTGAGGCTAACTTTACAGACGCAAACTTATGTGGCGCGTATTGCACCTTAGGGTCGTTCTTCTTTTTAACCGAAAATTACGCGACGCTTCAATTTCGGGTAGTTACATAACATATCAACAATATTGTGTATTAAGTCCTAATCGATGTTCATTTTCATGACATAAAATTGTTTTTATTGATTGTATTCCAGTAAATATTGTGGCACGCCGGTTTCAGCGAGGATCATACTTTTGAATTACAACTCTGTCTCATCACTTTGTAAAATAGGTATAAAAGAGGGAATTACTTAGCATTAATAAGTTACAACATTTGGTTCACTAAAAACATAACTCCCAAAGAAAACGCATATGTTAAAATGAGAGACACGATATTGTCGGTAAAAATGAAGAACGACCTACCAATCTACTTTTAAGCTAAGACTATATTATTCCCTCCACTTGACTATTATAGATTTTACCCTCAATAAATTTTAGATAGTTTGTGTGACACAGAACTAGATGAATAATTCAGATCTCCGAGGCAAATTGACCTTTAAAATTAGGTCGTGCTCTGTGTTCTGTATTCAACAGTTCACAAATAATATTTTATCCATTTTATTTTCGTGCAATGACTTATTTGACTTTAAAATTAAATAATTACAGTACGCGCCACATAAATTGGCGCCTGTGATGTTAGCTACTAATACAGGCAAGTCACAAAGTTACAGAAATATGTATACAGACCTTATTACTACGGAAGTAAGGTTGTTGTGTACATATTTTTGCAACTTTGGGTACAAAATGTCAAAATTGTTTCAATACCGAGGGGTGTTGAAACAATTTTGACATTAAATATGTGCTGTATACAAAAATCTATTGGCTAGAATCGAACGAAATTAGTACCAATCGATAGCTAATTTCTTCCACTTTCATGTGAGATCAATAAAAAAAGCGGTAGTATGAACGCTTTCGCAAAAAAATAACTTAAGCGTGAAAACTCACTCTGTTTCATTTCCCCTCATGCTGAGGTAAGTTGAAACAGTGGTCGAGGGAAGTTGAAACATTTACTGATTTTGGAGAAATAGAGTTATTTAAAAGAAATAATCGTTTTCATTAAAAGGATTTTATCAAACAAAATAAAAACAGTAACTAATATTCAATAATTTTAAGTACTCTCTAAACAAAAAAAACTATCTTTGAGGGGGACCATAAATTTTCCACTTTTTGCGCAGCATCGCCTCTTCTGCCGCTAGATCGTATATTGCTTGGCTCGACATACCTCTGTCGAACTTTCTTTTGTATTCGGTAGGCATGCTAAAACCAGAAATGAAAAACAAACATTACATTCCAAAACATTAGAAAATCAGTCATACATAATAGAACCGAGGAGTGTTGAAACAGTCTGTTTCAAAACCCCTCAGTAGCAAAAGTCCTCCCATCCGTTATAAAATCATAATTTAAAAGTAAGCCACAAGCAATGATTTGCTCCATCACTATTATTCAGAATCCTATGTTAATAAGCTTTCGAAACATATATAATACAAGGTATTTCCTAAACACATATGCAAATTACGGGCATCTAAAAAAAACGAAAACTTACTTTTCGTGTTTTTTTGTGCACGGGTGCCGTATCTCCACAACCGCGCGCCATGCGGCAAGGACGCATACTGAGGGGCCCGCGGGCGGTGAGGTGCGGCTAAACAGCGTTTTTGCCAGCTTGCTAACGGTCATAGATTCCGCGAAATTAACGTTTGTTCAACTCACCTTTGTTTCAAAACCCCTAGGTCTCCCCTATATACATATTGGTGACATTGACTGTACATATCGTCGCAAAGATGTCAGCCCTCTGACACCTTTGCGAGTTTGACTTGAAGCTAACTTCAGAGACGCACAATTATTTGGCGCGTATACAAATTTTGAAGTGTTTTTAACCAATAATGTTTACTCCTGCGTAAACCCATTATTTATTATTGGTATTTATAAAATTTTGTCATATTTTTTTAGTTATTACTCAGTTCTATCTTAAACCTATCAACATTTTATTTAGACCGGCTGTGTACTGGGTCATTGTAAAATCCAAATTACTACCTATCGGTGGTGGAGCACCCGGATGCAAAACGATTCCCACCGGCCTGCTTAAAATTTATTTTTAGGCAAGCCTATACTAGTAGGTAGTTAGGTACATACTAACTCTAAAACACTTTCATAACTTTTTTTGTTGCGGTTCCATCGAAAATGTTTATATTGCTTGTAGCAATTATAGCCTTATTTTTGTCTTTTCAAACAGAGACGAACAAATAATTATGGGTCAAACAGGTGTACAAATTATTATTGAACTGCTTTTTTTTCTGCTCCCTATAGTTAAATCAATGCAAAGTTGGTGTATTTTCATAAATCATAATAAAAAAGAATAAAAAGTAACGTTACTGTGTGACGTGAGGTGGTCACGTCAAAACTGACCATCAAACACGCATACGTAATCGTCACAAAACTCGACAGATGACTTAAATACTTATTACAAGTAAAGCCTAACCAAACATCTTAAAATGAAAATTAACGTTAGCTCGACCATCACAGTCAAAAGCCAAGCGGTAGAAATTCGAACTTTTGGGAACAGGTGTTTTGTGTTTAATATTATTGTACCCTGATTATGCTCTACTAAATATCAGTATTTATGAATGGTAATTTATTTAGTATCGTTTACCCACTGAGTACATGCAAACACCTTTATTTTTTTGTTATAAAAAATACTTTAAGATCAGTCCCTTTAGGTCTGGTAAAGGTCGCGGGAGTCCGCTGGATGCGGGTGGCGCAGGACCGGTCATTTTGGCACTCTTTGGGGCAGGCCTACTCGTATGTCCAGCAGTGGACGTGTGTCGGCTGATATGATGATGTTCAGTCATTTAAAAACTCCTCGTAGGCCTTGTTATAAATATATAGTTATAAGGTAGAATGTTTTTTTTGTTGTAATCAATATGTTTAATCGCTAAAACAGTTGGCATTTAGGTAATTTCGACTGTCTTGTGCCAACTTTCTTTTACTACCCCCTATTTTGATTTATGTAAAATCGTATGGATGTGTGTTAATGAAAATTTATCGTAAAATTGAAAATAAAATTTTGTAGACTAAAAATTTACTGATTTGTAGATTGCTTATTCTTTATTGGATGACAGTCTGAAAGAGAAACTATTTAGTACGTATTGTGTATGGTCACCATTTTCACAATGTTTTTATTTTAGTGTTAGATTAGCTTTTACAAGAATTATACCTATTCGCTAAAATAGATTTACTAATGAAGTTGTACATATCTATAAAGAACACTTAAAATTATATTAATGCTCATATTTAACTGTAAAGTAAATTTATTGAATCTACTGTAAAAATATTATTTACATCCTTACGTCTATTTATTATATTATTATCACGATCCAATAAAGCATGAACTTCTTTTAGTGAGTTTTATTACGATATACATACAAAAAATTAGTATCCGCACAAGAGGAAGGCACAGCAATTTTAATTAAAATTTCAGTGCTACTTCACAATGCTAATTTTATAGATGGAGAAAATGCCATATTGCAATCATAGCCTCCCTAAGTAAGCCTGTTTCCTGTTTCGACCCTTACGACATCCACGGGAAGAAAGAGGGTGGTATTCTAACCTGACACGAGAAGGTGACAACCATTTTTGATAAAATAAATCAACACAAGGTGGAATTTGTGATGAAAATCTTTAATAATACTGCAAAATACCAAGACTATGACATTGTCAATTTGAAGAATACGTAGAGAGGAAAAAACAAACGATGGCGCAAGAAAAATAAAAAGGTCATACGTCATACGTGAGCTACAAAAGCGGGAAATTCAAACTATATTTTTAACACTCCCCTTGAATTTGAGCCTTATCACAAAGTAACTTAAGTGTTAAACATCTGAGAATTAACATAAAAGTAATCTTTAGCATTCCATATTTTGCTACATTTTAACTATTTAGTTATAAAGAGCTATATGTACACATTCCAAGTTTGGATCTTAGAAATTGAAATGTATCTTTTGGCAATGCTTTAGTGAGTATGTCAGCAATCTGGTTTTCACTACTGACATATTTTAACGCTATTATTCCTTGATAATATTTCTCCTTGATAAAGTGATATTTAATCTCGATATGTTTACACCGTTTGTGGAAGTTCAAGTTTTTGATGACACTAATGTCACTCTGATTGTCCAGGTGAAGACATAACGTATCTTGTTTGTAATCACCGATACCACTTAAAAGGTGTTTTATCCATATGGCTTCTTTAGTAGCCGTACAGGCTGCCATAAACTCCGACTCCGTAGTTGAAAGGGTTTGTTGTTTTTGGCTAGACCAAGTTACAGCAGCTTCACTATTTAGGAAGACGTATTCAGTGACAGAACGGCGCGTTTCTGGGTCGTTTGCATAGTCAGCATCACTATAGCCAGTCACTTCTGAGGGTTGTGTGGTGTTTCTATAACACAGCCCGTAGTCCTTCGAGTCTTTCAAATATTTGAAAATCTTCTGAACTGCATTCTAATGCACTTGGTTATAACAATTGAAAAAACGACTCACCAGATTGACGGCAAACATTATGTCTGGGCGACTCACAATGGCGAGATGCATTAGGGAGCCCACTGCCTCTCTGTATGGTAGATGCTTCTCAGGCTATGTCTCTCCCTTTTGCAGCTTAGTGTCAGGGTCAGCCGGAACACTGTTGAGGTTAGCATCACGCATATTAAATCTATTCAACATTTGTTCTATATATTTAGTCTGATGTATAAATATACAATAACTTAATCGTTTTATTTGCATTCCAACAAAGTTACTTGGCGTGTCCAACACTTTGATTTCGAATGTAGTTTTCAAATCCTTGATTATTTCTTTTAATGCTAGTTGTCCGTTGAGAGTAATAGTCCATCATCAACATACAGCCATAAGTAGCATTTCTTGTCATTGACTTGACCGACATAGACACACTGATCTGCTTCGCTGTTAACCAGGCCATACTTTTTCAGCACAGACTCGAATTTACTGTTCCAACAACGTGGAGCTTGTTTTAACCCATACAATGATTTATTAAGTTTACATACCGTGTTTTCTTCATGGGGAAGTCCCTCTGGTGGGGTCATGTATATGGTTTCCTCGAGCTCGCCGTACAGGAATGCCGTCTTGACATCTAGTTGGATCATCTTGAGATTTTGCTGAACGGCTAGAGATAATAATAGCCGTATGGAGTCATACCTGACTGTTGGCGCGAAGGTTTCATGATAATCTATACCTGCGGTTTTTGCATAATTATCCTTTAGCACACAGACGCGATTTGAAGCGTCGACCCGTTGGTTCATCTTTTACTCGGAACACCCATTTGTAACCTATTACTTTGGCGTTAGGGGGTTTTGGAACCAATGTCCAAGTATTATTATTTTGGTGGGATTCCAGTTCTTCTTTAATTGATTCTTCTCATTTTTCTTTATTTACTGATTATTTCTTCTTTATAATATATATTATGTTACAGGAACGTCTGACAGGAGTTCTTCATGGTGACAAAGATAAGTGTTTTCCTCAGGATCATCTGTATTTTGCATATTTATTTCCTTTCTAGGTCTTAGTGTCGTTAAGCCGAGTTAGAGGCCTTCGGGCGGCTTAAGAACCTCTAACAGTCGAGTTGCCCACTCACTTGACAAAGGGGGGGACAACTGTCACTTGCGTCCGCAGGAGCTACCTACCACAACCCTGCACGTGTCCCCTGGGTGGTACTAAAAAGTGATAAACTCAAAGGCCAAATAATGTATGCCATACGAATAAATAAATAAAGTGTCATCTTGCTGACTGTAGGAGTATCCAGACTGGTATCAGGTACATAGTCACTCTCTGAAGCAGATCTATTTTCACATATGGTGTTGTATGAGCTATCTAAGCTTGTCTCATGTGCTTCTTTAGTAACTTCTTCAGCTGTTTCCTCTGGCACATCATCATTTGTTGCAGGTTCACTCTCAGATAATTTTAGAGGAACATAATCACTTTTGACAGTTGACACTAGAAATACAGCATCTCTGCTTTTTACTACTATTCGGGCATTAGGTACCTACTATGAATCGGTAGCCCTTAGTATCAAAAATCAAAATCAAAATCAATTATTTATTCTGCAAATAGGCCACAAGGGCACTTTTACATGTCAAATGGTATTCTACAATATAATATTAATAATCTTACACAATAATCATTTTAAAATTGCAGATTTTAACTAATTAGTACCTAAATGGTTAACAAACTAAATGTCACTAAATGAAAACTAAAAAAATCCAAAATTGTAAAATATTATCAAATACATTCGATATAAGGTCTGTATCAGAATTAACAATAAGTTTATGATATTAATTTAGTACCCCAGAGATGTATAATGACTGACTAATAGTTTATTGCGTTAAATAATACAATATTAGCTCATACAATATCATAAAAAAAGAAGAGGAATCTAGTGTTCTATGGTGGGTATTCCGCAGCCGTCTTCGCATCCAAATCTTCCTATTCTTCTTCTCGTTCCTCTAATTCTCATAGAGACTGCTCTGATGATAGATATTTGTATTTTGACTTTGATCCAGCTTATTATTTGTGAGTATGGTTTGGACCATTTTTCACATAGCTTTAGAGATGTTTTCTTTATAAAGGATTCATATTCCATTCCGACAATGCCAGCACAGGAGACCACAAGGGGAGTAAATGAGGCTCTTAGATCTTCTGCAGCCAGGTCATATTTGCGATGTTTTTCGCGAGCGTGGTTTTGTGCGATTGTGGGCCATGTGAGTAAGCCATACGAAGCGGCGTCGGCATTTACGATGCGAATGTCAAAAAACGCCTTCCTCGCTGGCTGATGTATAATGTCTTTGAGCATCCAAATACAATTAATAATTATTCTTATGTTCTTATAGAGATGTATACTGTCTCTAAGCGTTAAAACAGAAAAAAAAGGATCATTAATGTAATATTGTCAGAGATGTACAGGGTCAATAACAATAAAACGTGTCAAGAACAGAATGATGTCTCTCGTCAAAATAATGATAATAACACTAGTATTTAGGTAGTTACTATGCCCTTGCAAGCATGAACAGACCGGACTCCACAAACAGCACCCGATCACGAGTATGACGCATATCTCAGCCATCGCCTCCCTCAACCATATGTTAGGGAAGGTGGCGACCCGATCAACGACGCCACAGTAAGCAAAGCCCTTTAAGCGAGCATGACATATTCAAGCCACACTGGACATTGATAATAGCAAAGATTAAAGCGACTTGTTCGGCGAGAAAAAGCATTACGTGCTCTTATGTTACATAAAACGGAACAGCTATTTCCGGTACTTATAATAATTACAAAGGTAATATGCCAAGACAATCATACTCGAAGGTATATTAATTCTAATAGAATTTGACTGCTACTGGCTTAAAGGCATTTTTGTCGTTTATGAAATCGTTGACATTATAATACGCCTTGCTTAGCAAATATTTTTTTATATGAGACTTAAATTTACTTAACGGCAAATAAATAAATAAATAAATAATAATAAATGATTTATTTCACAAAAACACTTGTTACATGATATTATGGGGTATATCCATCAGACTCCAAACTAGGCTTAAGCCTGTATCTTGGCAGTCTGCAAGTGCAAAAAAAACAAGATTTACAGGAGTGTTAAGGAAATGTAGTTACTTAGTTATATAGTTTAGATAATACTAGTCGAGTTGGTATATAAACTAAATTCTATTGACATGCGAGTGTGTTTGCATATATATGTGTGTGTGTGCGTGCGTGCGTGTGTGTGTGTGTGTGTGTGTGTGTGTGTGTGTGTGTGTGTGTGTGTGTGAGTGTGTGTGTGTGTGTGTGTGTGTGTATATGTGTGTGTGTGTGTGTGTGTGTGTGTGTGTGTGTGTGTGTGTGTGTGTGTGTGTGTGTGTGTGTGTGTGTGTGTGTGTGTGTGTGTGTGTGTGTGTGTGTGTGTGTGTGTGTGTGTGTGTGTGTGTGTGTGTGTGTGTGTGGGGTGGGGGTGGGTGTGTGTGTGTATGTGTGTGTGCTTGGGTGTGAGTTGATGATGGAAATTCCACAACAGCTTTATAGGGTTTAGTTTGTATGCGGTATTCTAACCAGTCTCTCGGTTTCAGCATATGACAATGTTAGTAACCATTTCTTTACGATACGTCTAGCTTCAGGAGTGGAAAGCTGTTTAAGGTGGTTCGATTGCCATACAAAGCGTTATTTGGCATTCGCAGGCTAACGGCGTGATATTTTAAGAAACTTATGTAATAAACTTTCATCAATTGGCTTCCCATTTGCGCCAAATTCCCCCTTTCCTAGAATAAACTTGTATTAACTAGATTAATTTGACAATAATAGTTTTCCCAAAATATCACGTGACAAACCAATTTCTCAAATTAATCTAGTTTATACAAGTTTATTCTAGGAAAGGGGGAATTTGGCGCAAATAGGAAGCCCAGTTTATGAAAGTTTGTTACAAAAGTTTCTTAAAATATCACGCCGTTAGCCTACGAATGTCAAATAACGTTTTGTATGGCAATCGAACCACCTTAATGTTCTGGTACTTGCAGATGTTATTATATACGTAGGGATGTGAAACAGCTGGAGATTTACGAGCCGAAGCTGATATGAGCGGTGGCAGGGGCGCCTTATATATGCGTCTTCTTAAGATTTCCTCATAGAGCGCAGAATTGAGTAAACAGCTGTGAGTCCGCGAGACCGCTTTCATGATATAAATAAAATATGGTCACAATACCCGATAAAGATCATCCTCTGTGCTTTGGGGTCCCATTTTCTGCGTTTTTCTTTGGGCAGATGTACCACAGCTTCGCAACCAAATATGCGCATATGTTTGACATTTGGCTTCTGACCAGACCACATTTGTTCAGGTGTCTTGAATGATAGGGACTTAGTCGGAGAACGATTGATGACATAAGCAGCAGTGTGTGTTGCATCAGCCCAATATTGTTTCGGTAGGCTAGTATTTTGGAGCATACACTTCGCTCTTTCGACAAGACTACGGTTCATTCGTTCTGCGGGACCGTTTTGGGCTGGTGAATATGGTGCAGTTGTTTAGTGTATGATACCAGCACCTTTCAGGTAGTCAGAGAAACCCTTGTTGACAAACTCCAGACCGTTGTCAGTCCGAAGAATTTTAATTCTGGCATCAAGCCGGTTCTCAACTTCATGTTTAAATTCTTTAAACTTGTCCAAGGCTTCGGATTTGTTTCGGAGAAAGTACACATACACTTTTAAAATATTTTGCACCTCCTAGTGTAGGCGTTTCCATTGGTCCACATAGATCTGAATGGATTATTTCCAGAAGCATTTTAGCCTTTGAGCCTTCACTTTTAAAAGGTAGTCGAGCCAGTTTACCTTCTTTGCAGGTTATACATGTCAGACTTACTGGTTTTGCGGAGAAAGTTACATGTTCGGTGTTTTCTTTCATTTTCCTTAGACTCTGAAAGTTCAGGTGCCCCATTCTCTGGTGCCACAGGTAAGTATCTTCTTCTTCAACATCAGACATGCATGCATAGCCACTTCCAGGCATATCTAGCCGGTACATGTTGTTGATAAGACTCGCTGTTGCTACTATCTGACTATTATTGTTTAAGATAACACAGCCTCTTTCATTGAACTTTTCTTGGCCACCACTCTTGATAATCTGACTAATAGACAGCAGGTTTGTCGCTAGTTCAGGCACATACAGCACATTTGTAAACAGTACCTTGCTTTCTTCACTTTTACCATCATAGGTGTCGAAGCTGACTTGTCCCAAACATTGCACTGATAATAACTTGTTATCTGCCACTCTTATATTCCGTATGGCAGGAGCCGTCTTATTCTGCAGCAAGTTCTTGTATTTTGTAAGATGAGACGAGGCACCGGAGTCTATAAACTAGGAGTCATCTTGTGTTGGTGTTGCAACAAAGACTGCGGCATATGATGAGCTTGGTTTTTGGTGCACGTCCTTAGATTTGGACTTGCATTCTGGACTTTTATGGCCATATCTATTACAAGTGTAGCATCTAGGCCCTTTAGATTGTCTCTTGTAATTTTTGTGAAATTTCTTGTTAGTTGCAAATGATGTAGAGTCAATCTCAGAGTTATTAACATCTTGTAATAACTTTGCTTTTACAGAATCTGAAGTTATTTTCATGCCAGAGCTTTCTATAGCAATTATCATAGGCTGGTACGATTGAGGTAGACTGGAGAGCAGCAGTGCGCTGAGCCACTCGTCATCTACCGCAAAGCCTATGTTTCGGAGCTTATGTGCAGTATTCATTATTTTGCTCACAAATTCTTCTACATTTTGACATTCGGATAGCGAGGTATTACAGAGATCACTCAATAAACCAACGCGGCGTGTCTGCCTAGAGTCGTCAAACGCTTTTGACAACTTGTCCCAAACTTCTTTGGCGGTGTTCGCTTCTTGTATGTGGACATAATTTAACGGATCAACCAGGAGAATTATCTTTGTTTTAGCCTTCGTGTCCTGTTTCGCATCTATTTTGCTGCCCTCAGGCGGTTCGATGCAATGCCAAAGCTCTTCATGCTGCAAGTACGTTTTTACTGCAAACCGCCAAGTTGTACAGATTAATTAATTTTGAGAACCATGTACAAAATATGGATAAACAAAATGTAGAATTACTTAGTTACCTATTAGAAATCGAACCTCTTTATGTTGTTACGTGCGTCGGTGACTAAAATATAATATTTCCTGCAAAAGGACTGTTTCATTAAAATAAAGGTTTTAATGAGTGGCTGTTGTAGCCATAACTCAGTGTAATTAGTTAAAGCTGGTTTCCATAGAGTTAACGAAGAAATACGGTCGACAAATTATCACCGCTTTTTATTACGGGTTTATTATGACTCTGTTTTACTGTTTATAAATGGATAGCAATTCTGTTGTTACAAGTAGTTGAAGTATCTTTTAAGTCTTTTAGCTGAATGCACTTTTTGAACATATTACATAAAATAGCTAAATATTGTCCTGAGATGAGAAGTCGGGATTTTTTTTTTCAAAATAGAGGTATGTTATAAATTAATTTTGGTATAAAAGCATAGATCAAACACTGAAAAAGTGTCGACGTAGCTAGATTTGAACCTACATCATCCTTGTTGCTTGTCCGGGGTGAATTTAGTGGGGCAACGAGCCCGGGGCCCGTGCGCTGGCGCAACTCAATCAACTTGTGTTGAGCAAACCCTGCTCAATCAAATTAGTTAGTATTAGCTTGCCTAGATTAGTGTGTAAGTTTTGTACACTCTTATTTACTTTTTAAGTCCCAACATTGTAGGCGCCTTGGTAATTTTATTTACTGTAAGCCTAATATAAATGTAAAATGTTCAGCTCCACTAGTTTTGTCCGGTTTGGTATCGACCTTTATTTTTGATTTATAACCGACTAAAGAAAAATATTTTTTTCTGTAAGGATTGTGCAAGTAGGTTTGCTATGTAAATAGGCAATTGATACTGGCACATTAACAAATGAATAAATACTGTCAGTCAGCTACCAACCGGCCTTTCAATCATCACATTGGCGACGAGTCGATAAAATATTTTAATTATTTTGGTTAAACCGTGCATTTTGGAGTGTTAAATATGCCTATCGGAAAGCTGGAAGCTTTTGACCCGGCATCCAAACAGTGGCCGGCGTACATACGCCGAGTAAAACAGTATATTCTCTTAAACGAAGTGAAGACTGAACTAGAAGTGCCTTTGTTAATAACAGTTGTCGGGGACGTGACGTATGCGCTTATGTGCGATTTGTGCTCACCGGACCTTCCTGAAGACAAAACGTCTGATCAACTTATAGAATTGGTTTCCGGGCATTTGGAACCGCAACGATCAGAGATCGCCGAGCGGCACGTTTTTAGGTTGCGTCGACAGCGCGCCGGCGAGCCGCTCGCCGAGTACTTGCAGAATTTAAAGCACCTAGCGAGCACATGTAGCTTTCGTACGACTCTCGAAGAGAATCTGCGAGATCGGTTCGTTTCGGGGTTGGCAAATGAAGCTATACGCTCGCGGATATTTGCCGAAAAAAACATCCAATATAAGGAGGCGGTGGAGCTGGCCTTCGCACTCGAGGCTGCGGAGAAGCACGCGGAGGTGAGCGGCGCGGCGGCGGCGTCGGTGAGCACCTCGGGCGGCTGCGGCGGCGGCGGCGGTGCAGGCGAGGAGCTGCACCACGCGAGTGCGCGGCGCGGGGGGCGCGGCGGAGGGCGCGGACCCGGAGCTGGCGGCGCGGCGGCCGCAGCCCGGCGCGACACGGCGCGCGACGCCCCGGCGCAGTGCTGGCGGTGCGGGAAGGCGCACCGGCCGGACAAATGTAAATACATGCACTACAACTGTGACGTATGCAACCAACGTGGACACTTAAAAGTGATGTGTGACAAGGCGCGTCGTCCGTTCGGGCGGCAGAACTACATGGACGAAGAATCGGACGAGGATTTGCTTAACATTCAGGTGTCATCACAAGGTAACAAACCTTATTTCATTAATTTGAATGTGGATGGACAAGACGTTGTTTGCGAAGTTGATACAGGCAGCCGCATATCGGCTATTAGTGAGGACTTTTATAGACAAAAGTTTGCAAACAAAGCGATCAAGGCGAATATTTTAATTTTGCGCTGTTACACTGGGTCACAAATTGAAACTCTTGGGTTTATATCGGTTGAGGTCGTGCTTAACGATGTAAAAGCGACCAATCTGCCATTGTACGTAATTAAAAATGGGGGGCGGCCACTATTGGGTCGCGAATGGATGCGAGCTTTGCAAATCAACCAAATTACGTTTAATGAGATAATGGAAGAGGATAAATTGGTGACCCAGTTGTGTAGTGATTTTCCTGAAGTGTTCACGGATAAATTAGGTACTTGTAAAAAGACCATCCAATTACAGCTCACGGAGTTAAGCAAATGTATTTTTTTACAAGATAGAGTCAAATATTTAGGCTTTATTATTGACAAAAACGGTTTGCGACCAGATCCCGCTAAATTGGAGGCCATTTCTGACGCTCCGAGACCCGAGGATGTCTCGCAACTGAAAAGTTTTCTTGGGATGTTAAATTATTATGGGAAGTTTATTCCTAATTTGAGTACGTTGCTACATCCGTTGCATGCGTTGTTAAGAATCGGAGTTGAATGGAAATGGGATCCAAATTGTGAACAGGCTTTTGTAGAGGCGAAACGGGCTTTGGTTGACAAACGCGTACTAGCCCATTATGAGGAGGGGCGTGAACTCGTGCTGGCAGTGGACAGCAGCGCTTATGGACTCGGCGTAGTGCTGGCACACCGCTACGAAGACGGCAGCGAGCGCCCTGTCAGCTGTGCGTCGAGGACGCTCAACTTTCACGAACGGAACTACAGCCAACTCGATAAAGATGCGTTTGCGATATTTTATGGTATCACTAAGCATCACCAGTATTTATTTGGAAGGCATTTCACGCTGCGAACGGATCACAAGCCACTAAGTTATATTTTTGGTAAAAAAAGTGGAATTCCACAGACGGCAGCCAGTCGCTTACAAAGGTGGGCTGTGCGTTTGGCGGCTTACGATTTTTCGATTGAGTTTGTGCGTTCTGTTGATAACGGACCAGCCGATGCTTTGTCTCGACTGCCACTGCCACGCGAGGGCCGCGTCTCGGATGCTGTAAGTTATGTTCAGTTAGTTGAAGATTTGTTACTAATTAGTTTCAAAGATGTCGCTAGAGAAACAAAGAATGATACCGTGTTAAATAGAATTTATGGGTATGTACTGTTTGGGTGGCCATCGGCCCCGAGCTGCGAGGAAGAAAAACCGTACTTCTCTAGGAAGAGCGATTTGATCGTGGACATGGGTTACTTGGTTTACAAATACCGTGTAGTAATACCGCCTACTGTTAGGAAGCGCGTGTTAGATGAGATACACGAAGGGCATCTGGGTACTCGCAAAATGAAAACTATCTCGCGAAATTACGTGTATTGGCCAGATATTGACCGGGACATTGATGGCACGTGTCGTGCCTGCGACGCTTGTCGTGCGGTGCGCGACGCGCCGCCACACGCACCCTTGCATCCGTGGGAGTACCCGTTGAACCCGTGGTGCCGGCTTCACGCGGACTTCGCTGATTGCGGTGGTTAACGGTATTTGATTGTAGTTGACGCACATTCAAAATGGATAGAGGCCATTTTAATGAGGAACACGGATGCCCGTTCAACTATTTTAGCATTGCAATCCATTTTTGCTCGTTTTGGATTTCCCGAGCAGCTCGTGACCGACAATGGCCCGCCATTCTTTTCACATGAATTTAAGAACTTTTGTGAGGTTAATTTTGTGAAACACGTTACGCCAGCACCTTACAGGCCACAGGGAAATGGTGCCGCGGAGAACGCGGTGAAAACTATTAAAAAAGCTATAAAAAGGGCTCTCCATGAGGGTGTGGAAGTATCGACTGCTCTCAGTAGATTCCTTTTTCAGTACCGCAATTGCGAATACGCGACGACTGGCGTGTCCCCGGCCATGGCGCTGATGAAGCGGCGGCTGCGCGGGCGGCTGGACGCGCTGCGACTTGACCGCGCAGCTGTCGTGCGGACCATGCAGGAGCGCCAGGTAGCGGCCACCGGGGGCACGCCGCGTCTCGTTAACGTAGGAGATGTTGTGCTCGCGCGCGATTATAGCTTAAGGGGGGAGAAATGGTTGGAAGGAAAGGTCACGTCTCAGTCCGGTCCGGTTTCTTTTAAAGTAGATATGGGTCAAGGGAACGAATGGCGTAGACACATAGATCAAATCATACCGGTCAACAGAAATAGTTTTTCACTATCGCGGGCAAGTATAAGGCCGCCGAATGAACGGGTCGGCGCTCGATCTAGGTCAGCCGAGTGTGGTGCTGACGAGGCGTTTGAGGACGCGTTGGACGGTGAGATACAAACGTCGCCAGCGGAGCGATCTCAGCCCGAGCAGTCGTCGGCGGGCATGGTAGTCGCAGAGCCACCGATAGATGCCCCGGCTGCGCCTCCGCCCAACGCGTCTGCCCGTGCGTTGCGCGCTTGGAATCGGGCTCAGATATCAATCGTGTAACCAGAAGTTGAAAGTTTTTTGTTAATGGTAATTGATAGCTTATCAGGGAGAGACGTAAGGATTGTGCAAGTAGGTTTGCTATGTAAATAGGCAATTGATACTGGCACATTAACAAATGAATAAATACTGTCAGTCAGCTACCAACCAGCCTTTCAATCATCACATTATCAACACGATATTTCAATTGTGTTCAATTGAAAATAGACGAGGCAAAATGATAGGTCACTTGATAAGACACGACATTTGCTTTAGAAATATTATAGAAGGTAAGATCGAAGGATCAAGGGGTAGAGGTCGACCAAAGATAAGCTTTGTACAGCAACTAAAAGCAAAAGCAAATGTCTTGTCTTACCGGGACCTAAAGAAATTAGCCGAGGACCGAGAAAACTGGCGCATACTCCACCGACAAGAGCCAAGCTCTTAAATGTTGATGATGATGATGATACTTCATTAATCGTGAAACTTGTATGTGGTCATTTCTAGATATATGGTTAAGCCTTACTTGGGTTACGAAGCCATCACAAACTGATAAGTACCTAAATATTTGGGGACAATTTGTCACAAATAGACCGTACTGATAGTGACAAGATAGAGCATCCGTCACTGGCTGACACCGTTCTATAGAACGAGACGACGCTCTTATCTTGTCACTTATCGCTTGATAAGACCAACCATGCTACGGGGACAGTACGTTTGTAAATTAAATAATATTATGTTTAGTGACGAATTGTTTTGCGTTTGACATTGACCGTCAGTTTTGTGACGACTTGGAAACCATCAGTAAAATTAATAACAAAATGAAAATGCCTACGTATTTATTCTAGTTAGAACTAAAATATATTTACATAATATGATAATTTTTTAGTCATCAGTTACGTACGTCCGGTCCGGTACCTAACAGGAGTTAGGAGTAGTAATTTTAAGAGTTCTCACTAGGGAGCGCGCTACGGATATGGGCGGGTGTAAGTATAGGTAACCTAGAAAATCTTTCCTAGATTCAATATATCACACTCTTAACAGCCCCACTGCAGCATTAAATAACACGTAGCGCGATACGGTTAAGCATAACGGCAAAGTCGCTTCGTGTATTAAAACAATAAAACTTCGCGATCGGCAATAATTACCGACCAGTCGTCATGAGCTCTGCGCAATGCAGAGCCATTCCTACTTACCTGAGCTACATTTAAGCATATTTGGCTTGACATTTTATGTTCCCATTATGATATTATCAATGTGATGCAAATGAGTCATTTAGCTTACATACTACATTAGTCATTCTGTAGCAAATAAGTACGTCAAATTAAGGAATTCTTATAATTTTCTTTTTTTTTATATTTTCAAATGAGTTTAATGTTTTATGATGTGGTGGAAATTCTGTACAATCAAGGAAGTATGAGTATAACAGATATTTTATTATTAAATCTAGTAATAAAGTGTATATCAAATAACGACAGGATTTAATAAACAAAATAGGACTGTGAGCTTGTAGAACTCTTGTGTTTGTTCATGAGAAGAAAGTTATTTAATTTCCAAAACGGAATCGACAAGATAATTCTATATAATTATTGAACCTGCACACAAAATTTCACCAGAATCGGTTGAGAAATGCGACCTGTAGAGGAAAACAGCGGGAAAGCGGGATATCCGGATATCGGGACATACAAACGATTTTCAGCCCAAGCTGAAACATAGAATTTCATTCGCTTCGCTCACACGTTTGAATATGCTCAGTTGCGAATCGTCGAGTTGGATTGACCTTCGGATCTTATATGGAAGCAAAGTGAATTCGTGCGTTCGGTTCAAATTGCAAACATTTATGAGTCTCACAAATTCTTAGCTCGGACTTCGGCTTCATTTGTTTCGTTCAGAGTTTCGAGTGGCATCGAGATTCGTAGGTTACCAATATAGCTTATTACCCTAATAAATTTACAAATTTAGGGGGGCAATTTTACTCAAATGAATCTTTAAACTCCTCCCACAGCCTCAATAAGGCTTCTGTAATTGGTTATATACGGCTATAATTTATTGTTAATTACTCACCAAGGGCGGCAAAACGAAGAATGTCTCAGAATGCATGGCCGACAAATTTAATATATCTATCGCTCCACAGTCCAAGAGTTCTTAATCTGTAGAGCGATTTGCGCGCCTCTGACTTAATCACCATGTGAAGTGGCGGTAGGTCCAGTAGGACTTCTAGCGCCGCTGTAGGCATGGTACAAAACGCCCCTGTAATAGCCATGCATGCCGTTCTCTGCACCTTTCTCAGGGCATCTCTGCATGTGCTCATTAAAGTCCTTGGCCACCATACCAGGCTACCGTACAGTATTATGGGTCTCACCATCATGGTGTAGATCCACTTCAGTACCTTGGGGTTCAGTCCCTATGTTTTGCCATACGCTGATCTACACATTCCAAATACCCTCAGGGCCTTTGTAATGGTGAGATCTGTATGTTTCTTCCAGTTCAGTTCCTTATCCAGTGTGACACCTAGATATTTCACGTCATTGGACAGTTCTAGTACCCTTCCGTACAGCTACAACTGCTGTATGCCGCGAAGGGTCCTTTTCCTAGTAAAGGGTATTACTACAGTTTTGCCTGGATTAATGGATAATTGGTGACAGTCGCACCATCTCTCCACTTCCCTCAGTGCCTTGTTCATGATATCTGATACCGTACTTGGGAATTTCCCATTAACCAGTATCACTAAATCATCAGCATATCCTACCGTGTGGATGGGACCTTTATTGAGTTCTATCAAGAGTGAGTTCACCACCAAACTCCATAGAGTTGGTGAAAGTACCCCACCTTGTGGACATCCCTTTGTGGCCGTGGCTATTATCTCATCCCCTAAAAGAGATGACTTTATCAGTCTGCCATTTAGCATGTTGCCTATCAATTTACATATGGTCGGCTCTATACCATGTTTTGCAGCTGCTTCGCTAATAGCATTATACGTGGTACGATCAAACGCTCCCTCCACGTCTAAGAAAGCCGCCAGACATAGTTATTTATTATCTATAGCCCGTTCTGCCCTGGTTGTTACCAGATGAAGTGCCGTTTCCGTTGACTTCCCTGGCTGATATGCACATTGTAGTTCGTGCAGCGGATGTCTCCTTAGTGGGCCATCCCTTATGTGTCTATCTACCAACTTCTCAAATGTTTTGAAGAAAAATGACGAAAGACTTATCGGCCTATACGATTTGGCCTCACTGTAATCCGCCTTACCCGGTTTGGGTAGGTAGGTTACTTTTACCATCCTCCACACACGCGGTACGTGTGCGAAGGCCAAGCACGCCCTGTACAATCTGCTAAGGTGCGGTATTACAATACTAAGGAGCGGAATTTTAATAGTTCATTACTTATCTAGGGCGGTAAATCAAAGAATGTCTCAGATCGTAGGTATGAGACGTCCGAGCCGAAGGTAAGGGCGATAAATATATGCAATCTGAGGCTTTCTAAATCACCGCCTGTGGCAAGTACACAATTTCACGTCTCTCCCTGTCCAGGAAGTGGGATTTCCCTTACGTAGCGTACGGTAATTGCTACCTTATGGCCAGTATGACGAAAATATACATACGGCAGTTATCACACTGCCGCGGCAACCCGGTACGGTGTGCGGAGCCCCGTACCTATTTCGCCGGATGGAGGTGCGGTGCAGTGTGATATAATAATAATAATATAATAATTTATTGATAAAACATAATGAACATCAGTATTTACTATAAACTAGGAGCTTAATATTAGAGGCAAATAACACGTGCCTGAACTAGGATATCCTGTGTTTCAGGCAAAAAAGAACTAACAATTGAATATGTTATTCACATGCAAAATATTATTCAATATGATTCTTATTGACTAGCTAGTACAAAATAATTAGTAAGTTAATAACCTATATATAAAAAAGGTATAAAAAGATAAAAGATATTAGGTCCTTACCTATGAAATTGGCGGTGTGTATGGAGAATTTTATGAAAACTGTGATTTTCATACATTGAATTTTGCGGATTATTCAGCAATGTCAAATTCAAAGCAAACTAAATTTTGGTAGGAATATAGAAAACTTTTAAGCTACTTTACACATATCTTCATTCCTTAAAAATAGTTCGCATCATAAAACTATACGTAATTGAAACACTTTAACCGGCAGCACATGAAAAGGGCAGTTTTCAAGCTTTAATTTGAAACACTAAATAAAAAATTCAAACCTATTTTTTGTATTTAAAACCTTTGTTACATAGTCTTATAATGAAATTAAAAAATAATTTGGAAGTTGCAATAGAAATTAATAAATTACGTACAAAATAATATCTGTGAAAAAACCGCCAATTTCATAGGTAAGGACCTAATAGAACAAAATTATTTTTAAACGATAAATAACTTCTCAGTATCGTCATAGGACATATTATGTAGGGCTTCTCGTAGCGTTGATTTATGATAACTGCCATATGTATAATTTACGTCATACTTGGCCATAAAGTTTAATTTATATACAAACTGAGGTACTTGGATACAACGAGAAAACCGTCGCAGGTAAATTCTACGTATGTTTGTAGCTAAACATTCTTTTGCAATATTGGCCACCAAAAAATCTACTTGTGAGAGACGGGGCAGTTTGGAGATGGAGCTATTCGAGATACTCAGTAGCTATGTACCTACTGTGAGTATTGACAATAGGTAGTAGTTGTATGGGAAGTCGTAATAACAGTCATTCATCAAGGTTTGAGGTAAAAGTAAACAGAGATAATATAGACAACGGCTGAAAGTGTTCCGTTGAAGTAAGTTTACTTACTATTTGGAAATTTAATTTCGTGATGTTGATGTTTAATTGTTTGGATGTAGGTATGTTATTCAATCGCGCAAAACTCTTAAATGGATTTAGATGGAATTTAATACATATATTTTGGCATATTTATTTATTTAAACCTTTATTTCCTTAATATTATCAAGTAAATTACAAGTTTACAATTCACATTTCATATTTCATTTAATTAATTTCAGTTTTGTTATTGATCTTAATTTTTATTAAGGACCTCTCGACGAATATAGGCCTTCTCCATTTTCTCCTTTTTTTCCTGTCTTGAGCCGGTTTTATCCAGTCTTCGCCAGTAATCTTTTCAATTTCATCTACGAGTATCCATCTTTCTGGTGGTCTTCCTATCTTTCTTTTTCCGGGAGGGGCAGACCACCCACTTCCATTTAAGACTGCGTTAGAGAGTCGATGACTTTTGTCCTTCGTCTTATGTCCGTACTACGTTTTTTATCACTAAGCTTTAATTTTAGCTTATTACCAGCATGAAGAAACACGACACACTATCCACGAAATAAAAATAAAATGAGGGGTCGATCTTAGTATGGGACAGAAATTGCCGTGGACAAATTCGCTGACAAAAGCTAGTATTTTTAAAAGCTTTTATTTAACTCGCAATGTATGTCAGTACTACAGAGCGAAAATAGTTTCACTTTAATTTAAAGTTATTATTTAAATTTAGTTTCTGCAAATTGTACAATGAGATTGTTAAACACGGTCGTTAAACAAATAATTAACCTAAGTTAAGGAAATCATTGTAGTAAGTATATTTCTGTTTAATACACTCCAGCCGTATTTTCCGACTGTTACCCGTAAAACAATATTCATGGCTCTTTAATGAGCGCATGGAGCGACGCATAGGGTTGCCTCTTCTTTTTACAAGATTTAATAACCTATTTTATGGCAACCCCTAAAATTGGCAGCGTAGGTATCTAAAAATGCACACATTTTTTAGTTAACTTTTTGCATTATTTTCTGAAACGAATTTTTGCGCTTTATACAGCGCAAACGAGATTTGAACACACGATTTTTTTCTATTTTGCCAAGTTAAGGGTTAAAAAAAATATGTTTGTGCCTCATTTGTGCCTTGTAAAGCCAAAAATTGTCTCCAAAAGTAACGCAAAAAGAGCATCAAAAAACGTGTATCTTGTAAAATAAATACTTGTGACCTAAAAAAAACAGCCCATATACCCACTGCTGGGGACAGGCCTCCTCTCATGGATGAGAGGGAACGGGCGATAATAGTCCCCACGCTGGCCCAGTGCGGGTTGGGATTGGGACATGGTAGTTACAATTATCCTACAATTTTTATCATAATATTGTTTTTAGAAGAAATGGGTTAGTATAATTTATACTTTGACAAATACGCACACTTCTGTTGTTCGACACTCATAAATCAAAATTAAACTACTAACAATGATAGAAATCTATAAATCAATCTTCATGGACAGCCCTAGCAAAAATATTACGCACTTTACCAGACAGTTTGCATCATTAAAACAGTACGCGTAGGTATCATCGTTATTCCTTCGGTATCTTCAAGAAACAGAGGTTTGTGGTAAGTATTTTATGAACTGAAGTTTGAATTTAATCCTTTAAGGCCAAGCTATATTTGTAAGATCATTGTATTTACATTTTGCTTTTGAATTCGGTGAAAATCCATGTACATTATCAGTTTGTAAAAAAACTGTACCTATCACAATTGTGAATATCTTTTGCTTGTTTGTGTATATTCTCGTTTTTTGTCATGGGAGCACTTTTTAATAAAGTAGGTGTCGTGAATGGTCATGATTCATGATAGTTTATTTACATTTATGATAATGTTAATAATTATGTTTCAAGCAGCCGATTGATTTCATGTAGCAACACCTACAAGAAATCATGTTTATAACAATGTTGACGGGTATAGGCTATATTGCGAACGAACAGTTTAAGTACAGATTTATAGTGTTAGATTTGGAGGAAAACCAAGGTGAGCTGTTTCCATAATCACTTTCGATGCGTCCTATGATATTGTAATGATTCGGTATAATTTACACGTGTGTTCATGTGCTTACACAGATTGGACGATGATTGTTATGAGGTGATGTATTTATGTGAGTCCACAGGTATCATTCATTCCCTTTGGGAGGAGTGACGGTATACATCATGTATATGAATAAGGTTTTCCTACAGGTCACGTACATTAGTGTGAGAGGATTAGTAACAACAGGGTCTTAGGTTCGGTAGACTCAGCCTCAGGCCATATATCATCAATCAAGGGTGCACCCGGATAATTATAACTGGAACAATAGCATGTGAATTAGGACATTATCAGTTGCGTGGTAAGGGATGTCTGTAAGGGGAGGTTGGAGGACACCTCTTATGGAGCTGGTACGCGGCGGCAGCCCATAAATAACAGACATTATTATATCAAGGATTCCGCAAGTTATGAGGATATTTTTACATTTGCATATATGCTAATACAGATACCTAAGCTAGAGTGCTATATGTACTTATTCGCGCCCATGAGAGTGACCAGAAGTGGCTTCGCGACAGTAGCGTTCCGTATATCCAAAATAACTTGCACCTGCCTGCAAATTCAGTACAAAATTCTACACAATGCTGGATAACGGAATCCAACAAAGATAACGGGAAATCCTCTCACAGATATCAACCATGTGACCGGGCAGAAACCGGCATCTGGGCCTCAAGTCACTTTACCTGTTCGTATTCCAATTACATTTCAATAAGTTTTGCTTGCGCCGCGGGAATCTGCTGTATGCGGGTGGCGCAGGACCGGTCGTTGAGGCAATCAGCTGAGGGCTCCCCCAAAGAGCCCTCCGCCTATGTCCAGTAATGCGTCTTTCATCTGATATGATAATGATATTGATGATGTTTTGCTTACTTTACCCCCAAAATATTGCCTCGTTCGCTTGCTAATGTAAGCTTGATATGCCGTGCTTTTCGTCCGCGCGCAGATGTTTGCGAAAGTCGGTATAAAAACCGTTTGTTGTCAAAACGGATCCTTATTTCACACACTACCAGTTTTATTTTACTACAATTTTATTGTACACACTACCAGTTTTAGGCATGTGACATAGGATCATTAGTCAGTCAAATTCATCAGTACAAAGGCGAACTTATAAAATATATGTTTCACTTGACTTTGAAAAGCTAACAATTACGTTTTAGATTACAGTATTGATAATTTTTTTCCTAAAAAAAACTATCAAAATATAACGGTTTAGAAGCAGTAACGAATTTAAAGTTGACAGCCGCCTATCTTATGTGCTATACATATATAAATAACTATATTATTAAAAAAATACGTAAAAAGAGAGGAAAGCTATTGGATTGGAATATGATTGGGATGGGATGCGACCCATAAAAATAAACCTCGTGAAATGCAATTTCGCCATGTCCAGTGCGGTACAGCGGAATGTAGCGTAAGCGACAACGCATCGTAGCTACAACCCTATTACTGGTATTCAACAGGTTTTCAATTTGCTTGTCGGCGTAATACGCTCCACATATTACAGCCTCCATGGAACGTGTATTCTGAAATATGACAATAATTTGCATTGGAAGTCTAATTTGAATCAAACATCATCGTCAACTAATGGAGCTAGGAGATATTTATACGCGCTTTTGGTAGTATTCTCGCGATCCAGAATTTAAAAACACATACAATACGTAGATGATAATAAAGAAAGTTAAACAATTACCTTTTCTTTTCTTAATTATTGAAGAACTGACATCAGTCATCAACATTACACATAACAGTAGGCATCAACATCAACGGCGAGTATATCACTCACCTTCGGTTTGCTGATGATACTAGTACTATGCTCGATGACCTCATTAAAACCTCCGAGCGAGTTGGTCTAAGAATGAACATGGATAAGACGAAGATCATGTCAAACGTCCATGTAGTACCTACCAACTCCCATTTCAATCGGACACTTTACGCTTGAAGTCGTAGACGAGTATGTATACCTGGGTGAAAATGATGGACTAGTGGCTGGGCTATTGGGTGAAACATCGGACGCCTGCCTAATAAACTGTCTCATTTATTATCTCTGGCAGACGGTGACTCGCCAACTACTAGATGGGCCCCTATTAATAGCGACATTAAAAAATGGCCTAAGGGCAACACCAGTCAGAGAAGCTGGGGGGGTAGAGAGGTGGCACTGGACTTTAAACATATAGCCAACTCGCCACTTAGGTGTCCACATCTACCCTCGAGCAACAGCTCTTGCGACTCTACTCTGGACAGCCAGTTAACGCAATCCAGAGGTGGGGGGCCTGTCCAACCAACCACCCGATCGGCTCAGCCTGACCACAGGACACCCCCAGGAGCACTCAGGTACATAGGGTCGCTACTCCCTACTCCCTCCATTATTATTATTATACTTCAGTCCTCTGCCAGTAGTGCCAGTACTGGCGCCACTGTTCTCCTACGCTAAAATACCTATTTTATGGCATTTACCGAAGACGTTGGGAACGAACAGTTCAGTAATTCAGTTTCCACTTTCACCTGAGTCGTGTGATCCGATTGCTGGAGTTCTAACTTGCACTTTGCACCGTTTCAACAGAGAAATGACATAAAGGTGGACACACACAGTTCAATCGTCTGTCTGAAGTCTCAACCTCAGCTTACGGTATTCATTGTTGTGTCTACTGTAGTGTCTCTCAGACGTTTATTTATATTTATTTCACATTTGTGGGTTTTATCCACAATAGCGAGAATGAGAGACGTAAATTGTTATTTACATATATTTACACTTTATACATGTTATTACAATTAATTTACATGAACAAAAGGAGAGCCATATAGGTACGTTGCCTGGCTACAACTATGAGAGAACTAAAAAAAGTACGCATGCGCGACAGCATTAAAATCATAGAGTAGGTAAATATTTACATAAAAGGTTGTCGCCACATCAGCCCCCCCCGGAGACCTTTAGGGTCGATAGAAGTCTGGAAAATGTACACGGCAACCAGAACGTGTTGTCCTGTCTGGAGGAGCTACAGCAACGCCAGGTTCTCTCGGAACAACACTGGTTGATGTTTCACGAGACGAAACCTGAGGTGTTACAGTACGAGTAGATGTTAAGTCGTCGGCAGGTAAAACATAAGCAGGTTTTAGCCTATCTATCGAAACAGTAACGATTTTACCAGCTACCTCTAGTTTAAAATACTTATCATAACGTTCAACTTTACAAGGTTGTAAGGGCCAACATATGGTGGCTGTAAAGATTTTTTAACTAAATCTTGTCTAAAAAATACATGAGACGTCGTTTGTAAGTCTTTAAAAATGAAAACTTTTTCATTACCATGCCGCGACAAAACCGAAGGCTGTAATTTCCTAATGTGCGCGCGTAACCTAGATAAATATTCTGCATAATCGACCACATCACTTGTAGATTGTTCGAAAAAGTCACCCGGAAGTCGAATAGGCTTCCCATATACAAGATCTGCGGCGGATTGACAACATCAACAAATATTAATATTGACAAATCTCCTTTCCAGGCACTACGTATACCCAGTAGCACAATCGGGAGTGTCTCAGTCCAGCTTTCATTAACATGGCACATAATTGCAGCTTTTAGCTGTCGACTAAATCGCTCAACTAAACCGTTGGCTGCTGGATGATACGCCGTTGTTTGTAAATGCTGAAAACCGGTTAGCACTGACAATTGTTTAAAAAGATGCGATTCAAATTGCTTCCCTCTGTCTGTCGTTATCTTCAGAGGGCAACCAAACCTTGAAATCCATGAAGATAATAACGCTTTTGCTACACTTTCAGCCGTAATATCACCAAAGGAACTACCTCAGGCCAACGCGTGAATCTATCAACCGCAGTGAGGCAGTACCTATAGCCACTAGAAATGGGCAAAGAGCCAATTAAATCAACATGAATATGAGCAAACCGAGCAGAAGGAACGGTAAATTGTTGTACGGGTGCGTGAACGTGGTGTGAAACTTTACTTCTCTGACAAGATAAACACGCACGCGCCCAGGTACGGCAATCTTTCCAAACACGAGGCCAAACGTAACGTAATGGTATTTCTAGCACTAGGGTGGCTTAGTCCATGCAAAATGTTAAAAAATGGCCTACGAAACTCAGTCGTTATGAAAGGTCTAGCGATAGAACCGGATACGTCACAGAATAATTTAGATCCTGCAATCTCAATTTTATGTAACTTTAATGATGATCCTTTATGTAATAAAGTCTGCAATTCTTCATCAGCAGACTGAGAAACTTTATTCTGTTTGCAATTTCGAGTAGATTTTTATTTGGAGTTGGTGTTTTGTTGCGAGATTATTTTTGTTCCTTGTCGGAAATTACTTGTCTTAATTTGTAGATCTTGTAATAAAGAATTTCCTCACTTCGTAGATCGATATTGACAAGTGTGTATCAACCTTTACTCTGACCCATTGACCTCGCGCTCACACCTTACGGCTGCTGGCTAATTAGCAATTCGATTAGCATTCGGGGTTCATCTGTACAAAGACCGGGCGATGTCTGTTAAATTAAATCTGAGAATAGTGAGAATACCTGAGCACTGAATTCACTCTCCTAATGATATATATCACATTATAGTATACATTTTAGCATAATGTGACGTCAAGCGGAACTTTAACAGGCTATATCTTCACCATTATTTGTTTGATTAGCTAAATAAAAAATAAGTGTTCAATATTTTTTGATAATTTAACTGACGAACTAAATAGAATTGTATTTTTTTTACCCAGGAAAGTAGCCTTATTAGTTTGATGAATAAACTGAGACATATAAAACTGGTGATTTGTGTAATAATAATTACCAAATACTTCTAAATGGTGTAGGCAGAGCACATTAAATCCAGCCTGCCTCTAATGATGAAGAAATGTGCAATTGCAGTGACAGTAGTGACTTTGCCTACGATGCCGTTGGTCCCGGGTTCGAATCCTTGTACCATCATTTTTTTTGTGTCGAGCTTGAATACTCATACTCATACTCATTTATTCATAAAATATAAAAATTTACATGTCAAAAATAGAATTATAATATGTCAAATGAATTTGATTATTCAACTAGTATAACATAACAATATTTAGGTATGAATAACAAAATGTCAAAATTAGAATTATAATATGCCAAATAAATTTGATTATTCAATTAACATAGGTAACATAACAATATTTAGGTATGAATAACAAAATGTCAACATTATACAATGATTATAATTATTATTATTACAAATATTTTATATCCCTTCAGCTGTGGTGACCCCTCTGTGGGCTTCACATATTTTCCTGCAGGTCTGTGGAGACCCCTCAGAGGGCTGCAAGAGCTGTTCTTACTTTCTAAGAGAAATAACAGCTAAACGTGTATCGATCTCGTTTTAATCCATTGAAACGTGTAGCCAATGAAGCGAGACAGCTAGCAAGCCATAATTTAAATGGCCAATGGAGGATATTTTTATATTTTTGCGTCAGTCTAAAACGGTCATTGGCACGTATGACTTGGTCGGTGTTTGCGAGTGAAAATTTGTGGGTTTAGTGCTGAATTTTAGTGCCTGAAAGAGAACACTTGTGAACAGGTAAGTAATCTATTGTTCTTCATTAAAAAAAAATGAAAGTTCAGCCCATTCTCAGTACTAAACCTGTGACTAACAAAACAAACCTACTCAAGGTCAAAATTTTCCTACATGTTTTTTAGCGCTTTTCTAATAATTTGATATCATTAACAGCTATTAACATTACCGTTATTTATCGTAAATTTATTTAAAATGATCGTGAATGGATTAACAATGGCCCGAAAGTAAATAAATGGATCGAAATTAGTAACGATCAGCCTAGGAAAACCCCTCCGCGGGGTGCCCACATCGCACCTCGTGACGTCATCTTCACTGCGCACTCATACTAATTATGGCCTTGATTTGTATCGTGTTTAGATCATGTTTAATGGGATTTTTGTTTAACTTTTGATAAATTTATAATTTAAACTAAAAGTTTATTTAATGGAAATGTTTAAAAACCTAATTTATCTTGTTCAATACATATGGTTGCTGTGATAATTGCAGTCGTTTGCAAGTGGTAATTTTGAATGAAAGTAGGTAAGCCTTTTTTTTTATTTATCTCTAACATATAGTCTAGTGCACCTACAAGAAAAAAAATCATGGTTAAACCTAGTTAATGACCTATGCTTACGGTGTATGTATAAATTGAATAAATATAGTAAAATAACACTTCAGAAATTAACATCTAAATCAAAGTCCATGCAAGCAACTTTTGACTATAGGTACCATTTTGGTAGAATACTTCAAATGATCTCCTGTGAAAAAAATACTTTTGAGCCTGCCATTTTATGTTTTTGATTGTGTATAACACTAATATCTTCAAAATATTGCCGTTCATTGACCCAGAAAACTAATCTGACATATTCAAAATAATCAAAATATGTACTAAATGTTGTTGTCCTGGTGAAGAGGCCAGTTAGGTAGCCTTAATACGACTATAGTGTAGTGATGATACCTAGTTGCAGTTAAATAATTTAACATCGTCTGCAAATATGCATCAGCTACCTGGGGTAAATCGTTTACCTGGATTAGAAAGCACAGATTTGCCAGGGACGAACCCTGAGGTACGCCGATATCGATATCACCGCTCATCGATGTAGTTAATTAAGCCATTGTTTAGCGCAACACTTTGTTTCCGTAGATTTAAAAAGTCCAACACACAACCAATGTGTTGGAATATTTGTTCCTTTTAAAGTTCGTTGATTTGCAATTCAAGTAAACCACAAAATACAAACTAGTAGGAATATTCTAGGTATATTTTTCATTTAGAAAAGTGTAATATCGCTCTAGAGGCCCGATTCTAAATTCATAATGAGATACTAATATATTTACTTTCATGTCTCGGTTTTTCAAAATCAGCATGACAGAGATACAAAAGAAAAGCGATATCCTAGTTATGATGCTTCTGATAATTACAGTAAATTAGATACTAATAGTGCCTTTATATTGTTGTCTTAAATTGTTAATTAATGCGCTTTTATGTCGGGTTACGTTATAAGACCAAACGAAAGATAAAGTGATCATCGCGATCTGTAAATTTTAGTCGAATCGGTTTGCTTTATTTCTGTAAATTTTTATATTTACTGTACTTAACCGTCGAAACCTACCATAAGATTCTAAACAATTTTAATCAAATGTATACGACTGTATATTGCGTTAGGATACAAGATTCTTTTCATCATCATCATCATCATTATTATATCAGCCGAAAGACATCCACTGCTGGACAAAGGCCTCCCCCAAAGAGTGCCAAAGTGACCGGTCCTGCGCCATGCGCATCCAGCGGACTCCCGCAACCTTTACCAGGTCATCAGTCCACCTTGTCACCGCGCCTTCCGGTGCGTGGTTGCCACTCGAGAACCTTTCCGCCCCATTGGCCATCGGTTTTACGGGCAATGTGCCCCCGCCCACTGCCACAAGCTTGCCTGTAAGATCATTTTGCACGACTTAAATTGCATTACATTTGAAATGGAATTGCAAATTAAACCGCATTGGTAATTTAGCGATGCAGAAGGCAATCTGTTCTTACGACCAATCAAGCTGGATTTAAATGACTATTCATTTAATCAAGAAATTCCAGGAAATGTATTTAGAGTTCTCAGTGATCTTTGTGGTCTTTCAGCACCTTATCGATGATGTGAAATGTTTTCTGGCCCCTGCCACTTAACCCTAACCCTTAAAGAAAGCACATTCTAATAGGATTATGGTTATGGAGTAAAACTCGATTCTTTAATATTTTACACGGCTGCATAAAACCGATTTCAATTTTAACAACTAATATTGAGTTGTCTATAGGGTACTAAGTATTATATGTACCTATATTACTGTTTAACTCTTATGATTTCGATGAAATTTGAAACATAGTTCTTTACGGGGGCCTAAAATCGATCTAAGAAGGTTTCATATTTATCTGGGAAAATACGTTTTCTCTAGTATCATCACAGCAGCTCTCGATCGCTTATTAAGTATTTACGATTTCACCTTTAAACCTACTTAATTTCTCCCCAATACACATAAATTTGTATACAATAACGTATCTCTTTACTATAAAGTGCATCATAAACCCTCAAGAGCACTGAAAGCCGAAGAAACCGGTTAATTGCCGCGTCGGCTAGTTCATAAAACAGGTTTACAGCACTCTAGTTTACGAGGCAGCTGTAAACAAAACGAACCCGGTGATAAACAGCTCAAGTTTCTTTTTCCACGAGCTGTAGAGGAATTTTCGTTTCAAAGTCTGTTTGATTATCAATTTTTCTGTCGCTCATTGCCATGGTTACATTTTCAGGGTCACATTTTAATTCGGTGAGTTTAGTTTAGGGGTTAAAATTAAGATCCGTCAAATAAAGGATGTTAGATATCCAAACTGTATAGATTTTCATAATAATACGAAGCTCGGTCAATTTGTGTTCTGGCTAACGGGATAGAATAATAACCCATTTATTAACGGTTCATCCGTGAAATCGAAATTTCACCACTGTTACCTTATTATAATTTTATTATTATGATCGCCATGTCGCCAGCTGTTATGAAAATAAGTTGAATTGCCACTCTCTTTAATTATGGTTGTTTTCGGGTTGTTTTACCCCAGGGATTGTTTAAGATGCTTGCGCGTAGGTTAAATATTTATGAAGGATGAAAAAAGCAGGTAAAAAGGTGTTATTCCAAACATAAAATTAGGTATAAACTGTACCCATCCAAGGACAAGTTATCTATGGATTATAGTAAGTTTTTAATAGTTTTGTTGCTCAAACCACAAAGCTAGGAAGTTTTATCCTACAATTATTGACCTTTGATCTTTAAAAACATGTGCAAAATAAGTAAATAAAAAGATACATGGAAAAAATAACACCGTGTCATATTTTTCATGCAGTTTCATCCCACTCAGAAAATATAATAAAAGAACATGTATATTTCATTAAGTATACTGAATACTTGACCTTTCACTCATTCATAATGGAGGCCGTTATACGGCGGGAACAAAACGCCCTCAAACCCGAACCCTTGTTTCCCTACTGCGGACTCGTGACATTTTTGATGCGAAAAGATGTAGGAACACACTACATTGACCAATATTAGACTTTAATCCGTTGTAATACGGTTCACAAATGGTCAGTAAAATGTGTTGTGGATGGTATGGAGTGAAAAAACCCTTCGATGTTTGCTTTGGGACAGTATGATACTCAAACATTCATTTGAAATCGCAAATTGAAAAAAAAAAAAAACAATTTTAAAGGCAGACGGCAGAAGTAAGTGGGAAAACGTGCAGATAATCATAAAGTTTATGGATGTATATGATGTTTATACAGTAGTAGGCGTAGTTTTAAATATAATTGAACAGTTAAAAATAAATACCTTACATAAGACAAAACACCGCAATGAAATATAAAACCGTCGAAAATAGAACTGTACTTACTGGTATTAAAACTATGGCGTAGTTTTAATAAATCGTCACTTTTTTCAGGCGAGACATTTTAGTCGAGTAATTTTAGTGTAGTTTTAGTTTAGTGTGTACAACTATCACAGGAGGGCTCGTGAGCTATGTCGTCATAGATAGTTTATCCATCTCTGTAATTAGAACGGTTAGAAAGAGACGGATAGTCTGTGTCGCCCCGACCGCCGTGCTGCAATTTGGGTGGCCAACTATTGTCATAACACTTTACGCATAAAGTTGATGCTCATATTTTTTTTGGCATAAATTGTCCTATGGCGTAATTGTTCCCTGTCATAATTGGTTTAACCATAATGTAGAACGTCATAGGTACATTTATTTAGTCATAATTGTGATTATCCTACTAATATTATAAATGTGAAAGTTTGGATGTTTGGATGTTTGGATGTCTGGATGTTTGTTACTCGATCATGCAAAAACGGCTGAACGGATATCGCTGAAACTAGGTATAGAGATAGTTTATAACCCGAATTAACACATAGGCTACATTTTATCTCGATTTGTTTCGCTACTTTTCGCCGAATTTCAATTTAGGGTATTAATTTCATATTAATTTCATGAGTTTGAAGTGCATTTAGATATTTACGCCATTTTAGGTGTTAAGTTACTATCAATAAGCAGTATAATGGCTTGAAACGAAATAACTACATGTATCATGCACATTGACGTATATTTTGGCATATCGATGTTTATGTATCTCAAAGACAAAGTGGCGTATCCATTGAAATATTTATGCTATTCTAGAACACACGTCCTTTATGTTAAGAAATATAATCGCGTGCAGAATATAATCGATTTGTGTTATTTTGACACAAAAAGGCGCAGTTCTTATGTAATGTTACTAAATGAAATGTCAGCTGCCAGCACTCAAGTCTTTTTAAAGACCGGCACTAAGGTTTGCGTATATCTTTTTCTGTCGCTTAAATAAGAGCGGTAGAGATGGAGATATACAAGTATCGAGGATGTATTCACAAAACTTACCGACAATAATTTATCGACGCATGGCTAGCACGTAATGGTGCGTGACTTATGTAGCCGTCACTTTTTAACTGCTCTAATTAGAAAGAGACGGGTAGCCTATTTCGCTCGCTGTCATATTCTCAGTGGGCTAAACTTGCAAACGAACTACCTATTTATGTCAGGGGGACCACATTTGTCGAAGTTCAAAGTTTTTATATCTCCCTCTCTATCACTCGAATACGCAAGTGCAATAGAGACGGAGGTACCTACACGAACGACCAATATTGGAGGTTTGTATTGTTTTTATTCTATTTTTAGTGGAATTATGTACTTACTTACATTCAATTTGTTATTTTGACATTCATTTTAATTTGCAGTTTCCAAAATTTACGTACATCACATACTTATTTATCTCAGTCATCTGCAAAGGCGCGAGTGATGAAGAGAGCTCAAGAGACTTCTGCTCAAGCAGAGATGAGACAAATTGAGCAAAGTAGGCGTCAGACTCAGACTACTGGAAACACCGGAGCAGCAGGAACTTCAACTTCAACAGCACTCCCACTATTTGGCCTCTCAGCGAGCTACTGAGTCACCCAGCCAGTCTCAGGCACGGCGTGATGAAGATGTTCAGCGGCAGACAAGAGTGAGGGCTGAAGAAACGTCGGAGCAGCGTCAGCACCGACTTCAACAGCACGCCCACTATCTGGCCTCTCAACGACCTGCTGAGTCACCCATCCAGTCTCAGACGCGGCGCGACAAAGATGTTCAGCGGCAGGCAAGTGTGAGGGCTGAAAAAACGTCGGAGCAGCGCCAGCACCGACTTCAACAACACGCCCACTATCTGGCCTCTCAACGAGCTACTGAGTCACCCAGCCAGTCTCAGGCGCGGCGTAATGAAGATGTTCAGCGGCAGACAAGAGTGAGGGCTGAAGAAACGTCGGAGCAGCGCCAGCACCGACTTCAACAACACGCCCACTATCTGGCCTCTCAACGAGCTACTGAGTCACCCAGCCAGTCTTAGGCGCGGCGTAATGAAGATGTTCAGCGGCAGACAAGAGTGAGGGCTGAAGAAACGTCGGAGCAGCGTCAGCACCGACTTCAACAGCACGCCCACTATCTGAACTCTCAATGACCTGCTGAGTCACCCATCCAGTCTCAGGCGCGGCGCGACGAAGATGTTCAGCGGCAGGCAAAAGTGAGGGCTGAAGAAACGTCAGAGCAGCACGAACACCGAATTCAACAGCACGCCCACTATCTGGACTCTCAACGACCTGCTGAGTTACCTATTCAGTCTTAGGCGCGGCGCGACGAAGATGTTCAGCGGCAGGCAAATGTGAGGGCTGAAGAAACGTCGGAGCAGCACCAACACTGACTTCAACAGCACGCTCACTATCTGGCCTCAACGAGCTGCTGAGTCACCGAGCCAGTCTCAGGCGCAGCGTGAAGAACAAGCTCAGCGGCAGGCAAGTGTGAGGGCTGAAGAAACGTCAGAACAGCACCAACACCGACTTCAACAGCATGCCCACTATCTGGCCTCCCAGCGAGCTTCTGAGACTGCGGAGCAAGCGGAAGCTCGAAGTCTAACTGTTGCTGAGAGACTGTCGCAACGGCGACGAACATTCACTCGAAACACTTGGAGGTTGAAAGCGAACGCCTTAGGTACATATCACTAAACCAACGCAAGTTGCGAGCAGAAAGTTACATTCACGTACAAGATGCTGCTGTAAGGAATGACGCGCAAGTTAACGCCAACAATGTGGGGCAGATGGTGATACTGCCCTCCTCTGTCGTGAATAGCCCGAGATACCTCCACGAGGACACGCAAGATGCGTTTGCGTACGTTCAGAGCTACGGCCGTCCGGATCTGTTCATCACGCTTATATACAACACGGCATGGCCGGAGATTACCAATGAACTAATGCCTGGATAAATAGCCACTGAGAGGCACGACCTCATTGCAAGGGTTTTTAAAATTAAAGTACAGAAGTTGGTCGCCTTGCTCACTAAAGGTCAAATATTTGGAGAATCGCAGTGTTTTATGTATTCCATAAAGTGGCAAAAGCGAGGGCTGCCCCATGTTCACCTTTTATTGTGGCTAAAGGAGAAAAGACGTCTCTGTCAAATCGATGACGTAATTAGTGCGGAAATTCCTGATGTCAATGTTGACAAAAAACTACACGACACTGTCGTCAAAAACATGATCCACGGTCCATGCGGTGCACTCAATATGTCATCTCCGTGCATGAAGGATGGGAAGTGTACAAAGAAGTACCCCCGAGCGTTACTAAAGGACACGCAGACGAGTGAAAATGGGTATCCACTATACCGGCGAAGAGCACCTGACGATGGAGGACGAACTGTTACTAATTCAATTCGCGGTCGCGGTGCAGAAAGCGTCATGTTAGATAACCGGTGGATTGTGCCATATTCTCCGCTTCTGATCAAAATTTTCGATGGCCATATTAATGTCGAATTTTGTAGTTCAGTGCAGGCTATCAAATACATTTGCAAATATATCAACAAGGGCAACGATCAGGCGGTCTACAAACGTCAGGCAAACTGGTGTTGAGGTGCAAACGCTTAGGGCGGGCCGATACGTCAGCAGCAATGAAGCGGCGTCGCGAATCTTTGGCTTGCCGCTTGACGGACGACATTCAACTGTTACCAACTGGCACCTGGCGGTGCACCTACCCAATGGTGAACGAGTTTATTTCACGGAGCAAAACTTTCACGACAGAGTATCGACGCCTCCGAAGACAACACTGCGGGCTTTTTTCGAACTCTGTGAAAGTGTCAACTACACCAAAACATATACTGAACTGCCAAAATATTATACGTGGAATGCGACAATGAAACAATGGAAGCGCCGTGTGCAGGGAGTTCCTGTAGAGGGCTGGCCGGGCGTGAAGGCGGGGACGCACTGGGCCGTATATACACCGTGCATGTTAGCAACTTAGAATGCTACTGTTTGCGCGTGTTACTCAACGAAGTGCGAGGTTGATGGGCTAGAGCGAGTAACATTCAGGAAAGCATGTGAGGCACGTGGGCTATTAGAAAATGACAACCATTGGGACTTAACGATAGAGGAAGCCGTGCTGTGTCGCTCAGCTGCTAAACTCAGAGAGTTATTTGCCATTTTAGTTAGCGTATGCGGGCTGTTTAACCCTCTCCAGCTGTGGGACAAATACAAAGATGCACTGTCAGAGGATGTCGCACATAGACTACCGGGCCTACACGCAGACATGATCACAAACGAGGCTTTAATATTAATAGAGGACAAAATATTGTGAGATATAAACACTACAACGAAGCTGCGAGCTATCAAGCGAGGTTCTACATGAACTAAATTATGATACTGCAGTCTTAGACACATATGTCAATGACATGGCACCACGTTTGCTTCCCGAGCAACGGCAAGTGTATGACCTAATTGTACAGCGTGTAAATAATGGCAGTGGTGGCCTCTTCTTCCTTGACGCACCGGGGGGTACCGGCAAGACATTTGTGCTCAATTTACTCCTGGCCCGACTTCGCAAGGACCACAAGTCAGAAATCGCTGCAACTTTACTTAACGGTGGGCGGACGGCACATTCAACTTTTAAATTGCTACTGAATCTGGCGAGCAAAGAAGCACCTACATGCAGCATTAGTAAAAGCAGCAGTCGTGGTGCTCTTCTGCAACAGTGCAGGCTAATCGTGTGGGACATATGTTTAAAAGACGAAACCGTATCACTAATAAATAATTACTTAACGATTGCTTCTTGCATTTTTATTCGTAGGTTTTATATTCGTGTGTAAGTCTATACAAATACAGGTTACCCCTACTTTTTTTTCTAACCACAATACCATCCCTAATAACCCGTCAACTGGATCACCGCCAATTTGCAAGCTAAACAAGGTTCACAAATGGTCAGTTAATATGGTTGTCGATTGTACATATGTACGTATTCAACGCGAACGAAGTCGCGGGTAAAAGCTAGTTATAATTATTTTTTGTAATAATTGTAAATGTCGTACATTTATCAAGCAATAATATTGATGATTATAATTATTTTTAATCATAACAATGCCAAGATAGTGGTGTATAAAGTTCAAGTTTTCACGTAGGCAGTAGGGATCAAGGACTTAGTGGCAAAACCGACTCGGATCGTGGATAGGTTAGAAGACGATAGCGGGAGCATCGAGTGAAATACAGTCTGTCTGTCACCAGGCTGTATCTCACTGAAACCGTGATATTTCCAGTTGACATTTTCATAGATGATGTATTTCTGTTGCCGCTATAACAACAAATACTAAAAACAAAATAAAATTAATATTTTTATTGCTAATGGTACGGAACCCTTCGTGCGCGAGTCCGACTCGCACTTGGCCGGTTTTTTTTTATTTTTTAACACTGTTCCAAAATAGCATTTCATCATTTTTGACAGTTTTCGAGTGAAAGAGTCGAAAGTCAAAAATCGGTCCGTCGATCACGTACAATACGATTAAAATCAGTTAACGATTCTGATGTTAGCTACCAGTAGCGCCCGCAAAGGTGTCAGAGGGGTCGGACGGGTATGCGGGAGCCGACTCGAGGCTAACTTCAGACACGCAAACTTTTGTGTCGCGTACTGTACGCATTGTACACGCGTGAGGTAGATCTTAATGTCACTTCTTATAGTATGGAAAAATTACAGTTGAATTGTACTAACGTACGTTCGAAACTTTACGTGATCACCCCCCTGTAATAAGCAGGCGGAGTCGCGGGCAGCTAGTGTTTTATATATCAGCATGTTTATGTTCATTGTTTACGGCTATACAGGGTGACATTTTATTCACTGTTCAAAATTTGTGTACGCGATGTACTCATTCACATGAAACAACTTTTTGTACGGGAGCAACCATGAAAAAGCGAAAAAAAAACCTACTGTTTCATATATTTTGAACGTATAGCATGAAACACGAATGGAAATTGCTCCACCGACAAGAGCCTAGCTCTTAAATATATGATGAGTATGAAACAGCAATTTTTTTTTAGTACTGTCAGTTTCTGCCTTCTTCTGCTGCTAGTCCACTATCAGTTCCAAATATAAACGAGCTCGTTCCTCTACCCTTATCTCTCGGAATGTATAACGGTATAAAGTAAAAAATATCAACAATGGGTCTAGGATGCTTCAGAGCCAGAACTATGAACCGTCCAAGTTTTAAAAGCGATATTTCTTTGAACACTTTTAACCTTGTTACAGACCACTCTCCATTCCAGGGAAATTGAATTAGGTCGCTCACGGCGTAGAGTGAACCATAACGCCATTTTTTCTCGGATTAAAATATGATTTTAAATTTAAAGGCAATATGTTATTGAGTACACTTATAAAAAAATACCTAGTGTGGTAGGAAGCGCAATTATATGTCGCTCGAGTTGAAAATGCGTTATGACATTAGACCAATGTAAAGAAAAAAGAAAGAAAAAAACATTTATTCGAGACAAACACAACAAACGATAAAAAAGTGCAATTTAGTGTTTAGCAGTAGCGCAGTAGTTTACTGCTACTTAAACGCATATTATTTGCCTGATAAGTAAAAAAAAGTTAAATCTATTTATTTCAGATAATTTTGCAAATCTCTATGCGAGATTATGTGCGCGGTCACTCGACTCGCTTTATAATTGTTATCTTAACTATGTAGTTTTATTTCATTTAATAAATACAACACTATTATTAAACTAAACTAAAACTAAAATACATCTAAATAAAACTAAAATATATCTAAAAATGGCCCCTGCGGCATGGTACCGAAGACGCTGGCAGCATTTCCTCGCTGGATCGCCAGGCCGATGCGTTGAGCGAGGAAACTGCCAGCTCTTTGGTCTCCCGTGGCGTCTCTGAGCCTCTTCGACATGTCCTTAAAGAGGCTATGTAGTTATGTATTGATATTCCTCGTCACATAATGTGTATATTTATTACAAAAACGAGGGTGATAGGTAAATATGCGATTTGTTTTTTTTTAGTAGCACTTGCGGTAAGTGCTAAATACAATGTTTTATGTCTTTTCCTTGCAATGACGTGGGGTATTCTGCGATTGTAGCG
Source organism: Epinotia brunnichana (assembly GCA_963854355.1). Taxonomy (NCBI): domain Eukaryota; kingdom Metazoa; phylum Arthropoda; class Insecta; order Lepidoptera; family Tortricidae; genus Epinotia; species Epinotia brunnichana. The sequence goes on from OY977946.1 coordinate 2,243,441, forward strand.
GCTTACAGGGCGATAAAAACAGCATTACAGCCAAGACTGACTTAAAAACTGACATTAGCATTCACAACATAAACCTTCGAGCAACACGGAAGGCCGTGTTGCTCGAAGACATAAACACATAATTAATTGGAAGTAAAATTCTGTTCAAAACTCGTGTTTATTCAAAACTAATTAATTTTCAGCAATTTCAATATATATTATAATCGTATCGAAAAACATTAAGTAAAGTGAATTAAAATAACTCGCACTCCAAAAGATTAATACGAACAGTATGAATATAAATATATCGTTATCCTATACAATTTTGAAATCATTACTTATTTTATTTTTGTATACAAATGTGAAAGAGTTTTTTTGGTCTCCATTTCGAACTGAACAAGTCCCTTTGTGAATGTGTATCGGTGTATGTGTTTATATACCGGAAAGTGTAAGGAGCTTGGACCCATCTCGTACCCTTTTCTTTGTAAGTATCTCACAGTAAAAATATCTAACTGAAGCCTTCATTATAGTAACATGATATTCTTTAGGCCAAATTCCGTATTCAGTGGGCGGATTTAGGTATTCCTAAAACTATTTCACCAGTATATTGAACAAATTTTCGGGGGATGGATATGTGCTATGGCGCATAAAATACATTTTATTTCGCGGCTTTTCTTCCGTTTTTTGTAACAAGTGGGTGGAGCCGTGTGGGCCAATAAAATCCTGTTGTCGCGCAACGCAGATCTCTTATAATTGCGATTTACAGCTTTTATTATTGATTATTATTCTCTTTATTCACATTTGCTCTAAGGTTAGGTTTGTACAATAATTAAACAGCGTGGAACGAAACGACGGACCTCCCCGAAAGAGGGGTATTTATTATTAAGCGTTAGTACGTACGTAAAAACAAAAAGAAAATTTTTTAGACGCGATTTTTTTGAAACATTTGTATGGAGCAGGTCGTCCCAGTTGGCCAACGCTCCATAGAAAAGTAAAAAAAAAATCGCGTCAAATTTTTTTTTCTTTTAGTTTTTATAAAAAGTAAAAACTACACATAACTACAAAACATAAAATCATTATAAAACTCTAACCTAGGGTGCCGCCGGCAGCGAGGCGGGGCCTAAGCTACCGGTGGTCAGGGCGACAGAGACAGGAACCTCCTGACTATCCGCGCAGTATCCAGAAGTACCGCCCTCTGTAAATGACCCTTGATCCAGCCATCTAGCGAGAGTCTTCTTGAGGTTCGAGACTCTTCTCTAACCGTTCGCCGAAACGACTATCAGGACGATGATCGTCGAATCAACATCCCACATGGCGGTTACTTCGTGAGCCAGGTCTAGGATTATTATTCTCTTCATTTATTTTCATTCTTGGATTAGGTTTTTTACAATATGAATATAAAAGTACAATAAATATACAAAACATACAAAATAAAAACACATTATAAAAAACCTAACCTAGGGTGCCACCGGCAGCGAGGCAGGGCCTAAGCTACCGGTGGTCAGGGCGACAGAGACAGGAACCTCCGGACTATCCGCGCAGTATCCAGGAGTACCGCCTTCTGTATCTGACCCTTGATCCATCCATCTAGCGAGAGTCTCTTAAGGTGACGGTCGAGACTCTTCGCTATTAAACCGTTTGCCGAAACGACTATCGGGACAATGATCGTTGAATCAACATTCCACATGGCGGTCACCTCGTGAGCCAGGTCTAGGTACTTGCTGGCTTTGTCCTTCTCGGCCTTCACGAGGTTCTCGTCATGGGGGATGGTGATGTCGACGAGCACTGTCTGGCGTTTCGATCGATCTGTCAGCACGATATCAGGCCTATTGGCAAGAATAGTCCTGTCTGTGATGACAGATCGATCCCAATAGAGCGTGGCACGATCATTTTCGAGAACTGGCGCAGGTGTGTACTTATAATAAGGCACTTCGGAGACCACAAGACCGTATAGAAGAGCAAGTTGCTGGTGAACAATTCTGGCTACAAGGTTATGTCTGTGCAAGTACTCGCCGTTAGCAAGATGACCACAACCAGAGATAATATGCCTGAGTGACTCTCCGGGACGGCGGCATGCCCGACAAATGTCGACCGTACCGTCCTTCAGGATATACCTCCGGTAATTGTTCGTCATGATTACTTCGTCCGCAATTGCACAGACAAAACCTTCGGTTTCCCCGAAGAGATCCCCGAAACGTAGCCAGTTCACCGACGCGAGCAGATCCACATCGGGCCCTGTGAGGGCCTTGCAGAACCGCCCATGAAGCTCCTTGCTCCTCCACACCGCCCTGCGGTCCTCGGCGCTCATTATTTTAAGTCTGCGCCAGTTCTTGTTTGCCAAGGAGAGCGGGGTGAAGTTTCCGTCTACTGCCACTACGTCACGATGCATCCCACACTCGTTGTTTAGGAAATAATCCCTGAGACTGTACACCTCGCGGTTGTGGAGGTCTTTGGCATTTAAAAAACCGCGACCTCCACACTTCCGCGAGATGTACAGCCTCATAACAGACGAGCGTGGATGTAGCATGCGATGCGCAGTAAGCAGTACACGAACTCTTCGGTCCAGGGCATCCAGCTCAGTCTGAGTCCATCTTAGTACGCCAAAGGAGTAAGTAAGCAAGGGCATCACCCAGGCATTGAAGGCGCGCACCTTGTTGCCGCCGGACAAAAGACTATTAAGTACTTTTGTCAGGCGACAAAAGAAACGCTCCTTCACCGCCCGCTTTACACCCTCACCCTCAATACCCAATGACTGTGACATACCAAGATACTTATAGGTTTCTGCTTCGGAGATAGATTTGAGGGACATTGTCTCAGAGAGTTGTAAATTTGTTGAATTTACAACTCTACCCCGCTGTACATGTATAACCGCACACTTATCGACACCAAATTCCATTTTGATGGCGCTACTGAAGACTTCTGTTGTTTTCAGTAGTTCCAACAGGTCATGTCTATTCGGTGCAAATAGCTTGAGGTCATCCATATAGAGCAGATGAGAAATGACCTCACCCTCTCTCCGAAGCCGGCAACCTAGCCCTGAATCCTTCAGCAGGGTGCTGAGTGGATTCAGCGCTAGGCAGAACCACAGAGGACTCAGGCTGTCGCCCTGGAAGATTCCACGTTCAATCCTTATAGAGTCCTGCGGGCCAGAGGGGCCATCTCCTCCCCCCGGTTGACGAAGAACTGTGGCCCACTGCCCCATGCAAGCGCCTAAGAAGGATCTTAGAACTGCATCAACTTTATACAGCTCCAAGATCCTCCTCAGCCATGAATGAGGCACCGAATCGTAGGCTTTCTTGTAGTCAATCCAGGCGGCCGAGAGGGCCCCTTTGTTTCGCCGGACTCGTTGGCAAATGGTCATGTCTATGAGGAGGAGCTCTTTAGTACCACGAGACCCAACCCTACATCCATTTTGAGCAGGGGCCAAAACGTTGTTCGCAACGATGTGTGCGTTCATTTTTGCTCTCAAAATGGATGTAAGGAGCTTGTGCAGCGTAGGCAAGCACGTGATGGGTCTATAGTTTTTCGCTTCCGTGGTACTACCGGACTTATAGAGCAGGGAGGTGATACCAGTTGTAAAGAAAGATGGCAGGGAACCAAGCTCAAGGGCTTGCTGGAACTGCGTTGCCAAACGCAGGTGTGAGCACCGAAACCATTTCACCCAGAAGTTGTGCAGTCCATCCGGCCCAGGACTTTTCCAGTTCGGGGTCAAACGGATGGCACAACTAACGTCTTCGGGGCTGATGGTAACAGTCCCCATGGGTTCGATGAACTCACACTCACGTTCGACAACACTCATCCACTCGCCTTCGGTGTGTTCGACTGGCACCGACCAGATACTACGCCAGAAGTCAACCATGGCAGTAGCATCCGGCCGCTGCCCGTCAGACACACGAAGATCGGTTCCCTCCCACTTCCGGTATACCTTCCTTTGGTCGCTCTGGAAAAGGCGATTCTGCTGGTATCGGTCCACACGCTCTCTGTAGCGGCGAATACGGCTTGCCCATGCATAGACTTTCTGCTTCAGAAAGTCAATGCGTTCTGTGACACAGGCCATGTAGTCGCGGGGCCTGATACCAGTTCCCGCGAAGACCTGGTTCACAAAGCGCATGACTCGGGGGCGGTTGTTGCCCCCCCTGAAGCAGATCAGCTTTGCAATGAGAGTCCTAAACGTATTGATACGCCGCTCAATCCGTACTTGCCATGCAGGGACATCCCCGGCGGTCCTAGGTGCACGGTCAGCGTCCGGAAACTTGACGCGAGCAACACGGCACGCCGCGACGGCCCCGCAGTACATGATTGAGTGTGTATCTACTAAGTCTTCACTAGCCCGTAGATACGGGTCTAGCAGACCGTTCAGGGCTCCCATTAGCGCTAGATTGCGTCTATTCACAGGCAAGCGTGGTAATCGTGGCCTAGAGTTGTTTGTGGAGCGATACTGCGTAATCGCTTCTTCCAGGGCCCTCCTCAGTTGCTCATGGGCCTGACTGCTTACACTCTGATTTGCACAGTCCTCCTCGTCGGGACTGGGATCAACCCGCGGCACCCCCGGTGCCAGGTCGGGTGCAGGCACTGGAACCGGCGACAAGGCGGGCGGGTCCCGCGCCAAGGTAGAGGCCGCATGAGCAGAGAGTGCTTCCAGGCGTAGCCGATCAAGCGTGGCGTCATCCAACCGCTTGTGCCGCTGGATGACGCGCACTTGATCCGATAGACGCTGTGCAGACACGGTGATGGATGGTTCAAGCGCCTGGAACAGAGGCAGCATCCGAACACGGTACGCGGACAGATTAGTTCCTCCCTCTGTCGCCCCATAGTAGGCGCGCATGCAGTTTTCGTTAATGGATTGCGTCCACTGCATACGGCGCACTATACCACCGGTAGCGGGAGCCGTGGGCGGAGCAGGATGCCCCGCAGGCCCCAAGCGTGCCGGCAGCGGTGGTCGTCCTCGTCGCGCAGGTGGTCGTGGCGGCGGGGACGGCGGCCCGCGCTCGTCGCTCGACTCGCTGGTGTCGGGCGCTGTGGCGAATTCATCGCCCGACGACGATGGCGAGGAGCTGGACGGCGCGGGCGGGGGTGGTGGGCGTGCGCTTTGTGTCTCCGCTCGAAGACGTGATCTCGTAATCATCTATATTTGGTTCTAGTATTGATTTTTTTTGACAGGTTGTCATTTTAGTACGTAACTTTTGCTACGTAGCAAATTCATCGCCGTTTCTCGTTTTATGAACATTGAACTGGTGTTCTGCATAAGTATGTGCACGAAAACAAATCTAAAAGGGCAATGCAGGCGTACAAACTAAAAAAACCAAATTTTTAAAATAGAGATCCGCGATTGACACGTCCGACATTGTCAGCGGTTTTATTATATATTATTATTATTATTATATAGAGCTTGATGAGTCCCACTGCTGGGCAAGGCCTCCCCCCTCTTCTTCCACTGTTCGCGGTTTTGAGCTGGATCTGGCCAGTCCTTCAAAAAGGAGTCCAACTCATCCCGCCATCACTGACGAGGTCTGCCGCGTCTCCTTTTCGAATGTAGGGGGTGAGGGAGGTTTTATTATATGTATATCAATTTAATTCAAAGGGTGATGAGTTGAAGGACATAAACAAAGTATTACGTTCACAACTACGTACAAAGGATTAAGGTTAGTAAGCCATTCATTAGGAACACTGATACCGAAGATGCGTCCTGAATAACATAATATTAATGAAAGCGCTACTAATTACAGTGAGTCTATTTGGACAGTGTGGCATTTGCCGCGCATTTTTTATTTTATTTGTTTGTTATTTTGCTGAGCTCAACATCATTGGCAAACTAGAATCCCATAGATTTCACAGGTTCAGTTACATGCTGAAAATGAGAGAATGCTGATGAGAGTGAACAAGCATCTTCTGGATGAGCGTGATTGATCTTGATAAAATATTATGTCTTTTTTAGTACAAACTTTTATTGCCAACTGTACTTTTCTGTTTACCGTCATCAACTACTCGTTGGGACAATTCTAACGAGTCCAAACACAACGGGGTTACGTCGGTTAAGAACTGAATTCCCATGGCCACCTTCTGTCTCTATCATCAGATCAGCTCGATGGTACCATAATATTGAATTTTCATCCAAACTATTATTAAACCCAAAATTTCAGTTCAATCGGTTGAAGATATCTGCTTCAAGATTGAATGATTCCACCCGAACAAACTCGTAAAAATTTGCCTGATTGATCAAAAGAGCATATATATACTAGAGGCGTTCCGAGTGTTAATAAGCAGTCAGTATAGAAGCGAGTCTGAGTTTGCTTGAAGCCGATTATGGGCAAGATGTAGCGTATTAGGAGGATCGAGATCAGCAGCACTCTCTCGTCTCAAGCCAAGACCCCTTTTTGGTTAGTTATTAGGGTTCAGTAGCCAAATGGCAAAAAACTGAACCCTTATAGATTCGTCATGTCTGTCTGTCTGTCCGTCCGTATGTCACAGCCACTTTTTTCCGAAACTATAAGAGCTATACTGTTGAAACTTGGTAAGTAGATGTATTCTGTGAACCGCATGAAGATTTTCACAAAAAAAAAAAAAAAAACAGAAAATTTTGGGGGTCCCCATACTCAGAACTGAAACTCAAAAAATTTTTTTTCATCAAACCCATACGTGTGGGATCTATGAATAGGTCTTCAAAAATCATATTGAGGTTTTTAATATCATTTTTTTCTAAACTGAACAGTTTGCGCGAGAGACACTTCCAAAGTGGTAAAATGTGTGTCACCCCCCCCCCCCCCCCCTGTAACTTCTAAAATATGAGAATGATAAAACTAAAAAAATATATGTAGTACATTACCATGCAAACTTTCACCGAAAATTGGTTTGAACGAGATCTAGTAAGTAGTTTTTTTTAATACGTCATAAATCGTAAACCGCAATTTATTATACGGAACCCTTCATGTGCGAGACCGACTCGCACTTGGCCGCTTTTTTTTTATTGTCCGTATATTGAACTTCACATGATCGCTGCGCGCGTCTGTGTGCGTGCGTGAGTTACAAACTTCAGCTGTGTGTGTGTGCAAGCGCCTGTATCGACGACTGCCGTGCCGTTGTCACGAAAATAAAACCTGCACAGTGGCAAGGGCACACACAAATACAGTCGCGCGCATATATGAGTTGACACTTTCACAACCAGGAACCCGACGAGCTGACGACGCCTACGCCGTAGTCGCTTTCCGCTACAACATACGAGAAAAACCACGGGATCGGCTACAAGCGTAGCACGTAGCAATGGGGAATGGTTGAAAATTTTAGGAGTGCCTGATTATTTGTTTGGTGATAGGAATAACCTTCCTTAGCACCAGAAAATAGTTGCAATTTTGTCAGCTGCGTCAATTATTTTTGAAAAATATAAACAGTTTCCTCACTTACGTGTTGGGTTTAGGACGGCACTTTCCTTGATCCGTCTCATATTACAAAAAATATCTTAAATATCTGACCCTGGCAATGACAATTATAGCTGATGCAGCTGTCAATATCATTGCCAGTGTCAGTTTACCACGGATTTTTAATATATTTTTTTGTAATATGATACAAATCAAGCAAAGTGTCTTATTTGCCGTCCTAAACCCAAAACGTTAGTGTCAGCTGACAAGTCTGCAACTGGTGCTAAGGAAGTTTATTCCTATCACCAAAAAAAAATCAGGCAATTCTAAAATTTTCTTCCATTCCCAATTCTTGCCAGTGAATGTTATTTACTTGTTCTGATACGTTATGTTTAGCGTATGTAGAAGTGAGTGCGCGTGACTTGCCAAATCCGATTCCTTTTCAATAGGTTTATTAAAATGGACTCCCAGAGCACGCCATGCTTCGCTATTCACTGAACATCGGGTCCCGTTTATTACACATTCAACCTCCTGATATAGCAACTATAGTCTGTATGCTGCAACACTCGACGTCATTAGCTTACATATTGACCAACAGTATTGCCGCGAGATTGAATGTAGTCGGTTTAACTTGCGTTGCGTTAAAGATGAGATGACTACGTTTGATATAATATTAAATCAATGTTGTCTTACGGCCCGGGCACGACATTGCGCGAATTGCGGTGCGGCAAGCGTTTTATCTGCGGTCGAGACGCGCAACGCACTGTGGTTTGTTGGGATCACAAGCAATGAATTAGAAAGACCGTTGTCGCTGCCCCCACTGCGCATAGCCGTGGCTGGGCCCAGTCACTTTAAAAAAATATTCCATGAGAAGTAGATAGTTACAAACTGCCCCAGTTTTTGTAACTTTCTATTTCTTACCAAACTTTTGAATTTTAATTTTACAGTTTATATTAATTGGTTACATTCTCAATTATATTATAATATTATAATTTTATATGTGTGCATGGCTTTAAATAAATTTAAATTTATGATTTTCACACATCATTTTTATTAAAAAAGTCTTCATCGCCTCTTATTTATTTATTAAGCTCAACGTTTCGAATGTATTGCAACATCCTTGGTTTAAGCCAGAGCCACTGTAGCACCAAACCACTGGATTGCTCTTGCTCCAGACCTGAAAGTAGTGTCTAATGAATGATAGAAAAATAATTGAAACCATTGAAATAAAAACGAATCTTAATTTCAGCCGAGCTGAATGTTTTATGATTGCAAAGATTATCAGACATTGCAACACAGTCATCTAAAACGACACGGTACAAGAAAATATTCCTTATAAATCAGTCTACAAGTGTCAATATACGAGTACATACTTAAAACACACACTTGCTATAAAAATACGCATCAATCAGCCAACTACGTTCAGGATGAGAACGAGCCTTAACCTTAATCTGCTCCCGGATATCACAGATAGCCGTGCAGAAGTGGCTCGTCTAATACTTAATATGTGTCTCTCACCACAAACGAAAGGGCTCCTTTGGAACCGACAGTACTAACCTCGCATCGTATAATGTTGGATGTCTGCATAGCCGTAAACAATGTAAACATGCTGAGATATGAAACACTGGCTGCCCGCGACTCCACCCGCACATAACAGAAGGCTGATCAGTGATCACATAACGTTTCGAACATAATAATATAGTGGTAGTCGTACAAGTCCAATTTCAAAGAAAAACCGCAAATTGATCTACAGTTTAGCCATTTGGCACACGCATACTAGAGGTCAAAATAAAATTTTTGACCCGCAGTTCCTAAAAAAAGGGACGGGAGTGCCATGACATTTAATTTTTTGTATGGAAAAAAGTTTTTTTTTTTCAGAAACCTATCGTGTGTGGTATTTAATGAAAGGGCATTTTGAGGCAATTCTAAAAATATACCACATCGTTACATTTTATCCACATTTTTTAAATTAACACAAAATCAGTTTTCGAAATATACCAAGTTTGGGCTTCTCCAGACACCATATGGCTGATTTGTTTTTAATACAATATATCACAAATAATACGTAATGTTCTCATTTCTAACCTTAAAAAAAGCAATTTTGAAAATAACTTCATTAAGTATTTATTTTTTATTTTTCAATATTACAAAGTGACACAGTGCTACTTCAATACCTATTTGACGTGACTAATGGAACTGTAGTACAGATACAGTACATATTAATCATAAAATGATACGTAGTATCCATATATCCAACGAAAAATACCTCTTTAACCCTTTAACTGCGCCTTTTCATCAGCTGGTATAGTTTATTTAGTTTTTGACACAAAATATCAAGGTTGGACTCCTTCAGATACGATATACGCAACTGTTTTTTATTGTACAGTATAATATCACAAATGATACGTTATATCTTAAAAAAATTCTATCTTATGAACATGAACATAGGCACCACACCCAGCCAGGAAGCAAGCCTGACCCGGACGAGCCGGATATACCAGGGGGCGCAATTTTGTGGGGAGTGACACGCTCTGGGATGGGAAGGGAAGACCGACCAGCCGCAACCAGTCGGCCACAATCGACCGGCTATGCAGCCTTTAGCCAATATTGGAAAATATGAGAGAAGGGATACTTCGTCAGGGGATGAGCGTTGGTGAAATGATGCACGTTGCTTTTTATAAAGTCTTCTCATGTTGAAGTTGTTCTCGGAGATCAGTTCCAGCTCGCGATTTCGAGATCATTCTACCTGTTCCTCTGATTCGCAATCAGTTTCTTCCATTGCGTCGTTTTCTCGTACAGTGTTGTAGAAATTCTCTTTAATTGTGTGCCTCTGGGGTTGTATGTTGTATGTCATGAGGTCATATTATGACTCGCAACCACGACAACTACTATTTTCCAGTACGTATTCATATAGGTGAATGACTTGCTGCTTGACAAGAATATACGTGATGCGGGCACTATTACTTCATTTATCGTATGGCTTATTTTTATTTCTCTACTTCAAAGATTTACAATATTACTTTAAACTTTGTCACTACACCACCACCATATTTTTTTACTGTAGACACAGACACAACATTCATTATTTACATAAACATTACCAATGTATTAACACTGCTCACTGCACTACAAAACAGAGTGCCAAAAACACTGTCACTAGGAGAATTGACCGGCATCGATAGCCAGTATTTAATTTGCCTGTTACCGTAGTTTGGCGGTCTTCCTGGGGAGAAGTCCTCGTCATCTATCTATATATTTAAAAGAAGACTTCCTGCCAGATCATCAACGCACAGCTGAAACTACTGGAACTAGAAACTTGAAATTTACACCCATACTACCTTTTATAACGTAGGCGACGGATAAGAAGGGATTTTTGGAAATTCCACCCCTAAAGGGGTTAAATAGGGGTGCAAAGTTTGTATGGAGGAAACTTTATTTTTTGAGCTGGAGTCTTTAAACTTTGTGGAAAGATTACTTTATAGAATACAAATAAAGTACTTTCAGGGTTTTGGAAAATTCTACCCCTAAGGGTGCTAAAAAGGGTTGCAAAATGTGTATGGGGGAAACTCTTTTTTGAGGTAGATGCTTAAAAGTTTGTAGAAAGGTTACTTATTGAAATACAAAAAAAACAACTTTCAGCGTTTTAGAAAATTCCACCCCTAAGGGGGTTAAAAGGGGGTGCAACATTTGTATAGAGGAAACATTTTTTTTTTAGCTAGAGAATTCAAACATTGTAGAAAGCTTACTTATTGGAATAAAAATAAAATACTTTCGGCGTTTTGGAAAATTCCACCCCTAAGGGGGTTAAAAATCGTTGCAAAGTTTGTATGAGGGAAATTCTTTTTTGAGATACAAGGTTAAACATTGGTAGAGAGAATACTTATTGAAATACAAAAAAGAACTTTCAGCGCTTTATAAAATTCCACCCCTAAGGGGGTTAAAAGGGAGTGCAACATTTGTATGGAGGCAACGTTTTTTTTAGCAAGAGACTTAAAACTTTGTAGAAAGCTTTCTTATAAGAATATAAATAAAGGGCTTTCAGCGTTTTGGAAAATTCCATCCCTAAGGGTGTTCAAATACGTTGCATAGTTTGTATGAGGGAAATTCTTTTTTGAAATATAAGGTTAGTCGTTCGTGAAAAGATTACTTATTGAAATAAAAATAAAGTACTTTCAGCGTTTTGGAAAATTCCACCCCTTAGGGGGTTAAAAATCGTTGCAAAGTTTGTATGAGGGAAATTCTTTTTTGAGATACAAGGTTAAACATTTATAGAAAGACAACTTATTGAAATACAAAAAAGAACTTTCAGCGTTTCAGAAAATTCCACTCCTAAGGGGGTTAGGAGTGCAACATTTGTATGGAGGCAACGTTTTTATTTAGCAAAAGACTTAAAATTTTGTAAATAGCTTACTTATTAGAATAATATTAAAGTATTTTTAGCGTTTTGAAAAATTCTACCACCAAGGGGGTTAAAAAGGGTTGCAAAGTTTGTATGGGGGAAACTCTTTTTTGAGATTGTTTAGTTTAGTTTATTTCATCTCATTGTTCACAGAACATTTTTTTTTACATTTTATTACTTATCGTACAGCGATCGTCGAGATATGCAATAATTAAACATTGAAAACGAATATAATTATGTGTTAGGTAGGTAGGTAATAGATAGAAGCTTAAAAGTTTGGCGATTTAGAAAATTCCGCCCCTAAGGGGGTTAAAAGGGGGTGCAACATTTATATGGAGGTAACATGTTTTTTAGGTAGAGACTTAAAACTTACTTATTAGAACAAAAATAAAGTACTTTCAGCTTTTTGGAAAATTTCACCCTTAAGGGGGTTAAAATACGTTGCAAAGTTTTGTATGAGAGAAATTCTTTTTTGAGATAATAAGCTTAATCGTTTGTAGAAAGATTACTTATTGAAATACAAAAAAGTACTTTCAACGTTTTAGAAAATTCCACCCCTAAGGGGGTTAAAAGGGAGTTCAACATTTGTATGGAGGCAACGTTTAATAATAGTTCGTTAATAGGGGGTTCAAAGTTGGCATAGAGAGTCAGAAAATTCTAAAGTATGAGATTTGTATATTCGATCTTAGCCTGTTTATTAAAAGACTACAAAACTTATTTGAGCGTTTTTTGAAATTCAACCTCCAAAGGGGATTATAAGGGTGTATGGAAAGCAAGTAATTTATAAAGTAAGGGATTTGTAACTTCGGTTGTAGACTGTTTGCTGAAAGACTACAAAACTTATATCAGCGTTTTTTTTTTAATTTATCGCCAAAGAAGGTTAAAAGGGGGTTCAAAGTTTGTATAGAGAGCAAGATATTTTTATTAAAGTAAGAAATTAGTAAATACGGTTTCAGACTTATACTATGAGGGTTCAAAGAGGGTTCTAAGTTTGTATAGAGAGAAAGACATTTTGAAGGTAAGAAATTTGTAACTTCGGTTTTAGACTGTTTACTAAAAGACTACAAAACTAATTTCAATGTTTTTTTTTTCAATTAATTACTTAAACAAACATTTAGATGATAACATGTTCTACGCGGTTCCTGACTGATCATCAACGCACAGCCGAAACCACTGGATCTAGAAACTTGAAATTTACACCTATACTACCTTTTATAACGTAGGCGACGGAAGAGAAGGGAGTTTGAGAAATTCTACCCCTAAAGGGATTAAATAGGGGTGCAAAGTTTGTATGGGAGAAACTTTATTTTTTGAGCTGTAGTCTTCAAACTTTGTCTTAAGATTACTATATAGAATACAACTAAAGAACTTTCAGCGTTTTGGAAAATTCTACCCCACAGGGGGCTAAAAATCTTTTTTGAGATAGAAGCTTAAAAGTTTGTAGGAAGATTACTTTTTGAAATACAAAATAATGATTTTCAGCGTTTTAGAAAATTCCACCCCTAAGGGGGTTAAAAGGGGGTGCAACATTTGTAAAGAGGAAACGTGTTTTTTTAGCTAGAGAATTAAACCTTTGTAGAAAGCTTACTTATTAGAATAAAAATAAAGTTCTTCCAGTGTTTTGGAAAATTCTACCCCTAAGTGGGTTAAAAATCATTGCAAAGTTTGTATGAGGGAAATTCTTTTTTGAGATACAAGGTTAAACGTTTGTAGAAAGATTACATATTGAAATACAAAAAAGAAATTTCAGTGTTTTGAAAAATTCCACCCCTAAGAGGGCTAAAACGGGTTGCAAGGTTTGTATGACGGAAACTTTTTTTTGAGATAGTATCTTAAAAGTTTGTAGAAAGAAGACTTTCTGAAATAAAAAAATTACTTTCAGCGGTTTAGAAAATTCCACCCCTTAAGGAATTAAAAAGGGTGCAAGATTCGTATGGGAAACACTTTAATTGAGCTTAGATACTTGATAGTTTGTAGAAAAAATGCTTATTACAATAATAAAACTCTTCTACTTATTTTTTCCTTGAAAAGCGTTAATAGAGGGTTCAAAGTTGGTATGGAGAGTCAGAAAATTTGAAAGTATGAGGTTTGTAACTTCGATCCTAGCCTGTTTGTTAAAAGACTACAAAACTTATTTCAGCGTTTTTTTTTTAATAAAACCTCCAAAGGGGATTCCAAGTTTGTATGGAGAGCAAGTAATTTTTAATGTAAGGGATTTGTAACTTCGGTTGTAGACTGTTTACTGAAAGACTACAAAACTTATTTCAGCGTTTTTTTTTATTTATCGCCTAAGAATTTTAAAAGGGGGTTCGAAGTTTATGTAGAGAGCAAGACATTTTTAAAGTAAGAAATTTGTAACTACGGTTTCAGACTAATACTATGAGGGTTCAAAGAGGGTTCTAAGTTTGTATAGAGAGCAAGACATTTTGAAGGTAAGATATTTGTAACTTCGGTTTTAGACTGTTTACTAAAAGACTACAAAACTAATTTCAATATATTTTTTTTTTAATTAATTCCTTAAACAAACATTTAGACGATAACACGTTCTACGCGGACGAAGTCGCGGGCTACAGCTAGTAACATATTGAAGTATAGGACGTAGGGACGATAGTAACAACTCGAGGTCTAGGTAATAACTGATTTATTCATAGAAAATCCTTTCCTTTTATACCAAAGATAATCCTTTGTTGCATAAATATTGTGCAATGCATATGAGGTCATTCGGTCCAAAGTACGAGGCTATTAGGTAGGTAAGTGTGAGGAATGCGAAGCATTTCCTTTGTGTTGATTACTTGGAATTTATATAAATAATAATACGGAAAATAGATGACTATTTGCCGACAGCTGATTACCAATTGTGAGCCTCACTACAGCTCTTCCGCGAATTTTTTAGTCAAAAATTAGTTGATTACATGAGTACTATGTTTTTGACTTAACTATTATATATACATTACATAATATTAATTTGCTTAAAAATCTTGCATAATATTCTTTGATTGAATAGAATGGACGGGTCAAAAAATATTCCTTTACTTTTTTGTCAAAGTATCTTAGCTCTTGAATATGTTTTAGGTCGTCAGGAAGTAAGTTGTACACTCTAATGGCAGTATTATTTAAACTTTTGTCAAAATGGGCATAATGCACAACATTTAAATGCAGTCTATTTCTTTTCCTAAGATTATTATTCTGGCCTTGCTGGACATACATGTTCATATTGTTAAAAACATAAATACATAAACGGTACAAATAGAGAGAAATTACAGTCAAAATTTTATTGTCAACAAATATACTAGGGTGAGAGTCAGGAACATTGGCACATATAGAAACACGGCTATAGCCTTTTTAGTTACATCACTGAAAATTTATGTCCAGTATAAACTGGCACGCACTAAGTAAGGGAATACATACTTTAAGAGTGCAAGTTTATAGTGGACTTGTTTCTAATTTACGACGTGGTCCGGAACCCTCGGTGCGCGAGTCTGATTCGCACTTGACCGGTTTTTTTTTCATATAAAAAGTGACATGTAAATCTACGTGACACGCGACGCGTACAATGCGTTACGTGATTGACCTAAACAAAGTATAGCCTACGTTCATCTTGAAGGTCAATGAAAATAATTGAAGAAGAGTAATTCTGGAGGTTACCTCATTCATGCAAACTTACAACCTACAACACAGGCGTGTACACACAGTATGTCTGTGTGTACACGCCTGTGTCGCCAGAAGGGGAAAACAGGGCACATGAATTACAATTTTAAGATTTTACTAGAACTAGCAGTTGTGGCGTAAAGATGGAGAAAATATAAATCGCAGCACGGCTACCACAGGACGGCTCGCGAGGTGTGTCGCGGCGGCATAAACTATCGGTATCTTTCAAACCGTTCTAATTACCAGTGATCGGATCTAGGATGCAATTTCCCGGGGTTTAAGTCCGTAATATTAAGATGGATATGACTTACAATCCCGCGACTTTTTTTGTTACCAACCTTTACAAAAAGGTGAATAACTTTTAATTTGAAGCAGTTTACAGTATAAAATTTACAGAAAATGTAAAAACAACAAAAATGTTTACAGTACCTACTGCATAGAATAGAATAACTGAACGTTACTTGTATGTCTTATCTTTTATGTATTTTTATTATTCTTGTATGTTTACCAGGGTATACAAGTAAAAGTAATATTTTTTTTATTTATTAGTACCTATCACCATTTTGTTAATCTTATCACCAGGGCTCGAACTTTTAGTGCCGATGACGTTGCACTGCACCGCACATAAAATGCCTTCTAATAGTATATTCGTAAACAATTACCACTTATCAACCTCTTTTATTAAATGAAATGGCCATTTGAAATGAGCAGTATATAACGTCTTGACTGACATTGTCATTCAAATCGAGCCCTGCTTATCACATTCGCCAAATATCGACAAATAATAATAACTACAGTTATAAATACCCATTATTAGACAATTCTAGTGTTCTATAAGTGTGCAAATATTAAGTGACGTATTTTTTAATTTACAATAGCCCATTTCCCAAACTCCCGGGAAATCCGAGACACATCCACGATAACCATAACGTTTGAGGTCGTTCTCCCCAAATTTCATCCTAGATCCGATCACTGCTAATTACAGAGATGGATATACTATCTAAGACGACATAGCCTGCGAGCAGCCCTCCTGTGATAGGTGTGCAGTGACAGGTTGCTAACCTATCGCCCACATCATCATTTTCATCATCATATCAGCCGAAAGACGTCCACTGCTGGACAAAGGCGAACTCCCGCCACCTTTATCAAGTCATCAGTCCACCTTTCCACATCAGCCTACCCACGCCGCGCCTTCCGGTACGTGGTCGCCACTCGAGAACCCTTCCACAGCTATCGTCCACAACACCATACCACGGGAAGTGTTCATAGCCCTGCGGCACCTGCGAATCGGAAACGATAACGCAGGTAAAGCAAAGATGGCAGCGGTCAGAACATGGATGGGTGACCGCCTCGCCTGTTTGAGTGGTTATTATAAATGAGCGCTTCCGTGCTTTGGAAGGCACGCTAAGCAGTTGATCCCGGATGCTGTCTATGACAGTAGTCGTAAAGCCGAGTTAGAGGCCTTCGGGCGGCTTAAGAACCTCTAACAGTCGAGTTGCCCACTCACTTGACAAAGGGGGTACAACTGTCACATGCGTCCGCAGGAGCTACCTAAATACCACAACCCTGCACGTGTCCCCTGGGTGGTACTAAAAAGTGACTTACTCAAAGGCCAAATAATGTATGCCATACGATTAAATAACTACCACGGGAAGAATTTAGGTGGTGCTATTATAACCCGGGGACAAGTGTACATATAGTAGAAACGATTAATCAATGATGGGGTTTCGGTCATTATTACACTAAACACGATCTATTGATTTTATAATCGTCCGTTTGTGGGAGGGCATCACGTCCATTTTGACCTTATTCTTTAGGTTACGTTGATTTTAAGTTGTTAGCAATGAAACCTAGCGTGAATATGTGTTTTTTAAACTCATGGAGTCATGGCATAGTGTAAAATTATGGATAGTAGACAATCAAATTAACACAACCAATTGTAAATTACTAAATAATAATCAAAAACATAAAAAGATGTGATACTAAGATTCGGAAAAATGTGTTCTGACGTATAAGAGTACATTAAAACTTAGTTAGATACCTACAAAATCTACGGCTTTACTACTAATTCGGCCCTAGTTGCTTGCAATACGTCATTTCCGGCAACGTTGCCGGTAATTATATTCAAATATTCCCAGCAGCAACACGAAAGTACACCCGTAACTACCAAATCTCGTTATTGGGTCAGATAGCTAAAATTACCGCTCCGCTCCATCGGAAAAACAAACAGAAATCCCTAAACGCTTAAATCAAGGTTTCGATCCATAGTTGATGAAGCATTAATGGCGGCGATACTACACATCGCACGTTATCGTTGGCTTTTAATTATTTATCGCGGACACGTGCTGTGTTCACTGGTTGTATTCGACACGCAGTTAAGTCTAATGGAGATATTTTTAGGGTTCCGCACCTCGAAAGGAAAAAGCGGTACCCCCGTGGGTCGATCACGTAACTTATCTTACGCGCGTCTGTAAGGTCTAAATGTCATTTTATATGGAAAAATGACAGTTAGATTGTGATTTTACTGTCAGACGCGCGTACAATGCGTTACGTGATTACCCCTCCGGATTACAGGTCCCGTAGCATGGATGGGCGTTATCACGCGATAAGTGACAGGATAAGCGCGTCGTCTCGTTCTATCGAACGGTGTCAGCCAGGGACGGATGCTCTATCCTATTACTTATCGCGTAATAACGCCATCCATGCTACGGGGCCAGGATCACTTTGTTGTCCGTCCGTCCGCCTGTAAAGACACTATTAACAAAAAAAAAAATTTTGGCGACAATGTTACACAAATCGACCTAGTCCCAGACTAAGCAAAGCTAGTACTATGGGTACTAGACGTTGATATACTTACTTATTTTTAGATAAACAAATACTTAAATACATAGAAAACATCCATGACTTAGGAACAAATATTCGTGCTCATCACACAAATAAATGCCCTTATCGGGATTCGAACCCAGGACCTCCGGCTTCGTAGGCAGGGTCACTACCAACTAGGCTACAGAGGTCGTCAGAGGTTTTTATCAGGAACGCGTGATGGTATGAAACTAAAATTTATATTAAATACTATCCCTTGGAGCTGTGAAAAAATCAAACTTCTAACCCAACGCATGCCGCAAATTTACGCAAAATTTTCTAAACTCGCAAAGGAATCAAAACCTACAGGGAAACTTTCCCGTGAACTCAGAATCTTGAAATTTGGTACGAAGCAACGTCTTATAGCTAAAGATATATATATATAAAAATCTTATATATAAAGGAATAACTGCGAAAACCGTAGGTAAATTTTTAGTTACATCATATATTATAATAAAAATATTTTTAATAAATAAAAGGTTTAAACGGAACCCTCGGTGCGCGAGTCTGACTCGCACTTGGCCGGTTTCTTTAGGGTTCCGTACTCAAAGAGTAAAATGGGACCCTATTACTAAGACTCCGCTGTCCGTCCGTCCGTCTGTCTGTCACCAGGCTGTATCTCACTGATACCGTGATAGTTCCAGTTGACATTTTCACAGATGATGTGTTTCTGTTGCCGCTATAACAACAAATACTAAACACAAAATAAAATATATATTTTTATTTTTACGGAACCCTTTGTGCGCGAGTCCGACTCGCACTGGCAAAAGAGCACACAATATTTAAAATTCAATTATTTATCACTCCCTTTTGACAAGTAATACTAGTAAATTTTGTATTATAATCAATTTGTTTGTAAGTAATAAAATCAAGTTTCAATCACTTTTCTTTGCAGCTGCCAAATTTTCTTAATTAAGTAATAATTTCAACGAATAATATTCTTTGACAAAGTATTTTAACGAACTTCACATTTAACGTCTTTTTTAACCGACTTCAAAAGAGGAGGAGGTTATAAATATGTTCCACTGTATGTATTTTTTTTTATGTATGTTCGCCGATTTCTCCGTCAATTTGTAGACCGATTTCCAAAATTATTTTTTTATTCGAAAGAGTATACTTCCGAGGTGGTCTCATTGTCAACCCTCAAATTTTATAGGCACACATGTAGTGATTTCGGTATTTTCTATTATAATTCGTGTATTTACCTTAGGAAATCGCAATTTTGGTGAAGTAGAATTGATGATGAAGACCACAGATGACTTATGGAACTTCTCAAAGATGTAAAATTCGTCAAAGATTCTGACATGATTCTGTTGAAGTAGCAACTCATGAAGTGGTAATTCTGAGATCCTTTAGGAATCGACGGAACTCCTCAAATATTATCAGCCCACAGATAGCGACTTGGGTTTTGTCTGTAACAATCAACGCATTTGCTCTCGGAGAGCAGTTCGTGTGGTAAATTGAAAAGGAAATGTGGAAATTTTCATATACCTATGTGGCTTGGCGAAGTAATGAATTGAAGTCGGTTTAAACTTTGTTTTTAAAGTAAATTATTACATTGAGTTGATTTAATATTCGATCAGCGCACACTTTTTGATGCCATTAAACTGTTTCACTTTAATACTGTTTTAAAAGTTGGTAGTCTGAAAATTATCTTGAATATTAGCACCTACCATATCAATGATTGCCACACAAAATTCCCGTGAATCGGCACCCAGTTTTGAAGGACCACCAATTAATATTATTTTTAGGAAGTTCATTGTGGAATGTCATCTCGTTGATATAGTTAGCAGACCAACTGGGAAAGTACCTCTTACCTAATACCGCATCCATAACCACCACTAATTTCTCAGTAGTATGTGTTCCTGGTGGTGGGTAAGCAAGTTCATTACTACTGTAAGCAATGCTTACTTATTGACCTTCATACGAAGATAGTATTTGGCCATTGCAGTATCTTTTTGCCCGTGATTTTCTACCGCCAAGCAAAAATAAAGTGTCACCAAAGCGCGTCGTTAGGCACTCATGCTCTCTTGACTTCGTTAGTCAAGGTTGCACCGCGCTGGAAATATTGTTCACATGATGATAGGTACTCATTTTATTGGGATAAAGACTTATACAGCGTGGCATTCCAATACGAGCAAACCTTTAAATGGTGGTTAGTACAGGACCTAAGAAGCGTATTAAGATATTTTTTTTCTAAAATTACAACGAAAAAGTTAACCATACAAAATAATTCAGCCCGCAATGTAACGTTAAAATGTCAAGTTAAGACTCGTTGACAGTTAGGTACTTGTCACCACCAAGAATTATTTGCGTTACATTGCTGCTCGGATTTTTTTCAAAAATTCATTATAGTCCTTTAATTAAGTGTAACTTAAAAAGTCCCGTTAATTAATGATTACGCTTCTAAACCCTCTGTCTGGTTTAATTCTTTGTTCGTATTGGATTTCCACACTGTATAAGTACTGTAACATTGTACAAAAAACTGTTCCTGACATTTTTAATATGGACCAGATCTGAAATTTTTATCGCGTAAATCATGAACTACATACCTGTTTTTAAGATAGGTTTATTTATTTGATTCATTTACTAGGGATGAGTGAGATTAAACAAAGCATCGACAAAGAGGAATACTATTAAAAATTAGAATTTTTACGCATAGTTGTCATGCTTAGTCATCCAGTAATTATAAGCAATTGTGTAACTTTTAAGGTTTTGTGCATTTATGAGAAACTTTCGAGACAATAGTTCTATTGCACTAATTAAACTTTGTAGAGTAATAAATTTGACTTGCAATCATAGAAATCTTAAAACATTTCGTGAAAAACTTTTGATTTCTCAAAATGTTAATTTCAAAATTGTATCTTTTGACAATTTTATACTTCAAACGTTACTTATTTTATTAATAGCACGAAGTCAAAGAATGCCAGTACATTTCACTAAGCACAAACGTCTGCTAACAAGATTAAAATATTCGATCAAAGGGAAGAATTACAAAATGATATGCCATTAGCATACAAAAGCCATTGGTATCTACTACACTACTTACATTTTTAACTATGAAGTGTTTTGGAGATTAGTTGAGGGCCCCTTCAGGGCCCAACTTAGGAAGAAAGGATAGAAAAAAACTACTATAAACTGCTGCCCATTTAGGGCCCCTTCGGAGCCCAACTTAGGAAGAAAGGCTAGAAAAAAACTACTATAAACTGCTGCCCATTTAGGGCCCCTTCGGAGCCCAACTTAGGAAGAAAGGCTAGAAAAAAACTACTATAAACTGCTGCCCATTTAGGGCCCCTTCGGAGCCCAACTTAGGAAGAAAGGCTAGAAAAAAACTACTATAAACTGCTGCCCATTTAGGGCCCCTTCGGAGCCCAACTTAGGAAGAAAGGCTAGAAAAAAACTACTATAAACTGCTGCCCATTTTAAATTGTATGACACGCTCGTTTGTTTCTTGCATAGAAATAGTATCGTACTTTATACTTAGTAAAACTAAAAACCGGCCAAGTGCGAGTCGGACTCGCGCACGAAGATTTCCGTACCATATATTAGTTATAGTGATAGTTGTAAGCGGCATAATATGATGAGTCTGGAGGATAGGAGAGACATGCTCGATATGGGTTTGCTTTATGACATTATCAGAGGTTGTGTAGATTGCCCTAACCTTATAGCAGCCATCAATTACTTCACACCGAAAACAAACACCAGGTACCCACGCCTTCTTAGTTTACCTAATCATCAAACAAATTACGGTAGGAATTCTGTAATATATAGAATATCAAGGACATACAACAATCAGTTTAGTGACATCGACCCATTTGTGTATAACAACAAAAAATCGTTTAAAAGTGCAATTGCGAAACAA
Source organism: Epinotia brunnichana (assembly GCA_963854355.1). Lineage (NCBI taxonomy): Eukaryota > Metazoa > Arthropoda > Insecta > Lepidoptera > Tortricidae > Epinotia > Epinotia brunnichana. Next base: position 2,265,543 of record OY977946.1, read on the forward strand.
ATACATAATAATATTGAGGAGGGCTGAACACACACACACACACACACACACACACACACACACACACACACACACACACGCACGCACGCATAAAGAAGATAAAAGATTGTAATATTTGTAATATTTACTCATTAACCTAACATATTTTAAGCAAATCCGTTTCTTCCTGTATCTGTTAGGGAGACCTGTCATTGGCTCGACAATTGTATCTTAAATGTAAGCCTATATTGAATTTTAAAAGCTGTTGGTCTTCTAATAAAAAAAAAAAAAAAAATAATAATAATAATCTATAAAAACGGCAAATAACTCACTTTTGTTGTATGGGAGCCCCTTAAATATTTATTTTACTCTGTTTTTTAGTATTTGTATAGCGGCAACAGAAATACATCATCTGTGAAAATTTCAACTATTTAACTATCACGGTTCATGAGATACAGCCTGGTGACAGACGGACCGACAGACAGACAGACGGACAGCGGAGTCTTAGTAATAGGTTCCCGTTTTACCTTGTTTTACGTTGTTAAAAACCAGTACAATGTATGTTTGAGTTGACCAAATTGCATCAAAGTAGTCCATCTAAAAAGAAACTCTACCGTCCAAGGCGGAAGATTCTAAATCAAATAACAGTTTTAAAATAATTCGGCTACATTATAAAAAATATCGGCACCATTATTAAAAATGTCGGCTACATTATAAAAAATATCGGCAACATTATTAAAAATGTCGGCTAAATTATAAAAAATGTCGGCTACATTATAAAAATCTTAACCATAATTATTATGGTTAAGATTTTGAACGATTGAATGATTGTGTATTATACACAATCATTGTTCTTAGGTGAACGTACAATGTTGAAACATTACGCAGTAATAAATTACCAATTCTTAGAAACTCGCATCCAAAATCGACGAAACTAATTTTATTTCACTGTGGTCCCCCCTTTGTCAAGTGAGTGGGCAACTCGACTGTTAGAGGTTCTTAAGCGGTCATTCTTAGGTGGTCACCAATCCAAAGACTGACCGCTGCCATCTTTCGTGCTTATTTTAGTGATTCTGTAGATAGTGTGAGGCGACACACCTAGCCAAAAATACCTCTATAAAAAAGGGATGAATTTCGGCATCCGAATAACGTTATTGATACCGACCTTTTTCTGATTCGTTAAACAATTCTTCTCACCTTCCTTGTATATGACAAATTGAATTGTGCGAGGGAATTGAATAGTCACATGGATTGAAATCTATTTGATTTTCATAAGTAGGTCGAATACAATATGGTTCTAAGAATGGTAGTCTGGAGAAAAACATACTGAAATAAGTTAGGGTTAAGTATTTGTAAATAATAAACATAGTACGTGCCTCTGACTGTTAAAGCCTATATTAAAAATAACTACTAACTTTGGTATCTGAAAACTAACGTAAAGTGGTATGTTTGCACACTGCCGTGCTTTACATCTTATCCTAGTGAAAACAAAGGGATATATTAATTTTATAGGTTCGCACATAATAATTATACTGCTTTGTTCCGTTCGGCGTCGAGACCCTTGGTCCGTGGGGTCCCAGCGCCCTCAATCTTTACAAAGAACTGTCTAAAAAATTAGCCGACACCACCGGGGACCGAAGAGCTGGCAGCTTCCTCGCTCAACGCATTAGTATTGCAATACAGCGGGGAAATGCTGCCAGCATCTTCGGCACCATGCCGCGGGGAGACCCTTTATTTTAGTTATAAAATAGGTTTTTTACATTCTTTTGTTTTTAATCTTATTTAGTTTAAGTTTTTGTATTTTGTCAATAAACTATATGTAGCTGTTGCACATAATTATATTATGTCTGATATCTAAGCATTCATGTTTCTTCGCGTTCAAAGTATATATTCGATAACTAAGCGATAATATTCTTAGTAAAGTTACGACTTTCCAATTTATCAGTAAACACAGTAAAGGAAGGCCAGCATAAATGACCTAAATATGACCTTGGAGCTTGCTGAGGCCCTAGCATACTACGTTTTATGTCGCGTTTTACGTGACGTTTCAGTACATTTTCGCCGACATAAAACCTAGTGAGCTATAGGGCCTCTGGAGTACATTGCGTATAGTAAGCGTAAGAGTCGCTCATGGCAGCGTTCTTTGGGGGACCCCAATCATATGCAGCGACTAATCTAATTTGGCTGATGATGGAAAAAGTGTGACTTTTGTCTTCATCTTAATAACCATATTACGACGGCTGAAAGTGTCACTTTCATTGCCACTTGACACAGAAACAAATGCAGACGGTTCCGCTGTTTGGAGGACTATTCTACAACCTAACTCATTTGTTTTAGGAGTAAACTTTTTTTGAGTATATTTTAAGTTAACATGATAAGTATCATGTGGTGTTATTATTAGTCAGTAAATTGTATATTTAATTTTGCCGACGAAGCTTAAATTTCATTTGAATAGTTAGAACTAAAATGTTGGTACATTATATAATTTTAAACTTGAATATTCAGAAATGTTTATTAAACTTAATATTCGATATTTATCAAATTTACTTCATTCTGAAATATTGAGCCCCTGTAGCGGTAAGGCACGCGACTTTCAATCTGGAAGTCATGGGTTCGAACCCCGGCTCGTACCACTGGGTTTTTTCAAAAACGTATGTACCTACAAAATATCATTTCATATATATATATTTATATATTTTTTTCCATACATACAATCATCATTACAGGCTAGACCCAATGCGATAATTTTGCACAACACTTTATAACTAATTATTTTTAATAACAAATTTTAAACAAAGCCATCCTTGTAAATTCACCCAGTGTACCTACAGAAGAACAGATCTAGATCAGCCCCTTTGAGGTTCAGAGTTTCCGCACGCGTCATTGGCGACTCATGCAGCAGCTGCGTGCGCGCATTTAACAGTGGCTTTTCGGTGAAGGAAAACATCGTGAGGAAACCGGTCTAATCCCAATTAGGTCTAGTTCTCCCTCTGTCGCTTCATAAAACTAGTGCCTCCTAGAGGGTCACGGGCGCATTAAGGCCACAACTTCATTTTGAAATAATGTACGAGTAAACTACGTCAGTTGTAAAGATCTTTAAGCAGTAAATCTGATACGATATATGACAAGGGAATTAAGTGCATAATTTTGTATATATTTATGACCTTGACGGGCCGCCGACATTGTATCGAACGACCTTGTGATAGCGCCTACGGTCGAGCCCTTACCCGGTTCCAACTTGGCAGGGACCCAACAAGAATATAGGCCGGAGAGTTCCACTTTAAAATTATTACATTGTAGAATTTTCACGGTAAAGTTTTGAAAGTATAAGTATGAAAAAGGCACGATAGTCATTTTGAATTTTAAGAATATTAAACTTGATAATGAGCTTGATATATATGCTGGGATTTAATTTGACGACGAAAGCTGCGGGATGCGATGTTGTTTCCAGATTGTACTTCTTCTTAGTCGAGCACGCATGGAGTTCAATTCCTCGTCAAGTGTATACCTCGTAGGGAATACTGCATTTGGTAGAACTCTTAATCGCACACTGGAATCTTGTCTCTAGCGCATTTGCCTTCCACAGATTCTATAGTTATAGTTAAGTATTTGTTTCTCTAAATCATGCCTAGATGAACGCATGATACTCGTTCTTGGGAGATTATTCTATGAACAATTTAAAAGTGTGATTCATAACAACTCACGCTTAACAGATAGCGAACGCATTCAGTTCCTAGTAGGTAAACTGACTGATAAGGCTAGGTCGGTATGCGCGGGGCTGCCAGCCACAGGGGAAAACTATCCCATAATTTGGCAAGCGCTTGTTGATAAATATGAAGACAAACGCGCCATGGCAGCCGGCTATATCAATCAGCTGTTAGACTTTAAACCCATAGCGAATGGGTCCGCTTCTAATTTGGAGTATTTTCTATGTAATTTCGACGCCTCCGTTAAGGCGTTTAAAGCGCTTAAATTACAAGATTTAGCGGATTTTTTGTTCTTGCATATCGCATTACAAAAACTAGATCCCGAATCGATAAAATTATTTGAGATGTTTTATCGCAAGGAAACGTGTCCTTCGTACAAAAATCTTATTGATTTCGTCAAAGAACAATCCAGGGTTGCATCGCATTCGACAACAAAACAAACATTTTCACAATCACAACCGAGATCTAATAACAATAAAAATATACCGCTACCAAAAAACAATTCGACGAAAACATTCGTTAATACGCAAACGCCCGCGATTGATTCTTGTTTGTTGTGTAAAACTAATAAACACGAACACTTATATCAGTGTGCCGCTTTTACAAAAATGTCCCCGTACGAAAGATTTAATTTTGTAAAAACTAATTCCGTGTGTAACAATTGCCTTAGTTATAAACACAAATTTTCCGCTTGTATGTCACACAGAACGTGTAGTATATGTAATGCACAGCACCACACGTTATTACATTTTAATCCGCCGCATAAACAAACTTATTTACCTAACTCGCATCAAACCAGTACCAACACTTTTGTTGACAAGGCGAATTCCACACCGCGGCCTAGCAGTAGTAACGGGGTGGCAAGCAATTTGCAATCTTATCACCCGGCCGATAGGGTTGATAATGGTTTGAGGCATGACTCAACGTTGAATCATTTGTCGGCTCGGAGTGCAAATGATGATGATAACTTGAGAACGCTTATGCATAAAACAACCTTATTAGGGACCGCAAAAATTCGACTTTATGACGCAAGCGGTAAGGTTCATTATGCAAGGATTCTGGTCGATCCTGGAAGCCAATCTGATTATATAACACTCGAGTGTTGTAATCGATTAGCGCTACCGATTTCGAAACAGAATCGTTTTGCCAGGGTTCAAGGTATTGGGGGTTCGTCCCAAAAAATACTTGGGATGTCAATAGTGCAATTTAGTTCCCGATTCGACAGTAATGGCGATAACTCTTACACTATTCAGCCTCTGGTGGTGGAATCCATTACGTCACACTTGCCTGACTCGCCTATCGACATATCTTTGTTTGATTGTTTTAAGAATATACCTCTGGCCGATGATTGTTTTAATGAGCCCGGGCCCATTGATATGCTTATAGGAGCAAATTTATTCTGTGACATCTTACTTTCTGACAAAGTCCAAAGTGCCGGCTTGCCTTCGGCTTTGGAAACCACCCTGGGTTACGTCATAATGGGGGACGTCACTGTGACGACACCTCCGCTGATAAAAGACATTAAATCTTATTTAAATCCGACGCATTCTCTGTACATCATTGAAAACTATATATGCTGTCAGCTCAGCATTAAAAGGTGTTCGACTGTTCGTGAAGTGAAGGTGTTTTTGGACAATTTGGGATTGCGCTGCGCGCCCCACACGAGCACATGGTGTGCCACGAGACGCTAGCGTGAAGGAGAAGTTCACCCAAGTCACAAGTAAGTGCGCATGGCTCCTATAACCTTCTGTTAGCTGATTCATCCACCTGTTCCAATTTCCAAAGGCAGCTGACTTTCCAGCACAATTTCGCATCAAGTAGCTACGACAATAGACCACACGGTTGGATACCTACATACAGTCCACTAACGCGCTAATCTCTGAAAAGGGAAATTAGAAAGCGCACCGCAAATTAAAACACCCTTGGAGGGCGTACTATCTACACAAATTCAATTCTGTACGCCCCAAGTTTTGGTTCGGTAATCGTCCAGGAGTCATCTGGTGATGCCGCGTTTCTTTAAAATTGTTATTAGTTCTCATGGCTGTCCACGGAATCCTCTACAGCCTCATCCAGCTTCACATCTGCAAGGCGTTGATTTTACTGAGATTACGGCTTTTAACAGTTTTAACGCACTAAGTTTCCGCGCCGTACAAAAAGATGGAGAACACTGTAAGTGCTTGGACTAATCACACCCTTGTTCTCCGGTGAACGGCGAATGGTAGGTAATGATAAATTCACGTTTTATATATAGTCTGTGCAGTTTTGTAATTGGGAAACGTTCTCAGTTTCTGGAGTATTGTGCTTCACACACACACACCAATGTGTGTGTTATATTATATATTCCTGACCTGATACAAGTAATCATAGATATGAGTCATATAGAAGCAAAGTCAGCAACATCCAATTTCTATTGTCCAATTATATGATCCAATCCATATTGGATGTTGCTTACTTTGCTTCTACTATGACTCTGGGCCAGTGAGATGCTCCATGTTCTCTTACTTAGTGCGTTAAATTTAGTAAGTTAGGTCGTAGAATCGATTTCTTACAAGAAATTATACATTTACACTTTCAATTAGTCCTTTTTTTATTGCCGCGTTGACTCTCTATAAAAGAGAGTGAGACATAGGAATACAAAATTGTTGTTTGCCGTGTTCAGATAAACTAAAACAACAAAGAAACATCTAGCTCATATTCCCTTTGCGCCGCAAAACTGTCGTCTAGTCTCATCTAAACTAGGAAAACATCACGACGGAATGAGCTCTTTGTACTGCAAAATTAAGTTGCCATAGAAACTTGGTGCTTGTAAAAACAGTACGATAAATGTGCCACATATGCGCTGGCCAGCACAACTAACATCGAGACGCGACGCGAAACGAGAAAATCTACCGTTCTCTTTCTAATTTACACAGTACTAGTGAGACAGGTGTCGCTAAGACACGCGGTGCGACTTTGTGGCTAGTTGTACTAACTTACCTGCCCCCCTATTCTGTTACTTGTTTTAAGCTCACCTCAACGCTCACCCACAATTAAACCTTGACACCGCGATGCGTAGTAATTCAGCGTAGGTAGAGGTCTAGTTTCGTAACGTGTGACCGGCGGGGTGAGCTGCATTAACGCGTAGCGAATAACAGCCCTCTCAATTAAACCTTGTGACCAGTTTTAGCACATGGTGGAGTGTTGGCGACGGTATTCAATCGCAACGGCAAAATTTCATTAACCGAATGAATTGTTTGACCGAATTATCTTTTCAGCAAAAGCTTATTTAGGTTGACAGTTAAGGTGGTTCGATTGCCATACAAAGCGTTATTTGACATTCGCAGGCTAACGGCGTGATATTTTAAGAAACTTATGTACCAAACTTATGAAAGCCAATTTATGAAAGTTTGTTACATAAGTTTCTTAAAATATCACGCCGTTAGCCTACGAATGTCAAATAACGTTTTGTATGGCAATCGAACCCCCTTAAAGTTGTTGATTTTTTTTAATATTCGTGTAGGTTTGTTTATTAATAAAACTGAAAGTGCTGCTTTTGGACCAAATGAAAATTCTGCCACATAAAACAGTTAGCAAACGAGTTTTAGTGATTTTAGCAGGGATCATTAAGAAGGATATATTCTGATTATCATATGTGATCACTCGGTATCTGTCCGTATATCACAGCTAGTTCTCTCAAAGATCGTTTGACAATGGAAAAGGAGGGGAGGTATAATTATACAATTCCAACAAATAAAGTGGCAATAGTTATTCGAACTAACAACATATTGAATAGAGTACTGCTATTACTCTGTATACTCTGTAAAAAAAGGACAAATGCAGCTGTAGGGCCGGGAAAAACGAAATTTCAAAGGACGAGACTGTGGACACGTAAAGTGCTTTTTGTTTTTCCAGTATGTTCATGGATAGACATTAAAACTCCATTAAGCCACCTAATTAAGAGTGCAAATGAAATTGTACACTTACATTTTTCAAATGTTAAAGGCACTTTGTTAAATGTTATTCTGTGTAAATGTACTGTGTTGGTATATAATTTATACTTGCAGATTGATTGGTCCAATTGGGAATGGATGAAACTTTTAGAAGTGCCTGATTATTTTTTTGGGGGTCGAAATAACCTTCCTTAGTACCACGTTTTTTTTGTATCGGAGCCCCCTTAAATATTTATTTTATTCTGTTTTTTAGTATTTGTTGTTATAGCGGCAACTGAAATACATCATCTGTGAAAATTTCAACTGTTTATTAACTATCACGGTTCATGAGATACAATGAGATGCGCTCCAAGGTTAAATTACTTTGCATACTAGTGTATAAAATGCGATTTTGCTCACTGGTTTTAAAGGATAAAAGACGGCTTTCCGAGGCAGTGAGGGGAAAAAGATATTTTTTTGTAAAATGAGACGGATCAAGCAAAGTGTCTAAATCGCCGTCCTAAACCACCGTACAAAACATAAGTGAGGAAACATGTTTATATTTTTCAAAAATAATTGACGCAGCTGAAAAGAGATGCAACTTTTTTCTGGTGCTAAGGAAGGTTATTCCTAAAACCAAAAAAATAATCAGCCACTTCAAAAATTTTCATCCAATCCCCATTGCCTTTAAAGTTAGTAGGTAATAAGTTACTTTACGTCATACCTGGCCATAAAGTAGGAATTACCGCACGCCATGCGTGCGGAAAACCCCACTTCCTGGCCAGATAGAGACGTAAAATTTTGTACTTACCACGGGCGGTAATAGAGAAAGCCTCAGAGCGCATATTTATCGCCCTTGCCTTCGGCTCGGGCGTCAAATACCTGCGATCTGAGACATTATTTGCTTAACCGCCCTAGGTAAGTAATGTACTATTACTGCACTAGAGCGGCAAAATAATTAATGTCTTAGATCACACGCATTTGATGCTTGAGCCGATGGCAGGGACGATAAATATTCGATCCGAGAGGCTTTCTTTATTGCCAACCGTGGCGAGAACAAAAATAAAGGTCTACCCTGGCAAGGAAATACTAGTCAATTTTCCGCACGCGTAGTGGGCGGTAATTGCCGCTTTATGGTCAGGTGTGGCAAGACTGTGAAGTACAGAAATCCTTGACTATAATACTAAATACTATGGTCAAGTATTTCATGCTGGCACATACTAAGGTTACATTTTCTTAGGACTTTTTCGTGCAGCGGCGCGACATGCGGACTGTCATGTGAATATGAAAAGCTCATACTCACCACCTACTGACCAGGATACATAAACACCCTTAGCAACGCCATGTTTATAATAAATAAATAAAATAAATAAAAATAAATATTTGGGGACAAGCTTGTACAGTCAGCCAAGAAAGTGATCTACCACTTTCGACTTTATTGCATACAAAATAAGGTCCAAAAGTGGTAGACCGCTTTTTTGGCTGATGGTACTAGGCCAACTCATGACGCGGGGACCGGAAATTCTTCACCAATTTGTAGAATATAAATTCTGGATGGATATTACATCTATACTTGTGGGCGACAGAATGTAGTTTGTGAAATGTAGGACCTACGGGTCACGAAGAGAAAGGGTGTTGTATAGTATGTGAACGATAAGGCCTACGGGTCACGAAGGGAAAGGACGTGTAACTATAATTCCTTCACATAAGGACGGCAATTGTGCCCAGATTAAGCTCCTAAAGCAAACGGCTCATATAAGAAGCGCGTGATTTATTTAGGACCTAAGTACAATAGGTACAGACGAAGAAAATAGCTTAAAGTAAAGATAAAGGTACCAGGTGCCTCCAGTAATTATTTCATAAAGATCGATAGGGGGAGAGCCCCTGATAAATGAGGGAGAGATAGCCAAATTATTTGTAAAGAAACCAACTTGAGACTATATCCAGATCTAGTCCGTCAACAAGGGACATCGGTAACTAGAGTTACATAAAATGTGAAATAAAAATGTACACAACGTATGCATAGAGATTATTGCTTATTATGGTGCAATAATGGTCAAGGTTCAGGTTGATTTCTCTGATTGGCTAAAAAGACGGGAGCAAAGTCAAACTTATGCTACCACGTTAATGTAAATGTGAAAATTGACGGTCTCACCCGGCCATAGCTTCGTAACCAGATGAGGTACGAAAGCAATTGAGGTATCGTTAGGAAGGTACGGTAAATGCCCTTACGTATGTATAATCACTTTTGATAATTAATGTTAATTAAAGCCACTAGGGCCTGGCAAAGCCATTTCATGTTACCAAAGTTGGTAATTTTACGTAAATATCGACTTTCCCAATTTAAACGGGAAAAGCAGGAAAACTAGTAGATATTGTAATGTATAGCTCAGAAATAGTTCTTTTGAAGGAAAATATGTAAAAACCCTTAAGGTTTCCCTGAAAACCAGGAAAACGTAAAAACTAGCTTTTCCATAGTAAAAGTGGGCGAGGTCTTCAAAATTATATCCCCACCACTTTTAATGCCTTAGGGGTATAAAAGAGGCTATAATCGCCGGATAAAGTTGTGTTCGCTCAGCCCCACCAGTGGGAGCTCCCAGGAAGAAGAAGAAAGGAAGAAGTAGGGAAATTGTGATAGGAAGTAGGAAATGTGATAGGGAAAGTTTAATCAGTAGTTTGTGTCTCATTATTTTATTATACCGTTTCATTTATTTTTCGCCAAGTATTATTTTATCGTCACCCACACCCCATCCTTCAACAGTGCAGCTCAGTCTGCGGGATTAGTGCTCCCCTAGAGCACCTGCGCTATCAGAGCGCGTTACGGCCGTTTAAAAACACGCTGAGCGGTTCAACCGCCGCGGTTCACCCGCCGCGGTTGAAACGCGCGGTTCGCCCGCCGCGGTTTTTAAACGCCCCTTGTTAGGTGACTGTGAGGTCGCGAAGGTCAAACCCAGGCCTGTCGCACATCGACCACGTCGGCGCCACGCGTCGTCCACAATACTCTTATTATAAAGAGGAAAATTCTGTGCGATTGTAGCTTTCTAAGCTTGTATGTAACGGGTAACCTCCGGAACCTTTTAAGGATGACTGATTTCTTAGAAAACGGCCCGGGTCGACACGGCCCGTTCTAGCGTGAGCGTGATACTTTATCCGATTTCAAAAATTATTTCACCTGCGTGGGGAATGAGGTTCTAGATGGTTATAGGCTATGTTTTATCCGGCGGGTTTGCCTAAATTCTTTTCATTACGGTACCTTTGCATATTTTCTTCGTGGCTCAGGCTTTTTGAAAAGGCGGGTGGAGCCGCGGGGACAGCTAGTATGATATAATCTCAGCGCTATGTCTCAAGTTTTAATAGCCACTATGAAAAATAATATCTCTTTTACGATGCTCTAATCAAAACCGCACAAACCTTTTACAGCCCGTCGTCGGGACAATAAATCCGCAGGGTCGGGTTGTGAATGAAATTGGCGGCTTTAACGAGACTTTTACTACTTACTCATAAAAGGATGATTCCCAGTGCACCGAGCCAAATCTGGTACGAGCACCGGCTAGCACTAGGTCTTTAAGTTTTCCATAAAGGCACCAGAGGTGTAAAGGATCGTCCTAATTAAACGCGACAACGCGATTATCGCAAGTTCAGGCGAATTTTACTCGCGCGAACGCGCTCTCAAACATACCTAGTCGCGTTGTATTTAGGACGATCCCTTTTCGCCTCGTCTGACCCGCCACGCCTAACGAAACTTGACCTCTGATCACGCATAGTTACTACGAATCGCGGCGTCAAGATATATTTGAGTTTGAAAGGCGAGGTGATGTTAATGTATGATGTTCCCGAGCTAGGGAACAAACAGCCAGCTGTAAGCCACATTTTAGAAATATTGGTATCCTCACCGTACCATGTTTTTTGAAATGTGTAAATTTGTAAAAACATACCCTGATTTTTACCTTAAACTTGGAGATATGCCCCGTCGTTTTGAATCTCGTTTCAAATGTAATCTGTCTCAAGTAACATCAAAACTAGAAATACACAAAAAAGGTCCCCACCCAATGTCAATAAGAATTTATAATAAGCTACCTAAGCACATTAAAAACGAGTCAAATGCGAGTAAGGGCCCATTGCATAACAATTTACAACTTATAATACAAGCGGAAGTCTCTTTCTAATGCGAGGAGTTGAAAAAAGGTTTCCGCTTGTAATACAGGGTGGAATTTCATAAAATTGTGTTTTTCTTTTAAAATTCGTAATTTTTGTAGCCATTTTTCAAAAACAATATTTTTTTTTGCGGATTTTTTCTTCTAGTTGGTTTTCTATTGTTATTAAGAATTATTAACCTGTCCCTTGGTAATACTCTGCATTTTTTATTTTTATTTTAGGACCATTGGATCAAAAGTTATACCGTCTGAATTAGGTGTATTACCCAAATTTTTACAAAAATTTTCAAAATTCTGTAAAAAAAAAACTAATGACTATAAAAAAAAAAAAACACCGTTTCTCCGATGAAATTGGCTGAAATTTTTCTCCTTTTATTTTGTACAGTTTATGAAATTCCACCCTGTATAAGTTACAAGTTGTTATGCAATAGGCCCTAAGTTTCTCAAAATTTAAAAGCATTTCTTGCAGAAAAAACATACTACTCAGTGTCTGAATACCTAGATTGCAGAAGAAACATTTAATATCCACCCACTGAATAGATAAAACAAACAAAGCGTCGACCTCTCTGCCATTTACATGCCACGTTTGTCTATTAGTTTAAATTTTGAACTACATAGTGTTTTGCAGTGCCCTTACAGGGTTGTGTTGAGACTTGAGACATACCAATATGTAGCTATAAGATCTTTGGTACACACAAGGCAATGATCAAATGAATTATGAATTTAGCTCGCCACTTTGTATTGTGAGTAATAATCCTTAATGTTTGCTTCGGTTGAGGGAGCAGCCGACCCTTAGTTTTTGCGGTCTTTTTGCTTCTAATATTCCCCATGAGATGTGCTTTCACCCTTCCTAAATAAAAGAGTCGTAAGTTACCAAAAGGGTTGTAGATATATGGCTTTTTCCCTTAGCGCGGGTATCTTGAAATAGCTCCGGACTGTGCTATAAAATATTAATAAAAGGATAGTTAAAGGCTATGCTTGTTTGGGTATTATTTGATGTTTGTTTTGCTATTATTTTGCTTTCCTACTTCGGATAGCATAACTATACTAACCTGTACTAATATCATATGAAGGAAATGTCTGTGAGGTTGTCAGTTTGTATGTAGGGTGTTATTTCCTCAATTACTAAACCGATATCAAAAATTCTTTCACCGGTGAGTTGTATCTAAGAACGGGTTTTTTGGATAGCCATAGGCTTTATTTTATCCCGAGGTTTTTCCTGCGCTCTTGGCAATACTCGGGCGTAGCCGCGCAAGCAGCTATTATTCTAAATTAAAAAAAGAATCAGCCAGTTTGAAACTAAGCTTTGCGCGGTTCGAATGTTCTCAGCATCCCATGAACGGAAAAATATGAAACATTTTATATAGGTACATTATTATTCTAGCTGCAACTTAGGATAGTTTTTATCCGACTGCGACAGTTAATTAATTTTCCGAAATATACGACTTCATTTAATTTTTCATTTATTTTTATTGAAATCAAACGCTGCTCCAACTGTCAGCTATAAGAACCGTCAAATTTTCGTCAAAATGGCGGAATTGCTTTGCCTTTCACTTATTAATAATTTAAATCCCGTCTACGATAGACCTTTACGAGACAAATGCTAAAATATAAACCATAAAAAAATATTCGATTCTGATATGAGAACTTATATGCGCAAATGTCGTTTTATGTCGTAATTTCAATAAATGAAATCAACAAATTTGAACAATATAATTAACACGAATTTGTTTTTTTTGAATGACAATAGCACGCGCTCGGCGCATTCAGCCAAAGTACCTGCGGCGCTACCAAGAAAACCGATACTCAATGTTCATATATTTGCATCCCTGTCACTCGAGTAGGGTTAGTGCGATAGAGATAGAGATACCCGAATATTTTCGAATTCCGAAGTTCGTGGTTATAGCTCAGGAATCGAAAATATGGTAAATAATCATAATGTATTTTCTCGAAAAAGAATTTAAAATAAATATAGTCAAATGGAGAAAAAAACAAAGCAAGAGGTTATATAGGTAATGATTGAGTTATAAGAGTCCAAAGTTTTAAGAGGGGGTATGTTCTGTCCCTTTTCCGCAAAACGCACCTTCATATGAAACGATTGTTTTTTACTATGACGCTCGAGTATATTGACGTCACAGTCCCTCATCGTTTTCTCACTCTAACAAGCGACATTAAAACGGATGTAGCTTCATAATTTTTTGAGATATTTGAATTTATTTCATTATCTTCTATCTATTTATACATAATAAATGCCTATGTCCTGACTGACTTATTCACTCACTCACTCACTCACTCACTCATCAACGCACAGCCGAAACTACTAATCTTAGAGAGTTGATTTTTGCACAGTATGTTGCTTTTATAACGTGGGCTAGGGATAAAAAGGGATTTTTGAAAATTCTACACCTAAGGGGGTAAAATGGGGGTGCAAAGTTTGTATGGGAGAACCTTTTTTTTTGAGCTATAGACTTAAACTTTGTAGAAAAATTAGTTATTAGAATACAAATGGAACACTTTCAGCGTTTTGGAAAATTCCACGCCTACGGGGGTAAAATAGGGGTGCAAGGTTTGTATGGGGGAAACATTTTTTTTTAAATAGAGACTTAAAACTTTGTAGAAAGATTAGTCATTAGAATACAAATAAAGAACTTTCAGGGTTTTAGAAAATTCTACCCCTAAAGGGGTAAAATAGAGTGCAAAGTTTGTATGGGAAAAACTACTTTTTTTTAAATAGAGACTTAAAACTTTGTAGAGAAATTATTCATTAGAATACAAATAAAGTACCTAGATTCAGTGTTTTAAAAAAATCTACCCCTAAGGGGGTAAAATAGGGGTGCAAATTTTGTATGGGGGAAACAATATTTTTTTTAAATAGAGACTTAAAACTTTGTAGAAAGATTAGTCATTAGAATACAAATTAAGTACTTTCAGCGTTTTAGAAAATTCTACCCCTAAAAATAGGGGGCTAAAATAGGGGTGCAAAGTTTGTATGTGGGAAACTATTTTTTTTAGCTAGAGTCCTAAAACTTTGTAGAAAGATTATTTAAATACAAAGAAAGTTCTTTCAGCGTTTTGGAAAATTTCACCCCTAAGGGGGTAAAATAGGGTGCAAAGTTTGTATGGGAAAAACATATTTTTTTTTAATAGAGACTTAAAATTTTGACGAAAAATTACTTATTAGAACATGAAAAATACTACATTCGGCGTTTTACAAAAATCATTCCCTAAGGGGGTTAAAAAAGGGTGCAAGGTTTGTATGGGGAACACTTTTTCTGAGCTAGACACTTAAAACTTTGTAGAAAGATTACTTATAAAAATACAAAAAAAAAGACTTTCAGCGTTTTGAAAAAATCTATCCCTAAGGGGGATAAAAAGGGGTGCAAAGTTTTTATCAGGGAAAGTTTATGTTTTTGAGTTAGAAACTTGAAACTTTGTAGAAAGATTACTTATTAAAATACAAAAAAAGAACACAAATCGTTTTAGAAAATTCCACCCCTAATAGGGTTAAAAAGGAGAGCAAGCTTTGCATGGGCAACACTTTTTTTTGAGTTAGACTTAAAACTTTGCAAAAAGATTACTTATTATCGAATACTAAAAAAGAACTTTCAGCGTTTTAGAAAACTCCATCCCTAAGGGGATCCTTAAGATCCTTAAGAAGGGTAGCCAGTGTTGTGTGGGAAAAACTTTTTTTTTTACTAGACTTAAAACTATTGAAAATGTTACTTATTAAAATTAATAATAAAGTACTTTCAGAGTTTTAGAAAATTCCACCCCTAAGGGGGTTAAGAAAGCTTTGTATGGGCAACACTTTTTTTGAGCTAGAGACTTAAAAGTTTACGAAAAAAGTTCTTTCAGCGATTAGAAAAATTCAACCTCTAAGGGGGTTTAAAAGGGGGTTCAAATTTTAAATGGCGAGCAATAAAATTTTAAAGTGTGAGTAAGAGATTTTTAACTTCGGTCTTATTCTGTACGTTAAAAGACTACAAAACTGATTTCAGAGTTTTTCCAAATTCATCCCCTAAGAGTGTTAAAATTGGTTCAAAGTTTGAGTATTTCAAGGCATTTTTAAAGTATGAGATTTTTAACTTTGGTTTTAGACTGTTTGTTCACAAACTAGAAAATGAACATCAACTTTTTTTTTAATTATCCCCTAAAAGAGGGTTCAAATTTTGTATTGAGAGAAATCATTTTCTAAGACGATAAAAAGTTCTACGCGGACGAAGTCGCGGGCAACAGCTAGTAAGGGATAAACTTATAGAAGATAGTTAGTATTATTTGCACCATAATTAATCACTGCAAATACCTATTACTTATACAATTAACTATACCTACATACAATAGTACATTATTGTAGAGACTCGAAAGTAGGCTACAGACATATGGATGAATGGGCCCTCACCTTCGGATCGGACATCGAAGAAGACCAGAACAGAGGGCCAGAGAGGCGAGACGTTACCTAGCGAAGAGACACTCACACCTAGTACGAGGAATTTGCAAATAATTGTAAATAGTCCATTACAAACAGTAAAACATAGTTGGTCGGAGCGCGGCGGCGCGGCTTTGAGAATTTGTAAGTTTAGTTTGGGACTAAGCCAATTTGTGCATTTATTTCTGATTTTTAGTATTTGTTGTTTTAGCGGCAACAGAAATACATGATCTGTGAAAATTTCAGCTGTCTAACTATCACTGTTGTTGAGATACAGCCTGGTGACAGACGGACAGACAGACAGACAGACAGACAGACGGACAGCGGAGTCTTAGTAATAGGGTCCCGTTTTACTCTTTGAGTACGGAACCCTTAAAATAACCTATCCAAAATCAAATACACTGTAACTAAAATAACTTTCTAACATTGTAATTGAAGCTAAAATTTAGCAAGCTTGTTAATACAAGTTAATTGAATGAAAATACATGCACATTCAGAAATAGAGAACCTAATCATCGAGTCGATAAAGCAATTACGAGTATACGTAATTAAGTTTAATAACATGCATCGGGGCAGCATGATATTTCGTGGAATTAAGCTGATTGCACTGATTGCTATGCTTTTTAAATGATAAGTTAATGTAATACGTAATAATAATATTTTTTTCATGTCCTTTATTTCCGTTAATTCTAAAATGTACTTTAAATATCACGTTCCGGTATGTTATTTGAAAGTTCCAAAATTATTCAATCAAAAATAAAATAAACAATGTTAATCTATCTATAGGTACATTTAATAAAGCTGAAGAGGGTCGAAAGTCTGTACATGGAATGGATTCGAAAAAAATTTAGGGATACTAAGAATCGACAACAGAACACGTTCCAACAGTTTTTAGAGTTTTTGTCTGTTAGTCTGTTTGTCTGTTTGTCTGTTTATCTGTTTATCTGTTATTCTGTTTATCTGTTTGTCTGTTTATGTGACCGCGCATCACGTGAAAACGGCTGAACCGATTAAGATGAATTTTGGTATAGAGATAGTTTGAGTCCTAGGAAAGGACATAGAGTAGTTTTTATCCCGGAAATCATCCTCTAAAGGGATGAAATTTGGGGTAGAAATTTGTATGGATCTACTTAAACCGCTGCACCGATTTGGATGAAATTTGGTATATAAATAGTTTGAATCCCGAGGAAGGACAAATAATAGATTTGAACCCGGAAATCGTCCCCTGAGGGAGTGATATGGGGGGGTGAAAATTTGGATGTAACCCATTTTGATGAAATTTGATGTAGAGATAGTTTATGTCCTGGGAAAGGACATATGATAGTTTTGATCCCATTAATCATCCCCTTCAAATGAGTTCCATCCAAATTTTCACCACTTTCACCCCGAAAGTGGTGAAAATTTGGATGGAACTCATTTGAATACAATTTGGTATAGAGATAGTTTGAGTCCTGGGCAAGGACACAGGATAGTTTTAATTCTGGAAAACAACCCTTAAGGGGGTGAAATGGGGGGTGAAAATTTGGCTGGAACCCGTTTAGATGAAATTTGGTGTAGAGATAGTTTGAGTCCCTGAGAGTACAACGGATAGTTTTAATCACGAAAATCATTCCCTAAGGGGATGAAATAGGGGGTGAACATTTGGATAGAACCCATTTAGAAGAAATTTGGTAAAGAGATAGTTTGAGCCGCGGGGAAGGACAGCGGATCGCTTTTATCCCTTAAATAATCCCCTAAGGGGATAAAATAGGGGGTGAAAATTTGGATGGAACATGGAACCCATTTAGATCAAATTTGGTAAAGAGATAGATTTTATCCCGAAAATCATCCCCTAGGGGGGGGGGGGGTGATATGGGGGATGAATATTTTTTATGAAACCCATTAAGATGAAATTTGGTTAAGAGATAGTTTGAGCTCCGGGAAAGGACATGGGATAGTTTTTATCCCAGAAATCAATCCATAAAGGGGAAATGGAGGGTGGAAGTTTGTATCGAGATACGATATAAACGAGTTCTACGCGGACGAAGTCGCGGGCAGAAGCTAGTCATCTATATAATAATACTCCAGCTTATAAAATGCTTTCGTTTATCTGTATTTCCTTAGTAAAATTTAATATGTTTCAATTTCCCTTAGCTTTGCATAATATACTACAAAAGTTAGGTTGATGCTTGCATAAATTATAAGTTTCATTTGCATACTGAGCTTTTACAGCTTATCTCGCTATTTTCTGAACACCTCATATAAAATTTATTAAAATATTACCCACCCGTAAATACCGTGTTTTCCAACCATTAAATAATGAATGAATGAACTGAATTTCATTTATTTATAACTAACTTCGTATTACTCGAAACTTCCCAACATTGGTTCGTATTATTTTAGCAGTAATAATTATGAAGACTTATTTTTAGGGTTCCGTACTCAAAGAGTAAAACGGGACCCTATTACTAAGACTCCGCTGTCCGTCTGTATGTCTGTCCGTCTGTCACCAGGCTGTATCTCATGAACCGTGATAGTTAGACAGTTGAAATTTTCAAAGATGATGTATTTCCTTTGCCGCTAATAGTTAGGTAACAACAAATACTAAAAAACATAATATTTAATTTTTTAATAGTTTTTTTTCGCATATGACAAACGTCATTTTTTGCCGTTTTTTTTTATAGATAATGTTATTTAAGTTAGATAAATAGATAAATACGTACGGAACCCTTCGTGAGCGAGTCCGACTCGCACTTGGCCGGTTTTTTATTTTTTACCACTTCGGTGGCAAACAAAGTGTAATGGCCTGATGGTAAGCGGTTGCTGTAGCTTATGGACGCTTGCAACTCTAAAGAACTCGCATGCGTAATGCCGACCCTTTTGCCGCTCTGCGGGGCTCCTATTTGGGGCATCTGAAGCTACCTAACGAACATTACCTACCTATTATTTTGCGATCGTAACAGGTTTCCAACAAGGAAGAAGAATACTTTGAACGTAACTAGTTTCGTAGCAAGAAAAATAATTGTTCACACGTAAAGCCCCTGCTAGATGATCGCCAACACGCCCCTCCAACCGGGCGACCTTCGTCCGCACCGACCATGTAGACAGCTGTTTGGAGCAAAATTTCATACTACAGCGGTCGGTGCCGACCAAGGTCGCTCGTTCGGAGTGGCGTGTTGGTGTCCGTCTAACAGGGGCTTCATTGGTTACGTAGCGTTGGTTTCGTAGGCGGCCGAAGAGGGGGTGATAGGCCCCTCACTCTCAAGATAGCGGGATGTTGCGACCTTACTCACCACCGACACATCACCAGATACCCACACAGCAAGTGACCCCCGTGATGTAGGTGCGAGCTGAAAAACAGCGCTGTACGGCCGACAGGCTAGCAGCAAACGCTGAGCCCCGAGCCTATTGTCGCGCTTATTTATTTTCTGCTGTGATGTTTTATATAAATACCTACGTCTGGTCGTCTATGGGTCGTACTGAGCTATAACCACGAACTTCGAATCTCGAACTTCGTAAGGTTGTCCGTCACGTCGCCATTCAGCGTGGCAACGCGGCTAGTGCCATGGGAACATTTGCGCCAGGGACGACTCGAGGGGGACTTTTTGACTAGGCTTAAGTTAGTCTTAAGTTTTTAGGGTTCCGTAGCCAAATGGCAAAGAACGGAACCCTTATAGATTCGTCATGTCCGTCTGTCTGTCCGTCCGTATGTCACAGCCATTTTTTTCCGAAACCATAAGAGCTATACTGTTAAAACTTGGTATGTAGATGTATTTTGTGAACCGCATTAAGATTTTTACACAAAAATCGAAAAAAAAACATAGGGGTCCCCATACACAAAACTGAAACTCAAATTTTTTTTTTCATCATACCCATACGTGTGGGGTATCTATGGTCATATATAAGTCTTCAAAAATTATATTGAGGTTTCTAGCATCTTTTTTTTTTTTAACTGAATAGTTTGCGCGAGAGACACTTCCGAAGTGATAAAATGTGTGTCCCCCCCCCCCTGTAACTTCTAAAATAAGAGAATGATAAAATAAAAAAAATATATGATGTACATTACCATGATGTACACTTCCACCGAAAATTGGTTTGAACGAGATCTGGTAAGTAGTTTTTTTTTAATACGTCATAAATCGTAAACTGCAATTTATTTAACGGAACCCTTCATGTGCGAGTCCGACTCGCACTTGGCCGCTTTTTTGTTGTTATTTCATTGTATTGACATGAATAAATAATAAAAATACGAAATAAAAAAGTCCCCATAATATAGTTTTTTGTTTTTTTTTCTTGTGGCAATATTTTTACAAGCTTTATATCAACTTGCACTGTTCGTATGTATGTAAATATGTAAGTTGTCCGTCAAAATTAATTTGAATTCCATTTTTCAGTCACTTCCCGTTATCCAATTGAGCTGAAATTTTGCAAGCATATGTATATTGCATGACAATGCAATATTATGATGACTTGGAGCTGATCTGCTGCTGGAGCTGGAAGGTGGCCATAGGAACTCCGCAATAAAACGACACATCGAGTTTGGGCTCGTTAGAATTGTCTCAATGAGTACTTGATGATGGTATGCAGAAAAATACAGTCGGCAGTAAAAGCTTGTACCAAAAATGATTTTTTTGACATTTGTTTTTTTATTTTTATTTTGCTGTTCTTAATGTGGAATTACCGAGCCAGTTGAGCAGCTCCAAATGCACTGCCCTTTCTTTATAACGACGGGGGTAAAAAATAATCATTATAGTTACCTACTAAACTTATCCAAACCCAAACCTAGCCTTATGCAATTGTGGTCCTAAAAGAATTATCTACAAACAAAAACATTTAAGTAGGTTCATTAGAAGCTCCTGAAAAGCTAATTTAGTCTAATAATAACGTGTGTTCGCTAAATCCCAATGGAACATTCCACTTCGGGTTGAAACCGGTCAAGTGCGAGTCTGATCTGCGCAATAAGGGTTCCATTCAAACAAAGCTCTTTAAGACTTTTTAATACTATAAAAAAACCAGCCAAGTGCGAGTCGCACGAAGGGTTCCGTACCATTATCTATAAAGACGACAAATAAATCATGTTTGTTGTATGAGAGCCTCCTGTAGCCTAGTTAGTAGTGAACCTGCCTACGAAGCTGGAGGGTCCCGGGTTCGAATCCTGGTAAGGGCATTTATTTGAGTGATAAGCACAAATATTTGTCCCTGAGTCATGGAAGTGTTCTATGTATTTATTTATCTATATTAGTATGTTTATCGTCGTCTAGTACCCATAGTACAAGCTTTGCTTAGTTTGGGACTAAACTGATTTGTGTAAGATGGTAAGTAAAAGAAAAAAAAAAGAACAAAAAAATATATAAAAATATTTATTTATTCTGTTTTTTAGTATTTGTTGTTATAGCGGCAACAGAAATACATCATCTGTGAAAATTTCAACTGCCTTACTATCACGGTTGTTGAGATACAGCCTGGTGACAGACAGACAGACAAACAGACGGACAGCGGAGTCTTAGTAATAGGGTCCCGTTTTACTCTTTGAGTACGGAACCCTAAAAAAACCTTGATATAAACTTTTCCGCTAAGTTCCTAATCTTCTGAGGGAGACAGGCAACTTTTTCATTATTTTTATCCATAGATCGAAATTCAACCAAAAGAAAAGTAAAAATTTAACGGTAAAAAATATCTGTATTGTTAATAACCAACTATGTGAGCCAACTCGGACACTATATCTGTATGTGCAACTCAAGCACTTTCATATGTTACCTAATAACTAGAATTTTAAAATGTCGCTCCTGTTTATTTATATCGCTAATTTTACATAGACACATTGACGACTGGTCTAGCCTAAGATGGTAGTGACCCTGCCTACACGAAGCTAGGATGTCCTGGGTTCGAATCCTGGTAAGGGCATTTACTTGTGTGGTGAGCACTAATTGTTTTCATGTTTTCTATATATTCAAGTATGTATCTATCTATATATATGTTTATCGTCATCTAGTAGATACCCATAACTACAAGCTTTTCTTTTGGGACTAGGTCGACTTGTGTGAAAAAAAACAAGATGTGTTGAGTTGTTTATTTTCCATACACTTGGGTTAAGCCTTGTTTACAGTTTTCGAAATATAAAATCTATATCATAGTCTGTGATGGACGGGTAGACAGAGTCACGCCGTAAGGGTTCCTTTTTTACCGTTTCAGTACGGGACCCTAAAAGCCAACTTGTAAACCACAGACGTCGTCGGCAGAAATCGCTATCACGAACGGAATCACAAATAGCAAAAAAGGTTTATTAGAAAATTCAAATTAAAACTTTGTGAACTTCGCTTGGATATAATTTGGATATTTAACTTTGCTTCGTCAAATATTTTAAGCTTCAATTTTACCTTAGTTTATTCTTAAACATTTTTAGTAACTCTGACGGACAAACCTGTAATTTCTTTGACTAAGAAAAACGGAGTAATTGTAATACTTTAGGTATAGTCTCGCATTTAGTAGGTACACATTTTTAAGTGATTATTTAACATGGATCTAACGCGATATTTATTTACCTTTATTTCTGTTGTTTAGACACGGGTTGCATCGGTCGTAGTCGCAGATGACCATGCATCCCGTGTCGAACGTAAATAAATATCGCGTAAGACCCGTGTAAAATAATAATTTTAATAACAGAATAAAGGCCTCCACACACCCGTCGCGGGCGCGGGTCGGGCGCGGCGCGGGCCCGCGCAAGTTGTAAAACATTGAAACTATACTTCAATCAAACACACATCGAACGCGGGCCCGCGGGCTCGCGGCAGGCCCGCGTTCGATGTGTGTTTGAAGTGTAGTTTCAATGTTTTACAACTTGCGCGGGCCCGCGCCCGACCCGCGCCCGCGACGGGTGTGTGGAGTCCTTAATTGTTGTAGAACTTTTAATAAAGTGTTTAATTAGTTTATTTTACAAACAGTGCGTAGAACTGTTAACAAAGTTTCGACACTAAAAACGACGATATGGTGGGATAAATCTGCTTTTTTTCCCTTGATTATTGGTACTTATACATACTGTTTTGTATACATACCTATAATGTCCAGAAACAATGACAGTAGAAAAACATAAAATTACTTTTTGCCCTTAGTTTTGAAACTTCATAGTTCTTTACCAAATGAAAATTAACAAAAAAGTCTGCCCAATAATGTAATTTCCTCGAATTAATTGCCAACATCTCCAACAAATTAAAACCATTACTGCTTTGTGAAACAGCCTTTGACATTCAGTAATTGTACTTCCTAAAGTAGGTACTAAGGCAGCCCTCGACCCAACAAGCAAAGAAGTGCTGTACAAAATTTGTAGGAGCTTGCATAATGAATGAGCTAACCTCGAGAGATGCCTATGTGGGTGGATT
Organism: Epinotia brunnichana; assembly: GCA_963854355.1. NCBI lineage: Eukaryota > Metazoa > Arthropoda > Insecta > Lepidoptera > Tortricidae > Epinotia > Epinotia brunnichana. The sequence continues at coordinate 2,289,072 of OY977946.1, forward strand.
ACGAGGTGCTGATAAGTGTGAAGTCGTTAATGAGGGGGTATTCTTGTGAGATATTTTTTACTACAAATTTGTGCATGAAAATGATGAAAATGGGCTTGTGACCTTAAATTTGTTTACGATGCCATTCGAACAAGTTTTTGTAGATGAACAAATGTTTGTATGGAAGCAACTACATTTAAGGGACATTAATACCCAAAAAATCGTGTTAAAGACGGACCTCGCTGACAGCAGCCGAAACGCTTCATACTGATTGGCTTTAAAGTATGACGTCACGTCGTGCAATTTGTACTAACCGTTGCATGGAAAATGAAGTAAATTACTGTTTCGGTCGCGAAATACTGCGTTTTAGGTCCATAGTTGTCAAATTTGTTTCTATAAAAGCGTAAGGACTTGGACCTGGATTGGTACCTTTAAATTTACTCTTGGACAATAAATAAAAAAACTCTTTTTTCTAAACTTTCAAGGTTTATATCTTTTTGTGATTTGAATTATATTTTGTAATTTATACTTTATTACAATCTTTTGATGATTTACTATCCATTTAGCAACACGACGTTATCAATTTTAACACCACGCAACAAGCCTATTATATTCAACTAGCGACCCGCCCCGGCTTCGCACGGGTTTATATGTATGCACATAATAATAACATGCATATTTTATACATACAAACCTTTCTCTTGAACCACTCTATCTATTAAAAAAAACTGCATCAAAATCCGTTGCGTAGTTTTAAAGATCTAAGCAAACAAAGGGACAGACAGACAGCGGAAAGTGACTTTGTTTTATTACTTTTATACTATGTAGTGATATGCAATTTATGCACTCTTACAAGCAATGCAGTTACAAAGAAAAACAAAACAACAACATGTTTGACGACCGCTTTAGCTTAGTTGGTAGTGACCCTGCCTACGAAGCAAGGGGTCCTGGGTTCGAATCCCGGTAAGGGCATTTATTTGTGTGATGAGCACAAATATTTGTTCCTGAGTCATGGATATTTTCTATGTATTTAAGTATTTATTTATCTATATAAGTATGTTTATCTTCGTCTAGTACCCATAGTACAAGCTTTGTTTAGTTTGGGAGTAGGTCGATTTGTGTAAGATTATCCGCAAATATTATTTATTTATTTTACTAATTTATGTACTTGGATAGAGGTTTATTAAATATGTAAGTAAAAAGCATCGTTATTACAACAATACGGCAGTTCACAGCAGGAAGAATAAACCACGACAGTAAGAATCTATACATATAATAAAGCTGAAGAGGGTCGAAAGTCTGTACATGGAAGATATTCGAAAAAAAATTGGCTAGGGATACTTAGAATCGATAACAGAACACGTTCCAACAGTTTTTAGATTTTTTGTCTGTTTGTCTGTTTATCTGTTTATCTGTTTATCTGTTTGTCTGTTTATGTGACCGCGCATCACGTGAAAACGGCTGAACCGATTAAGATGAAGTTTGGCATATAGATAGTTTGTGTCCTGAGGAAGGGACTAAGGGTAGTTTTTATCCTGAAAATCAACCCCTAAGGGGATGAAATGGGGGGTGGAAATTTGTATGGAGCTACTTAAACCGCTGCACTGATTTAGATGAAATTGATATATGATTAGTTTGAGTCCCGGAAAAGGTTAAAGAATAGGTTTTCATCCGAAAATCTTCCCTTTAGGGGCTAAAATGGGGGGGGTGAAAAATTGGATGTAACCCATTTTGGATGAAATTTTGTTTAAGAGGTAGCTTAAGTTCTGGGGAAGGACATTGAATAGTTTTTATTCCGGAAATCTTTCCCTGAGGGGGTGAAATGGGGGGTGAAATTTTGGATGGACTCCGTTTAGATCAAATTTGGGTATAAATATAGTTTGAGTCCCGTAGGATGACAATGGATAGTTTGAATCCCGAAAATCATCCCCCAAGGGGATGAAATAGGGATGAAAATGTGGATAAATCCCATTTAGTTCAAATTTGGTATAGAGATAAAAGAAGTCCCAGGAAAGGACAATGCATAGTTTTTAAACCTAAATCATCTCCTGAAGGGGTGAAATGAGGGTGAAGATTTGGATAGAACCGATTTAGATGAAATTTGGTATGGAGATAGTTCAGAGTCCTGGGGAAGGACTTAACATAATTTAAGTCCAGAAATCATCTCCTAAGGGGGTGAAATGGGGTATGAAAATTTGGATGGAACCCATTTACGGTATAGCGAGTTGGAGTCTTGGGGAAGGACATAGGATAGTTTACTCCTGAAAATCATCCCATAAGGGGCTGTAATTGGGGGTGAAAATTTGTTTGTGACCCATTTTGATGAAATTTGGTTGAAAGATAGTTTGAGTTCCGGAATATGACAACGGATAGTTTTAATCCCAAAAATCATCCTCTCAGGGATAAAATAGGGGGTGAAAATTTGGATAAAACCTATTTAAATGAAATTTGGTAAATAGATAGCAGGAGTTCTAGGGAAGGACAATGCATAGTTTTTATCCCGAAAAATTATTTTCTGAGGTAGTAAAACGAGGCTTGAAGATTTGGATTGAACCCATTTAGATGAAATTTGGTATAGAGAGAGGTAGAGTCCTAGGAAAGAACATAGAATTTTTTTTTTATTCCGGAACACATAAAAGGAGGAAATCATCCCCTAAGGGGGTGAGAAATGGTGGATGAACATTTGGATTGAACCCATTTATGGTATAGCGATAGATAAGGAAGGACATAGGATAGTTTTATCCCGAAAATCATCCCCTAAGGGGGTGTAATTGGAGGTGGAAATTTGTTTGTGACACATTTTGATAAAATTTGGTTGAACGATAGTTTGAGTCCTGGAAAAGGACATATAATAGTTTCTATTCCAGAAATCATCCCCTAAGGGGGTCAATTGGGGGTGAAAATTTGGATGGAACCCATTTACGGTATAGCGGTAGTTGGGAGTCCTGGGGAATAGGAACATTAACATTACATAAGTAAATTGACGTTCCAAGGGTAAAGGTACCTTATGGCGGCCTTAGTTTTGAAGATGTTTTCTAAAACGGGGTAAAAAAGACGTTTGATTATGGCTATTTTGAAAACTATTAGATGTAACATAAAAAATGTTTAAATTACAAGTCAGTTAATTTAATCCTACGGTTTAGTAGAGAAGGTCCATACGGCTGTGTGATATGAAAATATGCAAAATAATACTGAAAAAAGCCTACATGCATCGATACCCTTTCCTTCATACAATCCATACTAATATTACAAATGCGAAAGTAACTCTGTCTGTCTGTTACCTTTTCATGCTTAAACCGCTGAACCGATTGAGATGAAATTTGGTATAGAGATACTTTGAATTCCGGGGCCTTCCTAAAGAGTCCTTACTAACGATAGTTTTTATCTGGAAATTCATCACCTAAGGGGTTGAAAAGGGGGGAGAAAGTTACGATATAAACGAGTTCCGCGCGGACGAAGTCGCGGGCAAAAGCTAGTACTAGTATATATCGATACCTGCAGACTCAAAGGGAGTAACAGCCTGTTGTTGTAATGGCGGTTACGCCCTTTGAGTTTGCAGGTATCGATATATTGTATAGTTACGGGCCGCGCGGTTATCGGATAGGGCGCGGGCGCGGGCAATGACTCAAGCAACATCGCCGCGAAAACACTCATTCTGAAGAACACCCGAAGAGTTCGAAACGTGTCGCCGGTAGCGACATTTAATACGTGAGTTCAACCGTTTAATTAAATAAATAAATAAATATTTGCGGACAATCTTACACAAATCAACCTAGTCCCAAACTAAGCAAATATGGGTACTAGACTACGATAAAGATAGTTATGTAGATATTCATTCAGTTCCATCAAGAGCAAGGACATAGTCGGACAAGCCCAAGGGTCCGACCATATCGTATATGTCAATGAAAGACTTACCAGCGAAGGTCGGCGGTTATTTCGAGACGCCAGGGCGTTTGCAACCAAACATGGATATAAGTACTGCTGGGTCATTCACGGATCAATCTACGTTAGAAAGCGAGACGCAAGTACAGGCAGCCCTGCAATTCGAGTCAACTGCGATGAAGACCTCAACCGATTGCTCCCCACAACAAATCTGGCTAACCCGGAGACACCAGAGAACATGCAGGAATCTGTTCCGTAACGTAATAAAATACTTGCTTCGTTTTATGATGGGTTATTCTCTATTTGGAGATGTAAATTCAAACTATATTCAATGTGCTATTTTTGTACTCTGCCTGTCAGATAAACTATGCTACACACAACACATTTACACTTTTCCCCGATCTCTCATATACAACAATCACAAAATATTTAAAACAAATACCAAGTTTTCAAATGTGGCAATAACAATCTCCCTACTGTGTCAAAAATCCTATTTTTCAAATCTATTCCCATGGCTACCTTAAGTCTTTTAAACAATATTGATAATTCTTTTAAGATGAATTGCCATAAAATCACGATTGTAGAAAATTGCTCACAAATAATCTCTAAGTACAATCTAAAAATTTTAAGTCTAAATATTAGAAGCGTTCAAAAGAACTTTAGTAATTTTTTGGTTATACGACAACGGTTGAATATTGATTTTGATGTCATTATTTTTAGCGAATGCTGGTTAAATGAAAATTCCATCATAGTAGCTCTTCAAGGTTACACCTCGTTTCACTCTAGAAAGTATATAAACAAATCGGGAGGTGTTATAGTCTATGTTAAGGATACATGGTCTGCAATATTCTCAGAACTAGACATTGATGAGGCGAATTGTATTCTGGTAGAAGTCCCTAATTGTTTCAAAATAATTGCATCGTACAGGTCGCCCAGCTTTAAAGATCCCGATTCATTTATCAACTCCCTTGATAAAGCTCTAATGGATATTGATCAGTCTCCCTGTCTTATTTTTGCTGGTGATATTAATTTGGATATTTTGGCCTCAGCATCTGACTCGTATGCCTTGGAGTATCTGAATATGCTGTCAGAGTATGGACTTTTCCCTAGTATCGATACGGTTACCCATGGTAAAACATGTTTGGATCATATTTTTATACCCACTAATAATTCAGCAGAGTCGGTAGTTTGTTCAGCTGACCTCACTGACCATGACCTTACAATGGTAGGCCTCTCCGTCAACCCAATCGTGACAGAAAAACCAAATCGCGTGAAAAATACTGTTGATTATGACTCTCTTAAGTTCGAGTTACAGGCTGTTAACTGGTTGCCCATTCTGAATGATGATAATCTTGAGAGTGCCGTAACTTCCTTCTCCGCCACTATTAATGACGCGTTATCCAAACATTCAAGGACTGTCAAAGTTAGTCGCACCAAGTTTGCTCTGCAACCTTGGATGACCCCTGGGTTAATTAGATGTTCTAAACACAGAGACAAATTACATCTACAATACCGCAATGATCCGAAAAATTATCTCAAAAAAGTTATTTATACCCGTTACAGAAATGTTTACATCGACCTACTCAGAAAATTAAAAACGGAATATGATAACAAGGAATTAATTGAAAATAAACATGCACCAAAAAAGCTTTGGAACACAATTAGACGAATTACTCACAAAAATAAAACAGTGTCTACGGCCGATGATCTATTAAAAACTAAATCATCTGCTGAAGACTCTCTTGATCATTGCAATGCCTATTTTTCTTCTGTGGGATCAAATCTAGCAAAATGTATTTTAACAAAAACCAATGAAACTCAGGAAGCTCTTGCATCTAAAATAAGTATCTGCCACACAAACTCTACTTCATTTTTTATCGAGCCTACTGATAAACACGAAGTCTTCAACCTTATTAAGTCACTTGACGTTAAAAGTGCCCCGGGGATAGACGGTATTAGTAACAAAATTCTTAAGGGAATTGGTGACATTATATCGGAACCCTTAGCTGCAATATTTAACCTAAGCATATCCACAGGCAAATTTCCACAGAGTTGGAAAACTGCTACTGTCATCCCGATACATAAAAGTGGACCCAAAAATATTCCCAGTAATTACCGCCCGATTTCTCTTCTTAAAGCCTACTCCAAGCTTCTGGAACGGATCATCAATAAGCGCCTTACAAACTTTTTTGAAAATCATAAACTACTTTCTGATCTGCAATTTGGCTTCCGAAAAGGAAAATCAACGGCAAAATGTCCAAGATACAGCAATATCAGGACTTAGACATATATCAGCCTGGTTAAACCAAAATCTTCTCACATTAAATGCAGAAAAAACACAATTTTTATGCTTCCATAAAACCGCATTATCTAGTCCCCCATCCTCTATTGCTAGCTTCAAAATTCACACACAGAGCTGTGTTTCAATTGACCAAAACTGCAAATGTAAAAGCATCCAAAAATCAGACTCCCTCAAGTATTTGGGTGTGGTGTTAGACCAGAATTTAAATTTCAAAAAGCACATTTGTCTTTCTGCAGCTAGGGTTCGTAAGCTAATTTATACTATGAAGCTACTGAGAGAAGCTACTAACGGACAACTTCTAAAGACTGTTTATTTCGCACTATGCCAGTCAATACTAAATTATTGCATTCTAGCCTGGGGAGGAATTGCAAAGACCACTCTTTTAATTCTGGAAAGAGCTCAAAGAGCAGTCTTAAAAGTTTCTTTGGGTAAACCTCGCCGTTACCCCACGGTGGACTTGTACAGAGAGGCACAGGTCCTCAGTGTACGAAGGTTGTTCCTGCTACGGGCTTCCATAAACGTGCATAAGTCTACCTTAAATTTACCGTCATATAATGATATGATAAAGAAAAGAATCTTCAAAGTGCCTACTCCTTTACTTAAAACTAAATTTGCTTTGCGTTTTCATACATTTCTACTTCCGCACATCTATAACACATTTGCTAAACGTATTGACCTAAGAAGAAGCAGTGTCCTAGAGGCAAAAATTAAAATCCAATCTCTATTGTTACCTTGGAACTACGAGCAATCGGAAACAATCATTAATGTAATATCATAACATACACTCACATACATTACATACATACACTACACACCACACATACACATACATCACCGCAGACAAGCACCCTAATATAATTAATTAATTGTTAGTTTCTAATTGTATTTTTTTTTCTCTTTTCTCTTTTTACTTTGTCTTGTTTTCATGCTAAGTCGCATGGACAGTTAATCAGTATTTGTCTTGGTCTCCACGGGACAGGCCTAGCCTAGTATGGGACCACAGTTATGTTTGTAAATGTCTGTCTGTATATGTTAATAATAAATATTTCATTTTCATTTCAAATAAATACTTAAATACATAGAAAACATCCATGACTCAGGAACAAATATTAGTGCTCATCACACAAATAAATGCCCTTAGGTACCGGGATTAGAACCCAGGACCTCTTGCTTCGTAGGCAGGGTCACTACCAACTAGGCTAAAGCGGTCGTCAATTATTAGTATTAAGTAAGAATAAAGTTATTCTTACTTCACCAATGGTCTCACGAAAATACTCGGAAAACATAACGCTTTAACTTATTTTAAAGATCTTTATAGCCCAGTAATTGGCACTCAGTCACCGAGTTTTCCATAATTCATGCCATTAATCGATGACAACCGTCATAATTGCGCAAGTAGGTAGAATAATTTATGCCGAGTTTTCATTTCGATAATTTGACATTTTGACGTTTTTTGTTCGTCAATTGATACATGTGTAGTTCATTTTAGTTCCTAGTACGAGTAGGTACAAAGATAGTTATGAGGTTATGACATCGTGTATTAATATTTTGCTTTGATAAATTGATGTATTTATTGCGTCGCTTCGTATCTGTGTCCCGGTTTTACTATGGTATTTTTTTGACTAATTAAATTTTCAGTTAAAATAATACTTTTCTACTCGTGGACTTTAATCTTTGAATTAAGATTTCGTACACGAAACTAAGATCACATACTTTTTAATCCTGGAGCTCCACGAGCTCGTCACGGAGCTCGTATAGTTTCATAAGATAAACGCCAGCAGTCATCTTATGAATCCAGGAGCTTTATAAGATAACTGTGAAGACATCAACGCGCAAAATTACTAAGCTGCTGCGCTTCATTTCAGCAGGGCGATTTTCAATAGATACCAAGTTTGTTTAATAAATGATTATTTCCGTTGACTCGTAGAAAAAGTTTTGTATAGGTACCATAGTTATATACAAATACAAATACAAAATTTATTTATTTACCTAATGACTTACAGACAGGAAGAATTACAAAGAGCTTAGCTTAAGATTTTTAACATTAGGGTTGCTATAGTCCTCACACTAGGTCGAGCCTGTGTCGTGAGAACTGTATGGTATTTTCAGAAGAATTTAAACCAAACGTGATGCGCAAAAATACAGTGAGAGGTAGGAAGTTAAACATAGGTACATTCGTAAAATACAATAAGCTTACATTAGGGAAACTAGTTAAATACTTTATTTAAAACTGTAGAGGGATGCTCTGTATGTGTGCGAGTGTTGGTCTGTGTGTGAGTGAATGTTTGTGTGTGTCCATGAGTGATGATGATGTGTTATTTATTGTAAGGGTTTCAGCATGTCTTCAGTCGCCTTATAAGAAAGAGAGATCAGCCATTTTCTAAGGATATTCTGAACTAGCTTTTGCCCGCGACTTCGTCCGCGCGGAACTCGTTTATATCGTAACTTTCTCCCCCCTTTTCAACCCCTTAGGTGATGAATTTCCAGATAAAAACTATCGTTAGTAAGGACTCTTTAGGAAGGCCCCGGAATTCAAAGTATCTCTATACCAAATTTCATCTCAATCGGTTCAGCGGTTTAAGCATGAAAAGGTAACAGACAGACAGAGTTACTTTCGCATTTGTAATATTAGTATGGATTGTATGAAGGAAAGGGTATCGATGCATGTAGGCTTTTTTCAGTATTATTTTGCATATTTTCATATCACACAGCCGTAAGGACCTTTTCTACTAAACCGTAGGATTAAATTAACTGACTTGTAATTTAAACATTTTTTATGTTACATCTAATAGTTTTCAAAATAGCCATAATCAAACGTCTTTTTTACCCCGTTTTAGAAAACATCTTCAAAACTAAGGCCGCCATAAGGTACCTTTACCCTTGGAACGTCAATTTACTTATGTAATGTTAATGTTCCTATTCCCCAGGACTCCCAACTACCGCTATACCGTAAATGGGTTCCATCCAAATTTTCACCCCCAATTGACCCCCTTAGGGGATGATTTCTGGAATAGAAACTATTATATGTCCTTTTCCAGGACTCAAACTATCGTTCTACCAAATTTTATCAAAATGTGTCACAAACAAATTTCCACCTCCAATTACACCCCCTTAGGGGATGATTTTCGGGATAAAACTATCCTATGTCCTTCCTTATCTATCGCTATACCATAAATGGGTTCAATCCAAATGTTCATCCACCATTTCTCACCCCCTTAGGGGATGATTTCCTCCTTTTATGTGTTCCGGAATAAAAAAAAAATTCTATGTTCTTTCCTAGGACTCTACCTCTCTCTATACCAAATTTCATCTAAATGGGTTCAATCTAAATCTTCAACCCTCGTTTTACCACCTCAGAAAATAATTTTTCGGGATAAAAACTATGCATTGTCCTTCCCTAGAACTCCTGCTATCTATTTACCAAATTTCATTTAAATAGGTTTTATCCAAATTTTCACCCCCTATTTTATCCCTGAGAGGATGATTTTTGGGATTAAAACTATCCGTTGTCATATTCCGGAACTCAAACTATCTTTCAACCAAATTTCATCAAAATGGGTCACAAACAAATTTTCACCCCCAATTACAGCCCCTTATGGGATGATTTTCAGGAGTAAACTATCCTATGTCCTTCCCCAAGACTCCAACTCGCTATACCGTAAATGGGTTCCATCCAAATTTTCATACCCCATTTCACCCCCTTAGGAGATGATTTCTGGACTTAAATTATGTTAAGTCCTTCCCCAGGACTCTGAACTATCTCCATACCAAATTTCATCTAAATCGGTTCTATCCAAATCTTCACCCTCATTTCACCCCTTCAGGAGATGATTTAGGTTAAAAACTATGCATTGTCCTTTCCTGGGACTTCTTTTATCTCTATACCAAATTTGAACTAAATGGGATTTATCCACATTTTCATCCCTATTTCATCCCCTTGGGGGATGATTTTCGGGATTCAAACTATCCATTGTCATCCTACGGGACTCAAACTATATTTATACCAAATTTGATCTAAACGGAGTCCATCCAAAATTTCACCCCCCATTTCACCCCCTCAGGGAAAGATTTCCGGAATAAAAACTATTCAATGTCCTTCCCCAGAACTTAAGCTACCTCTTAAACAAATTTCATCAAAATGGGTTACATCCAATTTTTCACCCCCCCATTTTACCCCCTAAAGGGAAGATTTTCGGGATGAAACCTATTCTTTAACCTTTTCCGGGACTCAAACTAATCATATATCAAATTTCATCTAAATCAGTGCAGCGGTTTAAGTAGCTCCATACAAATTTCCACCCCCCATTTCATCCCCTTAGGGGTTGATTTTCAGGATAAAAACTACCCTTAGTCCTTCCTCAGGACACAAACTATCTATATGCCAAACTTCATCTTAATCGGTTCAGCCGTTTTCACGTGATGCGCGGTCACATAAACAGACAAACAGATAAACAGATAAATAGATAAACAGACAAACAGACAAAAAATCTAAAAACTGTTGGAACGTGTTCTGTTATCGATTCTAAGTATCCCTAGCCAATTTTTTTTCGAATATCTTCCATGTACAGACTTTCGACCCTCTTCAGCTTTATTATATGTATAGATATCTTTGTGAGACAAGTTTTGAATATTGGTTAGCTTCGATATTTTATTGTAAATAAATGGGTGCAGGAATCGTGGAAAGCGGCGTCCGAAGGACGTTTTCGACAACGCTTGTGGAACACGGAACAGCCTTTTGCTGCGTAATTGGGAGAGTTCGGCGTCTTTCGGTGCATAATTGTGGTAACCCTAAAAATAAATAATTGGCGGACCGAGAGCGTCTGAGTTTCGGTAAGAAGTTGTTTCGTTGGATATTGGAAAGGCTTCTTGGTCATTACCTTGAGTACCGCCCTTTGGGCTCTTTCTAGTACCAGCATTGTAGACGCACATGTTCCGCCCCAAACCGAAATACAGTACCCCAATATGGACTGACATAAGGAGACATAAACTAAGCGTAGGACACTTTTGTCGGCGGAGTTGCGGAGCAGACGCATTACATAAGTGAGTTTTCTCACACGTTGTGAGAGAGAGGTCACATGTTGCTTAAAGGAGAAGTGCTTATCAATATCGATACCCAGATAGCGAATGCAATCAGTGCGACCAATCTCATTACAGGGATCTGTCGTGAGGTGGTTAGCAGCACTCTTGATGTAGAGCTTTGTGGCGTGTTTAGGCTCAGAGCTTTTAGTTTTATGGAAACAAATATATTTGGTTTTCTTTAGGTTTAGAGACAGAAGATTATTGTCTAACCAGTTTTTTATGCTACACATGCCCGCTTCGGCTCTTTGCAAAGTTTCTGTCCAGGAGTATAATTAGATTTTTAAGTCTCGTACCTTAATTAGGCCACTCAGCAAGCTTCGTGGCCTAAACGTGGTACTCGACTTGAAAAGCATCCATTATATAACGATTGCATAAACTACTATTGGTATAATTTTCTTATATGAGATTGAGGGCGTCATGCTTTAAAATATTGATTTTGATCACTTACTTTTGACGTTGACTGTACAATCATCCTTTACAAATAGGTATTATCAATTTACAATTATGATATGATAATAATGAACATTATGAATCAAAGCATAGAGAAAATTACTTATACTTTATTTATGATCAAAGGGAATCAGATACTAATTTCTCTTCAATGATAATCATGATCGCCAATAATAGAGTATTATTACCAATCATTTTGGTGCTCGGACTTTTTTATCCATTTATATCCCTTTCAAATACGTCTAATGTGTGAAGCTGCTTCAAAGACACTTACAACGTTCTGTTATGGAGCAATATGCTGCTTGAATATCTTGAACAGAAAGGAAATCTTGGCCATAATTTAGTAGCGTCTCAAGTAGAAGCGGCGGCGGTAGGTATATTATTATAATATCCTTTAGATTACTTGAACTGGCCTAATTGCATCAAAGGGCAAGGGTTGCTCTCAATATACTAGCTTTAGGTGAAATGTAATATATATGATGTGGATGTACCTAATAAATAAAAAAAGGCCTGGCCACATATCTACGGTGCAGCGCCACAACGCAAAATTTTCGCAGAAACCCGGGTTTAGTACCGAGAAACGCGGGTTTTGTGGAGCAAAATTTTGCGTTGCGTCGCCGCACCGCAGATATTTGTGGCCAGGGGGGTAATCAAATCACGTAACGTTCCGAACGCGCGTCGGTACAATTTAACTGTCAATTTTCCAAATGAAAAGTGACATTTAGAACTACCCAACGTTTGTACAATGCGTTACGTGATCGACATACAGGCCCAAAGTAGTCCATTCAAATAGGTTCCAATACCAATGACAGCCATATATTCAATGATCAGAAATTCGATACGTGGAAGTCATGAAACATGGTTGGAAATAAACCGTATGCTTTTTTCTCTTTGGGTTTTAATAATTAAGTAATTAGCCATGTAGTGTTAGAATGTATCTGCAAATTCAAACAAAATCTAGGTACACTATGAACCACCGGGATAATAAAATCATTTTGATAATAAAATATATTATTTGTTTTCTTGCTTTCAGTTCATATCTTGTACTGAATCAAAAGCTGCAAGAGAAATTCTTTTGTACTGGACTATTCTGAGTTTCCGAGTAATATTGCTACAATTCAATTTGTGTTCTCATACGGATTTTGCTTCTGAAGATTAATAGAAAATATATTAATATCCTTTGACGTTACAATATATGTATTCTACTATCAATTTCTCTTTAATGGTGTCCTAGGCTTCTTATTGATTTTATATATTAGTGTATTTTACTAAATAGTCAGTAACAGTAACCACTCACTTGCTTGTGGCAACCACAGTTGCCAATTTCGTCCACCCCTAAATTGCTTCTGGCAACTGTGGTTGCCAAGCAAAGTATGGGCTGCCTTGATAAAAATAAATTGAAAGCAATTTAGGCTACCTTTTTTTAAATCCGAAAGCAAGTGAGGGCTTGTGCAAAAATCACGCGAGGTTTTTTCGGCTACTTTTTGACCCCCCCCTCCCCCTTGGTGATATTTGGTAAGTTTCTTGGCTACCCCCCCCCCCCCCCCCCCCACCCCTCCCTCACATAACCTCACGTAATTTTTTAATTTGACCTGTTTGTAAGATAATTAGTATTTTACATAGTAAATCTAGTTCATTTTTCTATCTTAGTAAATTAGACTCGCTATTTTGAAGTGCTACGTAAAGATTTATGATTAACGAAGCCGAGAAAAAGTATCTACTCGTGTGGTAGATATTTTTTCTTAGTTTCGTTCTCTGTAGAAAAATACACGTGAGGTATCCTTATGCCCCCCCTCCCCCAACGTGATCTTTCGTGATTTTTTCCTGGGCGATGCAAGTGCGCATAACGCCTACGTGCGCGTCCCGCTCTACTTCTGCGAATATGGGGAGTGGAAAGGTCGTCCTCCCACGTTATTTTCGCAGCCTCCTTCTGCGCCATTACGGAATTGCAGAAGGAGGCTATTCCTTCCCATGACATCTCGCTGTCAAGCATCTTTGATACAATGGTCGGCATTTTCTATTTCTGCAGTTATCTATGCTAGCTATTCTGCAGCGAGAGATCCCCAGCCCCACCCAATACATCGGACAAATTATGCCGCTGTGGCCCCCACACCGAGCATACTTCCACTGTGTGGCGCACATCGTCTACTGCTGCGCCACACCCGTGGCAGTGGGGGCTTTCTATTCGTCCGGCAACTCGGTGCCGATACTCCCAACCGCAACCGCAACCGTGCAACCGTGCCCTGTGAGGACCTGCGCCAGGTGAAAACTTAATTCGCCGCGTTTGCGGTCAACTCGCCTCTCGACCTGGGGCAAAATTGCCCCTATGGTTGTTCTGCCGGCCGTGTACACCTCCAGATCCACCCTCTACCTCCACCTACGGACCCCTGATAGAGGTACGAATGCTGGATGATCAAACAAGCGCATGAACAAAAACTCCATGTTCAATGAGATGAAGGTGCTGAGATGGGCGGCCGGCCGAGACTCGATAAAGTGCGTAAAGAACACATCAGAGGAAGTTACAAGGTCGCCCCCATCACCGACAAGGTCAAGGAATCCCGCATGATGGTACGAGCATGTCATGAGACGCGACAAAGATCATGTCGTGAAGAAAGCTGCACTACCGGACAACAAGAGAGGCAGAGGTCACCCGCTTGCTACGTTTTTGTGGTCCACCATATCAAAGTACAGTTGAACAAACAGCAACCCAGGATCGTTCGACTTGGCTCATGATAAGGAGGAGGGCCAACCCCAGATAATAGGAAGAGGCATGGAAATAACAATAGGTACGGTACTCTACTACGGCTTATTCGGCATTCTACTCCCGAATATAATTTTGTTTCTCCATCGATACTTCATCATCATCATATCAGCCGAAAGACGTCCACTGCTGGACATAGGCCACCCCCAAAGAGTGTCAAAGTGACCGGTGTCCATCGATACTTATCAAATCTATAAAACGCGTCTGCTATACCATGACCATGACCTTCACAAAATGTCGTTGGTATAAGTGGGCAGATAATTGTAGCAACGACCTTTAGTAGTGTAAAACAAATCAATATGTCCACTTAATGTTTTTTGTTACTTTAAACTTAATTGAAATAAAAAGGAAAGAAGAAATTCAGTCGTTCATAATATTTTAACAACAGTTTTCCATAGATGTTTCTAAATAGTATGTATATACTTACATAAGTAAGTTTGTCGTCGTAGACGACGCCGACGCGTCGTCTACCTGTCTAGTATCCATAGTTCAAGCTTTGCTGCGATTGGGATTAGGTCGATTTGTGTAAGATTGTCAGTCAATATTTATTTATATTTTTTATTTTAAAGGTTTTTGATAATAAAATCGATAATTACTGTCAATATATTTAAATACTGTTTTTTCCGGGTCTAACGCGACATTTATTTAACTTTATTTCTGACGTTTCGACACGGGTTGCACCGGTCATGGGTTGCAGGTTTAAATATGTGTACAAAGTGCGAGAGGTTAAAGTGTCATAATTACTGTCAAGTGTAGTCAGTAGGTAAGTCAATTTGTTTCAGAATGCGTGGAAGCGGGGTACTGACAGCTACTGACAGCGGTTTAGCGAACCACTCGCGTGACTGCCTAACTGTGTCGCCAGTGGACACTGCTATTAGCGACCACAACGCCCAACGATACGAGTTCGCTATTGAGTATGGGCGTTCCGATGACGTAGCACACGAAATCGAACGTAGGTTATTTAGTGATGAATGCATTTATTTATTTTATTATGATATTAGTAATTATAATTTTAATTTTATTTTAGATTCTACTATTGACATTGATACAAAATTTAATAAACTATTTAACATTTTGACATACAGACACTACATCGACATTCATTTTCCAATTAAAAAAATTAAATGTAATAATAAAAAGAAAACATTGCCATGGGTAACTGATGAAATAATGGAGTACATGCGTAAACACAGGGACCTCCATGAAATCCAGCGTCAATATCCCGGCAACCCGATTATATCGGAATGTATTGATAATTATTTTAACTTAATTAAATCCACAACACTGCGCGCTAGGCAATACCATATCGAACATAGGATAGGCGAAAGTAGAAATCCCTCCAAGGAGATTTGGAAAGTGGTAAATGAGGAGATAGGTGCAAAAAATAAATCTCAATATATCTGCCTCAATGACTCCTCGCAAACAAAAATACCACCGAGCGATGTTCCAGATGAGTTTAACTCGCATTTTCTAAATATAGGTTAAAAAAATGCGATCAACACAAATCCCGCTTTAAGTAGGCGCTATCTATGTAGTTACCTACATGACCTTGACGTACCGACGATGACCTTGCCGACTGTTACAAGTGACATGCTAAATAAGGTGATTCGAAAAATGTTAAAAACACGCGCAACTGTAGATACTTATGACATTTCACTCAATATTTTATTATGTATATGGCCAATTATTTCTGACATTTTAATCGTACTTATTAATATTATTTTTGATACAGGTGTATACCCAGAAGTGTTAAAGAGTACCAGAGTGTGCCCAGTGTATAAGGGAAAGGGTGACAAGTGCGATGTCAACAATTACAGACCAATAACAATAGTCCCCACAATTTCTAAAATTGTGGAGTCCATCCTCTCATCGCATTTAATGGCCCACCTAGAGAACAATATTCGCTTATCGGCAAAATATGTCCACAACAACTGCTGCGCTCAAAATATTTGACTGCATTGTTTCCGGTCTGGATGACAAATGCAAGATGGCAGGTATATTTTGTGACTTGTCCAAAGCTTTTGATGTGATTGATCATGACCTGCTTTTGGACAAGTTACATCATTACGGGATACGAAACTTAAGCCACAAATTGTTTACATCATTTTTGTCCGACCGGAAGCAAGTAGTTAAGATATCTGCGAGCGGTAAACGACTGAAGTCCAGTGCTGGCAGCGTGAATGTAGGAATCCCTCAAGGTTCGGCGTTAGGAAATTCCCTTTTCCTAACGTTTATGAACGACCTTCCCGCTGCCATCACAGCTAGTCTCTCTGTCCTATTCGCGGACGATACCACAGTGGTTGTCAGCGCGCGCACTTCTAAACAGCTTGGAGAGAAGATACATGACGGATGTGATCAACTACAGAGGTGGTTTGCTACCAACGGCTTACTCTTAAATATAACAAAATCCAACGTCATGGTCTTCTCGGGGCGCCAAATTGCGATTCCTCCGTGCGTAGCAAACAGCCCGATGCCGATAAGTGATAAATGTAGGTTCCTGGGCTTCACTCTGGACTCTCACCTTAACTGGAAGTGCCATTTAGACAAACGATGTGATAGATTGAGTAGTGCAGTCTTTGCTTTGCGTAAACTAAAACCTATGGTATCAGACGATGCCATGAAGCAGGTTTATTTTGCTCATTTTCATTCACTGATGTCCTACGGTACGCTCATTTGGGGAAACTCAACGGATGCCAACAGAGTGCTGCTTATGCAGAAACGTGCCGTACGAGCGATGATTGGGGCAAAATCAAGGACTTCGTGTAGAGGCCACTTCCCAACGCACGGTATTATGACGCACTACTCACTCTATATACTCGAAATTATAATGTTTGTAAGGAATAATTTTTCCTCGTTCGATACCGTAAATGTGATTGGCAAAACACTCCGCCGCACTGGGCGTTTGAGAACAGTTCCCCGTCGCATGGCACTTGCAGAAAAGAATCCGCGTGTCATTGGGCCTACCTACTACGAGCGACTACCCGCTGATCTTAGACTGGAACCATCTGACGAAGCATTTAGACGCCGCCTGAAATACCTTTTATTGGAAAATCCGTTATACTCAGTTAAAGAGTATATGGATCTTGATCTGACATGTTAAATTATTATTTTTACCTATTTACATTTGTTTTAATATGATTTGACATTAAATATCACCTATATTCTAATGCACATTACACTATATTGTAAATTGAATGACGATACCTAGTGGTTGACATATTTGTTCTTTTGATTTTGTTTTATTTTTATATGTACTCGTTATTGAGTAAATTTGTTGACATTGTATTAATTTAATATTATATCTTTATTTTTTCTTTGTTTTTGACGATCGTGATAAATAATCTTATTTTTTTGGACATGACAGCAAATTTGTAATGTATTTTTTTATCATGAAATAAATAATCTAATCTAATCTAAATCTAATCTAATCTACTGCATGCGTACAAAATTATTGTATAAAATTAATACTGACAGTATACTAATAATAAATAAAATATGTGCGACATTAAGTAATAAAGGTAAGTAAATAATATACTTTAAAAACAAAGTTATAACCGACTTCAATTCAGCGCTCCACCAAGCCACATGAACATCTTCACGTTTCTTTTGCAATTTACCACATGAACTGATTTCCGAGAGCAACTGCGTTGTTTATTAGAGAAAAAAACCAAATCACTGTATGTGGATCGATAATATTTGAGGACTTCCGTCGATTCCTCAAGGATCTCAGAATTACCCTTGGCACTTCATTGTTTGCTATTTCAACGAAATCATATCAGAATCTGTGACGTAATTTTATAGTTTGAAGTACATCATTGAGAAGTTCCACAAGCCATCTGTGGTTTTCATCATCACTTTCACCATCACCAAATTTATGATTTCCGGGTTACAATACACGAGTTGTAATAGAAAATACCGAAATTATTAAAGAAAGAAAGATACATTTATTCACTAACACACAAGACACACATATTAAACAACAAAAAAAATAACAGTAAAAAACATGTAACAAGTGTGTATTACACGCGTGCCTAATATATTTGAGGAGTTCCCTCAATGCCTCATGGTTCCCATCATTCAACTGGGGTTTTGAAAACAATGGGACCCATCTGGAAGCATATACTTTCAATTAAAAAAAATGTACGAATCGGTTCTGAGGTAACAAATATTAAGAGAAAATAATAATAATACATCCGAATTGAGAACATCCTCCTTTTTTTAAGTCGGTGAAAAATACCGCATACCGATTCCGGCAAGGCAAAGCTAACTTTAAAACATTCTGGAAGGAAACACAAAATATGAATGTGAAGCCTGGCCTGCCAGTGAGTGTGGGAGGTAGAAACGGATCGGCTGAAATCGCGGAGCTATTTAACCTCGTAAGGCCCAACGTCCTATTTTTAGGACTGGAAAATGTAGTCCTTCCGGCCCAAGTAAATATTATAATTCATCAATTAGCGGCCCAGCGTCCTAATATTAGGACCTCCATTTTAACCATAGACCATTTCATAAATATTGCGTGCAACGGATCGTTTATGTTTCTAATATGGCGGTACTGATCGCAGCTGTTTTGCTAACTGTCAATTATGACGTTTGACAATCAAAGAACTGTCTTTTACCTCGTGGGTGTCGAACAACATGGCGAACTCGGGGAAGCGTGGTAAGTAAATCCGTTTATTTCAATATAATCTTCAATTGTTTTAACCTAAATCTAATTAAAATTGATTATTTAAGGTTTATACTACATATATTACTTAATATCTTAGTCCGTCATGGTTTATTTCGAGTAGGAGAAGCGAGTAAACATGGATGTCCTAAAAATAGGTTATTGGGATGTTATTGCATTAGTTGTATAAAATAGTAGTGTCATATTTTTGGGACATAAAGACAAAAAGAAGATCCAGCAGCTACGGAGTTTTAAAATAGAAATCGCAAAGATCATACTGGATTCAAACAATATTCAGGAATCTGAAATGAGCCAGTGTTTAGACGACGAAGAACCTCCTCCAAAACGCTCGAAGGCAGGTATACAATTACCCACCCAAAGTTTCAGAACACATGGTGCACTTCATATGCCATCGGCTGGAGAGCAACAAAATAGATATAGGAGGCCAGGGTGCAATAGAAAAAGCACAATCATATGTACAAGGTGTCAAGTAGCTTTGTGCCTCACCAAGGATAGAAACTGTTTTTACCAGTTTCATAGTACATTTTAAGTTGTGATCTCACAATCATTTTTCAATGATAACTTTTGCGGAAAAAAAATAATGTTTCAAAGTTTTTGTAACTTTTTTTGGAATTAAGGTTTATTTTGTTATTTGTTTAGACTAGGGTCAACTTAATTATGATCAAGACTAACGTCTTCTTTTTAATGTCAGTTTCCTCAGTTTTTAAGTTTATGTTGCTGTTTTTGGATAACATTTTTGTTTTTATCTTAGTTTTTTTGTCAAGTAATATAAAAATGATCATGGAAAGCCTGATCTCATGGTTGAAATAGGTACCAAAAAGTAAAGTTAATTGATTAGGTAAGCAGATTTAAGACTGACTCGCTTAAGGCAGGCTGTGACATATATTTTTATATATGAAATTAAAAAAAAAGGAATTTATTTTTTTGTTGATATTTTTAATACGTGTAAGACTTACAATTAGATAAGTATAAAGTTTTTGTATTCTGATATAAATAAAAAGCATTTAAATGCATGTGATTGTTATTTTTTTATTTAATCTAATAATCTACTACTATTGAAATGATTGCCAAATAATTGAAATGTTACTGTAGATATTTTTTGAAAATTTCCTTGAAATACCATCCCAGCGTCCTAAAATTAGGACACGTTTTTTTCTAGAAAAATTATAATAATATTGTTTATCATACTTACCTTTACAACAAATATTAAGACGACAACTTGAAAAAATGATTACTTTAGATTTTATGGCAATTTCAAAGTCTGGGATGCTAGTCTAAGGGTTTAAAATTAGGACACTGGTTCAATATATCAAACGTCCTAAAAATAGTTTGGGCCTTACGAGGTTAAAGACCATTTCAGGGTCAAGACCTTGCTGGACCCAGAATTGAATTCAGACATGGTGAGTGGTGTCGGGGTCGTCGGGGAGGGTAATACCTTTTCTGCTAAAGCTATTTCTAAAATCGTAAATAAAATGCAGAGAGGGAAGTCTCCGAGCCACGACGGGCTCAGCATAGATCACTTTAAATATACTGGTGTGCACACACCGAAATCTCAAATACTCTCTTGTTTTAAAGCAAACCCATTTGATTACCGCTGATTCTTATCCAGAAACCTAAAAAGGAAAAAAAGGGGTCGCAAATGAATAGGTTTTTTTAATCGAATCGTGATTTTCATGACCACTTATCTTTATTTATATACGATATCAAACAGTTTCATGCAACAGCCAATCAAACACTAATGTTATGGCATACAAACACATTATTTTTATAACCGGTCAAGGAAATTCAGTAGTTTTGGTAACCTTGGAACTTCTGATTCGGGTGAAAGAACTTCTAACGATTCGAATATTATGGTACATACATTAACCATTTCACACCTGGAGTGAGTATTCTGCGTACATCAAATAGTCAACGGAATAATATAGTTAACGATAAAGAAGAGTATCTCTAAAATCATGTACGATTTCTATCAAAAAGAAAACACAGTTTATTTCCTAAATGTGAGTTTCTTGTTGCTGCCAAAAGTACACAGTATAATGGTCGTGTATTCTTTTTATTTCGAATCTTGCAGCGTTTTTGTGACGCTTAATTAAAACTAAAACTGGCCCGTTGACTATCTGAATAACAACCAATCTTAATTTTTTTAACAGTTAAGTTACTCGAACTACTGAAACATGTTCCTTGACAAGCCTTATATTAAAGGTATAACACAGATATTCTCATCAAATTAAAGTACAACATCAAAAGAAGATATAAAAATTATACGTATTAAAAAAAACTTGTTCTTAAATCTTTATCAACTTAATAAAGTATCTACTAAAATAATGGAAATAAAAACCGTTTTTAAATTAAAGTTGATTAGTAAAATTGGTTGGAAACTTGGAAAGTATGTCCGTCATATATTTATATGCACCGAAGAAGTGGAAGAAACTAAATCACGTAAAAGTTTATATTTCTATTATATTGATGATATCAATACTGTATCACTCCACAAAATACAACAGCAATTGTGGTATGGGATCAATATATAGATATAAAATACTCCGATAACATTGTATTGAGATCTGGTTTATTTAAAACGTCAGTAACTGGGACAACGAGCTTTGCTCGGCGTTTGTATTAAAAACCACTCAAAACAAAAATCTTTCTTCTTTGTTCGGAGTTCACAGCCTCAAAATTGGTTGTTAATCCATTGTGATACTCAATCACCAGTCCAACCAAGGGAATAGGACCTAACTTAATAGGTTTTTTAGCCCCCGAGTGTTGTAAATCTTATCGAAATTTTAGACCTTATTTCAAGAACCAATTTACAAACGAATAAAAAAAGACTAGTTGCTCGTTTCATAGTAGGACTTAGGTAATTGCCAAAATAATAAATAAAATATTAAATCAATAAATATTATGGGACAATCTTACACAAATCAACCTAGGCCCACAGTAAGCTCAGTACGGCTTGTGTTGTGGGTACTAACGGGCCTCCAGCTTCGTAGGCAGAGTCACTACCCACTGGGCTACGCAGGCCGTTAAAATCTATGGATAAGTTATAATTAGATAATTTGAAAGAAAAAAAAATGCCATCGGAATCTTAAAAGTTTTTGATAGTTATACAGCCTGTATGTTTAATATTACCTCAAATGGTAACCATACATAGCTTTTAGTATTATGAACCGATATTGTAAGAAAATTGTAAGTTAGTCTTAACTACCAAAGCGTAATTAATTTTTGAAAATGTATCGAGCCGCAATGTAATGCTTACACTCATTTGACACATGGAATAAGCGGGTTACTTGTGATAGTTGTGACGTCACATCAGTAAGACAATGTAGTGATACATTGCGTGCTGAATTATTTTATAAGGGAAAATAAAGTTAGTAATTAAGAAAAAAAATCTTGCAATATCGGTTAACATCTACCTCTGGTTACAATTTGAGGTAATATTAAAAACACACGCTGTATTTTTAGAATAATTTTGACCCGAGTCTTTTTTCAGTAAATATATATATTTATATATAATGACTCAGACTTTAGTAGCAATGTCAGTTTATGTATCTAAGTACCTATCTAAAATGTCGACATTAAAAAAAATCTTTTTTTAGATTTTAATAAATTTTACCGCGAGTTTATTACATAATATACCCGATAAAATCCGTTTAAATAGTTTTATAATCGGTTTAATAGTTTCGAAACGAAAACAGTATTAATTTAGACAATTATGTATCTGTATTTGAATAATGCAATAGGCGAGTCTCAGTAAGCCCTATGTTATCGGAGTAAGTATATGTATAATCACAAGCTAAACGTTTATTTATATACAACATTACAAAAATACTTTCAGGTCAGACGATTTGTATAACATCGAAAATACATTACAACCCATTCATCATTAACCGTATAAAAGTACAATGAGTGTTTCTAACACTCGAGATTATGTTTATATCCAAAACGACATCAAATGTGGAGAAACAAGACAACAGGCACATTTAATCCATAATATAGTTTGGATTTATATATTAAAATGTATAAATAACAACAGTTAAACTTATTAGTTGCCGGCAAAATCAGCCTTGTGTGAGGATTTTTTCTATAAGTCTAGTATCGTACTTGTGTTCTATATAGGTGACTTTTAAGTCACAACTTATAGTTCACTCGTACAAAAAGTAGTTCAAAGGAACTAGTGAGGAGCACTTCTAGTTATTAATTGCCTTCTAAAAGTAGAAAATACGATGAAGGTGATTTCTTTTGTCAAAAACATAATGTTTGACATTGACTAGACATCTATGGAAAATTAATCCTCATCATTGGCATAATCTATAATTTGCATGATTTGGTAATGGGTAGGTACTGGGTTTAGAACACTTTAGAATATTTAAATTGACAACTTTATCGTGGCGTGGCTGCAACATGGATTGGTAAATTAATCAGTTAAATTATCCAGTCAGTCAGCCTAAGCCATGACAAGGTTTTAAAGCTGTTAAATCTCGCAAAGTATTCCAGACCCACGACGTATTAAATTGTTCAAATTACAATACAACTTTTGCTGTGACCCTTCCATTATTACATATATCCCGCAAGAGTTAACTTGAGACTCGAGCGCGTACTAAAGTCATACGAACGTAATCTCAAGTTAACTCATGCGGATTATAGGTACAATAATGACACGTGTATGGCATTAAACGTGTCAATGCACATTGTAACAGTTCAATCCAAAATTCGAGATTTTATACTGGTTATATTAGTCGAAATTGTTAACCCAAATCACACAATCACACAAATCCTTGCAATAACTTCAGCAATGGTATCGTTTAATTATTTACAGATGGTTTCATCATCACATTTGAAGACCACATCGAAGTAAGTAGGTAGGTACACAAGAACTATGGATATTTTACGTGAACTATGGATCAAGCTTTCCATGCAGTCTTCAAAATGTTCAAGGCGGTCCTTAAATGCGAGAATATTTGCAAAACTTCATTAAAACTTGCTCAATTTATGATGGGTCACGTCACGACCCAAGGGTCGTGGGTCCGAAATACTTCGCAAAACTTAACAGTAACATAAACTTTTCATGACATGGTTGTCATATCGATTGGATACATTTAACTGGTTAATTATCCAGTCAATGTGACGAGGATAAATCACTGTAAAATCTCCCAAAGTGATCGTTAAACACATAAGTCTTATAAATTGTATTAGCTTCATAGAAAATTTATATTAGCCAAGAACAATTTTATTGTAGAAATATCTGAAAAGAACAACCATGATTCAACCCATAATTAATAATGTTTAGTTTAGCGAGATCGTTATATTAAATAATCATAACATTAAATAAACTTTTGCCGGTTTCCTAACGTTTTTTTGTTGTATTTTATTTGTAATTTATGATCACTTTGGATGTAAAAGCAACCAAGTAGGTAATCATTTAATAAATATATTTAACATTTAAGAAACATAACTTATTTCTTACAAAACAAACACAGAAAAACCGTAAATTCTCGTATTTTTGTGATCTTTAAAATTCTCTGCTTGTCAAACATAAAATAGGAAAATACGGGTGTATCAATATACTTAGCCATGCAGACATTTTATTAAAATGTCTGCATAGCTGTAATGTGTTTGTGACATTTTAACTAAAATGCCACAAGCACGTACAATTTGTAATTTGAGCCTATTAGTAATATGTTACATTGATATGTGATTCACAAAAGTATGTACACTGACGGATTAAAATTCACAACAAACAAATATAATAATGTTAATTATTTTAATTTACACTTTTATTAAAAATATCATTATAAGATCATATAAAACGTCGTTCAGTTAAACATGAGGTCCATCACGAAGCGTCAAGTTAGTTTTACAAATACTGCGGCCTTCGACCCTTGTAGCTTAGTGAAATGGCACCCTGATGTTAACAACCAACCAAGTTTTACACGTGTTTTGGTAATATACAACCCCTTTGAAGATGTTTACTAAACGCCTAAAAATTCTTATTCAATACCACACATTGTTGACACACATTCAATAGGAGGACCAGCCCCTGGTTTCATAAGATGAAGAACATGTTCTTGAAAAGCGTATTCATTGAAGTAATTTGGCGAAACCTTTGATCGAAACGCCGCTAACTAAACTATGCTAGCCTTTCTAGATTCTGGAGAAAAGCGCGTCTTTACCTCGAGTACTCCCACCGCATATCAGCGGCCGCGCTTAGAGGAGGTACTCTCATTGGTCGAGTCTGTCAAATGATGTATTTGGCGTACTTTCCACTTTTTTCATCACTATCTTGAAAGCGAACGTATGTTTAGGAGACACAGAGGCTGGACGGGGAGTTTGAGGTGATCTTGGAGGTGGATCGGGAGGCATTTCTGAACGGGTACGAGTTCGCCGCGGAGGATCACGCATGATCGGAGCTGACGCTGGCTCTTTCGGTCTTTGCGGGGACAAGCGGTTTGGAGACAGACGACCGTGAGATGGGTCTGGAGTACTCGGTGGCAGCATGAGTGGTGGAAGATTAGCGCATGGGGAACCTCTAGAGCCTCGACGCTCTTTCAAACCCATCGGCGGCGGCGACGAGGCCGGAGTTTCATCCTCAGCAGCAGCTACCACAACAACCGGCTCAGTGAGAAGCGTCAAAAGCTTAGGTAAAGTTTCACCAGATTCCGACGCCACCGATCTTCTGAAGTAATTCAATCCGTTTTCTATTTCGGCCAACGCACGCCTCACGAACGGGAAGCTCTCGGAAATTTCAGAAGTGGATTTGCGCACAGGGAACTCAGTCTCACTGTCTCTCTTCTTCGGTCTGCATCGTTCAAAAGTCGGGTCCCCAGAAGCGGCGACCGTTTCCGAAACTTGTCGCGTAAGCGCAGCATGCTTTACAGAGTCCGATTTAGATCTTGGCTCCCTGCTGATTTTGGGAGTAGGAGAGCGGCGGTCCCCGAATTTCTTGCTCGCAGCTCTTTTGATTGAAGAGAAGAGGCCGAGTTTTTCGGGTTTGTCGGTTGGAAGAGGAGCGTTGGGGGCAGTGGAAGGGCCAGGGATGGGTTCGGGCGCGGGACGGGGGAGGTTCCCCTCGCGTTAGTTGTGCCGAGAGTCTGAAGATGGGACGTCGCTGGAGCCGATGGAAGAGAGGGTGGTGTTGGACCCGTAGGGGTCGAGCGAAGACTGCACGGACATGGACCGACCCGCGCGCCGGACACGCGCCGGGGACAGCTTCCCTGGATCTATGCTGGCCGGGTCTGCCTGCAACAAGAGCGTTTTCAGCACTCTGATAAACGTCCTACTTCTAATGTAGCTTTATTATGCACGCATATTAATCCTTGACTTGCACAATTTATAATGGATCGTGGGTCTGGGATAGTTTGCGAGATTTTACGATTGCACACTTCGAATGGTCGATTAATTAGTTGATGGTGACAGACACGTCATTACAGTCAGTTAATTCTCCCAAAGTGTTCCAAAGCCACGATCTATTTATCACAAATCGTACAAAATACAAGAACATTATTAACTTAAAATTATATTAATAGCTCAATAGGTTTGATGTGGGAAGAATTGTTATATATATATGTACAAGCGGTCTGTTAGAATCTCCATGTGAATGTCTAATTGACGTTTCACTTGAAGTATGTAGGTACTCAAGCCTTGTGACAACACAAGTAGCGTGATAATTATATTAACGTAGATAGATTCATGATATACGAGGTAGGCCAAAGGGAAAATAATTTCAACTCAATACCTCCTTCCACGCGTTCAAAAGGGTCCTGACGGACAACAAAGTGATCATATAAGGGTTAATTTTTTTTCCTTTTGAGGTATGGAACCCTTTAAATACTGTTTTAGAACCTACCTTGCAAAGTCACGCCTGTATCAATCATTTATATCAACCAATCACGTTTTATATTCAAGACACAAGAACACGCGGCGCCGAAGTTAATGGGATAAGGGCAAGTGAATGAGTCAGTCACAATACTGCACCTGATACGCGAGCGCATTCATGATGATGGAGTATGGCACGAGCCCAAGAGGATGGACCTCCCGCATCAGCACATTGGCCGGGATCTTGTGGAACTGGATGTACTCCAGGAAGTTCCCGATCACCTCTTTCAGGTTGATGTTGGGGTTCATGTCGCAGTACTTCTTAGTCCACATTAGAGCCGCCTGAAATTTATAGAAGTCTTTTTTATTCTTACGTATAGGATGTAAAACATATTTTTCTCAAACATGCAATGAAATGTCGTCATTACGTGGGTTATATCAGACTTCAAAGTATCATGTTTTGGGTGGATCAACGCGAGAGAACTGTAAAGGAATTTCATAAGAAATTGAAGGCCTAGGCCGGGAAGTATTTTTTTTTTATTTTTATTCCACTAGGTATTTGTGGCACAGCATCACGGCATTCAGCCATGAAAATTGGTTTGATTTGAGGAGTTTTTATTTATTTATTTTGGTTGCGTGTTTGAGAAAAGCACTATACATGCCTGGTCGTGAAAAGGGCTTGCCGGCTTCGTATCACTATCCATACCTACTCACCCGGCAAGCCCTTCTTTCCCGGCGTCTGCAGTAATGTACTATTTCTCACCTACTATTCATAAAAGATTCATTATTTCCCTCAAATGAGGAATTTCAATATCCCTGTAAAATCAGTATGTGTCACTCGGTAGCTAAATAATTTCCGCCTCGTGCAATTATTTTCAGGTCAATGTGTACATTATCATAATAAGGTTAAAGTTTAATAAGGTAAGGTTGGTAAGGTTAGGTTAAGGTTTGGTTGACATCTAAACATTGCCTCTAAATAAATTTATATAAAAGATAAAAGGAAAATTATGGGAAAAACGCCCACCATGACGTACAGTGCCGAGACATGGACGCTAACAAAATACGAGTACCACAGAGAGCCATGGAGCGCACCATACTCGACTTTAAACTACACGACCGAGTGAGGAATGTTGAGATCCAACGTCGCACTAAGGTGCACGACGTTAGAGATACCATTGCGAAACTCAAGTGGAGCTGAGCAGGACACCTTGCCAGGCAGAATGATGGTAGGTGGACCAAAATGGTGTCAGATTGGTGGCCTTTTCTAGGTAAAAGGAGCGTCGGCCGTCCACCAGCTCGATGGGTGGACGATATTAGGAAGATCGCCGGTCACTTCCGGATAAGATTAGCTCAGGACTGAGACAGGTAGCGTACTCGAAGAGAAGCCTATGCTCAGTAGTGGGCGACTACGGGCTGATAATGATGATGATGATGTTGGTATAAAAAAGGTACTATGGCCGCTTCAATTTTGCGCATCAGAATACCACTCAGATTCATTGCTTTCAGGCTCCATACTGGAAAAGTTCAATAACTACTACTACTCGTACTTGCCTGAAATTTAGTGAACTCATCAGCCCTAAGCTCGTCTCTAGCTAGGATCAGCCTCACGACGTGTTGTGGCAGGAGGGTGAAAGACCCGAGGTTAAGCACCTCGTTGCCATGCTCGTCTACAAACTCCAGTACCTGAAAGTATTGTGATTTCAAATTGTATATTGTATTTCCTATTAAGTAATATGCATTACAGTTCAAGCTGCCTCGTGGTAAGCTAGTCCTGTCTAGCTGGTTTAAATAGACAGACATTGAGATGTACTACTCTATGAGTAATGATTGCAAACAAACACACACACACAAGATTTGTGCCGACTGCGGACACAGATTGCTTACTTTGCTGTCGTGCGTTGCACTAGGCATTCGCGACAGGGCGATCCTAATAAGCAACACGGCCTCTTGGAAAGCCAGTCCTGTCAAGCCGACTAAATTGACAGACATTCAGATATACTCTATAAGTAATAATTCCCAGGATACTACGAACACGACCACCCCAAGTCTGTCCTCTACCGATTGCCGGATAGACCAGACAATAAACTTTACTAACGTTTCGCTGGACGTTTCGCTGTCGTGGGACTAACCTGAAAGACCTTAAAGATTTATCTGTAGGTACTAGTTTAAACCGTATTGCGGCTTTCTTGATCCACGGGCACGACAGCTCACGAAAACTAAAGTATTATTATTATGATGAGTTCGTCTTTGAGTGTCAGCTTTTTATTCATGCCCGAGCACCCAATAAAAGAGGATTTTGTGGATGAATGATCCCTGTTAAAATACGCCCACGATTAGATATAAACATATTCCTAGGACATAAAATAAGGCATAATCCCGAACGGCATACGTCAGGGCAGCGTCGTTTACTTTTATGGAGAGGTTAAAGGTTTGCCCATCGTTAGAGCGGATGTCATACATATATTCATGAGCTTAAGCCTGGCTATGAATAGTTAACGACTGTAATAAGTATTTCAGCGATATCGTGAATATGTTGCTAGAGAGAAATTGCAATAACCTTCTATATCGTGAGGTTTCACAGTGACGGCAGCTTAGGGGACATACCCTTTTAACTCTGTACAAGGAATCCTGATATCCTTTTAAAGGGCGAGAAGTTGGAGTATTAGAATAATAACATGACTCCTGAACATAAAGTTGCAATAACCGCCCTCTAACCTTGCGGAAAACTTTCTGGTCAGTTAAAATTTTGCAAAGCACCTACCTATACTACTTAGACGACGTATACGCCCCCTCAGTGTCTCAGTATTTAAAAGTATATGTAAGGTAAACGTCCGAGTAGTCGACGATGTACTAGTATATGGCATGGACACATGGCTAAGTTACATGGCTTAAATTCGAATGACTAAAAATCCTATTAGATCGCATTTAACCCATAGTGCTTTGATATAAAGTGCCCATGCCATATACTAATACAGCGTCGAGCACTCGGACGTTTACCTTATATACCGTTATGTATATACATACATACATATAATCACGCTTCTTTCCCAGAGGGGTAGGCAGAAATCACGGATATCCATTTGCTACGATCCTGACAAACCAATTTCGCTTCACTCACTTTCATAACATTTCTTATACATGCTCGTCGGTTTAGGGTACTTTTGACCTGGCCAATTTGATCGGAGAAAGTTCGCCTAGGTCTTTCTCTTCCAACTTGCCCTTCTACTGTTATGTATATGTATATTTATGTCACCGTAAAATTGTAAGTACCGTTAGTATATAATCTTTCTAATGAAATTAGTTTATAGATTTTGATTAGATATTGATTAGACGTTAGACTATAAACTAACGAAGTTGACATACTGTGACAGAAATATAATGTAAAAAATTGGTTGTCTATAAAGAAAGTTTACGTGATAACGTCATAAAGCCGAACGCTCGTTGTTGAGGTTTCTACCTATTACACTGAAAAAAATAAATTTTAGCAAAGGACCTTTTTAGCTCGGTTAAGAAAAAAATGGTTACATATAACCATGATTCATTTAAAACGCGCAATAAAGGTTTGCTAATGGTAAACGAGCAAATACTGCTAAACTTCCTCGGTTATTTTAACACAATACTTATTTATTTCCAAATGATTGTCTCGGTAAATCCAATCCATACCCGATTCGGTTAAAAATGGACAAGTTTACATCGTTATATGCTGACCACAGCCTTGTTTAATTATAGACCTTGAAATACTTGGTTAAAATTTGATAAGTTGTTTTGTTGCAAGTAACCGTGTGAATGGTTAAGAAACAGACAAGTGGCTTAAGTAAATATAAGCCTTTCTTTATCGGTTAAAAAAAGACAAGTTGACACTGTTATTTGCTGTCAACTGCGTTATTTCATTTCAGACCTTGCATACTAGGTTAAAATTAGATAAATTGTTTTGTTGCAAATAACTGCGTAAATGACTAAGAAACAAACAAGTGGCTTAAGTCAATATAATCCTTTCTTTATCGGTTAATAATAGACAAGTGTACACTGTTATTTGCTGTCTAATGCGTTATTTAATTCTAAGTCTTACAACACTAGGTTAAAATCTGCTAAGTAGTTTTCCTGCAAATAACCGCGTGCAATATTAAAAAATAAACAAGTTGCTTATTTTTAGTTAAACAAGCACAGCTCGGCAGTTAGCCACCGAGTGAGCTATCACATTTTTACAACAGTTACTTATTTACAATTAAATCAGAAATTGACTAATTTGCCTTCGCAGCCGTTTTGAAGCAAAGTGAGGCGGCCATTATGTAACGGGACTTGTAGCCGTGCGGGTGACTTATCTTGTTGCTCTTGTAAATTTTATTGTACGTATAATATTGTAAGCAGACACTGTCAAGGTCCGACCCTGGAACCCCTCCCGTGCCGCTGGAAGTATAAACAAACCACGGGAACCTCTCCGAAGGCACTCTTGCTTGGGCCGCGTTATGAGCGTTGTGTGCTGTGGTGTGATTTGGGCAATCGTGGTGCTAATTAGTGTTTGTTAGTTTTGTGAAGGCTAAAGAGACATTACAAAAGTTTAGAATAGTGATAGTGTTAGATTATAGACATAGACATCTATTAAATATAACTAGTCTGATTAACAGCAGACTTGTTATATTTAATAGATGTACCAATGGTTTTTACAAAGAAGATGTTTCATTTACTCTTTTAGCTTATAATATTATAAGTTCTGTTGTGAATTGTGAAGCGCCGGCCCTCAATAGACCTCTTGATTTATTCGTCAATGGTAATACTTACCTGTTTTCTCAATTTACCTTATTAGTTTATTTTAATTTACCGTATAGGTATGTGATTGTGATGTTTAAATAAAGCTTATTTCTTTGAATTCAGTTTTCTTTTGTATCTCCTAAGATCGGTTGTACAAACCTACACAATGCAACCGATCTACTTGGTAATTCCAGCAAACTACAATTTGGTATAAGTAGCCAAGTTACTCAGTACTGACAATTGTCTCTATTGTGTAGAAGCAACTTGCCTCTACCCAATAGACACAATTGATAGTACTGAGTTACTTGGCTACTTATCTTCTACCGATTTGTAGTTAGCTGGAATTTCCAAGTAGATTGGTTGCCCCTACCCAATGGACAAAATTGACAGTACTGAGTAACTGGGTACATACACTCGTTTTAGTTAGCTAGAATTACCAAGTAGATCGGTTGCATTTACCCAATAGACACAATTGACGGTACTGAGTAACTTGGCTACTTATACTCGTTTTAGTTAGCTGGAATTACCAAGTAGATCGGTTGCATTTACCAAATAGACACAATTGACGGTACTGAGTAGCTTGGCTACTTATACTCGTTTTAGTTACTTAGCTGGAATTACCAAGTAGATCGGTTGCATTTACCCAATAGACATAATTGACGGTACTGAGTAACTTGGCTCCTTAAACCGAACTCTCCGGCTGAGGCTGCAAAGTAAAATTGGCTCAATGCAGCCAACTTTGCATTGTTGTGACTAATGTTACTACTATGTTATTAAGAAACAAGAATGTTTAACCAATTATATAGATTACTATTTGTCAAGTAATGTCAGCAAAGTTGACGTATTTGTTTTTAGCAACAAACTTTGCAGGTGCTATATTGGCAAACATGCTTAGCTATTTCTAACAGTAATTTGTTTATTTTTAACCCATGCGTTTTTTCAGTGTAGTTTTATATGTATACTTTTTATAACTCTGTTGTCTATTATCGGTTGTGTTTTGTTCTAGTATGTAGTCTGTCAATATATTTACCACAAGCAAGCTGCTTTGTTTTGTATTTCTCGCTCTAGCTATCGATTTCCCTAACACTCGTCTCAAGCGGAAGAGGACAATGAGTCATACTTCTTCGTGCGTGCTGCCGGTGTTCATCGATTGATAAGACGTTATCACGTCACAAACTCTTTGAATATACCTTCTGCACTAGAGATTTCGTGCACTTGTACTGGATGTAACGCTCAGCGGACGCCAACAGAGCGCAGACCGTGTCCACCGTGATGCAGCACTGGACGAAACCTGCGCATGCGCGGCGCAGCTCGTCTAGGCCGTAGTAGTCTGCTGCGTTCATCACACCTGGAAAAAGCGAACGAATCCATCAGATATGACTTTTATTTAGAAAAATGCATTATCTGTCTAAAAACCGAGTCCATAAAGGAATATCGGACAATTAGTAATACCGAATAGTACCTATGCCAGACAAAGAATGAACTACTTTGGTAACGGTTACCCGCAACCAAAGGAATTCAAGGTGCTCCCGGTGGACTGCATCTTCCGTTTTGTGGAAATGATCGAGCAAGCCTGGGAGCAGGTATAAAGTAGAGGGCAAATGCACAAAAGATCCCACTGGGTCGAAGTGCATCCGAAACGGCCCTCACATAGATGAGATAAGATAAGATAAGACCTATGCATAGTCGAGGCATGAAAAGGTTCGCCACTATTCCACCTTATTTCAGAGGCTCTAGTATAAGTTATGTCGATGCAATACGTTTTCGAACGCGTTTGCGTTTAGTTTCAATTTGTATGGTAACGCGAACTGCGCTTCTGGTGGTAACTTCTAGGAATTACGCGTTGCCATACAAATGAACGTCTAATTGTCAGAAAAAGACATTTAATGTTATATGTATTTTTTTCAAATTTTGTCAGGGTAAAGATAACTATGTATTTTCGGGTCAATATCAATCTGACATGTGCGCCTGCTGTGTTTTCATATATTTAATACCTTGAGTGACAGCTGTGAAGCATATATCCGGTGTCAAATTGACGTACGAGTATATGGGAAGGTCGCCATATAAGGTGCGGGGTTTGGAGAAGAGTTGAAACGAGTGTTCAAGACAACTGATTCTTTATACATGTGTGATAGTTCTATATTATAATTATAAGTGTCCTATAAGCTACGTACATATATGTGTCTATTAAACACCACAGCGCCTATGGTTACGTCGGTACATTATCATACACAAACACAACAAGGTGTGATCAACCTCATAAATAAAACCATTAACTTTATTGGATGCCCGTCACCGGAGAGAGTGCTCGAGGCTACTTGACTTACAGTTCACGACTTATCGATTCTTGCTGTGAAGGATCGTGGCGCTGATGTTGATTCAAGGATAAAAGATTATTTTATCCTTGAATCAACCGACCGCTACGAGAGCGTAACGCAACGTTTCGTTTGAGTTCATCTCTGGTCGCGAGCAGAGAGTAGCGTAACGTAACAAGCGGATATCAACAGGTCTTTATTAATCACATTGCATTTCATTGGATTGTAAAGATAATTTGTGGAAATCGTAAAAGTTTAAAAATAGAAGATCTCAGATACATATCTTGAATCTAGATAGGTAGGTACTGCATCTCATGATACATATTAATTCCGATATAACGTTGCCAATATTCGCTTTAAAAGTTATGATAAATACAGGACCAAGTAATCATTGCGATTTCCAACAGACATAAATACAGAACGAAATAATTTCCGACTGTCGGAAATACACCCGTAAATTAATTTTACGGTCACGACCCACGTAATTTGACTTTTATACCTCGCCCCCGCAATTGACTTTTATGCCCACGCGTATAAAAACACAGCTAAATATAGAACATAAAAACAGCCCGACATTTTTTCTGACCCTTGAAAGCTAGTGTTCCTTAATTTTTCGTACTAAGTTGACTCAAAGAATGTTTATAATGAAAAAACTCCTGCCCAGTTTAAGAAGGAATATTCTTTTTCATAAATTTGTAACGAGTGAAGAGTGATTCACTATAGGTGCATGTATTTTCTTGATTATCAGAAGCTAGCACAAGACAGGTAAAAAAACAAAAACAACTTAACGTTATTTTCCATTTTAACCTTTTTTTTTTTTTTTTTTTTTCAGTCAACTCACACAATAAATAAACGACATAAATATCAAGTTAAATAGGTAACGCTATTTCACCTCATCTGAATTCTCATAGAAATATAAACGAAAAAAAACTTCACAAATTGATATTCATCGACTTGAATGTGTCCAAAAAACCGAGTCCGGAAGAGTGTTGCATTGCATCTCGTTTTCTCGTACGCGGAATAAATAATCGTGTCTCTTACACGTGGTTCAGAAAAATCGTCGCATCGCCCTAATTAGTTTGGTTAATATGATACGGGATCGGCCCAGGGCTGCTATTCTTTACGCGCTTACACCCCCACCCGTCACGCCTAACGAAACTAGACCTCTACCTACGCAATAGTAACTTGATTTCTGTATATAACGTTACACACGCAAACACGCTTAGCAACGAAATAATGAATTCTGTTTAACTTAAAAGAACATTTTTATCGAACAAAGGAAAAATATTTTCTTAAAGAATATACCTACAATTTTATGAAATTGTTTGGTTGGTTGCCTTCAAGCGTAGACGAAAATACAGGGTGTTTGGGCCATATCGTTTGCCAAATTAAACAGGCAGGTAGTTTGGGTTTGGTTCGCAGGTTTTCTCTACAAAAAAAAAAACAAAAATATTCAAGTTGAAACGCGTAGGCCCTTAGAATTTTACAAAAAATATTTAAAAAATTATTAAAATAAAACCCGTGGCCACTTAATTTTTTTGAATGCCAGTATTGATAGGAAATGACCCAAACTACCTGCCGTTTTAATTTGGCAAACGATGGACCAAACATCCTGTATATTTTCCGAAGTAAAAACATCGGCATTATTTACTTAAAAAAATCAAATTCTTGAAAATTACTTTATGACCCTCTCGTCTCTTAAGCGGCCTTTAGTCCTGCAGGTAGTGATATCACGTAACGCATTAGTACGCGCGTCAGTTAGATCTTAAATGTCAATTTTTGTAATATTTTTTTTATTCAAGAAATAACTATTAATATTAATTTTTGTATGGGAAAATGACTCGTTCGAAACGTTACATGTTTACCCTGGACTACAAAAACATTGTTGGACAGTTTGAATTCATGAATTCTGACCACATTTTTTGCCATATTTTCGAGCGTCGCGTGAAAACTTAAACAAATAAGGAGGGTTACAGATATAAAAACCGCGCTCTCCTGCTATCATGCATATGTGGAATCTGTCATAGGTTATGGCTTGATAATATGGGGAAACAGCACTGACATAAATCGCGTGTTCGTTGCACAAAAAAAATGCATCAGAGCAATGCATGGTATGCGACCAGATGAATCGTGCAGACCAATTTTTAAAGAGCGTAATATTTTACCACTTCCTGCCTTGTATATTTATGAGATATGCATGATTGTTCATAAAAATAAAAGTATTTTTAAAAAAGCATGTGATAGTATTCAGTATTCAGTTTCTTTATTGCCATTAAGGAGTAAATCCATGCAGTAATACATATATGCAGGTACAATAATAAAAAAAAAACATTTAAAAATAATAATCAAGAACAATATTAAGATCAGATGTGTCAAAATAATAGTAATAAGAAGAATAATCATAGTAAGTAGGTCATCACTCATCAGTTAACAAAGTAAATAACATTTTTGTATGTAATAAAAAAATAATTAAAATAAACAAAGTAATCAAACACACAATCATTCAGGTACGAAAAATAAACAAAATCATTAAGTAAACAGTAACCAAATAAATTAAACAAGAACCATTAAAATAACAAATTAAAATAGATTAAATCAGAATCATTAAAATAACAAATTAGGATAAATTAAACAAGAATCATTAAAATAACAATGTCAGTATGCCTATATTATTAAATTAATTATATCATTAATTTCATTACAATCTCATTCAGTCAAATATTTTACCAAAAAATTCATCAAGATTATAGAATGGCCTACATTTTAAGTACATTTTCAAATTAGCACTAAATTCTTTTATATTGGTAGAGTTCTTAATGTCCGGTTCCAGATTATTGTAGATTTTTATACTAATATAATTAAAGCACTTTCTATAGTTAGCAAAATGAGATTCAGGCAATGCAAGACCTAAGATGCGACGTAATGGGTATCTTTCACATGCTGGTTTAGTTTTATACGAGCTTAAATTTTTATACATGTACATATTTGATAGATATACAGTGCGGTGACTGTATATATATTATTTTTTGTAAATAGATGCCGATGAGTTTCGGGGAAATAACCTTCAATAAATCTAATACATTTTTTTTGCATGAGTAAGATTTTGCTAGCGATGGAACTATTGCCCCACACTTCAATACCATAGCGAATAATACTCTCAACATAAGAAAAGTAAATGGTTTTTAAAGTTTGCTTGTCACTTAATTTCGCCATTGATTTAAGTGAGTAACATGCACTCCCCAATCTTTTTACTACGTAGTGTATGTGATCATGCCACTTCATGTGAGGATCCAGTTCTATACCAAGAAAACGGACGGAGTCAGATTTCTTAAATGGTAGATTCAGAGTACAATCTTCAGAGTTAAATGCACGCCTAAAAATCATATAATAGCATTTATCTTGGTTCAGCGATAAGCCATTTGCTGAAAACCATGCAGTTAAATCTTCATAGCCACATTTGGCTAAACGTTGTAGATCCGAGTAATTTTTTGCACCAATAATAAGGCTAGTATCATCAGCATACAAGTACGGAGATCCATTATAAATATTGTCAGGCAGGTCATTAATAAATATTGTAAACAACAGTGGACCAAGAACAGAACCCTGTGGAACGCCACGACTTATAATGCCTTCATCCGATTTAT
Source organism: Epinotia brunnichana (assembly GCA_963854355.1). Taxonomy (NCBI): domain Eukaryota; kingdom Metazoa; phylum Arthropoda; class Insecta; order Lepidoptera; family Tortricidae; genus Epinotia; species Epinotia brunnichana. Next base: position 2,326,729 of record OY977946.1, read on the forward strand.
AGGTTTTTTCACGTCCCCCGTGATCTGAACATTTAATTTCAACAAATTGTCTACGTCCGGATAGATAAGAGGATAGTTAATTGAGAACAGGGCCGCGAAAACCGTAATATTCTAATTTATAAAGAAGTATATTGTGATCGACGCAATCAAACGCTTTACTTAAATCACAGAATATTCCTGCACACTTTATATCCTGGTTAAAATAATTCATTACCTCAGTGGTAAGTCCAGTAATAGCCGAGATTGTATCTTTGCCTTTGAGAAATCCAAATTGTTTCAATGATATGTAGGAGTTCTTAGACTTCTTCATGTACCCCTCTATACGATCGGCCAAACATTTTTCAAAGATTTTTGCGATAATTGAAAGTAAAGAAATGGGCCTATAATTATTTACCTGGGTTTTTTTGCCTTTCTTATGTACCGGTACTACCTTCGCATGTTTAAGTCTATCAGGAAATATGCCTACTTTTATATGCTCGTTAAAAATGTGACTAATAGGCGTACACAAAATATCAATGTTGTTTTTTATTAAAATTGTGTGTATGTCATCTGGTCCGCATGAATTACTATTTTTGAGACTTCTAGCAACTCTGATTACTTCATTTTCCGTGATAGGTTTTATAAACATTGATTTGGAGCTATCGATTTTTTTTGTGTTTAATAAAGTTTTATAGTCACTATTCGTACTAATGTTTTTAAGATTATTACCAACATTGAGAAAATATTCATTAAAAAGGTTGCTAATAGTTTTGGGATCCTTAATGATGTCGTTACCTTGCTCTTTTTCCCATGCTAGTTCCTTACGCGTAGTTAGTTTACCAGTATTTTCTTTAACTAATTTCCAAACAGCTTTAGATTTATTTTTAGCTCTTTTGATTGTATTAGAGATGTGGACTTGTTTTGCAGTAACTAGTACATTTTTTAAAACATGTTGATACATTTTAAAGTCCTGATTGAGCTTTTCATCAAACTTTCTCATTAGTGTGATGTACATTTTTCTTTTGGTTCTGCAGCATTTTTTGATGCCTTTGGTGACCCAGTTCTTCTTTTTAAGTGAAATGTTGATTGTTTTTATAGGATAGTATCTGTTAGTTAGTTCATAAAGAGTATCGTAGAAGATTGTCAATTGTTCATTATATTTTAGGTTAGATAATAATTTCGTCCAATCTATCTTCTCTAAAGCACTTCTAAATTTAGCGTTTGCTGTTTTAGTATAGAACCTTTTTGTTACTGACTTATGTTTTATGCTATTTTTAGCGATGTTCTTTTTAAGATATATTAATTGTGCGTCGTGATCAGAAAATGAGCATGGCACAATGATAGCCTTTTTACATTGGTCGACGTCGGTAAAGATGTTATCAATTGTGGTTTTTGTATTTTTTGTGCTTCTTGTTGGTCCTGTGCTACTGGGTTTCAAATTATGTACAAGTAGTGTTTGAAGAAAATCCTCTACTGTTTGTGACTTGCGATCTGATATATCAATATTGAAATCGCCACATAGTACAACGTTTTGAGTATTAAGTTCAGTAAGAAAGCGGTCTACATTGTCTAGAAACACTTTCACACTTGATTGCGGGCATCTTTACATTACAAATATATGTATGTTGCGCTTATCAGAAGTAATGCGTACACCACACAATTCGCAGCATTTTTCGATATTATACTTTGATACATTAACAGATGTACATTGTTGCATTAAATATTTTTTAACAAATAATAGAGCACCACCACCTCTACTTTCAGCACGTGCGGTATCAATAGCAATAAAGTAGCCTGGTAGGTTGATTGATTGGCATTCATTGGGCTCAAGCCATGTCTCAGTTATAGCAATAACACTGGGTTGTAAATTTAATTCGCATTCTAGGTAGGCTTCTAGACTAAGTAATTTGTTTCTCAATCGGTTTATGTTTAAATGCATTACGATGGTGGATTCTTCATGAGACTCTAGCGTGGTATCATTAATATCATTATTCATAAAAAAGATAAACTATTGTACATTTTTTCATTTAAAAGTTTCAGACTAGAGTTCATAGAGAACGCAATCTTATATTTACCCTTTAAATTTAATTTAAAACCATCATCTTTAAAATCATTGTATACTAAGTTGTCACCAACACATGCAACGTATGCATGGGGGTATTTGCCTAAAAGCTTTGGTATTTCTACATTAATCTTTGTTACAAAATCATTGAAAGGTTTGCCATTTGAATTGACACAGGTAGGAATAGTACAGATGATCACCTTACAATGTGCTAGAGCACTTACGGCATCATCTATACATTTTACAGTGAATGAGTTTTTCTTGGCATTAAAGTCAGAGCCGCCACACATAATTATCACGCAGTCCTTATCTGTGAAGCTCTTCGTTTTTTCGGTTATATCCTTTAGTACGCGATCGGTAGTGCCGTAATAGATCACATCAGTACTAATATCGTAATCTCCTGTTCTTATTTTAGACAATATGTGGGATAATTCCGTTCCGTGTAGATCTGACAATATTAAAAGTCTAGGTTTCGGGGCAGTCTGGTTTTGTATGTCTACGATTTCCACTGCCTCATCAATCGGTTCATCTTTATTATTCATCGTTGTATAATATGTAGTCTTATTTGTATTTGGTTCTGTATTCATAGTTACACCAGAGCTGCGGTCATTTTTTAAATCAATTATACCGGCTTCGATTCTATGCATGTTAGTTTGTAGCGAGGTAATTGATCGTTGCATTTGTAATAAAACTGTTTCCTTCCTTTTTAGTGTTTTGTTTTCAGATTTCAATATCATATAATCTCGTGTAATGTTACTTAAGCGATCAAGTAACTTTTTACTTTTGTATGATGATTTTTTGCTCTTTTTGTCTCTGACTTCAGAGTTAATCACCTCGTTAGTAAATGGTAAGTTTACTGATGATTTTTTTAGTTCAGTCATTTGTTTTGTTAGTTGAAAGTTTTCTTCTTCTAATTCTTCAATCCTAATTGCCAAGTTCCTTTTCTCATGTTCATTTTTTATTATTGTAGATTTTAAAGGTGTTAGTATTTCTACATTATCAGTATCCATGAAATCAATTCGAGATGTCAAATCATTGTTGTCTAGGGTAAGCATATTTAATTGGCTACTGAGTGTGTTACACATTTCATCCTTATCTTTCAGGAGCACTTTGAGGGATTTTATTTCATCATTTAGTTTTAGGACAATGTTTTCTTGGCTCTCCACAGTATATTGTTGTATCCCCTTAATTTCTTTTTTTAAATTTTCAATTAATTTGTCTTTATCACTTATCATTTTAAGGCACTTAAAGTGGTCATGTAATCCTTCTTCGTCACTGTGCACCGTGCTAAGTTTATTATCATCCAGTAATTTCCGTTTCCGTGTGAACTTCCCAAGTGCTTTTGCAGGGTGATTATCACCACAGTCACCAATTTCAACAGTCTTAGACGGCGGTGTCGCCGTCTTTTTTTGTTGTTTGCAATTCGAGCACTTCCATTTTTTTATATTCATTGGTAGAATTTTCTTGAACTCTACTTCTGATAAGCCAGCACACGTATAGTGCAGTTTGTCTTGGCAGCCAACACATTTTAATAATACTTCAGTGCTAAGTTCCAAATGGCATTTCGTACACTTCATTGTATATAATTATATAATAATTATTTATAAATTGAATAATAACTATTTATTTCGTTTTATTTTCTTTACTATTTTCGTAAACGCTAACTAATAAGTTAATAACGTTTCTGAACGAGCGCTCTTTGATCTAGCTGTGACGATGTCAGCTGTCACTTGTCAAGTCGTCGACGTCGGTATGCAATCAGCTGGTTTATTGGATTACCGTGAATTTTATGAGATATTATGACGAATATTGTCTGTTAATTTGAAGTTGTCTCTGTGTGAGTGTGTTAATATAAAGTACAGTTATCTGCGTCGTCCGATCTATTCGTATTTTACAAAAAAATAGCTCACCGAAGGGCTCTTGGGTGATTATCCATGTAGTGCAGTGATGGTTCCATGTTTGTAAGCACTTTCTTTCACTTTATATGAAGGTTTTGCTAAGGTTTTTGATTATTATTTACGCAGCTCAATAATACAGTTCTTCTCTGACAGATGTCAATTTTTCATATCTAACTATCATTAGTCATCCACGAACATGTCGAAATCCGGATAGACCTGATAGAAACCTGAGGAGCACCCTACTTTGTCAAAGTACAGGAAAAGTTGTATAATATTTTCGATTAAGATCTATAATAAAATACCAATAGAGATTAAGAAATTAAATATTAGATTATTTAAACAAAAATTGCACCAATGGCTAAAAAATAATAATTTTTATTCTTTAAATGATTTTTTTCTTCTTTGACATGAAAATAATGATTTCATAGTTCTGTAAATATTTTAGTGTGTAATCTTGTATATTTTGCATACCAGTCATGGTTAAGCATGGAAACCTACCTGTAATTTAGTTTGTAACACCTGTTTGGTAACGCAAATAAATATTCTTATTCTTATTCTTAGAAAACATAATTCATCACAACGATTCACCACACTAATTAATCACAGCATTAATTGTAAGACAAAACGTCTGTTCGCATTAGCTTTAGCGCACAAACGCAATTCTTCAGAATAGCGATAGCGATTCATCACATTCGTTATTAAAACACGGAATATCCTATTCCAGATTGTTTATTCATCGCTCATACCGCAGGTCGATCACGTAACGCATTGTACGAACGTCGGGTAGGTCTAAATGTCACTTTTTATATGGAAAATTGACAGTTACATTGTACCGACGCACGTTCGAAACATTACGTGATTAACCCTCAGAAGTAATAATAATAAAAAAATAAAAAAAATAGCTTTTATTCTCGACCTTTACATATTATTAAACTTAAAATGATACACTGACATCGGTGGTGTGGTCGATTTGCCTCTCGGCATAGGCCTCCCCTAATATCTTCCATTCATTTCTATCTGTTGCAGTTCGTCTCCAAGTCGGTCCTGCAACTGCCTTTATGTCATCTTCCCATCTTCGCAATGGTCTGCCTCTCTTCCTTCCCCCATCTCTTGGGTACCATTCCGTGATTAGTTTAGAAGTAATACAATCTCGTGAAAATGAGAACTGTGGTGGATATTGCGTTCCTGAACAAGTGCGACTAGGGAGAGACGCTTTTGTGTAAATGAATAATTATATCACGGTTAAGTCTAGCATAGTATCCTAAAAACAAAAACCATCATACAATATACAAAATATACTGCCATATACAGTCACGTATCAAAATATGGGTGCATGCCACTTACTCATAAATACCTATGTCTCATCACTCTTATGTTAGCGGATTATAGTTTCGGTACATATTTATGTGAAGACTAATCCGGTTCATATGTTTGCAGTTTACTGTACCTCCATCGTGAAAAAGACCTTCGTTATTTTAAAACCAAAGGTTGAAAGTCAATATATTTCTGTCTGGTGCTATAATTGTATTTCAGCACACATAAATATAATTGAACAGTCACGAGCTTTAATTTGGGACCCATCTAATAAGATGGGATATCGTATAGCTAACTGAAGACATTTAGAGCTAATATTTTCATGTATAGTGTCATAAAATTTACCATAGACAACTTACGTTTACTCGTGTTTAGGGGCAACAGTGACGTCCACCGGGCGCAACGAGTCAAACGATGGTTTCCGATTTTTTCCGAAAAATTGTCACTCGTCTTTTTGACCCTGTCCCCTCCGGCCATGTTTGTTATTTGCAAATAGGGAACATTACTGCAATGTTCTGCCGCCAGAGGCAGCACTACCACTAATAGTAAACCAGTATAGAAATATAGGGATTCACACACACATGCAAAATTGATTGTCAAATGAGTGACAAGGATGCTTGCATAGACAATACCGCAAGTGCGAACGAGATACAATGTCAACGCTGCTAGTGTCGCCACCTACGAAGAGTTTTGCGTAATGTTCCCTATTATATTTCGTGAAAATGTCAGTTTTCTCAATTCGTTTTGTCTGACACTGACACATATAACACCCGTAATTAGAAAACCGTAATTTTAGCTTTTTGCAAAGAGGTTATCAATAATTCAAGGGCCCATTCGATAAGACATTTAATTGTCTTATTTTGACACTTTCTTCGCTATTATCCGCTTTAGCCTAGTTGGTAGTGACCCTGCCTACGAAGCATGAGGTCCTGGGTTCGAATCCCGGTAAGGGCATTTATTTGTGTGATGAGCTCGAATATTTGTTCCTGAGTCATGGATGTTTTCTATGTATTTAAGTATTTATTTCTCTATATAAGTATCCATATAGTCGTCTAGTACCCATAGTACAAGCTTTGCTTAGTTTGTGACTAGGTTGATTTGTGTAAGATTGTCCGCAAATATTATTTTATATATTTAAATATTATTATTGAACTGAAATTTTCGACCTTATTGCATTATGAATGTTCTAACAATATTTGAAGGAAATGGGTCCCAAATTAAAGCTCGTGTCTGTACCTTTGGTTTTAAAATAACGAAGGTCTTTTTCGAGTAACCCTCATCAGCAATAAGTGACTTTGATGATGTCACATGTGGATTGGATAATTTATAATTATTCCAAGCGAGCGAGCAAAGCAAACCAAATTCTCCAATTCAGCTTGGGCCAAAAATTTTCCAGCTGTTTTTCTGTACAGGTCGCATTTCTCAACTGATTCTCGTGAAATTTTGTGAGCAGATTCATTTCATAATTTTATTATTGACTCTGTTCACCGAAATATATAAACATTTTTTTTTTAAGACTGACGTGCGTTCTGAATCTCACAGAGCAACTAGTTATACTAATAACCGCTAGTTGCCCACGCGGTTCTACCCGATAAAATAGATAAACAATATGTAAATCTATTAATAATATTAGTACATTATGATACAAGTGTGCTATGTTGGTCATTACACTCGAGTCGGTTTTTAAGTCTGAGCCGAAGGCGAAGGCTTAATGGAGACGAGAAGTGTAATGACCAATGCTCACGTGTATCATTCGACGTTTTTCAACACATTTGCGAGGAAAAAAAAATAAAAATAAAAAATGAAAATGTTAAAAGATATGTAATGAAAAGGCACTAGTGCGATAATGTAATGAAAAGTCACGGCATGGGTAATATTCTGCATTATTTTGCTAATATTTAAAAAGATATGTAATGAAAAGGCACTAGTGCGATAATGTAATGTAAAAGGCACGGCATGGGTAATATTCTGCATTATCAGTGTAAATACGCTGTAATAAGACCTAATTTACGAGCAGGTGTGTTGAAAAAAATATTACAAACCCCTATTTTGGGTAGTATCAAAATACTGAGAAAGTGCATGTGCTGCCTTAAATGCACTTTCTCAGTTTTTTGACTAAAGCACCAGTTGAAAACGAAAAAAATGTAAACAAACAATTTATCAAATTCAATACATTGATTGTTTACATTTTTTTCGTTTTCAACTGGTGCTTACTTTACGTCTTTTTCGTTAAGGAAGGCAGTTTTGAGGAAAATTCTAGTGACATACGGACAGATGGACTCACGAATTGTGACGAAACTGTAAGGGTTCCGTTTTTGCCATCTTGACAGCAGACATGCAGATGTTTGTAAAACATTGAACTGCCATTTTGTTTTTTTGACAGCACCCTCAGAACATACAAACGTATTTTATAATACAAAAACCCAATTAAGGCCTTCTCTCTCATACGCCGCTGTGCTAACACACCAGCACAAAGTACTCTCAAAACTAATTACACGGATGATGCACTCTAAACAACATTACGCTCCTCTTGCATACCCTAGTTCAAATCTACTTACTCTCCAAACATGTTCCCACTTCCAACATGTTTACTATGTTGGGTCAATAATCCGTAAATTAATTTGGCTGGCAACCACGTAGTAACGTTCCAGAGCTTGTTGGAACATGTCGTGAACTTTATTGAAGTTTAAGCTTTAATTAAGGAAGGTAATTAAGCTTTAAAATATGTTAACATTAAGTCTACGTTAGTTAAATTGAGAGCATGTTAAGTAGATTCTTAGGAGAATGTTCAGTTGTATCTCGAGAGTTTTACTTAGAATGTGAAATCTACCTGTAACACCTCACGTTTAATTATCCTGTTTCATACACAAATGTTGGTATGAAACAGGATAATTAACTAGCGAGCGAAGCGAACGAACATCTCCGTTTTAAATGGTTTCAGCTTGGGCAACTGTCTGTCTGGATGTCTGGCTGTTCTCCTCTACAAGTTGCATTACTAAACCGATTGTCGTGAAATTTTGTAATCAGGTTCGATAATTAGGTAAGTATCATAAATTTTATTTTAATCAAATCAGTTTTTAAAAATTAAACTTTTGACACATTATTAATGTATTAATAGTATTAATCTGTCAAAAAAAACTGGCATCTTCTATACATATAATAAAGCTGAAGAGGGTCGAAAGTCTGTACATGGAAGATATTCGAAAAAAAATTGGCTAGGGATCCTTAGAATCGATAACAGAACACGTTCTAACAGTTTTTAGATTTTCTGTTTGTTTGTCTGTTTGTCTGTTTGTCTGTTTGTCTGTTTATCTGTTTATCTGTTTGTCTGTTTATGTGACCGCGCATCACGTGAAAACGGCTGAACCTATTAAGATGAAATTTGGTATAGATATAGTTTGAGTCCTGCGGAAGGACATAGGGTAGATTTTATCCCGGAAATCAACCCCTAATGGGATGAAATGGGGGGTGGAAATTTGTATGGAGCTACTTAAACCGCTGCACCGATTTGGATGAAATTTGGTATATAAATAGTTTGAGTCCCGGGAAAAGTTAAATATTAGGTTTTATCCCGAAAATATTGTCTTAAGGGGGTAAAATGGGGGGGTGAAAGTATGGAAGTAACCCATTTTAATAAAATTTGGTTTAGACATAGTTTAAGTTCTGAGAAAGGACATCGGTTAGTTTTTATTCCAGAAATCTTCCCCTAAGGGGGTGAAATGGGTAAAACTTTGGATGGACTCCGTTTAGATCAAATTTGGTACAGATATACTTTGAATCCCGGAAAATGACAATCGATAGTTTGAATCCCGAAAATCATCCCACAAGGGGATGAAATAGGGATGAGAATGTGGATAAATCCCATTTAGTTAAAAATTGGTATAGAGATAGAAGGAGTCCCAGGGAAGGACAATGCATAGCTGTTTTTATCCTGAAATATCTTCTCCTGAGGGGGTGAAATGAGGGGTGAAAATTTGGATGGAACCCATTTACGGTATAGCGAGTTGGAGTCTTGGGGAAGGACATAGGTTAATTGTATCCCGAAAATTATATCCCCAATTACACCCCCTTAGGGGATGCCCTAAGGGGGTGTAATTGGGGGTGAAAATTTGTTTGTGACCCATTTTGATGAAATTTGATTGAAAGATAGTTTGAGTCCTGGGAAAGGACATAATTATGATAGTTTTAAATTCCAGAAATCATCCCCTAATGGCGTGAAATTGGGGTGAAAATTTTGATGTAACCCATATAGATGAAATTTTGTATAAAGATAGTTTGCGTCCCGGAGTATGACAACGGATAGTTTTAATCCCGAAAATCATCCCCTCAGGGATGAAATAGGGGGTGAAAATTTGGATAAGACCCATTTAGATGAAATTTAGTAAAGAGATAGAAGGAGTCCCAGGGAAGGACAACGCATAGTTTTTATCCCGAAAAATCATTTCCTGAGGTGGTGAAATGAGGATTGAAGATTTGGATAGAACCCATTTAGATGAAACTTGGTATTGAGAGAGGTAGAGTCCTAGGAAAGGACTTTGAATATATTTTACTCCGAAACACATGAAAGGAGGAAATCAGCCCCTAAGGGGGTGAGAAATGGTAGATGAAAATTTGGATTGAACCCATTTACGGTATAGCGATAGTTGGAGTCCTGGGGAAGGACATTGGATAGTTTTATCCCGAAAATCATCACCGTAGGGATTAAATAGGGGGTGAAAATTGTGTGGGAGTCCCAGGGAAGGACAATTCATAGTTGTTGTCCTGAAAAATCATCTCCTGAGGGGGTGACAATTAGGATAGAACCTATTTAGGTGAAATTTGGTATAGAAATAGTTGGAGTTCCAGGAAAGGAAATCGCATAGTTTTTAAAATTAAATGAGGGTAAAGATTCTGATGGAACTCATTTAAATTAAATCTGGTTAGATAGTTTGAGTCCTGGGAAAGGACATATGATAGTTTTTATCCCGCAGATCATCCCCTAAGGGGGTGAAATGGGGGAGACAATTTGGATGGAACCCATTTACGGTATAGCGATAGTTGGAAGTCCCGGGGAATCCTCCCCTAAGGGATGAAAATTTGGATTTGAGTGACCCATTTAGATAAAATTTGGTTCACAGATAGTGTGAGTTCCGGAAAAGGACAAAGGATAGTTTTTATCCCAAAAATCATCTCATAAATCAATCTCTTGAATTAGGGGGTGAATATTTGTATGGAGCTTCTTTACAACCCATTTTGATAAATTTTTGTATAGAAGTAGTTATTAGGCGCGGCGTTGGTAGGCCCCCCACAAGATGCGGGTGGCTCAAGATTGGTCACTTTGGAACTTTTTGGGGAAGGCCTCTGTCCAGCAGTGGACGTCTTTCGGATGATATGATGATGATGATAATGATGATAAAATTGTTTGAGTCTCGGGGAAGGACATGGGATAGTTTTTATATTGGAAATCTACCCCTAAAAGGGAAATGGAGGGTGAAAGTTTGTATCGAGCTACGATATAAACGAGTTCTACGCAGACGAAGTCGCGGGCAAAAGCTAGTTTATAATAAAATATAACGAGCAGAACCTAAAGCCAGAGTTCAAACAACAAAAATCTATTTCAGATTAAAAGGGAAACTTGATGTTGAATCGGAAATTGAATCTTCGGTTCCATTTTTCTTTTTTCCGAGCCAACGAACAAATCATTTCGGACCGACGAGGTCGCCATTATTGGAAATTTTAACGGTTATTCACGTTCTAACGTACAATAGTCGATGCTTTTTAAACCTTGATGCTGCCAAGAGAAGGGGATAATATTATGCTTTCTGCAAAATATACGCCATCGCAGTTTCATCAAATGCATGAATTGATTATAGAATATTTTCTAAATGTAAGTTTGTGTGTATGGCTCCAGGGGACCGATTTTTGACTTTCGAGCGCAAAACTCTGTCACTCGAAAACTGACAAAAATTATGAAATTCTATTTAGAAATAGCGATAGAAAATTTATTTTAATTTATTTGACGACCGCTTTAGCCTAGTTGGTAGTGACCCTGCCTACGAAGCAAGAGGTCCTGGGTTCGAATCCCGGTAAGGGCATTTATTTGTGTGATGAGCACGAATATTTGTTCCTGAGTCATGGATGTTTTCTATGTATTTAAGTATTTATTTCTCTATATAAGTATCTATATCGTCGTCTAGTACCCATAGTACAAGCTTTGCTTAGTTTGGGACTAGGTTGATTTGTGTAAGATTGTCCGCAAATATTTATTTATTTATTATTTATTTATTTCAGACTCAGGGTCCATATAAATGAAAGTGCTTAGGTAATTACAATACACAGACTTACAAACTAGAGGTTAGTACAAATTATACATTTAAGTTACAAAAAAAAAACGAGGGGTATTGACCACTCGTATCGGTAGAAAGTAAGTACCTGCAATTTTGACAATACAATCGTATTTATTTTTATTTAATTTTCGAGCGCTTCAAAGTCAAAATTCAATCCCCAGAACTGGTCATCCGATTTAAAAAATTCTTTACCAAGAAGGAGTCATATTATAGAGGGTATCTTCAAAATGGACATAGATTATATTTCATCCCACGTCTAGATCCGAGTGGGCAGTTTATATTTTACTATGAAGTTAGTGAAATAGTAATTGCTATGATTAGAAATTACCCCATTACCTTATCTGCCGTAAAAAAAAACCCTGGTTTTTGTCAAATCGTGTCTGAAAAAACCATTTATTCTTTTTCATAGCATTGATCAAGCTAGAATACTTAAAAAGTATCATCATCTTATCAGCTGAAATACATACACTGCTTGACATAAGGATGTAGCTGGCGCAAAATCTAAAATATGCCTTAGAAAAACATATCAAATGTCTAATATTTATTTTTCATAACCAAGTGACTACAATGTTAGTAGTAATACGGTCAGACCTAGTAGATTTATTCAATTAGTTTAGTAAATATCAAGTATTATAAAATGTATAATTGTGGTATGTTATCTAACTTCATGTTAAAAACCATTTAGAACGTTATCAACTCAAACAAAAGTAATATAGAACGAAGTTGAGAACAATTTCAATTAATTTCGAATCAGATAAATAACATCACAAAGAAACATTCTCTGATTAAACTCAGTTCTGTTAACAAATGAAATCATATCAAGAGCAAATCGTAAAGCAAGGGTAAACGTATTTATTTAACAGAAATAATTTCTCCAAGGAGTGCTGATCAAATAATTTCAAATTGATTTCTCGAATATACTCAGTCGTCAACTCGTCACTGCTTCAACATTTTGCTTTGATTATTGTCAATTTCACATAGACGTAGGTACGTTATAAAAACAGAACATTAAATTAGATTGTTTTTGTCATATCTGTACTAGCGCATGTTACCAACGTTTCTTTCTTTGTAACTACGTTATATTAAAGGCTTTTGGGTCGGCGCTGTTCATATCATATAACTGACTTCAATATTTGCATCGGCTACCCCGCTCAATATCCAAACGTCCATTCGTCGTTGAGTTAAATGTTTTTTTTTCACAATTTCAACTCCCAAAAAAACAATTTAAGCATTAAATTATCATCATCATCCTCCAAGCGTTATTATTCCCGGTTGTGCCCCTAAAGGAGCCCGGGGTCCGCTTTGACACCTAATCCCAAGATTTGGCATAGGCAATAGTTTTACGAAAGCGACTGCCATCTGACCTTCCAACCCAGAGGGAAAACTAGACCATATTGGGATTAGACCGGTTTAAGCATTATATTATAACAAAAAAATGTAAATACAGAAAATATAATTTTTACAAATCTCTTTTTGCGAATCTTTTGATTTCACTCACGTATTAATCATCTATGCCTATGGCAAATAAAAACAAACTACGAGTACACTATGTCGTCCCTTGATTGCAAAAACCGCTTAAGCTCCGTTTTGGACAAAACTGAGATAATAATACTGTTGTTTATGTTTTCCCAGATCTACATGCTACAAAAGCCCATGTTTCGATACGTGGCTCCATTTCTGATTTAATTTTAAGATAAGGTTAGATAACAACGATTTTTAAGATAATCTACAAGCCAAAACCTATTAAATCTCTGTTATAATAGCTAGATTGAACAAAACTTGAAATTTAATAACAGTAAAATTGTGCTAACCATCAGATATACTAGATGTTTGCAGCCAGCGATAACAAAAAATGTGTGTTTTATAATCTAACAAAATATTCTAACCACCACATAATATGTTTTGCCAGACAACCAAAAGAATCAATAGTTAAAATTGTTCAAAAGCAAAAACAAACTAAGTGTAACATAAGCGGTTTTGCTTGTTACGTTTCACTTTTGAAATCACACATTATTCATTCAACCAAAACCGCCTTAGTGAGCTTTGATGCTCCTTGCAGGCATAATGGTACTATTGTGCAAATATGCATATACATACTCCCATTGCAGCGAAAACCGCCTAACTGCAAAAAACCTAGTATTGAGTAAAATGCAAATGAAGGTGAAGGGCCAATAATTACTTATGTATTTTCGTGTTTTTACATGAACAGTCGCTTTGCTAAACTTGTATGGTAGTTTGATGAAATGGACTAGACCTGAGAAGAGAGGAGCCACTTTGCTGACCTTGCCTCCCGTGAGATAGTTTGGTTAAACTGGACTGGACACAAGAAAAGGGTAACCACTTTGCTGAACTTATAATAGTATTGTAAAGTGGACTGGACCTGAAATGTATTATATTACGTTCTATACTCGCTGAAAGGCTGGGGCTTGATTACCGCACTGGAATATAGATAAATATAATTTGAAGTACTCAATTCTCACCAAAAATAATTCAATTGCCTGCATTTGGTAGCATACTTACAAGTAGTCTGAATTGTCCTATGTTATAAAGTCTAAGTCTAAGTTTTTATTTTTATTTTGAAAAAGTAACCCTAAAAATGTATTCTTTATAATTAAAGAACCTGTTTGGTGAACTACGAACGATTTTCGGCCCAAGCTGAAACATAGAACTTCGTTTGCTTAAGGAATGGAGACGGCATTTAACATTGTTTGCAATAAACTCAGGTTCCGGTCAGCAGTATAGTAACGAAGTGCCAGTGTTTCTAATGTTACATATTTGACCAAAATCAGGTAAGAGTAGGTTACTATTACAAAATATAATGTAATTAAACTACGCAAAATTAAAAATTAGTGATAAAACCTCACGTGCCAACACATTGTACACGTATTTTCTAATTATAAGTGCTTTTAATTCCTAAATTTCAAAATTCCTCCAAGCAAAACCTACTAACTGCATCATGATTTCTAAATTAACTCAAATTCTTCTGAATCTGAAATCGTTTGAAGACTTTATTCAGGTCAAACGGTTTTAAATTTACATCAAAAAGTATTATAAATCGAAAATTCCGATCTAAGCCTATTATTTTAGGAGATACAAAAAAAAGTGTTTCAGGAAAAACCGCTTAACTGCAGCACTTTTTACGGTAAACCCTAAATTTTATCCTTTTATCCTAAACAAAAAGTAAATTTAGTCATAAAGTCTTAATAAACGATAAACTGTTCATATAAAAACACGAAAATGCTTAAGCTGTTATTGGCCCTTCATAGAAATATTAACATGCAAATCTTTAAATGCGTTTTTCTCATGTCATGCAGTTAAGCGGTTTTCGCAGCCAAGGGACGATATAGTCTCATTTGCTATTGGTATACACAAGGTATTGCCAATTTTATACTTTTAAATAACTAGTACCCGACACGGGTTTGAATAGCACTAGCTACCCCCTTTCTTGCCGTGGGGGTCGTAAAAGTCGTACTAAGGGAACAGGTTTGAAGTGTGTCGTGGGCGATGGGCTAGCAACCTATCACTACGATTTCATATTTTGTCGATCTTTTATACCCACATTTATGCTAAAACTGCCACTGGAACATAAGTTTCATGTGCTCTGCCTACCCGTTTGGGAGTAAAGGCGTGAATCTATGTAAGAAACCAGCACCTTTCCGTATTATGCGTAAAAGAAAAACACAATATTCAAGCATGCATTAATGAAAGGTTCTAATTACACGGAATCGGAATAAAAACGGGAATAAACTTACCAAGCAAGGTTCTTGGCTGCAACGTAACACATCCTGTGTGTATGTATTCGATGAGTTGACGGAACACGTCGGGTTCAAACTCTTCGATGATCAACGTCTGATGTTGCTGTGAGGACGGCTAGATGGACCAAAAAACACCAAATCAACGTGAGCAAGTTCATCAAAAATTGATTGATGAAAGTGTCAAAGACACGAAACCAAAATTCAGAGCGGCTGCCGCAAAACGTAGACCTTAAATATTCGTTTCGTTTCGAGGTAGCCGCTCAGATAAACTGAATTAATAGAAACGTTTTACAGCGCTGTGAAACCATTTAAGCGGAATGTAGATAAATTTGCAGAAAAAATGGACTGTGCGCAATTGTGAATTATGCAAAAAATATCCTTGAAATAACAATATTGATTGTTTTGCATGCTTTTATTTATTTACAATTTTCATAACCGTTCAGAGGACAGAGTAAGAACAAAATTGACATCTTCAAGATCATATATATTACCAATTATGTAGAGTTACATTTTTATTATTTTTTTCTGATATCATGCATATTCTCTATACGGTTTATGATTGATAGAGTGCTAGTGTTGTACCAAAACTCATGATAAAATATTCATACGAATAGCTTTAACATATTTATATTTATCACAATATTTAAAGAATACCTTACTTTTCTCAACTTACATTAACAGACGAAATTATATAAAACGACATGCAACATCAAATTTTATATAACTATAATATATTTAATAAATAATCGTTGGC
The DNA here is from genome assembly GCA_963854355.1 of Epinotia brunnichana. NCBI lineage: Eukaryota > Metazoa > Arthropoda > Insecta > Lepidoptera > Tortricidae > Epinotia > Epinotia brunnichana. The sequence continues at coordinate 2,342,817 of OY977946.1, forward strand.
ATATTAAAGAAGATTTATTTTGCAGATAACCAGTCGTAACTACATAAAAATGGAATCAAATTTAATACTTTGTACGAGATAAACATTAAAAACGTTAAACTGATGACTTGTGAAACCCTACATAACACCGTTTAATTTAGTTTACCTCTTGTATTGGTGCCAATTGCTGCGCGAAAGTGGATCTCTGTTGTAAAAATAATAAAAGCATTTATCCTTATGAAATTTTCCTGTAATTTTACCATATTTATTTTCTTTCATCTTAAAACTCTTTTGAAAAAAGTTCCATCTTTCAAACAACGTCAGATGGTTGATAACATTATAAAAACAATTTTATAACGCCTCCGATTAAAACCGACAAAACTTTTGCAAGAAGCCTGACGGACATGGAAATCTTTCTTGTTAATCAGTAATGATAAGCATCATTACTGATCATAACGATATTCCTTGAGGGAAAATGGAGGAAAACTGGTTAGTACGGTTCTCGAGGGATATTGATTATACTTATTACGCCGTCATTTTATCTAAGCAAGCCAATACAGATCTCTTGATGTAGGGATATCTTGGGGGTAGGTACCTACTGTTATACTATTTATCATTAAAATTTTCATTTAGTAGAACATTTAACATTCACTTGCATTTGATTATCAAATTAACTGTAATCTGTCACCTGTTGTGCTGCATTTTGAAGATTGAGAAGCGGTTCTGATGATCGCTTCAGAAACAAGCGCAGTTTGTTCTCTCGTGGGGCTGGTTCCTTCTTCCTTTGAGGGCTAGGTGCTTGATAAAGCATTTTTTGGAATACCCTGCAACAAAAAAAGACAATTGTTGTCCTCTTTTAATTCAGTTGGATGAACAAAGATCACTCAGCGTTAAACGTGGGGGTTTCGCCTCTTTCATTGTTTTAGATTTCAGAGCCGTAAATTAACATATCTTTTATGTTTCACGGGCTTTGTGGACGATCATAAAGGGCTGTGTGGGACGAGCAGCCACATAACTAGTTAACTACACAACCCTCCGAGTCACGTCAAGAATCTTGTCCTTCGCTTTTATGAGCAAATTCTTGACATGTCTCTTAATTTATTAGTATTTTGGGTCTTTGTGTGATTCCTTTGTTGCTTTATAAAGGAATTTTATACACATACAAATATAAACGACGAATTGTGATGGGACCTCAATAAGCATTATGTTCCATGATGTGAATAGAAAGATACGATGTTCAAAGAAAATCCAAGATCTTATGGAAATCCCTCAATTGCTGAAGGGATAAGAGTCTTCAAGTCGTCGAGGATCGTAAAAGGATTGCGAGGGTGTTGTAAATATGTTAAATATGATAGCTAATGGAAAGATCATACACGGATTTACAATGAAAGAAAAATGTTGATGCAAAGGTACTCGGTATTCGGTAATCGGTACATTATTATTTATTCCGGAAATATCCGAACCAAGAGAAAAAAAACGTAAGTAATTTATTTCTTGAAAAGTATTTGACAAAAATCTTTTTCTAAATTTTTATGCGAATTCAATTTTGTCCAAGCTGGTTAATCATAAATGTGATGATATAGGTACCTAAATAAAATATAGATTATGTTTGCTTCGCAAACACTAATTTGCAGGAGATAAAAGCTTTTCACGTCCAAACCAAATACGGTTTATAGGCAATGAAGTAATTAAATTTACAAAATTGGGAAGTCGAGTACTTAAAATAAACCTGTAGTAAATATATCTATCTTCTGCCCACGACACGTTTTATCGTAGCTCCATTTTTTTTGTATTCTGAAAAGGAATCTTTTCATAAATTTTTAATTGTGTAGCTCAAAAATAGAGTGTCCTTCACACAAATTTTGCACCCCTATTTAACCCGCTTACGGGTGTGTTTTCCAAAACCCTTAAATTGCTTTTCTTGTATTGTAATAAGGAGTCCATACACAGTTTAAACTTTTTAAGTCTCTCACTTAAAATTTAAATCTATCACCAAACAAATTTTCGACCCCCTTGATATTCAAAAATCCCTTTTTAGTGGGTACTTTAGTTATACAAACTACCTATTGTGAAAAAAACCGGCCAAGTGCGATTCGTACTCGCGCACGAAGGGTTCCACGTTCCGTACCATTATCTATAACAACTGAACTAAAAAAAAAAACATCATCAGTAATTATAAACATGATGAATTAAAAAAAAAAACAGCATTATCATATTTATGCAAAGAATTCAAAGAATTTTTTGCACGGTGTAATTGCAACGCTATCGCTAGCTATACCTACCTACTTTGTTTGTTACGCCGTAACAAGATGCTTTGTATCGGGGTGACCTAATTAGACGCCGGGAACACAGAAGTTATTTCCAAGATTGCCTTATTTTCTTAATTAAAGATTGCCTTTTTTCACAAGACAACTTGTAGGTTACTTACTAATTATGGTTTGCGAGAAATTAGCTATGAACAAAAATGAAAATAATATTCTCATCCAATAAGACACGATAATGCCAAAATGATCTAACCGATTTACTAAAGGAATAATACATTTTATGATCAACATTATTTTTTTGAACATAAAATATGTTTTATCCACAATTTTCACCTGTGTTTGTGGATTTTACTAAAAGTTAAGTTTGAATAAAAATAATGAAATAACTCTCAGCATTAAAAAAAACTAAAAAAAAAAAAAAAAAAAAAAGTAAAGGTAGGTATCTAAAGGTGTTACTTGGGATATTAACTTGACGAGACTTTACAGGTAGGTTGCGAACATTTGTATAAACATAGAGGAAAGCGCCTTCGATCGATAGCGCTCGCTTAGCGGTTTCCTGCCAGTAAATTAAAAAAATAAAAATAAACATACCTACGGCTCCCTGCCACACTGCTTGGGCGTGGACGCGAGGAACTTCATGTCTTCCGCCAGCCCAGATTGTTTCTCGAAGGTTGCAAAAGTCATATGCAGAGCAAAGCGCCTTCGAGCCCTCTCGCAAAGCGGTTACCTGGCATTGAATTTCATGAATTAAAAGAAACATACCTGCTCCGTGCAGCCAGCACTGCCTTCACAGCAGACACCGACTCCCTGGTGTCCCCACCAGGAACGTGACGTCACACAGCTCGGGCATAGACGCGAGGAACTTCATGTCCTCCGCTAGCCCAGATTTGTTCTCGAAGGTTGCAAAAGTCGTATGTAAAAGAAAGCGCCTTTGAGCATCGGGTTTCTGGCACTGATTTAAATAAATTAAAACAAACATATCTGCTCCTGCTGATGACCTGGTAAAGGTCGTGGGAGTCCGCTGGATGTAGGTGGTACAGTACCGGTCATTATGGCTTTCTTGGGGGGACCCAAGTTCGGCAGTGGACGTCGTTCAGCTCATATGATGATACCTGCTCTGTACAGCCAGCATCACCTTGACAGCAGACATGGGCTCCCCTGGTGTATCCCGCCAGGAACGTTACATCACACTTCATGTCCTCTGCTAGTACAGACTTGTTATCGAAAGTTGTGAAAAATCGAATGTTGAGGTAAGTTCCTTCGAGAAGCGGGTTTCTGGCGATGAATTAACGAGGCATACCTGCTCCGAGCAGCTAACACCGCCTTCACAGCGCACACTGGCTCCCTGGTATCCCCCACCAGGAACGTGACGTCACACAGCTCGGGCATGGACGCGAGGAACTTCATATCCTCCGCCAGCCCAGATTTGTTCTCAAAGGTGCTGAGGTCTGGCTCTGCCTCCATCGCTGCTAACGCCCCGCTTCGCATTGACGACTGGAACAAGAATTTGATTAGTTTCACAAATAATAATATTAAGTCTTGTGGCTTTTTTTTTGGTTTTACTAAGCTACAAGTATAATTTTTGCTCGACTACGGCAGAGCCGAAAAAAGGGGATAATATGTTTTTAGTAGTCAGTTTTTGGGACGCCACTTTTGTGAGCACTTTCGCTGCCTCACACCTTAGTCGTACCATCGGGGCAGCAAGAGCTGCTGCCGAGGTGGCTGCGCTTAGAAAGCGGGAAAAATACTCCGCATTGGCGAATTATTCATTTGTCCCTCATGCGGTGGATACTACGGGTTTCTGGTGCTCAGAGGCCAGAACATTCTTGGCGGAAGTGGGGCGCCGTTTTGCGACTGAGAGGGCATGACTTCCGTTCCGAGTCATTCCTGTTGCAAATGTTGTCGATCGCAATTCAACGCGGCAATACGGCGAGTATGATGGGCGCCTTTTCACTCGGAATGACACGGGGCGGGTTATTTGACTAAGTGTGTTTTTATTGACATGTAAACTGATCTAATATAAATAAAATTTACATGTTAGTATGTAAAATTATCTTTTAAATAGCAGTCTATGTATGTATTTATGTGTGTTCCCCCGTAGCATTTAAGATACTGAATCGATTATCACGAATGAGGTAGCAATCGATTCGAAATTATACTCCGGGTGACATATGCTACCTTTTTACCCGACTGCCAAAGGAGAGAGGGTTATGTTTTTCGAGCGTATGTATGTATGTATGTATGTATGTGGGTATGTCTTATTCCTTGACACGCCCTGCAGTCTAAACCGTTTGACGGATTTCGACATGTGAGGTGTCGTTGGATTCCTCTTAATCGTAGGAGTGACATACGAGTAGGCTATAATATTTGCAAAAAAGCAGTGGGGTTTGTCGAAAAATGTTTTGATTTTACTTGTTTCAGTTGGTTTTCCGTAGACGGGGTTTTTTTAAACTTTGTATGCTTGTTACAAGAGTAAACTGGTAACACAGATACGTTTGACCAGTTTTCCTGTTTTGCGTGTTTAGACTTGTATAATAGGCATGATGCCTCATGTTAAACAATAATAATGTAGTTGTGCTAAATGGATATTAGTAAGCCATCAAATAAAGTATAAAATATAATTAAAATCAGAAAAGATATGATGATCTAGAGATAGAGTCAATTTAAAGCTACCAATAGAGACCTTACTCTTTTATAGAAACAAAATTGTATGACAACTATGTATCAAACTAAATAAGCGCGGTATTTTGCGACCAAAACAGAAATTTACTTGATTTTCCATACAACGATTAGTACAAATAACAGTTGTGACGTCATACCCGTGTGCCAATCAGTATGAATCGTTTCACCTGCCACCAGCGAGGTCAATCTTTTTTTGGTAATTTTGGGTATTGGGTTCTTATTGTAGTTGGCTCCTTAAATGTAGGTATAGGTACAAAGCACACTACTCTTTTTTCCCAGCTACATCAGAGCCGAACGGAAGGGGTATGTTTTTTTTTATTTACGTGTATTCTACCGTAGTGTTTAAGATATTGAACCGATTTTGATAAATGAGGTGTCATTCGACTCGAAATTATGATCTGCTCCGGGTGACAGAGACTTCCATTTGTATTTAAAAAAAATAGGTTATAGTTTTTTTGGACTGTTAATGCTTGTTCGTCAACTAGGTATTGGGTGAGTTGGTTTATAAATGCATGTTTTGTCCATATTGGTTTATTGGTGGATATTTTTTTTGTGAATTTGACGATAACTTTTTTGTTTTCACTCTCCGGGTTCATTTCATTTCATTTATTTATTAATCTTTAAATTGAATATACAATTTTACCCATAGGGTGTAGCTAAAATAATCAATATACACAGGAAATTATAAATAGTAGTGAGTAATAACTTAATAATAATAATAATAGTCACAATGTCAAAATTTATCGGCTTTCATAGAGCTCAAATAATAAATGTCAAAATACCTGTAAATACTAAATAAATTCAAACATCAACATTATAAATTAAACGAGACAATAGATAATAACAATTCATAACACATCATTAACATTACTAAAAAAATAATTCAAACTATAAGGACATAAGACTAACAGGTACTTCTTTAAAGCTAAGAAAAATTTTGTGCACGTCAAGGTTTTTATTGTACTGGGTAAAGAGTTATAGACTTTAGCAGCAGCAAATCTAGGACATCGATGGTAGCTGCTCGTCATGGCAACAGGAACACGGACATCGCACGAGAACAAAGTGTTTAATCTATCACTTTTAAAGTCTGTTTTTGCAGGAAACTTGTCATGGTGTCGTCTAACTAGTTTACAAAGTTCAATCACGTACAGTGATGTTAGAGTTGGTAGTTCAAGTTTCTTAAAAGAGGGTCTACATGACACGCGATTTGACTTAATACCATCCAGAATACGTACACATCGCTTTTGCAACCGGTTGTAAGGATAATCGTAGATTTTGACACAGATCAGAAACAGATCAACCGTTTATGCTGTTACGGTCGAGATTATTTAACCTGGACCTCTCAGTACTGAAGTTTAGGTACTAACATAATTATTTAAGATTATTGTAATACTAACATTTATGGTTTATTTTGTCTGAAATAAATGCTTGTAGCTGAAATTTTTATTTTATAAAACTGACTTTAGAATATGAATCTTTACCTTTTTTGAATGGCCTACTTTGATGCAATTTCGTCAACTTAAATAAAACTAACTATACCCATACGTGGACCCATTTCTTAAATAAAACTAACTATACCTACACGTGGACCCATTACTGAAATAAAAATAACTATACCTACCCACTACTTAAATAAAACTAACTATACCCACACGTGGACCCATTACTTAAATAAAACTAACTATACCCACACGTGGACCCATTACTTAAATAAAACTAACTATACCCACACGTGGATCCATTACTTAAATAAAACTAACTATATCCACACGTGGACCCATTACTTAAATACAACTAACTATACCCACACGTGGACCCATTACTTAAATAAAACTAACTATACCCACACGTGGACCCATTACTTAAATAAAACTAACTATACCCACACGTGGACCCATTACTTAAATAAAACTAACTATACCCACACGTGGACCCATTACTTAAATAAAACTAACTATACCCACACGTGGACCCATTACTTGACACAAAGAAATCAAGCTGTAAACTTTTCGGAAACAGGGAGAAAAACTTTGTCTTTCCGTTTGTGTATTACCATAATCCTGTTTCAGAACTTCTTTGTAAGCAACAACACTTTGGCACAGCTGGATTTACTGGGCAGAATTACTTTCAAAAATGATGTCTTCTAAATAGACAACAACGGTCCAATTTATTTGTTTCTAGGTGTGTCGTTTATATTTTGTAATATTTAAAATAATTAGGGAAAAGTTTATATTTTTGGAAGTGTAAAATGATAGGAAATATAACTTAGGGTTGCGATTAAATCTTGAATCCTTTGTAATATGGCGAAAAATAAAACTTTATGACACCTTTTTGTTAAGTTGGCAAGGGTTTTAGTTTTTTTCCGTGGGTCGTCGTGTTTATAAAAAAGAAGACTTTTTTTTACCATACCAGTAAATATTTTGAACTCCTCACGTCTTTACTGAACTGGAAACATCTGACAAACTAATTAAAAAGTTATCTTGTTAAATGCAAACAAGCTCCTATTTAAGTAAAAATTGTGCATTTTTGAGTCTGAAAATGATAATAATAATATGTTTAATGGACACACTTATAAAGCTTTACTTCTAATTTCTGATCACCTAAAGTGAAAAATAACAGCAGAAAGCAAAATAAATCTTGAAATGTATGCACTCGGTTAAAAATAATTCGGAATGACCGCCCAAATTGAATAAAATGAAAAATTTTGGATTTTTTTTTTTATTTAGAATCAAAAAAAATACAATTTTAGTAACTTAACCTAAAGATTCGCCAAACTGCAAAGCAGTTTGTTGGCGATCCGCTCACTTAAAAAAAATAAAAAAGATAATATTATCGCGGTACACGGTACACCGAAACACTACACTACCGCCCCAGCCAAAAGGCCGTAAGTCCCCACAGAGTTCATACGAAATTACGACCTGTTGGCGGCACGGATGTGCAGTGCTTTATTTTTCCAACTAATCGAATCTTTACAACTAATGGAATTAATTTCCTTACTGCGGAGACTACTTGACTAAAATAGCCAATATTGTTTCAAAATATACTAACGTCGTCCAAACTGAAGTGCCTGGTGATAGTCAAATCCATGTTGAGTGTTTCCACTGCACCGTAACAATATCGGAAAGCTCCACCCGCCGCGGCGCTCGAGTTTCGACTGCCGACTGGCAGGAGGAAATGGAAACGGCAACATCGGTTAAACGTCCGGTCGCCGCCCAAGTTATAGGAAACTAGCTGTCTGCGCGGTTTCGCTCGCATATGGCAAGGAACGCAGGCAAACCCGCGAGATAGAACATAGCCTATATCCTTTCGGAACGTCCATTTTACACGCAGGTGAAAGAATTTTTGAAATTGGATGAGCGGTTCCGGAGATTATTGATTACATACAAACTTACAAAACAATCCATAGACTTTTATAATATTAAGTAGAGAAAAGTTTTAAAAAAATTTTGGAAATAGTCATAATTTTAGCCGAAAGATACTTGTTGCTGACCTGTCCTCGCTTTAAAGATCAGATTGACAGAGAGATCAAAGTGGGGATATGTGGCTCTTCTGTCAAATATTGAGGATGGAATACCGGACAATCCGGACATACACAATGAACGGTGGGTCCACACTATCCGTACCTAGTATGTGGCAACCACAGTTGCCAATTTCATGCACCCATAAACTGATTGTGGCAACTGTGTTTGCCAAGCGAAGTATGGGCTGCTTTGATAGAAAAAAAGCAATTTAGGCTACCATTTTTAAAATCCGAAATCAAGTGAGCGGTTTAAGTATACTAGGAATGTACCCTATCGAAGGTCCATTATTTTTATCTTACTGATAAATATCGCCCGAGCCGAAAACAAAATGTGGTAAATAGTTTACTTCCTGTAGCTCCATAGAAAATATTTTTTGTTACAAGCAGTTTTTTTCCAAATCTTACTATTTTCACGTAACAAAAAGCTGCCATAACATATTTAGACCTTCTTGCAAATTATGCTACAAAATAATGCAAAAAGTAGCTAAGGGCCTTCAAGAACGTATTCCTCTTATTTCCTCAAATAGGAAGACATTTAAATCAAAGCGAGACCCACATAAAGTTTTTAATATGGATATAGGTAATACGTGCACAAAGTTAGCTAACGTTTTTAGAACACGCTTTGGTAAACTTTTCTCAAGGCTTTTTTCGACTTTCTGTCCCGCTTACTGCCAAATTGGCTGTCGTTGCATCTCATATGCCCATTTTCAATATTGTCACCGGAAATATTGCCGGGAATAAGGGCGTGCATTGGAAAATATCGAATTCCAGCTGATATCAGGTATATAATTATTGACTATATGATTGTTTGATTTATTCAACCGAAACATGATTGCTTAAAAATTCCTTGATAGAAAAAAAAGCCCAAGTAGGGTCTTTATTTTCCTTGTTTACCTCAGCCTACACAAACAATACACTAATAATCAATAAAAACAAGTTTAGATGATGGTATTTTATCCCATCTAAAACGCCGCTTAAGGAAATATGAATAAGGTTTATAACTAGGTAGCATTTTGAAGTTTTATTTATATTTTTATTCATTATTGTAAGGAAATATGGTATAAAACTGCACAGTGGTTCACGAGGTATCAATCGACCTTTGACAAAAAAAAACCATCCCCTATGAGTTTAGCATTTCATTATACCGCGCGCGCACGAAATAAGAGTGTTTCTTTCACGGGGCGTGGTTTACTCGCAACGAGGCATCCCCTTAAATAAAATGTTGTGCGTTCGCACACACCTACTTCGCTAAAATTACAATTAAAAACCTTAATTAAAATATTTTAACGGACAAAATTGTGTACGTTTCTTTTTTAGGGTTCCGTACCAAAAAGGTAAAAAGGAACCCTTATGGTGCGACTCTGTCCGTCTGTCCGTCTCTCCGTCTGCATCTGTCCGTTTGTCCGTCCGTCCGTCTGTCACAACGTTAAATATCTCAGGAACTACTAAAGCTATCAATTTGAATTTCGGAACAACTGTTAAAAGGGTTAAGACACGTGTATGGAAAATGAAAAAATTAAATATACATTTTTATTTTCTGTTTAAATGACGAATATGAGAAGGGTTAAAAAATCTAAGTCTAGTAAATAGAACAAATGGGGTATCATATAAAAGGGCTTGAGTTGCGCTTACTAAAACCGTTTTCATTTTATTGCATACCATTCCTCCCCCCTTTATCTCCAAAGTTTACAAAGCGAAAATACTGAAATAATTACATATGATTTAGTAATTTTTTTTAGTAACAAATAATACAGGAAAAATAAAATGATATCTCTATCAAACTTGGTTTTTTTTACTTATCAAAAATAGTTTCTTATATAATTTGGAATTTACTTACTTTTGTATGAAATTTTATATCTTCAAATTTCCATCAGATTATCGAAGTCCCTTCTTTCAAATAAAAATATATAAATAATCGAAATCGGTACGCGTGATAAAAAGCTATCGCTGATAAACAAACATACTAGGTTGGAAGTTGTTAGTACCAAAATGCAGAAGGCGTTTTGCAACGGTAACTTCTACTATGAGCTGTTTAAGATTGTTCAAGAAGTAATGGGATCCTGACATGACTGGTATGGTGTATGAATGTTTGTACGGAACCCTCGGTGCGCGAGTCAGACTCGTACTTGACCGGTTTTTTACCCACGACGGAACAGAGAATGTATATGCATTTAGGGTGAGAGGCTGTTTGTTTGTTTGTGTACACCAATGTTCCCATTTTTCTCCAAAACGGCCTAACCGATTAAGATGCGGTTTTCAGAAATGGGTTTGAGGTTTATCAGGGGTGGTTCTTAGATAGGCGTTATGATCTTTACTTACCAGGGGGCGCTGTAGTAAACGTTTCAAATGAATTTCCTCAATTATCTCAAATACGGCTTGACCGATTTCGACGCGATTTTCGGTGATGAGTTTGTGGTTTATGATGAATGGTTTTTACATTAAAATTATTACGTTTACTCACCAGGGGGCGCTGTAGTGAAAATTTTACACGAATGTTGTTACGCGGCTTGAACGATTTATGCCATGTTTGACTTCTTTTGTTATTGTTTGTCGAGTAGCTTCTGTACATGAACTGCTGAGGGTCTGATGATGGAGCAGAACAACATCATGGGGAACTTCGAGAAGGCATATATCTATTTAACTGTGTTTGGGCTGTATTGATACTTTTAGCTGAGTAGCTTCAGGAAGTACATGAAGTACTGTAAGTGAGCTGCTGAGGGTCTGATGATGGAGTAGAACGACATCGAAGTGAACTTCCAGAAAGCGTATATCTATATTACTGTGTTTGGGTTATATAGATAGGTAGTGCTTACTGAGTAGTTTTAATACATGAACTGTTAAGGGTCTGATGATGGAGCAGAACAACATCGTAGTGAACTTCCAGAAGGCGTATATCTATATTACTGTGTTTGGGTACTATAGATAGTGCTTGCCGAGTAGTTTAAGCACATGCATTGTTGAGGGTCTGACGATGGAGCAGAACAACATCGTAGTGAACTTCCAGAAGTCGTACATCTATATTACGGTGTTTGAGTTCTATAGATAGTGCTTGTCGAGTAGTTTCGACACATGAATTGTTGAGGGTCTGATGATGGAGCAGAACAACATCGTAGTGAATTTTCAGAAGGCGTATACCTATATTTCTGTGTGTGGGGTTCTATAGATAGTGGTTGCCGAGTAGTTTCTGTACATGAACTGGTTAGGGTCTGATGATGGAGCAGAACAACATCATAGGGAACTTTGAGAAGGCATATATGTAATAATTAATTTATTGTGTAAGTGTTTTGGTGTTAATATGCTGTAAACTTACATTGTATTTAAATGAATGAAATTAAAAATATCAATTATACGGAGTTTGGGACCTATTGGTAGTATTTTCCAAGGAGCTTCTTTACATGTACTGCTGAGGGTCTGGTGATGGAACAGAACAACATCGTAGTGAACTTCTAGAAGTCGTATATCTATATTACTGTGTTTGAGTTCTATAGATAGTGCTTGCCGAGTAGTTTCGGCACACGAACTGTTAAGGGTCTGATGATGGAGCAGAGCAACATCGTAGTGAATTTTCAGAAGGCGTGTGTATATTTCTGTGTGTGGGTTCTTTAGATAGTGGTTGCCGAGTAGTTTCTGTACATGAACTGGTTAGGGTCTGATGATGGAGCGGCATGAGAAGGCATATATTTGTCTAGAATATTGAAAATGAAAACAAAAAAAAATTCGATTAGTAATTATTACTTTTACTTTTTTTAAGCGTTTTTTCAAATCTATAATGATATGGAATACGTTTTGAATTTATTTTCAGGCTCGGTTGGTAGGTACCTAGTCGGTGAAATAAGAACAGTTGTCAAAAATATTTCGCACCTGACTGGTTTTTATTTTCAATGTTGCCGGCAATTTTGCCTTTGTTGCCAGCAACGTACGCCCTTGCCGGAAATAAATAAAAATAAATAAATATTTGTGGACAATCTTACACAAATCGACCTAGCCCCAAACTAAGCAAAGCTTGTACTATGGTAAATCTTCCAATATTTTCAGAAAAAGTACATCACTAGTCCCTTTCTTTATGGCCAAGCCAGCATACTAAAGCGGAAATTATATCGTCATCGCTTCACGAGCATACGAGTAATACGCATGCGTAGAAAGGATGACAAATCAACTTGACAACCACTTGTTGTTTAGAAATATACCTGTCGATAAGACATCCGTCACGTTCTGACAAGTAGGTAGGTATGTGATTGCGAGAGTGACAGATGTCTTATCGACAACGATAAGTGATGAAATAGTAACCATCATAGTCCAGCTGAGTGCCAGGTTCCTACAGAAACAAGTTTCCGTCAAAATTTTCATTTTTGATACAAGCTTTTATCGCCGACTGTACTTTTCTGCATACCATCATCAACTACTCATTGAGACAATTCTAACGAGCCCAAACTCGATGGGGTTGTGTCGTTTTATTGCGGAGTTCCTATGGCCACCTTCCAGCTCCAGCATCAGATCAGCTCCATAACATCATAATTCATAATTCATTCATAATTGTCATGCGATATACATATGCATGCAAAATTTCAGCTCAATCATAAACCGGGAAGTGGGTCAAATTTCAATTACTAAATTTGACTCAAGAAAGAATACTTAAAGAAAAATAAAACCGGGTGAGCTAAAAAAAAGCTTGTAAAAAAATTAAAATTAGGAATGTAAGTTGTTAACATTATACATATAGGACAGAGTTTCATTTGTTTTCTTTCTATCTCGTTCCCACTTGCGGTATTGTCTATGCATGCATCCTTGTCACTCATTTTACAGTCAATTGTGTATGTGTGTGTGCGAGGCCCTCTTCCTCTACTGGTTTGTGCTAGTGCTGCACTCTGGCGGCAGAACATTGCAGTATTACTCCCTATTATTAGTCTTAAGTCGCATGCTTTTTTCTTTTGTACATTTTTTTGTCAATTTATCATGTTAATACCATGTATGTTGTGGATTTGAATAAGGGGTTTATTTATCATTTATCTAATCTATTGAAAACTACTACCTATCCATATCCAAAGAGTACCTATATAACACTACGGCAACGCGCATGTAACATCCCTGGAGTTGCAAGCGTCCATAGGCTACGGTAACCACTTCCCATCAGGTGGGCCGTAAGCTTGTTTGCCACCGACGTGGTATAAATAATAATAATAATAATAAAAGGCGTAGGGATGTGACGGCCCCATCGCCCACCAGATTTCTGGTGCAATCAGTCAACGTAAGGCAGCTTGTGGCGGGCTGTTAGGGAGTAGCGACCCTACGTACCTGAGTGCTCCTGGGGGTGTCCTGTGGTCAGGCTGAGCCGATCGGGTGGTTGGTTGGACAGGCCCCCCACATCTGGCTTGCCTTAACTGGCTGTCCAGAGTGGAGTCGCAAGAGCTGTTGCTCGAGGGTAGATGTGGACACCTAAGTGGCGAGTTGGCTATATGTTTAAAGTCCAGTGCCACCTCTCTACCCCCCCAGCCTCTCTGACTGGTGTTGCCCTTAGGCCATTTTTTAATGTCGCTATTAATAGGGGCCCATCTAGCAGTTGGCGAGTCACCGTCTGCCAGAGATAAAAAATGAGACAGTTTATTAGGCAGGCGTCCGATGTTTCACCCAATAGCCCAGCCACTAGTCCATCATTTTCACCCAATAACCCGTTTTCTTTAGATTCCATCAACCAGCAATAGTCCCTATACCTACACCCCAGCGGGTGCTGTCTCTGTGTGCGTCCCATGACACGGGCAGGGACAGCATCCGCTCGGTGTACTCCTTGCATTTCATTAAATTGTCAAAAGGGCCTCTACGTGTTGGCTCAGTTGGTACTTTGTAGGTACCTAGCCCCACGCACGCCTCCCAAAGGTCCGGGACATCATTGTCCCGTGAGCGGGAAAGACATACATAATAATAACGTTAAGTTACCTATTCCGAACCGCTTGGTTTAAATCCATTGTAAAATAAATCTCCTGTACAGTCAAGTACAAAAATATGTACCGATTTAAACCTCTCGCAAATATGTACCAAAACTAGTGTCCGACCGAAACATGTTTTTTTGCCGAAACCTGAACCGAAGGTTCGGCTTTGGCTCTAGTATCGGCCTAAACCTGAACCGAAGGTTCGGCTTTGGCTCTAGTATCGGCCTAAACCTGAACCGAAGGTTCGGCTTTGGCTCTAGTATCGGCCTAAACCTGAACCGAAGGTTCGGCTTTGGCTCTAGTATCGGCCTAAACCGAAACCGAACCTTTTGAAAGGAGAAAGAAAGAAAGAAAACATTTATTCGTGGACAAATCAATGGGTGTAAAAAACAAAACACAGAACGTAAAAATAGCAGGGTCCACGAAAAGGCCCCGACTCAGCATGGTGCTAACCTAGAAGGCCAGCGCTGGTCTTCCGTCGGAACCTTTACATGACATTTTGTAGACTTGTTAAAATTAAAAATGACGTAAACCGCTTGTATACACATATTAACAATGTAACACCTGAAACTCTTGAAGGTTGTATAAAATAAAACAAGGTTTACTACAAGTTACCATAATTCCGGGAACAAGCACACACAGCGTCACTTCACTGAGCCGGTGGCTGGCGAGCAACGGCATTATTGCCGGTTGGCACGAGCGCACCGAATGCGACCCAAAGTACCGTTTCGTAAGTTACGGCCGAAACATGATTTTTTCGGACACTTACCAAAACCTTAATCCGCTGATATTTAAGAGGGATGTCACACATTTATGAGTAAGGTTGTATGCACCCATAGTTTTACACTTCACTGGACCATTTCTTTATGGCATTAGGCAATACAATATGCAGTACATTCATACCTACCCTTATTCATAAACGTCCATTAAACCTAAGTATTTAAGTAAAAACTTACGTTATATTCGTGAGGGTGAGAATTGGGCAAAATATAGTTTTAGTTTAACAGACCCTTGTTAAGTTTTATGAATAAGGGGATAACCCTTTTTGCATTCACGCCCCACTCCTGTGCAACCTACAAAGGATAATACATTACTATCACAAACTCGTATCCACCTCCAACGTGATGCACCAATTTAAACATTACACGCAGGACGCAAAGTGCAATTTGCAACAACGTCAATCAACGTGACGTGATGATGTCAGCGTACCGATATCGAATATGTAGGACAGACATTGACCCGAAAACCATTCAGAGGAATAAAGTCCTAAATGCAATTGACTTTGTATCAAGTTACGGCGTTTTATTTGCAAAACAAAGGAGGAAACCTATATCCAACCTCTTTCCAATATTGATTTCACTATAGCGCTAATGAAATTCCTGTGTACGTGGGTTGCACTTTGAGCATTTCAATATGGAAGACACAGTTTCACACAGCAATTGATTCAATTCAAAAAAATGATGCATGCCTGTGGCCCAGTTTACAAAGCTCTAAGTTACAATTTTATAAGTCGAAACAGTCTAAACGCTACTTCAACAACTTGACAAAGTGTCAGCCGACAACAATTTGCCATATATTCCAAGTCTGCAAATAATAAGAATTGTTATCGGTATAGGTATCGTTACAATAACCCAGAAATGTACAGAGAATTGTCATTGTTAATTTATGTGAAATTGTCATGTTGTGAAATATCCTAGGAGTCAATCGTTATTGGTCAAGAACTGCAGTGTAGCCAATTGAGACTTGTAAAATTGGAACTCGCAGCTTCATGAAAATGGGCCACTATTTCATAGTGACAGGCTGACAGGAACCACGCACAGTATAAATATTGCTCTTAGATGGACATTTTTGAAAAAGCCTAATCGCTTTGTTGCAATTCTTCTCTGTGGTCCATTACCACATCCGGAACACCACGCTGCGCTCCAAGACCCATATAGAAGATGTAGCTCGGAAGGCAGCCAAGTTAAAGTGGGACTGGGCTGGTCACGTCTACCGCATGCCGAATGAGCTGTGGGCCAAAGGGACCACGGAGTGGAATCCCCAACACTCAGAACGGAGACGCGGTAGACCTCGTCGGCGATGGCGGGATAACTTGGACTCCTTTTTAAAAGACTGGCCAGTTATTGCTCAAGACCGCGATGAATGGAGGGGGGGGGGGGGGGGAGGGGGGCCTTTGCTCAGCAGTGGGACATAGCGGGCTCGATACAATAAAAATAACCTATTTTAGATAAAACGGAGGTATCTTTCGTGTGCCTTTAACTGTCACATTGAAATTGGTGTTAGTTTGAAAGGGGCAAAACACGGTTTAGTTAACACAGCTTTGTTAAGTTTAATGAATAAAAAGATAATCTATAAGCACTGATTATAATAGCTGGCTAGACCGCACTGCTGTACCTACAACTCTTGTTGCAAGGGCTTCTAATACAACATCTAACATGTAAAAACATCGCCGATAAATCATGTTGTATGGGATCTAATTATATGAAGTAGGATTATTTAATAGTTGATTAGAAATTTAGACTAAGATAGGTATACCTACTTGTAATCATCATTTTAAAATCGCCGAAGGTTAAAGTTGATTAGATAGTAATCTCTTCTCAAGCTGTAATTAAAGATAAATTTAAAAAGACTTCTTAATTTCTTAAGGATTAGTTATTTTTTGTCGCAAATCTTCCTGAAACAGCGTCGTCGGTAGCCCACGCAAAGTCTACCAGATGTTGACGCCCACCCTCTTGTCTGTAGTAACACCCACATTAAATTATATACGTAACTACACTGTTTACCTAAACAACTAAACAACATTTACCTGTTAATTTATCTTCTTTTGCACACTCACTAGCACTTTCTTTTAGTACCTCATAAAAACGATTAAGAAGAAAAATAGAAACACTGATATGTTAGTTACTTTTTAAACAATAAATTATATTATATACACAATGTTTGTTACTAAAGTTCTTCACTACTCGATATCTAAATTGATATGGCTAACTAGTAAATAGTAACAGCTTATTATAAAACCTAGCTTGTATCAGAAACTACATAACACATAAACTGTGGGTGGCTAGAGCGCCTGCGTCAACAATTTTTGATTTCAGAACCAAGAAGACTTAACTCCTGCACGTTTTTTGATAAAGTTAAACCTTTCGGGATTGGGAGGTTCTGCGCATGTCCAGATTTGACATCAATATGACACCGACCAGCGATGGAAGGTCGGTTTTCAATGGATGAAGGTGATTCATGAATGAAACACCGAGTAGTAAGAGTTGCATGAATTCGTTGAATTAAACGTATGTATGTTGATGTTGTATAAGAATGAATTAACACTCAATGCCAGGCACTCGCTGGCTACCTGGCATTGAGTGTTAAATTTAATAAAAAAAATAAAACGTATGTGCTTTCTGCTACATACGGTTTTTCGTATGTGTTGTAGACCACGAACAACAAACGCACCACTGCACACCACCATGCACCATGCACTTTGAAGTTGTTGGCAGTGAATGTGTGTAGGTACAAAGTTATGGATCATAGCAATAGTGGTATTATTCCTAAACTAATATTCGTAGCTTAATTATTATACAAAAAAAAAATTCAATCACTACTCTATGCTGAATTTACATGTACAGTCAGAATGCTCCACGCAACACGTCAAAATGCCGTTCACAGATCATTATTCCCTTGACATTAGAGTTCGTGTATCATTTTGAGCACTAGGACCGCTAAGCAACTTCTGCTGCTGACTGTAAAGTTCTTTTTTCTAATTTCCAAATTCATCAACACAGATTTCAATGACATCTGTATTACATGCAGAGTAACTAAATACGTTTGGTCCAACCTAGCTCAGTCCTGCGTAGCGCATTTCAGATGCAAACACTTCCTTGAAAAGTTCTGGAAAAGTTATACAGATGGCGCTGTTTTTATTATTATTGAAGGTTCTTAATGTACCCGACTTTAGAAGTACGTATCTCGTTGTTTTAGTTTGTGTTGTCATTATAATTATGTAATATGTACCTAAGAGAAGAGGAAATATTTCATCCTTAACATTGATCCTATCGATTAGTAAAATTAAATAATAAGTGTTTTTTAGGGTCCGTCCGTCTGTCTGTCCGTCTGTCACCAGGCTGTATCTCATGAACCGTGATAGTTATATAGTTGAAAATTTAACAGATGATGTATTTCTGTTCCAGCTATAATAACAAATACTAAAAAACAGAATAAAATTAATATTGAAGGGGGCTCCCATACAACAAACGTGATTTTTTGCAGTTTTTATAGATAATGGTACGGAACCCTTTGTGCGCGAGCCCGACTCGCACTTGGTAGGATTTTTTTTGTTCGGTGGGTTTGATTTCCGGTTCAAGGAAGATTATCATAAAATCAGTGAAAGCAGTTCTTTATCTTAGGGAAAATAAAAAAAATATCGTTAACCAAACCCACTTTACATCGTTAATTTATTTATTTTTACACTTGTGCATTTTGTACATAAATATGTACAAGATGCACAAATGTAAAAATAAATGAATTAACGATGTAAAGATTTTTCCACCCTGTATAAACGCATTATCATAAGGTATGGTCTTAAATAACATTATTCAATGTCTCAAATATTGTGCAAACTTCTTTCCTCACGAGTTCGACTCGCTTTTTTGCAGATTGTTTTGTTAAATTAATGTCCTATACTCGTTACATCTATATCCACCATCCTACTAAAATTCATCACAATCGATTTTGGTTTCTTCTAAAATTAGTAAGTAAGTGTTCAGTTGTAAAGTGTATGTTACTTGTTACGTGTAATAGTTCCTTTTTATTCATTTTTGTGTTTAGATATATTATTGTTTGTTTCATTTCATATGTGCATCTCTATACATTGTACAGAAACCTATGCCAGGGGATGGAGCATCTAACTCTATTAGGATTAAATTAATAAATTAATTTGTACAAATAATCTTAGTTGATAAGCTGTGATTGTATACTAACAACTTATGGATATTAATGTCCGAAATAAAGAATTGAATTGAATTGAATATGTGCATCGGTCGTTGTTATTGTTACCCACCGTGCTTTCACCGTATGGACCCTGCAGAAGACCAGCGCTGGTTGTAAAGCTAGCAACATGGGGGGCGTCCACAAATTACGTAACGCAAAATTCTTAAATTTTTAACCCCCCCCCCCCCCCTCCACTCATGTAACAGGACCGTCACGCTTAGCTGGGACCCCCCCCCCCCCCTTCAATTCCGTTACGTAACAAGTCTTCGGGGTAATATTCAGAAAAGAAGGATAAGTGGTATTTTAGATACTTTTTAATCATAAATCTGCATTTTTTTTATGAAACATTAGTGTGGTTTCAGATATCAAGAAATTTAATCATCTATGAACGGGTTTCGGTTCCATTTCTTAATACATTCTATTAAGGGTAAATCGGAATCAGAATCGCTCTCACAATTGGTATCGGCTTCGGCGGCAATCACATCTTCTGTGGCTATCTCTCTTCTTCTGCCACTCTACCACTCCACCGCGGCAGGTGCCACCGACCTGGCACAATAGCTCTCTCTGACGCCGCGCGATAACTCGCCTAACGGAGACTTTATTTGCAGAAGTTGATTTTGAGTGAATGAAATGATGATGAAATGAAACCGCAAACTAGGGATGTGAAAAACTAAACTTTTTTTAAGTATACTATTATAAAAAATCGTGCGTGACGTAACGCTAACCTTGACACCCCCCTCCCACAACGTAACAGGACCGTAACGCTTGGCCGGACCCCCCCCCCCCCCTCCCTCCAATTTGCGTTACATAATTTGTGGACGCCCCAATGCTAAGCTGGGTCCGATTCGTGACAAAGTCTAATTTGGTTTTGAAAGAAAGAAAGAAAGAAACATTTATTCGAGACAAACAAAACACAGCGTTTGTCACTAAACGGTTCTATCACAGCATAATGTAAGCATATGCAGCATAAGTATGTGTGTATGTGCATATGTGTGTGCATATTTTGTTTTTATTTCTTTTATTATCTTTGTGTTTGTCACGAATAAATGTTGGAGTCTGAGTAAAGGGAGGAACCCCGAAAGCACCACCCTTTTTAAACAAGATGAAAATCATCAAATCCTGTGAAATTAAACGTGAAATAGGCCATGAGATGCCATGAGTCAGGATATCCTTTGAGACGTTGACGTATCTCGGTCTTGGCCCCAAGGATTATCCGTTACGGGATTAATATCTGGGGGCGTAATGATGAACGTCCAACTTCGGTTAGATTAATATTAGAACAAATATGCAATGTCGGAAGTTAAATTTTGGTAATTTATTAAGTGTCAAAGTATGTTAACTAAAATACCTTATTAGGTATTTCACAAATATATGTAAGAAAAAAATACAGATATTAAAATGTAATTACACCGACCGTAGAAATCACAATAATTAGCAACTTACCTATGGTTAAATAACTGTTTTGTAATAAACTAGAATAACTGACGGCCGCAACAAAAATTCAAGCGAAAATTGAACAAATTGTTACTAGAACGATGTTATTACAGTTCAGCGTGCAGCGTCAAGAAGTACATGTTTTAATAATAAAAATGTTTCATAAACGAAATGATGACAATTTATTAATATTTAAATCGAATATCTGTATGCTTGCTTGCATGCTGAATACGAGGAATTTTACACTGTAACCTAAGACCACATGAAAAAAATATGGAATTTGAGTCTCCGATACGATATGCGCTCTGACGCCTGATACAAAATGATCCGTGACGTCAGAGCGCGTCAGATGAGCGGTGAATGTATGAAACCATACAATATATCATTGTGTCTCGTCACAACACATCACGTCAATTATGTATGTATGAATCCAGCTTTACTTAATAATTCTACTGCAGTTGCCACGCAACTGCATAATATGCCATTAAGCACCAGTCCTTATTATAAAAAAAAAACATTTTACATCCCAACTTGTTATTGCCCCAACATGTTAGTTAAGTTAGCAGGCTCGGCTCCTCGCGCGCCGATCTAACGCTATCAGAAAAAGTGCGCAACGTATTGATATCAAATTTGTATACGAAATGTAAGTGCAAATTGACCCCCCATGTATGCGTATCAGAAACATTGTGTTTGCGTAGCTGATGAGTTGTTTACTCCGCAAACGAGCCCGCAGCGGAATTCTTTCAGACATATCGCCGTTTCCAAAAGTTCCTGGGAGTCTATTTGAATCAATGTATTGAAGTTGTAGTTGCCCGCGCTCGCTTCCTTACTCGCCAGGCTTATGGCAAGTCCAATTTTAGTAAACCACGCTCCCGCGTAATGTAAAGGAGCCTCTATCTATACTAATATTATAAAGCGGAAAAATCAAAAAAAAAATAGGTTTGTATGTAATGAATAGGTAATCTCCGGAAACGATTATCCGATTTCGAAAATTAATTCACCCGCGTAAAATAGTAATACATAGTAGACTTTTTGAATGGTTATATTTTATCCCGGGCAAAGCTGCGCGGGGAGTTAGTATATTATGTATATGTTAGGAATGCCTTTTTTAAACAGATCACGAAAAATATCTTAGAGTAACATATTCGAGGCCAATTAACGCTACGTAGGCTAAAGGAAGGCCAGGTGGAACCATTTTTCCACTTTGAAATTGCTCGTAGAGGCATGAATCATATGAAAGTCAATGTATTTGAATGGCTAAGCTGCTATAGACAAAGCTAGCCCTACAAACGTAGAGTGTCGGTTAACAATTCCACTACGCCGTAGGCGCTTTCCACTACATAGTAGTGCGTAGCAATTCTTGCCAGTGAGTTTGTTAGCCAGTTCACAAAACTTGTGTCATCCACATGCATATGTAAATATTGAAGCGTTCATAGCCTAGCGGCGCCCGTGAATCGGAAACGATAACGCAGGTTAAGCAAAGATGGCAGCGGTCAGTCTAAGGATGGGTGACCGCCTGTTTGAGTGGTATACATGAGCGCTTCCGGGCTTTGTAAGGCACGCTAAGCAGTTGATCCCCGCTGCTGTCTATGACAGTTGTCGTTAAGCCGAGTTTGAGGCCTTCGGGCGGCTTAAGAACCTCTAACAGTCGAGTTGCCCACTCACTTGACAAAGGGGGGACTACTGTCACTTGCGTCCGCAGGAGCCACCTACCACAACCCTGCACGTGTCCCCTGGGTGGTACTAAAGAGTGACAAACTCAAAGGCTAAATAATGTATGCCATACGATTAAATTAATAAATAGGTATAAATGGTGCTGATTTCACTGTGCAGCACGTCCGTTGCATCCTTTTAATACATCCAACAGCTTCGTAGCGCTACACTCATAGTCGATGCCGTGGTTTTCCCACTTACTGGAGGAAAGCGCCTACGAACTGCGGGTCCCTGGCAGTGAAAGTGGTAACACATTTAGTAGCGACTCTTGCGCTACGCACTACGCTCGTAGCCGATACTGTGGTTTTCCTCGTATGTAGTGGAAAGCGACTACGGCGTAGGCGCAGTGAAATTGTTAATAAATGTCGTTGCGTCTGGACCGGAGTCATATCACGAGCCAAAACGTGCGCTTTCAATAAATACAGCCAAGACATGTCGCGTCTCACTCGTACTGTGCAAATTGAAAAGAGAAGGATAGATTTTCTCGTTTTACCATCGATGTAGGACAAAAATAATTGTTAAAACCCAATAAAACAAAGAGAGCAAAAAGGGAGGGTGTAAAACATTGCAGTCTCTGAGGAAAGCAGTCTGTTTCGTAGTTGTAAATAAATTTCTTTGAGTGATTACTTCGAGGAACTAGTCAGCGAATGTAGAGACTCACGCAAGTCCGCTGCCCCTACAAACAATAAAATTATTACAAACAGCTAATAGTAGTTTATGTGACTGTACATAATGAAGGGCATTAAATACGAGTGTGGGTTTATGAAACGATCCGAAGGCGAGTTTCATAATAACATCACACGAGTATCTTAATGCCTAATTATGTATAGTTACATACACTACTTTATCTATCCACATATCATACGCCTCCATGATGCATTCAGGAGCCGCATATTATGACCGGCATCGCGGCGTTGTTTTCTGGCAGCTGTCATAGTTCTTTTTTAATTCAGAGACAAACTAGAGTCGGATCCAACTGTTATATCGTTCGATATCTTACTTACGTGCGACATTAGTCAAATTTGTATGCAAATTGACAATTCATTTCGAACTAAACGTCATCTCGACTGATATTAGAATAGAGGTTAAATCAAATTTCTTTGTTTTTGAGACGTTCGAAATTTGAATGAAATAATATTATCGAAATCGATGTTATTATTTATCAATAATAATATTTACACAGATAAGAAATTTGTTCTAACAAAACAGTCTATTTTGATGGTGGTCATAATGTGCGGTTCTTGAACGCATCATGGAGGGTTTATGATATTTGGATAGATAAAAAGTAAAAAAAAATCGGCCAAGTGCTAGTCGGAATCGCGCACGAAGGGTTCCGTACATTATCTATAAAAACGGCAAAAAAATCACGTTTGTTGTATGGGTGGCTGTAGCCTAGTTGGTAGTGACCCTGCTTACGAAGTTCCCGGGTTCGAATCCCGGTAAGGGCATTTATTTGTGTGATGAGCACAAATATTTGTTCCTGAGTAAAGTTGTGGATGTTTTCTATGTATTTAAGAATTTCTCTATCTATATAAGTACGTTAATCGTCGTCCAGGACCCAAGCTTTGCTTAGTTTGGGACTAGGTTGATTTGTGTAAGATACTCGTAGTAAAAAAAAAACGGTTTTTTTTGCATTTGTTGTTATAGTGGCAACAGAAATACATCATCTGTGAAAATTTCAACTGTCTAACTATCACGGTTCATGAGATACAGCCTAGTGATAGACGGACAGACAGACGGACAGTGGAGTCTTAGTAATAGGGTCCCGTTTTACTCTTTGAGTACGGAACCCTAATAACTGAGTCTCGACTACGGAAAACTAACTGAATAAAAAAAATTTTTTTTATCATACAAAAGGTAGCTTATGTCACCCAGAGCGAATTTTGAATCTATTTACTCCTAATTTATCAAAATCGGTTCAGTATCTTAAACGCTACAGTGGAACACGTAAATACAAACAATAACTGCTAAGATCATAATTATATCATCCCCTCCTCCGTAGTCGGGCAAAAATGGCCAAATAAAGAAAGTTTCGTTTTAATATCAGACATAGTTATGGGCATTTCTATCTGCCGTTGTACCCTCCCTTTTTGGGATGTCCCCTGATATTTTTTTGCGATTGTATCCTGTTAAATGTCGCTTTTCCGTAAAATATATTTAATTGTCACATCCTTAATTGAGTTAAATCTATACATATAATAAAGCTGAAGAGGGTCGAAAGTCTGTACATGGAAGATATTCGAAAAAAAATTGGCTAGGGATACTTAGAATCGATAACAGAACACGTTCCAACAGTTTTTAGAATTTTTGTCTGTTTGTCTGTTTATCTGTTTATCTGTTTGTCTGTTTATCTGTTTGTCTGTTTATGTGACCGCGCATCACGTGAAAACGGCTGAACCGATTAGGATGAAATTTGGCATAGAGATAGTTTGTGTCCTGGGGAAGGACTTAGGGTAGTTTTTATCCTGAAAATCAACCCCTAAGGGGATGAAATGGGGGGTGGAAATTTGTATGGAGCTACTTAAACCGCTGCACCGATTTAGATGAAATTTGGTATATGATTAGTTTGAGTCCCGGAAAAGGTTAAAGAATAGGTTTTATCCCGAAAATCTTCCCTTTAGGGGAAAAATGGGGGGGTGAAAAATTGGATGTAACCCATTTTGATGAAATTTGGTTAAGAGGTAGTTTAAGTTCTAGGGAAGGACATTGGATAGTTTTATTCCGGAAATCTTTCCCTGAGGGGGTGAAATGGGGGGTGAAATTTTGGATGGACTCCGTTTAGATCAAATTTGGTATAAATATAGTTTGAGTCCCGTAGGATGACAATGGATAGTTTGAATCCCGAAAATCATCCCCCAAGGGGATGAAATAGGGATGAAAATGTGGATAAATCCCATTTAGTTCAAATTTGGTATAGAGATAAAAGAAGTCCCAGGAAAGGACAATGCATAGTTTTTATCCTAAATCATCTCCTGAAGGGGTGAAATGAGGGTGAAGATTTGGATAGAACCGATTTAGATGAAATTTGGTATGGAGATAGTTCAGAGTCCTGGGGAAGGACTTAACATAATTTAAGTCCAGAAATCATCTCCTAAGGGGGTGAAATGGGGTATGAAAATTTGGATGGAACCCATTTACGGTATAGCGAGTTGGAGTCTTGGGGAAGGACATAGGATAGTTTACTCCTGAAAATCATCCCATAAGGGGGTGTAATTGGGGGTGAAAATTTGTTTGTGACCCATTTTGATGAAATTTGGTTGAAAGATAGTTTGAGTCCCGGAATATGACAACGGATAGTTTTAATCCCAAAAATCATCATCTCAGGGATAAAATAGGGGGTGAAAATTTGGATAAAACCCATTTAGATGAAATTTGGTAAATAGATAGGAGTCCTAGGGAAGGACAATGCATAGTTTTTATCCCGAAAAATCATTTCCTGAGGTGGTGAAATGAGGGTTGAAGATTTGGATAGAACCCATTTAGATGAAATTTGGTATAGACAGAGGTAGAGTCCTAGGAAAGAACATAGATTTTTTTTTATTCCGGAACACATAAAAGGAGGAAATCATCCCCTAAGGGGGTGTGAAATGGTGGATGAACATTTGGATTGAACCCATTTACGGTATAGCGATAGATAAGGAAGGACATAGGATAGTTTTATCCCGAAAATCATCCCCTAAGGGGGTGTAATTGGAGGAGGAAATTTATTTGTGACAGATTTTGATAAAATTTGGTTGAACGATAGTTTGAGTCCTAGAAAAGGACATATAATAGTTTATATTCCAGAAATCATCCCCTAAGGGGGTCAATTGGGGGTGAAAATTTGGATGGAACCCATTTACGGTATAGCGGTAGTTGGGAGTCCTGAGGAATATGAACATTAACATTACATAAGTAAATTGACGTTCCAAGGGTAAAGGTACCTTATGGCGGCCTTAGTTTTGAAGATGTTTTCTAAAACGGGGTAAAAAAGACGTTCGATTATGGCTATTTTGAAAACTATTAGATGTAACATATAAAATGTTTAAATTACAAGTCAGTTAATTTAATCCTACGGTTTAGTAGAAAATGTCCTTACGGCCGTGTGATATGAAAATTTGCAAAATAATACTGAAAAAAGCCTACATGCATCGATACCCTTTCCTTCATACAATCCATACTAATATTACAAATGCGAAAGTTACTCTGTCTGTCTGTTACCTTTTCATGCTTAAACCGCTGAACCGATTGAGATGAAATTTGGTATAGAGATACTTTGAATTCCGGGGCCTTCCCAAAGAGTCCTTACTAAAGATAGTTTTTATCTGGAAATTCATCACCTAAGGGGGTGAAAAGGGGGGAGAAAGTTACGATATAAACGAGTTCCGAGCGGACGAAGTCGCGGGCAAAAGCTAGTTCAGAATAAATCACTTGTTTCTTGCAAACAATCTAGTTTTTAGGGATCCATACTCAAAGAGTAAAACGGGACCCATGTATGTCTGTTGCCGCTATAACAACAAATACTAAAAACAAAATAAAATATATTTTTTGAGGGGGGCTCCCATACAAAAAACGTGATTTTTGGAACCGAGTCCAACTCGCACTTGGCCGGTTTTTAAATATTATGTATCATTCGTGTAAGCTTCATTAGGTACCCATTTATATTTGTTAGTTCTACTTTATTTAGTAAATAAATATTTGAGGAGAATCTTGACACATGTCAAACTAGCCCCAATCTAAGTACGCCAATCAAACTAGAATTTTTCGAAGAATTAATTCCCAGAAAGCTGGAAATCGGTTTAAATACCTTCATTTGGTGAAATTTTTGCTCTTTTTCAGTTCTTTGCATGTAGCACAAAAACGGTACGTCGGACGGAAAATGTATTCGAATTAGTACTAAAGAGGGTTAAATTCTGAGTTGAATGAATATCTAAAACTTCAAATTCGGTTCAGTGGTATAGTCGAAATCAAAGGTTAGAAACTGGGAAACGGGTCTAGCAGGCTAAGCTAACGAGAAAGGCTCCCGACGAGGGATCTATTTGGTGATTCTATCGGGAGATGTACTGGCAGGTCCTAAGACCACTCCATGCTTAATAACAGTCCTCGATCTTCTTTTGTTTTCAAGTAATTTAGAATGATATAAAAAAATCTGGGTGTCATTTAAAGTGTCATATTAGGCAAACTGTTCAAGATGGAGTAACCAAACAAAATCATCATGAATAAAAATAGAATAAGCTACAAAGTGCATTTATATTCAACCAACACCATGCCCTTAAACTTCCTTTAAATAAATCTACTTTTTTAGGGTTCTGTAGCCAAATGGCAAAAAACGGAACCCTTATAGATTCGTCATGTCTGTCTGTCTGTCTGTCTGTCCGTCCGTATGTCACAGCCACTTTTTTCCGAAACTATAAGAGCTATACTGTTTGTGCGATTCTATTCGCAACCGATACAAGGTTATCCTATGTGGTGACCCTGGTTAATTTAAACTCTGACTCCAATTATATATATTATTTATTTCGATGTGTTCACTTGAAAATCGTTACAAGAACTGCGGGCGCTAGGTGGGCTCACAGCCCACCTCGTCCCGCGCCGGGGGGGAAGGAATTTGCAGTGTTGTGAGAACTATGTACAACTGTGTTCCCACAGTATTCCCCCCCTTTTCCAAAAAAAAAATAATAATAAAATAAAAATTAAAAACAATACATTGGTCTCTCATTTGGGACCTTTACCTTACACAACATCACTTAATCTAGTCATACACTTGTTAATCACTAATACACTGACGGTGCAGCTTGCATTTGCTGCGGCTGCACATTGTTGACTCGGATGGCAGTAGGCGGCGGCAGCGATTCGACTGTTTTACGTAACCAGCTGTTAACATGGCGCTTGCATTTGGCGCGCAGCACGTACATAAATGTGATCAATAGGACCACTCCGACAACTAGCAGTCCTATTCCGATGTAATGTAGTTTAGCTTCAACTTGCCCGGAGTGCGACTGCACCTGGGCGATGGCGATGTTACTGTTTTGGGAACTATCATCTTTACTTGAACCCGATCCCATTTTGCACACGATACAAATGGTGAAAACTTAAACTGATGCAAGATAAAATAAAATATAAATACACTCGCGGTGTTTCCGCTGAACTCCGAGATTACTGGTTACGCAGCGTCGCTACCGCTATATTA
The DNA here is from genome assembly GCA_963854355.1 of Epinotia brunnichana. Classification (NCBI taxonomy): domain Eukaryota; kingdom Metazoa; phylum Arthropoda; class Insecta; order Lepidoptera; family Tortricidae; genus Epinotia; species Epinotia brunnichana. The sequence goes on from OY977946.1 coordinate 2,371,485, forward strand.
TATATTATAAAATCTGCTCATCCGACAACAATACAAATCGATATTACACTAAAATCTCATCATTAAAAGTAGGTTAAGTCTAAAGTACTACAAACTTACTAGGTTGCAACCTAAGCTATATTGTTAATCGTAAATAATTATTAATCACGGTCAGATGGTTACAATTACTGACATTGCATCTCGGTTTGGCCATACCGTATGATACAAGAGCAGTAATGCAACGCAGTGCCATGTTGCTAACATTTTTACAACTTGTTGAACGGAAACACACATAGTAATTTAATACCAAGAATAGACTAACACGGTCACTAATATTATTCAGTAAGGACGACTTAGTTCTTTTTTCAAAAGATTGCCTAAGTTATCCTTCCGACACAGTAATATAACACACTCACAATATATTATTGACGACCTTGACAATTATTCATGCTTAATAGTAGACCTGTATTACCAACCTTCTGCGCAAAACAATAACTGACTTCCCTGCGGATGTATACTGACACGTATTAGTTGCGCTACCGTTGTGCTATGAGACTGTGTACAACGAATGTTATGTTTATTTATCGATCAAAAACCTAACTGGCCTCTTAACAACCCTTCCGGTGCGCGTGGTCCGAGTTACCGGTGCAGGTGCGGGTGATGGTGTCGCGGATGGCGATTCCTGATCCCCCACATCCTGAGACGTACCCTGGTTTCCTACTCTATCACGCGCTGGCGTATCGCTATTGTCCGCGTTTGCATTGAGTAAAAACGCTGGTTTTAATCTATCGATCGAGATGTGGGATTGCCTACCGGGGAGTTGGATTAAAAACACCTTAGCACCTCTCTCGATGACCCTGTAGGGTCCATCGTAAGGTGGTTTTAAAGATTTACGAACAGTATCGTCTCGAACAAAAACATGTGTACAACTTAATAACTCCTCGTGTATAAAAATTGATCTAGTTCTATATTCTCTTTTCGGCGCGGGCTTCAGGCTATTAATATTATCTCTAATTCTCTCTACTATGCTGTAAGGATCGATAGGGTCTCTTTCTGGCGGCGTTTCGTAGAACGCTCCTGGCAGTCGAAGCGTGCGACCGAATGTCATTTCCGCTGCGCTTATGCCACTATCACTTCTACCCGCGGTGCGTAGTCCGAGCATTACGCTGGGCAAGAGATCTACCCAAGAGGTACCGTTACCTAGTTTTGCCATAAGTGCGGCCTTAAGTCCACGATGGAATCTCTCAATTTTTCCATTAGAACTTGGATGGTAGGGTGTAGTCCTAATTTTGTTCACCCCCAACAACTTCATAAGCTCCACAAACAACCGACTTTCGAACTGACGTCCTTGATCGCTAGTTAGCCTTATCGGACAACCGTAGCGAACAATCCATCCTTCGTAAATAGTCTTAGCTATGATTTCAGCGGTTATTTCAGTTATCGGGAATGCTTCCGGCCATCGCGTATACCTATCTATGATGGTTAGCAGGTACCTATCCCCATTAGAAGTTGTTGGCAAGGGTCCGACAATATCGGTATGTATGTGCTGGAAGGCGGCTGCATCTGGAAACGTACCTAGATCAGACACAGTATGACGATTGACCTTCGCCTTTTGGCATGGAATACACGTCCGTGCCCAGTTGCCTACATCCTTGTTCATATCGGGCCAAAAATAATGTTTACTAACCATTTTCCTAGTTGTCCTGATACCGGGATGACTCAACGAATGTATACTATCGAATACCTTACGACGAAATTCTAAAGGTAAATAAGGTCGAACCTCGCATGTCGACGTTTCGCATAGTATAGCTCTATTGCAAGTAGGTATCGTTATAAGCTTAAGTTGCAATTTGCTCGTGTTATTTATATGATCCGAATGCGACATTCGTAATGCATATTCATCTTTATGTTGAGCACTGGCTAACTCTGACAAATTTATTATAGTAGGACATTCTATAACTTCTACCCGTGAAAGCGTATCTGCGACTATATTATCTTTTCCGCTAATGTGCCGTAAGTCGGTCGTAAACTCACTAATAAACAAGAGTTGCCTTGCACGTCTAGGGCTTTCCTTGTTATCGTCGCCTATCTTGTTGAACACCGTACATAAGGGCTTATGATCGGTATACAAGGTCAACTGTCGACCTTCGAACGACTTCCGAAAATATCTAATGGACAAATATAGTGCAAGAAGCTCACGATCGTAGGTGCTGTACTTAACCTGAGCCGGAGACAATTTTTTTGAGAAAAAGCCTAAGGGTTCCCAAGTGTTATTTACCTTTTGTTGAAGCGTACTGCCCACAGCCGTGTCACTTGCGTCACACATAAGGGCTAACACGGCGTCAGGTCTTGGATGTGCGAGTGTAGCGGCCTGTTGAAGGCCTGCCTTACACTGCGCAAATGCTTCTTCCGCCTTTGCCGTCCACGCGACCTTGGACTTGTCCCTTTTCTTGGCGTTAACCAAATACTTATCTAGTTCCGCTTGTCTCACGGCTGCATCCGAAATATGGCCCCTATAGAAATTAAGCATTCCTAAAAATCTGCGGAGCCCTTCGATCGTTTCCGGTTTCGGATAGTCGACTATGGCACTTACCTTGTCCTCGAGCGGCTTAATACCTGCCGTCGATACGTGATGGCCTAAAAATTCTACCGAAGGCTGTCCAAAGCGGCACTTGTCTAGATTGATCGTTATGCCGAAATTTGTGAATCTTTCGAACACTAGCGCTAGATGTCTTTCATGCTGCTCTAAATCTTCGCTAGCTATGATAACATCATCCAAATAATTAAATAAAAAATCTAGACCTTGAAGTACCGAATTGCTCATGAAGCGCTGGAAGGTCTGGGCAGCATTTCGGAGCCCAAACGACATCCTCGGGAATTCGAATAGGCCAAAAGGCGTGATCAGACTAGTTTTTTCGATGTCCTCCGGTGCTACACTTATACAGTGGTACGCGCGGTTAATGTCTAATTTGGTAAAAACTTTTTTTCCCGCCAAAATGTAGGTAAAGTCGTGCAATCTAGGAATGGGATACCTATCAGGCTTAGTAATAGCATTAAGTCGCCTGTAGTCTCCACAAGGTCGAATATCCCCGTTCTTTTTAACTACTACGTGCAATGGAGTAGCCCACGCACCTTTCGACGGTCTACAAATACCTAGTTCCTGCATTAATTCGAACTCTTTTTTGACCTTGAAATACCTATCCGGGGCAAGCGGCCTTGCGCGTGCAAAAACCGGCGGCCCCGTAGTCTCTATGTAATGTAACACGCTATGCGGTGTCGACTCTTTGAACGAAGCCGGTTTCGTTATTTCAGGGAACTCGGACAACAACTTGCGGAAGGGATGTTTTTCGTCAACAGTAAAAATAGAAGGTTGGTTCATACTCACGATTTCAGCAGCGACCTTGAGGTCGGTCGTCTGATCTACCAACCTACGTGCACTTAAATTAACGAGCAGCTTATGATGGGCCAGAAAATCGGCTCCTAAAATAGGCTGCTTCACCTCCGCCACCACGAATTCCCATCTATATTGTCTACGCAAATTAAGGTCCAACACCATGGTCTTCGTTCCATAAGTCTTTATTTCACTTCCGTTCGCGGCGTAAAGTTTATATTTCGTGCACTCGCGATTATAAAATCTGTTTTTGGGAGGCAAAATCGACACGTCAGCACCTGTGTCCACAAGGAACCTCAGTCCACTTTCTTTGTCCGTAACACACAAACGACGACTAAGTGATGTGGTGCAAACCTCCGCCGTAGATCGCACCACCGCGCCTAGTTTTCCGGAACGGATGATTCCCACGCACACGGTTGAAAGCATTTCTTCGCCTTCTCAGCGTACCGGAAGTGATAAAAGCAAAGCCAATTGGGGTTGTCCTTGGCACGGCTTTTCGAGCGATTCCGGGACGTATTTCTCGTGCGCGACGTTGACCTCTCGTAGCGTTGTCCTTGACGTCCGCGATTTGCTTGTCGCCCTCCTGACCGCTCCACATTCGCCAAACGGACGCTGAGCTTTGCGATCTCTGCCAGAATAACGGCAGTATCCTTGGAAGTGGATGGGGCGGTACTATCAGCCTGTGGTGTACTGTAGGGCTGCCTGACCTCGGACACGTATTTACGACGCGTTGCTTCGACGACATTGTCCGCGATGCTTGCCAGTCGGTCGAGGTCACTTGTTTCTGCGACGGCCAGGACTGCTCGAACATCGGCTGGTAAACGACCTTGCCACAGGATCCGTAGAGTTTCGTCTGGGAAGTTTTCACGAGCCAGGTCCTTCATTCGATTCAATAACTGGCTCGGCTTCATTTCTCCTAGCTCCATGTCACCAATTAATTTCTCTACTTGCCGAATTCTCGTATCTTCATACAAGGACAGAAGCTTGGCCTTGAGCGCGGCGAATTTACCTGTTGCCGGCGGTCGGGAAAGGAAATCCGTAAACTGTACTATAACTTCCTTCGGCAGCTTCGCAACCACGAGATCAAATCGGGCGTCGTCCCCTAACCTCTGTGGTGCCAGTATGGCCTCGATCCTTATGAACCACACTCGCGGCTGATCTACCCAAAATTCGGGTAACCTTGATGCCAGCGATATTGCCATAATATCTGGCTTCATCTCCGCTTCTGGTTGCGTAGGAGGCTGGGTGTTGTGGGGTGCCGCAGTAGATTGACCCTGAAGTCCGCCTTGCGCCTGACCTTGTGGTCCTCCTTGTGCGCCAGGTACACCGTGGAGTACGCCGTTGGTCATGTTCGTGACCCTGAGTCTTGTAACTTTCTTCGAAATCACGTCGGGGTCACCACTGTGCGATTCTATTCGCAACCGATACAAGGTTATCCTATGTGGTGACCCTGGTTAATTTAAACTCTGACTCCAATTATATATATTATTTATTTCGATGTGTTCACTTGAAAATCGTTACAAGAACTGCGGGCGCTAGGTGGGCTCACAGCCCACCTCGTCCCGCGCCGGGGGGGAAGGAATTTGCAGTGTTGTGAGAACTATGTACAACTGTGTTCCCACACTGTTGAAACTTGGTAAGTAGATGAATTCTGTAAACCGCATTAAGATTTTCACACAAAACTATACAAAAAACAATAAATTTTGGGGTTCCCCATACTAAGAACTGAAATACAAAAATTTTTTTTTCATCAAACCCATACGTAGGGGTATCTATGGATAGGTCTTTAAAAATGATATTGAGGTTTCTAACATCATTTATTTCTAAACTGAATAGTTTGCGCGAGAGACACTTCCAAAGTGGTAAAATATGTGTCCCCCCCTGTAACTTCTAAAATAAGAGAATGATAAATCTAAAAAAAGTATATCATGTACATTACCATGCAAACTTTCAACGAAAATTGGTTTGAACGAGATCTAGTAAGTAGTTTTTTTTTAATACGTCATAAATCGTAAAAAGCAATTTATTTAACGGAACCCTTCATGTGCGAGTCCGACTCGTACTTGGCCGCTTTTTTTAGTTGTTTTTTTTACTCTTTTTGCGGAGGTACTCCTACAAGAAAAATATCGTGACAAGCCACTAATGTCCACTACATATCATCATCATTTTCAGCCTGTAATCGCCCACTGCTGAGCATAAGCCTCTCTTCGCGTACGCCACTTATCCCGGTCCCGTGCTAGTCTCATCCAGAAACTACATATACTACTTACATATAAATTTTTTTCAAAAATCTTCGTGCGTTATGTCAAAAATAATACAATCTTCGAACAAGTAGATACAAGCATATAATTAAAGTACCAGAGCAGTGTGTAGATGAGTCAGTATGTAGGTATACTGGTATAGTATCTTTTAATGAACCTTTTTTCGTCGTCGCGTTTATTGGGCTCCCAAAAGTTTATTGGGCTCCCAAAAGTTATGCACACCCTCTCGGGATTTTGAAAACTCGGATTACACGCATTCAGGACCAAATGAAGGTTTTAAAACGATTTCCAGCTTTCTGAGAATCAATTCCTCAAAATGCTTTTTTTGGATCTAATTTTATTGGCGTAAAGCTCAATACTAGTAGTAGGTATGCAAAAAGATTACAGACGTAATCTCTAAGTTGAACGTGCTGTGCACAATAATACTGAAATAAATTGTATGGCACTCTTCTTCTTCTTCCTGCTAGACCTTGTCCCATTTATTTGGGGTCGGCCTTCCTTGTCCGTAATTTCCATCTAGCACGGTCCTGTGCTACGTCTTTATTTAAATGAGACTCTTTTAGGTCCTTTTCGACCGTCGTCAACCAGGTAGTAGGTGGTCTTCCACGTTTTCGTTTCGTGGTAGGCAAGTTGAGGGCAAGCTTCACCAAGTGGTCATCTGGACGTCTTTGGATGTGGCCATACCACCTTAGGCGTTTCTCTTTGACTTTATCAATAACCGAGGCAACCTTGAAACTTCCTCTTACGTACTCATTTCGAATTTTGTCCAGTAGCGTCACCCCAGCTGACCAGCGTAGCATGCGCATTTCTGTGGTGTGCAGCTTGTTTAGTAAATTGTGAAATAAATTGTATGGCACTCGACAAAGAAAAACTATGAAACACTAGAAAACATAAAACGTTAGTACCTTTTCTTGTTTTATTGCGTTGTTCTTTACCAAGACACTTGAGGGGGTATTAAACAACGCTTTATTTTATTTATAAGGAGAAAGAAAAATACGTAACGATATTTAAGTTCAAACCCGTACTGATTTAAACTGGGACGATTCAACAGTATTTTGTGACAAAGTCTCGACTAAGCAAACGATTTATACTTTACAGTTCATTTTGAAAGTGTAAGGTATATTTGAGTTAAAATAGCAAAGATTTATGTAGTGTGCTTAAGCCGTAGGTTCAGCGAAGTTAAGCGAACAGAGTTTTTGAAACAATATAATGCGGTGGTTTATAGGTGATAATATGGTTTCAAAAAAATACGAATAGTAATTTTGAGGCTTTTCTGCATCGAGATCAGTGATTCGAAACATGATTAAGCAATTTTCGCTCGATAGAAAAAAATCACGAACATAGGTCTAAAATACATTTATTTAGCATTAGTATATAAAACGAAGGACTCTGTTAAAACTAGTCAAGCAACCGATTTTGAAAATTGTGTGTATTAATGAAATGAAAAAAATACCTTGTTTTGTCACCTCCGAGCATTTAGAATCGATTGATCTCATTCATAAAAATCGGTTCAGTATCTTATACTCTCCGGTGAAATACACGTATATACAAACATAGACTGCTAAAATCATTATTTTTAATATACAATTATCCCTTCTTTTCGGGTCTGCTGAAGTCGGGCAAAAACATCATCTATGTTCCCGAAACTTATATTTCACATCATCCAATGGGGAATGGAAGAAAATTTTAGAAATGCCTGATTATTTTTTTGGTGATAGGAATAACCTTCCTTAGCACCAGAAAAAAGTTGCAGACTTGTCAGCTGCGTCAATTATTTTTGAAAAATATAAACAGTTTCCTCACTTACTTTTTGTGGTTAGGACGGCGAATGAGACACTTTCCTTGATCCGTCTCATATTACAAAAAATATTTTAAATATCTGACCCTGGCAATGACCAATATAGCTGCTGCAGCTGTCAATATCATTGCCAGTGTCAGTTTACCACGGATTTTTATGATATTTTTATGTAATATGTGACGGATCAAGGAAATTGTCTCAATCGCCGTCCTAACCACAAAACGTAAGTGAGGAAACTGTTTATATTTTTCAAAAATAATTGGCGCATCTGACAAGTCTGCAACTTTTTTCTGGTGCTAAGGAAGGTTATTCCTATCAACAAAAAAAAATCAGGCGTTTCTAAAATTTTCATCCATTCCCCATTAGGGATAGGAACATTTTTATGCTGACTTTTAGTGTATTATTTATCAATACGACAAGTCATCACATTCCCTATCGTACTGGATATTGACAGAGTAATTAATCTTGTCGTATCCTACTATCGGATTAGGGCGGTAGTATTGATTAGTCGCGACTTAGAATGCTGGTGTACAGGGGTCTTTAAAGATGAGTAAATATTTTATGCTTTATTGAAAAGGAATGAGATGCAAGCTTTTCATCTCTGTCATCGACTGTATAATGGTATCTCTGAAGATAAAATATGTTCCTTTTATACTAAAAGTATGGGTCAGTTTTACGCAGCGAGCGTACAGTGCATTAAGAGTGCAGTACAATAATAGTAGTCGGCGTCCATTATAAGGCGTATGCGGGCGAGCGGCAACAGTATCTTGCAGATGGGTCATTGTCAGTCACAAAAACAAAAATCATCTTTCCGGTGGTCAAAAGTTAAGGGCTTACATTTATATATAATATGTTTTGATCACATAGAATTATAGAAGGAGCAACGCCGTTTATGCGGATTTAGAGTTCAACCAAAAATTAGGCTTTATAGCCCTTAACTTTGGCAATGTCCACCGAAGAGACGCGAACCTAAATCTGACAATTACCCAGATGGTCGCCGAGATGCTAGGCTAGACTGTGGCATCCTGTTGCGCTTCATAGATCTGCACGTTAAGGGTTTTGCATTCTACGTTCTACTACAGTCAGGTCACCTAAACAAATTGGTTAAGGTGACCTGACCACAGACCGCATAACGCATCCAGTGTGGTAAATCCTTAATAGGGATATTTATATGAAGTGCGGGAGGAGCCCTGTTAGTTAGTTTAAGTATTTATTTATTTATTTCATGTGTCTAACGTTTAACAACGTCTAGGCAATTGTTACTAACAAAATATGAAACCATTGTTCTGTATATACATATAATATAGGTACATAGATACAGTGTGTTACCGGCATGCGGGTTTTTTTTTAAGTAAAGTAATGTAACATAGTTCTTTGACTTTATTAACTTACTAACAAAATTTAAATTGCCAGCAATGTACAGCAAAGTAAATTGACACGTAAGTGTAAGTGACAGCTCTTCATACTTTGTTTAGTGCGACGTCATACACGTAGTACATTGAAGGTTTGTATTTTGGAAATTTAATTGTGCAGTTAATTTACATAATTATTATTTGCTAATACATGTAAACAATTGCTAATGGAACATATTATTAGCAGTTTTAATAAATTCCCGCGTGCCGGTAACACACAGTATATATTTTCTTACTGGGCCAAATCTGTAAGTAATTCTGAAAACTTATTGTATATGTATTTAGTACATGTAAACCCTACAGATTTAGCCTGGAATAACATGCCACCCCGTGTTTCTCAATGAAAATGTAATATTGGCCAAGTTTTAGCTGTCGGCTACAGTAAGGAATTTTTTTGCCAATATTTGACTTTCACATTTTGTATCGCACTGGATATCGGCACAGTAATTAATCTTCACGTATCTACTATCCGATTGGTATGGTATCCGTAGACGCGACCCATATTCATCTTACGTCAGGTACCGACTAAGAATGATAGTGAACATTGTTCGGTCTTGTACGATGTAGCGGGGATTAAAGGCTTTGTTTACATACAAAACTGTTAAAAAAATAAATATTATGTAGATTTGACAGTTAATAAGGATATATATAACCGCGAATAGTATTATTAAAACTTTGATGAAAAAGTACCTATTCTGACGGATTCTGATGATACTTTTACGAGCATTACTAAAATAGAGTTACTTAAACTTAAACTATAACTATAACTATAATAATATAATACTTACTCTAAATTAGATGCATGCTGCTCCATCTTCTCATAAGTATTTGTATGCCATATGGCAAAACATAGTGGTACATAATTTTAAGTTCTTTGACCATCCATATACCTATGTTTACAAATAAATGATTTTGATTTTGAAATTTTGAATTTTAATAAAAAGTGTATCTCACAAAAAGTAATAACATTGCTGAAATTGTGAAAAAAAATTGGTTAGATTCAGATTAATTTATTACACGATAATAAGCATAAATGTCAAAATTAGGTGCAAGAATTTCTACCATAATTCAATTATAATAATAAAATTTTAATCAAATGTAATTACTAAATATTATTGTATCTCCCGAAAAGGATCATTCGTTACAATTACACACGATAAAATAATATTTTCTAAACTATTACAATACATGTAATCATAATAAAAATATAATACTTCTCAAACACATCTCTCAGCAAGAAGGAGCGTCTCATTTTAAGCTTTTCTTCTCAAAATCATGAAAATCATTGATTTTTATAGGTACATACCGGAAAAATAAGCTCCATTTCCTACACACTACACAGCCTTGGCCCATATTAAATAATGCGAAAATATATATATAGATATATTTAATCAAATATAAATGGAGAATTTATCAGACAATATAAAACTCTTGATTGAATGGCAACTACTCAAACTGTATATAATCTAAGTAAAATTGTAAAAGTCACCAATTTTTTTTTTATCGGAAATACCCTCAAGTAAGCAAGAAATCCACTATAACAATCAGACATGAATTCTTTTATCAATTAATTAATTTACTGCAATATTCATTATGTTAATTTCCAATTTACAAATAACCATTCTGCTCAGGTAGATTACCTATTATCATCATGCCTATAACGTGTGCCAAACCAAACCAACCAAAACCCGCAATAAATTACCCCAAGCTGTCTTCCCGCTGTTATAATGCTAGCGCCACACCAAAGTTCAATTAGTTCTCACAATTATGTCCACAGTGCAGAAATATATGTCCCAGATAATGCCTGCATTTACACCTAGACCATTGTTCTGCCTGTACGCGGTATCATGCATGCATGTTGCTGGTAAGGTACAAAATTAGTACATTGGTGGGTTGTCTATGGTAACGTATATATTGACTTTTAAGCAGTAAAGGGCCGATTGGCGGCAAATGATCAGATATTGATTTAAAATTGTACAAAAGCGCCTGTGGCCTTCTTACAAGCTTTTATTGAACGTACACTGTTTGTTTGCAAATAAAGTAAGTGGGCGCCTTATTTCTGTTTTATAGAGAAACGCGGCCAAAAGCAACGGGAACGCCAGGACGCTATGGAGAGTATACAAATATTTTAAAACGACATGGTAGACTAATATGAAACTTTGTATGCACAATGGTATCTGCCTTATCTCATATCAATTTGAACTCTACTAACCTAGTTATTAAGCCTTTACTAACAAGCTATGGATTTATGTCCGAAATAAAGAATTGTATCATTATTAAAAATAAATAAATAAATATTACGGGGCAATCTTACACAAATCAACCTAGGCCCACGGTAAGCTCAGTAAGACTTGTGTTGTGGGTACTAGGCGATGATATATATAATAGATACATACATATAGATACTTATATACATATATAACATCCATAACCCAGGAACAAATATTTGTGATAAATACACAAATAAATGCCCTGACCGGGATTCGAACCCGGGACCTCCAGCTTCGTAGGCAGAGTCACTACCCACTGGGCTACGGAGGCAGTTAAATTATTATTGTTATATCTATCGCAAACTAATTTTAGTTGCTAGAAAATAAAATAGAAAAAATAGAGCGAGGAGAAGTCGAATCGCTTTATATTTTCTATTATAATTTATAGCCACAGAAACCAATTTCCGACTATTGTTTATTAAATGGTTCATGTTATTCTAGCATGCCGTTTTAAAATGAAAATCAAACTTCGTTTGTATGGAGAATCGACTTGGGTCGAGTCTGCTGGGGAATCTCAAGTTTACTGACAAATACCTGCGATTTGAAGCATTCCCAGACACTGTCAGTGACCTCCTACTAATACGGTAATAATATTGATCGCATGTGCTATCTGTGACGAGCTGCAACGACATACCTTAACTGAATGTCTTGCATAATCCCATCGGATTACTGAACTAAAACCCTGTTAGTGTAGCTCTATTCCACAAGTAGGTCACCTGAATGCCAAGCGAGCTTCTGAGCTATCGTCTAATAGATTCAACGTTGCATAAAGAGATTTTTTATATTGCAACATGTTTTTATTGCGTTCTCACTATATTGCATTTTGCTTCTTATTTTTCATGCAGTTCAATAAGTTTCTTCTTGGCCTCCATAATGTGCGGGTTAAGGAACGGGACCACAGTATAAATATTAGTATATAAAGTATAACACGCTCTTCTTTATGTACTCTGTTGAACAAAATCAATGTTTAAAGCTACAAAAAAACTCAAGTCATGGCATCACTACCATCACATGGCGTCACTATATTTTTTGTAATATTAATTTTGCCCTTATGGTTGACTGGTCTAATGTTAAATTTATGACTGCCTTATGTGCTTATTTGTGTTGTGCAATAAAGTTAATGTCACGACTTAGACCCCTGATACTGAAGTGGTAATGACTACACTAGTGTCGCAGACCTGATGGTCGGTGGAGTAAGCAGGTTCTCGAAAGGAGGGGGGTTTGGCAAACGTAGTGTTGGACACACCCCGGCCAAGTGGACCGATGACTTGAGGAGGGTAGCTGGTAGGAACTGGATAGCGAAAAAGGGAGAGCGGGTCTATTGGCGTACCTTGGGGGAAGCTTACAATAGGCTGATAGATACATGTATGTATGTAGAACCTGATACAGGACAGCAGCCGTATTAGCACCTACTGACATAAGGCTGAGGAAGCGGGTTCCTGTAGGACTTTTTACCAAATAAGGACTGGTCCAACAAGTCCGCACGCCGGCGCGGCGTGGGATGCGGTGGAAGTGAGGTTGACGGCCTTACATTTACGATGTTGAACAAATAAATTATATAACCTCAACAATTATACTCGTGCTCAACAAAATTACAGGCTTATCACAGTTATCACACTCATTACCTCGGCTGTCTTGTAATTCGCTAATTCACCAATTTACCCGCGACACTGCGAAAATGTAGGTAAATGTACATCCACGCTGAGATACAGGCACAGGGGGAATTTCATTTTAATATGTTGCTGCATAGATAGAGGATTTCATAAATGAGTCCTAGCGAGTCCTCGAAAGGGATGGAGTTAAATTAACCTGACTAAATTGGGAAGTATCAGAAGACTAATAGGTACATCCTTGACATCTTATGTCTTATGTACTTTATTCGTATTAAATCCTTGATGTCAGTTCCAATTTAATTTTCTGGTCTGGACAAACAAGGCTGGTGGCAAATAAAAAAAGCCTTTACGCGATGAGAGACAGGGGATACGACATTGTATCTCGTTCCCAATTGTGTTATTGTCTATGCCTACATCTTTGTCACTCATGTGTGTATGTGTTTGTGAGTCCCTCTATACTTATTCGGTCTCTGTGCTGCGCAAGTCCGGATTGCCTTAAATTCAAGATGGCGGAATTATTTACAAGGTAATTGTTTGGCTTAGTCTATAAGCCGTTGTCTTAATCGGTGGTGAATTTTTGTACATCATTTCTGATTGCCATCATATTTCAATCTGTTTCGAGCACTTGTATTGCGAGTTTGAGCATGCACATGAAAACGATTAAAATGTGTGAAACATGATGAATGGGACGAACTGTAATTAACCCAACTGTAACTGAACTGTACCTATAGAAAACGAAATGCCTAGATTTAGATTTAACGTAGTTTTAATTTAATTTAGCCAATGTTAATTATCATCTTTAGAAAATAAATGAATAAAATGGAATTTTAATCGAAAAATACACGATATAATTATCAGTTTCTTTAAAATAACTCTTAAAAATCTTTCACGATTTTTACACATATTTTTTACTAAACGGGACTTAATAACGTATTAAAAAGGTAAAGAAATTAATTTAATTATATTCTCCTTCGACAGTGGAATTCCACCAAAAAGGCAAAACAAAGCGTGGCGGAAAATTTCATACCATCAGCGGCAAAGTTGAAAAAAAAAGTTGTGTTCCCGTCTTGCGTCGTCTCTCTTCACTGATTAGAATAGCGCAGGAAAAGTCAACAAAATAAAATTAAGTAAGTATATCTCAAAAAGCACAATATTTTGCAGCAATGTTAGGCTTGCAGATTTTGTAACCGTGGCAACAAAAAATCACTATAACCGCTATCTACGATGTATGTGGAAATACAGTAACAAGCTATAAAAGTTATACAATTACAAGTAGGAACAGCCACCAAAATGGCGTCCGAGATCCCCTTCATTAACAACCAGTCCGTAAATTCAAGTTTAATTAAAAATAATTCTCTCTCAGCGGATAATTAATGTTTTGGACTCACCAAGTATCCGTTTAAGCCTAACTAGCGTCGGCTCGAGATGCATTAGCATCCGTCCTTTACCGGAAAACTAGGAGTTCTGTTGGTAATTTAAAACCCGACTTTCCCATTTGGCGGTGTAGAGTCGGTGCCGAGTAGTAAGCTGTCACCGAGACCGCACAGCTTTCTCCCCATCCTCTGATCCGGTCGATCAATGGTTGACACTACCATAAAAAATTACTCTCGACTTATCACATATGGATGTGTTTTATGTGATATGTAGATATATGTATACTTGCAGAAATAGGTATATTTATTTTCTTTAGTTACTTTAGGCATGAAACTTTATTTTATATAAGATGAGTTTAATCGGTTAAGTTGTATAAAAACTGAGCGCGTCTCGCCATCAAACGTAACAGTTTGGCGAGAATATAAATGTTTTGTAAGATGTAATTTGAACATATAAATAAATAATAATAAAAAAAAAATAAAAAAAAACATTCGACACATTTTTTTCAACCTGAGGAAAATAATACATTGCAGCCAGCGTCCTATGGACCATATAAATATGATACCTCAAGTGGGTGATCTAGGTGGTGTATTTTTGTTATAAGTGTAGTTCGTAGTGAAATGGTATTAGGGCTCCTTTTGTCTTAACTCGAACAAACAATGTTTAACCACTCGTACCTAGAGTCATTTCCTCACGGATCGTACTTGTTTTGCTATAACTATCTTTGTCTTCGTTGTGTGGAAGATAGAGTCATTAATTCTTGCCCTAGACTGCGTCCAGCTTAGGTTAAGGCGCAAAACGTTACTTCCTAAGTGTAAATGATATTTATAAAGGGCGAACCTATCTCTGGTACGTTAAAACTTCTAGAGTCAGATTCGTTTGCTACCCACGTACGAGGGAGGAGGTATCCATTGTATATATCTCCAGTCTAGTGCTGAGATCGTCTGTGTATTGTGAGGGTTGACCATGTACATATGTTAATGAGCTATGTGATTGAGTTGCTCATAGGTGATTACACCAAATTGCTTTAGATTAAGGTACCTTTTATAAGATCTCGCTACCTCTGTAGCTTTGTTCATGAGTGGCCACTCAGTTGTCAACCCTTGCGCTTTCAGTTCTATGGATACCAAACCCATGCAGGTCATATAAATCTCGTTCTCTTTGGCAATTAATCAGTTCCCTAATTTATAAAAAAGGATTAAATAACTTACGGTTATTTAATGTATTGTATCTGAATCGGAGGCAAGTTAAGTCAGGTTAATTAGGGTACGAACGCCCTATTGTGAATGCTATAGAATAACAAGTCTGTGACCTTAGGTCGTGCTCTCCAGACAGGTAGAGCCTTCCCTTTAGCCACGTCAAAACTGCCGAAAGAACAACGAGACTTTATCTAAATCTGACCCTAGTCGTTAATTAAGTGGCTAGATATACTAGCTAGAATTATTAATACTTCAAACTATGAGACACTATCTGTTCGAGCACAATTGTAAAGGAATTTACTATTGTTATAGATTATGAGTTTATCTATGTTGCCCCTAATTATGAGATTAAAACCTAAAGGTATTCTACTGGGAATCTGTAGTTATAAAGAAAAACCTGTTGAAAGTAGAAAATAAGGAATTTATTTTCGTAAGTGATTTTAATCGAAACTGGTTGACTACTTACCAAATAAAACTAGTTGTAGTCTTATTTGGTGACTGCTTTGATTAACCTAGGCCAAACTTAAAGAGGAAAATCTAGCAATCTAACAAAAAACCTCTTGCCTTCATTAAAACTAAATCAATTAACATGTACTACACGCTAATAGGTATTTACAACAACTAAGTAACTAATATTTATTCCCCAAATCCCTAACTTTACGTATACACGAGTTCACGTTTGGACACTATAACTATATCTTTAGATCTAGTACACTCGCATAGGTATAGGTACTATAAACCGTATCGGCTGAATTGACCTTAGCCGTATTAGGCTCTGACACAAGTTATTAAGTTATCAATGCTCACTGACGTATTTAGCGCGTTTATAGTGCAAGTCTTTGGTCAATTTAGGTAACAATGTATGTACAAATAGTTTCAATCAAGTGGGGTTCGAACCCGCTTGTAACAGAGCAGTATTTAAGAATGTTCCACAATTTAATCTACACAATTATACAATAATGGTAAATAAATGAACAGATGGCTGGTGTCTATACTATGGCCCAGAGCGCAGGTAAGCAACCCTTTATGACAAAGGTATTAAGATGATAATTAAAAGAAAGAAGGTATATTTAAATGACCTCTCCAGTATTCCATTCGTCCATTGATTTCCACAAGATTAATACTTAGCCCTTTAAACAACAGAGTCACGACACTGATTCTATTAACTTTTTCAACACTCCTAGTACACTTATATGCTCAGACTCCGGAAAGAGGTCAGCTTTCTCGTTAGTATGTTAAGGTACCGTCGCCGCTCGCAGTTCTCGAATCAGTGTCCTACTTTCACTCCCCTTGTCTCTTCGCAAATCTATTCTCCCACTTTTTCAAAGCGACAACTTTATTCCTACCATCGGTTTTCTTATTTCCTACTTAATATCTATACAATTAAGTCGCTTCCGTCGACATTTGTCTAATTATCGTCGTAGCTGCGCCCGCGCCTCCCATCTTGTCTCTCGTTCTTCCCTCGGCAAGGTCATACTCCGTCCCTCTCGCACCGGTTTCGTCCTGTCCACAGAGTTCGCCACCCCCGTCTCGTTCTGTCGCATGTACGCGTGCACGGCCTCTCTCTCTCCTGTGTTTCATGAGACGCGTCCACAAATCTTGACATGCGTAAAGCAGATGTCTCGGAGTTTACTGGAATAAGAGACAATGATCGGCCAGATTTCTGTATGTATATGTTAAAATGAGTATTATGCCAATGATGACAAAGTCGCCTTTTGATCATCCCTTGTGCAAACTATTCCACTAATTTTCTATAAGTGTTCTTTGAACTTGCCACAGTTTTAGTCCCAATATTTATTTAAGTAACAGTCTTTTGTGAGGCTATAATATATTACTTCCTTAAGCATTGTAAGTTTTGTCTTTATGACCATGGCCATTGGGCGAGGATTTATTACTCTCTTAAATAAATATTCCTAGAACTTCACGATATATTTAACACATTTAGCCTGCCACTTCACCCCCCCCTTTGTCGATAGTTAAAATAAATTTTGACTCTCTACACCATAACTAGATAATTCGGGTTTAATATAGCGTTATAAAATTAATAAACAACTCTTTCTTCAAACCTTTAACGTTTATTGTCCTACTCAACAAAGTATTATGTCTTAAGTGGCCAATAAAATCTGTGAGTAAGCGCCGGCGTTATGCTTTGTCTGGTGCCCGCTCGGTCCGCTCTACTTGCATTGTTCTATCACTTGAATAATAACGGAACAGGTGGATAGCATTGTAGTTGCCTTTAATTGCCCCTGTATTCGTGCATACTAGTGTATAAACATTATCGTATGGTATGGCCCCAATTCTGAAAGGACCAATATATAATCGCGAGAATTTCTTTGTCAACTTTTTATCTGCATCTGATCTAGGTAAAGTCTTAAGTTTGACAAGGTCTCCAATATTGAATTGAACTAGTCTATGGGATTTATCGTATGCCACTTTCCTATCTTCTGCTGCCTTTACTATGTTTTCCCTAGCCCTTTCGCGAATCTCACTCACAGTCCTGCCTGATACTACAATATTAAATTTATTAATCGTCAAATCACTCGAAAGCACGGTACTCTCTCCCCGCAGAACTTCCAATGGTGTGAAACCTGTCGAGATTTGTACAACGTGGTTATAGCAATCTGCTATTTTGGTAACGAGATCAACCCATGATTTATGTGACTTATCACAGTATGTCCTAAACATCCTGCCTAGCTCCTTGTTGATTCGCTCTGTGGAATTAGATCTAGGACAGCGTACTGATGTATGCCCTAGATCAATACCTAACTGTGCTAACCCATTTTCCCAAGTACTTAAAATAAACTGAGCTGCATTGTCCGTTATTATACGCTCTATCTTCACTAGCTTGTGGAATTTCCTTACACAACCCAAAGCGCCCTGGCCTGTTGCCCTTTTTAATGGATATAACTGTATAAATTTACTGAAAGCATCTTGCAACACAAAAATATACTTGTTTCCAAACTTCCCCGTTGGTAATGGCCCATAAAAATCACCGAAAACGATCTCCCCTACTTCTCTAACAATTACTGGTTTACTTGGGCCAGCATGGTTACTAAACACATGTTTCGATGTTTGACAGGTTTCACATTCTCGCAATACGTTCGCTATTGCCTGAGACATATTGGGAAAATAATATCTTTTCTTCATCAATAATAAAACTTTAAATCGGCCGTAATGACCTATTTCCTCGTGAATACTAATAATTAAGTCCCTTTGTATCGCTTCCGGGACGACTAGTGTGCGACTACCTGACTTAGGATTCTCGTAATACAATACATTGTCTACCAATCTATAGTATTGTGCCCCCCTTATCGGATTTGTTTGCTCACTATTGAGTAAATTTTCGAATATGCCCTTCAAACTCCCGTCTTCCAATTGATGTCTTCCTATTGCTATTAATTGTTCTTTAATCAAACTTTCATTCGTGGCCTTAAATAAATTTATCTGTGGGTTTTGAGCCTTCGTAGTTTTTAAATCTGTAACTCCCTGTATATGTCGTGATAAAACGTCGGCTATGACATTGTCACTACCCTTTACATATTCTATATGATGATCAAATCGCCCTATGTAATTTACCCAACGAATCATGCGAGCGCTTAAAAGTCTACATGAATTTAAAAATGTAAGGCTTTTGTGATCGGTACGTATTATTAATCTCGCTCCCCGTAAATATGTCTCAAATTTTGACAAACTGTATATAATAGCCCAAAGCTCCTGTTCTGTGACTGTCCATCTCATTTCTGTCTCTGTTAAACCTTTGCTACAGAATCCTATGACTTGTTTATCGCCCGCATCAGACAATTGGTACACGCAACCTGAGATACCTATTGCACTGCTATCTGTTTGCAAATAATATGTTTTGTTAACATCCGGGTGGACTAACATTATAGTATCCAAGAATAATAACTTTATTCGCTCAAAACAATCATCCTCCACTTGTGTCCATTTCCACTGAATGTCCTTTTTCAAAAGATCGCACAATGGCCTAGTCTCTTCCCCGTATTTTTCTATAAATTTTCTAAAATAGTTTAGGAGCCCTAAAAATGATCTAACTTGTTTAACGGTTCTTGGTACGGGAAAATCCCGAATAGCCTTCGTCTTGTCTGGGTCCATTCGGATACCCTCAATGCTCACTATGTGTCCTAGTAACTGAACCTCTACCTGCAAGAATTTACACTTTTCTATGTTACATGTCAAATTCGCTTCGTATAACTTTTCCAAAACCTGGTCTATATGTGATAAATGTAACTCGAGATCACCATTGGTATACACAATCAAATCATCTAGATAATTTACGCAAAAGGCTCTAACACCGCCTAATATCACATCCATTGCGCGAGAAAAACTAGCTACTGAAGTCTTTAAGCCTTGTGGCAACACGGCATATGTGTAGCTTTTCCCCATAAAAGTAAAACCTGTATACTTTGTGGAATTTCTGTGTATAGGTATTTGAAAATAGGCATTATTTAAGTCAATTAAACTGATGTAATTTACCCCGTGAAACGACTGAAGTATCTCGGATGTAATAGGTGGAGCTTCAGAGTCCCCCACCATTTTTTTTATTTAATTCGCGCGCATCTAATAATAATCTAACAGAACCATCTTTTTTCTTTGTATATGTCAATGGGCTGCTATATGCAGTGGCCTCCCGTTTTAAGACCCCCAAACTCTCTAACTCATCAATCTTGGCCTTAAGACTGAGTCGTGCGAAATATGCCAAAAAGGTAGTGGCCGTTATAAAGATAACGTCAACAGTGTTTGTTTAATCCATTAATAAACTGTACATTTAGCACTTCGAAGAATGTGTTCAAAATCTCAGCGTGGAAAAAACTTAAGATTATTAGTATTTTACCCTACAAAACAAAGTAAAGTTGGACGAAAACTGTAAAATCATAAGCAGGCATTCAAGTGTTTTTTATACTTTAACAGTGGAAATCTATCCTGATTTTCAGTTCAAACGAAACATGAATGTTTATATTACAATTTGAGCGCATTAAATATTTAAATTATTGTCTTGTAATTAAGGTCCAGATTTATCAAAAGGCGCTTCAAATTTGCCATACATTTTCACTATGGCGGCCGCGCGCCCATCTAAATACGCGTTCCTCGCGCTCTGTGGTTCAGTCGCCCGCGAGTGTTCAGAGCGAGTCCACGTCACTTGGCAGAACGACCTACCGATCGCGTCATCGTCACTCGTACGCACACCGGCAATACGGTGTAAGTATATTTTTTGTGTTTTAAATTTATTGCTTGTATTTACTTGAGTTTAAATTAAAACATAACTGATTTGTTTCAGTAAAATGGGAAAACGGAAAGCAAAATATTATATATCAAAAAAAAACTGCGCTAGATTCCAGAAAAAAGTAATAAATCAAAAGTAAGTTTAAATTAAATTATTAAGTAGTTAAATTTATTGCAATTAAATCTATTGTTGAACCGACTATACTTCTAAAAAAGAAGGATATTTTATGAATATTTTCTGAGTACCTACCTACCTACTTGAAGATGGCTGGAAGAACTCATAAGTTGTTTTATTGTTTGTGTCGTGGTGGTTTTGGTATCTAGATAGTATATCGTGCATTTGTGAACATAATAGCTTCATTTGAAGGTGGTTATTTGAGGATATTTAATTTTGTATTTATTATTTGATGAACTGATAAATCCATACTTCCATATATCCATACTAATATTATAAATGCGAAAGTGTGTGTCTGTCTGTCTGACTGTTACCTCTACACGCATAAACCGCTGAACCGATTTAGATAAAATTTGGTATAGAGATAGTTAGAGTCCTAGGGAAAGACATTGGACAATTTTTATTCCGGTAATCATATCAAGAATAATCAAGATGTTAACCCATTTTGATAAAATTTGGTATAGAGATAGTTTGAGTTCCGGGAAAGGACATGAGATAGTTTTTATCCCGGAAATCATATCCTAAGGGGATGAAATGGGGATTGAACATTTGTATGGACTACCGCTGCATCCGTTTAGATAGAATTTGATATAGAGTTAGTTTGAGCGCAAAAACAACAGTCCGATCGCGGTAAAACATAGTGATTTCAAAGAGGAATATCGATACTTAAATAATACCTGAATAAAAATAACAATAATGTAGAAAACCTGTTAGAAACATACATACAATGTGATGTTATTATGTTTTCATTGATTATTAACATTATAAAACAACATTAAAGTATGAAAATATCGAAAAATTCCCACATAATGCATTTTAGAATAATGGTTGGGTAACAACACTACTTGTATTATTCTAAGGTGATGACGTCACGCGTTCGCGCCCCCAGCAGTCGCTAGCCACGGAGGGATTGTAAAATGCTGTAATACGAGAGTTGGGAAGCTGTAGTATGCATCAACTTTTCATATCGATATTGTAGGTAGGGATAGCTATAAAATGTAATCTGTATAAAAATGTGTTTTATCATGTAATGTTTAATGAAAGTTTACTTACACAAATTGGAATCAATTATAGTTTCCGAGTACGCATTCAAAAGACATTTTACAAGTAAGTATCTCCGTTTATTACAAGATAAATAATAATTGTGTTTACCTACCCTAACACCTAATCAAACAAAAATATTAGTTACGTTCTTCTGCGTTCGGCCGGCCGGTCAAGGTAGATACACTCGCCGTTGTGTGCATTCACGCACACATCTAGCGAAAACCCTAAACAGCGCCCGCGTCTTACGCACGATACAGTCTTAACTAAGTCTCTGTGCGCGAATGGTATAGGGTAACTACGTTTTAAAAACGGTGTTTCGTCTACCATTTTAATTTCATGGACATATTTATTTGTAAGCCCCAATTTCTGTGAAAACACAGCTGCGTGTTTCTGTAATGTTTGTAACAGCAAAGTCTTATGACATTTATCTATATTTAAATTCTCTATATGGCTATTAATCAACTGTAAATCGGATTTATTGTCTGGTAATAAGGTATCCCTTCCATTAACTGAAATTGCACTATTAATCTCACAATTGTTGCTATGCCTTGGCGTGGTGTTATGAACCTGAATCGAGTTTATGACTCTAGATAAACTTTCGATTTCGTTCTGTGTCCCAATTCTTGCGTTTGTAATCATACCTAAATGTTCTATAGTCAGAGTTCGTTCCGCCCCACATCTAATCACGCCCTTCATTCTTTCCAACCAATCGAACCCTAATATAATTGATCTAGGTAGTTTGCGCACTACTAAAACCGGTGTCTCGATTTGCGTATCTCCTAATTCTATGTTAATTAGGATCATACTTTTCACACTTTCACTCTTCGAACCAAATGCACCTTGTATTTGTATTGTCGGTATAGGGATCTCAGGTAACGTCCCTAACTGCGCTTTTATTGCCTGAAATAACTCACTTGAGATAGCCGTTACCTGGCTACCTGTATCTATTAGTGCCTGTATTTTACGATCTCCCACCTTGACTGTTACTTCGGGTAACTTAGGCAACGCTGGTCCTACGCCCTGCTCGGCAACACTCTCCTCTGTATTGTCAAAAATAGTGCAAAGCTCTCTTCCTATCCTATTTTCGCACGAAACACACGGTCTACCCCTCTCCTCACATAATCTAACATGCTCGTTCCTATCACCTAAAAGCCTACCTAAGTTTTCTAATGACCTAACATTCTCGTGTCCTATCTTACAACCTACCGGATTCCTAACCCCGTCTCCTAATTTACCTAACCCCTGTCCTGCTTTCCAACCCCATTTAGCCATCATACTATATGCAGTCCCTATCTTACTAATTTTTGAGTCCCTGTGTAATTTATCAGTCTCACAAGTGGAACTTACTTGTTCGACCGATTGTCGTTTCCCTGTTTCGTGACGTTAGTGTTATCTTGGGCTGGAGATCCCAGTGCAAAACTCGGTCGTGTGGTCTGTGACGTCGACGCCGCTTCCCAACTGATGGCCGGGAACCTACCTCTATTAACTCTCGAGTAACCTCCTCGTCCGCGGCCGCGCCCGCGTCCCCGTCTAGGCCAATAACTACCCTGTAAAACCGCAGCCATCGGTACTGCGTGACCTCGTGCGTACCTCATGCCTCGCCTATGTGTTAAACCACGCCCTACGCTATTGTAATTATAGTCGTTGCTGTCGTTCATGTCTGAACCCCTACAACTAACACTCTCCTCATAATTTGAAAGAAAATCTAAGGCTATGTCTACCGTCACATCACCTATACGTGTGTACGTAAACCACATTTGTTGTACGTCCTTAGGGAAGTGTCGCATAATACTATTGACTAAAAACCGTTCCTCAAAAGGCTTCGTCAATAAACTAACGGCGTCAATCTGCTCTGCAAAGTGCTCGCTCATGGGGACTTTATTATGACCGTCATATGCCCCGTGTATCACCTTGTACTTAGCCCGTTCTTGCCGTTCCTCCGTCCAATACTTATGTTCGAAGTCCGCCTCAAAATCGTCTAATGTTTGCCATTTCCTACTCTTTAAGCCTAACACTACAAGAGCAGAACCCGTCAAACATTCTATAGCTATCTCTACAGCCCTGTCTTGCGCGTTCATAGATCGTATATACCTGCGTAGCTTTTGTATAAACTTCATTGGATTCGTATCACCTCTCTCATTAAAACTAGGCTTAGCTATCGGCTGTGTAATATAAACGTTAGGAGTAACAGCCGAACAATTACTCGCACGTGCCTCCACTACCTGTGATGAACAATGTCCATTGCTCGTGTCCGTCCCTACTGAACTCGTAGGACGTGTTTCAAACGACTCGAAACGCTTGGACAGCGAGTCGAATTTATCTAAAAGCATTTCAAACCTACGTTCCCGTATAATAATAGAGTCTGCGCTAGCCTGTCCTAAATCATCACTCGTCACAGTATGTAACTGACTTTCCTGAATATCCTCATCACGGCCAGCGTCCGTCTCACTACGTTTCGACCCCTGCCTCGTTTTACCCTTTCCAGGCATCGCTACTATTTTGAATATAATGGCAATTCAAAGAACACTTGAAAATTAAATCAATAAAATTCCGCTTATTCCTGTTAAATGTTAAAAATAGTGTGTCCAACCGTACTCTCGTAATACACTATTTATAATAGTATGTGGTACCCCCCTTAAATCTTTCGAATAAAGTGTATTTTATTCCTTTCTTAATTCTCAAATTGGCTCAATCCAATCTCATTCAAAATCACGGAATAAAGAATCCATGGATTCTTTATTCCGTGTTCAAAATGGTTCAAAAATCGTTCGCTATTAGCTAACAAGTTGTGATTTTAAGTGATCGTCTAATAAATTCAAATATCTACGTTGTGTTTTAATTAAGTAACATTAAAGTTCTTCTAGTTGTACTAATTCAATATTAACACAAAATCTAGAATCCTGCGGCACGGCGTCAGGTGAAATGGTATTAGGGCTCCTTTTGTCTTAACTCGAACAAACAATGTTTAACCACTCGTACCTAGAGTCATTTCCTCACGGATCGTACTTGTTTTGCTATAACTATCTTTGTCTTCGTTGTGTGGAAGATAGAGTCATTAATTCTTGCCCTAGACTGCGTCCAGCTTAGGTTAAGGCGCAAAACGTTACTTCCTAAGTGTAAATGATATTTATAAAGGGCGAACCTATCTCTGGTACGTTAAAACTTCTAGAGTCAGATTCGTTTGCTACCCACGTACGAGGGAGGAGGTATCCATTGTATATATCTCCAGTCTAGTGCTGAGATCGTCTGTGTATTGTGAGGGTTGACCATGTACATATGTTAATGAGCTATGTGATTGAGTTGCTCATAGGTGATTACACCAAATTGCTTTAGATTAAGGTACCTTTTATAAGATCTCGCTACCTCTGTAGCTTTGTTCATGAGTGGCCACTCAGTTGTCAACCCTTGCGCTTTCAGTTCTATGGATACCAAACCCATGCAGGTCATATAAATCTCGTTCTCTTTGGCAATTAATCAGTTCCCTAATTTATAAAAAAGGATTAAATAACTTACGGTTATTTAATGTATTGTATCTGAATCGGAGGCAAGTTAAGTCAGGTTAATTAGGGTACGAACGCCCTATTGTGAATGCTATAGAATAACAAGTCTGTGACCTTAGGTCGTGCTCTCCAGACAGGTAGAGCCTTCCCTTTAGCCACGTCAAAACTGCCGAAAGAACAACGAGACTTTATCTAAATCTGACCCTAGTCGTTAATTAAGTGGCTAGATATACTAGCTAGAATTATTAATACTTCAAACTATGAGACACTATCTGTTCGAGCACAATTGTAAAGGAATTTACTATTGTTATAGATTATGAGTTTATCTATGTTGCCCCTAATTATGAGATTAAAACCTAAAGGTATTCTACTGGGAATCTGTAGTTATAAAGAAAAACCTGTTGAAAGTAGAAAATAAGGAATTTATTTTCGTAAGTGATTTTAATCGAAACTGGTTGACTACTTACCAAATAAAACTAGTTGTAGTCTTATTTGGTGACTGCTTTGATTAACCTAGGCCAAACTTAAAGAGGAAAATCTAGCAATCTAACAAAAAACCTCTTGCCTTCATTAAAACTAAATCAATTAACATGTACTACACGCTAATAGGTATTTACAACAACTAAGTAACTAATATTTATTCCCCAAATCCCTAACTTTACGTATACACGAGTTCACGTTTGGACACTATAACTATATCTTTAGATCTAGTACACTCGCATAGGTATAGGTACTATAAACCGTATCGGCTGAATTGACCTTAGCCGTATTAGGCTCTGACACAAGTTATTAAGTTATCAATGCTCACTGACGTATTTAGCGCGTTTATAGTGCAAGTCTTTGGTCAATTTAGGTAACAATGTATGTACAAATAGTTTCAATCAAGTGGGGTTCGAACCCGCTTGTAACAGAGCAGTATTTAAGAATGTTCCACAATTTAATCTACACAATTATACAATAATGGTAAATAAATGAACAGATGGCTGGTGTCTATACTATGGCCCAGAGCGCAGGTAAGCAACCCTTTATGACAAAGGTATTAAGATGATAATTAAAAGAAAGAAGGTATATTTAAATGACCTCTCCAGTATTCCATTCGTCCATTGATTTCCACAAGATTAATACTTAGCCCTTTAAACAACAGAGTCACGACACTGATTCTATTAACTTTTTCAACACTCCTAGTACACTTATATGCTCAGACTCCGGAAAGAGGTCAGCTTTCTCGTTAGTATGTTAAGGTACCGTCGCCGCTCGCAGTTCTCGAATCAGTGTCCTACTTTCACTCCCCTTGTCTCTTCGCAAATCTATTCTCCCACTTTTTCAAAGCGACAACTTTATTCCTACCATCGGTTTTCTTATTTCCTACTTAATATCTATACAATTAAGTCGCTTCCGTCGACATTTGTCTAATTATCGTCGTAGCTGCGCCCGCGCCTCCCATCTTGTCTCTCGTTCTTCCCTCGGCAAGGTCATACTCCGTCCCTCTCGCACCGGTTTCGTCCTGTCCACAGAGTTCGCCACCCCCGTCTCGTTCTGTCGCATGTACGCGTGCACGGCCTCTCTCTCTCCTGTGTTTCATGAGACGCGTCCACAAATCTTGACATGCGTAAAGCAGATGTCTCGGAGTTTACTGGAATAAGAGACAATGATCGGCCAGATTTCTGTATGTATATGTTAAAATGAGTATTATGCCAATGATGACAAAGTCGCCTTTTGATCATCCCTTGTGCAAACTATTCCACTAATTTTCTATAAGTGTTCTTTGAACTTGCCACAGTTTTAGTCCCAATATTTATTTAAGTAACAGTCTTTTGTGAGGCTATAATATATTACTTCCTTAAGCATTGTAAGTTTTGTCTTTATGACCATGGCCATTGGGCGAGGATTTATTACTCTCTTAAATAAATATTCCTAGAACTTCACGATATATTTAACACATTTAGCCTGCCACTTCAGTAGTTCTTTTTTACAGTGTCAAATTGTCAATGTCAACAAACAGTTATTTTTGAAATAACGTTTTGAATAAGATTTATAGTGATTTATTTTAGAAACGACTAACAAGAAAACAACATAATTAATAAAATAAACAAACAAATAGGTAATTAAAAATTAATAAAAAAACAAGGTTTAAAAAAAAACAATTTTTCTCTTGATAAGTTCCATTCAACATCTAAATATCGTAATGACACGTACAAATCCATTCTGAGAATCTAAATTGGACTCAACGGTGGAAAGAAAGAGAAAGAAAGAAAGAGGTGGTTTTTACAACACGCCAAAAACGATCGCACGTTAAATTAAAAACCAGCCTTATGAAAATTTCAACCCTGTTTTTACGTAGTAATTTTGTCTTGTATGTTATATCACGTACGTCGCTTATTATTCCGGTGTGCGCATGCTAGTACCTTATCGGTCACGTGACAGACAAGAGAGATAAGGGCGGAGTGACAAATGTACTGTAGTGTCACCATACGTTGCTAGGTTATACCATGGTTAAACCTGTGATCATAAATACAATAGCACCTGTTATGATTTACTGAACTAGTGCCTCTGTAGTGTATAAAAAAACGCGTGTCTGCGTTTAAAAAAAAATATTTTGTTTCGAAAAAAATCCAAAAACTGAATTGACAAAAAATCTGAGTACATAATTATCGAACCTGCTCACAAAATTATAGATCTGTATAAGAAAATAGTCAGACAGTGGGACATCGGACATACCAACGATTTTTGGCATAAGCTGAAGCATAGAAATTCGTTGGTTTGTCCAAAAAGGGGAATAAAAAAAAATGCGGACAATGTTACAAAAATCGACCTAGTCCCAAACTAAGCAAAGCTTGTAGGTGCTATGGGTACTAGACGACGATAAACATACTTATATAGCACCTCGCACCTTGGTCGCACCATTGGAGCAGCAGGAGCTGTTGCCGAGGCGGCTGCGCTTAGAAAGCGGGATAAATACTCCGCATTGGTGAATTATTCATTTGTCCCTCTTGCGCTGGAGACTATGGGATGCTGGTGCTCAGAGGCCAGGCGACTTGTAAACTTATCTAATATTTTATGACTTTTAGTGCGAATATATGATGATTGATATTTACTTGTATGTAACTAATAAATTTTATTTCTTATATAGTAGATCACTCATCACACAAATAAATGCCCTCATCGGGATTCGAACCCAGGAACTCTTGCTTCGTAGGCAGGGTCACTACCAACTAGGCTAAAGCGGTCGGCGGAAGACGCGTACATAAATAATTATTTT